>OX243898.1:35378271-36652914 GCA_945859665.1 Anorthoa munda
GTACTGCACGTTTTTACAGTATAATACTAGAATCAAACGGTAACCCCCCAGCAATATACTGCAAAAAAAAACCGTGCAATGTAGTGTGAACAAGGTTTACACACTGAAATTGCCACGGCTACCTTTTATACCACACATCACACAAACAAGATGTTGTACATTAATGGTTGCTAAAACCGTGCAAGGCGTGGGTTCGAATTTCGCACTAAATCATACCGCATCGAACGCTGCTTGAAGCGATAAAGATTCGGGCACAGTGTGTTATGGAAAGTAGGGAGGACCAGGGTGTCATAAAATAGAGAAGATGGAGAGTGTTGCCGACAAGGTTGCTGCTGTGAACTTAAGGTCTAGGCAAACTAATATTCTGTCAGCGTTAACGACTTTCAAAAGTTCATAATGTTTGAGATTAAACGATTTATTCCATTCTAATACCAAAAACGAATACCACTGGTATTTGTTTCAACTCATATTTATTTTTTATACCGAACGGATACCACTCTATAAATAATTAAATTTAATGTGCGAACGAATACCAATAACTGAAATTTGGTACAGTCAGCACAGTCAAACCTAATCAAATGAATAGGTTTTCTGATAATTTTATGTGATCGTAATATAATACTAATACTAACTATTGTTTTACTAATTGGTCAGTGAACCTGTTAATATAAATTAAGAGTTGATTTTCTGAGATATTTTGTACTGTTTGACTGTAAGTAAATTGGTTCTTGTTTTGATATAGTTGCAAAAAAATATTATTCAGGTACAAGGAGGAAAAAAAATTATAATTAAGTTGATTACTAGTCATATTTTATTATTGAACTAGACGTTTGCTAACTTAATTTTATTATTTCGGTTTTAACTGTTTTTTTTTTCAATTAAAGGTTAATTACATACAAATCATTTTTACTGACTGTACCTTATATCTTTGTTCTGGTTTTGGTATTCGTTAAAACCATGGTATCCGTTCGGAATACAAAAGAAATATGATTTTAAACTAATACCAGTGGTATTGGTTGTTGGTATTAGAACGGAATAAATCGATTAAACACGTGTGAGTTCATTTCGGTAGCATTCCCAGACTTTTGGACAATCAAAAGAGCGGTTGCGCACTACATCCTATCCGTGTCCGTGATTTGAGTTCCGAATTTTATACGAATTGAAAATGTTCTGAATTCGTAATCCCCTACAAGAAGTAATACTGCTGCTTCGGAGCCGAAATTTCTCGGATTCGGATTGGATGCAGTGCGTAACCACTCTAATGCTGATGGAATGACATTTCGGGGGCACCATTTAAAGATTAATAAGTTTATATACTTAAATGAGTCCAATTTTGCAAAGTTTCTGAAGGATAGACAAGAGCACATATTTAATGGTGTCAATTTTACATTGACAATGCCCTTATTAATATGCTATATTTATTGTTTGAATGTTGAGCATTATCAGCTGACTATTCGTCATGTTGACAATGTATACTTTTCACAGATTCAATCGTACGTAAGTTTACAGATGGTTTGCTAACACAGGGAAAACTCCGTTCATACTCGTACAAGGTGGCAACCATACAGCAGCGGATCATTTTGATGTACCTAATTTATTGATACTGAAAACTTACCCATCGCTGGTTAATGTTAGTATGCAAAAACTGGATATAATGTAGACATTACCTGCAAAAAGAAAAAAAAAACAATATATCAATAAAGAAGCTTTTTTTTAAACTTTGCCCCTTACTAGGAATTTATTCCTGTATCGTGGGTGCGTTTACAAGCCCAGATCTGGAACAACTATCTGTAGGCCATACAAATATTCCGCTGGCTCAACCACTGCGCCAATCGTTTCGTCTTTTATTTACGTCCTTAATTAATTCAAGAGTGACGAGGTGTAAAGCACTCTTCATACTTCCGTATCCAGTCAGCAAGAGGCGAATATACGGTACATAAGAACTGAAAGTTACCTTGACGTACATATTACCTACACTATTGATCATACTCATTATCATAACAAAATCAAAACACAAACAAAGACCGTTTCTCTAGAACTGTCACAACGGACTACATCAGATTTTCCCAAACTCACCTCTGACGGCCACCAGTAGATTAATTACTGCTAACTAATGAATTTCATAATTCCTTCTTGGAATAGGTACTTTTTTTTTGGCCTACACTAGGAATTTCTTCCTGTATCGTGGGTGCGTTTACAAACATAAACTTACATACACAAACACCCAGAGCCGGAACAAATATCTGTAGGTCTTACAATTGTTTGTGCCGTGCGGGAATCGAACCCGCTACACGCAGCGCAGCAGTCAATCGCTCAACCACTGCGCCAACCGTGTGCCCAACTTGTTTTACTTGTTGCACTTGTTTTTTTTAAATTTGTGTAATGCTAATAACCGATTTATTTATTTAATTTAATGTCACATGTAAAGTATCAAAGTACCAGGAACACAGAATTACCGAGAGTGTTCTGAATACAATGATGTCCAACCACCATGATAAGTATGTATCTATTATATTACGATGTGTTTCAGTCTTGTATGTAGAAGAGCTCGGGACTAAATTATAAGCCACACGGGTCGATCTTTGAGGTTAAGCAACGTTAGCCGAGGTCGGTCCGCGGATGGGTGACAATTATTTACATACCGCGACTCTTCAAATTTGACACCAGTCTTGGTAAAGGATTTTGTGCTACCCAGTTACTGGGTTGTGGAGGTCAGTTAGGCATTCGCTCCATGTAAAACACTGGTACTCAGCTGAATCCAGTTATACTAAAATAAAATAGTTATAGACTCGTTAGCATTTAGGAACAGAATTTCAGATAAATCTTCCGAAAAAATCCGATTAATTCACTACTTAAAATAAGTTTTACACAGTCACTCCTCGGGGGTCAATCTAACGTCCTATATAAAACAGTATATATTTTTGGAACAAATAATAATCTTAAAATAAAACACACTATTTAAGAAAAACCGGCCAAGTGCGAGTCGGACTCTCGCACGAAGGGTTCCGTACCATTATCGCAAAAAACGGCAAAAATATCACGTTTGTTGTATGGGAACCCCACTTAAAGATTTATTTTATTATATTTTTAGTATTTGTTGTTATAGCGGCAACAGAAATACATCATCTGTGAAAATTTCAACAGTGTAGCTATCACGGTTCATGAGATACAGCCTGGTGACAGACAGACAGACAGACAGACT
The DNA here is from genome assembly GCA_945859665.1 of Anorthoa munda. NCBI lineage: Eukaryota > Metazoa > Arthropoda > Insecta > Lepidoptera > Noctuidae > Anorthoa > Anorthoa munda. The sequence goes on from OX243898.1 coordinate 35,381,474, forward strand.
GTGACAGACAGACGGACCGCGAAGTCTCAGTAATAGGGTCCCGTTTTTACACTTTGGGTACGGAACCCTAAAAATTATATATCATCAATATTTAATACATAATTATAATAAATCATGATACAATTTTAATTAATTTCTGAACAGTTTGGTCATAATAATTGAGCAAGTCTTGCAAATTGTTATTATACATGAAGAAAAAATACTGTTTGTTTTGCGATCTTTTTCATAGGGCCAAATACCTCAATGCTTTCTTTTGGATGGCCTTTTAGCACGAAACAAGCTTCGAGACCGCGGTAGCTTAAGTGTAATTGTTGACAGGGTTTCATAGACCCATGAGTAGTAACGGGTTAAGGAGTTAAGGGTTAATGAATAATCAGAAATCAATCAAGTAATAATTGTCTCTGCTTCATGTGGCAATTTATCATCGGGTAACAATTGCTGAAATATAATTGCCATTATATTTAAATTGCTGGGCTATTTTTTCAGCAATCAAGTGCCCGTGTGAGCACTACTTATATAAATGAACAAAATTTGCATTGCAATGCCGTGTGTACTCAGCCTAAGGGTATGTATCTATAGGTATGTACGTCGAAACAACAGTACCGGTCGGTCTGATTTCATTTATAAGGGATGTTTTTCATTATTTACTTCGTCAGATAACGCTTACACCCTTGCTGTTTTAAACGGAGAGAGATTTTTTTAATGTTTCAATTTTGTTTTTCCTCTTTTTTCGGATCGTGGTTAACCGCAGGTAGGGTATATGTTTTTGTACGGTGTGTGTAGCCTTATTAAGAGCCGGATGTGTTGTGAGAAGGGACAATTACATGTACATACCTAAATATAACACAGCTAAGGTACATAGTTGAAAGACAGATTTGTTTTGTTAGGCTTTGACCTACTTAAACAAGGCAGGGAATATAGTGCATAAAATATAGTTTATCTACACTCACAACGTAATGTTCCAAATATGAATTAAAAAAATATTGTATAAACACGTACTTTATATTCGTGGATAGGTAAAATTAAAAAAAAAACCATAACAGTGCAACATTTTGCTTCGATTTTCAAATAACTGCGTCATAATAGTTATTTATGCTACAAGTGCGGAAGGTAGGTGATTTCCGATGAGTGGCATCGACACGAATCGGTAGTAGAGTACGTACGTGTATCATACAACATATTACTATGCATTGTGCGAGGAAATAAAAAAATATATCTGAACCAAGCATAAAATTAATAAAATGGCGGGCTTACCAAGCGCGCTCAGCATATCCACAGATTAACTAAAATTTCCTCGGGCATATCTACTGCGCATGTGCAAATAGCTGTCACGTCGTAACGCAAAAAGGCACGAGTAAAATATACGTTCTGCCAAACATATTTAATGAATATTTAAAATTAATAATTTATTGATCAAAATCTAAATCTAGAGTAATTAAAAACGCCTTTAACGAAGTATTAGTTTTATTTTACCTTTTATATGGATCTGCACATAACTAATTTTTAAAACTTTTCTCATATAATAAAAACTCTATGCGTCGGGCTGACGTTGGAGTTAAAAATTAAAAAAATACAGAAAAGTAAATTGCACTAGTGAAAAAAAGTGACACTTTCCGCAAAGTTTGGCTGCTTGGAAAACGCTCATTTCGAGGACATGCATTGTAAAATAACTTTTAATTTTTGTAGCACACTTTTACTTTTTATTTTATTGGCACTCATTGACTTCATTGACTTCATGTAGAAAATTAGTGTCACTATTATTATTATTATTTATTTTATATCAGACATAATTACAGTCCATAGATACATAAAAAATTACAAATAGATAAAAACCCAAAATAAATCACTGAATAATTAAAATCTAAAATAATCAAAAACTCATTAAAAGTAATAATTAAAACGGTCCAAAAAATTAATTAATAAAATGTCAGAAATGTATAAAACAATGTCAAAAGTAAAATTTCTAATTGTTGCATGTTATAAAAAATGACAAAAATATATAATGTCAAAAATAAAAAAAAACGGAAGCATGGAAGCACGCGCTTCGCAGTCATGCGCAATGAGAATCTAAATTGCCTGCCATACCACATACTTTTTTCCGTTTCCACTTTTGTGTTATTTCAACTGTATGAGTGAAGATAAAATAGTGGCAACGGCATATAATTAGGTATTAAAACCCTCGCGTGTTATTATTCCCACGCTCGTGTTTTAATAACCCCTATTATATGACCATTGCATAAACTACTATTACTTAACATCACGCCTGCATTCCAAAAAGGGGTAGGCAGAGATGTTACACATTTTATTTTATTGCCAGTTATGTTAGGTTCCATTTAATAGGATTGGTCCGATTGATGGCAATAGGCTCATTCGCAGGTTTATTAGGTAAGAAACAGCAATCAGCAATTATCGCGCGATCAAACGCTTTATGTAATTAAAGTCGGAATTACCTACAGTGTAGGTATGGTAGGTCCTACATAGTCATTTGCTCATCGCTCGCTGTTTGTCAAATGCACTTTTTTCTAAAAAAAACCGGCCACGTGCGAGTCGGACTCGCGCTAGATGGGTTCCGTACCCAAGGTGGCGTTAACTATGTATGTATGGGGACACCCTTGTTTTTAAATATTTTGGAATTTATCCTTATTTGTGCTGTAAGACCTTTCTTTTTGCCAAATTTTGTGTAGTGATTCTAGGTCGACGGGAACTACCATAGAGGTCTTCGACCCAAAACTGGTGAGTGTAAGTATTTGTATTGTAACAGAACATTGAGCATTCGCTGTATTTAATTTACTCGAACCACACTTCGAACATGACGCTCAATGTTTTGTTATAACCTAATTTTAAAAACCATCGAGCGTTTTGGTGTGTGGTCAATAATGAACGCAAGGTACAAAGAAATAAGGTGCGTACTGACCGACGTTACGAGGTGTAATGTAACATGTTACACAGCGAGCATTCGTGCAGTCAGTACGTCGTGTTACGGGGAAACCAGTGAGCAACGAGCGGTTTTTTTTTTTTTTCTGCGGGGTGTCTCACAGCTCAGTCAGAATGACTGGTAGCTGCTTAACCGGACTTTCCTACGGAGACTAAGCTATATAGCCTCCAGCTAGGCAAAAAATTACTAAACCTAAGCGACAACGCTGAGGGCTACCCCAGTTGGGGTCGGACCTCGGCTCAGGGCCGTCGCTGGGGGGACAAGCAAAAGCTGGATCTTGACAAGTGATTCTACCATCCGTTCGGAATAAGCCTACGTGGAGAAGAACGGACAAGAAACTCCATTTCATATCTAATAATTTAACTAATGCTCAGCTACGCGGGCTGGCAAGATTTTAATTGAAGGGATACGCGACGAGCCTCGGCGGCGAGGACTGACGAATCGGTTTGTATTTCTACGTTTGTATATTCTACTCCCTAGGCTCTTAAGGAGCAGAGTAGAGATCGTGAGGGGTCAGAGGTGAGCCTCAATTGGCGAAACTTGGTTAGAAACGGTGTAGGTGCGACTTAAATGCGCACCCATTGACCGTTTCTATAAACGAGGCTGTCTAGCTCCTCGGTTATTTTAGGGTACCGTTTGAAAAGGTCATTGGATTGGGCTTGGGTCATATCCCCGGTTGCCTCGATCCTATTGATCTCGGCAGCCAGCGATCTGGCCTCGTCCGTCATCCAGATTTTATACGCACTGATGATGGTATCAGATACGCAGCGTCTGGGATTGGGCGTGGATTGAGACGGGCTCTTAGCAGCGGCAGTGGTGGGAGCCTCCTGTCGGCTTTGAGCGGGCATGGGGGCTATGGGTGCCTGAGGGGCCGGAATGGGATGATCCATCAAGCCTGGAAGCTGTTGGACGGTCTGGGGAGCCACATTTTGGTGGTTGAGCTTGCCCCATGGCGAAGCCCTCTGAGGGGCTAGCCGGGGAGGGGGTTTAGTCGAGGGAGCTTGGCGTGCTTGACGCTCAGCATGGATTTTGGCCAATCTAGGCGCAACTTTGGGGGCTTTAGGACAACCCTTGTAGTTTGCCGTGTGACCGACTTGGTCACATAGCACGCAGCTGGGAGGCTCCGTGCATTCGGCAGGGTTTTTGGGACGGGTGCACTCTTTTGTGCCGTGATCCCCTCGGCACTTAACGCACCTGGGGCGGACAAAACAGTGTTTTTGGCTATGGCCATATTGTTGGCAGTTGTGACACTGACCAACGACAAAGGAACGGTAAGGTTTCTCTATGGAGAACCCTGAAAGGGAGCATAGGGTTTTGATTTTGAAGATAGGGTTATAGGACTCGGCAGGGTCGCACTCGACCATTACCATGTCGTATTCCTGTCCACCTCTAGCTTTACGCATGCGGTGGACTGCATTGACAGGGACTTTTTGTGCGGCGAGATCCGCATAAATTTCGTCAACGGGGATTTCCTTCGGAATGCGCCGGATAACCACACGGGTGGGCGCTTCCGATGGGAGAGAATAAGTATGGAACTCTATCCTCAAGGTTTTTAGGAGCCTGGTAAGGTTCCTGAAATCAGTAGGGGTCGGGAGTAGGATTTTAATGCCCACCTGGCAAGCGGTGGCACTAAGAAATTTGATTTTGCGTTCATCGCAAATTTTAGAAACTTCTGTCCACTTGGCCTTATCGTGGAGGAAGATAGGAGGGCATTTCTGCTTCTTGGAAATAGCAGCAGGACTGGGGTCGCGGCTCGACATTGGGGAAGCGTCGGCCTGAGTTAGGGGACTACGGGAGCGACTCCTGGGGGCTGGGGAGCGATCTGAGCGCCTAGACCGCTGGGAAGCGGTGACAGGGGTGGGCTGCACGTCGGAGGAGGAGGTGGACGGCAGAGTTGGAGGGTTGGTCGAAGCGACCTTTTTGGGCTTGGTGGCTTTGGGGTGGGACTTGCCCTTCTTCCTCTTCCTCTTCCCCTCAGAGGTAGCTTGACAGCTTTCTGAGGAGGAATCGGCGGAGGCGTCATCAGTAGTGACATAATCATCGGAATCATCTTTACCGTGATCATCACCGGACATGGGTTCGTCGACGAGTGGACTGTCCACGTTCGGGGAGGCAGGATTTTCCGAGAAATTAATCGGAAATTTGAGAGTTGGGGGTTTAGTGGGCGCAAGCGCCGAAACGGGGGCGGGCGCCGGGATGCCGATGGACATGAGCTCCGGGGCGGGTATGGGAGGAGGGGGGGGGCATGTAGCAAGCTTATGGAGGATAAAATTAAGCCTTTGCTTATTCACGCTGACCGGACTGGGATCGTCCGACAACGCGTCCTTGACGAGCTCTATCAATGCTTCGACAGGATGCATCCTGTCTCGCTATTGATAGAGCCAGTACAAGTGAAGGAAAAGGGAGTGAGATATTCCCCGGGTGGACAGGCCCGGGGATGTGTGCAATCCTACACTCCCAGTCGGGTTAGACTGGGAGGTAAGTATCTAGTGAGCCCTAAGCTTGTTTACCTGCCACCAATCTTATTGGGTGGCAGGGCCCTAAGGTACCGGTAAACCCACCGAAGGTGGGCCACCCACCACTGTGTACCAAAAGTCTGGTACGTCGGGATAGAAAACACCCGACCGTGCCAGGTGTAAGCTGTGGGACGAAGCGGGGGTTGACTAGGCTATCTACCAAGGCCAACTGATCCCGCTCCCGACTCCAATGACTGCCGTGTCCTTATGGGACTTGGCGGGTGCTTGGGGCACACCCTCACTGGCTTGTTAGCACCGCTAGGTTTCCCGCCAGGGACCACACAAGATGTGGATTTGAGCTGCCACTACTAGTAACCAAAGTTACTAGTAGCGACACCTTTGGAGCGGCGTGCGAAGACGCGACGACCGCAGTGACGTCACGCAGAGGGGCGCGACGAGACGGAGAGTGGGGGCGCCGGAGAGCGCGGTGGGGCGACGAGCAGCGAGACGTCCGCACGGAGCGACGGCTGGCGAGCTACCAGCAACGAGCCGCTCGTTGTTCGCTTAAAGTACTCTACCCGGCTGTCGGTTTTTTGGCGAATCCTTTGACTCTTACGCGGTTTCGTCAGTTCGCTGTTGCAAGTCGTCACGAGCGCACGCGGTGCGTCGCACGTCGCGAGTAATCACACGTCGTTCATCTCGTAATTATTTCATCTTTTTTATGTACTTTTGGTCCAATTAAATTCAAGAGTTCTTCAAAATCGATCGCAGACATGCGCACAAAGTTTTGATATTGTCGGTTTTTTTAAATTGCTATCAATGACAAACCACCACATACGCCTCTGTATTAAAATAAGTTTGAGATAGCATAGATCGAGCGAGCGCTACAGATCAATGATAAACAATTTCTTTTGGCTCGAATTGAACAATATGGACGTGAACGACATGTGGTTCCAGCAAGATGGCGCTACTTGCCACACAGCGAACGACACAATCGACATTCTGCATGAACGGTTTGAGGGTAGAGTTAGAGTTCCGCTAGACTTTTTCTTGTGGGGTTTTCTGAAGTCGCAGGTCTATGCCAATAAACCACATTCGACCGTTGCCCTGAGAGCCAACATAACGCAGGCCATCGCTCGGATTCAGCCGGATCTAGTCATTAAAAATTGGACCTCTCGGATTCGTGCCACCATACGAAGCCGCGGCGGACATTTGAACGATGTCATATTCCATCCATAATGGCATAAATGGGCCTTTTAAATAAAAAATAAATTTCGTTAATATCTCACACACATCTTGTTTTATTCAATTTTAACATCGACCCGTCCTTGTTGAAAGACCCTTTATTACATGGTAATGCTTTAGGCAACAGATCATTTGTGTGTATTGTACCATTCGTAAGAACGTTACATTACATTGCCATGCTCGCGAAAATGCTCTAGTGTATTCTCACCCTTAAAACAAAAATAGATACTCAATTTACAGAATCAGCGTCAGAATTAAATTTACTAATACAAGAACTCTTTCCACAACATTCAGCGCGTCTGTTCAATTTTTTCAGTACGATCTTTGTTATTTTTCAGAGGTTCGCACTTCAGACTGATTCGCGATCGCCCTTTTACCAACCAACCCACATTTGCACTCACCAAAACAAAAACACGACCTAGCCCCAATCAAAATAAGGCCCAAAAATTTTTTTTGGGTTATAAAAAGTTTTTGGTGGACCATTTTCATATAATTTTGATTAAATTAAAAAAAGAGGAGAGTGTATATTTTTCTTTGTAATAGGGGCAGTTTATCAGGGGATGAATACATAAAGCTTGTACCAACATACATCGGGAAGTAAATTTAATTCGTTTTTTAGTGGGTTAAGGGGTGAAATAACGCGTCAAGGGGTGAAATTGATTGTTGTTTAACTTTTGTAATAAATGTAAATGTTTACCGTTTTGTGGTATAGGGGTGTTTGATTACCTGAACAGTTGAGTGATGAAAAGTTTTTAAACCAGGTATCGAGAGTTCAATTTAGTAATCAATCATTCGAAAAGTGCTTTTTGTATGAGATATTTTTAACTGCCGACAGAAAAAGAGGGGTGTTATAAGTTTGACGTGTGTTGCTGTGTATCTGTGTGTCTGTCTGTGGCATCACAGTGCCTAAATGAATGAACCGATTTTGCTTTAGTTTTTTTGTTTGAACGGTGACTTTGTCGAGAAAAAGTTATTCGCATTTTACTCTTTGAATCTGGATTTTTTCGAAAGATATTGTGTCATTATTACGCGTTTCGATAGATTGTCAATTGAAGCGATTCGGCTACTAGATATTTTATATGTAGTTTAAAAAGCATGAAATAAAAATTAAAACCGGGGTTTTTTAATATTGTAATTTTATCTTGTCTTCGGTGGTGTCCATTCAACTCATTTTTTTTCCGACTAGTGTGTAGCCTACCGGCCTTAGGCAAGTGACATTCTATACACGAAAGCGTGGCGATAGAAATTTGAACAGGTAACATTTAAACATTCAAAAATCCCTCGACATATTTTTACTACATGCTACATAATTTATCTAGAAGTAGACACGCTTCGATCGACAATCTATTGAACACGTAATTATGACACGATATCTTGCGAATTGCCAAACCTAAGTGGCAGTGGACTGGGCACATTGTTTGCAGAACGGATGGCCGATGGGACCGAAAAGTTCTGGAGTGGCGACCGCGAACCGGAAGACGATACGTTGGAAGGCCTCCCACTAGGTTGACCCATGACCTGGTTAAGGTTGCGGGAAGGCGCTGGATGCGAGACGCACGGGATTGGTTAAAATTGACGCCTGGGGGTGGCCTATGTCCAGCAGTGGACGTCTTTCGGCTGAAATTACGATGATGATGATGATCTTGCGAAAATACCCCGATTCAAACAAAAAAAAACGCCTATAACTTTACAACAGCTAAACCGATTTTCATCGGTCCATCCGTTTAGGAGCTATGGTGCCACAGACAGATACACAAATGAACAGGTACACACTTCAAACTTAGAACACCCCTCTTTTTCTGTTTGGGGTTAAAATTGACAAAAAATTATGGAATTGTCATTGTCATTGCTCTGGCATTCTATCATTGGCTTCGTTCAAACCCTCGAAGATACGAGCCTACCCTGGGCGGGAGAGAAGGTAAATTCTGTCCTGTGAAGAGGCTATACAATTATCACTGAGTCTTATATATACAATTATCTTGGTCAAAGTTGCCCCGTGACATTACAGGCACATGAATCCTTTAAACCTTGTAGGCGGTAGACTACATGGGACAACATGATTACGTACTTAAATAGGCTTGCGCTTGACCACTATCTCACCTGATGGTAAGCAATGATGTGGTCCACGATGGATCACGCTTGCCTAGAAGTAAACTATTCACTCTTGATTTAAAGACCCCTAGATTGTAGCTTTTGGGAAACACAGACTCCGGCAGGGAATTCCACTCCTTAGCTGTACGCACAATAAAAGTATTCTCAAAACGCTTAGTGCGTATGGGTGGGGTGTCCACCATGTACCGATGGCGCATCGCCGTACGTCTGGTAGTCCGATGATGAAACGGGCTATAACGGGAAATAACAGAATCAAGAACACGGTGCACCATAACCAGCAAACCCAAAACATTCTAATGAAGATCTAACCTCACATTTCGAACTTTACAATACCACTTCTGAATTCGAAATCACAAATTCACAATGCCTCTTGTCCTACTGCGACCAAAACGCAACTACACAATAAAAGTCCACTTTTAGCGCGAAAGCAAAAAATAATGGGCGCCTAAAAAAGACGTCACGTTCCACCAATATTTCAGTTATTGGATAAAATTTAGACATAATAGTTCGTACGTGATCGCCGATAGGCGCTCTGTAGCATACGCTATCAAAATATGCCGAACAAATGTATATTTTATATATTTTCGATTGATAGAGTGACCAATGGTTCAATAATGTGTGTGAAAGCACGAACGCAGTCCTTTTTTTGTGTACGCTACTCGAAAAGTACAATAAAAATGTGGCGTTGAAATAATTATTCAAAATAAAAAATCGAACATTCAATAACAGACTGTTCTTTTTGGAGAGGGTTACGTCCAATACTGGACAGGCCTCCCTCAAGTGCAATTGTAATGATAATTGCTCAAACTAAATTTTAATTCGTTAAAAATCAAGATGAATCCCACTGCTAAAAGATTTACCCCTTTAGTAGTAATTCATAACATAAATCTTGCTTATATTTTACTCAACAAACTTCAAACTAAATCTACCAGGCATGCATGTCATCTAAAGAGTTATACACTTGAAACTGCAAGTCAGCTGCGAGCTTGCAATAAGACGGATTATGTTCTGACATAGCACTGCAGTGGTACTAGGTCATCAGAGACTGCTCAGAGCCATTCACGTTTAGAGTTCTCTTGAATTATTCTTCAGCTAACATCATAAGGTTTTCCGAAGTAATTTCTGGAGTGACCCACATAGATTTAGCGATCGCCATTTGTTTTTCCGTGACACGGCCGATACCTTTCGTTTTTATGGCTGGTCTGCCATCTAAAATCCGTAGCCATTAGAATGCTGTATTGAGCAGCGTCCAAACTAAATTTTATATATCAAATTGGAAAGAAGAAAATAAAAACAACCAGTAAATTTGAAGTGGTAGTTTGGTATGCAGATAATATGCGGAAAATACATGGGGCACTTTTCGTTCAGATTGTACGAGCATAAAGAGGAGTTGAAAACTAAAGTAAATATTTACCTGGATGAATGTCAACTGCTCAAAACAGTCCATGATTTAAACATAACTCGTCCAAATAAACAGTCTAAAGCTCAGCAAAGGATTGCAAAATGTGTACAAGTTGAACCAATATGTACGCAGCCCAAACACTCCGAGGTACCAGGCTCCCATAACCCTCTAGGAGATGTATTTAGAAGTGCAAGTCAGCGAAGAGACGACACGACCGGACCGACTGCGCTCGCACGAAGATGTATTATGTGCTGACACGGCGTTTCTTCCTCACAGGTTATATAAAGGAAAGCTCCAGTATTCAGGTAGCTAGATTTTACTGTCCATTTAGCGGGCGAATTAGATTTTTATTATTAAAATGGTGGTGCTTTCAGGTAAGTGGAAAATTTGAATATTTTTGCCTATCGCATCGATATGATCGCTACAGTTCCTGAAGTCCTGGTACGTAGTTTCAGTTATAGTGAAATTATTCAGGAGTGCACGGGAAATAGAAAATGGTAGATTTTATTATTTAAATTTTTTTTTACTGTACGATAACGGCATATAAAATAATTTGGTATTTATTGACCTTAATCTTTCATGTTCATTTCTAGGAATATATTCAAAATCACGCCTCAACTCAAAATCGAGTAAACACAAAAGATATAGAAGATACCGAATTTTATTCTGCCAATGATTGAAACCAAGGGCCTTATCGAATCCATGGCTTCAGCGCCAATTTTGTTTTGCGTCCAACGTGCACCTTATTCCCTAGACTTAAATGCCAATGTCATTTAAAAACCTGAAATTGTATTGCTGCCCCGAAATGTAACGACAATTTTTTCGTTTACACTCCAAGTGATCTTTTATTACCTGAAGATAGGGTATGTTTTTGTTTACGTCATCAGTATTTAACGTTTGTTTTGCAAAATAGAAGAACAAATCTCAATTTTCGGTTGAAACAAACGTTATTCTTAAAGTATTAGGGCTTGTTTTTGTTTGTTTAGAATTAAGATTAATATTGTCGTTTGGGATCGCTTTGTTTCTTCTAAATTAGGTCACGTTCGGGCAAAGGCACGGCTGCATCCAGCCTTTGGACTAATGTAATACATTATAGTTTCTCATTGATTCGTTTTGTACGGAATTTCGTTTCACCCTTGTCGATGACGCCAGGATTTGTTTGTGTTTCAAAGTGAGATACATCATGCTATAGACAGGGATGAAATTTGAGAATAATAATGCTGTATCATCTCGTATTTGTGAGTTAGGGGTTGAAAAAGATATTCTTGATAGTAAGGAGGTGAAAGGAAATGATGCCATGTGTTATTATTATTATGATATATTTTTTATTGAAACATTGATCTTAGATCCATAGTAGAAAAAATCCCTTTACTTAAATAAGGAAAAATAACTCTGTCTGTATATCTATCTGTTTGATACTTTTTCACGGAACGGATTTAGATAAAACTTGGCATTCTGGTAGACCATGTCTTGATTTAAAACATAGGGCACACTACAGGGATTGGGATAAGATAGCCATAATTTCACATGGCATAAGCTAGCCATCATCATCAATATCATCAGCCTTTTAATGTTCCCACTGCTGGGACACAGGCGTCCTCCCTGGCAGAGGGAATGGGAATTAATCCACCACGCGGGCCCAGTGTGGGTTGGTGGATGTCACATGTCTTCGAATTTTTCGTTCTAGGCCATGCCGGTTTCCTCACGATGTTTGCCTTCACCGTTTTTAGAGCAGTGGTGATAAAATAATTTACACAAAGCAAAGCGCCTGCCTGGTTTCGAACCCACGACCTACGACACGTAAATCGGAGCCGTTACCACTGGGCCACCACTGCCCTTTATCGTTATGGCCTTTTAAAAATAATAAATTATCTTGCTATAAAATATTGCATCTTTAATCGGTACTTAAAATTCCCGAAGTTTATATTTAATATGCCACTAATCATAGATAAACGATGTGTGCAAGACTTTCAAACTTTTTTACTATGGTCTAAATAAAGTCCTTATGAAAAGCATGAATAGGTTTCTTCTAAGCAAGCGTGCTCCATCGTCGACCTCATCATCACTTACCAGCAGGTGGAATGATGGTAAAACGCGAGCCTACCAATAAAAAATAAAACCAGCCAAGTCCGAGTCGGACTCGCGCACCGAGGGTTCCTTACAAACAGTTAAGTACATCAACATAATAAGGTAAAAATACTGAAATTCATAAACAATGAAAGCACCGAACATTGCTATTATAAAGAAAATTTTTATTTTAAATTTTCCTGTTTGGTACATTTTATAAGTTCGTCGACTATTACAAGTAAACTTGTTAAGCCTACTTAGCTATGTTAGTTATCCTTTTGATTTCTTAATATATACTATTAGCAATTATTTAGCTGACAGGGAACAATTGACACTAACAAAAATAAGCTTCAAATTTTTGAAGCTTAAAATTACGCAAACGGATCCCATAATTGAAATATAGTTTCCTTAGACCCGTTTTATTTTGAATGACCTATCCAATTCCCACACCGTGGGAAAGACGAGAAAAAGACATTCCCACTTTATGTGTGTAGAAGGTATCCTTAAATATAAATTTTCATGATTTTATTTTACCACTTTGTCAGCGTGATTAATATGTATATCCATGCCAAATTATAGCTTTCTAGTAATAAGTCTCTTAGCTAAGCTGCGGATAGACAGACAGACGGACGAACAACCTCGGAGTCATAAAGTCAAGAGTGAATAGGTTAAATTACTTCTAGGCAAGCATGTTACACCGTCGACCACATCATCGCTTACCATCAGGCGAGATACTGGAAGCGCGAGTCTATACATAATAAAAAGAAAGGTGGACATGGCGAAACTATGAGGGTTTCATTGTTGACTAATGACAACGGAACCCAAAAAACCATGGTGAATTGTGAGATCATTAAAGCAGTTAAAGGAATCATCATCTTGGGCAAACTATATTGCTGTCATCTTCCGATCAATGTAACCAGGTCTAGTTAAATTCCAGTAATTTACACATAACTTTAAATCACGCCTGAATTTCCCAAAAGGTTGGGCAGAGGTGCACTTATTTTTAAAGTAAAAAGTCAAAGTCAAACTCAAACTCAAAGTCAAAATTCTTTATTTAAATTTGGCCACTAAGCGGCACTTTTAAACGTCAATTTTTTTAATTTATTGTAATAATAATTGATCCGACCGTCCATTCGGCAAAGTAGCTTGTTGTGGAGAAGAACGGACGAGAAACCCCCCATTTACTTTTAAAAGAAACCAATGAAACTTTGCCAGACCTAGGAAGCGAACTCAAGACCTCGTGTTCAGCTCTAACTTGCGACCACAGGACCAACAAAGTAATATTTTACTTGGAGTTCCCCTCTCAACAACCCCCAAAATTAAAACCCTAAAACCATGTTGAAGCCCGTTCCTTGATATCGTCTGCATAAATCATTAGCTCCCACTAAACGACATTTGCCTGCATAGTTTATCAGCTCTAATGTCTCGTCTAGACATTTTTGTCGACTAAAGCCCTTTATCAAATATTCGGGGGTTGTTTCGTCTAAATTGGGCTTAGTTTTGTTAAACTGAATATATCTGTGCTGACAGTTATTTAATTTGTAACGGAAAAGGATTCTGTTCTTTTTTTGCGACGGTAAAACAGTTAGCTTTTATATACTTTACTAGCGACCCGCCCCGGTTTCACCCGTGACAAATAATAAACAAAAACCTTCCTCGTTTTTCATTCTTTCTATTGGTGAAATCCGCATGAAAATGCATTCAGTAGTTTTTGAGTTTATCGCGTGTATGTTCGCGATAAACGGCGAGGGAGTTTGTTTTATTATAATTATGTACTGATGCATTTTTCCTTGATAGATTTTTTCCTCTTAGCAAAACTTACATCAGGAATACTTTATATGTTTTAATTACATATTATTATAAAAGGAACACAGAGAGGAGGCCTGTTGCCCAGCAGTGGGAACATTAAAAAGGCTGATGATGATGATATAATGTATACCAAAGTCGAGATAAGCAAGTTCTTTACATAAAATTCTCAATTCAGATACTGAGCTTGATTTATGCCAGCTATTACTACCCGAAAAAAATGTAAAAATAAACTTACAGTTATTAAGACAATAAAAAATATAGGTAAAATATTACATGAATCAGCTTTAAACCAATTGAATCCCTCTTAAAACATCATTATTAGATTACAAAATAAGTCACACAGAAAATGAACTACTTCCAATTTAATCCTACTTTTCACACTCAACCCCATGGCAGCGAGACATTTAACAAAAATTCAATTACCATAAATTATCCATTCACCCCCTTGGATTACATTTTCTTATCTATTATTTTGATACGGACGTCCGTTACGCGAAGGTCGTTTATATCGGGACATTAGGCTCGATATAATCTGTGTAACTTCATTGTAACCGCAAATAAACACCCCCTTAAGATTGCGTACTACGGGGTGAAACTCGCAATGGGTTGACTCTTGACTGAGAATTTTGGGGGTGAAAATATTGAGAAAGATAAACATGTTGAATTTTTTGTGAGGTATCGAAGTCAAAGTAATTGTTTTAATTGGACCATCTGTAGGCACTTTGGAATTTCAAAGTTTACAGAAAAAAAATCTAGTTGTTCATTCAAGATATTTTATGTAGTTTGGAGACTACAGACAAGAACTCTACAAAGGTGTAATATTGATAAAAAAAATATTTAATTGTAGACGACTAGCTTAACAGAGCAGTGGTTGGCCAGTAGTAACGGTCGCGACATACAAGTTGTTGGGCGTGGGTTCGAACCCAGGTAGGCGCTTTACTTTGTTTAAATTATTTCATCACCAATGCTCTCAAAACGGTGAAGGAAACCGGCATGTCCTAGAAACTAGAACCAAAAATTCGAATACATGTGACATCTACCAATCCGCACTAGGCCCGCGTGGTGGATTATAGCCCCTTCCCTCTCATAGAGAAGAGGCCTGAGTCCCAGCAGTGGGAACATTAAAAGGCTGATGATGATGATGGCTAGCTTATGCCAGTGACTTCCATGTGAATATTATCCAAATCCCTGGAGTATGTCCTATGTTTTAAACCAAGACAAGATCTACCAGTTCAAAGGTAACAAACAGAAACTATTCTAATATCTACTAATTGGAATAAAATGGAAATTCTACTCTAATTGGTACCGGGGGGAGGGGGGGGAAGTTTATAAAGAAATTCATTCTTTAATTTACTACCAATTATTTTTTATATCCTGATTGACAGAATCACTCAATCGCATTCCCAATCTAAATTCCACCGACGCTCTCCACTAACCAAAACACTTGCACCAAAACTTAATCAAAGTAATTCCCAGTTTAATTAACGGAATGCAAGTCCCATTACTGACTTACATCCAATCAATTTAATGGTAAAGGACAATTTATTTCACAATAGATGGAGTGACAGTGGGTAGTGATCGAGATCCCCTGGTACCAGGCTGTGAGAAAGATAAGGAGATTAGACGGAACGTGTCGAGATGAATCATGGAGATGGATGGAAGTTTTTTGTGAGGGTGTTGTGAATAGCAGGGTTCATTAGAGAAAGTGTTGGTTAGAAAATTGTAGATTTGCTATTTAATATTATTTGGAAAGTTAAAATGCCAATTTACATCACAATAAAGTGACAGTGGGTGCTGATCGAGTTCCGTTGGTACCAGGCTGTAAGGGCGATAAGGAGATTATACGTAACGTGTCGAGATGAATCATGGAGATGGATGGACGTTTTTTTTGTGAGAGAGTGTGTGGAGAATAGTGGGTTCATTAGAGATGGAGGTAGAAAATATCAGATGATGAATCTGCCTAGCCTTTTCCCAACTATATTGGGGTCGGCTTCAATTCGGAATAACGACTGTCAAAGATCTTAGGAAAAAATATAGGACAGTGTAGGGTGATAAAACAAAAACATAACCCTTCATCGGCAGTTGGGTAAAAAATTAAATAAATTGGAGCTAATTATTTATACAAATGGTATCAAGGAACGGGCTTCAACATGGTTTCAGGGTTTTTAATTTTAGGGGTTGTTGAAAGGGATGTAATACTATAACTCTAAATAAAATTCAGTTGCAATTGGAAGCTGACCTTAATCATCATAATCATATTAGCCGAAAGACGTCCTCTGCTGGACATAGGCCTTCCCCAAGCGTCGCCAGATTGACCGGTCCCATGCGTCTAGCAACCAGTGAACTCCCGCCAGCCTCACCAGGTCATCTGTCTACTGTGGGAGGCCTTTCAACGCAGCGTCTTCCGGTTCGCGGTCCACACTCCAGAACTTTTCGGCCCCATCGGCCATCCGTTCTGCGAGCAATGTGCCCTGCCCACTGCCACTTAAGTTTGGCAATTCATCCGGGTGTAAACTTTTGTGTTCTTGCGGATCTCTACATTTCTGATTCGATCACGCAAAGAAACTCCGAGCATAGCCCTCTCCATTGCCCTTTGGGTGACTATAATCTTACTGATGAGGCCCATTGTGAGTGACCACGTCTCAGAGCCATAGGTCATCACTGGCAACACACTGGTCATAGACTTTCGTCTTGAGACATTGTGGTATAAAAATAATGTTAATACTTAAAATGGAGTTTTCTTTTTAAAACTAAAACAAAATAAGCAAACCTAACAATAAACTTCCAACTATCCCCTTAATCTCTAAATCACAGTATCTGGACAATACATCACTCCCCTACATCCCGAACTAAGGCCGTATCCACACGTTACATGTTCCTGCAATAAAGATAAACTGAGCAGATTATAACGGCCCAGCCGAGGATTGTGTGCACTAACCCTTAAAGGAAATTGTTAGGATAATGACATCTCTTCTTATTAGGGAAGTAAATGAGGAATGGGGCCACAGAAAATGGAGATCAGAAGGGACACTAGAAAACTGTGTCGGCGGCGGCGATAACAATTGTCAATCAACAATCTGCATTTCCTTATTATAACAATGTCGTCTACCAGTCTAATCTTATAATGTACAATACATTCAGCAACCGCGTATCTGACCTCCTTAATCCAGTAATTTGGTAACACGGTACCCCATTGCACGGGGCCCCAGCCGTAACAAAGAAAATTTGGTTCGAATAAATGTCACTAGATGGTGCGATATGCATTTATTTGTTATTGAATTGTGAGTAGAATTAACATTATCTAGAATTGATTATATTGTAAGTTCTTTTTTAATCAACACTCCTAATCACAAAATTATGAAATATTGGGCTCTTAATTCACATTTCAAAGATTATTTGAACGGATCATTTAAAATTGATTCCAAAAGATGAAGCAGTTTAACATTTCTGAGGCATGCCAATTGATTTTAAATTTTGTATTGTTACAGATTTTGGAACATTGAAACTGTAAAAAATACTATAAAACAAATCGTCGATGTATTTAAAGAAAAGAAATAGTCACGAACCGAGAAAACCCTTTAACTTGCAAGTCACTGCCAACTATAGCCGTGGAACGGAACCGAAGGCGATCGAAGTACTTTTAAAAATAATCATCTTAATCAGACGAATAACGCTAGTTACGTCGGCACGGTTTCTTTATATGGGTCTATGAGATGAGGCATCTTTATTCTAGTATTATATTATCTGTGCCATGGTAAGACTGGTGTCAAATTTTCTAGTTTCTGACCATCGTAACCACCGTCAAAATCTACAAACGACAGCCAGGACCAACGTCATATCGTGCTTATACTAGCTATAAACATTATCGACTAGTAAAAATGTATGGAATTGACATGCCTAGGTAATTCCCAAAAAAATTTATCATTATAAGAATCTCACTAGGCTAGGCTCTAGAGCCGAATTTTACAACGAGCTAGAACACATGCACACCTAGACACTCTCCACGTACAGTTAGTGCAAGCGCACTCGCGACCGGCATTTGTTTGAGATCGCGCGTACGTACGCCTGTTTTCGCTCGATGTAAGGAGTCGACCTTCTGTACACATATTTAAAGTTGGTTGGCCAAGGGTTTGCCAGTGATTGGATGGTCATGTTATTAGTGAGGATATTATTTGATAATTATTTTGCACAGTCCTGGACGGGATTCTTTTTTTACAGCTAAGTACATGAATTTAGCGATATAACATTATCTGCTTCTTTAATATTTCTGGCGTAGATATAAGAATAAGTAATACTCATAAACGTAATTAAAACAATCCAATTTGCAGCGCAAACAATCACACTTGTTAGTTCAGACTTTCAAGCATTAACTCAGTACATACAGACAGACGAGAACCTCAATTATACGTATGTAACTACGGCGTAATGTGCGTAATTTAGACATGTTGGGGCCTGTATTATTTTGTGTACAGTTAGGGACAGAAACATTTACATAAACCAAAACCAGCCGGGCGAGCACGGCCTCTGTGATAGGCTTGAGTCACGCATTTTATCACGGTTAGTGCTCCAAACTGTGATAAAAATGTGTGACTTAAGCCTGTCACAGTGGGCCGCGCTCGCCCGCCAGGCGTGCACTCCGTGTAATCTTCGAATTTACCTAAATTTTGACATTGATTGTCGCTGAGTACAGGCAAAATGATATGGTTTTTCGAAATAAACTTCTACTACGATGACTCCGTTATTAGCTGTAGGCAGTTACTTGTGTACAGCTAAATATTTTAATGAGTTTCTTTTAGAAAACTTAAACTCATTAGGTAAACATACTCGTACATAAAATTGTACATGAAAAGAAATGCTGAATTACATTACATTATTATTCGAGATTTTAGGATTTTAAGCCTTATTTTTCTATTTTTAGATCTTAAAATTTTAAGATCGTATTTATTTTCACAAAAATACTTAAAATCTCTTGTCTTTCACTTGACCTGTAAAAGACGTCATAAAATATCCTGTAAAGCAAACTTTGAGTGTCTCTTGTAATGATATATTTATGACACTACACACTAAAAACCCAAACCAGAGCTAGTCGCCAACACTAGGTTAAATTTACAGTTCGTCATACAACACTGTCAATGTAACCTCGCACTAGCAACCATTTCCGAGTTAAGTCTTTCGTGCAAGTGGGCCGTTGTTTTGTACGTGTCAAGTGTCAATGTCAACGTGAAATCAGACTACTTTATGACGTCAGTACGAACAAAACTTTATTAAAATATAAAAATAACTACAGCTTGGAAAAACTATATTTTGAAATTAGTGGCTTAAAATGACTAAATAGTACATTTCGTGTCGAGCATAAAAAGTAGAGATTTTAACACGAGCGATGTAGCCAATTTCGACGTGAGCTGAAGGCGAACGTCGAAAGCTTGCACATGCGAGTGTTAAATTAAAGCCTTTTTATGCGAGACACGAACGATTGTTTTTCCACTACCTGATGAGCTTACTTAATTAAATGCAAATAAGTTCCAACAACAATTTATTAGAAACGTTCAGACTAAAAACCACACACTACATACACGCAATCAACGCGCGTTTTTTTGAGAGGTAACAGGTTCAGTATCATTCTGCCAGTTACATAATGATCCATACAAAAGTCATTTCGTAACTGTTACTAAGTAATTTTTTTTTTTTTATTGTCTTTTATCTAAAAGTTAACATTTTGAAACGAATTGCTTAGTCAATGTGTTACATAATAAGCAAGGTACTTGAAAGAATACTTTACATACCGAATTATGTAGGTACCATGACAGTCAGAAGTTCAGTATCAATCTCGAAAAAGTCACTGCGACTGGAAATATGACCGCTTACTGTACATATCTTTGCGCTTGCCTGTACTAGTCCGTGGACATTCGCAAACAATGGTCCCTGTTGTAAGTGTCCTATTAAGATTTCAACTACAAATGTTTTGTTCAAAGGCTGACGGTATGTGTGTTACGCTCAATGTAATTATGGAAACTTGAGTGGAAACATTCTTAGGCAAAAATGAGTAGACATTAAATTAGATAATGGTAGTCATTAATTTATAATAATACTAGCTCTTACACGGTTCTTCGTTTGCGTAGCATTATTAGTACTTCGAATAGCCTATTTTTTATATCGTGCAGTAATATTGTAGGTGTGTAGGTGCGTTGTGTACTTGAGAAATTATTGTTTCACCGTACAATCTTCCATCCCCTTTTTCAACCCCTTAAGGATTTCCGGGATTAAAATGTGAATTCCTATGTTGTTTCCCGGGTCTCAAACTATCTCCATACCAAATTTCATCTAAATCGGTTAAGCGGTTTAAGCGTAAAAGGTAACAGACAAAAGGACAGAGTCAGTTTTGCATTTATAATATTAATTTTGGATTATATTAATGCGAAATGAACTCTGTCTTCTTGTTAACTTCAACGCCTGAACAGATTTGGATCGTCACAAAAATTGTCACATTCCTGTTGTACATATATATTCCTGGATTAGGATTTAGCATAATTTTTACCTTGGAATAATATCCGCCTTTCACGCGGGCGAAGCCGCTGGTAGAAGCTAGTTACTAAAAGTACTGTAAAATGAATGGATGTAAAATTTAGTTTTTTTTCGATTTTCGATATACCGGTAGAACTATGTCCATGAAAAATAAATCTAAGCTTTTTTTACCCGGCTGCAAGGAAAGGGTTATGTTTTTCGCGCGTATCTTGTATGTATGTATGTTTGTATGTATTTAATATTCTTTATTACCTCGTATCTTTCAAACAACCTGACGGAGTTTTATAATTAAGACATCGTTAGGTAGGTCTTGGCCACCCAAGTGTACTTAGATAAATGCGGTTAAAAAAAAGAACATGACGGATTTTGGGCGCCATATTGTAGGGGTTGCAATTTTTTTTTGTCATCGAATCCCGTCAAATGGGGGTATCAAAATGAAGAATTTTTAGAGGTGATTACAAAAATATATACCACTTATATGTTTAAAAGAAATTCGAAAAAAAAACAGTGTAACTAAAAAGTTGCAAATAAAGAAAAACGACTGCAAAGATGTAAACAAGCAGAAAATCATGCTGTGCAGTCGGAGGATACATATTTGCGAGCTGGCTGACCAAAATTATAAATATCCTCCGACTGCACAGCATGATTTTCTTTTTGTTTACATCTTTACAGTCGGGTTTTTTGATTTTATTAACTTTTCTTTTTAATCTGAATAAAAACATAAACGAAAATACTTGACTGAAAAACTACATCTACATCGGATGGACATCAATTCTAACATTTAACAGCTTCAAAAATTCATCTTGTGTTAGCGGTTTGTGTTATAAACAATCGCCCAATAGTAAATTTATCACACTGCAAAAAATCATTACAACATAACAAAAAATATTACCACGTAATAAATAAAAAATAAACCTCGTGATCTCAATTCACCCTGCTAAACGGATAAATAAAATCGTTCCGTATTCTTTACGGTAATTCCGCCACCCCCTCCTTGTAGCGTCGTGAACATATTTCATGATAACACGATCGGACTATGATGACTTAAGCAAAGTAGGTGGAGCTTGCAAAACCGTTAAATGCATGTTTTTTATCTTTTTCTTTTAGTTTAGGGGAAGCTAAAAGTCTCCGCGAGGATGAAGAAAAAGGAATGTATTAGAGAATATGTAAACTTGGCTTTCTGTATGTTTAGACATTGGCCAAATTCAAGCCATAAAATAATAAAAAAACCTTCAATCATCTTTCCTCCTAGGAAACATTCCTATTGGTGATTAATTCCATTCTAATACCAAAAACTAATACCACTGGTATTTGTTTAAAATCATATTTATTTTGTATTCCGAACGGATACCATGGTTTAGACGAATACCAAAACAAGTACAAAGATATAAGGTACAGCCAGTAGAAAAGCTTTGTATGTAATTATAAGACATTTAATTGAAAAAAAAAAACAGTTATATCTGTTAGTGTAGTGTCAGTTAAATTGCAACTACATCAAAACAAGAACAATTTAATTACAGTCAAAAAAATACAAAATATATTAGAAAATCTTAAATTATATTAACAGATTAACTGTCCAATTAGTAAAACAATCGTTAGTATTATATAACAATCACATAAATATATCAGAAAGCTATTAGGTTGACTGATTAGGTTTGACTGTTCTGTCTGTACCAAATTCAAGTTGTTGGTATTAGTTCGCACATTAAATTTAATTAATTAAAGAGTGCTAGTACATCCGTTCGGTATAAAAAATAAATATGAGTTGAAACAAAATTAAATACCAGTGGTATTAGTTTTTGGTATTAGAATGGAATATATCCTATTGGTTGGGGTTAACTGTTACAAGATTAGTTCCACGCATACTAACTAACAGGAAAGTTAAATAAAATCGTATGAAATCTTAACAAATTGCTGCTTGAAATCATATATAACGTGATCTATAAAATAGAAAAGACTTTAATTACTGTCAGTGGGTAATTATCATCGCTGCATAACACAGACACTGATAAAATTCAATATTTTTAATATATTTTCGTTTTCAATATTCAGTCCCGAATTAATTTCGAGACAGGTACAAGCACACGCACGTGTCTGCCCTTTAACTTCTTAAAACTTAAGCCTCATCAAAACCGGTCAAGCACTGCCCGACATAAGCCAACACAAACGGACGGAAGACTTCGTTAAGACCAGATTATAATGCTTCAATACGTCATTAGGGGACCTAACAATGCCCCCGGCATGGGGTTCGATTCCCGGGTGAAGCAGACTGTCACAATTTGATTTGATAACGTGTACTCTCTCAGGGGTGAAACTCCGAGGGTAGTTTCATGTTTAAGGGTAGTTATAGTGTCGTCGAATTTTATGTGTAAGGGTACGAGGATTTAAACAAAGTGTATTTGGTTAGCTTTTGTAATCTTGCTTAAGGGGTATTTGTATTTTAAAGTGCAGGGGTACTTACATTAAGTTACAGTTATATGCATTATGCATGCTGTAAAACATTTTAAGGGATAGCAATAGATAGCCTGAGGATATACTTACTCTGCAGATGGTTTTCAATTAATTAAAAATTGTTTACAAAGCCATTCAGTTCTTCGCGCGTTGTTTAATCCGTGTTAAAAAGATTAGTTTACTTCTTTGGCAAACGAGAAAACCTAAGTTATAATAGAACATGCAATAACATCCTATTATATAATTTCTAAATCCAAAGAATGAAAGCTAGCTTCAAATTAATAAATTAAACACCAATCATGAATGAGGAAATTTTTCAACAGGTTTCCAACCTGCGTTATCAATGAGAGCATTTCCACTCTTCAGCACAAGCGTGAGTACATGGTTCATTCAATTATCTTTACTAAAATAACTCCTAGCGTAATATGATTAGGTCGTTACAGCTTTATGGCATGTCGAGGATAAATCAGAAGATCCACTTATAACAACACACGAAAGATTCGACGAAGCACATAGATAACAAATGGGTGATAAAATACCACTCAGCCTAACTGTAATCTGAATAAAAGTGCTGGTGTACCCAATGCTAGCAATGAATGAAATACTGAGTAATTTTCCTAAAGTCTCCGCCAGTAAACAAAAAAATTAAGTCATTGATCCGACTTGTACCAAAAACTATAATGACGTAACTTGAAAACATGATTTTTTGATAATTTTGGTCTCTAATGAAGGGTATAAGCGTAGAACTATTTTATCCGTTTAAATCATGTAAATCGGTTCACATTTTTATGAGATATTAACTCATTATTGAAAATAATTGTCAAATAAAGGCTTTAATTTTGTATATGAGTTTCATTATACTAGTAAGTACTTACCTAAATAAATACGACTGAACATGGTTTTGACCAAAAGGTTTGTAACTCATGCCAAGTGAAAGGGTCAAGGACGCCTCTTACCACGATACGTTTGTTTTGATCGTGTTAGCGACACTGACCATACATTTTTTTTGTATTGTTTTGAAATATTTTTATACATTGGTAGACAGGTGTCAACGACTTTTATTTTTATGTTATCTAGAGGTGACTTTATAAAGAAACACAGAAAGGCCCAGGCGAAACAATGTTGAAAAGTCCTAAATAACACACACACACATGACATGTCATTTGACATTCATCAAATTCAATTTTTTTTCATTTTTCATTTTGATTTCTTTTTTAATTTTTTTCTTTCTTTATTTATATATTATACATTTAGGTTTAAGTGGATAAACCTACATATTTAGAATTTCAGCATTTGCTGATAAATTGACGCTTTACCTAACGCTTGATGAATCATCATTTGCCGGAGATTATTTATTGGAATTGCTAGATCGACAACGTTAAAGGTAAGCTAACTCTATATTTCGCAATCTCTAAAGATACGAGTAGCAATGCAGTGTCAATGTCTATTTGCTATGGTCAGGTATCCCTTTCCACTAGACGGATCTTCAGTCCATTTTTCCTTGTAACAAGAAAATCCCAATCCTTCTGTTTCAATCCTATGACGTCACCCCATCTCAAGGGGAAGCTCGTCTAAGAGGTATTATCGTGTACAAAACGCGGCGATTTCGCGACACTCCCAGAGTTCCCCTAACCCGGACCACGAGACACCAACGACAGCATTACAAAGCGACACGTCCGTACTATTCAACATACATCCCCGAATTTGTACCTCAGAATTTCAGTTAACTCAGTAGAAAAACGGTAATGGATGAAGTGCGTCAAAATCGTCGGTGTGTTTAGTAAGTTCTGCTGATATGACTGTTTCAAGAATCCATGCCATTGCGGTGATAAATGTTTTTTTTTTCTCTCGCTCGTGTGGGGATGGAAATTTTATTTTTTCCCTCATTTCTGCGAGGGTTGTGAGCGGTTGAACAAATTGAAGTTTTATTACAAGTGTTTGCAAGACTTACGGCGGTCGTGGTAGCAGTCAAATGTGTGGTATTTTTGCGGTTATACTGTATGGGTAAGCGGGAAGGGTGGATATTGCCAGTAGGCTATAAGTAAAAACCATCAAGCTTTTTTCGATGTATAATATTTAACCTCTGTGGATCACAGCTATTCAATTCACACATGAACATTTTATAACTAAATTTTTCTTCCAATATGCAGATCTTATTGGTGAATTCCAAAATCTCTATCATTGCTGATTTAAGTCCAACTTTGTGGAACGAAAATTATTAAATTATCGAGGTGACAATTTGTCACCTCGATAGTTGAAATTCAAACAACAGCCAATCACGTGAGTAGTCACATGACTTTTATAAAAACTTTGACGGGTCAATTATTTATTTCAAGAAACCAGCTGTTTTTCGATTTTAAGTTATAAAATTGTATAATGATATATGTTCATCTCCTATAC
Organism: Anorthoa munda; assembly: GCA_945859665.1. NCBI lineage: Eukaryota > Metazoa > Arthropoda > Insecta > Lepidoptera > Noctuidae > Anorthoa > Anorthoa munda. The sequence goes on from OX243898.1 coordinate 35,406,873, forward strand.
ATTCCAAACCGGAACACAACCAATAATTTATTCTAATGAATCTAATCGTATTATAAATAAAGCATCTAATTACAATCAGACTAAAACCTTCCTGTCTCAAACTCATTATTCGCTGCCATAGCAAATCATTACGTAACACGATAAGAAAACTTCGTTAGCCCACTCAGCAGATAAACAAAACGATCTAATTTGACAATATGGAACGGAATCAGAGGAAATTCGTTTTGGCTGAGAAAACATTTGCGCGAATAGATGGGGAACGTGAAAAAGGACACAATGGTGGGAATGTGAGGTGGTTTGTGTTCGGTAAAGAAGTGATAATGGTTGAGAAGAAGAAAAAAAAAATGTGTTGAAGAATTATTGGTCCTGGTAAATGATATAGTAAAAGAAAATACTACAGACAAGACAGAGATTGATTGCTAGAAAATTGAGAACTAGATTTTCTAGATAACCTTGGGAACTTTTAAGAATAGAAAGGAGAAGAATAAAAATTAAGATGATCAGGCAGAAAGCATATAAATGGCAATAATGATCACGCTTTACAAATTGATTAGCGGCAGTAGTCTATTTTTATTGGAAAATTGCTATAAAAGAAAAATAGAATAAGATGATAAATTATAGAATACAGAAAGAAGATACATCATCCATACTAATCTGTCTGTCTATCTGTTTATTATCTTTACACGTCTTAACGGCTTAACTGATTTGGATAAAACTTGTCCGAAGGGTAGACCACGTGTCTTGAATTAAGACAAATGATACTTTTTATCCCCAGTGTATGTTTCCTTGGGATAATTTTCACGCGAGCGAAGTCGCTGGCAGAAACTAGTTACAAATAAATTCGACTAAAGCAGGAGATGATGACAAGAATACTGCCTATCTTCAGAGCTTACAAAAAGGTAGATTTATCTCCAAAGGCAGTTGACGATAATGGATCGCTTCATTGTGCCGATAAAGAAACTTCATTAGCGCGATTCAGAGAGGAAACACAAACGGACTAATTTAACGAAATACTACGAATTACGCCAAATCTGTTTAGGTGGGCACACACTTGAATACGGTCGACGGTCGGATCAGGGACACGATTTCTTTGTTAATTTATTTTATTAGAACTTTTTTGTTAGACCATGACCTTTGTTACTAATTCGTGGACAACCTGTATGCTATGTTTTTTACACTGTTACACGTATATTTATACATTTTTTTATTTTTTTTTAAATTATATATCGATTATTGGCAAGGGAGCGTTTTTAAAAAAAACACAATATCATCATCATCTTTCTGCCCTTCTCCCTTGTTACTTCACCATCGTCATCATATCATTTCAGCCGAAAGACGTCCACTGCTGGACATAGGCTTCCCCCAGGCGTCGCCACATTGGCCGATCCCGTCGGTCTCGCATCCAGCGCCTTCCAGCAACCTTAACCAGGTCATCGGTCCATCTAGTGGGAGGCCTTCCAACGCATTGTCTTTCAGTTCGTTATATTATTTGGGGTAAAAAAAAAGCATGATTTTTTCATGTTTACAGCTTTTTACTTCGCTTCTTAAGCAGGCGGGTTTTTGATTTTTTATTTTTTTATTTTTTATTTACAACTTTTTAGTCATGTTTTTTTTTTCGAATGACTTTTAAACATATAAGTGGTATATATTTTTTTAATCACCTCTAAAAACCCTTCATTTTGATACCCCCCTCGATGGGTAGGGAAGAAAAAAAAATTGCAACCCCCCACATATGGCGCCCAAAATCTGCCATGTTGCTTTTTTTGTAACGGCACTTATCTAAGAACACTTGGGCAGTTAAGATCTATCTAACGATGTTTTAATTATGAAAATCCGTCAAGTAGTTTGAATGATATGAGGTAATAAAGAATATTACATACATACAAACATACAAGATACGCGCGAAAAACATAACCCTTTCCTTGCAGCCGGGTAAAAACGGGACCCTATTACTAAGACTCCGCGGTCCGTCTGTCTGTCCGTCACCAGGCTGTATCTAATGAACCGTGATAGCTTGGCAGTTGAAATTCACAGAGAGCGTATTTCTGTTGCCGCTATAACAACAAATACAAAAAATAGAATAAAATAAATATTTAAGCCGGGCTCCCATACAACAACGTGAATTTTCTGCTGTTTTTTGCGATAACGGTACGGGACCCTTCGTGCGGGAATCCGACTCGCACTTGGCCAGTTTAAAAAAAAGATTTTTTTATAAGCATCGCTATTAAGCAAATCTAAGCAAAAACTGTGATGCACTTAACAATAAAAATAAACCAGCAAATACACAACTATCTTCTTTATTCAAAACGGAAAGAGGATGTCAAAAACAATTGAACACTCAAGCATACACAACGACAATAATCTGCGACACTTTCAACCCACGACAAGTCGCACGTGGCACGGTCGCATGCTGTGCGCGATTCCTTAGAGGGCTTGTCCATTGAGTTACTTGTGATTTGTGTTGCGGAAGCTGGAGGACAGAGGGAAGAGGGTTGAGGGCAGCCCCTCCCTTCCCTCTTTATCCCCACACGATAGTTAAATGCAATCTTCTTCCATTAATGTGGACCCTTCCTTTATCTTATATATTTTTCGTGAGTTATTTCTCACCATAAAAAACGCTGTATTTTTTCTTATTTTGTAGAATAAGTGATGGAGTTTGAGTGGTGGAATGGGTTTTAGTTTTAGCACTTATTTTGTACTTTAAAGTTGTTTTAAGACTGAAGAGCCACTTATTAAGGCTGGTACACATGTGGCACACAACATTAATGAGAGTTAACGAAGAAAGCGTCATTTTAAGGTTGTTATTAAAACCTTGCGAATTTATCATCTAAGTAAGTACAGATGGAGGATCAATTTCTGGATCAAATTTAGTGTTCAAGTTGGATTTGAACATGAGTCATGCTACGGAGAACGGGCCTTAGAGTCTAAACTGTAAAGGCAACTCTATGCTCAGAAGACACGCAAATCTTCCAAACTAACAACTACTCCAATATCAAAACAATAAATTACCCATCCAACAAAATTACCATGCCTTATAAACCTTCACTACAACATAATACAGATATAACAGAACTAACTGGCCCATAAAATCTTAAAGCCTGCCCCGGAGTTGTTGGGAATAACAGTAGGAGCTGAATGTGTCCACAATTGCCTGTATCCCTCATAATCCGAGGATCCTAGCAATACTACACTCGATACTAAACTCGAAATATTATAGGAGATTGAGCAGAAGGTCTATTTATAAGGGAATATGAAAATAGGAATAAGACTGAAGGAGGAAAAGAAATACATACTGGTTTGAGGATGAGAGTAGACGAGAATCGAGATGAATATTGGAAGTTTCGAGAGGTCTCTATGGCCAGCAGTGGACTTTTATACGATGATGACTGATGATGAAGAATTCACAAAAGAAGACATAAATATCTTTCTAGTTCTGTATTATAGCGAAAGCCGATTAGTAGTATTGTTTTTTAAAGAGCTACTGGGAAAATGAAAGAAAAATCAGCAGAGGTAACAAGTTTTTGGAACAGATCGGAAACAGAAAAAACGGACAGAACTACTTTTGAATAAATCCATACATAAGGTTATTTTTTGCATGTTTATCAGATTTTTACTCTTTTCCAATGAACAGTATATAAAACTGGCAACTATTCTTGTAAAGGGGTATCGTGTAACGTGTTACCACAGGGAGTTGCCCCAAGTAAAATACTGGTATTCAGCTCAATTCCGTTGACTGGATGTCGATCCCAGTGAATACCAGGGAAATCTGTGTTTCCCTGGTATTCATTGGGATCGACATACTTGGGAAAAGGCAACAAAGACACATTTTAGTCCAAAAGAAGACAAAATAATTTGTATGCCTTTATTTCAACAAGAACATGACAAACAAGCGACAGTTTTTTGTAATTTGTTCGGATTGAACCTTCCTATCTTTCTCACCCCCTGGTACATATTTCTTATCCCCAACCTAGGAGGGTGGGCAAGCTTTTAATCCGGCGGTGCAAGATTGATGGTAAGTCAGTAGAGGGTGGGCAGAGGTGTCCCTATCGAGGCTAGTTTCACGCTACGGATTAGGACGATGTCTTATATTGATTTATTTACGTTAACTTGTTAATAGTGATAATGTTCGGTTAGGGTGTGTTTTTTATTTGTTTTTGGGGAAGAGGAAACTGTTTCGTGGATAAATATTTGGAGATTGACGATTTTGTTTTATAGTAAAGATTTTTCTGAAATCTTAGTCTCAGGAAAATGACCAGAGTCTCTAAATAAAGTGTCATCCAAGTGGTGGCATTGGTCGAAATACCAAAATGTCACATTTTGATAGTGCTTGGCATTCCACATTCATTTTTGGCATATTTTAATCGGTATCGCTACGCTTTCGTCGATGGAATGACACTTATCGAGAGCTAAAATAATTTCCGACGCCAAACCAGCATTGTCATGTACCAGGAGATCATAGGCAAATAAGATGTTATAAGTTATGGATGGAATATATTATGACATTTTAATATTGTTTGTCTACAACCGTATATCGCTAGCGTTTGTCAAGACTCCTACAGATAGGTGCGGCGTGACTATATGACACTTGTGACAGCAATGTTCTACGGTTTTCTATCTGCAAGCCTTTAATAAGATACCCAAATAAACAAAATGTTCACCTTAGTCAATTCTCCAATAATAACATCCCTTATTCCCAAAGGTCTTAGCGCTAAGAATCCAGGACCATTTCCGAACTACCTGACCGTAATTCAAGAGGATCGTTGGGTTACCATTAAATAAATTTATTTGGCTATTTACTGAGAAATTACGGCGAACCAGACTCGACTCGCCGCAAATATTGGTCTGCCGTGATGAGAAATTATCTGATCAATATTCCGGTAATAACCGGTCCATGGCGGTATTAACTGGAAATACCCTAACTAGTTTGATCTTTTAAATAATTATTTTGGAATTGTTTCTGGAAAAGTCATAATAGATTATAATAGATTTCAATGTTATATGAAATAGGACAATTATATATTCATAGAAGTTTTTAATAAACTTTTATCGTGTTATTTCTGAAGATATAATTAATTTAATATTAACTGTAACACAATTTTAATTGAATTGCATTTTCTTTGTAAATCAGAGGTCGCTATTTATACGAGTAGATACTTCTAAATTAGAAGTACTTACGTAGTTAATTCATGCGGTTAATTTTGAAACAATGTTCATCAACTTTGGAGTTTTCAATACACGACCGACCCGTTGAGAGTCGAAATTCTGATATTAGGTAGATGGAATAGTTTTTATTATGTTCATTATATAAGTTAAACAGATAGATGAAGGCAATATTACATATGGTGACATAATGGGCGGTGCAATTTCTAAAACCAATCAAAAGAAACGACAACCTTTGTATGAATTTAAAATAGAGAAGTAGAAACAATACTGCTGATAATCTAAGACGTACAATTTCTTAGACTTCTAAATCCAAATGAGTAACACTAACATAAAAATAGCATAGCCTCTTGGATACGGTGAGGTTATAGGAGAATCCCTTTCACAAATTCTCAGAACCAGCCCGGAATCTGGAGTCGTTGATCCTTCGTGTATACTGGAAAAATACAAAGGTTACGAAACGGAGCGGCACGTTTTGTACAGCATACTTTTTTTGTTGTTCGGTTATAGAATTTGTACTACTTATTAAGGCAACTGAGCCGTTTATTTTCATGTAAGTGTACTATTTTTAGAAATCCGGCTTAATTAATAATATCAGTAAAAATATTTTAATAAATAAATGTAATAAAATCGTACAATAAACGCAGTTATGTTTTTAAAAGTTGCCTTATGTAAAATAACACAAATATTGAAATGATAATGATTTATTTAGAAATAGAAATAACATTAAATACAATCAAACTCATCATTATCCAACTGTTGCAGTCCGCTGCTGGACATAAGTATCTCCTAATGCCCTGAGTAGGAACGATCCTCATCTCAATCTACATACTTAATAGTAAGTAAAACACCACAAAGATAGCAACAAACAATTTAGAACTTTACTTTACACATTATGTAACAATATGTAACATTTACCTATATGTAACAATCTAACCTTAAATAATAAAACTATTTATAACTTTTACGTCTAAAGTTCTAAAAATCTAAGAATTCAAAGAGGAATTATGTATCATATGAACTACCAATTAAAACAAAAAATATCCCAATACACGAAATTTTAGTAGCGGTACGAAATTCCCATACAATCCTGCCGTTCGCCTTTGCCTACCCTTTCCTGCAACACAGTAATGTTTTACTTCCAACATTATTTTAATCAGAACTGTACCATCAATAAATATGCGTCATTTCCACTTCCCCAGTTTTCCAATCCCCCATAACAACAAAAATACTAGTGATTGTAAAAATCGGCACATTTCCAGCCCACAATGGCCGACCTTCTCAACAAAGGGTAGCATTAACCCTCCATTGTTTCTGGCAACACTGGAACACAATACCGCTGAAATTCCCGCGTTATTTACAGTTGATAATGGCAACATTGATATTATATCTGTTTTCCGAGTTTAGATAGTGGTTGCGTTATTGTTTTGAAGTTCATGACTTTTATTAAGTTCTTGTTTGTGTTTTGAGGTTCGGTTATGTTAGTTTTTGTGGTTCATTATTGTAGGCAACTCATTCTCATTATCTAAGTAGCTATTATATGGATATCTATTGTGCCGTGTATTATGTAAGTTGTTTTGTATAACGTAGTATTTTACTGTTGTAATGTGTGGTTTATAAATTCCACGAGTTTGCCAGTAAGATACTAAAAATATTAGACACATATTTTTCTGCCACCACGTAAACAAAAAAGTACCTGAATGACCGAGCTCTGCTCGGGTGAAAATAGAGAAAACGACGTTATCTAAAAATTAAACCTAGCTAGATCGGTTTATCGCTCCCGAAATAGATTTTCATGAAATATAGTATGCAGGGCCTCTCTCTACATACTAAATTTCATGAAAATCGTTGGAGCCGTTTCCGAGATTCAGATTATATAGATATACATATATACAAGAATTACTATTTTTAAGGTATTCGATTAGATAGATAGATTAAGGAAATACAGTGCGTTGAAATATCGTGTGACGTCACGACGTTTATTATGTGACCTAATTATATATATATATATATTATACACTGTTTATACTTTTATCTATGTGACCTAAATTACATAGGGCTTAAACATAACTGACGAAATGTGGGTGTTCTATAGGTGCACGTCTGACTATGCTGTCTATATATAGACAGCTGTCCTAAGCTGTCTTGATATTATGAATACCACATTAAATTTGGACCTAGTTTAGCTCCCTGTAGAACTAAAATAACTAAGTCAGCCAGAAGCCGTACATATTGTTAATTAGACGTATTTCAGGCATTGCTAGGCACATAGTTACTGCATTGGTTGAAGTTCTAGCTAACTGTGCCTTCATTATCAAGTTGTTCCGAGGAACTGATTGAGTTTCGTTTAACTTATTTATTGCTGGCAAGAAAATCGACACATTGCAGTTGAGAGACGTGTAATTGTTGGACGTAGGTCCTCCCTAGGTATTTTTTTTAACCCGACTGCCGAAGGAGGGTAATGTGTTTATCAGTCTATGTATGTATGTATGTAAGTATGTATGTATGTATGTTTGTTCCTATGTGGCGTTCTAGAGACCAAACGCGTTGGCCGATTTTGATGATTCTTACGTCAATCGATTTGTCTTAATCCTGCGAGTGTCACTGGATATATTAAAATTGAAAAATACAAAAATGGCGGATTTTGGGCGCCATTTTGCGGGGGAAAAATTTTTTTTTTCTTCCAAACCCATCGTGTGGGGTATCAAAATAAAGAATTTTAAGAGGCGATTTCAAAAATATATAACACTTATATGTTTAAATGTGCCGAATTCAAAAAAAAATAACTAAAAAGTTGTAAATAAAAAAGTTAATTAATAAAATCAAAAAACCCGACTGCTTAAAAAGCAAACTAAAAAGACGTAAACAAGAAGAAAATCATGCTGTGCAGTCGGAGGATACATCTGGTTTTGGTCCGCCAGCTCGCGAATATGTCCAGAAAGAACTAATGCCGCGACCATAAATAGTTATCAGTTTAAATATGAACGGAGAGTCCAATCCCGTGTCTTAAATAACAAGTGTCCGGACCAAGTTACACGACTGCCGGACAACCGGACAACGGACAGTTATACGAGCAACCTCTGACCGGAATCTATGGACTGACCCGGACGGAGCGTCCGTTTTGATTTTAAAGGTTTTGGGGTTAAATGTATTTGTGTACTTCCTGGTTCAGGTAAGGGGTTATTATTATTGTTATTACTTAAGGAAATGTTGGGCTGATTTCTGAATATATATTTGGTGTTAAGACTGTCAAGTGTGGTTAAGTTATTTTTACATGATTCGTCCAATGTTTGCTGGTTTTAGACTAAATTAGAGATTTGCAAATACCCAAATTATAACAAAAAAAAACAGCGTATTTTCGTTTCAGTATTTTCAAATTGAGTAAATAAAGGTTGGGTGCTGCTAAGCATTTATGTCAAAACTTAAAGTTCAAGATATTCATTCAAGGTTAGATCAATGCTGTCCTATATCTTATGACATTCTAAAGGTTAGTAGTACCCACTTGAAGATTAGTTTTTTAGTATCAAAAGCCACACCCACACCTAAGTGTGGGTTGATACTAAATCAAATTACACTCTTAGCAACACCATTCATTGTCAACATTTAAGTCTAGTCTTAAAGATTTTGATTTGATTTCAGTTGATTTGAAAGCTTTATAGCAAAATACTCATCTTCAATGACATCAGTGAAGGAAAACATCAAGAAGAATGTAACCGTGGAATAAAAGAGTAACCATGGAGTTTCTTGCCGGTTCTTTTCCGTAGGAAACGACCAACCCGAAACGTTTTATAAGTGTCTATGTAGGCTTAAATGAAATTCAAAATGATTTTGAAGAAACATGGACTTTTATTCATTTAAGTCTAAAATCGCCAACCTTCACTGAGCAAGCGTGTGCAATGCTTGGCTTTTCTCTGTACGACTCCTATCACACAAAGAAGGCACGAGCAATAATCACATTTTGCCCTGTAGTGGGACAGTAACATACTTGTACTATTAGTATATATTTTTTTCCTTGTTGAAATCCTCATGGAAGTCTTCCGCCTAGGGGCAGGTGGAGGATTCTGCCAGACTTCTACTGACTAAAACCTCACGGTGTTTCTCTTCGTCACTTGCTGCGGTGCGGAGACACGGAAACATTCTCCACAATCACTAGAGCAGTGATGGAAACCCCATCTATGGATTATTATATACCTAGGCCAACCTTTTGTTTTCCAACATTTCTGGACACAGGAACCGGTTCTTAAGTAATTTATGCCTGCTTACACAACAGAACTCCGGTCCACTTATTAGAATTAAAGTGACCCACTTCTCTGACATTTGAAACTAGGTTAAAGATTCTCAACAATGTTGTTAAGTAATTATAGATTTGAATTCTCACTCCTTGCGGAGCAAGTTTTGATATTTTGTATTCAAGCTAACCACCTTATTATCAAGTTTGAATTCAACTACTAATCATGGGCTTCGAAATGTCAGTTGTAATTAACGACTAGAATTAAGGACTACAATTTACGACTAGACAGTATTATTGGACCTCTTACTAGCTGGACCGAGGTTCTGTTAGTTGATAGCAAGATCAAATTCTAGACTGTGGTGGAGGGCTATGTCCAGCAGTGGACGTCTTTCGACTGAAATGACGGTGATGATGAAGTTCAAGTTCTGGAGTGGCCACCGCGTACTGGCAGACTGAGTGTTGGAAGGCTTCCCTCTAGGTGGACCGATGCCCTGGTAAAGGCTGCGTGTATCTGCTGTATGTGAGACGCACAGGATTAGTCGGTGTGCCGACACTTGGGGAGGGCTATGTTCAGCAGTAGACGTCTTTGGGCTTAATTGATTATGATGATTTGGACGAGAATATCTGTGGTATTTTAGTATCCAATGATCCCAACGTACGATTCAGTGGGTTCCTTTACACGGTAAGTGACATCGCAATAGCTCCTCCTAGTCGCATCGCTCCTTCGATTATGGCTATTCCCAAATAGTTCGACCTAAGATGTGAGTCGGGATGCCTTTTTTTTGCAGTGGTAAAATACTGGCTAAGGATATTAATATTGGGATTGTTTGGCGATTACATTTTTATTAGCTTACAGGAACAGTCTGCTGTACATTTTCTTGATCTACTTGCCTTCGAAACTATAGATGACTTTAAATTTCATCAATAAAAACTCACATATTTACAAAAAACCCTCAAATTAACAATTAATTTCAGTATTACACATAATTGAAGGACCCCGCTATTAACCGGGGCGCGGCTCAAAACGACCGCAACAAAATTGCGGCTTCCTGAATACTTGGACAACTATTCCGTCTACTGTAACTGAGCTCAAGGACGAACGCTGGATGTGAGCTTGGGAAATTGTATGATTGTTTATGTAGGTGGCTATTTGGCTCGAAGGGATTACATTTAGAGAATGGGCTGATTTGAACGTCCTAATGTAGCTATTTGAAAGTCGAAAAAGATTGGTTAGTTTGTCCGATGCGACGCTTTGGGGATTTGGGTAGGGTAAAACAGGGTTAAATTGATGAACTTTGAAATTAAAAATGACAACTACTTGGACTTATATTTTGAAAAAAATATAGAAACATCCAGTGATGGCGACTTTACTTACAGTTTTATATTCTCTAATAAAAAATATTTCATTTTCCATGATTTGGGAGAAAATAAAAAACACGAGCCTATTAAAGTTAAAATAAAAATGGGGTTACTTTGATACCATACTGTTTTTTCATTGTTTATAAAGTAACCCGAATTTACAATTTATTTTTAATGAATTCTCGCTTCACAATTTATAATTTTTTTTTCTGCAACAAGGAAAATTGTTCTTGAAAATTTTAAAAAGGAAATATAGATGCGTTCCGTTTTCACGGAGCTAGCTTTAAAAATCTAAAAAAAATATCGTCAAATTTGCCCCAGATCTCAATGTAACCCCGTTCTACTGTACTTATAGTTGTATTGGTATTTTTATTACAGTTGGAAATTTGCATAGTGATATGTGCTGTTTTTGAAGACTTGGACTTACCGGTTTAAAAATTCAAAATGTGAGCAAGCTCGTTTCAAATCAAAACAAATCAAATGTTTTTTATTTCACATAGGCCTACATGGGCACTTAAAACGTCGACAAAAGGTGCACGGTTCGGGTTGGTCGTTTCCTATGGAGACGAACCGGCAAGAAACTCCACGGTTACTCTTTTGTTTATTAATCAAAATCGGCCTAGCCTTTTCCAACTATGTTTGGATCGGGTTTCAGTCATAGATAATATTTTATACGCACTATCTTAAGCTGTTGTCAGATTTTTCGGGTTTAGCTTGTCTTAATACCACTTCATTTGTGCAAAATATGTGTCTTTGAGAAGAGATTTTGCGCTACAGTAAGATAATTCTGATGAAAAAATAATGATGATAGCTCGTCGCAAACAATTTAAAGTTCACTTTTCTTACTCCAGTATTTTCACTCCTCCTTTTTCTCTACAAATTCATGGCCCTCATCCATAACAATGATTATAAAAGACGTATTTATGTAATAAACCACAGCGAAACATAAACATTACATTGAATCCGATCACAAACAGCTGTCTTGAACAAGGTCAAACAAGAAAATATGTGTTTTTTTATTTAATATCTTCTTACAATTTCACAGTTGCGTGAACTGATTATCATCTTAATGCTGTATCTGGCTTACATCAGGCATGACAAGAGTTTCAAATGATTTAGTAGCACTTAGGACATCTTTACGATTTAATAAAGATGTCCTATGTGCTATAAGGAAAAGTGTGTACCATAATTATTTTCTCCTAGCGGTTCGACTAAATCAAAGATTCATCTGACTTTACTCTGTATTGAACTATATATCTGGCTGCATATAAATTTTAGTTATATATATTTTTTATACATAAATGAGCCTGTATGTTTTGCTTCGCTATGTCCAGTAATCTAAGCTCAATCATTAAGGTAGGAATCCAACTCGTCTCGTCATCTCCTTCAGCGCCTACTGCGTTCCTAATTCCTGATGTTCGGGTCGAAATCTGTGGGTATTTTTGTACGATTCTTTTGCAGCATGTGGCAGATTGGGGGAATTGTAGAACCTATGAACATTGGGGTAGACGTGTTCTTGAGTGGAGATCGCGAATTGGTAAACGAAAGGTAGGATGCTCTCAGGCTAGGTGGACCGACGATCTTCGCAGGGTGGTTGGTAGCAGCTGGGTGAGAGTTGTCGAAGATTGAAACAAATGGCGTGTTATTGAAGACTGGGTACACTGTGTTAAATCTATAGATAGATAGTTTAATATTATCAATATTATTAGCAACCATCACTAAGGGAGATACATTGATAAAACTAAACCAGTTGCTAATCATAATTTCTATCAAGCAGTCAGATATAGTATTCCTCAACCTAAAATCAAACTTTCGTTGTCCAACCTTCAGTTATGTACAGAATTTGTCATTCTAAGTTTCATACACGACAACCACTTTGCAAATAAACCTCATAAACTTAAATACACTAGCAAAATGAACCTTAAGCCGATAGATCAGGGTGTTATAGTTTTTGTGATCGTTGTAAGAGTAAATTTTGTTTTACAAGTGGAATCGTACAAGTTATTTGGGAAGTCGTCATAGTTTTTCAGAGATGAGAGTGATGCTTTACAAACTTTTCTATTGAGTGGACCCAATGGTCCTTTTGTTATATTTTTAATGAGTTGGCCGCCAATGTTGGTTGATGGCCTTGTGTGTCATATTTGATTTGGGTGTTGGTTGAAATGAAGTGTGGAAACTTTGTGGCAGGGGAAACGTTCGTTCAAATTGTACAGAGTGACTTTTAGTACAACTCATCAAGGAAATAAATGTATTTTTTAATGTTATTTAGAGGCGGTTTTGGTTTATTAATTGAATATTTGGCATCAATAACGTGACAAAACCTGCTTATGTGTCAAATTTCGACAGGTTTGTAGGCTAAAGTAGAACTTGGCAATTATTAATTAAAACTTCATGCAACGTACGGGTACATACGTGGATTTTCTACCAGTCAACCTGCCATGTTTTCTCTTCACCAAGGGTGGTGAAGAGAAAACATGGCAGATGCATTAAAAAAAAACACAAAGTAAATTAAAATTGGTGCACAACTAAAAATAATTAATTGTGAAATCGACCGGCGGTAATAATAATACCACCACAGAAAGTGTGGAGTAAAAATTTATTTTATTTTGACAATTTCACAAGAAAAATGCGTGGAAATGAGTTCCTTCGCCAATTTTCACCAAGTATTTTTAGTAAAACTTGGTTATTGGCACACGTAAAAAATCATTAAAGTCACGGACAAAACGCCGAAAAACTACTAGCCATGGGTTCAAATTTCAAAAATGGACAGTAGTCAAGCACTAAAAAGTGTATAGCAAAAACTTTCAGAATTCAATTTTTGAGGCAACCATGGGTTTTCACACAGAGTTCGGAATCACCAAGCGCAAGTTATGACTGAAAACTCAAAGCCAAAATTTTCGCTTTCGCTGCATCAAAGAACTGCCAAAGATAAGTAGTACTGCCAAAGTAAGTAAGTAGATAAAGCGGGCGGCTCGCAGAACGGATGGTCGACGAACGACGGTTGAAATGTTCTGGAGTGGTGACCGTAAGCCGGAAGACATCAGAAAATAAAGAAAAGAAAGAAAAGAAGAGAAAGAAGAGAAAGAAAAGAAAGGAAAGAAAGGAAGTTTGCGTGTCAAAACAACAAAGAAAGGAAAGAAAGGAAGTTTGCGTGTCAAAACAACAAAGAAAGGAAAGAAAGGAAGTTTGCGTGTCTTAGACACGAGAAATAAGCATAAAAAATACTCATAGACAAAAAATCATACTATCAGCCAGCAATAGCGATTCTTGAATTGCCAAGTGTAAGGGATTGATCTGATGTTGGAGGTCCTGTAAATAAGTGCGCCAAACTTTCATCGGGCCGAGCCAAATGGAGAGATATCGTGAGGCGAGTTACAACACCAGTGATTGGACAAAATTCATCGTGATCGCGACCGCTCGAAGAAGAAGAAGAGATTGATGTCCTGACATTTTTATAGCGATTGGCATGCTCGGACATTTTTTAATATTTTCCAATAGCTTTGGCTATGCTTTCGTTGATCAATGCTATAATAACACTTTTCTAGCGCCTATTGTACCACTATTGATTCGTTAAACCGTAAGTCACTCAGCAACACGCTCTAACAGCGGCCTTTGATTTTCCTCTTTGCTCTATGAGTTTTCTCCTACAGATTCAAATAGGGGGACCTTACTTAACGACGTTACGTTTGGGCACTGGACACAGGGGCAGAGGGTGAAATGGGCATAGCAACGTCGGGGGCAGTCGTAAGTCAATTGTTACACAGTTTTGGTTTTTATAGGGTTCTGGGGGCTATGTGTATTTGTACATAGATTTAGCTCTAGGCATAGTAAGGGATTGTAATTATGTTCACAATATAAAGAGGATATGGCATAGGAGGATGAACACACCATTATTTATTTATTTATCAGGAACAATTTACATTGTGTTAGATACAACATTATGACGATAGATAGATATATTTATGTACCTAATAAACGACACGTCAATATTATCTTCCTATATAAATAAATAAATAATAATAATAATATTATATAATATTATCTTAATATTAGCATTTACTATGCTTTGAATATTTGAGTCAATCAATCAAAACATGTACAGGCACTTTTGAATTAGAAAGGTCGGTCAGAAAAAAAGGTCTTTTTCTACTATGTATAGTCCTGTGTTTGACCGCAATCTCACCGTGGTCAGTGATGTTGCGGCCGATGGTGGTAAGCACACAAAGCCTAGAAGGGAACTGGCTCTCAAGTGCTGCTGTCGGAACACACCGGAAGGTGCTTGGCGACAGATTTTCAACTTGAGGGTGGTTGCCAGCCAGGCGGGTACTACAAAGTACCCTACCACCGTGCTATGGTTTCCTCACGATGTTTTCCTTCACCGAAAGTTCAAGCTCATTGTAGGATTCGAAACCGCGACCTTCGTCTCGGTATCCGACGTCACTACCACTGAGCTATCATCGCCTTAAACTCACTGTTCCCGGCGCAGAATGTTTTCTTCTTCCATAATTTCTTGTCTCCGTATCGCCATCGTACACTCTCTTTCCTTAGATGTTATTCCTCACATAAGCCATCCATCACTTTTTTGGCCTGCCTCTCTGTCTAGTGAAATATTTATTTATCACTTTGATAACAACATGCATATCATAATACTACTAAAAGTAAAAAAACAACACTACAGCCCAAAACAAACAGAAACAAAAGAAAAATATATACGGAAAACCAACACATATGAACTAACGAAATTAAAATTACTTTAAAAGCTTCACCTTTAAAATAAAAAACAAAAAACTTCATATTCGCGTATGAATGTGTCGTTACTCAGCATAATGCAATCAGATTAAAATCAAAGAGAAAACATATGCATTAAAATATTAAAACAGAATAATGTATCCAGGAATAATGTTCTGCATGTATTGCGAGTATATGCAGCGTAACAAAAGATGTCCAGAGTGTCCTCAAGAACTCTTTTTGTTTGACAGACTGATTATAATCATCATCGTCTGCCAAGTTTTTCCTCTGTCTATATTAGGGTCGGCTACCAGTCTTACCAGATGCACTAGTATTTCACATGGAGCAATGCCTATCAGAACTCTAAAACGCAACTAAACGTGGGGTTAACTCCACGGCAAGACTGGTCTGACTTTCAGGCATCTGGCTAGTCGAACTTTTAAAGATGTTCAGAAGACAGCGGGAACCATAGACTAAATGACTGCCTGTCCACTTGAGTGGAGCGAGGCAGCTGAGCGGAGATGCGGAGCGGAGCTGTGGACTGTGTCTGTCCATAGAGGCGGAGCTAGGTAGCGGAGCAGTGAGAGAAAGAAATGCGGAGCGGAGTAGCGAACTGTGTTTTTTCATACGCGGAGCTCGGTTGTCCTCTCCGTTTGCCCGCTCCACTTCGAATTTTAAAACTAATTTTCAAATCCCTGTCCACGAAAGCGGAGGGGAGTTTTTATGCAATTCGATTGATTGGCTCCGCACCTAATTTCTCCGCTCCGCGCGAAGTGGACAGGCAGTCTTGACAAGCTTTCCGAAATACGATGGGAAATGACAAAGTAACCGATGGTGACCGCTGAGTTAAAAATCCCTTTAGCATACTTTGCAAAGCCCTAAAATGCCATAAAATTTTTAGCATCACAGTAATAGCTTACCGCACGTATGCACAATTGTAAACGTTTAAAAATTCACAATCGTGTGCATATTGAATGGCCAGCGGTCTGTAGGGAAATCCAACCAACAACACCAAAAGTAGTGGGGTAATTCTAGCACTACAAAATGCTACAGATTCACTCTTACAAGCCAGGCTATGTGAAACTGTTGTGGGTTGTCCTAGACAAACAACAACAAACAAACAGCTTAGAGGATTTTTTTTTGACCGCCTCTTTGAAAATTAAAGAGTGCCCGCAAAATATTTATTTTTTTGAGTTTGCGGTGCAGACCCATGATAATACATGTTTATTTAAAAAAAAAACAGAAATCACGCTTTCCATACCCAACGTAACATCATCAAGGACCATCAGTCTCCCCATAATCCAAATCACGTGAATTGGCCAGAATATTTGGTTTTAATATATAAAACAAAATACTCGATCGTGTCGTGTCTAAGACCCCGCTTCTTGTTCGGTCGTGGGTTTAAATCCAGGCATATGTAGGTATCCAGGCGTATCAATGTGAATTCATGGCGTGTACTTTCTGTCAACCTTGATAACGGCGAAGGAAAACATCGTGAGCTAACATAGAGTTGTAATTATTATAAGTTTAAAGTCGTCAAAGTGTAGTCTGTAGTTTATTTATTAATGCTTAATGAATGCTCATGCTTTTTCTGTATGAAAAGAGGCCTTTGCCCTGCATTGTGTGTTATTATTATTGTACTGTGAGCGAGCATGATACTCAACACTCATTTCGCCTCTATGCCAAAAAGCCATAGGATACACACACACATTTAGGCCCTTACTTTTAAAACCTTCAAAAATCCGACTTTTCCCAAACATAGCCACCATCACCCTCCCCATAACCCAGATACAACGTGAATTGGCCAGAATATTTGGTAAATTTAATATATAAAGCATATGAATCGTTCACTCTCCCCGGGGCTTTGGCGTAATAACACATTACGGAGTACCGACAGCAGAACAGGCTTCATTAAAACGGTTTTATTTATTGACATCAAAGCTTGTAAATTTTCAGATGTCCCCAATGGTTTGACAGAAGTGTAGATCGTGCAATTTGGTAATGTACCAGTTCGATTTTGATCGATCTTTATTTAATGAGGGGGAAATGTTTTCGCTAACTAAAATAGTAGAATTTTAGTATTATATATATTTTGTATTTGGAGTTAGTAATCCAGGGTATTGCATGGTGCAGAAAAAGCATTAACTACAAACTAATGTTGCTTTTAGCAGTAATATAAACATTGTAGGTTGTTAAATAATGAATATAATATATTTCCCTGCCAACCCATAGTTTACCCCATAATCGTGTTTTTATCTTCAATCACAAAACTAAAATTACAGTCAAGTCGTAACAACTCACAAAAATAAAAGCTCCTTCCAATAAAATAAATTACGTTGAACTTGAGACTATAATTCAAACAAATAAAAACTTTTTAACTTTATTACCAACCACAAAGTGCCCAAAGCAAGGTGCTTAGAGAAAATAACCCAACTTTTATTATGACCTACAAAAAGCTATATACAAGTGGCATTCTATCAAAGAAAGCTTCGAGATAGCGATTGCTTAAATTTCAAAAATATATGGGATTGTCAAGCTCATTTGGTATTTTAACGATTGCTATCGCTGAGAGATCGGCACGTTGTCTAGTCTCGAGCCTTAGGTGGTTACTCACTTGTCGATCCAAATCGTCATAATCGACGATCTTAGCCATCATTTCTTGATGAAGAGCAATGATAGACAGCCAACATTTTTATTATGTAATTTTATAGTAACTGCACCTACAAAAGAAGAAACATATTTTTTCTCAAACATGCTTGGAAATGTGATCATTATTTTGACAACCTTCTTCGAGATAAACCGAAATTGCTGTACTGCCCAAATACATGCGAGCAGCGGCCGGCAAAAGTTGTATGAAAATCCATATCTGTAGTGTCTAGCAGCCAAATAAATTCGATAGTAAACTCATATCTATCGTGTAGTTTAAAAATGGAACGATGTTTAAAGGTCTATCCACAAATATCAGGGCCGTGCCCGGGACGTGCATGGGACGTGGAGAGACCGTACCCAGAGCCTGAGCCCCTGACGGAGCCCGGCCCTATCACGTCCTGGGCACGCCCCTGATATGTGTAGATAGACCTTTACTCCGAAACATGGCAACCGAGGAGGTAACTTATCAAAGGTTTTATTAAAATTTCGAACTGGCTTGCAAATAGAACGCTGTTTATTGAAAAAAAAACAAAGGAACACATTAACGCGGGAAAAATTATTGTTGTTCGTCATTGATTTTGACAAAATGAGTTCTAGGTACTACTTAGTTTTAATTTCCGCGCATTATTTGAGAAAAGTACTATACAAGCCTTGGCCACAACTAGTCATTGATGGACTTACGTATGTGTGCGCCCACATTTACACGTTCGTTTATCAATGCCTATTTTGCTGGCCGCTGCAGTAATGTACTATTACTATGGAGCGAAACTCACATTATATTCAACAGAATGCGGCGACAACTTTTGTAAATGTGTAATAATAACTTGATTGAATATTTTTCGATGAAAACCGGAACTGCAAACCACAACCTTAATTTTGCCTTAAAACCTCACACACGCAAAGATTATAATAATAATTATCAAAAGAATGAAAGATTCTCTTTCAAGAATAACCTAACGAAACGAGCTTTGATCTGATTATTTAAATATTACACCAAAGGAGAAAACTTTCAACAGAACAAAACGATCAAACAAGAATTTTCGGTTAAAATTTCGTTTAAATAAATTTAATAAGAAAATAAAAAGACTTCTTTTCTGACGGTACCAAGACAAGTGTTTTTAGAAGATTAGGTAAATGTTTGACGGTTTTCTAAATATTAATATCTTTGTTTAGATAGGATCTTTTGTCCGGTATCTTTTAGCCAAATAGTCCGAAGTTATCTAATTAATTAAATTCTTCTAGCTTTTGTTCAATTCATTAATATTATTTTTGTACTATCTGGCATTTTGATAAAACTGGGTTTGTACCCGGTTGCTGGTAAAAGACGCCCTTTTACAAAAATATAACAGGTGAAATGTGGGTGTACTACAGGTTCACCTCTGTCTAACTTATCGGGGAATATAGGCGTGATGTTATGTTATGAATGTGTATTTTATACTACCCAGTGAGTGGGTGAGGTCTGTGCTATTCAACTTCTGAGGCGCGTTTTCATGAATGTTAGAGATCGCTTTGAAGAGTACCAGAGCCGCGAAGGACGACATTTAAATAATGTTATATCCAAAAAGTTATTTTAACATGTCGTCAGGTTCTGATTTTGTAATTCCACGTGTATAATATAAATTATATTTGTTAATTTTTTGTGCATCTACAAAAGTTCGTTTTTTCTAAGACATCCTGTAGTTGTTGCGTTTTATCGTAGCAATAGTAGTCATTGGCCCTCTATGTTAGGGAGAGGGCAATGACCGTTGTTTAAAGTTATAACGACACTATTATAACTAAATTTCGAGTCTGTTGCATAACCTTTTGAACATTGTATTGAAGTTTACCTTAAACATTGATGGGCATTTTACAAATATACTAACCACTTTGTACGCTTCCTTCTTCCAAATACATTTCTTCATCGATTTCCCTATAAATAAAACACCAAAAACAATATTGTATTCCCTTCGCCGGGCCTTATTCTGAAAGCTATGGAGCCTTATTCTGAAAGCTATTTACTTTAAACGTGTCACTTCAAACGATTTGAAGGCAATTTTTGGTTTCTCTGTTTACATCACAAATAGAACTCGTTGGGAACGAAATGTAATGGGATATTAAGTATTTTGTTTGTTGAGGTAACGTTAGGTTGAGATAAACAAAACATCGCGCCAGTATTCTGTGATGGGTTCGGCAGAGGTACACCCACGTTTCGCCATTTCTGAGAAACCTAGACTCTGGTCTACTACTGAGAAATTCCAGATGTAAAATACCAACGACAAACAAATTTTTATTTTGGGTTTGTTTCCCTGGCCCGGCAATCAAACCCAAAACCTAATTATTTCTTCTTAGGTTGAGAAGTAAGCTAAATATTAATACTGCAGGCACAGGTATTTCATTATCAGCCTTTTAATGTTGCCACTGCTGGACCACAAGCCTCCTGTGGTGGGTTACCACGCGGGCCCAGTGCGGGTTGGTGAATGTCACATATCTTCGAATGTTTGGGTTTAGGACACGCCGGTTTCCTCACGCTGTTTTCCTTCACCGTTTTGAAAGCGGTGGCGATGAAATAATTTACACAAAGTAAAGCGCCTGCCGGGGTTCGAAACCACGACCTACAACTTGTAAGTCGCAGCCGATACCACTAGGCCACTACTGCTCTACATACTGCTCTCAGGTATTTATATAATTATGTATGTTATTTTTTTTATCTAAAGTCACCAATCCAACACATTTGCAACCAGTACAATATATGAAGCGTACCTCGTACGGAAATCGTAAAGTAAAATTGGGTAGTCATTTCATAAATTGCATTTGACCTGACCCGGCTGTGCCCCCGGCTCCCCTCGCGATATTAAATCTAAATATTGCCACGTTAATCATTTGATATATTATTTGATAATATTTAAATATGTTTTTAGGGGAATATGCATATTTTTGCCATACAATTTTACGGTTCCGGTAGTTTGGAATATGTTCTATAAATTTTTTTGCTTACCGTACTTTACATAATATATCTTATTTTAGTGTATAGTAAAATATTTAAGGCACAGAGTAAACGAAGTATTAAACGTAAAACTTAAATTGTTTTAAAATTATGTTTGTTGAAGGTCTGAATCTCTTAGGGAAAAGTTATTTCCACTGTGCGTAAGGGACAGATATATAAGTCTCATATATAAGAGCTCATAGTAGTTCCCCAGGAGAGTATTTTTGTCCCGTAAAACACACGGTTGCAGTAGAGCACGGGAGTAAAACGGGACAAATCTAGTACCTATTGCATTGTGTAACGGGTTTACACTAACTCATCTAAATCAAATCTGCCCGCACTAAATGGTCGACGCGTTCTAAATTCAAACTGAATCCACATTCACTTTAATTTTTAAATTCAGTCAGAACCAATTTTATCCCAACCTGCGTGCTGTAAGGTTACCTTTAGCAGGCAACTTTTACAGTACCACTCATAAGTATAATAAAATCATTTCAGTTTTTCAAACTGTATGTAAAAAAACAACCTTACAAGTAATACTCAAAGCCAATATGAAATTCAAATCCTTCTATTTTTATTAACCCCCGACGGAAAAAGAGGGTTATTATAAGTTTGATGTGTGTTGCTGTGTATCTGTTTATCTGTGTATATGTATGTCTGTCTGTGGCATCGTAGCGTCCAAACGGGTGAACCGGTTTTGATTTAGTTTTTTTTTTGTTTGAAAGGTGATTTTGTCGAGAGTGTTCTTAGCTATGTTTGAATAAAATCGGTTCAGACGTTCAAAATCGGGGTGTATACTCAAGATATCGTGTCATAATTACGTGTTCAATAGATTGCCGATCGAGGCGTACGTAAGCGTACTATGTACTAGATAAATTACGTAGCATGAAATAAAAATGCTTCCTTTGTTTTAAAAATTTTGAAATTTTACTTGTTACCTTTGACGTAATTGGATAAAAACAAAAGTATATTTTTTTATTTTAGAACAACGTACGAAAGGACAGATCACAAACTCGTATCTTTTATTTCCTTTTCACCACATATCAGAACTACACAATGCAACTGAATTGAAACCGAGACGAGGCTCTACAGGGGATAGCGAAACTTGAATTAACTGAACGCAGCGAAAACGCAACAAAAACGCCCTTACAAATGTCACTCCACTTCTATCTTCAAAAGGATTGAAATAGAATTTAGATTGCAGAGTTGTCGTTAGTGGGTTCCGTGTTCTTTTGTTTTTAGTGTTTTTTAAAGTTGGACATAAAAAAGTTATAAATAAAAAATTTAATTAAAAAAATCAAAATACCCGACTGCTTAAAAAGCGAACTAAAAAAAAGACGTAAACAAGAAGAAAATCATGCTGTGCAGTCGGAGGATACATATTCGCGAGCTGGCTGACCAAAACCAGATGTATCCTCCGACTGCACAGCATGATTTTCTTCTTGTTTACGTCTTTTTAGTTCGCTTTTTAAGCAGTCGGGTATTTTGATTTTTTTAATTAAATTTTTTATTTATAACTTTTTAGTTAACATTTTTTTCGAATTAGGTACATTTAAATATATAAGTGTTATATATTTTTGAAATCACCTCTTGAAACCCTTTATTTTGATACCCCACACGATAGGGTACGGAAAAAAAAAAAATTGGCACCCCACAATATGGCGCCCAAAAGCCGCCATTTTTCTATTTTCCAATTTTAATGTAGCCTATGACACTCGCAAGGTTAAGACGAATCGATTAACGTATGAATCATCAAAATCGGTCAACGCGTTTGGTCTCTGGAACGCCACATAGGAACAAACATACATACATACATACATACATATATACATACATGATAGCGCTGGTAAATGAAAATGGTACCACAGACGAAATCAAACGTCAAAGAGGCAGATAACTCGGCGGAAACATGAATTAAGTATTGTTAATGTACGATTTGTTTTTATTTAGTAATATTTTAGAAATCAAAAATGGAAGGTAGATCACTGACTGTTAGTTCATTCAAATAAAATAATTGGTAGCTAAATCTATTCAGAATATTTGTAAAAAGTGTTATTAATTACTAATCGAATATTGTACACAATTACTGTATTTTTACAAAAGTAAATCTAAAATTAATTGATAAACGAATATCACCGGTAGTTGTTGCTGTGTGACGTCTTGTTATTTGTTTAAACGTATAAATAGGCTGGTTCTAGTCTAAAGAACTCAGGATTGAATTGTATTTTGAACTGTGCACTTATAAAATTAATTTGTGTGACTTACTATTGGTGTGAGTAATAAAAAGTGTTTTACAAGATGTCTGATCATTATCATTTGAGATCCCTGAGTACTCCCGCTCTTACATCAGAAGAAAGGGATCAACTCGTGCCTCAACTAGACCGCACTCGCCCAGCCTACCGACCACTCGACCAGGACATTCGGATGAGCTGAATTTACTTCGCTGCCAGATCAAGTTGCTGGAAAGGACGGTGTTCAAAAACAAAACACCAGTCCCCACAAGCTAAGTGAAATTTATTAACCTAATTATGATCTTAACTAGCATACAATAACAATTGAGTAAACAAGTTATAAGGTGTCTAACAGCTATGCGAGGTAGTTGTCTGTTGCTAGGATGAAGGGATTTTCATGCATGCAAAGACGCACCAAGCAATTGGTAGACACTAATGCTCATTCTCTTGCACTCATAGCATAATTTAGTAGTGAAACTAGATATTAATATTGTCTATTGAAATTGTGTGTGTATTGAATAGACTTCAAATCAAGCATAATCTTTTTCTGAATATGGTACCGAATCATAACGTTTATTTTAAAGAATTTCTCCTAATGCTCCAATGACATAAGACCAAAGTTTTACAAAGCTGAACCCCTCGGGTCAAGCACCGAGATCACAAATGAAACTGATTTGCTACATTGGGGAACTATCGTAAACAACCCGCCGATGTAATATAAGAAGAACCCCGTGTTAAACAACCAAGGCTCGCTATCATCTGTGACGTATTACAATTGCATTAAACCACATATTTCTCGTGATTGCAGGAACATTGTTTGTGAAGTCTACAAGAAACTAGTTCATCCATTTGAGGGCTGCTGGTATACAAAGAAAAACTAGGAACATTCCGAGACAAGCTCTGCTTCATCCGCTGCACCACCACCTTCACGCCGGGCAGGCGACTACAAAGAGGTGATATCTTTCTTGTTTATTTGATAGTATTTCTAAATTTTCGCTTAATAAGAAATGTTTCTGGGTCAATTTAAAGGTAAACGCCAATTAGAACTTTTGTATTATGAGTGTTTGGGGGTAGTAGCATACCATCGATTAAATCCATTAACACATTCGATGACGTGACGTTTGAAGTAAAACTTTATATTGTTAATGATTTAAATTAAGATGTCATTCTAGGACAGACTCTTTTAAGGTACCTAGTATTAAAATATTTATTTTTATAAAGGAAGGCAAAAAAAAAAAAAAAAAAAAAATGTAAACTTGCAACGCCATAGAGACTATTATACATTTAGGATCAGTGGGTCGTCGTAAGGTAGTATTTGATCGAATTTCTCATGCAACTATTAAAATTAAATTAGAGAATCATCAACTCGTACAGTACTCGTAGTCCCTGAATAATTTGTTTGTTCATTTATGAGTATAGATTAGCATATTTTGTTTTTCGAAGTTCACCCCATTGATGATCATTGAATAAGTATACTTTCCGATAAACGTAAGCCTTACGTGTAATCTTACTGGAGGAAAAACTACCTTAAATTTACTTTTGTATCCACTGGTAGATAAAAGTACTAAAAATAATCTATACATTTAAAATGCTTTGTCCTGAATGACTGACTGACGGATCAACGCACACCCAGAACTGCTAATCGTAGAGACCTGAAACTTGAAAGGTGTATTCTTTGTATGACGTAGGCATCCGATAAGAAAGGATTTTCCGAAATTCTATCCCTAAGGGGATTAAAAAGGGGGGCAAAGTTTGTATGAAAAATCTAAATCCTTCAGCTAATATTTTTGAAACTTGGCACAAATAGTAATCTAAGTAAATGATAAAGATTGACATTATTAGTTTTTTGAAACTACCCCTCCTTAAGTCGATTTAGGGGGTGTTAAAATTTGTATGGCAGGATCTTATTTCATGAGATATTAAACTTGAAACATTGCACAAATACTAACACAAATAAATAATAATGATTGTTATTGTTAGTTTAGTTTTTTTGAGGAATCTTACTGAGCAATCTAACTAACATAATCGAAAAATAATAAAGAAAAGAAAAGAGTGAATAAGTAACATATTTGGGTTGTTAAAACTCAAACCTCAATGGGGCATAAAGGGGTTATTAAGTTTTTAGGGGAGGATGTTTACTTTGTGCCGGTAACCTAAAATTTATTAATCTTTAACTCAAATAACGAATCTTCCTAAACCTATAAACCGTAGAACAATACGAAATCACGCGAACGAAGTCGCGGGCGGAGTTAATATTTTAAATGTGAAAGTAACTCTGTATGTCTGTCTGTCTTCATTTTGACGCTTAAACCACTGAACCGATTTAGATGCAATTTCGTTCGGAGATATTTTGAGACTCTGGGCAGAACATACGATCGTTTTTATCCCGGAAATCATACTTAAGTGGTGGTAAGAGGGGTAGAAGTTTTTATGGATAACTTAGAATATTATTCCGCGTAAGCTATACGAATTACTAATGCTACGCAGACGTATAATACTAAAAAGCCACTGCGAAATTAATATTTTGGTACCTCATGTCGAAATATTTCAAATGGGGTATCCGCTACTATGGGAACAGATTAAAGCCTTTTTTTTTTCTTTTCTGTTTACTCGCGGTACACGTAGAACTAACAGTGAATCTGAAAAGGTTTGGGTTAATAAAATAGGTGCATTATAATTGGATATATTATTTACGAAATCTAAGGCTTCCGTATGGCCCTTTAGAACTCCTATTAGGTAAAATAGCCGTCCCCTGCAATTGAAAACGCCAAATTCATTCAGACCCTAAGAACAGAATGGCCGGAACGGCAGGAAAAACAAAAAATAACATTTTGGTTTTAGAAAAAGACTTTGTTCACTCAATGATCGCGTTTCAAAGTAGGACCAAAATATCTGGAAACCTATCAAATAATAAACTATACGTAATAAGTAAATAGTACAAGATAGGTGCTAAATGCTAATTTTTACTGAACGAATAGACCGTGATAGCAAGAATAAATAATAATGAAAAAGGGTTAAAACTGTTTACAAAATTATTTAGAATTGAAAAGTTAAGCTTATGGATAAAATAATGAATGATTTGTTAGAGTTGTTAAGTTAAAAAAAAAAAACTGTCGAAACAAGTCAAAGACGGGCCTCTGAATCTTTATGATCAAGCAACGATCTGCGACCTCTGAATTTGACAGTTAGTTGGTTAAATAAAATTCTGTCAAAACAAGTCAAAGACGGGCCTCTGAATCTTAATGGTCAAGCCACGATCTGCGATCTCTGAGTTTGACAGTTAGCTAAAAGGTTTTTCTATATTTTAATATTTTTCTATGATTTTCAGAAAGATTCGCTGGGCCTAGCAAGGCCCGCTCGTCAGTATGGCCGTGATAGCGCTGGTAAATGAAAATGGTACCACAGACGAAATCAAACGTCAAAGAGGCAGATAACTCGGCGGAAACATGAATTAAGTATTGTTAATGTACGATTTGTTTTTATTTAGTAATATTTTAGAAATCAAAAATGGAAGGTAGATCACTGACTGTTAGTTCATTCAAATAAAATAATTGGTAGCTAAATCTATTCAGAATATTTGTAAAAAGTGTTATTAATTACTAATCGAATATTGTACACAATTACTGTATTTTTACAAAAGTAAATCTAAAATTAATTGATAAACGAATATCACCGGTAGTTGTTGCTGTGTGACGTCTTGTTATTTGTTTAAACGTATAAATAGGCTGGTTCTAGTCTAAAGAACTCAGGATTGAATTGTATTTTGAACTGTGCACTTATAAAATTAATTTGTGTGACTTACTATTGGTGTGAGTAATAAAAAGTGTTTTACAAGATGTCTGATCATTATCATTTGAGATCCCTGAGTACTCCCGCTCTTACATACATACATACATACATACATATATACATACATACATACATACATACATACATAGACTGATAAACACATTACCCTCCTTCGGCAGTCGGGTAAAAAAGACTAAGCAGGCAGATTCTTAAATTTTGAATTGCTGTAGGACAAAATATCTAAAGCAAAACAGGTGGTGTAGGTACGTTAACGATAAAATAAATATTAGTTTTTTTAGAATTATGATGAAAGTTAGTTACTAAGATTATCTGCCAAAAAATACGAGTAGCTTAAGATAGTAGGATTTCACTGTTAATTTGCCATTTACTTCTCAATTATACTTTTTTATTCCTTCCTGAGTGCATAGCATAATCACTACAGATTGGTCAACTCATTAAAATTTCTAACCAATTTTTTTTTAAATGACTGTCAATCCGAAAATACGTCTGTATTTTTACGAAAATCAAAAATGCTTCCCACCTTTCCAAATTTTAGCAACAATCACCTAAACAACAAGAACCTAAAAACCTACGTATCTCTAAAAGTGACCAATTTCACCAGCGTGCACGAACGGGCGCGCTCCCGAAATTGAATACCGCGACCGCTGCCCGAGTGCCCGGTAGACTCCATACATCACGACGCAAATACTGAGCGCACCGTAAAGTCTGAACCTGATCTAGTTTACTGTAACTCTGTGGTATTTCCATTTTCAAAATTTATGGAGCTAAAGTAGAAGGTTTTGCAGATGAAGAAACATTTCAGATATCGAGACTTTTTTGTAATTTAAGGCAGTTGGACACCCACACTTTATCACTTATTTTCATGTTGATAATTATGTTCAAATTCAAACTCACTATAACTTGACGTCATAATTTTTCTACATCATTTTAAAATGTTTTGAAACTAAAGTCCAGTTTCTATAAAGAAAATTATCGTAAAAAACAATTCATACGTGTATCGTGTTAGCTGATGTAGTTGCAACATACATAATTTATTTCTAGAAACTGGAGTTAAGTTTATGTAGAAAACGCACCACTATAAACTCTTGTTGATGGAGCTCAGTATTGATGACTAATTCTTTAAATGTGGTGTCTTAATAAATAGTGCCCTACCCTATCTTACCTAGAACATGTTACTTAGTAACTAACTGTAAAAGTTATCTATCTCACAGATGTTGTTATCAAAATAGTTTTTTTTTTTATACAAGTGAGGTCTTTATTATAATCATAATATTAAACTAGATCATTATTCTCATCTGCTATACTTTTTTACTCCCAGAACTGTGGATAGCAGCTATGCTTCGTTAAAATCGCTTGCAAGCTTTTCCCAGTACCGGCCAATTATGAAAACCTAAAAATATTCATACTCTGCAGTGTTAGCGGTAGTTCCCGCCGCGGTACAGAGATGGCGAAACTAAAAATGGTGGAAAGCTTTTAAGCTCATGTCACCGCGGTCACGGGAGGAACTGATTGGCAGCCCGGTAGACGGGCAGCTGGGATGGATTTTTAATTTTTCTTATTTTGTGAGTTTGCTTTGTATGCAATGTTGCAATTTTAGACCACATTTTTGGGGCTCAACAACGTATGTATATATATAAGAGCAGGAAAAAGCCAAATAAAAGATGGATAGACTGGTGTGAAATATGATGAAAAATTATTTAAAGATTGAGTGACTAATGGGGGGTAATAGATACGTATCGAAGAAGAAGACAACAAATAAATTGGGAGAAATTATTACTATCATTTAAGTTTCGTTGACTTTTGTGTGCCCTGGCAGTTGAGTGTGTCATGCTCTCTCTAATGTCTCTCTGATGGTGGCATATGGTGTTGAATCATTCGGATCCCTTCACGGTGGTTTAGCTGAGTGGTGCCGATCTATGCGTCTTGTTCGTGAACGGGCGCTATCCGTTGGGATTGGTCATAACTTGGCTGCCTCGGCCTGTTTTTAATTTAGTACTTTTTGTATTTTTGATTTGTTTGTTTTACTGTAGACGCTTTTACGTGCACGTCTTTTTACATTGTTCCCACATATAATTATGTATTTTTTCAACGAGAATGATGAAACCAAATACTTGTAATTAAAACTGATGGAAAAGAGCGTCCGTGGAGTTTTTTGCACGTTCTTCTCCAAAGAAACCTGCTGAAGCTTGCTTGTCTTATCTTGTGGAGGGGACGAGAAATAACTCGGACACTTCGACCCATTGGGATCTATTGTGGTCACAGTTATAGTTACTAAGCAAGATTGTCTATTATTATTAAGGTTTCGGCCAAAAACTAGAATTTTTAACACATGCTCTTTGAGTATCGTGAGAGCTACCTTTCGGCACCAACACTAAGCACGTCTCTTCAAATTAAGATGGCCTTTAAACCTTTTTACAATAAAACCGGATATCATTATCCACAGTCAGACTTTGCCCACTCCCACACTACGTTTTGTGCTAGCCTCATACTATTTCTACCCACAATAGCACCACTGTCGTCTGCCCATCTCAATACCTGTTCAAATGACTGACCAGTTCAACCAACAACCACTCCTCCACCCGTTGCAACTGCTTTTTCCCGCTCGTCTATCCCCTCACATCACACGCGTAGGAGTTGCCATGCTGCGTTATTTTGTTGTGACCAACTACGACCCACGCGCAGTGCCTAGCCGAGTAGCAGCCTGCGAGGTAAGGACTTGCTCAATAATTCACTGATTTTGACTTGGCCTGTATTAGATGAGTACTTTTAAGTTATAAAAAGAAGAGATAGCATTATTATTGGTGCGACTTAGTTGGAAGCATTTTGGGAATAATTTTTTATTGTGTTTTTCTAAGGTAACATTTTATCTGATGAAGCACAGTAATACCCAGAATTGAGTATTTGTTGTAGTTGAGAGCTTGTCGGTCGATACACTTGGAGGAGGGCTATGACAAATAGTAGATGTCTTTCGGTTGAAATGAATTAAAAGTTCACATGCTTAGTTCTCTACTTTCAATTCTCAATTCTAAAACCTCCTATATCAACTCCAAAGCCGATGCAGAAATGTCTTCGCCTCTATTGATGTCATTTCAGTTTCTCCTTTAACTTCTTCTAAACCAAGATGCAACGTGCATCGAGTAAGGTTTTTGTTCAATAATAATTTGCCACGTGTGAAGCCGGTTACTAGTTATGTAGAAGGCTGATGCTGTACCTTTTAATACTTCACATAATGCATTTACAAAATAACGTGTTTGTATTATTTTTCATTTCCGCATTGTTTTGATTTGATAAGTAATTACTTTTAACAAAAAATATCTGGCGGGCGCGAATAACGTGAAATTGGCGAAAACGTAGCTTTATCGGCGCGAGGATACATTTTCAATAATTAAATTATTTTATAAAACGACACTGTATCGGTAACTTTAATTAAGAAAAGCCTGAAACAAATAAAAAGCTTTCATTTTTATCAGGGAATTTAAATTATATTCAGCCAGCAGTTTACCTTGTAGGCTAAGGTTCTTCTCATGCAGTAAATTAATTAAAATTAATAGCAAAAGTATGCTTGATATTTCATTGTAATTTCAGACTGTTGCCGGAGACCATAATGTACACAAATAGTAATTTAATAAAAAAGAAGGCAGCTAGAATGTTGATACGTTTTGAGTGTGATTGTAGCCGAATGGATTTGGTAGAATAATATATTGACTACTATGTATGTAAGTCTCCGAGAGGATAAATTAGGTGTCAAAAACGAAAACAGGTAGGTACCAAAGACGCCGACTGCCGAAAATAAAGTCACGCAATTTCTACGTTTTGACAGTCGATTGAGTGAATAACCGCGCCAGCGTGGAACAAAATACGAGCTGGCTGGATAAAGCTTTTAAATTTAAAAAATGGAATGTAACTTGCTTTTAAAAACATTATTGTGATACCAATTTTGAATTTTATTGTGTGGAAAATGTTTGTCGAGGTACGACTTTCTTTTTGTATGGTATGTCTATGTATCTTTTTTTTAACATGGATAGATAAAATTCGGATTACATTTTTTTCAATTTGAGAAACTGAAAATGATTATTATGGCGCGCAGTTAGAGATTAGAGATTATTTTCAGGTCACTATAACAAATATGGAATCATTCAATATAACTTAATACATATTTTCTGAAAATACGAACTAAAAGGGAGTATCAATGTTATAAATGTTGACTGAATAGTTTTAACCAATTTAAATACCTTACTATGTCATGTTTCCATACCAATTTTAGAAACACATTGGTGGAATAAATCAATCCCCCACAAAGTAGTAAACTGCTAGTAACATAGTTTTATTACATTGTATTTATTACCTCATTTTGCTTGCCAAATTCCTTCAAACTATAGTTTGTAGTTTAGTGTGTTTTACAACTAAAATAAAATTATAACTAGACCGACTTATGTAAGAGCTAAATTTATTCTATTAGTTATATTGAATTTGGAACAAAAAGTCCTTAACCCCTGTAGTCCAATCGTTTCCTCCACTTGCCCGATATTAATAGAGGATCTTTTTGCCATTGCGAAAGCGGCCGAGTCGAGTCGAGTGAAAGAAGTCTCCTTCAAATGGACTTAGAATATAGGTGTAAGTATGACTTAGAGCACGTGATGGTTGGTGGTGTTGGCTGGGTACATATATATTTATGTTTGTTCTCGACATAGTCCAAAATATATCAAGCTGTGGATGTCAATCAAGAAATATTAAAATGTACTATTTGTTTCTAGCAGAATCACCCTAATATTTATAATAAGACTTTATGTTTGTATTATATGAATTATTATTTTTTTCCGTTTTTCTTTTACATATTTCTCAGCATCTGAAGTGTTATTCGATATTCCTTGCTGACTATCCCGAAACTTCAAAATCAAATTAGCCTTACCTCTTTCAGCTGCAGCACGTCCGCCCCCGATGACGGCCAAGACGAGAATGATGAGAATCGCTTTCAACGCCATCTCGTGACAGTTTCACTTTTCACACCATTACCACTACACAATACACTATTTTTATTTTATTTACACAACACTACTTAACTATTTAAAACATTTCTATTCGGTTTTCATTCGGATTTATAACCTGCAAAGAGAGAAAAATTCGATTAATAAATCAATTAATTAAATAATTTATTGAATGATAAAATATTTATTCAATGAAAAGATAATTTATTGAATCAGTGTAATACATTGTCACAGCGGGAATTGTGATTTTAATGTTCTCTGTTGTATTAATTTTTGTAGATAATATTATAATCCGATTGGGTCCGCTCCGCTCAAAAAATATGTGCAAATCATTGTCTATTTTTCAGTTATACCAGCACAAAAGAATTTTACATTACAATAAAATAAAATGAATGACCAAACGATATTTAACAACATTGCTAGATGTCAATGTAAGAACATAAGTGTGGACATAGTTGTTAAAGGTTTTCATAGACCAGTACAAGGTGGCAATGCGACAACGCTTTTTCATAGAAATTGTTCGAAGGTAGAACAATTGATTTAATAACGCGTTGTCGCTTTGTGCGTTTGGCCTGCCTACAGGAACCTCAAGTCCTGTAAATATTTTTGAACACAAATAAAAATGCCGTTTATATTTTTGCCTACCATTTCGAAAACCAAAGCCTTGATGTTGACGTAAATAAGAAAACAAAATTCTAACTAAAACAACCCAGATTAAAATTAAACTACCAAAGTTTGAAATGTTGGGAAACTTTCAACAAAATCAATTAAACTCATATTATATTTAACCCCGGTTCTAATAATTGACGGCTGATTGAGCAATGAATACGCATAATTTTGTTTAAGCTCGTTTTCTGGAGGATCAATTTAATTGGTTCAACATAATTGATAGCCTGTAATCAAAGTTTCAGTTTCATGTAATTGAGGATAAGGCTAGAATTATACGAGTATATATTTGGTATAAATTAATAGAACTAAACAAGTTGTATAGTTATTATATATATTTTAAAGCGCACGAGATTTCATTATTAGCAATATTAATATTACCTACAGTTCAGCCCATTCTAGAAGCCAGGTTATCGTCTAGCTAATATGTATATGTTATATTATTCTTACTTAGTTCAAGCCAAGCAGACTACTGTAATACCAATCTGATGTGATATTTGGATAAAAGTTACTGTCTCTCTCATCTACAACTTCTCTATCTCAAGGTGATATTCATTTTTGTTATCATTACCTAACAGCCTTATTCATAGCTTAGTTTATTAGGTTTTTTTGCAATAATACTGTCTTTGTAGTGGTCTGTTTAAATTTTTCCTACTTCGACTGGTTACAAAACTACCTTATATGGCCTTGATTAGAGCTTGGTCACGAGCTAAAAATTACCCTGTTCAAATCTACAAAATTTTATTTTTCAATCAAATCTGAGGAATTCTTTCCCTACACTCACCAGACCATTGAAGCAATAATTTTATTTTATATTTACTTTGACCTGAACGAAAACTGTGTAAAAATAGTCTTAATGTTCGCGAATTCCCTGAATCATAGTAGCACTGTAGTGGCGGCCTAATTCTATCTTTGTTTCAGTCCATCACCTTTATTTCGGAATACGATTGTCGCATCGAATTAGTTTTAGCTGGAGAGTCGAGAGCTGACATTTTGGTCCAGCATGACTAAAAATATATCATGCCCCGATCTCAATGATGCAATGATAGGATGGGTAAAATTAACGCCTATGTGTATTAGAATAGAATACATTTACTGATACAGACACAACACAACAGCATCAATTACAAAGTAACAGAGAATAATAGTAAAAAAGTACAATAAAAAAAACAAAAAACATGTGTTTGATTTTATCAATTTTAGTACTTTGGGCTACACATACATACGTAGAATGTCTATATAAAAGCACACTGTTGCCTTTTATACTACGCTACAATGTAAAAATGGTTAGGTATTACCTATATTTTTTTGTTCTAAGCAACAGTAACACAACATTTGTTAGTGAAATATGACGTTGGTGAAGAATTTTATGTGGAATCATACTGTAGGACCAAGGACAGCGAAAACATTATTCAGCAATATTTCAAAAATATAATTTGTAAATTAGATTCACTTTACCTTACTTCCATCTGTATTTATGTTTAATGCATTTTTTTGCGTGAAACTAATTTCTGTTGGCATGAATCATCAATGACCAAAGTTTTAAAAACTGTCTAGTGTACGTAATTTTACCGGTACTAACATTTTTTTTAAGGTCCATCTTTACGACGTATTGGCACTGTTTAGAATCACGCACCGTCGCGTCGCTTAGGTTAAAGATCACAATAGTACTAGAAGTGGCAACTTGCCAGTCGTTGCCAAATTACTATGAAGTCATTTCCCTTTGCATACTCTAGTAACAAGAAAAACTAATTGGCTCAGTAGTATAATCTTTCATGCACCTTGTCATATACTGAAAGAACTGTTGTTTCTTTGGCACTTATTAAACACATTTAGAAATAAATCTATTAGCGAATTACAAGAGTCATTGCACCTAACAGGCGTCTAGCTCTGCGAGTTAATCGTGACATACGATTTGCTGAAATGTTTGCTCGCAATTACGAAAGGTCCTATTATGGGTCCCAAAAGAACTCCTTCTAGATTTTTAGCAACTATGAGATTCAGTCACTTTTGCTTCCATTTTTGTATAAGTTTAAAGCTATTTTACCCGTCCCAAAACAAATGCAAAGCAAACATTTGAACATCATTGTATACTCTTTTCAATACTGATATCGAAAATTGCACTAACGTATCAAATGCGTTATCGAAAATAAAAATTACCAAAATGAAACATAACCCTTCAATGAAGACCGATAACTGATTGTTCTGGAGCGTCGTGGCATGCAGAAATCTATTTATAACCCTCACCACATCGTTCTGGTTCCGTATAGAAAGCAGAAATAAACTGTACTGTGCAGACTGAGACTATTTCTGTTCGAGCCAGATACGCGAATTTCATGTTGATATGATTACGTAGCTAAGTCTAGATATTTTCACTTTTGTTTTTCTTCGTTGTGAATGAAAATAAAATATAGAATATTGTGTTGTGTGAGTTAATAAGGTGTTAGTGTTTTGTCGCTGTTGTTTGTTTGGATGTCGATACCTATATTTAGTCTAGTCTAGACTGATAATAAAATTATATTGTTCACACATAGTATTCTTGTCTGACAATATTTTTCTTTTTAGATAAAAATCAGTACGTATGCGCCTTCTATCTATTCATATTTTTTATTAAGTTTACAAGTGTCTGCAAAAATAAATAAAATCTCAAAATTTGCAGACATTTATTGTACGTGTAAAAATCTGCTAACATTATGAGTAGGTACATCTTTTTAACAGACAAATGCGTCTTACTCAAAATTAACCTTGAATTTTGAACCAAGACAATTATCTTGTTTTTGCGAACTGTGAGAAAATTCCCACAGCATTTTGGTGACTAATAAATGACCTACGATATTGAATCCTGCTATACGTAATCTTATAATATTGCAAATATATTTTTATTATTATGTATAGGTACGAGTCCTTTTATCTTGCAGGATAAAAGCTAACTGAGATGTCGGCGTTGCATGTTTGCGTTTGTCTTGAACTATTTTTGTATCAAAACTTGATACGGTTAGTCATAGTCCGGATTTGAATTCATCTTACAACTACACATTTAGGTGTGTAACAGTTTTCCTAGCAATTACTTCCAGTTATGTGTTTAATGGTTTGACCTGATTCTCAAGAATGAGGTTGCTGATTACAAAAAAGCAATCTTATAACTCAATTTCCATCCACAGGTCTGCTAAATAAGTAAAATAAAAAGTGACTTGTACTAATGTGACTGTTTCATTCTCAAATGCATTTTGTCAAACATAGACAATATACTGACTGAATATGATAGTTAACTTAATGAAGAAAACAAGACTTACAATATTATTATTATTATTTGTTTTTGCAAATGTTTGTCCTGTATGTTTTTGTGGTGTACAATAGAGTATATAATAAATAACAATAATATTACATGAACACCAATGCGTTTGTGATTTTTGACTATTACTACTCCAGGTTCGATCACTGATCAAGCGCTGTGTTGAAAACTCGTTCTTTTTCTGTATACAAAGATACATATTACGACAATTGGCGATATATAGAACACATATTGTTATTTTATAGGTGGCTTTTTTACTACGAAAGAACTTTAAAGGAATATAACTTATCAGTACTTATAGAATCCCCTGCATAGGGGATCCTAGTGGAACGAGTTAAGTATGTACATACATACAGTGCCTATATATGTACGTTTCTAAGGTAATACAAAAATGTTTCCAACACCAAACATGTAAATTAAGTTCTTTAATCCCCGAGCCACATTCACGTCTTGAGCGAAACAATTTGCGGCGCCGACTCATTACACAGACCAACTATTTGCATACGACCAACTATCTAGAATGTAGGCCAGAGCTGAACTACGGAGATTTGGTGGCTGATGTGTGTCGTAGGGTTTTGTGGTGTTGGGTGTTTGAACTGAGAAAATTAATAATAAATATTTGATTATCTGAGCCAAAATGAATTTAAGCCGTTACCCTAGTCGACTATTCTTCCATACAAACGTAGTCTGGCGATTACTCCACTGTTTGACGATGTATGTTCAAAATTATATAATTATGAAATAAATTATATCAATTTATCTCATAATTATCTAGCGCTGTATGGAAACAAAAAGTAAAAAAAATATATTTGAAAGTTATGAGCGTCGTAAGTTCCATATTTCAACACTAATTTTAACGCATCTTTGGCACAATCTCATGTGAATACCAACGATTACAAACACAATTTCCTACAAGAAACTCAATAAAGAAGCCAATAAACTAACTCCTCTCAACCGAGTACATTCCTCTATCAAAGGTAGCGTGGTGATAACTGCATGTACTCCCACGACTCGTGTGACGTCACAGCAAATAGAAGAATGGCTGATATTGACTCCCTTTGAGAGCGAGGCTGGCAACAAGGCATAGGAGTAAACGGACAGAATTCGCGGAAAGATGGTACAATAGGGAAATTGGTTCTGGAAAATATATTTCATGGAAACGATACAAGGAAATGAAGACGCTGTGCGTAGGAAAATATTGTAAAAGGTATAATAGAAACAGCGATATTCCTGTAAAGGTAATATTATTGTAGTCATCATTATAAACAACATCGTTACTACGGAATTAATCTTGAAAAAACCGGCCAAGTATGAGTCGGGCTCGCGCACGAAGGGTTCCGTACCATTATCGCAAAAAACGGCAAAAATATCACGTTTGTTGTACACTTAAATATTTACTTTATTCTGTTTTTAGTATTTTTTGTCATAGCGGCAACAGAAATACATCATCTGTGAAAATTTCAACCGTCTAGCTATCACGGTTCATGAGATACAGCCTGGTGACAGACGGACAGACAGACAGACGGATCGCGGAGTCTTAGTAATTAGTAATAATTAATTTAGTAAATAGTTAGGGTCCCGTTCACCTTTTGGGTACGGAACCCTAAAAAAGTTATCAGTACATTTTGCCGAGTTACGAGTATACAAACATCTTTTTCTTGACTCCATTTTTAGGAATTGGTTGTTTCTTGTTTCAGGAATTGTTACCACGACGTCTTGGGTTCGCATTTCCGCGTAGGGAAAATTGTTATGGGCTTTTTCAAACAGATTTTTTTTGTAACTTTTCTCGAGATACCGGGCGTATTTGGATTTGTCCCCAGTTCAAGCAAGCCCCTTATTTCATGGGGCGTAACATAACTGGTGAAATGTGGAGAAGTGTACCTCTGCTTAACCCTTCGAGAATCGAGCTTGATGTTATATAAGTATCTTTCAAGAACTTTAAGCATGATATTTAAAGAAAAATACCATAACCGTATTTTCCTGTAACTTGCACCCCAACCAAAGCTAGGGATGTTTACAAGTGCACCGATATTGTCTACCTGTGATCATTCCACCGATAGCGTGATAGTACAGCGACCGCGAATCAATCAAACATAGCTTTCAAGTCTAAGAGAAAAGGCCCTTTTATAGTGTGCCTTCATTTGTTCTGTCTTGGTTCGAAATAAATGAGTGTGAAAAAGAAGATATTTTTTATGGAGAGAGAGATGATAATTTAATATTAAGGTTTTCTTTGATTTGGAATATGTCCTGTTCAGTGTTGGATGGAGAATATTATTTTACGTTATGTAAGTTATTTTTCTTCTTTTGCAATTGAGCTGGTGTTGGGTTTTCTGTAAACGTCACTGAGTATGCAGTTTTGTTTACCAGAGCTTAGTAGGCTGTCTTTTTTCTACGTTTATGCCGTATCTTTGACATGAATTTCTTTAAGAAAATTAATTATGTGTATCATTGCATGGTGTTTCTCGATATCAAGTGTAAACTGTCTTTGTTTCAATTCTTTGTACTTTCTAAGTTTATGTTGGTTGTCACTGACAACAGTGAAGGAAAACATCGTGAGGAAACCTGGACTCATAGTTAATATAAGTTTGAAATCGACACCCGCCTTGAGCAGGCGTGGTGATCAAAGCTCGTGCCTTCTCTGTATGAGAAGAGGCCTGTTATGGCACACAGTTACAGGTTGGTATTATTTCTCGTCTATTAGATTTTCCTTTTTCATCGTATCGAATTCACCAAACGTTTTGAAAAACAACCGATGATAAAAATCATGTTACAGTTTCTTACATAAATTAAATCTAAATAGAAAAGAGGAAAAAAAAGTGTGTATTTGTCACAA
Organism: Anorthoa munda; assembly: GCA_945859665.1. Taxonomy (NCBI): domain Eukaryota; kingdom Metazoa; phylum Arthropoda; class Insecta; order Lepidoptera; family Noctuidae; genus Anorthoa; species Anorthoa munda. The sequence goes on from OX243898.1 coordinate 35,445,779, forward strand.
AAACGACATATTTATTATATTTCTATTACATGTAAATTTTAAATATTTTGATGTTCAAAAGAACCGCATAATGGCCTAGTTGAAATAAATACATTTGACTTTGAGTTTGATACAAATAATGATTTTGCTAAAATTAAACCCTTAAGGATAGTATTAGTTGTACGTAAACTCCCAATCTTTATTGTCTTCAGCATTTATATGTGTTACTAGATAAATGAACCACCAGCCATTTCAATTTACTTATTCAGCAAAAACATCGTGAATTTAAATAAAATTCACATTACATACACTTAGAGGGTGTCACGAATACAGATCATTACTCAACCGGTCCTGTAGACTAAGATTAATAGTACCCATTAATAATTTTATTTTATTAATTTATATAGTCGGGCCTTGCTTCTTAATTGAGTACCTGTATTGTAAATTTAATTCCAGTAATTTTCATATCTGAAATTGTATGCTAAGTTTTGAATGAAAGAGTGATAGATGATCTTGTTGTAAACTTAGTTTGAGATGTGTGTGATAAAGAATGTTATTTAATACAAAGATGGATGAATTTTGTAGAAGATGATACACCTCGAACACATACATACATAGGAGTAGACAGACACTACAAAACGCGATCTGCTACGATCCTAAAATACTCCTCTTGTTTAATTTACGTTCATAAGTCTAGTCATACACGTCGGTTGTGAATACTGAGCATCTGGCTTTTCTGAAGAACATCACCAACAAGATCCTTGTATGCCGTGGACGCCTGGAAATGGGGTAAATACTGGCATGTAGCTAAAGGAGATAGCAGAGTATGAAACGAGAAGCCTCAAACAGATTAGATCATAACAGAAAAGATGATCACTTCTATTTTGACAACACAATAAAATGCACTACTTATTTTTTTTGGAAGATTCGTCTGCCGTATCGTAAATAAAGCCATGAATATTTTTGAACTGTGAAAACGTAAGGCATTTCAATTACGTCCATCATACCTAATGTGACCATACGTCCCCATACTTTGGGCGGGACAGTCCCGGTTTTAGGCAGTCTATCCCGTTGTCCCCACCGAAGCCAACATAGTCCCGGTTTTGCAAGCAGACCCAACGAACAAAATATGGATCAATGATAAAACACAGTTAAGTGTCGCAGTACTGAAAGCTATTCTGATAACAAAAATAAATATAAATAAATCATGTGTAAATAAATATTTAAAATAAATGTGTTCAGCCGACAAATACAAAAATACGACTTAGAAGTCACGCCACTACTGTGGGCTTAGTTAGTAAGTCATGCCAACTTACTATTTTGTGTTTAGTTAGAGCTTTGATTATTTTGTGTTATTCTATCTTCTATACTAAAATACTTGTAAAATAATAAAAACTTTCTTTTATTATATATTTCGGTAGATGTGTCCCGGTCTGACAAAATAAATAAATGGTCACGTTAATCATACCACTAAGTTACCGGACTAGCAGAATTAATCAACTACTCTATATTGGATCCAAGAACAGCCAATACTTACCCAGTTACATTGATACTTGTAGTTCTGTGAAATGCCAAGTCTGACTGTGAAACGTTCGCCTGGATGGTTTAACATAGAATAATATTACGCATGCTGGGTGCATATCTTGGGATATTGAACCGAATTAATCGCTAGAGAAAATATCTGGCGTAGAAACTGACTGACTGTTCTAGACGTAACCAGTAGGTTTGGCATCTGCTTGAGTAATTTCGGATTGAATTTCAGTTCAAGCTTTGTTTAATTATTTCACAGAATTGGTTATGAAAAAGTCTAGGTACGAGATGACGAATCACGGATTTGATAAAGAATTTTTAAATAAAAATTATTGGTTGCTCCATAGGTCCAGGTATGGTCGTCTTTCAACTGACAAAATGTTGATGATGAAAGGACAATCTGGTATGTCCTTTAATAGCATGAAGCTGGCTCTATTTTACACCACATAATGTTATGTTGCCAAACCTTGAGGAGTAGAGGGGTGATGTTACACATATTATGTAACATCACCCCTCCTATTCCTCGAGGGTTTATAGAAGGGAATATTTCTCAAGTTATTTTTAAATCGCATCTAGTATAAATATGGCCTCGGAAAGCACGTAAAGCCTTTGGTCCCATCTGCCATGTGTAGATCTTTGGCAGTCGTTACGGATCCATCTCTCATGCCAAGGGTAACACAGTTACTGGTTTGTGGAGGTCAGATACTCAGTCACTCCCAAAAAAAAAACAGGTATCCAACTGTATCCGTTTAGTGTGTAAGCCGAGCCAGTGTAGTCGGGAGAGGCTAGGCAGACTGATTGTTGTATAGGGTGAGTCTATTGTCAAAATCTTATAATAACTACCCGAATATGATCGTCATATCTATATCCATACTATACCAATATTACAAATTCGAATGTAACTCTGTCTGTCTGTGTGTTACCTTTTCACGCCTAAATCACTGATCGGAAAATTTGGCAACGAGATAGATAGCATCCTGAGGAAGGACATAGGATACCTATAGAAACAGAAAAATATTGGTAGATAAGTAGGTATGGTAGGGTACGTAGGGTAGGGTGGGTAGGGTGGGTAGGGTTTAGGGTAGGTTGGTAGCCAGTTGACGGGAGCGAAATCGCGGGGGCAGCTAGTATATATATATACCGACTCCTATACGGTGAAGATTAAACAGACAGGTACATCCACTAAGACTTACAATGCAAATCCAAATTAATCACCAGAGAATATAACGATAACTAATCACACTCAATCTCAAGTACTAAACGATGCAGAACTGTTTATAATATTCATAGGTAATATTGCCGTGTCTCGGGGGGTTGGAACGCCACGCAAATTTCTCGGGTTAAGCAGCATCACTTAAATCGAACTCACTGAAGGGAACTACCTAACTTTATGTTAAAGATACGAAACTTTACCGATTCTGATACAAAATTCAAGGAACTTGGAGGAATTGAAACTTAAATAATCGCTGCCTTATTCTCCGAAGTGATGGGAAGCTCGTAGCTAAATAATAACATATAAATAATATAAAATATCTTCAAAGTTAAACAACGCTTGTTGAGGTCAGCTCAGGGATGTGTGATTTTATTTTATTTATTTGGCGCACTAACAAATATATAATACACTGATACAAAGATATGAGATATATCCAATATACATATAGACTAGTGTATCAATTTCCTACAGGTAAGCACATCATGCATTACTTATTTGACGATTGACACTGGGCGCAGACTTACAATTAGATGAGTTCTTATACTCATCCGATTTCAAGCAGGCACACATGATTATGATATCGATCAAACTCCAGATTAAAATCGAAATCAAGATCAAAAACAAATTAAATAAAACCGGCCAAGTGCTAGTCGTACTCGCGCACCGAGGGTTCCGTACAAACCTGTACGTAACCTGTAGGTTCCGTTTTTTCCATTCGAGGTACACATCACACACATCACATCATCAGCCTATTAATGTTCCCACTGCTGGGACACAGGCCTCCTCTCTGTGAGAGGGAATGGGCCGTAATCCACAACGCGGGCCCAGTGCGGGTTGGTGGATGTTCGAGGTACGGAACCCTAAAAATATGTGATGTAACAAAAAAAATAAGGTTTTCGGAATGTTTCCTTTATATGTGCTATAAAAAATTGTTTCATGCCAAATTTCAAGATTCTAGGTCGACTGGAAGTACCCTTAAGGTTTTGATTCCCTTGCGAGTAGTTGCGAGTTTGAAAATATGCGGCTTAAATTGCTGTTTATTTTGATTGCGTAGACATAGAAGTTTAATTTTGTTACAGCTTAAAGGTATTATAGACCTGAGTATTTGATATGAATTTCAATTTAACACCTCTACGCGTTCATGACGAAAGGGGTAGTAATTTTAAAAGTATTAAAAATATTTTTATTATATTATGTACCTAAAAATTTACGGTTTTCGCAATTTATCCTTTATCTGTGCTATAAGACGTTGCTTCGTACCAAATTTCAATATTCTGAGTTCACTGGAAGTACCCTGTAGATTTTGATTCCCTTGCGATTGTCTAAAATTTGCGGAAATTTGCGGCATACGGCTGTATCTTTTGATTGCGTTGGCTTCAAAGTTTGATTTTTTCACAGCTTTAAGGGACCTGAGTATTTGATATAAATTTCAGCTTGATACCTCCACGCGTCCCTGAGAAAAAGGGCCTTGACAGACAGACGGACGGACGGACAACAAAGTGATCCTATAAGGGTTCCGTTTTTTCCTTCGAGGTACGGAACCCTAAAAATATAAACATCAAAATTGAGAACCTCCTCCTTTTTGGGAAACACTTGTATGTCAGACATAGTCCATTTGTCTATATAAATACACACAACTTAAAAACAACGAATAGAAAATCTCAATAACATTTTACCCCACCTTCCCCGTCTTTACGCTCAGCATTCGTACTAATTACTAACTAAGCTGACGAGGCAGTCGTCCCTCAACTATTAATAAATAATGTTTAGCCACAAAATTAATCTGTGGTCCCTTGAGATTCATTCATAGATTAACCTAACCGCTTAGAAAATTCTCTCGGAAGATAGCTAATTCTATTTGACCTTAACCCATCAGACATATTATTAGAAATTGATCCTGTCACCCAAATATTTTAGGTACTAAATTGTAATGTAAGAACTGGAACAAGAATAGGTTACTCAAGGTATACTAGGCCCTGTATTTGATCCTTGGTTAACTCAACCATTGATAAAATATGCTAACTAATGGTTTCAAAATTCGGTAAAAGGCGTTTTATCATCAATTGCCAGTGAAGTCTTACAAATTATCAAATAATTAACTCTCCAACCTATTTGACAATTTTTGAGGCTAACAACTGAAGAAAAATATTGTTTTACCGAAATTTGCAACCATTGGTTAGCATATTTAACCGTTGGTCGAGTTAACCACGACTCAAAAAACTAGGCCGTAGTCATTATCATCATATCAGCCGAAAGACGTCCACTGCTGGACATAGGCCTCCCCTAAGCTTCTCACCACATTGATCGGTCCCGTGCGTCTCGCATTCATCAGATTCCCGCAACCTTCACTAGAAGATCGGTCCACCTGGTGGGAGGTCTTCCAACGCAATGTCTTCCGGTTCGCGGTCGCTACTCCAGAACCTTTCTGCCCCATCGGTCATCCGTTCTGCGAGCAATGTGCCTTGCACACTGCCACTTAAGTTTGACAATTCTTCGGGCTATGTCGGTAACCCTGCTTCCTGGGCCTTAGTATTACAGGATTATATCAAAACAAATTGCTTTGACAAAATTGCCTCATTAGTGTACTTATAACAAAGCTCTTCTAGAGGTTCGATAAAATGTTATAGAGGCTTGCCATCTAGTATTTCTCAGTTGCAGCCTGGAGTCTGAACTTGTGATGACAATAGGCTCATCCATTATTGCATGGCACTTGAACATAACTGGTGAAATATTGGTGTACTATATACACCTCTGCCTGACCGTTAGGTGAATACAGGCGTGGTGTTATGTATGTATGTAAGAGAAAAATTACCTCTTCAATAAATGTATCAATTACAATATACTGTGACCTATCATTACCGTGCTCGCGTGGTGGCTTACATTCAACTCTATCTCACAAAGAGCAGACCTGATTCCCAGTATCGGGCACATTATAGTCTAATACCGTTTATGTTACGATCTCTCCGCCAAATTCTGCGGAAATGGTAACATAGACTCTGTGTTTCCTATTACCTACTCGTATTATATAACACGTGAATATTGGCATATTTATAGCGAGAGTAAACAGGCATTATCTAGGTCATCATCAACATCATTTCAGCCGAAAGACGTCAACTGCTGGATATAGGCATCTCCAAGTGATGCCACATCAAACGGTTCCGTGCGTCTCTCATCCATTGGATCTCCGCAGCCTTAACCAGGTTATTGGTCCACCTAGAGGAGGGCTTTCCAACGCAGCGTCTTACGACCCTGTTCTCGCTCATGAGCGCTCTAAGCACGTACAGAAAAATAGAGATGTTTCGTGGGTAGAAAAATTATAGTTCTATTTAGTCCGTCCGCGTCAGTGAGATTATTAAATAATATTGGACACGTATTTTTTGCTTTACCAAATGAATAAAAAATTACAAAGATAAAGCGCATCAACGGGGGGCTTGGGACGTCACTATGTCAGTATACTAATGGCGTGACGTCACATGATATTTCAACGCATTATTTATTTTTATTTTATTTTTAAAAAAAAAAAAACGTTGCCCCACACTAGGAATTTCTTCCTGTATCGTGGGTGCGTTTACAAACATATAAACTCACATACACAAACACCCAGAGCCGAAACAACTATCTGTAGGTCATACAAATATTTGTTCCGTGCGGGAATCGAACCCGCGACACGCAGCGCAGCAGTCAATCGCTCAACCACTGCGCCAACCGTGCGCCCAAAATTTATATCGTCGTTACTTTAAGTTTATAGTGTCAAAAGAAAAAATACGTGTCAAATATTTTTTATTAATCTACCTGAAGTGAAGGTCAAAAATAATTTTCAGTTAACATCCCTATTGTTAAGTCTACCGCTCATTTACCTACACAGTCTATAAAAAGCCTTGTGTTTAGCATTCAACATCTTCCCCTCTTGTAACTTGCGTCATAAACTCATTGCGTGAATCTTGCTAAAGTGACGTAGAACGTTGATGTCAGTGTATGACACAATAGCGGAGCGAGGGTAGTCTAACAAGTTCAGGCTTATTCGGGCCGCCATTGTTCAGACCCGAACGCCACCCAATCGCTGCATCGGTATTGGCTACCATTCACTTCAGATCACTTCGTGAATTTGAAATTTGAAGTGTGGTTGAAAGTGGATTCAATTTTGGAACTCCGATTAAAGTTTGTGTGGTGGATTATTGTGTAGGTAGCAAATGTAGAGGTCATGGTTTGTTTGAAGCTCCGACATTTGTATTCGGGGGCAAAATCAATTGATTGGCGAAAACTTGCAGTCAAGATAGATACCTATTTAAACAAATAAAAATGCGTTCCGTTAATATGGGCTATTGGCCATGTCAAGAATATTTTTTACGAGTCACGAAATACAAGCTATTGCCTGTGTTTTTTTTTATTCTACATAGGCTCGCGCTTGACCACTATCTCACCTGATGGTAAGCGATGATGGGGTAGACGGTGATGCACGCTTTGCCTGCAGTAGGGTATCTAACAGGAAATATATTTTTGACTTTAAATCAGCATTCGGCGTTCAGCAGCTTACCAGTGAAAGAATCTGTCAGTGAATGAATTTTTGCAATCGGGTCAGAAATGGCTAAGATTACATCCTATGTACAATCAATGCTAGAGATGATTTGATCATGAGAGGATGAACAAATGACGATTATCAAAAGTTATTTACAAGGCAGACGTGAGTAGGAGGGGACGCTAAGAGGATATTTACGGAACTCATTGGTGTTACGGATATTATGAGAGGTCAGCTGCGCAGTACTCATAACCGGCGTGCGTGTATGACTGGATGTATGAACGTTAATGAAGAAAATGGAGTATGTAGTTTCTGCATTTGTCCATGAGAAAATGGTGTAAATTTACGAATGTATGTAATTTTAGATAACATAGGTCCTAAGAAATATAACTGTTTAAAGATTACCTCTTACATGTGTGATGCCTTGTTAGTAATTCTAGTATGTCTATCAAGTGGGTATAGACTGTAGACGCTCTGTTCATAACAAATGTTTTCACGAACAAGGTGCTTTCTATCCCCCAAATAAACCTTGCGTGAGTTCACAGGTATGTTCAAAGGTGAACGACTGTTGGCTGTCGTGGGTGCTAGTGTACATCTGCCTGTCCCAACCTTCGGCGTAGTCTAGCGTGACCATGTTATGTGTGAGAACTTCTGTTGTAGGAGACTTGGAACGAAAGTTTAAAACTTATGAGGCGTTGCAAATTAGCTTGTTAAAATTATCTTTCAGAATAATGTTTATGAAGCATCACACTTCATAAAATCTTAGAAATAAAATCATACGCACTTGATGTGAAAGATTTACCTATTTAATCAATTACTACTTGAACATTTACTGTCTTATCAATTTGAATAGTGCGATGGTTTGACGACTATAATTCCATTGATTGTGCCCTATAAATAGCGATGTCACTAACACTGTTTAAAAACATGTATAATTTAGTTATTGGACAAAGATGTGGAGGAGATCGACGCCATTATTAAGAATAGTATATCTTTAGGATTAGTTAGTATGTTTTGTTTTAAGTGTATAATTATGTTTGACATAATCATCATCATATCAGCCGAAAGACATCCACTGCTGGACATAGGTCTCCCCCAGGCGTCGCCACATTGACCGGTCCCATGCGTCTCACATCGAGCGGATCCCCGCAACCTTCACCAGGTCATCGGTCAAACTAGTAGGAGGCATTCTAACGCATCGTTTTCCGTTTCGCGGTTGCCACTCCAAAACTTTTCTACCCCATTGTCCATCAGTTCTGCGAGCAATGTGCCCTGCCCACTGCCACTTAAGTATGGCAATTCTTCGGGAAATGTCGGTAACCTTGGTTATCTTGTGGATCTATACATTTCTGATTTGATTACGCAAGAAAACGCCGAGCATAGTCCTCTCCATTGCCCTTTTGGTGACTGTAAGCTTTCAGATGAGGCCCATTGTTAGAGACCACGTCTCAGAGCCATAGATCATCACTGGCAACACCCACTGGTCATATGTTTGTAGTCTTAGTTTATTAAGAGGTTTATACACTGTATATACTTTTATCTAAGTAAATAAATTGAAGAATTTGTAAAGTTATTGATTCTGCTTCGAACTTCATAGGTAGCAATTCATCACACTATTACACTAATAGTGATGTCAGTGTGTATGTTTATTACTTCTTCACGCTCAAATGGCTAGACAAATCTGGATGAAATTTGGCACAGAGACAGATTATAGTCGGGAATAGCACATAGGATACTTTTTATACCGGGAATATGTTCCCTCGGGATAATTTTTAGATTTTCACGCGGGCGAAGCCGCTGGCAGAAGCTAGTTTTATTTAAAACCTTACTTTTATAGCTCTCATCCTTATGATTATCTTGCTCTTATCCAAATTGGTCCTAAGTTGGCGCCATGTCTTATTCTTCCGTACTTTTCTAGGCATCCATATTTATCCATCATCATCAGACATCCAATTCTTTGGCTTTTGTCAGTCATAAATTTAATCATAATCAACCAATCAACGCCCTTCTTAGTCTTAATCTTCTGCTAAAAACAATCATTTACACCAAAAGTATTCTACTAAGCCCAAAAAGAAACAAGAAATATTCCTCCCCGTTCCACCCTTAGCCTTAACCTGCCGAGTTTATAAGAGGCACCCCTTACTCCGGCCATAATTGTACAACAGATTATAAATTAAGCCAGGTGGCTTAATTAAGTGTAGCCTTCGCAGTAGGGTGGCTATGATTTGAGGGAGACTGGCGTTTTGATAGATGGGATAGATGTATGGATGTTTGCTGGACTTAGGATGTGAATGAATGGCGTATCATGTTTTCTTTATTTAATGGACTTGTATTTTGTTAATGTGTAGGGTTTAAAATTGATCTAAGGGTGGGGAAGCCTGTGTTCGGCAGTAAGAGTTTTGATGAATTATATTGATGATTGGGTAGATCTTTACTTTTAAACAACGCTTGCCAAGGTTGACATGTAAATGACTGTCTATGTGTATTCTTTCCTTCCGTTCGCGAGTTGCTGGCCAGGACGTGGCTGGAGGTGGATCACTGTGTTGCCCAATTTCTCACAGGGCATGGTAACATTAAAACTAAATTATTTTACTTCAAGCTTGTTGCCTCGCCTTTCAAATCAAATATATTTTTATTGACAAATAAATTGTCTACACCAAAATAATTGAAGCCCTGACTTCTGACCTAAACAAAAATCTGTGTTACAGAAGTCAGTCCCATTGTTGACGCTTGTTTACAATAGTAGTGACAAAATAAATATATTAAAATCATGCTCAAACTAAGATTAAAATTACATAAAATTAAATTAAATCTTTCATCAATTTAAATTAAGCCTTTATATCAGTGTCCTTCATCTGTCTGCGAATATGTACAGTCAAGGGTCAAAAGTGCAGTCATACTCTCCCAAAACAAAACAAAATATCTCTTTTAAAATGGCTAGTTTTTGTAGAAGAAGTTAAATTATACACAACTGATTTAATTTATTTTGTAAAGAAATTAAAGTATAGATTTTTCCTACTAATCACGAAAAGATGAAATTCTACTGCCTACAAAAAAATTACCGCTGCTCTTTTGGTAGAGTGTGACTGCACTTTTTACCCTTATAGTACAATCTGCACATCATATCTTATAGGAGTGTATTATTTGGCAAAATTAATGCAATATTATGTTGGATAATGTACAGGCTGCATCAGGAGTTATTTATTATACGGACCTTGTGGAACTTGTGCGGCGGTACTGTGACTATACATTACATATATCGAGACTACTCCGACCTTCAAGAAGCCAGTAATGTCTTTAGTCAAGTCTGTCAGATGTAGATCTTTGACTGTCGTTACGGGTAGTTAGAAGCTGAAAAGTCTTGCAGCCAGCCTTACCTGGTTATTGGGTTGTGGAAATCACATAGGCAACTACAACATAGTTGGGAAATGGCTGGGCAGAATATGATCATAACTACACTAAAGAACGTGGGTCTTTAGGATAAATGTACCTCCTTTGCCGCACTTAGACTCTCATTTGGTCCGTTGTGCGTGCAGGCTTCCTCTATGTGAAAGAGAATGGGCTGTAATCCACCACGCAGGCCCAGTACGGGTTGGTGAATGTCACACGTCTTCGAATTTTTGGTTCTAGTACATGGCGGTTTCCTCACGCTGTTTTCCTTCACTGTTTTGAGAGCAGTGGTGATGAAATAATTTACACAAAATGAAGCGCCTGCCTGGGTTCGACCCGACGACCTACAACTTGTAAGTCTCGGCCATTGCCACTAGGCCACCACTGCACTGCGTGGATCTTTATTACCATCTGTTCATGAAGTTTCTTAGTGGTTCTTATCTTACATTTTTCTTTCAGCCCGAATATTGACGATTTGCCCTTTCAATACAAGTTTTCCTTCTTGATTGTATGATCATTATATTTAATGAGCCCCCGAACATAATCTTCAATCTTCAAAAACATGTTTTCAAGGAATTCTTCCTTATTTTGAACTCTGACATTCAAAATATTTCAATAGATATCTATTCAAATCCACTATATTTTATTTTACATAAACCTACATAGGTACTTATAATACGTCAGAAACAAGGTGCACGGTTCAAATTGGTCGTTTCCTATAAAGAAAACCTTATCTGATGGTAAATGACCATGTGGTTGACGATGGAGCACGCTTGTCTACAAGTAAACTATTCACATCATCGCTTACCATCAGGTCAGATAGTAACCAATTATATAATACCTATTTTTTAATAAAAAATAATAATTTTAAAACCCCAGTTTGTAACTATCAGGAAACACAGACTCTGGCAGGAAAATCCACTCCTTAGCTGTACGCACATTGAAAGTTTTTTTTTAATTTGCAACTGACATAAGTTTACAGTTGTAGTAACTAAATATCAAGTCAAATAGCATTATATATTAGTGCCATGCACTGCTCATTAGCTTCAAGAAATTGATGTAGCTATTTAAACAACGACAACTTGGTTACAAGTTTGGTTTTGTTTACAAGAAATAGGCTATACATTTTATTGATAAACAAAGTAAGTAGTAGCTATTGAAATAAAGACATATATTACTTACACATTATTAATTGTATGTTTTCCTTTTTCAGGATCACCATTCAAATATTCGATCAACAATTATTATGATTCTTTCGAAGTTTAACTAATAGGACAGAAAACTTTGTAGTTTTTGTATAACAAAGTGCCAAATTATAGTATTTGTGTCGTTTTCCACATAAAATAAGGTAATGTTACATGTTATTTGACTATCTTTATTTATTTATTAACACACTTTATATCACACATATCAGTGAAGCCCTGGTTCTTCTACTAGGAAGTCCTGTATCACAAGGGCCATCATGTATTACCAAAACGTTTGATGCATATGAGTTGGACGCCCACCGCAACACATACCGACGTGGTGCTTCGAAGTCAAATCATTTATATCAATTAGGTCGGTAACGGTACTTTTGAATGCCAAAAATTTAAAGTTAAATATTATTATGATATTATATTAATGCTACTGACCATTCTCAAAGATAAATTGTCCTGTAACCCCGTATATAAATGGTCACCCTAACTTTATCTTAACCAGTTCCTTGTTAACTGTCACCTACATAAAGTTAACGGAATAACAACGATTGTCCAAACAATTATCGTTATCCGTTACATGAAGCAGAAGACTTCTGAGGGAGAGAAGAGGGGGGAGCAATGTGGTAGTTAATGGATGAACTTGCGGTTAAGTTTCCTTACAATAAATAGGGCATGGTTTTGGGTTATTTATTGTGGTTTTATTTGGAACCGTGGCTTCTATAAGTTTTGGGGTGAGAATGGGGGTGACTCGGTAGTCAAATCATCTGCATGTGTAGTACTTCACGTATTATTGTTTGATTTATTTCTCGTCTTTACAAACTTAATTTAAGTACTACTACTCGTAATACTATTTTAAGGGTTAAGCTTAAGTATGTTCTTATATTGTATGTCGTTTTGTGACAAATAAACACTTTTTCTTTCTTTCTTTACCAATATTTTGTAACCGCAATAAGACTCATTATGTATGGATACTCTTTCCTAAGATACAGACAGATTGCCTGCATTTTATACAGGCTGGGCCAAAAATTTTTGCACTTTTGAAAAATGAATAGTAATAAAACTATAAATGTTATTTTGTTGATAATTTATTTAACGTAATAATCATTTTTTCCTACTCCTCCGTTATTCTTTTCTGATTAATTTCGTTGCGGGATCCAAGACGGTTAAATTCATTCTCCGGGACTTCGTCGAGCTTCATTGCCTCGGCGCTTTTCTGGTGGTCGCCACTGTTGATTCTGGCTTTCAGGAGTTGCAGTGGTTTGGGAATAGTGCGGTGGGTTTGTCCCAATTAAAAAAAAATCATTTAATGAAAATACTTATTATTTTTTTATTACTACGACACTCACTTACACGTTATCCGTATTCAATTCTAAACAGGCGTCATACAGTAACGTAGGAATCATTGTTTTTGTAAAATAGTTTTACACAAAAAGCACGATGTTGTCCCGTGAAGCGCTCCATCGTGACTAAAATTGCATGAAGTGACGCATAGTTGCCCGCCACCCACGCGCCCATCCCTCGAACGGTTTTCAAAAAATCTAGTATTGCTATTTGCAAAAATTTTTGGCCCATTGGCCAGGTATATAGTGTACTGGTTTTTTTATAATATTTAAGTATATAAGACAACTCTGTATGCCATGTAAGTAGTTTACTTATTGAATAAAAACAATATTATTAATAAAAAACATTATTAAGAAAATATAATATAGTTGTGGAGGTCTGATAGGCAGTCGCTCCATGTAAAAACACTGGTACTCAGCTGAAGCCGGTAAGACTGGAAGCCGACCCCAACAATAATTGGGAAATAGGCTAGGCAGATGATGATTATTAAGAAAATATAAGTCTTTTGGTATCTTAGTCGATATCTAATGAAATACAGAGAAGAATGGAAGAAAGACATAATTATAAGGCCTTTTTGAGACGTGGACACTGACGGTACCTACGGCTGGTCCATCAGCTCAAGGTCGCACAGCGAGCTATGGAGAGTGCTATGCTTGGAGTCTCTCTGATGGATCGAATCCGAAACGAGGTGATCCGGCAGAGAACAAAAGTTGTCGGCATAGCTCAGAGAATAAGCAAGCCGAAGTGGCAATAAGCCGGCCATATTATTTGTAGAATAATATAAGAAGAATAAACGGTCATCGGACCGTTGGGGTAGACGTGTTCTTGAGTGGAGACCGCGAACTGGTAAACATAGGTGGAGCGATGATCTTCGCAGGGTGGCTCGTAGTAGCTAGCTGGATGAAAGTTGTCGAAAATAAAAGCAAATGGCGTGCAATTGGAGAGGCCTATGTCCAGCAGTGGACTGGTATAAGCTGATGATTATGATCTGCTAATCCGTGTTTAAATTGATTATAATAGTTACATTTTTGTTGACTGATAGTTCCGATCTGATATAAATAGTGATAAGGGTAACAGAAAAATTATGGTAGAATATATGGATTATAGGATGAAGCAGCTAAGGTGTATTTTTCGATAGTTATACTATAAGATAGTCATATAAGGTTCTGTTTTATGGGGCTACCTCGACAGAGTAGCAGCAGGGTGTGCATATGGCGCCGGGCTGCAATCCATGCCTCACCTCCTGTCATGTACCCTGTGTCCCAGAATATGCTATCAGGGTGATCTATGCGCTGCAACCGACGACGCCGTAGAAGTGGCTAAGTTTCGATCCAAACAAATTTGAAAGACTGTCGTGCCACTGATACGAAGAAGAAGAAGACTGTCTACTAAATAAAAACGTCAAGTCATTAGACAAACCAATAACGGCCAGTCATACATAGGGAACTGGACATCCACAATGAAAATTAAAGTTAAATGTAGCAGACAATACAAAATGGCTGTCAACAAACACATTCCTTAAATCCAATTGATAAAACGTTCTGGGCAAAGTTTTTATTGGCTTACAAAAGTTTTAACTTCTCTAAGGTTTCCGTCTAAGTTTCTATGACAAAAGTCGGAACATTTTGCCCACAATTGTAGCTAATTGGCATTTGAAAATACTGCCTCATTGGTTCAGTGGTTGCAAGTTCTTCTGCTGAACTTGATGTCGTTTTTTTTTACTAATGTGATTATCTTTTACTACGAAACTTCTTACAATGATAGAATGCATCACTATCGCTAAACACGAGTTTCTCAGCTCAAAATTATCGCAATGACAAATTTGTGAAAAATGTGAAAAATGTGACGCGTTATCTGCTGTGAATGGCTGTTGAAAATTCATTCAATCAATCACAGCAGATAACGCGTGCTTGACAACTTGTCACATTAATTCTGAGATAATTTTGAACTGAGAAACTCAGGATAAATGTCATAGACTGCTATTTTATCCCGGAAAAAAAAACATTATGAAATCACAGGGGCGAAACCGTAGGAAAAACCAAGACATACGAGTGTATAGTTCTCGTCAAACTTCTTGGCCGCCCTGAAGTTGGCGTTCCGATAGGCAAGGCATGGCGCGGTGTTGTTTTTGTATGAGATTTAATACTGCGCTGCCATTGTAGCCAACTTCAGGGCGGCCAAGAATTTTGACGAGAACCTACATAATTCCACATAGATTAAGCAAATAAACCATGAAATAAAACACATTAACAATAAACAAAAGACGATCTCCCAAAACGATAACCACAGCAATCTCCCGACACCACTCTGTCACACACACACAGTGTCAATAAGGATCTTTTTAGCATTTCACACCTCTTTCTCCGCACTATCATCTCGAAGCTCCCATTTAACGCTAGCTTCGTCTTCGAGGACACGATCTTTCATCGCATAATCAACATTTCTCCTTGAAGCCATAGAAGAAAAGTTTGTAGAAGCGAGACAACTCCGAACGCCTTCAACATACGCATATCCTACTAATAAACTAATATTATAAATGCAAATGCGAAAGTTTGGATGGATGGATGTTTGTTACTCAATCACGCCAGAATGGCTTATGGGATCTGGATGAAATTTTGCACAGAGATAGATAATAGTATGAAATATCACATAAGCATTTTCATCCCGGTATAATACCCCTTAGGATAAGAAAGCACTTTTCACGCGGGCGAAGCCGCAAATATAAGCTATAGCTATAGCTTTATCTATGTTTATTCCAAAAGATTCGGGAATAAAGGAGCGTTTACTGAAAATATTGATGGACAGAATAATTTATCTTGGAAGAGCTCGAGTCGCAAAATGAAGGCCACGCTGTGACTTTTGGTTCGGGTTATGAAAAGAGTTTCTTCGAAAAATCGGGCACGAAATAAAATTATCCGGAAAACTGATTCGTACTTTGCAAAGTTACCAGTTGTAGTAAACCAGCCCTGTTAGTCGAGAAGTCCAAATGCCATGTGGAGACCGTGAATTGGAACCGAAGCCAGGAATATAGATTGGCGGCCTTTAAAAGGTTTATGTGACAAACTGAAAGCGGAAGGCAGAGGACTAGTTGTAGAGTACACTGATTAAGACCTATGCAGGTAATTTTAAATGGCTGAGTGATTTGCTTTAGGTCTAGTCAGAAAGTTAAAAATTTGTATTGATGACTGTAAGTTAAAATTTCGGAGGCATGAACATAATTCTAAAAGTATCGCCTCTATACACTTTTAATATTCTTTGCCAAATTCTAGTGAGTGTGTTTATTCTTCCGTGACGACAGTGCCACAGATAAGCAACACCCCAGTTTATATAAATTACTCGTACATAAACGTCATGTTCCGTCGGAGACGATGTGTTGGATCCTGTGATGAGTAACTGTCATCTGTGTTTGTAGCTCGTTAGAGAGCTTTTATGAGTACTTTTTTTGACAGATAGGTGTGTCTTTCCGTGTTTTTTGTTTGTACAGTGTGTAAGCTTGAAAAATAGCCATGATGTCTATGAATAAGTGTATGGATGACAAATGAAATGAAAAAAAAAATGGAAGAAAATGCCAAAGTTCTAAAAGGGTTTGATCCATAAGTGATATCATCAACATCAACTGCCTAGTCTTTTCCCAAATAAGTTTTGTTCGGGTTCCAGTCTAACGGGATACAGCTGATGTACCAGTATTTCACGTGGAGCGACTACCTATCTGACTCCACAACCCAGTAAGGTAATATAGCAAGACTCGTGTCAGATTGTGTCAAATGCGACTGCATACATGAATGAGTGATGTAATAGCATCTGAAAACTAATTAGTAATGGATGTTCTAGTCATGTCTAAAATCAATTCTAATTCAGCGCCGAAAGCATAATATAGATACACTATACTACTCCTAAATGTAACCACGAAAGCAGTAATACTACAAAATCGAAGCGCTTTACATATTCCAATACAAAATCTAAACCTCACTGTAGGTAGCCAAGCAGTCATTTCTAACAAAAGCATTATCAACATAATCCCAGTAACAGTTATTTTGAACAATGACCTAATCGACAACATCGAGCTATCGAGCTTCCATTGTTTAACGAGATATATCCAGTAACAACCAGATATAACCGGCTATAACCGGATCGATTAGGTTCGGGAGCGCGAAATTAGTACCATCACTATTTCGTTTTGGCGAGAGCTGTCACATGCAACGATTTTGAGTGGTCGTGCTATAGTTGATGGGGCGCCAAATTATATGAGAAGCGGTGTTAAAATTTGTCGTAAATTTAAATATTCGTCGAGCGATAATGTCTTGGTAAAGCTAGGGATAATATTATAAAAATATATTTTGATACTAGACCAATTCAAAGTGCAGAAAAGCTTAATATTTTGTCGAATATCGCAAACATTCACTAACTGTTTGAGGGCTCGCAATTCATAAACTTACTCCCCATTTCTGAATAAAGAATTCGTAGTTGAGTATTTGTCAAAGTCTGGCCTGAAAATATATCAAACTGTGGCATTAATGTAGTGTTTCGTTCTTAACTCCAAATACTCAATTTAAAAACCAGACCTTGTGCTATGACATTGATCAAAATTAATGATACTTTCAAATGCTACTTGAAAGCAAAACACTCTTATCGTCATTACAAATGAAATCAAATGCAAACTCACTGAGTAATTCCAGTCAAATCGATTACTAATACAAACAAAATCACACTTACATTAGAAGAAATCGCATCAAACATCACTTTCCACTCAATCTATTACTCACAAAGGCAGTATAAGAAAGAAATCAAAATTATATTTATCAAGATACTCAAAGAAAAATCTAGTTTCAAAATGGTAATGCTATAGCAAACGTTAAAGGCGAATACACTAAGAGGCTCTAGCTGGAAGCAGTGAAATTCTTTTAGTGACTATTATTGAAATGACAAAATTAATCGCGTGACAATTCGGTGGCACTTGTCATTTTCATTCATATTTTAATTTGTAGTTTTAATTTCTCTGTATTATCGCTGATGAATGATACTTGTAGTTTTATTATGCGTACAGCAAAGCAGTGGCATTCCCTGCCGGAGTCTGTATTTCCTGATAACTACAACCTGGGAATCTTTAAGTCACGAGTGAAAATGTTTCTTCTAGGCAAGCTTCATCGTCGACCACATCATCACTTACCATCAGGTGAGATAGTGATCAAGCGCGAGCCTATCAACTAAAAAGTTAATCTGTGAATAATCCAAATACATCATCAACAGAATTCTTGTAGTTATATTGTAGTCGTAGTGTAATAAGCTGGCAATTATACATTAATTATTATTACAAATTTAATGAGAGAGCAGAAATACACGTTTCTGCTCTTAGTTCTTTGCAAAGCAGAAAGGATCTTTTTCTTCTCTCATGTAATGAAATGTGTCGTTGAGATTGCTACTTCAAAATTCAATACAACATAATACTGTATCATAAAAAATAATTTGTTAGGAATTTTATAGCCATCCACCACTGGGCGCGTCGTCGATTATGCCATTCTCTCTCACAGTGAGTAAGCCAAAGTCCAGCAAAGAGAACATCACCGACAGACAATACTACAGAGGATTCCCCTTAAGAGCAGTGATCTATCAAGCCTAATGCGGCTTGAATAGAATCGTAACAGTAATTGTTGCCAATGACATGCTCTTTGCATCTAAGCTGTTATATTAAGCCACCCCTTCATAACGACCCCAATGAGGGACGAATGCAAATTATTTTTTGAAGCTGCGCTGAATTCTGTTAGAGATTTATTTAAGCAGATTTTGGGTTTTGATTTAATAAATATGGTAGCTTTGATAGAGACTGGTATCGGTATGAATATTTTTTGTTGTCCTATCCTGTCCGTTTTTGGATATATTTGAGATGTAATCAATGATCATCGAGTTAAAAATACTCGATGCTATAGAGGCTTATTCTGTGTCGTAACTTTAATTAACGAATTTAAAAAATTCTTCAACAAAACGCAAAAGTAACGTATAGTACAATCTTTAAATTAATTAAGATTAGCTTGAATTATAAGATTAAGTGAGCTAGCTACGAGTAAGTATCTCTGAGATAATTCAGAACTGATAATCTAGTCTACTATGTCAACTCTGCTGAATCTTCGTGTTTTTGTATCTAGAAGATTTTAAGACATCAATCAAGATCTTATCTTAATCTAATGTAATTAACAGCAGATTTTATTTATTGGGTTTGATTTTTCTTATTACTATTATCATCAAAATATTTTAGAAAATCACTGTTGAATTTTATACTGAGCTTAAAGTTACATATTCAGAAAATGCTCACAAAAATGAAATCAATAATCGAACAGAAAACTCTTCAAGGCCAAAAAGTTTCTTACAATCTCGCCCCTCATACCGAGCTATTTTCTCACAGACGCCATCGTTGGTGCAATAAACCGTTTACGCCTTCCGGTGTAGGCAGCAGTCAAGGTCGGGAGCGTCGTTATGCATACGATCGTCCATAGTTTACTTTGATTCACGTTTTTATGGAAATTCTTTGGTATGTATTGCGTTTTTTGTGTCTTTGTGGTCAATTTTAAAGTCAAAGTCAAAAAAATATCTTATCTAGGGGCCTACCACCACTATAGTGCCGTAAAACGATTACTTTATAATGCACTAGCTTCTGCCCGCGACTTCGCCCGCTCTGATCGCCACCAAACTTTACCAACACTTTAGCAAAAGTTTGAGTAACGCACAAGAATATTGTAAATATGAAAAGTTGGGCGATTCCTGATCTAGAAACTTGGGAAAGGGCTAATAATATAATGCTTTGTCGACTCTTAAGTCTTAGTTAGTTCTTAAACTAACACTATACTAGGATTATTAAATCTCGTATTGCCATATACGTGGCTTTGGATTAAATGTGTCTCTAGTAATCTACAAACCCATAGAAAGAAAATTGCAACCAAATCCTTATCATCTCCATTGCAGTTACATAATTATTTGAACCAAACCAATGCCAATCAATCTTTCTCTGTAAATGAGTCCTTAGTAATTCACAAGTCCACATACACAAAATTACAACCAGAATTTTATCTTCTTTGCAATTTGTTGAAACCAACTCTTCTACCTATCAATGTCAATGTGCCTTTATTCTGGTTGGCTTCCAGTCTAACATGAAGTGACTGCCTATTTTATCTCCACAACCCAGTAACTTGATAACACGATACGCCTTGACAAGGCAGTTATTAGATTTTATGCCTTTTGACTACCCGTACCCACTGTCAAAGATCTAAGAACGGCAGCCGGCATCAACGACTTAACGTGCTTATTATGCCTAGTAACGACAAATACACCAATTTAAAATCGCAGCAAAAAATGTCAATAGAAAGCACACATTTCTGAAAAATTCACAATATATACACATCCTCGTCTGTCTAGATTCACAAACAGAATGTACCTAAGCAAAAACCTTTGAGTGTGTGGCATCCCACAAAAACCTCTCTACGGAAACATACCCAGTTGGATCCGGGTCATATGCGAATGTTTTTCAAACCTATTCGCAAAAATTTCACGTTCTAGTTGGCGGATTGACAACATTTGTGTAAACAATTATCGGATGCTGGGCAGTGATGGGTAATGCTAGCCAATGCTGGCCCATCGCCTATAAACATTGTAATGTTTGATTAAATAGCGTGCGTGGGCTGGTAAGGATAGATAAGTTACTACGGTAGGTATGTATGTTTCAGAACAATTGAATGAATATGTAAACAAATGGTATGGTATTTATTTGCGCCCAAAGATGCGTTAAAATTAGTGTTGAAATATGGAACTTTCGACGCTCGTAACTTTCAAATATATTTCTTTTTTACTTGTTTGTTTCCATACAGGGTTAGATGATGGTGAGACATTTACAAACATTTTTTGAACCTCCCTCATCAAACAGTGGAGTAATCGCCAGACTACGTTTGTATGGAAGAATGATCGACTAGGGCAACCTTAAATTGCGTCGATGGGTGATATCGCGCACATATTTTCTAAGAAAATTAAAAGTTCAAATCGGTCGAATTCCATCGCATTGCGTCCATATGATTGTAGTTGCAATTTGGCTTAGTAAAAATCGCTTATCGATGTGATGTGATATAAATCGAATCGCGTTATACCATCGAGAGATCGCTTATCCTCCTCCTCGCATCGTGTTCCTCATTACTGAGGGATTGTCGTGATTCTATCGTGATTCCCTGGGTTTCGTGGAAACATCTTCTCTTTCACCAATTTGCGCTACCTGCTTCTGTCTTTGGCATCATGGAGAGCATCGTGCAGCTTGGTATTTAACGAAGTGCGGACTTGGTTTGACCATCTGATTGGACTTCGACCTCTCGGACGTTTCCCCTTCGACCTTGTTCGATATTATATGAGATCGCTTATACTGGATGACAAAAGTAATTGAATTGATTGGATGTTTGAATTACTTAAACCCGAATCTCTTCAAAGTTTAGAGTAAACAGGATTCTTCAGCTCACTCCATCGTCGACTTTGTCTCTGTCACCTCTGACCTAGACTAAAGTCAAGAGCAAACCCACCTCAAATTAAAAAAAAACCAGCCTTAAATTCCAATTTCAAATCCCTTGAAGACATCTCAATCTTCTTCAACGATATTTCAATTACAATCTAATTCATTTTTTATCATATAATTATCCTAGTCAGTGAATGATTGCGTAAGATTTCTATCTGATCAAATTTGTTTACACTTTCGGCAAAAAAGATTGAAAGAGGGTGTACATCTATGATCCTTAAAGGCGATAACAGTTATGTTGTCTGTCATCCTCGCAAGGAAACAGCAGACAATCGTATTATATGAAACACAAGACAGACCCAAAGCTCTACCACAGAGTACCAATCTTAGCGAGGGCGATAGTCGAAATGCCAAAATGTAAGGAATTGATAACGTAACATTTCGATAGCGCTTGGCACTGACATCAATTTTTACAAGCTTTTATTTAACTTGCAATGTATGTATGTAGGTAAATGGGTTTAGGTCAAATCTTGCAACTGAATTTTAAAGCAGTTATCCCCCACCAATTAAGATGAAATTTTGCATAAACGTTTAGTTTGGATGACAATGCATGGTTAGCTAAGTGACGTCATTCTAAATTCAATATGGTGGATGGCCCAAGATGGCGGACTAGTTAATATTTGTGCACTGCCATTATATGGGTATCAAATGAAAGGGTTTGCTAAGAAGAATACGAAAAATCTTGTTTTGAAAAAGATTATAATGAATAATATTATTCGCTATGGTAATGCTTTCGTTTATAAATATCTCTTGTTGAGACACCTGAGGTTTTAGACAGTTTGTTTTTGAAACTTGGTGTAATCGTGTGTGAGACACTTATGGACTTTTATGGCTTACGTAAATTGTATTGTCTAGCACCCACACTAAAGGTTTAGGACAAGTGGCATTCGATGTCAGCGAAGGCGATAATCGAAATGTCAAAATGTAAGGGATTGATCACGTGATTTTTCGATATCGCTTGTCAATCAATACAGTTTTGCCTTTTTAACCGACTTTCCAAAAAGGAGGAGGTTATCAATTCGAAGGTATTTTTTTTTGTTACCTCATTACTTTTTACTAGATGAACCATTTAAATTTGATCAAGATCAAAAAAAGAACTTCGGAGATATACAAAAGAACTCTTCAATAAATGACGGCAAATCTCTCGGGATTGCTACAATCATATTTCTGTTTATTGTTTACACCATTTAATAACATAACATCACGCTGGTACGCTTAAAAGGAGTACGCAGATGTATGTATAACCGGTGAAATTAGTTCACCCTGGTACACTCTAATTTGACCGGTTGTGTTCAAGTTTCATGTTATTTGGGTAATCTATTCTGGCATAACAGTGGCCGTTAAAGATATTTAACACAAATAAAAAGTAAAAAATAAAAACGTTTTAACAAAAAATCAAACCGACTTCCAAAACAAAACACTACAAAGCGAAAAATAACTTTCATTTTCGAAGTCGGTGTCGAAAAACGGAAAAAATGGGTACAAAAAACATTGAATTCGGAAAAGAAAGTTATTATTCGCTTTGTAGTGTTATATTTTTTGCGAATCGCTATCGCCACACTTTCGGTGATAGTATGCCACTTGTGTAGGGCCTCAAGAAGGAGTAGAGAATCGTAGGTATTATAAATGATATAAACGACAAATTTATCTTTATTTATAAAGCTAAATTGCTTTTCCCTCATCTGGCATTTCACTACGAAATCATTAATCTGAAAGCGTCCAACGATCCAAAGAATCTTTCTTTTAACATTCAAATACTACTTCAATACGAAAATCAAATAACCTATTTGGACTTTCCGGGACAAATCTCGGTATCCGTTTCCTATTAAGCATTTCCAGTCAAATTACTTGAGGATTCTCATCTGTCCCCTTATTTCTTGAAACGAGCAAAATCATTTAGTAATTCTATATGAAACGTAAATAAAATTCTAAAAACGCTAAATAAATTTCGTCATAAAGAAAACGTTTGTCCGAATCAAATAAAAGTATCGTCTTGAAAGAAAAATCGGTGCAAACTACGTGACCCGATTATAGTCTCTATCTCTTTGGTAATAAAAACGATTATTGTTTCAAAAGTTGCCGCTGGAAATTTTTCATTACTGCTCTAGCTTCATTTTGGTACCACGTTTGTTTTGTGGTGTGGTGCAAGTGATAAGAGAATTAATTTATTTTGGTGAACTTTGATTTTTCCTCGTTGATAAAGAGAAAGATTCATTCACTTCTCAATAATTGCGATGAATCAATAGATAATTCCACAACACTTCAAAAATTCAAGCGCCAAGTCCATCAAAAGTAATTACCATATTTTTATTTTTATTTTTGCCATCTTTGTTCCTATTGTGTTTCTAAAACTACCCTCTAGTTTTTGTAAGTGTTATTTCTGCACTATTATTGTGATTTTATAGATGTTGTAATTTTGTTTTTGCATGCTGTGTCTATCGCATCATATTGTATACTATGCTTGTACCATATTGCTTGTATTATTAGAATTAACAGTGTTACAATTGTAGACAGTAGGCCAATAAATCAATAAAATAAATAACTATAGTTTCATTCATTTTTAATTTTAATACTTCATTGTCACAAATCCCACCTAAGAAAATTTAAAAAATTGAAATTGAAACGCTAATGAATATGACATGCTATGAATGTGACAGCTAAGAATTTATAAATACCTAACATAAACATAATGAATAAACAAGATCAAAGTTAATAAAATACCTCATAATTTGTCTAAATGAGCTTAGACGGCTAATAACTAAAATTACCAACCGATGCATCACCAGCAATAATCATTATATTCATTATAATCGAAAATAATTCACATCAACACTATGTGTTGATTTCCACGCCTAATTTATCTTCATCAGAGATGAAAGAACACCTAATTATATCCCTAATCAGTGAATAAATTAGACAGCGGAACTAATATGATGAATATTTAGAAGCATCTTCCCTTTATGTGGTTACGCTTTTCTGCGTGGTTTTTCTCCCGTGGTGGTGGCCTTTGCCCAGTTGTGGGGCAGAGAAGGCCAACAATAAAAAAAACTATAAATATTTGTCGTCGGGTCAGTACTGCCAGAGTTTGCCAGATAAAACGTAAAATCACATACATCCATTTGTTACATCCATTCATCCTTCTTCACAAACTTTCGTGTTTAATAGTAGTAGGATACAGATAATTTTAACTTCGTAAAATTAGTTTAGTTACAGCAAAATATCCTGATTTCAAAGGTCAAGTTAGAACATCAATCAAAACAAATTCTGGACCTATTTCAAGCAAAAACGTTGAAAATAATGGAACTAAACCATAACTTCACGAGACTATTAATTTTCCAAATGATTCGCAACTCCTATTCAACCTTTGTTCAAAACTTTTTGACGTAAAATCATAGTTTACAAGTCTAATGTTTTAACCGTTTTAATTAAATCAACAAAGTAAAGTTATTAGTCGAGTAAGTTTTTGGAACAGTTCCAAATTCTATATTAAAATGTACGATATCTTCGCATAGTAAGCGGCCAAATTAATATACTTGAATTAGTTTTTAAAATGTACTGTGGACGTTCTTAACTTCCTAGTTGAATCTGTTGGGACGTAATTGTGTTATTTTTTGCCGTTGTTGTTTTGTTGGCGAAATTTGTTTCAATCGGCCTGCCTTTTCCCCAATTATATTGTAGCCGGCTTTTAGTATTACCGGATTCAGCTGGATATCAGTAATACACTGCCTTTGAAACCTCCACAACCCAATAACTGGGTAACACGATACCCCTTGGTAAGACTGGTATCAGTTTGTTTTTACTTCGGGCTACCCGTAACGATTGTCATAGATGACTGAGAAATGACAGCCGGGACCAACGGTTAGACGGGCTTTCCGAGGCACGCGGAGTCTTGATTTGTCAAAAATGGCCACCTATCCACGGACCGAGTGCGGTTGTTAATATTTAACCACAAGCTTCTCGAGTTGGCAAAATGTGTTTGTGATTTATAATTAAAAAGTAGGAGTTATAAATGGATGACCTAGATGATGAACAGGATGTGAACGGAATGAATGATTGAATTACTGATTGAAAACTTACGGTTTTGAGTTCGATGCTCAATTCACTATGAAATAAATGAATGAATATGAATTTGTATTTAGAATTTAATTTCTGATAATAAAGAAATATTAAGTAATACAAGATAAGAAAAAGAAAGTAGAGTGAAAGAACTAGAGCCAATAGTCAAAGAAAGCTGTGTTGTTAATGAAAATGTAGATAATAATTTTTAAATCTCATCCGGTCCAGACTAGTGCACCAAGAACAAAATAAAATAAACCTCTCATAGTCTTGCTGATGGCATCGCATTGGTACAGTTCCAAGCCACGGCATTAAACAAATCAGAATACCAATTTACAACATTACTGCACTAAAGCGGATGAAAGGTGAAATTTACTTGTAATAATATTTTCCCAAAGAATAAACTTTCAGTATACCTACCTAATCAACGCTTTATATTCGCCACACAAATCAACCAAAAATTATCAAAATCAGCCATTTAATTTTAAACTTTACTGACTTGAACAAAAACTTTACTTTCCAATGGCTCGTGTTTAGCAAAATCTTCACATTTAAAATCGCCATCGCTTATGGCTTGTGCATCTTCTTTGCTGGTAAAATTTGGATGAGGGCCAACTGACTGACCAAGACTGGCCTCGGGCGGTATTATTTCCACCATTTAGTCAGTTTCTTTAGTTAGTCAATTGATTAGTCATAAGTATTTCGGGGTTGGGATTCGAGGTCGGTGGCTCAGAAGGGTTGGTTTTTATAAAAGAATTTTGTTGTGAAGGGAAAATTGTTTTTGAAATTGTATTGCAGGGTTTACCTATTGTTGAGTTCAATTTGCTTATCAGTAGAATTAGCTTTTACAGAATACGCGTTACACTTTGAATTTTAATTAGATTGAGTAATACAAGAGAGAGGGGGAGGCGACGGCCAAAGAAAAGATGGATGGTCTGTGTGATGAGTGATATGAAAGAAAAGGGAGTCAGTGATGGCGGGACGGGGGACAGGACGGTATGGAAGAATCAAACTTATTGCACCGACCACAAGTAACAAGGGACAAGGACAGGAAGATAGAGAGAAAGAAAGGAAACTAGTTTATTTGGCACACACATATACCCACAATGTAGTAGAAGATGATGATTGAGTAATGTAAATCTGAAAAATTTAAGTATTGAAAAGAACATAATATTATTTCTTACTAAAGGTGTCTATAAATAAAGAGGGTTTAATCGTTAAATAAGATAGCAAATTGTCTATTCAACCCTCATCAGCTGGTTCAAGATTAAGAGATTACTTCAAATTGAAGTAACTTAAAATTGCGAAATGAAACACAATTATAATAAACTTTACAGTAAGAACGCAAAGAGTAAAAAGATAATTCTAAATAAAAGAAATAAAAATGGAATGCACAATGGAAGGTCTCATAGCCCAAGGCGATTTCTGGACGACAGAAATGGTCACTACAAAGAGAGAGACAGAAACTTCAAACAAACGAGAAACCAGCTTACAAATCCCACCAATGTAAGAAATTAGTACCAACAATTCCAATAACCCAGCTCTATAACGACTCATAAACCGAGAACCGACCATGCGGAGCAAGGTTTCCAATTCGCACACACAACGCTGGGTTTGTTCTAAATACGATACGCGTGGCGGTCGTTAACCAGCAATATACTCGTAATTGAGAAAGGGCTATATATAAGATCTTCCGGATGGCGCAACGTAATTTTAATTGCGTGCAGAGGCGATATCGCGTACATACATATTTTCAAAAAAAGTCAAGTCCTAATTGAATTGCATCGCATTGCGTCCATGTAAACCTATTTTTCATTTCGCTCAGATAAAAAAATCTGCGAGATATAAATCATATCGCGTCGAGCCATCAGAGGCTCTCAAAAGTTTACAATTATGAAATATAGATTAAAAATATTGTAAAATCTGGACGGATGATGTGAATAAAATAGTCTGTGATTCCCGATAGCTATAACATGGGGCCAAGCTACTTAAACCTATAAATATATTACTACTAGGCAAGCGTACTTCATCGTTCACCACAATTTCGCTAACCATCAGGTGAGATGGTAGTCAAACACGAGCCTAACAATAATAAAGAAAAATATAAAAAAGTATTGATCTGAATCCAAAATAATTTTATTATGAGAATTATTATGTCTGAAAGTGCAGGGGTGACCATAAGCTCTTGGAGTAAGGTTATTTTAAGTGTGCGTAAGGGACAGATGTATACAAATCATATACATTTGTCTCTTACACACACTCAAAATATACGTTCGCGTGCGGCTGGCCAGGATGTGGCTGGAGGTGGATCACTGTATTGCCCAATTTCTAACAGGGCGTCGCCTTTATGTCAGTGTTCTACATCTGACTGCGAATATGTACAATCTGCACATCATATCTTATGGGAGTGTATTTTTTGGCAGAATGAACGCAATATTATGTTGAATAATTTACAGTCTGCATCAGGAGTTGTTTACTAAACGCACCTTGTGGAAATTAGAACAAATTTACGTGCGTTCAAGCGTTTTTGCCATACCTATTATTGGAAATAAATATAGCAGCTCACAATGTTAGGACCCATTCATATTAATGCTAATTTTTATCCGTAGTGCTAGGCAACTGGGCTTATCCAAGTTGTAAACGACCCTTTGTGCCTATTGGTCTTGTTTGTTCTGTCTCCTGCTTGATATGGAGGGCAGTGGAATTTTGTATTTTTCCGATTCCTCCTTTATTTTTTTTGATTCTATTCGTTGCGGGATCCAAGACAGTTAAATTCATTCTCCGGGACTTCGTCGCTGGCTTTCAGAAGTTGCAGCGGTTTGGGAATAGGCCGGTTCGATTGTAAAATCACTGAAAATAATCTTACTCTAAGAGCTTATGGTCACCCGCCCTGACCCAATTTCGAAGATGTATTTGCGGATAAGAATCTACTCCATACCTTAGTGTTAGATGTACTTTTGATCCCGAAAAAATGCACGGTTTCTGTGAGAAAGGCCACAAGAAAATGTTGGTTCTTCCATAAACTGTTTCTAGCTTTTTTGGCTCTTCGTCAGTCTGAATAGCTATTCTTGTTGAAAGCTTACTACCTTAAGAAATGAGACAAAAACATACGTTCACTAACGCTTTTCCCATCGGAATGCAGAATCTGTAGAAAGCTACGAGCTTCGGTGCTTACACTCTCAATTTGTCTGAACCATGTTCACATAGAATGGTTGTAATAGAACTTGATCTTTTTGAAGCAGTTGGCAGTTTGTTGATAAACTAGTTGGTATACTTTGTTCTTGAACAGTTATTGCCTCGGAGCCGGGAGTTTGCGTAATGAAAACCATCAGTATTTTTTAACGAGCCATTGCCTATGTGACCGCCACAACCTTTAAAGCAGTTATCCTCCACCGATTAAGATGAAATGTTTCATACACGTTTAGTTTGGATGACAATGCATGGTTAGCTAAGTGACTTCATTCTAAATCCAATATGGCGGACGGCCCAAGATGGTGGACTAGTTATATTTTTTGTACACTGCCATGATATGGGTATCAAATAAAAGAGTTTGCTAAGAAGAATACGATAATAGCTTGTTTTAAAAAAAGATTATTTAATGAATAATTTCATTTTCTATATCGTGGAGAAGCGCTCATGCGTACTGGGCTACCATGGGGATTTAGCGCAGTTATGTGGAACTCCAACCCAAAAACTCCACGGTGTCCTCCTGTGCCGCTCATGGTGGGAACACAGACACGCGTTAGCACTCACCGCGAACCCGCCGCGATTGTCCGTCACCGGACCCTCCTCTGGGGAGAACAACCCACGTTCCTTCCAAGTATGGAAAAGTTGAGTCTCGGAATGTAACCAATGGCCACCCATCCATAAACCGACCTCGGCAAGCGTTATTCAGCCTAAAAGATTGCGGCTGTTATTATTTAATCCCGAGCCAAAAGCAAAATCAAACTCGATTAAAGTCTAAAAACCGTTGAAATAAAAAATTAAAATGCAATCGGTTTACATTTACAAACTAAGTCGTAAAACTTGCTGAGTTCCACTCAACAACGAAATTAGTGTCATTCCAAGACCTTTAGTCTAATTGCATAATCTGCTCTCAATCAGAATCCATTTCATTTCGATAGATTTAGCTTATTGAACTTGCGATATCAAAGAGATAGAAATTAAATTCATAATTGTTTTAAAAGAAAAGTAATTTTCTGATTGGCATGTCACTAATCTCTTTAGAATGAAATGGATAAGATTTCTAGAGATGAATTTAAAGTATTAATATTTTGCATCAGTCACACGATCATTTTCTTCTAAGAATTTGGAATAATAATTTTTAAATAATTTTTCGTTTTCGTATGTGTGCGTTACATAAAATACCAACAAGCCAAGAAGTTCATCAGTATGCAAGAATCAGAGGCTCTATATAAAGTGCCATTTAATCAACCAAATCGTCATGATAGCGATTAAAGAATTTTTATCGTTTTCCAGTTTACAACAACAGTAGTCAGTAGTATTTTCCACAGAATCAGTGCACAATTGAAAATACAGTGGGAAAATTATCAATGAATTATTTTTTTCTACCGTGGATTTTATTTTACAAATTTAAATGGGACATACTTTGTAGATTAATTTTTCTGATTAAAAAATAATTTTTGAAATCGGACCACTCACTGATAAAAAATATACATGTCCAATTCGGAAACACTTTTTCAGTCGGTTAAAAGCTCCTAAATTTATGAGATTTACATGAGCTACAGAAATGTAGCGTATGTAATGTAGTCAATCCTAAACACTTTGGACTTTTAACAATCGTTATCACAAATAATTATTATGAAACTTCGTCAAGAACAAGGTGTCCTAGACAAAGAATATTTAGGGTTCTAGTCAGTAAAAATACTATGCAAATAGTCAGTAAAGATAATCACACAATATGTTTATGTCAAACAATGGTATTGTTTTACATTACGGTTGTATAAACATAATAGTATGCATGACATATTCCTGGCTCTCTGCCTATTGCACAAAAACTTATTTCTTTTGGTAAACATACAAAACATCGTATCGTATCGTATTCAGTTTTATTATTATTTCTATTTTATTCCAAAGGTTTTTGCTCTTTCACAATTGAGGCAAGATTTCGTGAAGTCTTGAGTTCTATACCCAAAAATTGGACCATAATAATATTATTATTGATAACTTTTTATAAGATTTTTTTAATGTCATACTATTGCTGGTATAAGGGGAATCTATCTTCCTGTTTTGACTTATGTCATAACCAAAATGTACAAATTTTAATGTTAAGCAAAATTTTCTTCTTTTTTATATTAGCCTATTGTTGCGACCTTTTTACATAAATTTATGGTTTTTATATAATATTGTTATTGTCAAAATAATAAAAGTTAGTTGTGTCACCGATTTGTAATTTTTTTGACCTATCGTCTAATACAGTCCACATTTTGCCATCACCTACAATGTGTCACTGCTGAGCTAAGGCCTCCCCCAAATCCTTTGCATACTGTTGAACCACCTTGAACCAGCAGTACAAAATTGTCAGACACGAATTTTTTATAGGCTCGTGTTTGTTCCCCATCTCACGAACCTTATATATAGGAAAACGAATGTATGTGTGTGTTTGAAAATAGCTTACCATACTCCTTGGATTACAATACAATGGTTCTTATTCTACCTAGTTTACCCACCAAACATACACAAACACACAGACTAACGCCTAATTACATTGGACCACCGCGGCGTCGCTGTGAACTAATTACGAAATTAGATGTACGTAAACATTTCGGTCTTCAATGTGCGAATTCTGAGCAGTATGTAAATATAGGTAAAGATGATTTGTAAGATGTTATATTAAATTTATTCTTTTAATAAATAAAGAAGACCAAAATTATACTAATAAGATTTTATTAACAAGCTTTTTAGCTAACTGTGCATTGTCGTCAATACGAAACCTATATTCAAACAGCTCAATCGGTTGGGGATCATCATCATCGTTTTATCGTCCCTAATGCTGAGAAACAGGCCTCCTCTGTATGAAAGGGAATGGGCCTTAATCTCCACGTGGGCCCAGTGCGGGTTGGTGGATGTCACATGTCTTCGAATTTTTGGTTCTAGGACATGCGGTTTCCTCACTGTGGGTTGGGGATAACTGTTTTAAAATTAAGTCGCAAGATTTGCCCCTCAAGTCAAGTTAAATAAAAGCTTATAAAAAAGGATGAATAAACTATCTAATACATAACTAGTAGCTTGAAAGAAGATGATTGTTGAGAAATCGAGTAATAGAGAAGTACAGGAGAAGGAGATGTGTTGCACCAAACGCAAATAACTTTGGATAGGGGCAAGAAAATGATAATGAATCATTTAAAATTACAAATTTTTGAGCTTACTAAAATAACCAATAATTTTGACAAAGAACGTGCGATAATAGCAATGATGTATCTCTTGAATATTCTCCGATCAATCAATGTCTTTTAGGCACGTTATTATTTTAGTAGTGGATATTCAACGAACAATATTAATCTGATGGACACCACCTGTCCCTTGCTCAAAATTGGGACATCATAAGTTGCCAAAAACAGTGAATTTTAATTTATTGATGATCTTTCAGGAGGATAGTACTTTGGAATCAAATAGATATCTTATGTGGTATCTCATCCCATAAAATAAAACCGTGCCGACGTACTGTACTGATTATTTTTTGTACATCGATCGCGTTCGGTTCCGTTCCACGGATATAGATGGTGGTCTATCGATCGCCGTGGAACGGAACCGAACGCGATTGATTTACAAAAATTAATTAGTATAATCAGATGAAAAACGCTAGTTACATCGGCACGGTTTCTTTGTATGGGATGAGGCATCTGTATGCTAGTATTATATTATCTGTGACCGTGGAATAAGCTCAAAAAAAAACAACTGTCCACTATACTTATGTTCGCATAACTAGATAACTATTTTGCGGGCTTTCGGGATTGGAACAATTGTAAAAGTGTTTATAATTATGACTATTTTACACCCTGAAAGATTGCAAATGAATTAAAAAGTAACATTATCATGATGTTATTGAATAAATCGCAAAAAAATATGTAAATTTTTAAGTTAGCTTTCAATCATGACTTCACAGCAAAATGTTTCATCTAACTTCACGTCAAGGTAAAGATATTGCAGAAATTTATACAAACAAACTTACAGAGAGACATAGTTTGTAGACTAATCCTCAAGGGAATGCTGTCCACTCGACGGTAAGTACGTATCTCTTGAATGAGATTTTTATTTGCATTTAGTTTAATGTTACCAGAAACAAAAGATACGTGTGCTTAATGTGTCAATGGTGACCTAAGTTGTCAGCTTAGGAATTACTCATAAGTATCACATTATCAATAGCGTCCAAGTTCTTGTAAAGTGCAGATATCAGAGCATTATGTTGCATCATGTGGCAATAATAACAGTATTTCATCCTTCAAGCTTTTAGTTAAGGCGAGATCAATCAATAGAGTTCTTGTAAAAATCTGGTCAAAGCTAATAAAATATCTTAGAAAGAATTCACCGATAAATAATAACTAAAGGTACTACCTACCAACGTCAGATACTTATTTCATATTGAATCATCAGAAAATAAACATATTACACTTCTGATTTCTGAACTTGTGTTTTAGTCGAACTCTAATTTAGCCTGAAATTCTGTCAAATTTTGGTATTAAAGAAGGTTGTGACACTTTTTTAACTTCAAATTCTCTTTTCAGAAACCGGCCCTTAAGACGACGATAGTCGCTAACGACTTTGAGGGAACAAAACGCTCACTTGTTTTACACCCGCGCGACCCAAAATTCAGATTTTTTTTGTACTTTTCTTTCTTTCCTTAGGTCAAAATGTAGAAAATTGTATTTAAGATGGTGACAATTTCAATAAAATACGCCCGGTAGTTTAAGTACGATTGTCGTTTTTTTTGGCCGTCTTAGACATAACTTTACAAATTAATGACAAAATTCAAAAAATTTCTTAGATCAAATTATCAAAAAAATAGCCATATGTAACATTTTTTTTTTTTATTTCTTCTCGCCGTTTAGATGTGATTCTTATATTAACATCAGCTAGTGAGGGGTATGCTGCGCCTTAAGTATATAAAACAGGGTAAAAGACAGAGACAGAGAAACAGAGTCACTAAAACTCCATAAGTCACAAAAGTAACAACGCTACTGTCCTATTGATTACCCTAGTGCCAAGCTAACTAGGCGTGTTAAGAAGCGAGTGATAGCACCAACTACCTACCTAACTAGTGCTATCGCATCGACATTAGCGAACCCTGCAGCGTTACATAATGCTCGCGCCAATCTAAACTAGATAGCATTGATTTTCTACCTGTTCATACTGCACGTGCTATCAATATAACATCACTAGAATTGTAAGACACGTGTTTAGCATAGAAACTAGATAATTAAAATGTCTATTTCCATGTGAAAACATAAAAACAACTGCCACACTATTTATTTCCACAAGCAATCATAAAGTTCGTAGATAAAAAAAAAACAAAAAATCAAAATCCCGACTGCTTAAGAAGCGAACTAAAAACAGTAAACAAGAAAAAAATATGCTGTGCAGTCGGAGGATACATATTCGCGAACTGGCAGACCCCCTGATCCTCCGACTGCACAGCATGATTTTTCTTGTTTTAAGCTTTTTAGTTCGCTACTTTAGCAGTCGGGTTTTGATTTTTAAATTATCTTTTTAGATATCATTTTTCTTTTCGATTTACTTTTAAAATTTTAAATGTTATATATATTTGTAATCACCTCTTAAAACGCTTTACTTTGAAACCCAACTCGAAAGGATTGGAAGAAAACAAAAAGTGACTCGCACAATATGGCGCCCAAAATCCTTTCCTTTTTTAACTTCACCTAACTAAGAACACGTGGGCGGTCAAGACGTATCTCACGATGTCTAGACCGCCCACGTGTTCACGTGTCGATTAATTATATAAATCCATCTAGCGGTTTGATAGATATGAGGTAATTAAGAATATTACATACATACAAACATACAAGATACGCGCGAAAAACATACAAGATACGCCCTTTCCTTGCAGTCGGGTAAAAATAACGCTCAATCTTCTTGAGGCAAGATTATGAGCCCTATCGATTCAGGTTTATCTGTCTGACTAGTATTTTTATAACTATGTTGTAGTCGGCTTCCTGTCTAGCTGTTGATGCTGATGAATATTGTCCAATGTATTACATAGTGCGACTAACTATCTGACTTCTACACCCGTACCGTGTTACCCAGTGGTAACACGGTACTCCCTTTATCATGGGTCTTAAATATAACTGTGGGTGACTACAAGAACACTTCTGCTTCACATTTCGGGGAATACGGGCGTGTTGTTACGACTGTATATAAAATACACTTTGGCTTAACCAGTCTTAACTAGTTATAAAACTTTTGAACTTCTTATTGCCTTTAGTGAATGTCCAAATCAAGATCTACGGATGGCAGTAAGCAAATTTTCCGAGACCAACTATGCCCATCCAAGGACTAAACCTTGGCCAACGTAGCTTAACATTGATTCATTGACCTGAGGCTCTACACAAGTGACTTTATATCAATGAAAGAGTCACAATAGCGATTGGAAAAATGACTAATATATTTGGAAATGTCAAACGCTATCGACATATCTCGGCTCCTCCCCCGCGTACCCTGACAGCGCGATATGCCACTACAACCCAAGTGCTCAATCTGCTAAACGCCCTAACTGCTCAGGAACCTGGCGTCGACATAATATATAGGAATAAATCTATCTCAAATGTTTATGTTAAGTTCTTTATTTTATAAGTGTTTTGTTTTTGGCTTGCTGTACGCTTTGGTACAAACTGTTAGTACAGCAAGCAGCATAAATCACGTGATCAATCCCTTATATTTTGACATTTCCATTTCTCAATGCCCCGGTATAATTTCTATTTAGCTATGAACCCCTCAATGTGTGTATTGACATTTTCCCATTTCAAACTATTGAAATCAAAGCCATGCCAACTATAGACGTCGTAGGATACAAAACATCAAAACAACTAATACTAAAGCTGTAAGACGTAATCGACGATTTAACCCCGTAACACAAATAGTTGTGGCGACCGCGACCGGCTATGAATGTATCGCAATACTGTTGCTACGATTCTATTTTTATTTCTGATATTTGAATCATAGGTTCTTTGTAATTCTTTGAGAATGTATAATGATCGATCGATCCTGTGCGTCTCGCATCCAGTGGATTCCCGCAACCTTAATCAGGTCGAGGTGGTGACACTTGGGGGAGGGCTATGTTCAGCAGTGGACGTCTTTCTAATCATCATCCTCTTGCCCTTTTCCAACTGTTGTCTTCTTCTTCCATACATCAGTATTCCATTCATCTGATTTAATGTCTTTGAGAATGTATCATGAGTCATAAGTCATAGCATAAAGAGGGTGACTGTCATACTCCTATAGTATGACAGTCACCCTTTTTATACACCTGGTATCTAATTTTATAAATACTACGATTTTATCAATGTTGTAACCAGCATCACTTTCCACATAGCAACAACAGTTTCCAAAATCACCTGTTAAAATAATAAGCTTGAGGATTATGCTATCAATATACAAAATCGCTGTTTAAAAAAACATGTTATTAAAAGACTTACGTTCAGCAACGAGCACTAAAAAGAAACGTTGTAATAAAAGGTTTACGACTACGTAAGAATAAACCTAAGATTTTCGCCGAACCCCAAAAAGGAATAATGCTCAAACCTCGCCAATAAATACACAATACTAAAAATAAACTCAAACCCCAAACAGAAAATAAAACGACAATGGTCTTTAGTTAAAACTAATTCAGGGACAAAAATATCTAACCGATACCACAATACATAATAAAATACAGAAGACTAACTCCATACAGCGGGCAAAAACAGTCGCACGCACACATCGATGCGTACGTACGGCGATCTCAAACAAATGCCGGTCGCGAGTGCGGTTGCATTCGCTGTACGTGAAGCGTGTCTATATGTATGTGCGTTTCCGCGAGTTGTATGGAGTGGACTTTCTGAATTAGTTTTCTTTATACTGATACAGTCTAGCCATAAAAAGAAATGGTCGCTTCAACCCCGACACGCAAATAGAAATGACCTACGAACGAATCGAATGTTTTTACAACTCCATTTGAGTATATTTTTTCGGTCAATTTCTTGTAAGGTTTATTCGGGTACAAGTAGTGGGTAATGTAGCGATACATTAAAATTGATGTTGGAGCTGTCTGCTTTCTTTGAGATAACTTTATTTTTCTTTGCTAAGTCAGCAAAAAGTTAATGTATTAGAATCTTTGTACTATAATTTTTGTGGGCTTTAAAGTTAGCGATACAAGTGGGTTTTAAACATGAAAAATATTTTGAAATTGATAGCATTTTCAGCAGCTTTGCAAAAAATGGTATTCATTATTTTTGATACAAATAGAAGACTTATAGGCAATTTGATATATTTAACTCCAACACTCATGTTTTGTGTTTCATTGGCTCAACTATATCACAACATTCATAATTTTGCTATCATTATAAGTTCAAAAGTAACTCTGTCTGTGTGACGGTTTGTTACCATTCACATCTAAAAAACTGAACTGATTTAAATTATACTTGGCCTGTGTGTAGACCATGTTCTAGATTAGGTCATTAGATATGTTCTTATCCCGGCAGTATTTTCCATTGGGTTAATTTCCAACTTTAGCAGAAGCTAATAAAATATATTTATGGAATAGTTAACTGTTTCCTACCAACTGGTATTATTGGCCTGACGACACAACGCCTCTACCTATTCGTTTCTTCTAGACATTTGAATTAAAGGCAAGTCGTCTTCGCCCGTATGAAAGTCGATAATTACCGCAAAGGAATATTCACCAGGGATAAAAGTTTCGTATCGATGTTTAAGCTATAGTACTGTAAAGTTTCATCAAAATTCTTTCAGTAGTTTTTGCGAGAAAGAGTAACAAACATCCAAACTTTTGCGTTTATAAATAGTAGTAGGATACTCAGAGTTTCCGAATATATTCGACGTGTGACGTCATCAAGTCTGACCTACATTCCTGTCGCAGGAGTCTCGCTTCATTCGCTCTTCAGAATAGACTTCCCACGGTCAGCTTTCACCGAGTGACCGAACAATGGTTTGGAGACGGCCTAATACTATAGTATTTTCATGTGGCTGTTCGTCATTGAGGTACAATGCACTGCCAAAAAGTGGCTAATAACATATAATGATAATTCGCCTGTGTTTCTCAAAGAGGTTACAATAACAGCTGATCCATAATTCTGACAACTTATGCGAGCATAATTATAAATTTATGGAAAATTGTTTTTTTTTGTTGAATTTTTAAAAGTCGTAGATCAAAAGTTGTTGATTATGATGTAAGTAATACAGCCCAGCAAGGTTGTTAGTGTTTTAAAAATAACTTTGTATAGAGGCTTCATAAAAGAAGAGGGTAAAAATCCAGACTCTGGGGTACGATGTAAATTACTATGGTATGGTCAACTAGTTTAGAAATAACCTATGACTCCGAAAACACTGCACTACAAAAACACCAAACAATGAACTCAAACTCTCATAGACAACTAACAATTACATGAACATGAGCAGAGAAAGCCTTCAAATATTCCTCGGTCGACCTCGAAACATAATTTCCGTAATAGACAGTGATATCACTACGAATATATTTAGCGGGATGAATGAAGCGACAGCGTTCGATCTATTTGAAGACGCGATTGTGTCATAAGCTTAAAACGTGGATTACATTTTTTAGGACGACCTCATTGGTCCGTTTGAATTTTTCACGGCATTCACCGTAGCACTACTTGACATATATTTTAATTGGAAAGGGAAATTAAAAAATACACTTGAAGTAAAATTGAGTACACTGTACAAACAATTTCTGTCAATGAGTCTTGAAAGTTTCTATTCCAAGTAAGAGTATGATATGAAGTCTATAGGAATGAACAATGCGATGAACTTACTTCCCATTGATTGAGCACAATAGGAAAACTGCTGTGATTAACACGCTTGGCAATACGATCATAACTACCAGTCATTTTATGAGATTTATTTCCGTATATCTTACGAGATTAACACGGATATAGCACGGTGTTTTCACTTGGGTTAGATCCCCAAATCAGATTTTATCGATTCTTAGGTCGGTCAAAATGTTAGTGACTTTTCCATCGTTGGTAGCAGTAATGGGTGAGCACCTCCTGTTCTTCTTATTTTCGTCGGTGCTCTCTTGGCAGAGTGGTCGTGGTCAGCATGCCGCAGAGAGACACCGGGCTGCCATGATCATGAGGGATGGCCTCACGACCCCATCTCTCTGTGTCGGCTGTGACTCGTGTGTACTCATCAGTGGACCGCCTACTAAAGACTTGATCTAGTTCGTCCATCGTATAGGTGACTAGCCGTACTCTTCCTTTCTTTCCTCAGTCGTTGCCTCCTCGGGATAAGTGATCAAAGAACTGAACAACTTGAGCCTGGACAATGCTCTGTTAAACGAGACTAAAACATAGCAAAATGTGGTTGTAAGTAGGTACTTCTGCTTAACCCTTGGGGGTAGGCAGGTGTAATGTTATGTTTATTTACTTGATTATATACGAGTAGTTTACAAAATTATAATTACAATAATGTTATACCACTAACTCGAAATTAATCAAACTAAATTATAATTTAATCTCATTAATTTGAGCTCTGTAACGTATTTATCCGGTATTTAGTCACCTGCGCTTTGACGTGGAACTGATGATTATATTATAGAACAATGTTATAAGGATTTAGATGATATAGCAATGTTAATATTAAATTGGGAGTTAGTAGATTTAGGTGACTCCATCCATAATATCTTTACTAATGTAATGAGTGCAAAAGTAACACTGTCTATCTAATTGTGTCTGATTGTAAGCGTTTCACGCCTTAATGGCTCAACGGTTGCGAATCCCACAGAGATAGACTAAGACCTGGATTAGGACATGCTTAGTTTACATTTTATCCCTAAAGTGTGTTCCCTTCACTCTTTGCACTAGAATAAAAGTCTTAAGGTTGCCCTAGTCGATCATTCTTCCATACAAACGTAGTCTGGCGTATTACTGCACTGATTGATGGTGTACATTCAAAATAAAAAATATATCAATTTGTCTCATCATTATCTAGCCCTGTATGGAAACAAAAAAGAAATATATTTGAAAATTATGAGCGTCGAAAATTACATACTTCAACACTTATTTTAACGCATCTTTGGGCCGAAATAAATACCATAAGAAGAAAGAAAATTGCAAAACAGTCATTATACGGGAATAGATTATTAGTTCAACAATGCAAATAATTTTATTTTGTACAGAAACATTGTCATTTTTTCATGATATCCCATATTCCCAAAGGTCTGTTTATAAAATTTCGCGCGCTCGTTTTCGTCCTAAATCATCATCAATTTCGCTACAAATTTGCAAAAGTGTGTATTCGTACGCGAATTAACTTTTTACTGCTCATCACAGCATCTATCTCTTTCGCACGTGTTGTCGGATGAGAAAGCATCAAGTAAAGCGATGCGATAGCGATTGCAATGCCAAGCGCTATCGAAATGTCGCCCTTACATTTTTATATTTCAACAATCGCTATCGATGATAGAACATCACTTGTCTGAAGCCTCTAGTCTTATTAGTATCTTGCAAAAAGATGAAGTCCTAATTAAGCAGTCAGCTCACGCGAATGTGAACAAAACAATTGCCGAATGTTAGAGCAGTATCACGTGTTGTTCTGTGGTTTCTGCATTCCCTTGAGAGAAGCGTGAGTGTAAGAACGTATATGTTTTCCTCTCGTGTCTTCAGAAAGTAAGCTTTCAACAAGATTATGTATTTTCTGGTAATACAGAACTGGCCAGTTGAAAAGCCACAAATAGATCTATTCTAGCTGTTCCACAGACATGAACCTAACTAGATAACGCAAGTCCCTCCATCTGTATATAAACCAAGCGCGCCACTTTTTCACACACAATTTAAAAACAATTTTACTTACCAATGAAAGAAAACATTTTTAATGCTTCGGCCAACTTTTTTTATAGTCTTTACAGCTCAAATGGCATAATTAGGCATTTTTCTAGATTTCTGGTGCCGATGATGCTAAATGAAAAGCTCAAAATACGATCATTGATCGTAATCCATTTTTTGACACGCGAACATACAATCGCGTCATCTTCGGTTCAGTAGTTTTTCGTGAAAGAGTAAACATACATCCATCTATCCTCACAAACTTTTGAGTTTATAGTACTACTACTATAGTACTAGCTAGTTGGGAGATGTCACATGTCTTCGAGTTTTTGGTTCTAAGACATACCGGATTCCTCACGATGTTTTCCTTCACCGTTGTAAGAGCAGTGATGAAATAATTAACACAACGTGAAGCACCTGCCTGGGTTCGAACTCACGACCCACAACTTATAGGTCGCAGCCGATACCACTAGGCCACCAAAATATATATCGACTAAAAATATGATCGTGTATCGACCCCCTTACAAATAAGAAAACAATTAACCTCTTAAATAATCTCTATACTCGATAAACTATCAAGTTTTGTGTAAGTCATGCCCTCACGTGACCCTGGCTGGGCATTTTTCAGCCAAAGAATCAGTATCGTCATTCAATGTGGCGAAGTCAAATCTATTTCACCTCTTTATAATAAATATTGCTATCTAATAGACTGAATTGTAAATAAGAGGAGACAAAGTCTAGTTTTGAAAAATAATGTCTAAGAAAAAACTGTGTAAAAAGTTTTTTCTGTTGGTTGATAGTTTGGCAAACAAACCAGACGGTAAATAAACTGAAGAAGCCATTTGAGATTTTACGTTGGCATTACGATATGCTGAAATCATCGCTAATAAATATACGGGAATATTATTTTGTCTCTTGTAAATGTATAATAACAGGGTACCTCCTTTTTTCTGATAACCTCACTCTCGCCCTATTATAAACGATGGATAAGTTCTACGATAAAGCGAGCAAGCCCTGAAAATGTCAGTCAGCTCTTGCTTTGAAGGCACACGTAGTAACTATTCAGTAATCTGTGACTAGGTGGAGGTGCATAAGGCGTTTAGTCCGCCATTTTACCTTTGAGCATGAGGATAATAAAATAAATTAAAAAAAAACATGTAGATATGATTATATTTATATTTATGTAACATAGGTACTATGTCTAGCATTAGCAATCTTTCAGGGCAGAAAGTACTCTTAAATATAAATAACTTACACTTCTGAAAAAAGCTTGAAATCGTGAAATAAAATCAGCTGTGTGCATTATGGCAATTAATACGCGAACATTTGATGGTATTACTGGAGAGCTGATTGTTTTTCATATTTCAGATCCCATAATAAATTGTGTTTTCATAATTTCAACCTATGAATTAAAAGACACTGTAGAATACAAAACATAGTATGTGTCTTGAAAACAATTTTATGTCACCTGTCATCACCTGCCAAAATATCTGTTACATAATAACAAATGAAGTAACCACTAATTTTATATATAACGTAAAGGTCGGTTGATGTCATGAGCGTAAATAGTAACATTATTAAGGAAATTGTGTCCGAGTCTTGGCTCGGTAACAAATCCATTCGAATTGTAAATATCCAGAAATAACTTCAGACTTTGATTTTAATCAGATATAGATAATAAACGCTGTAATTTCAGAACTAACAAGGCTAGAAATAATTTTCAAATGTGTGCAGTGGAAGAAAAATAATTAATTTTACCAAAAATATCCTTTTCATGAACATTCTGTCATCGAAAGGAAGTGTTGTCATATTAAGCTTTGCAAATAGATTGAAGATTCCAGTCTGTTCTTAGAAGCCAAAGCCATTGCATTAGATTAATTTCAGACATTCACATACATCTGCCTAGCTCTGTAGTGTGTAAATTCTGGGTTGTATTTGCGTGTAATTTATGTTCAGCTTTCCATCTCAAATTTCTGCAATTATCTCACCAACTATTACGTAAATAATTATGTACATGAGATGGCCGAAATTTGAGTAAATTATTACGACATATACCTAACACTTAGGAGAAGAAAACAAAAGAGCATCGCTTCACTTCAATCAATATCCTGATCTCCAACCGCACCTGGTCAAACCATTGTCAAAAAGGTTATGACAAAGATGAGTAATATCCCCAAGAGACATAGGAATGTCAACTGTCTATTCTGACACTTGCATACATGAGACAAAACCCTGTCGAGTGCCAAGAGAATGTCAGACACACGATTAAATACCTACAGTCTAGTGGGGCTATCAGTTACAAGGAGCTGATTTTGTGAATGGTATTTAAAATGATAGATGTGTTAGGTTAGGTCAGTTAGGTTTTGCAGACATAAAGATGCTAATAAACAGACCTTATTGGAGATGTTCTTCACAAAGGCCAGATGCGAACCGGCGAGCGTGTATGACTAGATGTATGTACATTGATGAAGCAAAAGGAGTATGTAAGGATCGTTGCAGTTAGTATTCCGTAGTTTCTGCCTAAGTAGACTTTATGTAAGTGTAATGACGCTAATATTTCTTAATGCGTATAGAGCCGTCCCTTTATATTTTTTTGTAGCGAATATTGCTGTCTCACTCTTATTGTTTTTTCGCCTGTTTATCATATCTAACATTCAAATCTCAACGTACTCTCGTTCTCGTTTTACCGCTCATGATTCTTTTGATTCATTGGCGACAAAACACTAAGAGGGAGACAACAATATTCGCTACAAAAAATAAATAAAGAGAAAGCTCTATACACTATCAGGTCATTTCGGTACCGGTAAAGACTAACTAAAGTACCAGGAGATTATAATCATGAGGAAGCTAGACTGGAATCATGAGCAGTAAAAAGTCTACCGGGAGATTTTCGATTCTGAAGCCCTAGTTGATTCTGGCCTCCAGGTAGTTTGAATTACTTTCCTAGTTCCTAGTACAATATCTATTAACTTCGATTAATTCTGCATTTATTATTACCGAGACGGGTGAGCACGACTGTAATTTTATAATGTTTGTTCTCTAAAATAAAATTCGGGCGAATCGTCCACTAAATAATTTTGGAGTGGTCAATTCGCCCGTCGATAAAAAAACTTCGGGCGAATCGACACAGAAAAATGAATATTTTTAATAGTGGACAATTCGCCCGATTCGAACCAGTTAAATTCGGACGAGTCGTCCAATAACCCGTAAAAACAACAAAAATGATTAGGCGTGAAAGAAAGGTGGTTGAACAATTTGAAAAGAGCGTAAAAGAAAGATGGCCAAACAATTAGAAAAGACTCCGTAAAAGAAAGATGGTTGAACAATTTAAAAAGTCAGTATAAAAGTAAGGTGGTCGAACAATTAGAAAAGACAGTGCAGAAAAGGTGGTCGGACTATTAGAAAAGGCAGCGTAAAAAAGGTGGTAGAACAATTTGAAAAGACAGTGTAAAAGAAATTTGGTCAGACTATGAGAAAAGACAGCGTAAAAGGGAGGTGGTCGAACTATTTTAAAAAACAGTGCAACCAATCACAGCGATTGTAAATCAGGTAACAAAGGAAACTGAAAAAACCTTACTTACGTTACTTCTCTACTAAACTAATCATTTTACCAAATCAAACCATCAAAAACAAATTTTATATAATCTATCAAATAAATTACATTAATTAACCCTAAATACACTTAACTTATTACTAATTAAGTAAATAAATAACAATAACAAAATTAAATAAATAAACAAACCACTCCTAAATAAATGTAACATAATAATCGATGAAATGGTTCAAATTAAATTAATTTTATCCAATTAACAAACTATAATTACTAACGTT
Source organism: Anorthoa munda (assembly GCA_945859665.1). NCBI lineage: Eukaryota > Metazoa > Arthropoda > Insecta > Lepidoptera > Noctuidae > Anorthoa > Anorthoa munda. The sequence goes on from OX243898.1 coordinate 35,490,402, forward strand.
TGGGGTTATATTAATTTGCACAATGCTTGATCATCAGTAAACATCCATTACTGATTATATTGGCTTCACAATAAATATTGAATAAAAGCATCAATTCACAACAATCCTTGCCTAAGTTATGCACTGCGAAGTTTTGTTTAACGTCAAACCTTGGTACACTTTTTACTTTGAAGTGACGTCATAAGCCCACTCCTGAACTTTGATGCGATATAACTTTGTATTTTTTTATTGATTTAATCAAGAAAGAATTTTTTTTTATAATTTTTTTTTTCGGCAGCGGTGTCTTTGGTTCGGTACCTTTTTTTTTTCGTTTTTTGCAACGACTTCCGAAAAGAAAGTAATTTTTCGCTTTGTAGTGTTTTGTTTTGAAATTCAGTTTAATTTTATTGCATTTTTTCTTTTTTTTGGTACCTTAATTTTACCATGAAAATACGCATTTTTATGGATAACTTAAAAATTATTCGTCAGATCTTGATCAAAGCACCAGCTTTCAAACAAAATAAGAATCATCAACATTGGTTTATATTTGGCGGAGTAATCGCCTTACAAACATACAAAAACATACAGTCAAATTGAGAACCGCCTCCTTTTTGAAGTCGGTTAAAAATACGTATCCAATATATTTAGTTAATCTAATCATAATTTGGCCTTATTTTGTTAATTAAAGTAAAAAATATACACTTAAATTTATACTTAAATAAATTGACAGACTAAACAGGATAATATATTTTTTACCCAGGCATCACCTCTCACGTAAAGGAAACAAGAATAATTCTAACTATGTTTGGAACTCGTGGTTCTATATATATTTATGAACTTTTGTTTTCAACCACCGGCTATGTTTAGTCTGTCTAAGTTAAAACAAATACTAGAACTTTGTAATAATCGTAGTAGGTTCAACGACGAATAGAGTAACCGAGGTTTTGTTTATTTACATAGTTAAGGGCGATGACCCTCACAATTTTTGTGATAACTTTTACTATCAATCTATACTTTCAATTTCTAAAGTTTCTTTGACGAGTTGTATAGATTTTATTGTATATATATGCTACACAGCTTTTTAATGTTTTTATTAGTTAGTGTGAGCCCTCTCTCTATGTATATAAATATATAAAATAAATGAAATAAATAAAACAAATAAAATAAATAAAATAAATAAAATAAATAAAATAAATAAAATAAATAAAATAAATAAAATAAATAAAATAAATAAAATAAATAAAATAAATAAAATAAATAAAATAAATAAAATAAATAAAATAAATAAAATAAATAAAATAAATAAAATAAATAAAATAAATAAAATAAATAAAATAAATAAAATAAATAACACTCGAAGACATGAAATTGAAAATAGTCAAATTCTTATATCTTACAAACCGGAACCTTGCAGTGTGTGTGCACTGCATTGCAGTGACAGAAATAGGCATAATAGTACCTACTATCCTGAGAAAAACTAAACTAACAATTGAAGTCTGACTGTGATTTTTTATGTGGTGATGAAAATATAAATCTAAATCTCAGCCTATCTTCTAACATAAATTTAAAACTGTACTGTATTCAGATTAAAACAATATTTTTTATCAATTTGAAAAAAATCACATTGAAACTTTTTTGATTATGACGTACATATCACACACATCACATCATCAGCCTATTAATTTTCCCACTGCTGGGACACTGGCCTCCTCTCTGTGAGAGGGGATGGGCCGTAATCCACCACGCGTGCCCAGTGCGGGTTGGTGGATGTCACATATCTTTGAATGTTTGGTTCTAGGACATGCCGGTTTCCTGACGATGTTTTCCTTCACCGTTTTTGAGAGCAGTGGTGATGAATGCGGCTTTACGGCGATTACGGCTTAACGTAATAAAAAGTAATTAAACCGACTACGAAACACCACGAAGTAAAAAACTACTTTCTTTTCGAAAGGACTGTGGTCTTCTTTCTGAATGCAAAAGCTTGCTATGTTGATGAAAATAACAAAATCACCGTGTGCCTATAAAATTTGAGGTTTTTCCTCGATTTCCTTGAGATCCCCTCATCATGTCCTGACTTGGTGACATTGGGACCACCTCCAGAATATACCATTTCTAACAAAAAAAAAATGTTTTCAATATCGGTCAATAATTTATTTATTTATTTTAACTTCGTGTACAATAGTGGTACATAGGCGGACTTGTTGCCACAAGGCATTCTCTACCAGTGAACCTTTGGGTTAAAAAGGACAACGTTGTGAACGGGTACAAAATAATATTTTCGATATATAACAACTTGTATACGAAAATGTATATACTTACTTATATATTAATGAAACTTAGATATACATAAATATTAATGATACACATATACAAATAAAATAGACTAATAAATACTTCAGCATATAACAAATTAAAAAATACGAGAAACCTATTAATAATCACTATGACTAGACTCCTGTCTCTAGAATTTGCTTTCAGTCTTAATAGGGTAGTATATTGAAAATTAGTTTTTGTCTGTCAGGTAGATTAATAAAAATATTTTGGACACGTATTATTTCTTTGACACGTAAACATAAAGTGACGACGATATAATGCGTTGAAATATCGTAAAACGTCACGCCGCTAGTACACTTTATACTGCCTTAGTGACGTCACAAGCCCCCACTCCTGAACGTTGATGCGCTTTAACTTTGTAAATTTTTATTAATTTGGTAAAGCCAAAAATACGTGTCCAATATTATTTGATAATCTCACTGACGGACTTAATAGAAATATAATTTTTCTACCCAAGAAAAATCCCTATTGCCGGAGTAATCGCGTAACAAACATACAATAAAAACATACAGTTACGATTTGAGAACCTCCTCCTTTTTGAAGTCGGTTGAAAATAATTCTCCTTCATTTAAAGTTCAGACCTCCCATTATGACACCTCAACTTTTTAAAGATCAATTTTGTAGTGTCCTTCACAGTCCTATACTAAAGATTATATTATTTATATCTACCATATTTTCTAAGAACCTCTACAAGCACCACAAGACTATCTCAAAGCACTTGAATCCTGAATAAAACAAAATTTTCTAAAGCAAGTGGTTCACAAGCGTTTTCCATAAAGGCGGGCGCACACGGTATTTGGGTCAAGCGTAGCTAAATGTGAGTGTAGTGCCGGGTTCATACGGGTTTAGTCGGCAGTACGAATGTGGGTGAAATTATTCATATTTTTAGTGCGAATATGTGCCAGTTTTGAGTAAGTTTTCGGTTTCGACGGGAGTAGCTTTCTTGGTATTTTTTTATTGAGATTCATGTCTCTGAGACATCTGGCTTTAAAAAAATATATATTCATGCCTATATCCTTCGAAGGGATAGCCAGAAATCTAAGTACACCCAAATGTGGCAGTTGTTTAATTTGCGTTAGGGGACGGCAAACGACCGGGCACAAACCTAGACTCCGGGTTTATACCCAATAAATCAAACCCAATACCCGTTAAATTTTATTTACAATTTTGACATTCAACCGAACCGTTTTCATGGTCTAATCGAAATAAACTATTTGAGTATGACTTTGATATAAAATAAGATCATCATCATCATCATTCATCATCACACTATTTTGACAATCATGAAAAACCGTCGAGATTTTTTTAAATTTCGATTTGCGTTTCGATTTCCATTTTTTTGTGTTTACGTACACTGTGAGTAAAAAATATCTTCTCCCTTTTTCATTAGGTTAGGTATTATATCTGATTAATGGTTGCAGACACCCTGGCTCAGGCCATTTATCAGACTTATTATAAACTCTCAACAAAAAGCTTTAGGCAGACTAACCTAAATAGGTAGGAAACTTTTCATGTGCCATAGAAGTATCTAAATATTTAAGCACACAAAAAGGGAGTGACTGCCACATCATTATCGTAGTGATCGCACGCATCAGGTCCTGGCTTCGATGCCTAGGTCGGACTAAGTGTTATTAGGTTATTCCATCTTATAGATTAGCTAAGTAGGTACACACATGTTTCATGGAGTACTTTGTTTAATTCTATAACAAAATACATTGTGGGATATTAAAACTAAATGAAAGAAAATTTTAAACTATTGTTAAAAGCACACTTTGTAAATAAGCATATTACAAATTAGGTGATTATATTCAAGATAAGAATGCTTGGAAATATGCTGGTCCTGGTCCATATGGCAATATTTAGTGTAGACAAAATCAAACTGCTTAATTTTTATTATATTCATAATTATAGTAATGTTTTATTTTTATTTTTTTCTTCTCTTTTGTTTAAGAAATTGACTCACACGCTGTTCTGTTGTTGTTGAATTAGGTAATTTACCTATGTTTGTAATATTTGTAAGTATGTGAGAACCATATTCCTATTTATCAAGTGAAGGAATTTACCTGTTAGTGTTTGTAATACTTTATACCTATACGTAGTATAGAAGTGCTGTGTATATTTGTATGTAAATGTTGTAAAACACTTTTTTTAAAGAGTAAGTATGGAGTTTATTCTCCATAACAAGCTAGTTTTCCGAATGGACGGTAGAATCAATGATAATAATTAACTTTAAATTTATAGTTTTGACGTTCAAAAGTGCTGCTTAATGTCTTGTTGAAATAAATATTGTTTGTCTGTTGTCTTGTCTTTTTGTGATCTGCCTATACCTTTGGGGAATACAGGCGTAATATTATGTATAGGTATGTCTGGCTAGGAGTCTTTTCATGTGCCTCAGAAGTATTCATAAAACTACAGAAAAAATAAGTAATCATTTATTTAAATACCAAAAAGCTTATCCTAATTTCCCCTTAGTCTGGCGAAGACTTAGGATTTTTCACAAGAAAATTAGATTTAGCCATTACCACATTTCTGGGAAAGTAGAAAGTAAGTAGGTAATATTCAAAATTCGAATGTGAATTTGTTTGTTAAGCTGTAGGATTTGGATGGAACTTGGCATTTGGATAGCCATGAACTTGGATTAGGACAAAGGATACTTTTCATCCCGCTCATTATATCAAGGTATTTTTTTCTTGGGATAATAAAACACTTTTCACACGAGCAAAGCCGCGGACAGAAGCTAGTGCCATATTTTGTAACAACACCAAAAATATTATAACTCCCGTTACATTTTAATTGAAAAACAGTTTTCAGACAACTATAAATCAAATCAATCAAATCAAATATTTTTTATTTCACATAGGCCTACATGGGCACTTATAAAACGTCGACAAAAGGTGTATAACTTCACCGAAATCAAAATTACATGTTTATCACGACCAAAATTTATATTGCTAAATATTTTCGCAATTTTCAGGCTTTTTTTCGAACAAAACAGTTAGTTACTCCAATAGTTTGATATTCGATGAACTGGTGAAGTTCCCACTAAACTTTTCACTACGGGACTCGATAAAACTGAAAAAAGTATCTGTAACAAAAAAGAGTGGCTCCGTGCGTTGGTCCACGCACAGTGAAGGGTTATTTCATAGTTTTTCTCAAAGATACTTTGAACAACAAAGTTTTCAAATATTAGAAATGCATATCTCGCCAACAAGAGACGCCATAATCTCTGCATCTAATAATAATTGAACTATCGAATCACCGACACCTACACAGGCAATTGCTAGATTAGGTACATCTCTAATTAATTAAATCAGTAATTTGATTAACAAGTATCATCAATGCAATGCCATTCATTGCCGAGTAAAATGATTGTGTGACATTGGAGCTGATAGACAGAAATTATGAGGGATCGGTTTTGTTATTTGCCTTCTGAACCGTAAAAAAAGTCTCTAAAACTAATAAACTTAACAACCTTTCTTGAAACTATATGTTTGAGCCGTTTGGGGTTGAAACATGAGGTCCTCATCGAATGTTTTGAGATATAAGTAAACAGTTAGTCAACGCTTCACGTGACCAGATGGCTGGGCTTTTCTTCGGTCAGAGAATCAGTATTACTATCCAACGTGGCAATGCTGCCAGCGTTCTAGGCACATTTCCCGTTGACATCGTCGTGGACGAATTTTTTGATGCCCAATGAGCTTACTCTTTTTAATACGCGTTTGTATATAGGTATACTGTATGTTTTAGTTAATATTGTTATGTGTGTTGCAAACTCCTTTAATAAAAACTTAACTAACTGAAACTGTACAGGACATTTATACTTACATTGAGCGGGAAGCCTCTCATATCGAAGCGAAGCACGCACCCACGTGCCAACAACAAATGTTATCAACATGCTTGTGGTATAAAACACAAATAATCACAAAATATAATAATAAACTAATCAATTGCTTAATGATTGGTCCAAAATGATTCTGAATATTCTCGTACATACATACTATACATAAGGATTGTAATACTTTGCTTATAGATATAGGTATTACCTACGAGGAAGATACTACCATCAGTAACTGATCACATAATTCTATTGCGTATTGCAGAATTTGTCAACTCTTAAGAAAAATTATACTTAATAATAGATAATTAAATAAATATTCAATGAAATAAAAAATAAAATGCAAATTTCATATTTAACAAATAAATATTAAAATTCAATAATATAATAACCACCACCACCACTTACCACTTTTACTTAATTTAATGTATATTTATTTTGTGAACTTTAAGTGTGAATGGTCTATTATAATGTTAAATTATGTTATATAATAATAATGTAATATAATAATGGTGTCATATAATATATTAATAATGTTATGAATGTATGCATGTAATTAGTGAGAAATAAAGGCTTTATTATTATTATTAAGAAAAATTGATATTTTGGCGGAATACATTTCTTTTCTCACTATATTTATAACCACTAAATAACTGTTTTTCATACCCGCCTATCCGGAACTGACACTGACAAGTGTACCTTGATCTCATATACATATTTTCAGATCAAATAACATTTACAAGCTCCATTTAACACATTCCTGCTAAAATTTATTTACAAAAATCCCTTCCGATCTATCAATCCAAAAATTTTAAGTTAAACGGTTGCTTAAACATCGCAAGTAAAATGTACCTGATTTTGTATAACATTCCTAAACATTATATCCCACACCGTTCCGGATCAAATCAGGTCAGATCCAGAATTCCGTGTGGCAACCGCAAATTATAATGATATATTTCTGTCGCCCCCATTTCGCTTAGCGCCGCCATGCACAGGAAACACATATGTGTTAATGTGTAGTTAAAGAAATGGAATGAATTGTGACAGTTGTGTGAAAGCCGTCATTTGTTTTATTTAGAAGAACAATGATGTAAAATGTTGACTGAAAACATAAGCCACATAAAAAACATAGGTAACGTATTTTTCCGAAACGGAGCACCAGTTTTGTTTAACTAGCTTCTGCCTGCGGCCTCGCATGCGTGAAATGTGTTTTATTATCCCAAGGGGTCAGTATTGTATGTGTTATTCCAGGTTACAAAATTTCATCCAAATCCATTCAGCCGTTTTTGCGTGATTGAAACAAATATACCTTCGTACATACAAACTTTCATATTTATAATATTTTTCAGATTGAAGTTTATTAGTGGGCAAACTACTTGGGGTAATGAGAAATTCCTGATAGGAAAATTCTATAAAATCTTAACCCACTTGGCGATCAAATCACTTGGAACTTTGTCCCTACGTTATGCAGTAATGGTTGAGATCACAAATAGCAAAAAATCGCTCTGGTGTTAAAATTTAATATTAATTGTTATGTAAAGATGCCTCGTTAACTAACTGATGGTGCGACCAATTTAAATGGCTTCGATAGGCGACTTCGCGCACGTATTTCCAAAAAAAAAACAAATGCAAATTATTGTAATTGCATTGCGTCTATGTGAACACTGAACATACTTGCAATTTCTCTTAGTAAAAATCGTTTCTCTGTGTGATATGAATTGAATCGCGTCGAGCCACCAGGAAGGAGCCAATCAGTCACCCTAACCACTAATTACATATCTAATACTCTCATAGAAAAACATCAACACTTCAGCATGGTCATAGTTATTTTTACCTTAATTTTGACATAACTGTGATCGTTATTCTCATAGCCATAAGGTTGCTGATAGAGAAAAAAAAGACTGAACGGTCTGTGTACCCATCTTTCCACGCACCGATCAAAAATACAAAATGGTGGCCACACATCAACCCGAAACATCAGCTAAAGTGCATCTAATACATAATAGAAACAACAACAAAGAGTGGGAGCCATAGATCACCGAAACGCTTTTGTGGGCAACGCTGGAGACAGATTTGTGAAAACTACCAGCGGCGGTACGATTGAGGTCAAACGTGAACCTATTTACAATATTTTCTCAAAATGTCTATCCTACGGCAAAGTAATGCCGGGATTAAAAGTCCGTCCTAATACATGGTCACATTGGTAGTTGTCGGGATTTGAATCCATGTGCCAAGTTTCATCCAAACTTGCAAATATCATAATTTTCATATTTTTTTAAGTACTTGTTCCTCCCAGCGACTTCACCTACGAGAAATTTGGTTATTTTCCCAAGGGACCATACATCTGGGAATAAAAGTATCCTTTGTCCAAATCCAGGACTACTTTTTTAATTTTTCCATATTTTATTCGTTTGTTTACACTATTATATTCATAAATTTTGCCAAACTGCAAAACAGATTGTCGGCAGTTTCATAATCTGTTCAGCCGTGAAAAAGTGAAAAACAGACAGACAGAGTTCCTTTCGCATTAATTAATATATATTAGTTAGTATACATACAGGATCGTCCGGCTTCTAGACGCTGCCAGTATAACGGTTTCGTGTTCTATAGTATAAGCACGGGGCTATTTTTATCCGCTTTCGAGTCGAAACAAAATCGATAACTGTCGACGTAATGAGCAGAACTAATGAGATGATAGAAATAGGCCGGATAAATACTATCACTTTAAATGTGTGTGTTGTGGGTACTGAATTGATTTAATTATTTATACCCGATTCCTTAAACATTACTAATTACGTAAAGCTTTATTGGAAGTGGAAATTATGTTTTTACTATTTTCTGCTAGCGACTTCACCCGTGTAATAATCCTTTGTTTATTTTCCAGAGTCCAATTTATCCTTAAGCCAAAATCCAACGCAAAATAAAAATAGGTAGGTACAAAGGTGATGTTTATTTCTAAAGAATTCTCTTCCATCATACCGTATTGCCTCTGCCAGGAATGAATCTGCATCGGATCATTCAGATCTGCAGTTCAGCAAATTTCAGACTATTGAAAACCATTTTCATTGACCCTTAACGTTCTTTATACCTCCACCATTACCATTACCAAGCTCTCACATCTTACCACTCCAAAATAAGCTATTCAAACGAACTAATATGACTAGATTACTCTACCATTCAAAACTATTTAGACTGAAAATTGTGGAAACTCCAATATGTAGGAACATAAAAATAAATAGTCTCCAAATGGTTGGAACGATTCAAACAAACTGTTAACTGTTGGTCGTTAAATCTGTATTATAGTATCATTGGCTACTTGAAATCTATATTAAAACATATCTTGAAGTTAGATTAGTTAAGTTAAATTACAGCCGCATCGGTCGATTTTTAAGGAAAGGTAGGCAGGTCTGTAAATGGGTTACCATTCCCATACCGAGCATACAGAGAATCCTCCGCGCCTTGGAAAGCACGTTAAGCTGTTTTCACACACGTTCATCAATCAATCTGCCTCTTCATTTTCTCAATTATTTTGAGTTTGGCTTCCAATCTATCCGGATCCCGCTGCCTAGCATTTTACATAGAACCTGTCTAACTGACTTAAACAACGCAGTAACTGGATAACACGATTCTCCATGGCAGGAATGTTTTAGCGCGTCTTATTGCAGTTTCATCTGCCAAAAATTCTATTTAATCTATAGTGCTGACAAGTTTTTGAAATTGATGGGCACTAAGATGAGATTTTTCCTCGATTTTGAGTGGTTTGAATAACGAGAATTGATCTTCTTAGGCAGTAGAGAAAGTTTTATTCTTAGCGATAGCATCTCGATAGCGGTTGGCAAAGCCATACATTTTACAAGCTTTTATTTAATTAGGTATGTTCAGGTCAAATATTGCAACTGAATTTTAAAACAGTTATCCTCAACCGATTAAGATGAAAATTTGCATACACGTTAATTAGGATGGACTAAATGACGTCATTCTAAATCCAATCTGGCGAACGGCCCAAGATGGCGAAACAGTTATTTTTTGTGCATTGCCATGATATGGGTATCAAATGGAAGGGTTTGCTTAGAAGAATATGATAAAAGCTGGTTTCAAAAAAAGATTTTTCATTGAATAATTTTATTGACTTTTCCAATAGCTATTACAATGTTTTATAATATTAGTGTAGGCTTTATGCACATAAATGTACAGAGGCGAAGGTTTTATTTGATAGAATGACACCATCCCTCCCCCCCACCAAATTTTGCAAGTTATGTTTTAAGTCTCTCGTGCGAGCCTATTGCCATCAACTGGGCACACTCCCAGACTCCGGGTTGCTATTGAGGAATTTCAGATGGAAAACCCAATAATTCTTAGCCTGACCCGGGTTTCCAATCCAGGACCTCATGTTCAACAGCAGCGTTTATGAACACTAGACCAATGAGTCAGCTAAATTCATAAAAAATCGACAAAAAGAAATTGTTGATAATCTCGCGTTGGTGACAATATCTCACCTTATGGTAAGTGATGGTGTGGTCGACGATGAAGCAAGTTTGTCTAGAAGTAACCTATTCACTCTTGATTTAAATTCTCCCAGGTTGTAGCAATCAGGAAACACAGATTCCAGCAGGGAACTCCACTCCCTAGCTGTACGCACAGTGAAAGTATTCCCAAAACATTATTATCATTGCCATCCTTTTCCACAAAATCATCAAAGATCTATTAATAACTCCACAACTTTAACAGATGGGTCGTCCGTCAATAAACTCGAGTTGCCAACAAACACAGATTAACTCAATGTTTTTCTTCTTTACCCAAACATGGCGGTTGCAACGGATTTAATATTTTAAAGCAAACACCAGAATATCTGAATCTAATTTAACTTTTAAAATAACAAGCAAGATAACATCGAGGGATCAAATTGGAATCAAAACCTTTCGTATTGGACATGGAGTAAATAAATTGTGGTAGATAGGACAGAAAATGTTGTTTCAGATGTCCTCTACTGAAGGATACGTTTACCAAATTCAATGACAGTAGTAATGGGTTCTATGGATAACGAAGCTTGATTTGACATCATGCCTCAAGAATTGAGTATTTATTAACAAACTTTGATAGGTTTACAGGCAGTCTCTAGATTGACAGAATTCTAAACTTCAAAATCTTAATCCAGAAATCGGGGGTATGAGTAGGTGATATTCTGCCAAAATCGTACTCATACCCCCGGGGACAAGGCAAAATGGCAAGCAGGAATAAAAACGTTGGACTTATTTATGACTAAAAAGAATTATGGTATTCAACGACATTCATTGATTTTCGCCATCGAGGCGAAAATTTTTTTACGAATAGAAGCAATCGATCAAAAATTTCCTCGTGATAGAAAAAGTGGCACAATAAGAGTGCAGATTTTTGCAATCACATCATATCTCTTAAACCTCTGATCTCCACAATCAATACAAACAGCCCAGCTATGTACAAAATTCCACAAAAAGGACGCGCTTCATCGCGGCGCGCGGCGAGTTTGTAAGGGACAGGCGACTGATATTAATGGAGCCCTTGGTGACACTGTCCTGAATAATTATACTTTGTTACTGCTTTCTGCTACTAATATTGTTATGATACCTACTTGGTTATTTTGTACGTTTTTCGTATGGACTAGAGGATCTTTGCTTCATAAAACTGTCTCATGAGAGGAAGCCTGGAGATATATGGAAAACTTTTGTGCAGTAGATGGACAATTAATCTGCTAAGCCTTTTTCCAACTATATTTGGATTTTTTATTGATACCAGTTTTGTTTTAAATATACGGATTATCCAGTTAATACATTAATAATACTAGTATTCACACTTGCATAATTCAAAATAGAGTATATTTTGTCTTATGCCTGTGTAGATAATAAGACAGAAGTCTTAAATGATGAATTGGTAAGACTCCCAAAAACTGTAGACAAAAACCTACATAAGACTTCCACAGGCAAGTGCGACACTACCATACGAACACTGTTCGATTTATGAAAATCACATATGCATTACAGTTTGACTCAAAACAAAAGAAAGCGAAACAAGATTAATTCCCTTTAGTAATTGAATATCGAACCCACAGTTTTAAGTAAAAAAACAAGCACTGTTTCTATTAACACACCACCCACGAAAAGCCTTGACCTAAATAAAACTGAACGTTACATAAACTTTATTTTTTTTAAACAAAACAGTATTTTTCTGGTATTACCTAGGCTGTGGGCTGTGGAAGTCAGATAAGCAGTCGGTCTATGTAAAATACTGGTTTTCAGATGCATTTTTTAACACTAGAATAGAAATGATCTGACCAAGATAATATTCGGTGTCGTTGAATATGACATTTCGATCTAATTTTATTATTCCGGTAAATTTACGATCAAATTAAGATCAATATTTGTCGATAATTACATAGTCTAAAAATTTTGTCTGACCTATTTTTACTAAAACACACATAGTGGTCATGCGCAAGTCATTTTTGACAAAAGTGCAAAAAAAGGATAATATTTTTGACTTTAAAGTTGAATATTTTTTTAGCAGACTTAAGATCAATGGAAACCTTTAACATTTGTGATAATGTACTTAAGACATCTACCAATTTTAAGCTATATGCGAATTAATGCAAAGTGAAATATCTATTTTAACCGAAATACATATACGCACCGAAAGGTTTGAAAATACATTTATTATGCGTACAGCAAAGGAGTGGGATGCCCTGCGGAATCTGTATTTCCTGATAATCACAAACTGCGAGTCTTTAAGTCAAGAGTGAATAGGTTTATTTTAGGCAAGCGTGCTTCATCGCCGACCACATCATTGTTTATCATCAGGTGAGATAGTGGTCATGCGCAAGCCTATCAATAATAATAAAAAATATACAAATGTGCAGTCATGCATGTAAAGCAAGGGGAGATTATGGAATCCGTGGGAATACGCCTGACTGCGGTGACTCTATACATCTTAGATCCCTTTTCTCAACCGAATATTATAAGTATTTAGGTATGGCGAAAGCACTAGGCATCAATGCTACTGACGTGAAACAGTGGTTGAGGGAAAGCTTCTTTGACCGCCTGAAAATAGCACTAAATATTATTTTATCGAGCGAATAGTGAATATTTCCAGAAAGCCGACGTAGGTATGCATCGTGATGTATTAGTGATACAATCTTGTGGAATCGGAAGTACCGTACTATAGGTACGATTATAAGCCTGACCCAGTTCTCGAAAATGGCAATGTCACGTTGTATTGTGATCAGTCTATCATCACTGACATGACTATTGTTGCCCATAAGTCTGACATAGTGATGATAGACCGACTAGAACGTCGCGCAATGATTGTTGATATAGCGGTCCCCCATGACGAGAACCTCGTGAAGGCTGAGAGAGATAAGAAAAGTAAGTATTTTGATCTAGCTCGCGAGATTGTCGATATGTGGGATGTGAATACAGCAGTCATTGTGCCGAAAGTCATGACGGCCAATGGCATAATAGCCAAGAGCCTCGATGAACATTTGAGGAGGCTCTCGTTGGGCAGCTGGATTGGCTTGATCCAGAAAGCGGTGCTCCTGGACACGGCGCGTATCGTTAGTAGGTTTCTCTCTAATGAGCCCTGACCACCGGTAGCTTGTGCCCTGTTCCCGATACCGGTGGGCTACAAAGTTGTTCAATTTTTAATGTTTTTTTTTTATAGTCTAATATTTAAAAATGTAACAAATATGTATATAAAGTAAAATAAATGAGAAAATAAAACTAAAATGAATTCATCAATTATACATAAGCCAGTCCACCTCAATGTAGCCAGAAAAAGGTTAGTCAGATATTGAGCTTTTTCTCTATCAAAATCAAACCCATAATTTATCGCATTCGCCCATTAAAATGGCCCCCATTATCACCTAATCTAAAAACAAACCAATTACTCTGAACTTAAATGAACAGCGTGTAACGTTCCACTCTGCTAACCCCTCTGGGAGCGAGCGTGATGCATGCATTAACGAGGTCTAGTACAAGCTTCTATTACGATACTCGATATCGGTGCAGTTTCTCCATTATAATGAGAATTTTATAGAATAATAGGAGTTGGAGCAGTGGTGGCCTAGAGGAGGCCGCGATTTACAAGTTGTAGGTCGTGAGTTCGAACCCAACTTTACTTTGTGTCAATTATTTCATCACCATTTCTCTCAAAACGGTGAAGGAAAACATCGTGACGAAACCGGCGTGTCCTAGAACCAAAAATTCGACGACATGTTATATTCACCAACCCACAGTGTGCCCGCGTGGTGGAGTACAACACATTCCCTCTCGTAGAGTGGAGGCTTGTGTCCCAGCAGTGGGAGCATTAAAAGGCTGATGATGGTGAATAGAATAGTAAAAACTTACTTTTATTAAAGTAGGAGAGTGAGTATTAATTAGATTTTTCCAGAGGCTTCGCCTGCGTTAAGGTCGGCAATTATCCTACGGGAAAAGTATTCCATGTCCTAATCAAGGTTATGTTCAAGAATTGAAAATGTTCTGAATTCGGTCTGACAAAGTTCAAATTAAGTGTAACCTAAAAGAATTACTACGGCTACGGATTCGGATCGAATGCAGTGCGTAACGGCTCTTAATATACATAGCTAGCTCCACGAAGTGCAAAAAAATATGCTTTCAGTCTTAATTTAAGGCAAAGGTTATGTCAAATTACGGTCAAGTCTCCTAGATCCAGGAAAAAATGACTAATTAAGACCAAGTTGCTAAGCGACCTTGGCCATTATTAGAAATTCTTAAGACAAAAACATAATTACAAAATTTCCGTAAAAAAATATCTAACAGTATAATTTATGTACTAATATAAGAGGCCTCAGGAGAACCAGGGTTACCGATAAAGCTCAAAGAATTTCCAAAATTAAGTGGCAGTGAGCAGGGCACTAAGCTCGCAGAACGGATGACCGATGGGGCCGAAAGGTCCTGGAGTGGTGACCGCAAACCGGAAGATAGAGCGATGGAAGACTTCTCTCTAGGTGGACCGATGACCTGATTAAGGGTACGGTAATCTATTGGATGCGAGGCGTAGAGGACGGTTCGATGTGAGAATTCTTGGGGGAGGCCTATGTCCAGCAGTGGACGTCTTTCAGCTTAAATGGTGATGACAATGAGGCCTGTGTGAATTTAGTTCTAAAAACTGAGCCTAAAGTTCAAATCAAATGTGGATAGGATCATATTTGAAACCTTAATTAGGTCTGTATTTACTGTCTCTTCTTTATAAAGTAAGTTAGCAAGTTAACGGTCGTGCAGGAAACCGGGTGTTAAGCCGATCTTATCTACGCTAAGGTGGATGCCACTGCCCTCTTTAAATATTCCGTATAGATAAGCAGAAAACAGGTAGAGTTACATATTCTGTGTCTGTGTTTCCTGACAGCTACAACCTGGGGGTCTTTAAGTAAAAAGTGAATAGGTTACTTCTAGGCAAGCGTGCTTCACCGTCGACCACATCATCGCTTAACATCAGTTGAGAAGGTGATCAGTGTGATCACAGACAAATGGCAATGTGGAAATAAATATTATTAGAGTCACCATCATCTGTTCTCAACAACATATTTCGAAGTCGGCTTACAGTCTTACTGAAGCAGAAAAGCATTTCATTAGGTCATTAAAAGAAATTCCCAGTGTGGGGCAACGTTATTTTTTTATATGTATACATATTTTTTTTTTAATTTAATTACTATGGCAATGGTATTCTATAATGGCAATGTATAAGACAGTCCCATCATAGGTTATTAGGTAACACGATACCAAATTGGTCAGACTAAGTGTCAGAATTTCGATCTTCTGAGTTCTGAGTACTCGTCAAGCCCCACGACCCCTAAGATCTACGGGACCAACCATTGGACTATCAAAGATCTACAAAAGACAGCCCCATTGGCTTAACATATTTTTCGAGACACGTCCCCTACGTGTCTACTACTTCCAATATGTAATTGATAGACACCCATCGACGGATTAACCTCAGCGAGCGTTGCTCAACCTTGTAGATCGACTCTTGCAGAAACATCATATTCAATATCATATTTTTAAAACTGCTGTAAGCAAACAACTTTTTCCAAGGAACTCATAGGGAATTGCCAAAAAAAATTGGATTTTCCATACAAAGTTGTCGTCACCTGATATAAATGTGTATGAGCGATACAAAATACCATAATTCCATATCCATTCCAAATCAAGCAATCTCTATCCATTCCCATTTCCATTAATAAGAAAAAGTAAGGTAGCAAGTTCAAAATCATTTAACGAAAAATACTCAAAAATAAAAACATATATATACCTACGGAAATATTTCCAGTACCTCCGGACTGAATGTCAATCTAAAATGGATTGACGCTTGGTCCTCAGGGATCCAATGAAACAGGCAAGACAAATCAATTTTCTTTTTTTAAGAGTGATTTCAGATGCCACCTGCCTGTTAGAGTTTTTATTTTTTCCGTAACACTCTTTTTGTTGTTTCTCCTGTTTCTATTTCTGACCATTGTTTTAATGATTTTGTATCCAACCATCAGAAAAAAGTTTCTAGTAGATATATATTCTGATGGCCTTGAAATCAAGAATAAACAGGTAACTTTTAGGCAAGCGTAAAGCGAGCTCCATCTTCGACCTACCACCTAATGGTAAGTGATAAAGGCAACGCTTACCATTATATTATATTAATTATGCTAAATGTTATATAAAAAAAGTGGGCTGTGGGATACAATATGAGAGAGAAGTACCGGAAACCCAATCAACAACAAAATAAAAAAAACAATTGGACAGGAATATTAAATAGTTTCAAATTAACAAAACTAAGCAGATTACAGAAGTAGATACAACCTCCCAATTAACCATTCCCGATTCACTGCCCAAAACATTTACCCGACCGCGAATCAAAAGCGAGATTCTGTAACCACGATAACTAGAAATACATTATGCTAATGAAGTCACACATACATAAATACCGGCCGGGCGTACATTTAATTTGTGTCGGATTCCATGAGTTTGTTGGAAAGGATTACTCTGTGAATTTACTGATATTCAACACACATCTGTACTATGTACAGACTGCGATTTGATGTCAGTAATGTGGTGGCTGTGGTTCGAAAATACTTTTATGAAAATGGAATTAAGGAATTACATAATCTTTTTTACTGTTTTTGTTTTTATTTATTTCTTAATGATTTTGATTAGTAACTTTGGATTTTGATTTATAATTTGACTTTAAATATTTTTTAATTATTTTCATTTTGTATTTTATTTTCATAATGATTTTGATTATTTTGATTATGTTTTATACCCGGTGAAACCCTCCTCTCACAGAGAGGAGCCCTATGTCCCAGCAGTGGGAACATTAGAAAGGCTGAAGATGATGTTGATGAACCTATGAAATAACTTGCCGTTTAATGACTATTCATTGTTGAAAGCTGTAATTAAGAATTCAAAGTTTTCTATAGCAATTTTTCTTTAGCATCATTGTCATCTACCTAGCAGTTTCCTAAACATCTTGGAATCGGCTTCCAGTCTAACCGGATATAGCCGAATAACCAATTGCAACATACTACTACTGCTGAGTAAGTGTGTTTTGCAGTTGGTGAATGGTGGTTAGTGAATGGGTTAAGAAACTAGTTAAATATTCAGCAATATTTAACTAGTTTCCTATCCCATTCACTGGGCTACACGATACTACCAACAACTGTGAATAGTCCTCAGCAAAGCAACTTGTTACTAAGAGATGTATTCTTAAAGATATATCCAAAAATAAAACATATATTTCTTTTTATACTTCTGTCCTTCCAAAATTACATTACCACCCATCACTTTCATCTGCCAAAAACAAATACAATTATATGCTTTCACGAAACCCATTCGGATCCAGAATCGTCACGTTATGTTAATGCCCACACAAACAGCTACAGATGCATAAATACGCCCAATATCTTTACTTCGGCTCTAAACCAAACTGATGAATACAAGCGATTTGTTTTACGCAGCATCGTAAATCCGACTATAACATAAACAAGATTAAGTCATTCCCATGCTGATTCGAGACACGGTTTCGGAGATATTTTTGACAGACGACTGAATTTTCGTAATGTTTCATATTTAGATCTGTTTTTGTTTTTTTGTTGTTGGTAGACAGGATTATTGATGTAGGTATGATGAGTGGAATGGTGGAATATAAAGGTTTTTTAGGTATTTTATGAGGGCTTTGAAACGCATTGAAAAATATCTATACAATTTATATTTTTGAAATTAGAATAAGACTTCGCGTAAATTATCAAATAATCTAACCCATAGCCAAACACAATGTTTCAAACATTCAAAATATTTTCATATGTCCAAGATTTTAACTGTGAGATCTCTAGCAAGCAATTTCTCTTTAGTCTTATCACGAAAAAAAAGTTAATTAAAAAAATCAAAAACCCGACTGCTTAAAAAGCGAACTAAAAAGATATAAACAAGAAGAAAATCATGCTGTGCAGTCGGAGGATACATGTTCGCGAGCTGGCCGACCAAAACCAGATGTTTTTTAAAATTTTGGGCGCCATATTGTGGGGGCCCAAAATTTTTATATTTTCCAATTTGAATGTAGCCAGTGACACTCGCAGGGTTAAGACAAATCGATTGACGTAAGAACCATAAAAATCGGCCAACGCGTTTGGTCTCTGGAACACCACATAGGAACAAACATACATACATACAAACATACATAGATACATACATACATACTTACATACATACATAGACTGATAAACACATTACCCTCCTTCGGCAGTCGGGTAAAAGCAGTCAAGACACTCCTACATTCTTGTCTGCTATATTTTAAATATTCTCTCAATAAGGAAATGTCACATATTTTCCTGAAAACAATTCTGGTCTTTACATTCAAAATTGCGGGTAAAAATAAAACAATGGACTTTTTCTCATATATTTGTTTTTGTTCTCTGACGTATTGGTACAGACTATTATTTCTCTTCGTACTTATAATACAAAAAACAAAATTTTGTAAGATTTGAAATAAAATTCATCCAACGTTTATCGATTCTTAGAAACTTTCTGTCACTCCATATATTATTTGTGGAAAAAGGACGTGACGAGGTTTTCTGCATCTAGTGGTAAGCTTGCAATATTTTATCCTGCGAGAGAGGTTAAGACTGAAGTGGAGCAGAAAATGGAACCGGGACACAGGTCACTGCCGACATTTTGTGCCGTGTTAAAAAGTACTATTTTACAATTTCCTAAAGCATTCTCGATATTTATAATACCCTGAAAAAAGGAATAATTGAACAAGCGTTGTAAATTAATAAAAAACAAACTTAAGTCATTAGAAAATAAACTTTAACTAAATAATAGAAAAACCAATTAATAAATAGCAAGACTGTTTTGTTCCTAAGGAAGATATTATTCGTGAGACACAATAATTTCTTAAGCAGAAACCAAACCTTTGGCAACTTAACAAAAAATTGCTTCCATTATAGCTACTGAGAAAAAAAATGCAAATAAAATTCCATACTTCAAGTGATTACATAGGTTGGTTTTCTAAGTACTCGTACATACATACCCATCTAGCTCAAGCTTACGATAATTCATATTATGAAATGTAAACAAATCATCATTACAAATAAACAAAGCATATCATATAACACCAAACCTTTTATATTTCAAACAAACGAACAAATTAAAGTTCACCCGAAAACCATTCGTGCAATATCATCTCCATTAGGAGAAAAAAATATTATGATCGAAATGGATACAAAAATGTTTACTTTCCTTAAACAAACGGAACAGGTATAACAACACGAAAGAGATCTCCGCAGCAATTTATGTTTGCTTACATTTTTACTAGGTATTCGTACTTGAAAATATTTCCAATGGAACAATATATAACGAAATGGATGTACCTTCAACTTTTATTGTAAAAGAAATTCTATGAAAACATTTTTATCATATTGTGAAGAAAAGTTTGGTTTCGATTGTTATGAGGAGTGTTTACGTCTTATTATTGAAGATGACAATTCCCACAGTGAAGATATCACAAGTAAAGAAAATATGTAACTAAAGAATTTGGTTGGCCCAAAAGAAATGGCAGGAAGAATTAGATTCATATCTAAAGGACTCGCTAAAAAAGACGGAAGTGAGAGAGATCTTTGCCCTGCAGTTAGACACAAAAGGCTTATAACAATAAAGAGCTAGGTAGATAGAAAGGTAGTACATATATTCCTTATTGCTCTCCAAGTAAAGGAAACAACGAATAAATCAGATAAGGATGCTAAAAGGCGCATGCCTCAAACAAATATTTTACCAAGTCTTGTATTATATAGAATTGATACAATATTACTTGTTTTTATTTCTAATGCATTTCCTCCATCATATTTATAGAAATCAGAAATCGACTCAAATCGTTTTCCTATCAATCGCGTCTTTCAAATAACGATTACAAGCAATAACTTACTTATTGATATACGAGTACACAATACAGTGGCTCAATCGCCATTAATGGCAATATGTGGTTCCACAAACAGCATTCAGGAGTATATATTGATAATTATAGCTACAGGAAAATTGCTATTGATTATCTCCTACCCTTGTACTGAAGAAAATTACTGTTTTTATTGGTTTAAGGACCAATTCTTGGGGCATTTGTATATGAGATGGTGTTATATTGGATTTCAAATTGATATATAGTTTCCCTTCTAGAGTTACAAGAGTTTATTTTTCCTCTCATAAACAATTTTCTTTATAGAGCTAGGTTTCTTTTTCTCCATGTAAGCGTACAATAAACTCTAATCCTCAAGATTTTATTAAAAAAACCGGTCCTTTTAAACCACTTTCTAAAGAATCCAGGTTGTTTAAAGTATATTATAAGTTCAGGAAGAAAGTTTCATGAGTTCATTAGAATCGTCTTGATTTATTGAATTTGTTAACTCTACTCTAATGTAGTTGAGCATGTAGAACAAATTCCGCGTAAATTAATTCCAAATACTTCGTAAGCCGAGTTCCTAATTTGTACCGAAAATGTTGTCTCGTGTTCTGTGATTAAATAAACTCTTTATAAAGAGACATTAATTCAACACAGGACCAACTTTTGCGGATTATTTGACATTTATTTAAATTGCCCCAAAATTCGTATTCCACATACATTTTACGATAAAATATATCAGTAAACAGTAAAATATTCGCTCTCAAAAGGCTATCAACAAAATTCTATTGAAGCCCGCAGTGAATGCAAACAAAATTTTGTTTTATATGTGATTTTATGTGACGCCCAATTTCGACAAAGCTGAATAGTTTAAGTTCGTGCATTTTTCCTGTAAAATTACAGTTTTCCATCTGTAATTGTTTATATGGCTCAAATTTTGTTTTATTGCAGCAAATTAGTTTACTGTCATCCTGGTATGGACTATTTATTTCTGATGGGTTCCTATCTTCAATATACTTCAGCGAACCATCGAAGACTTGACCAAACAAAATTGGTTAAATGGCTCTGTTTGCTTGTTTAGCGAAAGTGCTTCGGGTAACAGATACCTATGGTGTCCCAGATGGGACTGAGGGACTGTCAACATCCCCCATGCTGTCCAATATATTTATCGCCTTGTGTTTTTATTTCTGAGGAAAATTTTTGGATGAAAGGACCATTTTTTTCCGATCGTCAATTTTGTGATTGGTTCTTTTAAGATCAATCTATTAACTAGATTGGGTGTTACAGTATGAAAATTCCTGAACACCCAAATATTGTCAGAGATGATAAATGTGCTGAAAAAAAAATAGAGTAGCTTCCCAGCGAACGTCATCAATCTAATCTGCCCAACAAACATAAGACGAGAATATATTTCAATGGCCCGGACGAGCGAGCGTAGCGGACCCAGAAAAAATAATATAAATCATTCAAAATAGCTTACGGTCGACGATTGCGTACACACAAAATCACAAAAATTTTACACTTCCTCGGGTAATAGTTACACCCGAAAATCACACCTCACTGACCGAATCTTCAGATTCACACACAACATCCGAACAAGCACAAATCCCGCTGTGACGTAATGATAATTTGTGATAAATACTGACACAAAGCATCGACGTTTAATAATCCAGATACGAAAACATTCGGCGCGTTCGGTCGTTCGAGTTGGATGAAGCGACGTGCGCTTCCCGCGACGGTCCCACCGATACTGGCGAGGCAGGCTGTGCAGGGGTGGCGATGCTCTGTGTAGGTGCGCGTGTACACACTGGGGTTGTTCTGTCAGAGTGTGCGTGCTCTTCAGGTCACCAGAATTCGGTGAAGACAAGCGCTGTGAAGTGGCGTGCCCTATTTTAACTGACTCTTTTAGGTTCCGCGGCAATGGCACGCAAGTCCTATAAGAACTTTAGAACTTTAGCTTTAACTGTCCAGTGTCAAGCATTTACTCCCAAAATGTTACTGTATTAGCACAATGCGGTTTTTAGCAAATGAATTTTAATTCTTCGGGACTTCAGTTTAATTACATGAATTCCTTTCGTGCTCAGAATGAGTAGTGGCGTTAAATCTTTGTGGGTTTACATTAGGGACCCTTTTACTGTTGTGAGTGTAAAGCGTTTGGCGTGTTCGAATAAAATAGTATAAATAAAAGCTGGGTTTAGAGATGATGTCTCGCGGTGTAACGTAAGCGACAAATTACTATCGACGATTCAATCGGTCCTAAATAAAACAGGAGTTAGTCTGATTCTGCATTTCGATTAAGTTGTTACTGTATATTTAGGGCGTTATTTCGTGCAAGTTGCAGCGGAATTAGTACTTATCATCACGCCTGTATTCACCGAAGGGTTGGGCAGAAGTGCACCTATTATAAGTACACCCGTATTACATCAGTAATATTTATGTTCAATGTAATAGGGCGTGACCAAATCAGAAAAGTAGAGATCCGCAAGAAAACCAGGGTTATCAACATAGCCCGAAGAATTGCCTGAAAGACTTAAGTGGCATTGGGCAGAGCACATTGCTCGTAGAACGGATAGCCGGTGGGGCAGAAAGATTCTGGAGTGGCGACCGCGAACCGGAAGACGTTGCGTTGGAAAGCCTCCCACCAGATGGATCGATGACATGGTGAAGGTTGCGGGTATCCGCTGGTTGCGAGACGCACGGGACCGGTCAATGTGGCCACACTTGGGGGAAGCCCATGTCCAGCAGTGGACGTATTTCGGCTGATATGATAACGATGATGATGAATAGGGGCGAGCCTAACTGCGGGCTGCTACTGAGAAAATCCAGTTAAAACTTTTACCGACCCGGGAGTCGAATCCAGGAACTCATACTCAGCAGTAGCGCTAGCGATCACTAGGACAACAAGGACTAGGTAGTCAATTAGTGCTAAAACATTGTTTAAAACTCCGTTGAGTATGAATATATTACGTAAGTTAGATGTTGATTAAATTGCACTTTGTAGAGACAGGTAACGGGGTCAGAGCTCACTCCTACTTCGCTTGCAAAACATTGAATGGTTAGAATAGTGAAGTTCTACATACGCGTGGAGTTTCAAACTTTTCTTTGTTATTGTTCGAAAGGAAGCAAGCAAGATTAGTGAGGTAACAATTTCGGTGGAAATCTCGATAGCCTGGTAAATATATGAAACCACATTTGCAAATATTTAGTTTGGACAACATCAAACGAGTTCATAGTGAGCAGTGGTGGCCCAGTGGTAGCGACCGCGTCTTACAAGTTGTAGGTCGTGAGTTCGAACCCAGCCAGGCGCTTTACTTTGTGGAAATAATTTCATCACCACTGCTCCCAAAACAGTGAAGGAATACATCGTGAGGAAACCGGCTTGTCCTAGAACCAAAAATTCAAAGACATGTGACATGCACCAACCCGTACTGGGCCCGCGTGGTGGATCACTTTCCCTGTCACAGAGAGGAGGCATGTGTCCCAGCAGTGGGAAGATAAAAAGGCTGACGATGATGATGATGAAACTAGTTTATTTATTTATTCAGTAGTAGTGTTATTGTAGGTGCATCGCCCTCTCGAATGAACTAACGTATACTAAAAATTGTAGTACACTTTTTTAAATGAGTAAATAAGTATGGAGTTTCTAGCCCGTTCTTCTCCATAACAAAGTACCCTAGCGAATGGGCAGTAAAATAAATTATTATTATTATTTAGTAGCTTTGAATGAAAGCCATTAAAAAAAATCTAAAATTGAAATAAACTAATTGACTTTGATAACTCTTTAAAGCTGCTTACTGCCACAAAGTTATCTTACTATCCATAATTCGTCTACCCAGGCCTGTGACCTGTGTCCCAGCAGTGGGAACATTAAAATGCTGATGATGATGATTCGTCTCAAAGCAACCATTAAAAATAGAATCACTAATTTGGTCCTAGTAGCCACACAGTGCAAACAACAGTTTAACCACGTACTAGATCCCTCAAACAGTACCGAGAAAAACCCAATTTCACATTGTTTGATAAGAAAATCGACACCAGAGGGATCTAAGTATCGGTATTCTGACTGGGCACTCGTCCGGTGGTCATACAAGTATGTGCATACAAAGGCAGGCCGACCACCACGCCTCACAAAGGACCAGGTTTTGAAGTTTTGGAAGATTATTTCATTACTCGCTTTTTCCCGCAACTTCTCTCGCATTTATATAGACTTTGTCAATCAATTTAGGTTGTCGATGTACTTCTTTATGATTCTGTTCTCCTGTTTGTTTGAGTCTTCACCGCTCATGATACCAATCCTGGAAATATTTCTTTATGATTTGATTCTGTTCTACCAGTATAGTGATTTTTACCACTCATGATTCCGGTCTCCTGGTTGTTGGAGAGTCTTTTCCACTACCCCGTTTTTTTTTAACAGATTACCGAAGGAGGGTAACGTGTTTATCAGTCTATTTATGTATGTATGTTTGTTCCTATGTGGCGTTCCAGAGACCAAACGCGATGGCCGATTTTGATGATTCGTGCGTCAATCGATTTGTCTTAACCATGCGAGTGCTGGGCGATGATGCGAGGCTACATTAAAATTAGAAAATACAAAAATGGCGGCTTTTGGGCGCTATATTGTAGGGGCCCAATTTTTTTCATCCAATGCCGTTGTGTGGGGTATCAAAATAAAGGGTTTTAAGAGGCGATTTCAAAAATATTTTAAAACACTTATATGTTTAAATATACCTAACTCGAAAAAAAAATAACTAAAAAGTTATAAATAAAAAAAGTTAATTCAAAAAATCCAAAAAACCCGACTGCTTAAAAAGCGAACTAAATAGACGTAAACAAGAAGAAAATCATGCTGCGACTGCAAGTCGGAGGATACATCTGGTTTTGGTCAGCTAGCTCGCGAATATGTAGGTATCCTCCGACTGCACAGCATGATTTTCTTGTTGTTTACGTCTTTTTAGTTCGCTTTGTAAGCAGTTGGGTTTTTTGGAATTTTTTAATTAACTTTTTTTTTACTTTATGATTCTGGTCTCCTGGTACTTTGTAAGTGAGATAATCGAATGTTTCGTACAAAATTCACACCTCCCCCCATTTATCCCCCTTCAAGTTTTATGCAAAAAAATAGCCTACAACCGTTTCCAAGGTTCCATCTTACTTTGTACAAAAATTCATCAAAATCGGTTCAGTGATTTAGGCGTCAAGGTGTAACAAACAAACAAACAAATACAGTATATATACATTTAAAATATTAGTTACGATTCTTAGTTTCAGGATTTTGTTAAGCCTCGTTGTAAACATAGTCTGGTAAAGTATTTTTGTGTGGATTACTAAAAGCTTTTATCTAAGGCTAGGTTTTACGTGGGTTAATATAAATCTTTCATGCTTGTGCTAGATAAGATAAGATAAGATATTTATTTTTGTAAAACATGAGTGTACAATAGATACTAATAGATAGCTACTGGAATATAATTAGATTTATAACTTTTTATATATAAAAATAATGAAATTCTGGTCGCTTTTGGTCTGTGTTATCGTTAATTGATCAAGGGTTTATCGAAACTAATGTTTTGTAATGATAGATAGAAATATATATACGTATTACAGTAACAATATTTTAAATCTATGGGTATAATGGTCTTATCGCTTTCAGCAATATCTACTAAACGACCTTTATAATATAAAGGTAGTTTGCAAGTTAATATCTATAGATATAAGTTCGTCAGTCAGTCTGCATCAGGAGTTGTTTACTATTATGGACCTTGTGGAAACTAGAACACATTTTCTGTGCGTTCAAGCGTTTTTGCCATACCTATTATTGGAATCAAATATAACAGCTCACAATGTTAGGACCCATTAATATTAATGCTAATTTTTATCCGTGGTGCTAGGCAACTGGGCTTATCCCAGTTGTAAACGACCCTTTGTGCCTATTGGCCTTGTTTGCTCTGTCTCCTGCTTGATATGGAGGGAAGTGAAAATTTGTATATTTTCCTACTCCTCCATTATTCTTTTCTGATTAATTTCGTTGCCGGATCCAAGACAGTTAAATTCATTCTCCGGGACTTCGTCGAGCTTCATTGCCTCAGCGCTTTTCTGGTGGTCGCCACTGTTGATTCTGGCTTTCAGGAGTTGCAGTGGTTTGGGAATAGTGCGGTGGGATGGTCCAAAAAAAAACACCGGCAGTCAGTTGTGTACTGTGTAAAGGTAATTCTTTTGTTTTTATTTTGTTAAAGGACTGATCTGATCACATACTGTGTATGCCCAAAAATTTACAGATTCTGTGAAATAAGTCACGGAAGCGGCGTTGTGAGAAGAAACTAGTGTTTTGTAAAAAATGTCAATAAACAGTTCCTTATTTATAGAAATATCGATAATATTCTTGCTTCAGTACTTTATGAAAACATTATTCTGATGAAAACGAATCCATACAAATATTATAAATACAAAAGTAACTGTCTGTTACCTTTTGACGTCGACGGATAAACGGATTTGAAGGAAACTTGGCATACGGGTAGACCAATTCACCCATGGAGCAGTGGTAGCCCAGTGGTAACGGCCGCGACTTATAAGTTGAAGGTCGTGGGTTCGTACAAGGCAGGCGCTTAGCTTTATGTAAATTATTTCATCACCACTGCTCCCAAAACGGTGTAGCAAAACATCGTGAGGAAACCGGCATGTCTTAGAACCAACAATTTGAAGAAATGTGACATCCACCAACCCGCACTGGGCCCGCGTGGTGGATTACGGACCATTCCCTCTCACAGAGATGAGGCCTGCACACACAACTAACCAAATGGGAGTCTAAGTGCGGAAAAGGGGTCCATCTATCCTATCCTTTTTTTTTTTTTTTTTTTTTTTTTTTTTCCGAGGTGGAAAATCCTCATTGGATGTCCTCCGCCCTGGGGAGGGCGGAGGGGTCTGTCAGACTCGTACTGACTAAAAACCACCCCGGTGTTCCATCTCACACCTACGCTGGGGGTCGCGGGAACAACGATACTTCCGCAACCCCCAGCTAGTGCCGGCCCGCCTCTGCGGGCCACGACCTCGGGTTGGGGGGGGAGTGAGGTGTTGGACTCCCCCCACGACGTCTAAGAGGGGCGCGCGTGGAACACTACGCGCCACCACCTCGGGTCCTGATGTGTGTGTGGCTATCCTATCCTAGACCAAGTCCTGGGTTAGGACATAGCGGGCATTTTATCCCGGTGATGTGTTTAATTTGTATAATAAAATACTTAATACGCTGGCGAAACCGCGGACAGGAGCTAGTAATCTTACAAATGTTAAAAATAGGTAATTTTGGATGGATGGTACGCATGACGGCAGCCAGAACGGCTGAACGGATCTGGATAAAATTTGGCACAGAGATAGATTATAGTCTGGAATAGCACAGAGGATACTTTTTATCCCGGGAATATGTTCCTTTGGGATAATTTTCGACATTCACGTGGGCGAAGCCGCTGGCAGAAACTAGTATATAGATAAATAAGTTATTCTTTCTGTTATCTTCTCATGTCTTAACCGCTGAACAGATTTGGGTGTTACCTGGCACTTGGGTGGACCAAGTTCTGAATTAGGACAAAGAATACTTTAATCCCGGTAGTGTGTTCCCGTGGGACGATAAAACACTTTTTACGTGGGCGAAACCTACTAACAAAAATTCAAAGCAAATAGATTCTAAACAACAAAATTCGATGCTCTAAAAAGGTTCATAAAGGTTAGCAGAGGTGAGAGACATGATGTATCTCGGGATATTTCTAATCAGGTAACAGATCCCAGATCTTGAGGGGTTGGGATCGGTCGCCCGATTAATCCCTAACCCTACAGATTTGGGGTGAAATTGGGTCATTTGCACCTTTAGGTTTCTAGTTTTCAGAATCAATCTCACAACAAGAGGTACTTATTGGAAATTCAAATTAAATCAAGGATCAGTGAAATATTTGTGGTTTTGGGAAAACTAATCAATGAAGTTGTTTATTTTCAACCTACTTCAAAAAGGAGACGGTTCTCAATTCGACTTCGATTCGGTTTGTATGTTTTTAATGTTTATTACGCGATTACTCCGCCAATTATGAACTGATATTGATGATACTTTTCTATTTGAAAGCTGATATTTTCATGTGGTCCCATTTAAATTTGATGAAAATCTGACGAGTAGTTTTTAAGTTATTCTTAATAACGCGTATTTTCATGGTAATATAAGGTATATACTATATACTTATAGTTATAAAACCAAAAAGATAAAAATAATAACTTTTCAACAAAATAATTAAACAGACTTTCAAAACAAAACAGTCGGTGTCAAAAACAATAAAGTATTTATATATTTGTATTTATATATGCTTTATTGTAGGTACACCAAGTTAAAACATAGAAAAGGAAACATAAAACTAAAATACATACAATGCGCGGCCTTATCGCATACCGCGATCTCTTCCAGGCAACCTGGAAAACTGGCAAAGTATTGTTAGTAAAGACATCGACTTCCGAATAGAAAATTATTTTTCAAATTAATTATTTTTTTATTAAAAAGCTTTTTTTCTGTTGACTGGTTCTAAAATTGATTATAACTTGCACTATTTTTTTTTTTCTTCTTTTGACTAAGTATTAATATCATACATTCATATATAAAATAACGGCCTTTTTCCATGGGGGGGTAGGTAAAAACTAAAGAACGCCATCTGCTACGATCCTTATGACGCAAAACGAGTATGATTTTGCGTCATTTACGTTCATACCATCAGAAACCTTTTTTGTTTTGTTTATAAGCCTAAATAATAATTAATTAGATGTATAGATAATGCTTATGACCGGGTGCGCAGTACTCACATAACCGGCGAGCGTGTGGGACTACATGACTGATATGTATCTTCTATTCATCTCATCATCATCATTGGCCTTTTAACGTTCCCACTGCTGGGACACAGGCCTCCTCTCTGTTAGAGAGAGAATGGGCCATAATTCACTTCGCAGGACCAGTGCGGGTTGGTGGATGCCACATATCTTCGAATTTTAGGTTCTTGGACATGCCGGTTTCCTCACTATGTTTTCCTTCACCGTTTTTAGAGCAATGGTGAATTGATGAAATAATTTACACAACGTAATGCGCCTGCCTGGGTTTGAACCCACGACCTACGCGTAAGGCGGGGCCGTTACCACTGCTTGCTGCTTCATACATCTATCCATCTGATTAATTATTATTTAGGCTTTCAAATCAAACAAGGTTTCTGATGTAAAAAATAACTTTAAATATTTTCAAATGATAAGAATAATTTGTATTTCAGAAATAGGCAAAATGTTTGTTCGATTGTAAGAGATTGTTTATGAAAAATGTTGACTTATAAAAAGCTTAAAGCTAAATGTCATAAGTAATTTATTATCCCGGAAAAATGCAAAGTTCCAATGGAATAGGCCACAGAAGCGATGTAGTGGGAAAAGCTATTGAAATATTTAAAAAAAACTAGCAGACGCCTCGCGTAGTTCCTGTGGGCATACAGCGGATAAAAATTAGCCTACGTCATCCGGGGATAGTGAGCTGTAGCGGCACCGACGCCACCACTTATGACATGACGTCACACAAATCCTGCATCGCGTAAGCAAAGTTTTCAGCGCGATTTGAACGTATACAACAGTCCGACAATAACCGTTGGGCAGTTGGCCGGGCCAGACACAGCACCCGTCTGGTCGGAGGATCCTCCTTTTACTATGGAGGTTTGTGGGTCATTACACCCTGTTCCACATACCTCCAAATAGCTTTCCAACGATGAAAGAATTTTTGAAATCAGTCCAGTAATTTTTAAATTTATTCGTTACATACAAAAATTAAAGTCTTTCCTTTTTATAATATTAGTATAGATATAGATAACAGATTTCCAAAAAATACAACCGACTTCCAAATAAAAACCCTACAAAGTGAAAAATAACTTGTCATATACATCTGTCCCTTACACACACTCAAAATAACCTTACTCTAAGAGCATATGGTCACCCCCCTGTTGTACATATCTCTGAAGTTCTTCTTCAGATCATCACAAAATTCATCAGATCTTCAAAAAATTGAAATGCGATCAATTTAGGAACATTCTCTTACAAACAAAATAAAATAATTTTCTAAATTGGTCTACTATTGACGTACAAATCGGTGACCAAAAAAAGAAAAATAACAAACATAAAGTCGAACATAGAACCTCCTCCGGTTTGGAAAGTCGGTTAAAAACGAAACTTCATGATACAGTTTTTTTTAAATTAATGATAGGCTCGCGGTTTGACCACTATCTCACCTGATGGTAAGCGATAATATGGTCGAAGTTAAAGCACGCTAGCCTAGAAGTTATCCATACACTCTTGACATGAAGACTAGGTTGTAGCTATCAGGAAACACAGACCGGGAATTTCATTCCTTATTTATTCCTTAGTAAGTTGAAACATTTACAAGAACATTTAATTATCTCCGTTACTATAACTAATGTTATTCACCTCACACCGCCCACTTAAATACTAAGAGGACCAAAGTAACAAGCTTAATTGGTCCTTCGCTGCGCAGCTAACTCGGGCCTAAATGTTTAGCCACGGTTTTGGTCTAATTCCAGATCTGCCTGTGGCGTTATCATAACTTTTATGAATAATATATAATGTAGGTAAACAGATTGTATGGTGTATTACCTTAGATGGCAGTAAAATTTTGTATGTTGTGATATATTCTGCGTTTGTGGTTTCCAAAAATGTGATTAAAGTTTTTATAGATAATTATAGCTTCAGAATGTAGGGTTACGCAAAGATTCTAAGTCATTTCCTTTTTGTATTTTTTGTAGACGTGAGTGGAGACCCGGTTCTTATTGGTGATGTTCTTCAGGGCGGCCAGGTGCGCAGTACTCATAACCGGCGTGCGTGTATGACTAGATGTGTGAGCTTAAATGAAGAAAAAGAGTTTTTAAGCATCGCGCAACGTATCAGGTAGCGTTCTGTAGTTTCTGCCTACCCCCATGAGAAAAAGGCGTTAGTATGTATGCACTGTTTTCATGCTCTGTGTGAGAATGAATAAGATGAGAATTTAAGTGATAACATGTCTCAGGATTTTCCTACACAAAGTTTCAGAATGTATAACCGTACAAGGGGCGAGCCTGTTGCCATCCACCGGGCACAAATGCAGACTCTAGGCTACTATTGAGAAATCCTAGATGAAAAAACCCAATAACACTTTGCTCGACCCGAACATCGAACCCAGGACCGCAGTCTCTGCAGTAGCACTTGCGACCAGTAGACCAACGAAGCAAGCAGAAGGCAAAGAGAGTGCAGTTTCTTAGTAATGATAAAAACTAGTGATGTTCCGATTAGTCAGTAAAGCCGACTATCGTCTAGTTGGCGACTATTCATCAAATAGTGCCGACAATCCGGCTTCTTACTTTGTATGTATTTCCATTACGAGAAATTATCATTTGGTGCTGATTAAACTCAGTTTACGGGAAACCATTGTCCAATTGGTCAAAAAAGAAACCATGCAAGAGACTTTCTTTTTGAACTGTTTTTTTTTTTTTTTTATTGAGCTCTTTCACTAAAGTAAACAATAACAGTATTGGATTTACGCTCTTAGGCGGCGGTTGCGTTTGCACGCGAATCAGTTGTAAACGAAGCGTCACGGAAATTGCCGAATGCCACCAAAACTATTGTGAGCTTGGCCGACTAGTCGGCTGATTAGTCGGTCTGTTTACAACCGACTAGTCAGCCGAATCCATAGTCGGCACATCTCTAATAAAAACCAATATAGCAATATCTAGTAATGTGCTTTTAATACGCGTATTGAACTGCTTGCCATTGTTATTGCTTGAGTCTTTGCAAACATTCTGGGAAAAACGAACACTATTATTTTATAATCCAATGTTTTTAAGAGCTCTTTTATCTTTAACAGCTCAAACTGTTTCCATGTGTTTAAATGGACCATTTAAGAATGATTAAACACATCAACGTTTTAAAAAAACATTCAGTTTTAGACTTTTATGTAGGACCAAGTACAACAGAACTTTATAGATACTAAATTGCTTTTTATTTTTGTCTGCCCGCCCGAAATTCTTACTAATGAGAATTCTGTTTTTTTAACACTTTGGCATGTTGAATTTCTCTTGTATAAATGTTTGTAAACGCGGGGTGCGTTTACAAACATTTATATACATCACATGCACAAAAAGCCAGATCCTGAACAACTATCTGTAGAACATACAAGTATTTCTTCCGTGCGGTAATCGAATCCGCGACACATAGCGGAGCTGCCATTCGCTCACCAAATGTGTCAAAAAGTGTAGCTGGAAAAAGGCAGAAGAATATTTTTGTTTGCAAATCTTCTTACATACTGGTCCTTCCATCTTGACAAGTTTAAGTAAAACCTGTGGCAAACTATAAACGTCACTTGTTCACATTCCCACAGCCGTGAGAAGGGTTAAGTTACTGTGCCGGTAACTGATGGGGTAACTGTCACTCTACGTCTGTTTGGCAAACCGTACATGACGCGAATTTGAATCCTGGGATATGTGGGTTGTAAAAATGATACCTAGCATGACGTTATATCGTGTGTATTCCCGAAAAGGGACAAAAAGGTCTGTATATAATACACACCTTCGTAAAGGAACTCGTGGCTAAAATAATAAAAATGTTAATAAAATCAAAAAACCCGACTGCTTAAGAAGCGAACTAAATAGATGTAAAAAAGAAGAAAATCATGCTGTGCAGTCGGAGGATACATAATTATTTACGAGCAGTCGGGTTTTTTGATTTTTTAACTTTTTTTTATTTACAACTTTTTAGTCGTATTTTTTTTACGAATTAATCTTAACATATATAAGTAGTATACATTTTTGTAATCACAGCAAAAAACCTTCATTTTGATACCACACTTGATGGGCATGGAAGAAAAAAAATTGAGTCCCCCACAATATGGCGCCCGACACCCGTCGTCTTTTTTTTTAACTTCACCTATCTATCTATAAGAACACTTGGGCGGTCAAGACGTATTTAACGATGTCTTGAGTACGTAAATCCGTCTTGTGGTTTAAGAGATAGGAGGTAATAAAGAATATTACATACATACAAACAAACATACAAGATACGCGCGAAAAACCTAACCCTTTCCTTGCAGTTGGGTAAAAAGCGCGTTGGTCGATCTTTTAGTTTAAAGCAACACTTGCCTAGATTTGTGCGTGGATGAGTGACCATCTGAACATACCGAGATTAAGCCGTGCCTCGGACAGCACGTTAAGCTGTTGGTCCCTTCTGTCATTTGTAGACCTTTGTCCGTCGTTAGATATAGTGAGAAGCTAGGCTATTTTTGCTAAAGAATGCGTGTTACCCATTTACCTACTGGGTTACTGATAGGCAATCGCTTCCTGTAGAGCTGCATCCGGCAAGACTGGAAGCCGACTTTAACATATTGATAAGTATAAAGGCTTTGGAAATACTTTCATAATGATAGAATGCCTGCCGGAGACTGTGTTGCCCGATAGCTACAATCTCGGGTCTTTAAGTCAAGAGTGAATAGGTTACTTCTAGACAAGCGTACTATACCTTCGACCACATCGTCGCTAACCATCAGGTGAGATAGTGGTCAAGCGCAAGCCTATATACGGAATAATTCGGAAAAATTGTCATTTCGGAAAAATTGTCTAAAGTGTAGTAAGCAGTTTCAAAGTTACACCAGTATTTGCGCAACAAAAGCATTAACAAGCAGTGAAAAAACTGTAAGTGTGCACAGACTATCACCGGAGATATTAACAAAAACAATTTCAAGTTTCTAAAAGTGAACGTTAAAAATTTCTTTGTCTCTGTGTCGAAGTGTGTGACCTTTGAACGGGCCTATGACACACGTATCGATCCTAAAAGGTATCAGCAACGGAACATCAAATTCGACATAACTTACATAGCTTCGGTGGTCTAGAGGCGTAAGCCGCTACCACTCGACGACGACGTGAGAAGTCGTGAGTTCGAGCCTCACTGTCTGCAAGCACTTTTTGTGGAACATTGAAGAATTCTTTGAGGATTGTTTGATAGTGCCCTGCTCGCTCACGCAAAATTTCCGTCCACCGGCAAAAGACAAAAGTATTAATACGTTTACCTCCTGCGCGGGTGAACGCTTGGTACTTGACATCACTGCGAGCTACGTGTGTCAGCGCTCACCCCACAGAAGCGCTAGTGCAGACAGACATCCACCACTGCTCCTTTATACTACTGTGCTCCTAGCACTATGAACTCGCAACTAAACAAGTCTGCGTCGGATACGGAACTTAATCTGGTGGGCAGTGGAAATATAACACCGACTAATTATGTATTTAGAAGAATGAAGAGAAGCAGAGAGGATATGGACGACAGTCTGACTGAGCAATTAAATGAATTTAAAGAAGAAATAAGAAAGATGATGACACTTTTTACAGCTAACCATGGCAGTGAAATGATGAAAATCACTTCAACTCTGAAGGAAATTCACCTATCTAACTGTAACATAGAAAACTCGATCGCATCTCTTACTGCACAAAATGAAGAATACAAACAGAAAATTATTCAGTTGGAGAACCAAGCCACAGAAGATAAAAAAAATTTAGTTATATTGGAGAATAAAATAGAGGAGATGCAGATTGGAAGTAGAAAAACTAACTTTGTTATAAAAAACGTTCCGAGGATAAATAATGAAACAAAAGAAGATCTGATAGCAATGGCCTTATTTTTATCCCAAACGATTGGCTGTAACGTCAACAGATATGACATCAAGGACATTTACAGAGTGCGCGGTAGAAACTTGGAACAGCAAAGATCCCCTATAGTTGTGGAAACGGGCTCCACCCTTCTAAAAGCTGAAATAATGAAAACAGCTAAGGTTTTTAATATAAAACAAAAATCTAAACTATGCTGCAAGCATCTTGGCTTTAAAACGCAAGAAGATGACCCCATATTCTTATCAGAGCATCTGACTACCAAGGGTTCCCGTCTGCACTTTCTGGCACGAGATTTAGTTAAATCTGGATCCTATAAGTACTGCTGGACGTCATACGGCAACGTGTATGTAAAAAAGGAAGATCAAGCACCAACCATCATTATTAAAAGCGAGGAGCAAGTCCACAAACTAACACTAGCTAAATGACTATTTGTACGTTGTAGCTTTTATTGCTATTTTTTTCATGTACTACATAATGTAAGCTCACTAGTATTATCTTGTATCGTTAAAATGTATAACAGTTCATTTTATATAGGATGGCTGTATTTTTATATTGTCTTTGCGCTGGTTGCTATAGTTGTTGATCTAGTTAAAAATATGTTTGATTTATTGTTGTCTAACATCTTTGTGTCTCACTCTCACAAATACAATTCATACATGCATACATATACTCCCAATATACATCCATACGACACACTCTCAACTTTCACACAATGTTACACCACATACACAAATCACGTACACTTCTATACCCTATATACCTTATTGTACACTAAATATATAAAAAAAACAAGAGGACAAGATCTCCCAGATAATATAATGTATGCTTATAATCCTGATTGTAGCTTGGTTAACAACATTGGACACAAACGCTCTGAAATGACGTTGTACTCTAGCATGCCCTTAGAATGAGTGATTCATTACAAAATATTACTGAGATAGATAAAATAGAGGCTGCACGAGCTTTTGAATGTGACTGCGCAGAGCTCAATAAACACATTTTAAATGTAAACAAAAATGACTTATCCATTTTATCTCAGAACATAAGGAGCATATATTGTAATTTTGATGATTTCCTGTTGACGGTATCTGTCATGAAATTTGAAGTGGACATCATTATTTTAACAGAGTGCAGGCTGAACGCAAATAAACCTATTCCACAATTAAGTAACTACCAATCGTATATGACTACACGGCAGCTGAACCAAAATGATGGAGTCGTAGTTTATGTTAAAAGCACACTAAAACCCCGAGTTAAGGAAATCTCACTATCACAAGCCTCTTGCCTACAGCTAGACGTATTAAATAACATTATCCTATGTATCTATCGATCTCCATCAAGTACTAATACTGATAGTTTCATAGACTCACTCAATACTCATCTAGACTCTATAACTTCACAAAAAAGTATTGTTATCGCGGGTGACATAAATATTAATATTATAACGAAGCCGACCGAACAGTCTCATGAACAAAAAAATAGAACAAACTACCTCAACATGCTGTCTCTTCATGGTATCCTGCCTGGGCATTTGCTACCGACTAGAGATAAAACCTGCCTAGATCACTTTATGTTAAAAATAAATAAGAAAAAGTTTTCCGCTACCATTGCTATCCTACATTCTACCATCACAGATCATTTCACAACTCTTCTAGTTTTGTCTAAGCAAAAATATAAACAGGCTATACCTAAAACTACTACTTCACTTAACTATGAACAGGCTTTAACACAGTTACAAGAGAAGAGCATGAGTGATTTGCTTTTTTGTGATGATCCGGATGACTTATGTAAACTCCTGTTGCAATCTCTTACAGATACTATCAACTCGAACACAACTACAATCAATATTCCCAGCAGCAAACGCATTATCAAGCCATGGATAACTAAAGGAATATTGCGCTGCATACAGAATCGTAATAAATTTCAAAGGAAGCTTCGGCTTGACCCGGATAACTTAATTCTAAAAATAACTTACACACGATATAGGAATTATTGTAACAATTTACTAAAAAGGTTAAAAAGAAAATACGAAAAAGAGCTTCTTTCAAATTCAATAAAAAATTCAAAACAACTCTGGAAGAATATCAAATCTATAACATACACTAATAAAACAGATAATCAAAATACAGAATTGCTAAACTTAAAGTCATCCCCCACCGAATCTATAAATTTCATCAATAATTATTTTGCTAATATAGGCTATGAGCTAGCTCAGCAAATTCAACCTGAAACTACGAATTACCCTACTCCACTCAGTGATGCACTAACACAAGCTAATTCTTTTGTGCTTCTCGAAACCGACTGTGATGAGGTATATAGAACTCTAATGAATCTTAGGTCCAACAGTGCTTCGGGCTGGGATAATATATCCACAAAGTTTTTAAAACACACAAGCATGGTAGTGGTCCCCATCATCACACATCTTGCAAATCTGTGCTTTACGAAAGGAATTTTCCCGGCCCCGTTAAAAGAAGCCATAATCACGCCAGTGCACAAGGGTGGAGATAGAGACGATATCAGTAATTATAGACCAATTTCAGTTTTAACTGCTTTATCAAAAATTATTGAAAAACTAATAAATACTAGACTACTAAATTATTTAAACAAATTTAATATATTATCCGACTCGCAATACGGCTTCAGAAGAAATATGTCTACGGAAGATATATTGCGTAATGTTTCTAGTGGCCACAATGGTAGAATGACGAGCATTGGTGACCCAGTAATAACGGCTGCGACTTACAAGTATAGGTCGCGGATTCGAACCCAGGCAGTCGCATTACTTTGTGTAAATTAGGCACATTCGGCATAGGGTCCGCGTGGTGCTTTCTTATTTTTATGTTTATGCTACTCCTTAGCTGTACGCACAATGAAAGTATTTGCAAAACGCTTTGTACGTATGGGTGGGATGTCCACCATGTGTCGATGGCGAATTGCCGTACATTTTGTAGTCCGATGATGGAAAGGGTGGAATCAAATTGTTCAGTTCCATCGCACACTCCCCGAAATGTAACCGATAAATAAAAATAGTTAATTAAAAAAATCAAAAAACCCGACTGCTTGAAAAGCGAACTAAAAAGACGTAAACAAGGAGAAAATCATGCTGTGCTGTCGGAGGATACATCTTCGCAAGCTGGCTGACCAAAATCAGACGTATCCTCCGACTGCACAGCATGATTTTCTCCTTGTTTACGTCTTTTTAGTTCGCTTTTCAAGCAGTCGGGTTTTTTGATTTTTTTAATTAACTTTTTTTATTTATAACTTTTTAGTTCATTATTTTTTCGAATTAGGTACATTTAAACATATAAGTGTTATATATTTTTGAAATCACCTCTTAAAATCCTTTATTTTGATACCCCACACGAAAGGTTTGGAAGAAAAAAAAAAATTGGGCCCCCACAAAATGGCGCCCAAAAACCGCCATATTCCTATTTTCCAATTTTCATGTAGCCAGTGACACTCGCGGGGTTAAGGCGAATCGATTGACGTAAGAACCATCATACCTCATACCACCACATACATACATAGACTGATAAACACATTACCCTCCTTCGGCAGTCGGGTAAAAACCGACAGACTGGCAACTCGGCGTCGATGTTCAAGGCTCTGGAGCTTTGAGTCGACCAGCGCATCGTTGCCTATCAGCCTCTTGGCCCGTCTGTCAATCGACTCAAGTGCATCAAGC
This sequence comes from Anorthoa munda, assembly GCA_945859665.1. Lineage (NCBI taxonomy): Eukaryota > Metazoa > Arthropoda > Insecta > Lepidoptera > Noctuidae > Anorthoa > Anorthoa munda. The sequence continues at coordinate 35,529,334 of OX243898.1, forward strand.
TGGTATTTGGCAGATCCGTCACAGATGTGAGAAAAGTATTCCATGAATGACCGAACTTGCGCTTTATACAATGCTGTTAGTGCTCTGTCCTCTCTAATAACCAAACATCTAGACAATGGACAAAAGAGCCTCACTGTCTTTTTAGACCTCAAAAAGGCGTTTGATACCGTCTCTACCTCTATTCTTGCAAACAAACTGGAAAAGATTGGCGTTCGGGGAGTAGCTCTTGACCTTTTAAGGGACTACCTTTCAAACAGGACGCAAAGAGTGAAGATTGGCCAGCATATCAGTGGTGACGCGGCTGTATTGTTCGGAGTTCCCCAGGGAAGTGTTTTGGGCCCAACCCTCTTCTTAATATATATAAATGACCTCTGTAGTATGATAATACCTAATGCTAAAGTTTTCTCCTACGCCGACGATACAGCTGTTGTCTTCTATGGGAGCTCTTGGCACGAAGTCAAGGATCATGCTGAGGCAGGTATCTCTCGTGTCGCTGAATGGCTAAAATTCAATCTCCTAACGCTAAATACCTCCAAAACCAATTTTATATGTTTTAGCATTTCTAAGCGTAATGAACCAACTGATGAGTTTGGTATCGTTATACATTCATGTAAGGGTGCATACGGCAATAATTGTGACTGCCCAAATATTCGCAAAGTTACCGAAGTTAAGTATTTGGGTGTAGTAGTGGATAATAGACTAACCTGGTACCCTCATGTAGAGCAAGTTACCGCCAGAATTAGAAAGTTAAGTTGGTTGTTCAAAACCCTGAGACATGTTGCACCAGTGGTAAAAGCGAACAACCAAAGCCCGTCAAAAAATTTACTCACACAAGTTTACCTTGCACTTGTACAATCTGTGCTCGGATACTGTATTCCGGTTTGGGGAGGTACAGCAAAGACCAAATTAATCCATCTAGAACGAGCACAACGCGCACTCCTAAAGATTATGCATTTTAAAAAGCTTAGATTTCCTACTGTGGACCTTTATCAGATCAGTGATGTACTCTCTGTCAGAAAGCTGTTCATAGTTCGAACAGTATTAAAAAACCGGCCAAGTGCGAGTCGGACTCGCACACGAAGGGTTCCGTACCATTATCGCAAAACACTGCAAAAAAATCACGTTTGTTGTATGGGAGCCCCCCTTAATTTATTTTATTTTAATTTAATAATAATTATTTTTGAAGTGAATATACAACTAAATATTCTGTGAATATTTCAAGCGTCTACCTGTTGCCGTTATTAATATCGAGCAAAAAACAGAAAAAAAAAACATGTTTGTTGTATGGGAGCCCCCCTTAAATATTAATTTTATACTGTTTTTAGTATTTGTTGTTATAGCGGCAACAGGAATACATCATCTGTGAAAATTTCAACTGTCTAACTATCACGGTTCATTAGATACAGCCTGGTGACAGACAGACAGACAGACAGACAGACAGACAGACAGACAGACGGACAGCGAAGTCTCAGTAATAGGGTCCCGTTTTTACCCTTTGGGTACGGAACCCTAAAAAGCACAAGTCTTTGCCCTTTAATGCGGGTATTACCGCGAAAAGAAGAAAGTTTAGCATAGCGGATATACCTTCAACTAAGACCAAATTTGCATGTAATCAATATAGTAAACGATCAGCTCAATTGTATAATAGAATAAATAAAAAGCTAAATATACACTCGAAAATAAAATATGATTGTCAAGAAACACTAGTTAAGTGGATAAAACCACTTACGTATGAGGACACAGAAGCATTGTTATAGTACGGAATTATTCACATACACACAGACACACACACCCACTTATACTGACAGACACGCCCATACACACACACACACAGACACACACAGACACTCACACACACAGTCTTTAATATACTCTCTTTTTAAATTCTTATTTTGTTAAACTAGATTTAGTATTCTGAACTAAACTTTAACTTTAATTTTAAAATATTGTGTTAAGTATCACGCTATACAAAATAGGGAGGGGCGGAGTCTTCTACTACAGGCATTATTTGTCTAAAAGAAGATTCCGAACACAACAATTGTAAACCAATTATTTGACACAATAAAATTTATTTTATTTTTATTATTTATTATTTTTTATTTTTATTATTTATATACAATAAAAAAAACTTTGTAAATTATTGTACACCAAAATTATATGTATATACAAAAAGCGCGAGCATAAAGCAATTTTGAGTTAATAGGTAGTTAATAGGATCTGGTATACAATACTAAAAACATTGACTAAGGTGAGAAGAATTTTCCGTAGAGTCAACCAAGTCGTAGAAAAAGTTTAGTATTGACTACGGTCACAATACTATTACTTTAATAGAAAGATCAGCTAAACTAATAATAAAAGAAAAAAAATAAAACAAAAATATTATTTAATAATATTAAATTCAATCGTATATGAAAATATTTCGAAAAGTTTCATCTTTTCACTGAAAGAAAGTTGCAAACCATTTCACTGAAAGCTTTTAGAGTTACCACTTGTAAAATAACATAAAACGTATTTGAATTATTATTGTATTCAAATCTCCTTGCTATTATTTTTACGTGTGGAGTGTTTTTTTGCTATATTTAAATAAGATTGATACTATTTTGATTTGATATTTGATTTAGATACTGCTAAGTGATATAGGTTTTTGACTTGATTCACATTTGACATTTGAAATTGATTTAAATAAATAATAGAATATGTCTCAAGACTAGTCTATGACCATTGTGTGTTGCCAGCGCAGACGTAAATCTAACTAGATAACGCAAGTCCCTCCATCTGTATGAAAACCAAGCGTGCCACTTTTTCACACACAATTTGAAAACAATTTTACTTACCAATGAAAGAGAACATTTCCAATGCCTCGGCCAACTTTTTCTATACAGTCTTCACAGCTGTATATGGCAAAATTAGGCATTTTTCTAGATTTGGGTGGATTTCCGGTGCCGATAATGCTAAATGAAAAGCTTAAAGTACGATCATTGACCGTAATTTTACTCCGTTTTTTGCACGCGAACTACATACAATCGCGTCATCTAGTTAGATTTATATCTGTGGTTGCCAGTGATTACCTATAGGACTGAGACATGGTCGCTCGCAATGTACTTGTGGCTTAAATTCACCCAAACGGCAATGGAGACAGCTATGCCCGGAGTTTCCTTCTGAGTGATCGCATCAGAAATTAGGATATTCGCAGGAGGACCAAAGTTACCGACATAGTCCAAAAAATTGTGAAACTGAAGTGAAAGTGGGCAGAGCACATTGTTTGCAGAAAGTATAGTCGATGGAGCCAAAAAGATCTGGAGAGGCGACCGCAAACTGGAAGACGATGCGCTGGAAGGGCTCCCTTTAGGTGGAGCGATGACCTGGTTAAGGTTGCGGGAATCCACTGGATGCAAGACGCGCGGGATCGGTCACGCCTGTGGGAGGTTTATGTTAGGGAGTGGACGTCTTTCGAATAAAATGATGATGATGATGATGAAGCGTAGCATTTACCGACATATTTTCCTAAATATTTTCAATCAATCAATCAATCAATATCTTTATTGTGGATCATAGGTAGGTACATAATACAGGTCTTAAATAATTAAATTGAGATCAGCTATGTCCCGCCCTTCGGGCATACAATAGTTACATAGCAATTAAAGTAAATTTACATTACTGTTACACAAGACTAAAATTACACATAAAATATAAAAACCGCAAAATAAAACGGAACGAATTTAGGTAGGTACACATCAGTGGGCCACCGAACGCATCATGACTGAGGGGGACTGTATTGGAGCAGTGATTTGTCGGATAGGAAGTCTTTTATAGAGTAGTAGCACTTGTTTACTAACAGATCATGGAGATTCTTTTTAAATTTTTTCATTTCCGTAATTATTCTAATGGGCCCTGGAATATTATTAAAGATACTTGAAGCCGTACAAAAGATACTTTCATGCATTAAATGAGTCCTACTAGCCACTGTGCGCAATTTGTCCTTACGTCGTTTACGCGTGTAGTAATTAAACATGTCAATATTATTTTTGACAAATACTGCGACCTCAAATATATAGACACATGGCAGTGTCAATAACTTCATCTTTGCAAAAAACGGCTTACAAGAGTCAGTTTCACATAAGTTAAATATAGCCCTAATGCAACGTTTTTGAGCAATGAAAGCACGCTCCTTGTCTGTACTGTTGCCCCAGAATATTACACCGTATCTGAGGATAGAGCCAACGTAACCATGGTATGCTGTTAGTAAAGTAGTCTGATTCGCTATTTTCCCCAATCTGCGAAGCGCATATGAAAACTGTCCCAGCTTTTTGCATACGTGGTCAATATGTAATTTCCAATTAAGTTTGTCGTCAATATGTAACCCTAGAAATTTTGTTACTTCAGATTCTTCAATGTCGCTATCCAGGTAATGGATTTTTAAAGTACCCGTACGTCGAGTTCGGATTTTAAAATTCATTATTTTTGTTTTGTCAATGTTAATCATTAAATTATTAATTTTTAACCAGTCTATAATTAATGATATTGTTTGGTTAATGTCAGATTCTAGATCGATTGTATTATCATTAACAAATAAAACAGTGCTATCATCAGCAAATAGTGTAATGTCGTGATTTGTTACCGAAGGCATGTCATTTATATAAACAAGGAAGAATAAAGGACCCACGATAGTCCCTTGAGGAATGCCGAATTTTGCAGTTCCAGATTCAGAAGCATGTATTTCTTCTGTTTTAGTAATAGGATTTAACCTCCTTACTTCTGTAAATTGCTGTCTGTTGTTAAGGTATGATTCTATAAGCTTGTACACATTACCTCTCACACCATATGCATACATCTTTCTTAAGAGGATCTTGTGGTCGACCCGATCGAAAGCCTTCGACATGTCCATGTATAGTGCGACAGCCGGCAGCCCTTTGTCCAAGTTATTCATTACCTTATGTAAAAAGTTGTATATGGCCACATTTATGGATTTGTTTTTTCTGAAACCATATTGACTGGACGTAAAAACACACAACGTGTTTCAAAGAAAGTATACAAACAGTTAAACATCACCTTTTCAACAATTTTGCCAAAAATAGGAATCAATGCTATGGGCCTATAGTTACTCATGTTGGTTTTGTCTCCTTTTTTAAATACTGGCTTTATAACAGATATTTTTAGTTTGTCTGGGAAGGTGCCTTCTTCTATACATAAATTAATGATGAAGCTTAGTGGTTCCGATATGATATGAGCTACATCTTTAACAATATTTGTCATAATGCTATCATAGCCGGCGCTGGTTTTATTTTTGAGAGCAATTATTATTTTATTAATGTCATCAGGGATAGTCGGTGTCATAAAAATTGAATTAGAATTACATGTCAGTTTATTTGAAGATTTTTGGGGTACACTAGTATTATTGTCATTGATGTCAAGAAAAAAATTATTAAATGAATTCGCAATGTCTTGAGGATTATTTATGATTACGTCATTTTTAATTAATTGATTTACGCCTTCATTAGGATATCTAGATTTTATGTCATTTATTACTTTCCAAGTAGCTTTGTTCCTATTTGTGGCAGATTTAATAAAGTAGTCGTTTTGAGACTTTTTTGTCAGTCTGATTACAGTTTTATACCTCTTAGCATATGTTTTGAAAGCTGTTTTGGTGACTTGATTTGGATTATTCCTATATTGCCACAATAGTTGGCATTTACGTTTGCTGCATATTTTTAAGCCACGTGAGAGCCATTTCGGTCTATACTTGTTATATATCCTGACTTTCTGTGGAGGGAAACAGAGATTGTACAACATAATAAAATTATCATAGAATTTGTTGTAGGCACTATTCGCATCCGTGCAACTATAAACGTCGCTATTGGTTAGTTGTTTTAAATATTTTATAAATATTGCTCTATTGTCTTGAGAGTAATTCCGTTTTAATATATACCAATATTTTATGGTGCAGGTCTTTTTGACCGGAACCTTTATGATTTGTGCATTATGGTCTGATAGCGCTAATTCCTTGATAGTGCCTTTGCAAGCTCTTATGTTATGGGCTATGTTGTCTATGCACGTTTTACTAGCAAATCTCGTTACTTGCTTGAATTTTAGTTTCAAATTGTACCTAGTTAATAGTTCTATAATAGTTTCGACGTGCCTAAGAGAAGCAAAATAGTTATGTAAGGATCGTAGCAGGTGATGTTCTGTAGTTTCTGCCTACCTCCATGGGCAAAAGGCGTGGTTTATCTATGTCTTTTCGACTTTCTTTCTTTGAAGAACTTAGGCACGCTTTTGCCCAGCTTCCTAACAAAAATCAAAAATCTGCGCAGCTTTTCCCAACTTTGTTTGGGTCGGCTTTCAGTCTAGCCGTATTCAGATAAAACTCGAAATTTACATGAAACTACTGCCTATCTGACCGCCACAGCCCAGTAACTGCCAGTAACTGGGTAACATAAAGGGTATAATGATGGGATATGGGATAAAAACGCACGTTTTATAGCATAAATGATATAATTATTTAATTGAGACATCGAACATACAACATTAGCGGCGCAGCACGTAAACATCCAAAACAGTTGCGGATGGTTTAAGATAGGTGGCACTTCTCAAGCACTTCGTATTACTTGAACACATAATAAGTAGACAGAACTAAGAATTAATAAAGTTACGTCTTATTCATTTATTTATATAATATAATATACTTTATTGTACACCAAGATAAAACAATACATAAGGAAACCCTAAAATTACCATAATGTACCATATACTCAGAAATAAATATATCTTATCTTATCTTATCTTATCTTAAAACGAACATACAACAGGCGGCCTTATCGCGTTCTGCGATCTCTTCCAGGCGTTCTTCATCTTCATATTTAAGAAACCTTTGACAACCCATCAAATTAATTTGAAAGTCCTTTAAAACACACTTCTGCTATGACAACACCATAGAACTAACTCTATGTCCTTCTAACAATGTGATTGTTTCTAGCTAAACACAATCGTGTTAACACATCACACCGAGTCGCACGGTCAGATAAATGGACTTGTCCGATTGACAAGTCCATTTGTTACTTGTACTACACCAGTGGCTACGCGTGATTGGTCCGTGTGGTACCACAATGTATATTGTATTGTATAAGGTTCTAGTAGGTACACACGTATTTTTGTTACGATGTCTTATGTCTGGTGTTTAGCAACTGCACTGATGAATGACAAGCTCTTGGCTATATAATAACAGTCGACTCTCTTATCTTTGAGAGAAAGCAACACTTTCCGAGGGCGGTTGCCGATTTTTGTGGTCCGTGGATGGCTGAACATGCATTACATAATGAAATGCCTCATGTGGACCCAGCTGCCATTTTTAAATCTTTGACAGTAGTTACAGGTAGTAAGAACCCTGAAAATATATAACCACTATTGCCAAGAGCTGCAACACTTGCCCAATTGGGCGCACGGTTGGCGCAGTGGTTGAGTGATTGACTGCTGCGCTACGTGTCGCGGGTTCGATTCCCGCACGGAACAAATATTTGTATGACCTACAGATAGTTGTTCCGGCTCTGGGTGTTTGTGTATGTGAGTTTATATGTATGTAAACGCACCCACGATACAGGAAGAAATTCCTAGTGTGGGGCAACGTTCTTAAAAAAAAAAAAAAATTTTACTTGTGTTACCCAATTATTGAGTTGTGGAGGTAGTTATGAAATCGCTGCATGTCAAATACTGTTGATCAGCGTTGATCAGCGTAATAGCCACACACATAAATCTTACTAGATAATGCATGTCCCTCCATCTGTATGAAAACCAAGCGTGCCATTTTTTCACACACAATTTAAGAAGTAATTTACTTACAAATGAAATAAAACATTTCCATTGCCTCGGTCAACTTTTTTTTGTACAGTTTTACAGCTCAATTTAGCATAATTGAAAACGAAACAGCTCAAAGCTCAGCAGCATCATTTTTACTTTTAATCCTTTTTTGACACGTGAAGTACATACAATCGCGTCATCTAGTTAGATTTATATCTGTGGCAGTATCCGTACTGCTCACTGCTCAACATCTGCTGCGCGTGCTCCTGTTGCCATACTGAAAGATGTTGTTCTTCAGACTATGTATATTGATATTTTTTATTTCGTTGACATAAATTACATTTGAGGGGTTGTCACCTTTTCTTAACTTAAAAATATATTTGTATCCTAAATTAATCAGTTTCAAACATCATGATTCAATTCATCACTTTAGTTAAAAGAAACTTAAATTGGCAAAAAATATTACAACTAACTTTTTTAGGGATCTCTTTCGTATGTCATGGCTGTCATAAGACATATATATCACATATATATATATCTAATTATTTTTCAATTCTACAGTAATATATATATAATTCAACACTTAAAAACATAACACTAATAAAAAACAAACCTATAGACAAAAGGGGAAAGGGAAAGGGGCTCATTTCGCATCAAAAAATTCGTCCATATCGATATCAATGGGAAAAGTGCCCAGAACACGGCTGGCAGCACTGATCATTGCGGTGGTGGAGGGGTGACATTCTTCATTCATGTTTTCTGTCTTTCATTGAAGTTTAGAGGAGTACCTAGTTCAAAACAGCAACCACACGTACTGATCCACTAACACACAAAAGTAGAATAGGAAATATTAATATGTATAATAATTTTTGGTGACACATGGCACCTCAGAACACAAGATAATTATTAAACTAAATTGTCATCTTCCTGTCAACAATACCCCCCGTTCATTTCTTACCTGATACTGATACTGATGACGTAGAGGTATGTTTTTAATATCTTTTTTTTAGCAAAGATTGCGGTTTTAAGTTACGGGATGTAATGTGAGATGTTTTACTGTGGGATCTTGTATCTTGGATGTGGGTTCGGTGCCGGATGGGGCAGTTATTTTGTTCTTATTTAGAAGGGTAGAGTTGATTCGCACGAGTGGGTTTTTCATGGTAGAGTAATGAGAGCATAGGATTAGTCGTGCTATAAACGATATCGTGATCTTGTACTTTTATCATCATTATATCATAATGCAATTTTGGCAGGTAAAGGAGGAAGCGATAATAAACATTAAAAATTGATATTATAGAGAGGTGAAATTTATTGTTTTTAAAGGAAAATTAGTATTTAAGGATATTAGGTTTAATGGAAAAGCCATGAGTTTATGTCTGAATGTATTTACTTTTATATGTATGTTCTTCTTATTTAATGACAGGGAGTTACACTAACGCTGAGTGGCTTAAGCAAGATCGAAGTCGCGGGGAAAAGTTAGTTTGAGATGGGCGCTTTTCAATTTGGATAGGTCTAATTTAGACAAGTGGAAAGAGTGTCCGTGGAGTTTCTTTCACATTCTACTCCATAGAGATCTTCTGACGCTTGCGAATGTACAACTAGCCTAAACTTTAGTTTTATAATTCAATATATTAATCAATCAATGGTTTAATAATTAAAATAAATGATTTTGAGTCCTTTTTAGGGTTCCGTACCCAAAGTGTAAAAACGGGACCGTATTACTAAGACTCCGCTGTCCGTCTGTCTGTCTGTCACCAGGCTGTATCACATGAACCGTGATAGCTAGACAGTTGAATTTTTAACAGATTATTTATTTATGTTGGCGCTTTAGCAACAAACACTTAAAACAGAATAAAATAAATATAATATTTAATATTTAAGTGGGGCTCCCATACAACAAACGTACATGCCGTTTTTTGCGAAAATGGTACGGAACCCTTAGTGCGCGAGTTCGAATCGCAATTGGCCGTTTTTGTTTATGGAGTTGAAATCTGTTTGTCAATGTCTATGACAATAGGACTATTTTTTAAAGTTAATACAAGATAATATTCAAAAATCAAAACCAATATAAAAAACAAACCTATATACAAATACAAAAGGCAGACGGCAAAAAAAGCTCATTGTGCATCAAAAAATTCGTCCACATCGATGTCAATGGGAAACGTGCCCAGAACGCTGGCGGCATTGCCACGTTGTATGGCAAACGGCCACGTTGTTGTTTTTCTTAGAATATTCAATTGTATATATGTTAATATATAAAAAATAAGAAAAATAAAATACGATAACATAAATACGATATACTAGAAAGAACTAAAACAATATTCCCTTCCCGACTTCTTATAAGACAAAACATATCAAAAAACACAAAAAAAAAAACTTTTTTTAAATCTTTAACACATGAGCGCACGCGTCTAACAGCTGTCTCACATAGCCTAAAATTCTATCAATAGATCCATACTTTACAACTGGCAGTATAACAACAAAGGTGTGTTGAACTTTTTTATCCTGTGGAGTAAAGTGTAACGGTCTCTGCCACCTGTTATGGTCGCAATGTGTCAGGTGCAAGGGTGAAAGGTAGGATGTTGATGTCTCTTTCTAATAGGGATTGCACCTGTATTTTTTGTTTTGTTCGGAAGATATTAGTTTCTTTTATAGGTGCATTAATTAAAATAGTAGCCTGTCAATAATAAGGTTGAATAACAAACACGTGGATTGGTATGTATGTAAGGTTAAGCTATGCTTGTCACGGACAGTACTTTGATGTGTGACCATCTTAGTCACCTCACAGTCCTATTATATGGAACGTAAGCATAACCGCCGAAATGTGGCCGTATTAGGTACAGCACTGCCAATCCTTAACTAACTAATAACACCTCTTATCACTTCACCTATCGTAACACTTAAACTTGCAAATGAACCCACTAAGAACCAGCGAAGTGGTACCTAACGCAAAAATGCGCGATATTCAGACGCCACGCAATATGGTAATCGCTGGCAGGATGTATCAGCTGCTTAGTATAGTTGATAATTTAGAGAGGGGTGAGGCATACGGACGGGTGGCTTAAGAAAGTATGTTATGCTAGTACTCTAATGATACTGGCATCTATAATGTCGCCGATAGTTCAGTTCAAAATCTTGAACATCATTGATTGAAATCCGCTCCTTTGCATAGGATGATGAGCACGTATAACAAGACCAGCTCTTGCAATGATGACATAGATATCTTTTTCAACTCACTGACACAGTTTTAGTCAAAGATCACGTAGAAAGAGCCGTAGTCTCACTTGACTTTAATGTTATTATTGTAAAATATAACTAATTCTGACATATTTTTTAATTGCGTTGAAGTTGTTTTATTTTTGAATCAATAGAATGTAATTGGTAATTTAATTGTAATTTTATTCTTATTATATTTGTAATTCAATTGTAATTTTATTCTTATTATATTTTTAATTCAATTGTAATTTTATTTGTTATATAATTCTTTTTTAATTGTACTTCAATTGTAACTTAATTTTATTTTCATTTGTTAAGCAATAGTAATTTAATTTTAATTATTGCTAAATTTTAATTCATTTCTAGACTGATATAATCGGCGGCTAAGCGGCTCGCACTACTGACCGCACTGCAGAAGTGCCTTAAGGGTACACTGTCGAAAATTCTTCCATACAAACGTAGTCTGGCTTTTACTCCACTGTTTGACGATGTACGTTCAAAATAAAAAATTATATCAATTTGTCTCATCATTATCCAGCCCTGTATGGAAGCAAACAAGTAAAAAAAAATTACTTGAAAGTTTTGAGCTTCGAAAGTTCCATATTTTAACACTAATTTTAACGCATCTTTGGGCGCAAATAAGTACCATAAGAAGAAGGAAAATTGAAAAACTGCCTCCATACAGGGATAGATTAGTAGTTCAACAATGCAAATAATTTTATTTTGAACAGATACATTCAGTCGTTTTTACATGATATCCAGACTCCCAAAGGTCTGTTTATAAAATTTCGCGCGCTCGTTTTCGTTCTAAATCGTCATCCATTTCGTTACAAATTTGCAAAAGTGTGTATTCGTACGCGTACTAGCTTCTTACTGGTCATAACAGCATCTATCTGTTCCGCACATGTTGTTGACGCATATAGCACGCATTTTAACCCCGCGCACAAAATAGTTCGTGCCGTCGCGTCGACTAGTGTAACCCGTCGGTGCATATTTTTGTGTGAGTGTGCCTTTTCGTGCGTTTGTAGGTAGTTTCCATACTGTTTGTATATTATTACTGTGGTAGTGCAGTAGTTAGTACTAATTACAACAAGTTTGCATTAAAGAATTAAGTCTAAATTAAGTACGGTTCCCGACAATCACGCGGGCGAAGCCGCTGGCAGAAGCTTATGTAGGATAATCGAATAACGATCACAATTATAAAGATAAAAATATCTACTTGACATTAGAATAGCCATAACAACATTTAAACCCACAAATAACAATACTACGACAGTGTTACAAACTTGAAGTGCGATCATAACATTCTCTATCGTAACGGCTGACAATAGGCGAAGTTTTATATAGTGATCGTAAAGCTGGCGATGACTGACAGCGACTCAAGGACGGTATAAATATGGGTGGGTTGCTAGGTGAGGAAAATTTAGCATATTTTGTACGTTTTTTGAAGAATTCAGTAATAACAACCACATTGGCCGAGACTACTCCTTGTCTTGGAGAGCACGTTAAGCCGCTGGTCCCGGCTGTCATTTATAAATATCCTCAAAAATTAGGAAATTTGGCACCAGTCTTGCCAATGGATCTCAGGATATCGTGTTACCCAATAGGAATGTTTCCTGGGTAGAAAAATGATAGTTCTATTTAGTCCGTGAGTGAGATTATCAAACAATATAGGACACGTACTTTTTGCTTTATTTATTTATTACTTTATTGTACTCCACAAAATATGTAAATAACAAAAACAAGTGTACAATGGTCGGCTTTATGGCACTAGGCAATCTCTTACAGAGCTTTTTGGATGAAATGGACGATAGAAGAAGAATTTAAAACAAAATATCAAAAATAATATTATTTAGAAAATAATATTATTACTTATTTGTACTTTTTGTTTCAAATAAATAAAACATTTACAAACATAAAGCGCATCATAGTCATCATTATCATCATCAGGAGTGGGGCTTATGACGTCACTTTGTTAGTATAAAGTGTAGCACACCGTGAGGTCACACGATATTTCAATGCAATGTATCGTCGTAATTTTTTGTTTACGTGGCAAAAGAAAAAATACGTATCCAATATTATTAGGTTATCTAACTGACGGACTAAATAGTTTTTTTTTGTCAACTACCCTATGATGACTGACGGATGACTGGGTTGTGAAGGTGAAAGCCAGTATTAAAAAAGTCAGTAACTGTCACCCTATCATAAAACGACCTAGGCAAGCTTGCTTAACCTAGAGAATCGACCCATGCGGATGTTATTATTTAGTCAAGAACTCTAGAATAGTACAAATAATCATCATCATCATCTTTCTGCCCTTGTCCCATGTTACTTGAGGTCGGCGCAACACGTTTTATTCTTCCATTCCGTCCTCCATCCCGCCATCACTGACTCCCTTTTCTATCATATCACTCCTCACACAGTCCATCCATCATTTCTTTTGCCGTCCCCTCCCTCTCCATCCATCCAAATTTATATTCATAACTCTTTTAGTAACATGCGTTTCATCCCTCCTCATCACATTACCATACCAGGACAAAGTTTTTTCTTTAAAATTTTCTGTCACTGGCACCACTATCAAACTTCCTGTAATATACTCATTTCTCAATTTATCCATTCTTGTCACTGCGCACAACCATCTCAACATTCTCATCTCTGCTACATGCAATCTCTTTTCATCCATGTTTTTCACAGCCCTACTTTCTGATCCAATTTATCTTATCTTATGGAGGGGCCAAGAAACATCTCGGACCCTTCGACCCATTGGGATCTGTTGTGGCCCAATCTCGTTGAAAACCGTTTTCAAGAGTTTTACAACGAGACTAGGAGATATGAGCCTATAGTCTTCTGGTTTTGGGTATCCACCCCTGGGAGACCCATTCGCTTACCAGCCAGTACATCGCATGTGCACAGAAGCTGCTCCATGCGTTCCGTATGTTCCCCACACAACCTGCACACGGGAATCGTGGTTCCAAAGTGCCCAGTAAAGGCCCCAAGTAGGTAGCAGATTTGCCACCTGCTCATGTTCCAAATGCATTCCCGGGCTTTGAACGTAGAGCCTAGGAATTTCATGGAGTGTTGCAGACCGGTGTTAGACAGGCAATAAGTTTGTTGTCTGTGATCTGCAAACTCCCTAAATGCGGCTTTTACGAGACACGTCGAAATGCCTACACATGGTTCTGGACCCACAAATTCATTTGCTGAGCCCTCTCTTGCCAGTTCATCAGCCACTTCGTTACCATGGATTCCTTTGTGCCCAGGGACCCACATCAATCTCACCCTGTTGTGCTTCCCAAGCCTGTTTAGGGCTTGGATAGCATCCAGAATGAGCCCGGAGTCCACTTTGTAGGATGCCATGGCTTTGATTGCAGCCTGACTGTCACTAAGAATATATATGGATTTACCTCGGGTTCCTCTATCTATATTCTCTTGAGCACAGGTTATTATGGCAAATGTTTCCGCTCGGAATACAGTTGCCATCTTCCCTAAGCTTATGCTACATTTTTAACCTTTTCCGTATATGCCCGTTCCTGTACCTGATTCCATTTTGGATCCATCAGTGTACCACACCAGACTGTCTTGTTCTGGTGGATCGAGTCCCTTCTTCCAGTTCTCTATTGTAGGGATTTGGACCTTAAAAGACCTTTCAAACACAAATTTAGTTTGCATTTTATCGGATAACATGCTTGTTACCCGATCGAGGCCTTCATTCTCATCGAACTTTGTATGGATAGTCTTTGGCTTAGAGGCATCCCATAGTCCAGCAACAGCAAGACGATATTATGTCTTCCTTGCCTCGAATTCAACCATCATATGCAGAGGAGGGATATTGAGACCTCAATCGCTGCCGTAGGTGTTGTCCTGAAAGCACCCATGATGCCGAGACACACTGTTCTTTGTAACCTAGTGAGTGGCGCTTTGCATGAAGCAAGCTTTGTTCTTGGCCACCACACTATGCTGCCGTATGTGATAATAGGTATTATCATTGTCTGGTACAGCCATTGTATCACTTTGGGCTTTAACCCCCAAGTTTTACCGTAGGTGGAACGACACATGCCGAACGCTCGTTAGGCCTTTGTCGTTATATTTTCCACATGAGTTTTCCACCTGAGTTCTTTATCTAGCGTTACGCCCAGATATTTAACTTCGGTGGACCAGGGCAGCTTTATTCCATTGAGGGAGAGCTCTCCTAGGTTTTCTAGTTGTCTCTTCCTCGTGAATGGAACAATGACTGCTTTGCTTGGGTTGATAGAGAGGTGGTTCTTTGTACACCATTCCTCTGTCATCCTCAATGCCTGTTGTAATAATCCAGACACTATGTTCGGAAATTTACCATTGACCATTATTGCTATGTCATCTGCATTGCCTACTGTGTAGAATGGTCCGGTATTGAGTTTGGTAAGTAGCGAGTCTACTACCAAGCACCACAATAATGGTGACAGCACCCCGCCTTGCGGGCAACCTCTTGTTGTTTTTGCACTAAGTCTGTCTTCTGATCCATACAGTACGACAGGTCTAACCACGGGCTTGTAAATTTCCTTTAACTTGAGGGACGTCCGTGGATCACAAGTTGTTCCAGTGACCATCCATCCCGAGTTGATCCGGTGCGTACAAATAAATATTGTACATTATATTGTGTCCGAAGCTAGCAACCCCACACGTTCCATTGATCCGCGAGTTGCCTGCATTGTCACGAGCACCATTTTTATTCCCTCCATATTATTACAGCGAATAAAAAGTCGCCAATGTATGTATTATCATATCATGTTATGGAAGCTTCTGCCGAACCCTTCGGGCAAAACAGGCGTGATGTTGTGTTATGGAAGATATAGCGAATAACGCGAAGGTGTATTTTAGTACTGAATGTTACCTAAGGTACAAAATACTAAATTTTACTATCCTATTTTATGAGAGCACTGGATCGAAAGTTAAGGGAATTCCACCATTTTAGTGCCGTAAAACGATTACTTTCTAGAGCATACTCGAATAGAGCATACTTTAACTTTTTACTTTATTCATTAAAAAATCAATTAACTACACGATATTTTTTTCGCTACTTTTGGTTACTCCTCCAAAACGACTTGGATGTTTAAAATATTTTTACAAAGAAAAGTTCAAGTTGACGGCAAATGCTGCGTTAATATTGCGAAATATTAACGCAGCATTTCCTTTAAGCAATGCATAACTGTCTCGAATTATGATTTAATCTGCCTCTTTGCCCAATTAGGTTAGGGTCGGCTTCCAGTCTTACCGGCAGCAGCTGAGTACCAGTATTTTACATGGAGCGACTGCCTATCTGACCTTCATAACCCAGTTTAATGGATAATACGATACCACGTGGCAAGACTGATGTTATTAGTTTTTAAAAGAAGAAAGCAGATTTTTTTTTGTTTAAGCACCTAGTTCCAAGCGTAATTTTTGAAAATTAACCAAAACAAATTATTTACACAAAATTTTAATTTGTTTATTTTGGTGATCTAGACATTTAGTTAATGAAATTCAGGTATTATACATTTTATTTCTGTTGGCGAGTTTAATCGTAACAGAAATAAGTCCTTCCTGGAAACTACTAATAAATCAACATAGAAATAACTGCAATTTTAATTAGTGCGCTATAGTTGTCGGTAGATGTTTAATTTAGAAGCGTAGTCCCGCGGGGCGGAGCTATGCTTACGAATATACCAGCATTTACATTTTGTGTACAAGTTTTTAATTATAAATAAGTTGAATTTCATTTGAACACAATAGGGACTTGACAAGGTGATTCCATCAACAAAAGCATCGCGATAGTGATTGAATTATTCATTATAAAATCTTTTAATAACAAGATTTTTTCGTATTCTACTCTGCAAACCCTTTCATTACATCAAAATATTAAATAAAATCATTAATTCATTTCATTTACATAATTATCATGGCAGTGCACTAAAAATACGGCAGATAAGTCGCCATCTTGGGCCGTCCGCCATATTGGATTTAGAATGGCGTCACTTAGCTAACTGCTTTAAAATTCAGTTGCAAGATTTGACCCGAACAAACTTACATACATATAGTCCTCGCCAAACTTCTTGGCCGCCCTGAAGTTGGTTTACCGGATGCGCGAGGTACGAAACGGTGCTGTTTTTGTATTAGATTTACAAATGCGCAGCCAACTGCAGGGCGGCCAAGAAGTTTAGCGAGAACTATACATACAATGCGAGTTAAATAAAAGCTTGTAAAAATATTGTGGAATTGCCTAATCAATTCCTTAAATTATGGTATTTTGTTAATTTAGTTGTGCAAGTAAGAATAGTTTTATTTATTTTAATTTACATAAACCGATGTCATTTACTTTAGAAGAGAGATAGAAGATGTAATATTGACTTGTTATTCAATAAACAACCCAAACATTCACACGACTGTACCAGTGTATGCGTCAATTTGTTGTGAAGTTCGCTTTTCGGTGTGTGGTATCCCACTCATCACCCCGCTGCAACATGAATTATCTCTGTGCAGGGACATGCTTCGTGTTCCAAGCCAATATTAAGTTTGAATCTTTCTTTAGTAGTCTGTACTAAAATTGGTTACACATCCGTGTACTTTCTGTGGAAAACGCAGCTTAATTTCGCAAATCTATAGACGGTTTACATGCGTGAGCAATAGGGATGTGTCCTGGGTAGAAACATGATAATTCTATTTAGTCCGTCAGTGAGATTATCAAATATGCTGAGCGATGACCGTTTTGCGTGTTTGTGACGCATACTCTGTATTTGTATTTAAGCTTTCCTTTGTTTTTTTATGGTATGCGTCGTGCCTGGCGCAAATAAACGTCTTTTCTTTCTTTCTTTATTTCTAAATAATATTGGCAACGTATTTTTTGCTTTACCAAATCAATAAAAAAATACAAAGTTAAAGCGCATCAACGTTCAGGAGTGGGGGCTTGTGACGTCACTAAGGCAGTATAAAGTGTACTATCGGCGTGACGCCACACGACATTTCAACGCATTATATCGTCGTCACTTTATGTTTACGTGTCAAAAGAAAAAATACATGTCCAATATTTTTTTATTAATCTACCTGACGGACAAAAAACTAATTTTCAGTAAACTACCCTATTGCCCTTTTTTAATTTCTTTTAGTTTGTCAACCTATGTTTTCCCAATGCTGGTCAAAGGTTTGATGACATTCACATTTGCATGCTATATTAAGGCAGAATGTACATGGATCCTATTTTATAATGTAACAACTTATGTGTATGTATTTATTTATTTATTTATTTATTTATTTATTCAGGACCTCCAACGAAAGATGTACACAAAAAAACACAATGTATCATTAATATTAAGTAATGGCAAGTGCACTCCCTCAATTATAGGAGGCCACAGCATGCGTAATTAAACTAAAATATAAATTATTTTCTAATTCTAGAACTAATTAGAAACTAAAATAACTAAAATATAAATTCGTAGTAAAACATATAAGAGAAAAACAAATGAAAACATGACATACCTACTTATAAAAAGAGACTATCCTTATATTCAGTTAACCTTAGGATTTACCAACATTATGAGGCAAATAAAGACCTATTCTATTATATTCTTTAGCTATTCTATATTTTTACTTCTGTGAGGTTTTTTGTTGTTATTTTCTGTTTTTTTTTTGTATTTTTCTTTTAGGTTTTTTTTTGTTGTATCGTGCGTTTGTTTATTAGTTTTTATTTTTATATAGATATATTTAATTTTGCCTAATTCTTGTATGTTTCGTTTTAGCGTTTTTTTATTTATTTGAATTGTATAACGCCGGTGTGACCTGTAAAGTTATACATGTATACTTAAATACATAATAAATAAATAATAACCTTCCACTCTGCCTCCAATACATTATTGCCTTCTCCGACCAATTCTCAAAACTTCCCCTTACGTAATTTAATTTAACTAACAGCATCGACGACCAAATCAATCGGGTTTCCCCCGTACAACAGCCCTATAAAAATAAAAAATAAACAAATCATTCAAAAATAATTCCATAATAACTTACCATCAACGTAAAACATAGCGTGTCGCCTCACTATGAAATCCGGACATCCTTAGGGAGGTGATTATTTACACGTTCGATTGTGTCGGGGACTCGGGGGCCCACCGAGACGACATAGGGAGCTAAATGACGTTTTTATACGGCTTTTCATTAGTTTATTGTGGCAGTGTTTTGTTTATAGGTCAATATATTAAGTGGAACGGGAATAGAGGGAATTTTCAATCACACGAAGGGATGGTTGTAAAATAATCATTGTATAAATTAATTACAACCGTAAATTTTACTCAATGATTTACAAAACAAACAATTTTCTCTAACATAAAAAAACACATACCATGAAAAGGTATGTGTTATTCAACATACCATCACAATGCGCCAAATTATGAGCAGAGGATAGATTTTGAGCCTAATTTTGCCAGTTAGAATGTTAAAGTCTAATGCAATAGGGGTTGAGGCTGGGGCTGCTCGCTACTGAGAGATTTCTAGTGGCAACATACAATAACAAAAAAGCTGACATGAAGATCAAGCTCAGGAACTTCACGCTCGGCAGTAGTGCCTGCGACTGGGTAACGAGGCAGTCATGATGGATGTTTTTGAATTTTTAGAATATTCTGCTCTGAACTATAGATATAACAAAGTTCGAATGTATATTACAGGTGCAAAACTGCACACCACTGTATCAGCACATTCCGTGCGTCGAGCTAGTTTAATTAATATTCTAATTCTCGAACCTCGCTTATCTGCCGCCATGTTGAATACTAACCAAATACTGCACAAATGTGAAGCTTGCTTATCGGATAATTTGGTAAAGGAGACACACACTAAAGTTAGTCTGGTGATTATCTCTTCATTTAATAGTCATGTGTAAGAGTGTAAGAGTGCGTACATCTAAGGAGTGGAATTCCCTGTCGGAGTCAATGTTTTCCGATAGCTACAACATAGGGGCACGGAGTAGAAAAGTTTAGTTCAAATAAATGTCGTTAGATGGCGCGATATACATCGATTTGTGTGAAATATTTACATTTTCTATAGAGTGATCTTAAAAATTCTATGTTGTTTTTTAACAAACTCTTCCAAGCACAAAATTATAGAATATTGGGCTCTTAATTCACATTTCAAAGATTATTTGAACGGATCATTTAAATTTTATTCCAATAGATGGTGCGGTTTTAAATTTATCTTTTTCTCAATTTTTTGAATTCGTTATCTTTTTCTCAATTTTTTGAATTCGTATTGTAATACATTTTGGTACAATGAAACTATACTTTAAAACAAATCAACATTGTATTTAAAGAAAAAATTGTCTCAAACCGATAAAACTCTTTTACTTGCAAGTCGCTGCTGATTGCATCTATTGCCGTGGAACGGAACCGAACGCGATCGAAGTACTTACTTATAAAAATAATCATCTTAATCAGCGAATAACGCTTATTACCTCGGCTCAGTTTCTTTGTATGGGATGAGGCATCTGTATCTGCATCTGTGCTAATATTATATTATCGAATATAAGTCAAGAGTAAATAGGTTACTACTAGGCCCGCTTGCCACATCATCGCTTATCATGAGGTGAGATAGTGGTCAAGTGCGAGCTTATCAATAATAAAAAAACCATATGTTGAGTCGGCTTCCAGTCTAAAACAGATGCAGCTGAGTACCAGTATTTTAGATGGAGTGACTGCCTATCTGAGCTCCACAACTCGGTAACTGCATAGCTAGGTTTCCCTTGGCAAGACTGGTGACAGATTCAGACTTCTGATTATCCGTAATGACTGTTAAAAATTTACAAATGACAGCCGGGACCCACGGCTCTTTCCGTGCCATGGAAGGGTCTTGCATGGTCCTCGGTATATAATGAATAGTCACCCATCTACTGACCCAGCGATCACACAGCCCCTAGACGCGCTAAAATGTATTCTTATCTAATTTAATCGATTCTAATTTAATCTATTGGGGTTTAATTTACTCTATTCTAATTTAATTTAATCTATGTAATTTAATTAAATTAATTTATTGAAATCAATTTACCTTTTAATAGTTTTCTTTTTGTTTTTAGTTTTTCAACCTGTATTACGTGTTTTAATTCATATTTATTTAATTGAGTAATTATATGCGCTTATTGTAGTGCATGCTGAGCTTTTCTGAAAGTGATGAATCGCTTAGACATAAGTTTGCAATGTACAAATTTATAAATTAACACATTGATGAAAAGCCGAATAATAAATAATTAAATAGACGCCAAATAACAAGCGAGCGATGTCTGTCAACACATCTGACTTAAAGATCTAATATAGGTCGCCACTCGACTATTTCGAATTAGTAGCGATCACTTCTGTGAGCAGTAAACACTGCATTGTCAGTCAATAAAAAAAAATATAAAATAAATATTATAATGGCCCCTTGTACAATACGTTGGTCTGGTAACAACAGCCAGACCTCGAGATTCCGGAAAAATGGCTTAACATTTCATTGATATCTAATTACATTTATAATCTGATTACATTTATGTAACTACGAATATTAACATATTCGTAGTTACATAAATGTAATCAGATTTATTTTCTGATATTATTTATCGGAGTTCATATTATACTGGTCATTGATGTACTGACCGATATTGGCAACCGTTGCTTAACCTCGAAGATTAATCCGTGCGGTTGTTATTATTTACCCTCGACCTCCTTCCTTAGAAATGTAATAAATAATTTACTTCATCTGTAGTCTGTACAACACAAAAACTGATATTTTTGATTAACGGCTCCGAATCCTGGGCAATTTGAATTGTAGATGAAAAAGTATTGAAGTATTTGAGATGTGGTGTTGGAGAAGAATGTTGCGCATACCATGAACAGCAAAGCACACGAATAAGTCCATTCTCAACAAGCTCATCATTGGATCCAGACTCTTTACGATCTGCTACCGTCGAGTCCTGAGTTACTCCTGTCATTCCGCTTGAAGAGAACCAGAAAATAAACTGGAAAAGTTGGTTTTAGTGGGAAAAGTGGATGGAAAAAGACCGTGTGGCCGTTCACCTATACGCTGCTCAGATCAGATCAAGGTCAACAAGACAATGGACAAGACAATGAACACTGCCCTTAAAAGAGCCGAAGATAGAGTGGCCTGGAAGAAGTTCGTCACTGAATCCGTCAAAGCTTTTTAGGACGGACACGACCTTCACCAACGAAGAATCAAGAATCACCAATCAATATATATGTCGGGTTTAGTCAATAGTACGGACGTCAAAACAAATCGCAAGCACGCCATCTGGCGGCAAAGCAAGAACAACTAAGCTTTGGCGCGCTTTCTCTAACTACTTGCGTTGTGGGGATAATAGAATATAGCAGTTGAGCTAAAATGTACTGGCAGTTGAGTACTGACAGCCGTAGAGCTAACACGTCGTAGAATCAGTGTCGATCCGTAATATTAGTAAGCAAGAATGTAACTTGTGTCTATTTGAATATACTCTATCGAATAATTTGTGTGATTTCATTTTCACGATTGTACCCACCGACCTGCCCACACACGATGTCTTAACCTAAAGGAATACATCCTGACTTCCCGATGGTTTACATCTTTCGGCCAGCCTTGATACGACATCAGAATTGGGATTCGGTCTTGCTAATGAGATCACATTTAAAAACAATGCTAGTGAAAGTGGCGGTTACATTCTTGCAAAAAAATCGCGGTGTCAGTTGCTACTACCCTCAGTCTTGAATAATCAATAACGGAGCGGAGAAGCAAGGAAGGTAGCTACAACCGAGGAGCTGGATAGGTCAAGGAGGAGCGTGTGGACTTGTGGAGAATTCCATATACACGGATCTTTATGCGAATCTGGTGAGTCGTTTTCATTTTGTTATGACTATGGCCAAGAGTGTTCATTATTTAAAATTCTGGTTTTGTGTACGGTATGGCGGCCAGTGGATCGTCGGGGTGGCCCGTGTCGGGTCATAATTTCATGTTAGTTATCAGTGGTCCGGTTTTGGTGTTATTGAAAAGTTATTATTCTGCTAACACTGGCAATGACCCTTGACTAGCCTTGGCCGACTATTGTTGCGACGCCGACGGCCTTAGAACGATATGGTGCCTACCTTACACTTCAGTCTGGAAAATATTATAATTCTAAATAAATATTTTGATTAGTTTTGTAGTGTGATAGTTTTATGTAGTGAGAGTTAACCAAGTTTGAGAAGAAGCATAGTATTCTTCTTTTGTGGTCGAAGGGCCAAACTATCTAAAAGGTGGTAAACCCTACCAGACCTCGTTAATTGTGACTTAAAATACAACTGACGCTATGACATTCATTAGATTCTCTAAAGCCCATCGACTAGCGACAGCGACCTGGGCACTTG
The DNA here is from genome assembly GCA_945859665.1 of Anorthoa munda. Lineage (NCBI taxonomy): Eukaryota > Metazoa > Arthropoda > Insecta > Lepidoptera > Noctuidae > Anorthoa > Anorthoa munda. Next base: position 35,552,697 of record OX243898.1, read on the forward strand.
GGACACTGTAATGTGTGGTTCATGTTTTGGACAGGAACTCTGCACTCACATTCGGTGTCCATAATAACCTATTTGGCCATGCCGGTTTAGGTAACTACTACTAGAAGCTCGTGGCTAAATAATAACAGCCACACTGGTCGATCATCAAGGTTAAGCGACGCTTGACTGGGTCGGTCCGTGGATGGGTGACCATTTCAACATACCGAGTTTCCTCCGTGCCTCGGAGAGCACGTTAAGCCGTTGGTCCCGGCTGTCATTTGAAGATCTTTGACAGTCGTTACAGGTAGTCAGAAGCCTGAGATCTGACACACGTCTTGCCAAGGGGTACCGTTTTACCCAGTTACTGGGTTGTGGATGTGAGATAGGCAGTCACTCCATATAAAGCACTGGTACTCAGCTGAATCCGGTAGGACTGGAAGCCGACACCAGTGTAGTGGGGAAAAGGCTAGTTGGATTGATTAGTTTAGGTTACTACGAGTACAACGGTGCATCGATTAATTTCCATCAAAGCTGTGTATGGTTAAGATAACCGTGTGAACATATACTCTCGTAATGTTTTTCATGTTTCAGATACCATATTGTGTCGCAGCCTGAAGCCTCTGCTGCAGGCTAGCGATTCAGATGCTGAGCGCGAAGGTTGACGTGTCAACGTCTGAGAGGTTAAGACCGATGGCAGGCTAGCAGTTCGCAGGTGGTAGTCGAACGCTATGACCACAGCTGTGAGGTCGGGAGCGCGCGCAAGTTTGGAATAGAATACTCGGTGAGTCGCTTCCATATTATTTCGATAGTGAGGTCGAAGGTTCTCTAGTGAAGAGATGCTAGTTCGAGTTTTAAGTTTTCATGTTTGACCATTGTATTGGTCGTGACTATATCTTGCACTATCACTAGGTAATTGAGACACACTTAGTAAAAAGCAAGTTTAGCAAGTTAGTTTCAATATTAGGTTTAGTACAAACCTTAGGATGAGATATCCCATATGAAGGAGTTGAGATATCTAAAATGACTGAATAACTAGTAATTTTCAGTGGCAAAGCGAGTCTGTAATGTCATGGGGTAACGAAATTGTATCGAGTTAGTAACGGTACTAGTCATTTACCTGTACTCAGAAAGGATCTTGTTGCGTAACGATTTACAACCACCGTCTTCAGATCTGAATTCACTTGCTTACTTTCAAAGTGATATTTTGATAGTGGCAGAATTCGCGATTGTTTTCTTTACATGAAAACTGAGTTAGTGAGCAAAATTAAAGGGTTACTGTTGATAATCAGATTTTAACGATATTGATCCGAGTTAATTCTTGAAGCTCCTTCACACGAGCTATTAAGACGCAAATATTATCAGGCTTAATTGTTTCCCTCATTTTAACAGTCGGTATGTTCCAAAATCTTTGAGTAAACAGCGCGAATCTTATGGGAACGATCCCCGATCGCAAGGTTCCTCAACAGTTAAGTCATAGTTGATGACAGTGTTAGTGAAACCAAATATGATTGACATATCTAACCATACTAGAAACTTTGGACCGCACCTCATGAGCAACATGTGGCGATGGGTTAACGAAGAAGTTTTATGAGTTGAGTATGCATTGCCTTTGAATTATGGTAAAGAGTAACAGAATTGTTACAATTACTTTGTTTAGTTGTTGAACTTTTTGATCGTCGGACCTTTTGTAATGAAGATTTTTTTTGTGGGAAACTCTAGTACGAAAACTAGATAGGCCCTGTATTAAGTCTGTATAGGGGATCGTTATACGCTGAAAGCTTTAAATAGGTACGCTTAGAACCTACAAGTATGCACACTGTAGGTTAAGGAAGATGCCAGCGGGCTATGTACCAGTCGATGTTGATGTCAAAAGGATTTTGATAATGATGAGCAAGCTTAAGGGGTCGAGTAATTGAGTCTATCAGCCGTATTGTGTTTGACCGTACCAGTGGATTCTGGCGAAGGTCGGAGTCTAGAGAGACCATTGTGAGAGCAATAAAATTGCTGGTCGGCTATAGAGCCGTGGCGTTAGAGGTTTTACTCGAGAGTTTCTGTGGGCTTGGCAGTTTTTGCTGCAGAATAAGTTTTAAAGTTTGTTTGGAATGACTGTGGTACATGGCCCAGGGTAATTATTTGGTTAAAGAGTAGAGTTCTAAAATTTCACTATTTTCACGAACCCAATAATCTAGTTTGGTCAGGAGTAGCCGAGCGTTGGGTGGAAACTGTTGCCCTGTGTGGCAACTGTTGGCCTGCGTAGCAGCTGTTGGCCTGTGTGGCAACTGTTGGCCTGTATGGCAACGGTAGGCTTGTATGGCAACGGTAGGCCTGTATGGCAACGGTAGGCCTGTGTGGCCTGTATGGCGTGCGGTAAGCCTGTGTGACACTATGTCTGGTGGGAAAATTCATGTTTGTGTTAGGAACCTTACAGAAAGTTCCTATTGAGTTTAGAGTTTAAAAGAAACTAAACTCTCAGTCATGCGTTTGGTGAGGTCACCATGATAATTTTGATGACGTTCGAATCGTCAAGGCCTCATTACGAAAATTGAAATAATTTTGGTTTTCTAATTTTAATTACTTTGCGTAGATCGTGTTAGTAAGACACACAAAGCTCAAGTACCAATTGAGATGGTAGATGAAGTAGATAATGAATTGACGTAACATAGGACAGACTAAATCTCTGTGTGAACAGGTTCTGAGTTCAGAGAGTTGAGTTGACTCTACATCGTGGAGATGTTTGAGTAGAGCAATTGTGATTGCTAAGAGAGCTATAAGATAGCTAAATGTCGTGAATAAGATACCTGGTGGTTTCTTTTGCTGGATTTAATTTGAGATTATTGACTATCAGTGGTACTTGGACTTTGTAATCACTATGATTGGGTGCTTTTAGGTACCAAATCGATGATTGAGTTACTATTTTCTTTAAATTGGAAATAGAATTATTTTTTTCCTTGCAAAGGTGAAAGGAGAGTTTAAATGATCATGTTTGATTGTTTCAAAATGTTTCCTCACTCACCTAGAGTACGAGTCTGGAATGGACGAGCGAATACTGTTTGGAAATTTTGTGTTTCAGAAAAACATCCCTTGTATGATGGGAGACTGGCGGGTCGGAGTAGACGAAGAGGACGTGTGGCGCAACACGACATGAGGTGGCATGGAGCGAGGACAAGATGATGAAGCCTGCGGGTGATAGATTTGGGGATCTGTCACCTGAGAGAGGCCCGAGAAGGCGACGTGTGTATTCCACGCTCGCCTCTCAAGAGGAACTACGGCCTAGAGAACACCATGTGGTTTTAGTCAGTAGGAGTCTGACAGACCCCTCAGCTTTCCCCAAGGGCTGAGGACATCCATTGAGGATTTCCACATGATTCGATACACTGTTAAAACCTGACAATGAGGAACAGACGAGGACGCCTGTCTCGCAGGATGGCCGTGTCGGGTTTAGTCAATAGTACGGACGTCAAAACAAATCGCAAGCACGCCATCTGGCGGCAAAGCAAGAACAACTACGCTTTGGCGCGCTTTCTCTAACTACTTGCGTTGTGGGCATAATAGAATATAGCAGTTGAGCTAAAATGTACTGGCAGTTGAGTACTGACAGCCGTAGAGCTAACACGTCGTAGAATCAGTGTCGATCCGTAATATTAGTAAGCAAGACTGTAACTTGTGTCTATTTGAATATACTCAGTGTATCGAATAATTTGTGTGATATCATTTTCACGATTGTACCCACCGGCCTGCCCACACACGATGTCTTAACCTAAATTCCTTTAGGAATACATCCTGACTTCCCGATGGTTTACATCTATCGGCCAGCCTTGATGCGACATATATATAAAAGAAGAAAGTGACTGACTGACTGATCGATTAACGCACAGTCAAAACCGCTAGGCCTAGAAGCATGAAATTTGGCAGTAAGGTTTCTCAAGTGACGGAAGTGAGCACAAAAAAAGGATTTTTGGAAATTCCACCCCTAAGGGGGTAAAAAGGGGGTTGAAAGTATGGTTGGTAAAAAAAAAAAATTGGTTGATAAAAACAATTATTGTATTTATTGGTTTTTAGAAATTTGACCCCTAAGGGGGTAAAAAGGGGGTTGAAAGTTTGTATGAAATATTTACAGTTTGTAAGTTGGACACGTGAAATTTTAGATTTATGCTCTTGTTTGATAAAAAGAATTCATGTATTCATTCGTTTTTGGAAATTCTGCCCCACATCATCTTCCTGCCCTTGTCCCATGTTACTTGGGATCGGTGCAACACGTTTTCCTCTTCCATACCATCCTGTCCCCCGTCACGCTATCACTGACTCCCTCACACATACCATCCATCTTTTCTTTGGCCATCCCCTCCCTCTCCATTCATCCAACTATCAAACCCCTATTTTATCCCCTTAGGGGTAGAATTTGGAAATTCTACGGAAATTCTACCCCTAAGGGGATAAAATAGGGGTTGAAGCTTTATATGACATTTCTTCGGTTTGGAAAGTAAAACATGTGAAATTGTAGGTTTACGCTCTTGATTAATAAAACAACGATGAGTTTAATCATTTCCGGAAATGATTAAACCACCACCACCACCACCCCTAAGGGGGTAAAAAGGGATTGAAAGTTTGTATGAAATATTTACAGTTTGTAAGTTGGAAACGTAAAACTTTAGAAAAATAGAAAGAATTCATGTGCTTATTGGTTTTTATCCGACTGCCAAAGAAGGGTAATGTGTTTATCAGTCTATGTATGTATGTATGTTTGTTCCTATGTGGCGTTCCAGAGACCAAACGCGTTGGCCGATTATGATGATTCATACGTCAATCGATTCGTCTTAACCCTGCGAGTGTCACTGGCTACATTGAAATTGGAAAATAGAAAAATTGCAAAAAAAAGAAAGTTTGCATGAAATTTCTACAGTTTGTAAGTTGGACACGTAAAACTTTAGATATACGCTCTTGGTTGATACAAAGAATTAATGTATTTATTGGTTTTTGGAAATTCCACATCTAAGTAGGGAAAATAGGAGTTGAAACTTTTTATGAAATATCTTCGGCTTGGAAGGTAAAACATCTGGAATCGTAGGTTTACGCTCTTGATTAATAACAAAAAAAATGAGTTTCTTGATTTCCAGAAATTCTACCCCTTAGGGGGTTAAAGGTCGCAATTTGTTGGGCTTATATATTTGAAACTTGGCATACATACTAACAGTAAATAGTAAAGGTTGTCATTACAAGTTTTTCAAAACTACTCCTAAAATACGATTTAGGGGGTGTTAAAGATTTGTGATGAATTTTACTGTACAAGGCTTCTTTTAATGATGTAGGTGAGCAAACGAGAGACATTTGTTTGAATGAAAAGTCTAATTCCTTGGGAAAAATAATAAAGGTAACATTACTTTTTCGGAACTACCCCCAAAATACGATTTAAGGGATGTTGAAGTTTGTATGAAATTTTATTTCTTGGGTTATTAAACTTGAAACTTAGCACAAATATTAACCTAAGTAAATATTATAGGATGTCATTATTGGGTTTTCGAAACTACCCCTAAAAGATGATTTGGGGGGTGTTGAAGATCTTGGGTTAATAAACTTGAAATTTGGCACAAAAACTAATCTTAATAAATAATTTAGGTTGTTATTAGTTTTTCGGAACTATCCCGAAAATACTATTAAGGGGGTGATCAAGATTTTACTGCACATAGCTACTTTTTATGATGTAGGGAACACAAAGCACAAAGGAGGGATTTTTGGAAATTCAACCTTTAAAGAGGTTAAAAGGGAGACATTTATTTGTATACAAATCTTATTCTTTGGTCAGAAATAAATTTTAATAGATGTCAAACCTGACATAGGCTACTTTTTATCCCTGTATTTCCACGGAAACGGGAACTACGCGAGTGAAACCGCGAGACGTCCGCTAGTTATTAAATATTTTTATAGCTGTCAAAGCTGACATAGGCTACTTTTTATCCCTGTATTTCCACGGAAACGGGAACTACGCGAGTGAAACCGCGAGGCGTCCGCTAGTTATTAAATATTTTTATAGCTGTTAAACCCGACTTCCCGTGGTGGCCTAGTAGAGCAGTGGTGGCCCAGTGGTATCGGCTGCGACTTACAAGTTGTAGGTCGTGGGTTCTAGCCCAGGCAGGCGTTTAACTTTGAGTAAATTATTTCATCACCACTGCTCTCAAAATGGTGAAGGAAAACATCGTGAGGAAACCGACATGTCCTAAAACCAAAAATTCGAAGGCATGTGACATCCATCAACACGCACTGGGCCCACGTGTTGGATTACGGCCCATTCCCTCTCACAGAGAGGAGGCCTGTATCCCAGCACTGGGAACATTAATAGGCTGATGATGTGATGTGATGTGTGTGAAACCCGACTTCTGTCACGACTATAGTGCATGCATTTCACGGAGACCAATACTCTTCACGTCCCGTATGGTGTCGGACGTAAAGGATTTCACGATCCCATATCTTTCCGTGTGCCCGGTGTCGTAATAGGCGACTAAGGGACACACGGCAGAGATCTTGTAGTACGTGGCTTTTAAGTTTATTATAAAAGCGGATATATTGACATCTGAACGAGCCACCTATTTTTCTTGAGTTCTTTTCTAGTCTATGGTAATACAAATTTGTGTTCCTAGTATTTATGTTGTGGATTTATTCAGGAGTATCCCTTAAAACTGAAGCCAACGCAGCATAGTTGGGAAAAGGCAGATTAATGCTTTTCCCTAGACAAATTCTTATAAGGCGTTCATTTTAAACAAAATATAGAACTATATAAGTCTTTTTTCCATAACTCCGCAATATTTTGTGCCACGGCTAATAATAGTGATGTGACACTAAGCCACAATTCTTGCAGGTACGTCACTAGCGTGGCGAGGCGCGATACCGGCTAATCCGGTCGTTTGTGTCATTTGACGACACAGCGCGAAATAGGCGCAGTGCTCACTAGCGGTGAATGCGAAAGATTTACAGATTTGCGTTCGGACTTTTCGATTTTAGGGAGTAAGAGTAGTGGAAATAATTAGTTGTTGTGGTGGTACTGTATTAATCTTTCATTTGTTACCTTTTTATGGCGCAGCTAAAGTGCGTACACCCTAGCGGTGCCAAACGGTACCCGCTGCTTTTTACCCGGCTGCAAGGAAAGGGTTATGTTTTTCGCGCGTATTTTGTATGTATGTATGTAATAAACTTTATTACCTCATATCTTTAAAACCACTTGACGGATTCATATAATTAAGACATCGTTAGATAGGTCTTGACCGCCCAAGTGTTCTTAGATAGGTGAAGTAAAAACAAAACAAATATGGTGGATTTTGGGCGCCATATTGTCCAGGCCTCAATTTTTTTTCTTCCGAATCAAAAATCAAAATAAAGAGTTTTAAGATGTGATTACAAATATATATATCACTTATATGTTTAAAAAATAATTGGAAAAAAATATGATAACTATAAAGTTGTAAATAAAAAATTAAATTTAAAATTCAAAAATCCAACTGCTTAAGAAGCGAACTAAAAATCTATAAACAAGAAAAAATCATACTGTGCAGTTGGAGGATATTTTTTTGCCACCATCATCATCCCCATTTCAGCCAAAAGATGTCCACTGCTGAACATAGTCCTCCGTCAACCGCCCCCAGTACCTACTATTTTTTTAGTTCTTAATATTTTCCAAAATAAAATTTCCTTATTAATTTTCATTGCTGTATGGTTTGAAATCCTTGCCATCCGTTTGTTGTTGTTGAATAGAGAAGTATAATGGAGTCGCCAGTTGCTAATTGTCTTCAACTCTGCAATCAGCAACTAGTTTCTGCCCGCGCCTCACACTACCGGGATAAAAACATCCTTACCGGATCTTTCAGGATCTCAAACTATGTGAATACCAAATTTCATCTAAATCGGTTCAGCCATTTAGTCGTGAAAAGTTAACAAACAAAACAATTAAAACAAACAGAGTTACATTCGCATTTATAATATTATCAGTATGGATTCACAAATATTTTCAAACACAGTTATTATTTTGCATAATATTTACGCTGCTAAGCGCTATAAAGTTGTGCTGCATTTTATTTATGTAACACTCACTTCGATCAATATTATTGGTATAAATATTATTGTTCGAAGTACACTCAGGATAAATGACTTTGGCACTGAAAGAAGAAACCATAAAAAAAAACAAAATAAACTACACACCACTACCACTAACAACCCAGTAAATAACTTATCATCACCAAACCTACTAAATTACATAAAAGTAACGTCAAAAATCTTTCGCCACCCTATCTATTTAGATAGGGTGGCGAAAGATTGTGGCCACCAAAATATTTCGCATTTATTTCGCATTCCTCACCATTGTGACCTCTTCCTTACTCTGATCTCCTGCTAAGCGGCGGCTGTGGCGTCTGTATCGCGAAACAGCCGCGGTCGTGTCGTGTTGCTTTCTTATTTATGGTACACTCAAGAAAGGCTGATGCTGACGAATAGAGGAATAAATTCTGAGTGTCAACTAGTTCTCCAGGAAAAGTTATTTGTACAGTAACTGTTTCGTCTACTTTTAATTCATTAATAGTCGGAGGAGCTCGTGACGTGGCTAAATAATAACAGGAGCATGGTCCGATCTTCAAGATTAAGCAACGCCTGCCGAGGTCGCCCTATAGATGGATGACCATCTTTACACAGCGAGATTTCTTTGTGCCTCAGAAATTACATGAATTTTGACATTGTAAAGTGCCGTTTAATAATCTAATTCTTTTTTTTAACCAACTGCCCAAATAGGAGGAAGTTCGGAGGTTTCGGGCATACCTCCGTCATATATAAACGGATCATATAGGAACGAAAGAACGTTTGCAAAATTCTTTTTTGTTCGAAAGAAATTTGTTCTGAAATGGTTCCATTTAAAATTGGTAAAGATCTGATGAAGAACTTCGGCGATATACAACAGAATTCTTCAATAAATAACGGCAAATCTCTCGAGATTGCTACAATCGCATGTCTGTTTATTGTTCACACCATTTTATAACATACCATCACGTCAGTATGCTCTAAATGGGTACGCAGTTCACCCTGGTACACTCTCATTCCACCGGTTATGTTCAAGTTACATGCTATTTAGGTAATCTATTCTGGCATCATGTGGACATTATAGGTACCTTAATAAAGAACTTGTCTTTTATATGTACCACTAAAAAGTGAAAAATAAAAAACGTTTTTTTTTAAGTCCTGCAATTTATTTTTTAAGGCACCTAGTAATTCAAAACACTGGCATTATTTTCTCCCATGCTATAAAAAATAAAGACCAATTTTATGTCTTGCCTTTCACAAAGTTCACCCAAAGATAGGGTTTGCAATTCGAATATTCAATTATTCGAATATTCGGTCCAATTTCAAATTCGAATAACTCATTTAAATTCTCCGAATATTCGAATAGTTAATTAAGTAATAAATAAAGGTACTTATATTTTTTTAATAATTTTCTGACTCTAATCCTGCCCCTGAGTTCCACCCTGTTGTGTCCTATGTAAGATGTAAGTACATAAAATAATGATGCCTACAGTATGTCTATGAAAGATCAGCTGCGCCGCAAGCTACAAAATGACGCAGCCAAATCTTTACAGCTGCGACAGTCCGGCGAAAAGGTCTTGGATCTTGGCATTGAAACCCAAATAGAGATGGCTCTCTTTGATAGCGGTAGACAATGTGGTACAAATTTAACTCGAGCATATAATTTACTGCTCTCCATCCCACCCTCCAGTGTCGAAGCTGAGAGGGTATATTCTTCGGCGAGTTACTTTGTCACCGCTTAAGAACAAAAATGAATGCCAATACTTCGGACGCCTTAAGTTTTTATATTATCAAAGTTTAAAACAGACAGTTAATTGTTAATTTATAAAGTATATGTTTGAGCCTAAAAAAAAAATATTGTTTTATAATAAAACTTAACTGAATTTTAAAATGTAACCAAAGTTCCTATTCTATTTCTAGTGAAGATAAATATGGATATTTAGTGCTATTAATTAAGTACAAATCAATAATGCTGACTATGTTACTTATGCAAGCCTGAATTGAACCCTAATTATAAGATAACTTTCCATTGTTAGTCTATTCACAAATTTTGATTGTGATAATTTATAATGATAAATAAACCTAAACTATATCCTAATTAATAGAATTACTTATCCTAGTTACTAATTTATAATGTTGATTGTGATATATAAGGTACCTGAAGTCCTAAACTAAACCTTAATTTAAAGATTACTTACACTAGCTGTAGCATAAGTAGCTAAACTACCACTTTTAGTTACTTTTGTTAACTTATTCTGTAAAACTATAAAAGAGTGTTTTTTTTTATTATTGAATAATAATAAAACTAATTAAAATGCTTAATTTTATTTGAATAGATTTAAACTGCAATCAAACCATACCCCCCCCCCCCCCAGTCTAGATGTTCTTGTTTGTGTTGAATTAATTGATATTATATTATTTTCAATATATGTTAAAAAATATTCGAATATAGAGCTAAATATTAATTTTATATATAGAAGTTTTAATTTTATTCGAATAGTAAAATTAAACGAATAGTGCAAACCCTACCCAAAGATAACCTTACAATACAAAACGTGCCAAAAAACCGCCCCACAGTTTTATTCCCCTTCAATTCCAAACAAGTCCATGCATTTTATTGCTAATTAATTGCGAGGTTTTTCTAATTAAGTCCGCCTGGGCCTTCTTACGAGGGGCCAAACGGGCACTATGCTGGAAATAGGCCATTAAAACGCTAAGATTGCAGGATATAGTCGGCTAATTAAGCATTTCAATCGACGCCACTAAATAAAACATGAGCCCTATAAATTGAGCCTACAGTGGAATACGTAGGTTCAGTATATTTATGGCTTTTGGAAGAATTTCTTAGTTTGAAGGTTATTTTGTGTGCTTTTAAGAAAAAAGAAGGTTATAACTAGACATAGGAATATAAGCATTTGCATGTTTGATTAGGCAAATGCAAAAAACTCTAATTTTATAGCGTTATTGGATATTTTTGTATTTTTTCATTGATTCTTATTCAGTAGTTAAATATGTTAGCGGTGTTGTATTATTAATTAAATGCTGTTCTATATAAATCCCAGATCTGACTTGAAAAGATCTCTGCAGAAATGGCGCCATATTTCAAGTTCTATCTAATAACGTCAGTGGACGCAAGTCATTTTCAGCCTACAAATTATTATAAACGAATTAGTAATAAACGTAACAAGATTGCACTTCAAAATCCTAGAAAAATATTTGCTTGTATTTTGTCAGATAAATATCAAATGATAATTAAATAGATTGTGACAATAAACGTAAATTCTAATAATAAAAGTAATTTGATAGTTTTACTTTTTTTTGTACATATTTGCATGCATATTTTGTTCCTTTTATAGTGCATATAATCAGATTTCTAGTTATAACACTTGTGATGAAACTAATACAATTGTTATTTAGAGATTACCGGCGCTTGGACGATGCATTGTACTAAATGTTTTGGATTATCCCTGCATGACATTAGCTAAAAGCTAACTAACAAGGGGTTTCATTAGTCAAATAAAATAATCGTCTTGTCCAAGTCAAAGTAAAATCGATTATTTCATTTGGGCAATCAAGCGGCACTTATTAATATTAACAATTTAAATTTAAACAAGTAAATTTTTTTAATTTCCAAAACCCCCGACAATCATTTTTACTTTTCACTTTTAAACTACAAAGTTTATCTAGTAATAGACACGCTTCGCTCAACAATCTATCCAACACGTAATTTTATTATTACACGATATCTTGCGAAAATACCCCAATTCAAACAGTAAAACTACCATAACTTTTAAACGGCTGAACCGATTTTCATCGAACATAACTAACTCACGATAATGACACCTTTCAAACAAAAATTTTTTTATAAAAATCGGTTCATCCGTTTAGGAGCCATGATGCCAAAGACAGATACACATATACACAAACACACAGGGCAAAAAATAATAATAATTGATTCTACTGTCCATTTGCAAAGAGTTCGAAAAGAGTTTTATATTTTCTAGATATTATTTTCTGGCAATAGGCTTGCCTATTACCTGGGGCTTATGCATAACCAGATAAATGTGGGTGTACCAGAATCTCTGCCTATCCACTCCTTTATACAGGAGTGATGTTATATTGATATATATATATATATTTATTTATTTGCTATAGATATCATCATCCCTCCCCCACTCCCCCAAGCGTCGCCGCACTGATCAGTCCTGTGCGTTTCGCATCCACCGGACTCACGCAGTCTTAAGGGCTTATTACACTACACGGTATTTAGGGCCCTAAACGCTAATTTAGGGTGGTGTAATAACTATTAGAAAGTTAGGGTTACCAAAATATTGACCTTTACATCATCAGCCTATTAATGTTCCCACTGCTGGGATACAGGCCTCCTCTCTGTGAGAGGGAATGGGCCGTAATCCACCACGCGGGCCAAGTGCGGGTTGGTGGATGTCAAATGTCTTCGAATTTTTGGTTCTAAGACAGTTTCCTCACGATGTTTTCCTTCACCGTTTTAGAGCAGTGGCGATGAAATAATTTACACAATAATTTAAAGCGCCTGCCTGGGCTCGAACCCACGACCTACAACTTGTAAGTCGCGGCCGATACCACTGGGCCACCACTGATCTACCGACCTTACGACTCAAACTGAAATATCGACCTTATTGACTCGGAATGCTGAAGTGACCCGATATTTAGGGCCCTGAATACCGTGTAGTGTAATAAGCCCTTTAACCAGGTCGTCGCTGCACCTAGAGGGAGGCATTCCAACGCTGCATCTTCTGGCATGCGATAGCCACTCCAGAACTTTTCGGCCCCAACGGTCATCCAATCTGCGAGCAATGTGTCCTGTCCACTGACACTTAATTTAATAGATAAGGTCACCCCAAAATACATGAATAAATATATTAAAGCTAAATGGTTTCGCTCGAATTGCAACAGAGTAAGCTTTGCGTCTGAGCTACGCTGTGGCCGCGGCGATATACTTAGCTCAAGATTGCTTATTAGGCATACTAATTAATAAGGAACTGAAATATCTAGCGACCTCATCAAAGCTGTTCCTGATTAACTGTTTTCTAAACTATATATATAACTATTCTTCTCTCTTATGTTCTGTAAATGAGAGTATGAATATGGTGATAACCAATTCAACCGGCCAGAGAGGCGATATCGGTTATAAATATGACAAAAATGTATTGGAAAGTCAAACGCTATCGAATGTCACGTGATCAATCCCTTACATTTTGACATTTCGACTATTGCCTTCGCTGACATCGAATGCCACTTCTCTAGAGCCTCTGGTCTCATTAATTCTATTGAAGCGAGTAGCACCAGAAACTGTTACTACCAATATGCGGCCTTTTGCAAATGTTCTTTTTCATCGACGATGCCATTGCCAAGAATGTGATACAAGCAAATTATGGAAACCAAACTACGTGGCGTTATCACTAACAAGTGAGCCGCCCCGACTTCACACGAGGCAAATTAGTACTGAACATCGTATCAAAATCTGTTTTGTGGTTTAGACGAAGTTAACCAGAACACAGAAATAACGTCGACAGATGCGGACAGCGACTTTGTTTTATACACAGATATACATCTAACTAGATGACGTGATTGTATGTACTTCGCGTGTAAAATTACGATCAATGATCCGTACTTTGAGTTTTTTATTTAGCATTATTGGCACCGGAAATCCAACAAAATCTAGATAAATGCCTAATTATGACATATTGAGCTGTAAAGACTTTATAGAAAAAGTTGGCCGAGGCATTGGAAATGTTTTCTTTCATTGGTAAGTTTTTAAATTGTGTGTGAAAAAGTGGCTCGCTTGGTTTTTATACAGATGGACGGATTTGAGATATCTAGTAAGATTTATGTCTGTAATTTTATGCTATTTATAGATAGGTCAATAGTTTATGGGTCTACAAACAAAACCATATTCAATAGAAAAGAGTGAAAGAAACTATTGGTTCCTATGGTGGGTTCTAACCAACAGTTGCTACATAATCAACGAAACACGTTTACAAATAAAGTAAATACTCATTAACAAAGGGGGTTTTTGTTAATGAGTATTTACTTTAAAGGGGGTTTTTTAAATTTGTAATGCTGCATTACAAATTTAAAAAACCCCCTTTATTATTATTTCATGCTTTTTAAACTAAATATAATATACCTAGTAGCAGACAAGCTTCAATCAACAATCTATCGAAACACGTAATAATGACACGAAATTCGCGAAAAAATCCAGATTCAAAGAGTGAAATGCGAATAACTTTTGAATGGCTAAACCGATGATTTTATTCAAACATAGCTCAGAACACTTTCGACAAAGTGACCTTTCAAACAAAAAAAAAACTATATCATAATCGGTTCATCCGTTTAGGCGCTATGATGCCACAGACAGACACACAGATTCACACACAGCAACACACGTCAAACTTATAACACACCTATTTTTCCGTCGGGGGTTAAAAATACCAAGTATCAATGTGAGTTTTTTAAATCACACTGTATTATAAATGCAAAATTTTGTGATTGTGTTTGTTTCTTATTCACGCTCGAACGGCTGGACGGATCTGGATGAAATTTGGGACAGAGATAGATTTTAATCCCGGAAATATGTTCCCTCGGCATAATTTCCTAGTTCATAATAATATATACTTTCTAAGTTTATTTCTATGATGAGAAGGGAATCTTGTATGAGAAGGGGCCTTTGCCCTAAAGTTGGACAGTTACAAGCTGGTATTTATTTAAAAAACTCGTACAATATCGACATCGACATCATTTTTTCTAGCCACTACATCTCGCCGACTTCCGACCACCGCACTGTAGCGATGACGTCACACCACAATCTAAAAATAAGCGTCGTCGCACACCGGGCAAGCACGCGCTCGCGCAGTTTATTATTTTTAATGCCGATCTATTCATGATTTGTGTGAGCCGTTGCTATGGGATCTGCAGCTGATTTAGTATGGAGCTAGAGTTGTTAACAGATGTGGTGAAGTTAGTAGTTGATGGTGAATTATGAGTTAAGCTAACTAATCCGATCTCGGAGCTTGTCTTGACTCAATAAAATCTGTCTGCCTAGGCCTTTTTTTAATTACCCGGCTGCGGCTGCAAGGAAAGGGTTGTTTTTCGCGCGTATCTTGTATGTATGTATGTATATATTCTTTATTACCTCGTATCATTCAAACAACTTGACGGATTTTTATAATTAAGACATAACGATGTCTTAATTATAAAAATGTGTAATGCTCAAGTGTTCTTAGGCAAGTGCCGTTAAAAAAATAAACAACTTTGGACGCTATATGGCAGGGGTTGCAATTTCTTTTTTCATGAAGGATTTTTAGATTACAAAAATATATACCACGTATATGTTTAAGTTTAAAACTCATCCGAAAAAAAAAGTATAACTAAAAAGTTGTAAATATTAAAGTTAATATTATCAAAAAACCCGACTGCAAAGATGTAAACAAGAAGAAAATCATGCTGTGCAGACGGAGGACATATGAAAAAAATATTACCCAACTCTAGGAGTTACTTCTGTGCGGGAATCGAACCCGCAACACGCACCGCAGCAGCCAATCGCTCAGCCACTGCGGCAACCATACATTTAACTATGTTGAGTCTTTACAGAAATCCCATCTGTCCTACACAGTCCACAACCCAGTAACTGGGTACAAGTTGACTCAAAAACAGTCCAGAAAATGGCGGAAATGTTTGTCACTGTGCAAAGAAAGTTTTATTAGACACTAGAATCGAACCCATCAAGGGAAGGAAAATGAGTGAAAACTAAAAACATCTTTGTGTGATGATTTACTCAAATATATGGAGATAGTGAGCAAATATTATGACCTATTTTTAATACGAATATTTTTAGTATTAGAATATGTCATGGACCAAGTGATTAATCAATGCACTATGTATAATTGCCAGCCAATATGAATCAAGTCAGATCGGGCAATGTAATGAATACTGATTTAAACTTCATTATTTGTCACATTGTTTGGTCAAAATTAATATTTCTACGTAACTGTTGGGAAATTTGATAATTATGATAAAATAGTATGGTTTTAAATAAAAACAAAGAAAAGGAATTATCTGTGAAAAAGTTATTTTTACATCAAAATTATAATTTATTTGGTCAGCAAATTATAGAATTGGTTAGCATAAAATAATTTTTGTAAGCCATGCCGATACGATTTTGTCCAAGAGCAAGCGAAGTGAGCTCGGGAGCGTAGGTCACCCCGTTACGGATAGGTTAGGTTCGAAGGAGATGACGGTAGCTGAAATGAGCAAGCAAAGCGTGTGAACTCAGTTCCCTCGCTTTGCTCGACCCTGCAACCGAAATGGGCAAGGACAGGGATAGGCCCCGCTTTGTTGTTTAAATCGTAATCGTACTTACCTACCATACTGTTGACATTGATTTTAACATAGTTAAATCAATGTCAACAGAATGTTATTCAGAAAGCCCGGTCAATTAAATTATTTCTATAGTTTTTAGCAGATTGCCTACTCACATTGAGCATTTTTAGAATTGTCTGGGCAGCTGTGGCGGCCTTACGGGGTGACGAACAGGGCAATCGCCCGGGGCTTCGCGCTACAACACAAAACGCTTACAATTTTATCCTTAGCAAACGGTTATTCAATTAAAAATTTAACATTATTTTATCAGAGGTCAACACTGTCCGTTCATAGTTCAGCGGATGTTAAATTTTAGAACGCTGATTTATTTTATTTTGTTTCATCTATGATTGTGTAATTATTACACAACTATGCCTTTTCGTTGTAACTAGAAAATGTTCTAATAAAAGTATATTTTATTTAGAAGATCGTTTTCTATGAAGAAACCCTGACTCTAATACATAGTGAAGTATTAATAACAATAATGCCAAGTTTTCCATTTTTCGTATATCATCCCTTCATCTCATACATTGTAAAAAGGACAAGGGCCTCGCAAATATCTGCCGTCCGCCCGGAGCCTCTCAGCGGTTAAGGCCGCCCCTGTGTCTGAGCATTATGAATAATGGTGTATTCCGTGTATTAAACACTTCGACCATAACAAATACACAAACGCATACCTTGTTCTCATGGGCGTAGTCAGATACTGCAGAATGCCACCAGCTACAATCTTCCTGCTTAATTTTCCATGTACCACGCTGTATGAACCTCATTATCTAACTCCCGAACTGTGACACACCACCTCACATTGCTACCTTTTTGTCGCAGGCGCTACTTCTGATCAGAAGATCTTGGTTTCGAATTCCGGCTAGTGCAGAGTGTTATCGGATTTCTTCATCTAGGTAAATCAGACTTAAAAATAGCCGTGAGAGAAATGGTGGCCGCGACTTACAAGCGTGGTGGCAGGCCACCCAGCAGGTGACCCAGACAGGCGCTTTACTTTGTGTAAATTATTTCATCACAACTGCTCTCAAAAACGGTGAAGAAACATCGTGAGGAAACCGGCATATCCAAGAACCAAAAATTCGAAGACATGTGACATCCACCAACCCGCACTGGGCCCGCGTGTTGGATTAAGGCCCATTTCCTCTCACAGAGAGGAGGTCTGCGTCTCAGCAGTGGGAACTTAAAAGGCTGATGATGAAACATAACCGATCAAATATGGATGTACAGCTACACTTCTGCATTAACTCTTCGAGGAAAACAATCGTGTGATGTTATGTCTAGCACATCACAATAATAAGTACTGAACTGAAGGTACTTGAGCTTGGAATTGTAATATTGTTCGTGAGAGATCTCTGTTCTGAAACTGACATGAAGTGCTTACAGTCTGAAACTGACTTACAAGTTAGTGTTGATGGGCACTTCAAACTAAGGGATGAGTTGTAATTAGGCTGTTATCAAGGACGATCAGTGAAATAATTAGAAATTCTAATTCAAGTAGCCTTTATAACTTAAGCTTTTTCATATTATAATTATTATAAATATAAAAATACGATACCTACCCTTTGGAAAGACTCGTGTCTCTGGCTTTTGGCTCTAAGTAACATTTGTCCAAGATGTCCAAAAATATCAACCGGGTCCAACGGCTTAGCGTCCGAGAAACTTCGAAAAATCTTGATATGTTAAGATGGTCACCCATCTACGGCCCGACCTCGGCAAGCGTTGCTTAACCTTGAAAATCGACCCCTGCGGCTGTTATAAATTAGCGTGCTTGGTCGAGTTCAAATCTGGGCAAGTACCAATGTGACTTTTTTAATTCATATGTAATTTCTAAGTCTATCTTGGACATCGCTGATATCGGTGAAGGAAAACATCGTGAGGAAAGCCGGACTCATGTTAATATTTTTAAGTTGGAACCTTCGACCCACCAATCGGACTTGCCCAAGCGTGGTGATTAATGCTCGTGCCTTCTCTAGATCAGGCTATCAGGCTTCAGACTGGTATTACTCGGGTCGCGGATAAATTTGAAAGAGAGTTACCGCAGCCCTGGCACAAGCAACTGAAGGAACACGGGTGGGTATTAGTCAGTAAAAGTCTGACACGCTCTCCCGCTTCACCCAGAGCGGGAGAAGTCATTGGATGACAAATGGTGGATGTATGGATGGTATTACTCGAATATTAAAGGTAACTACAGCCGCATAGAATATTCTGTAGCATAAAAGTGGTTTAATTTTACGAATTCTATGCTCCTGAGTTAAATCCACAATTATTAGTATAAAGCAAACTATTTTCATTACATACCTATCCGTAGGAATGCAAATACACAAGTACATTCTGCGTGCGAACCTTCGCAAACATAGGAAGCAGATGTGAGCCGTCCGTTTGTTTGTTATTCAAATATTACACATATTTCATTCAGTTGAGCTGTGTGTGTGAGATGCACACACATTTTATTGTTTGAGAGTGTGTGTGATAAAGGAGAGAGAGTAATGTGAAGCTATGCTGCGCGGTGCTGTGGCTAGCTAACTTGCAGTGCATTTTTTTTCAGTAAACAAACAGCTTCTTCTTCAATGCATTCCTAGCGAAGTATGTGTGCTGTTACTTTGCATAATTATTAAAGAATAGTGTGTTAAGACAACTTGTGGTATAAAAGAAGATGCAAAAAAAAAAGTCAAATATATTTATTTCAACTAGGCCAATAAGCGGCACTTTTGAACGTCAAATTAAAAGTCCACTGAATTAACATTAGGGATTTTTACAACCCTGTTTACAGTCCGTTCAACCGATTTGGAGTTCTAGATAGCATAAAACTTGTTACCAAAAATAAATATTTACTACAGCTGCCATTTGTCATATCTCTAACACAATAGAAGCCAAAATCGGTTGAACGGGATGTAAACTGGGATTATTTAAATGTCTAATGTTATCTCAAATGGAGTTATGGGTAGTGATAGAAATTTTATAGAGTATGCATAGATGGTTTGGTCATGTACATACATATCTACATGTCCCTGACATACTCATTTTGCTTCATTTACGTTCATACATCTAGTCATACACGCACGCCGGTTATGAGTACTGCGCACCTGGCCGCCCTGAAGAACATCACCTATAAGATCCGTGTATGTTACCCCTAGGAGAGCTTCCGCATATGGATCGCTTTCTATTAGCGCGATGTTTGTAAAGGGATCAATACCTTCTTCAAATAAGGACATTCTTGATGACATCGGTCGAATAACGAGTACACGTATTTTTTAAGAAAATTTAAAGTGCAAATCAGTTGAATTGCATCGCAATGTGTCCATGTAATGGCAGGTGCAATTTAAACCGCCTATCGGTGTTTTATAAATCGAATCATGTCGAGCCACCAGGAACGCCACTTACAAACAATTGGCGTCTTTATAATATTAGTTAAGCCTAAGAGCGAATGAGCTGAGTAGAACGTAGCATACTCTATACTCCATTTACTAGGCTCTAGGCTCTTTTAGGTGCACACTTTGTAATAAAAATACAACAAACACTATTACAGTCAAGATTGATGTGGAGTTAAATATAATCAATTTAAATAACAGCTGTCACACTTAATTGCATCTATTTAACCTATCTACCTTCTGAAATTACAAGGCCTTCATTGAATATTGTTTAGTTTTTACATTTTTTTTTTTTTTTTTTTTTTATAATTTATAGGCTCGCGTTTGACCACTATCTCGCCTGATGTTAAGCGATGATGTGGTCTACGGTGAAGCACGCTTGCCTAGAAGAAACCTATTCACTCTTGACTTAAAGACCCCAAGGTTGTAGCTGTCAGGGAACAAAGACCCCGGAAGGGAGTTCCACTCCTTAGCTGTGCGCACATAAAATAATATCGTGTCAATGTTTAAAATCTAAAAGAAGCAGAGGCGGACAGTACCGGAAACATTTTTCATGTCACTATAACTCAACCAAATCTAAAATGTTACCTGTTCCGTTCATAAGTTGTGGCTGCACGTGTTTTTTTATTTTGTCGGTTTATGATGTCATATATCCGTCAAATTGCGTAAATAATCTGCATTTGTCAATTGTCATACTGTCATTCGCTTGTGGATACTTGTGAATGCTACGCCTTTTCTCGTTGTTATTGCTGAATTTTCGCGGTTTAGTTGTTACTGTTTTTCTGTTGTTATTGTTTTCTTATCGTTATTAGTGTTAGTTTTGTGTTGTTCGTACAAAGCGGTACGTTTTGTTGAAATATTGACCGGGACGACCCCGGTGCAGGCCCGAGTGGCTTGCAAGCGCAACATGTACGCTCTGTAACTGTTAGTAACGCTGATCAGTGTCAACAGCGAAAAATACGTGGCCCCAACGTTGATCCAGACGTTAAAATATTGCCTCCCAAGAAAAAGAGAACAAAGCAAACACCGATTCGTGCTGCAGAAAACAAAACCAGTCATAAATATTGATAAAGATGTTAAGGGGTCCAGGCCCGAAGGTACTTATGCTTATAGGACGCAGTTAATTAACAAAACTGCAGAAATTGCAGGTAAGGATCATAAAATTATTATTATAAATAAATGTATTTGAAAGTAACATGCTTTGTGAGTTAATACCTACATTATTAATCTTATTTTATAGGCATATCTCGTGCAACAGTCTATAATATACTGAACAAGTACAATACAGAAGGTCGCCTGCATGCCCTCCTCGCCAACGGAAATACTCAAAATCTGACGATTATGATGATATAACGTTAAGTGGAATACGAAGAAAAATTCATTCTTTTTTCTTTGATAATGAGTTACCAACGTTGGACAAGATTCTGGAAGCCGTTAATAGCGATGAGTCTCTACCTGATTTTAAAAGAAGCACTTTATACAAATTAATCAAGAACAAATTGGAAGACGGCTTATCATTGGCCATATTAGTAAAACTTGATTTAAATGTATTTCTTTTGATAATTTCAAAAGAAATACATTTAAATCAAGAATTGATCAACAAGTGATCACTTTATTAATGATTTGGTAATATGACATTACCAAATCATTAATAAAATGATCACTCCGTTCTCCGAGAAAGATGTTTATGGTTGTAGATTAACCTGTTCAATGACAGTAATGATGCAGTTAATTTCGGTTGCTACTTAAAGGTTAAAATCTATTTCCAGTGATCAAGTAATCTACCCCACCGGTACACATTATTGATTTGCTTTTATTTCATTTCACAGGATCAACGGGTGGGTTTTTGATGGAAGGTGAATTAATATTTGAAGCCAAAAAGGGTGATGGAGACTATGAGAGAGACCATTCTGAAATGGATGCACACAATTTTGAAAAGTAGTTTGAATTAATATTATCAGAAGTCGAGAGTGGTGCAGTTATTGTTATGGATAATGCGCTATATCATTCGATGAAATTGGAGAAGCTGTCAACTACAGCCACACGAAAGGAAGATATTTAGGAGTGGCTAAAAAGCAAAAATATTCCTTTTGAGGAAAAAGATCTTAGGGGCACTTTATTATTATAGTTAACATTATGACTTTTGTTACCACCCATGTCAATTAATTATTATAATTTGTGATGACTGATGGTAGCAGTGACTAAACTGTTAAGTGGTGTTTTGTATCGTATTTATTTCGTATATTGAAAACATAATAACATAAAGTTGTTTTTAATAAACTGATTGTTACTATTTTTTTTATTTCATGTACCTATCCAAGCATCGTGAAGAGTAGACAGAATACGCTTTATTGTATGCCATACATTGTTACTTACAAAAAAATCACATACATTATTTATTAAAATTGTTTGAACTTGACTTGAAAATAAAAGGTTTCGTACTCCTGCTTCTGCGAGCCTGTTTTGTCTAATGCTATAATAAGTGGAGTATAGCATAGCTTGATATGGACATGTCACCCTAACGTGATCTCTATGTGTGTGTATTTAGGAGTGTGCGTGTGGTCAGTATTGTTAGACAAACGTAATTACACGTATTTAATTTAATATAATTTACGGGTTATGTGATATTATACAATTCTGTGCTGAGCCCGAGCAAATGTACCGAGAATTAATAGTGTAAACAATAAACAAATGACGCCGCGATTTGCGCAGTGATCGCATTCAGCATTGGATTGGCCTTGTTTATTATATCTATGGGTTGGCCGTTATATCATTGTGCTTGTTAGTTTACCTATAAATTAACTGAATTATCTGAATGCATGCCAAACACGATACAAGAGTACAGTTTTAACATTAATTGCAATGTTTTTTACATCAATAAATGTGATAGACTGTTGTCCGTAATCTGTAAACCGCATTTTTGTACTTCACCCAAACTTTGAAAAACGAGGTCGTACTACTTGTCTTAAGGTATCACTTAGTACAGAAGCATCGCAATTGCACCAAAGGTTATTAGTAAACTCAAAATAACTAGTTTAATTATGGCTTACAGAGGGGGATCTGGTAGGAGGAGCATGCATATTCCGGGCGAAAAGTTGATAGCTGGCAGATTTGGCTTTCTGAGAGATATCTACTTTTTGCCCTGAATAAATGCTTGTTCAAAATCCCTACCCCTCCCTCTATTAGACAAAATGAAATTATACTAACTATTACAATTGTCAGAGTATAATGTTATTACGGACCGAATTTACAGGTGCTGCCGAATAAAAAAATGGTGGTCTAAACAAAACTATTTTGGACTTATGACAATGGGACTCGCTGTTAGAACGTCGCTTTATGCGTTTCCTTTTGTAAAGGTACTTTATGTTGATAAATGTGATTTTAAAAGCGAGCTCGAAACATTTTTAGCACCCTGTCTCAGATAAGTAGGTTTTCTTTTGACAGAGAAGAAGACAGGGCAGCAGACTGGAAGAGCTTAGTAGTTCTTGTGTCAAAAAAAAATGGGAATAGATTGATTGCGCCACCCTTCACTGCTGCCATGGCTAAGGGTAAATATGCTACTGCGTGACTGCGCCTGCGGCTGACTAACGTAGAACGAGTACGCGGCAAATTATTTGAAGTAGTGTAGGTAATAGACGGCTCAATAGATAGATAAGAAGTAAAGACGTGCGAGAAACCGTGTCAGGGAAAACTTTCAATTTAATACGTGCTTTAGTTTTTACGCGCAAATTTGTAAACACATTTTTATTCTGTAAATAAGTGGTTCTGCCAAAGCCAAGCCAGCCCCCATGATATTCGCGTCCTAGGCTATAGCCTGGTTAACTTTTGGGTAAATCAGATCCTGGTCATTAATTATAAAAATTCTCTGAGCTGTTTTACAACTGTGAGTGTTCTAAACAACTGCTAAACATTTAAGATTTTATAAATAACAAGTATTTATTAGTAGGTATCTGAAGAACTTTATTTTTCATCTGGAGATCAAAATAGCAGTATATTACGACTAAGCTTATCTCTCAGCCACTACAGGAAAAACGGCATCTAAAGTTTCAATAGCAATCTTAAACAGTTGTAAGATAACGTCACAAAGGACCAATGTATCGGAGGCTGCGCGCACGCCTCTCGCGCGACAACCAATCGGAGCGCCCGCTTTGTTAAGGGGGTGGTAACATATTGAGATACGGTGTTTTTTTTTGTTCTATTTGGTCTTTATTCTGAACTTAATGTTTGTATGTGAATTATGTATAAACGATTGTATATGATTTAAGTGTGAATGTTTCTTTTGTTCTTTTTGTGTTTTATGTATATTATGTGTTTGTGTGACTGCTTTTGTCATTGTAGTTTTACTGTTTCTGTATTTATTTGAAAAATCAAACAAACCTCTTGTCTTTTTAACTGTCAAAGACATTTCGTCTCTTCAAGGATTGCACCTTCAAAAAATTCATTAATGCTATTTTTTTATTTTATTTGAGTTTTGACCAGTATTCAGCTATGTTTACAGCCTTAGCAGTGGTTTTTCAAGATTCATCACATTTCTTTCAATTAAACCAGTTTAGTTTCAGAAGAGTTTCTCTAATCCGGTACTTCAGTAGCAGTACTTCGGCACATCCAGTAGTGCGGCACTCTCCGCCCGCGTCTTCCCTATAGTTCTCTACTGTTACATAATATGCCCTTATTAATTTGGTATTACATCATGATAGCTTTATTTAATTTATCTTGATTTTTTCTATACAATCCAATAATATGAACATTTCAATAATCTGGTTTTCAATATTATGGATTAGTAGACTCTACTGTTGACTTTTTAACCCTATTTGACAAATTGACCTAATGATTGATTGATTGCTTCGATTGTATTTTGGAAATTAACTGAATCTGACTTTATCAATTTTTTTTACAATGTTTAATTATTTGTATATAATTATATATGGCTATTTTAATTTATTTAAATCTTGCATGCCAATTTTTACGCCGAATGTATGTCTCTAGTGTTCTCACAATCACAACCCAACATCTTATGTAGTACCTACCTTCATTCTGGCAAATAAATGATTTGATTTGACTGTGTTTATAGGTCAAATAATCAGAAAGTTGGACTTGCAATGACTTAATAAAGCATCAAAGTTTAAGATTTATCTCAAATGTAAACTAATATGGAAAACTTTATGAGTACTAAACATGGTAAATATCTATAAACTACTGAACCCGTTACGAAAATTCTATCACAAACAGAAAACAACACAATCGCTAAGCCAATGACCCTAATAAGGGAGTATCTCCACTGGACTAGCATTACAAAAGGACGGCTGCTAAGAACACAGTAAGGAAGTTACGGAGCTTCGACTCTGACTCCGATAAGTCGGAACTTCCGATTGATCGGAGCTTCGACTCTGACTACGATAAGTCGGAACTTCCGATTGATCGGAGCTTCGACTCTGACTCCGATTTTGTAAAATAAGCTGACTTTGGTGCAACGTTTTGTAAAATAAGCTGACTTTGGTGGCTTCTCATTCCTTTGTTTTACAATATATTTTTAAACAAAAATACAGTATTTATTTACTCAATGAGCTCTAAACAGCGATATCCCACTCGATGGTGTAGAGCAATATTTTTTTCGCGCTCTCCTTTCGCTGTATGGGAGCGTCTCTTATATATATTTAAAAATATTTTTTGACAATTTATTTATCTTCGGGTCAACAAGATGCATAATAAACAGTATTTAGCATTAAATTTTATTAATAAAACCTGTGTGACAGACGACGGTCAGACGGAGAGACAGATGGATAGAAAGACGGACAGACTGACGGACACGTGAATGACAGCAATAGGGCTCCGTTTGAACCCTTCGGGTACGGAACCCTTAAATGTGGGCTCGTGCTCGATCGCGTTAACATAAACGCCAATTTGTAATCAAAATAAACAAAAACAAATGAATATAGGATTTCGTTTATGCGATAAAGTGGATTTAAAAACTCGAACTATGGTCTCAGGTGAATGCATGTCGCACGGGGAACCTCCCTCCCTACGTGCTTTCTGTGGCCTCCGACTCCAACTCTGATCCCAGTTTCGACTCCGTGAAATCAAATGTAAATTAACTCCGGTGCCGATAACCACCTCCGTAACATCTCTAGAACACAAATACACAGATAGTAGCTATCAAAGACATGTCAGAACTAGATGCGCTCATCGGGGAGCACTCGCACGAACAGACAGCGTACAGTTTAACTATCTATTCTAGCTAGATCAACTCTTTGATCTAGGTAGGGATAGTTAGTTGGTCTAACCAGTTAAAGATAAAAATACCTTTTTTTGTACAGTTTTAAGCCAAGAGTTTGTTGTTCCTTCTTAAAAAAAACTTTTCAACAAAAAAATAATACCGACTTCTAAAGCAAAACGCTACAAAACGAAAAATTACTTTTTTTTTAGGAGTCGGTGTCTTTTTACCTATTGCTTTGCGTTTTTTTAGGCACGGACTTCGGAAAAAAAGATTGTTTTCGATTTGTAGTGTTTTGCTTTAGAAGTCAGTTTTTTTTTTTTGTTTTTTTTTTTTTTTTTTCAGTTTTTAGGGTTTCGTGCCCAAAGGGTGAAAACGGGACCCTATTACTAAGACTCCGCGGTCCGTCTGTCTGTCTGTAACCAGGCTGTATCTCATGAACCGTGACAGCTAGACAGTTTAAATTTTCACAGATGATGTATTTCTGTTGCCGCTATCTTCTTCATAGCGTGTCGATAGCAAAAATTGTCTCTAAATTTTATGTTTGGCCCAGAATTCTGCCACGGCAACACCTACCGGTGACGCAGCTTTAAGGTCTTCATATGCACAGGTGACAGGGCAGGCCGCGTAGGATGAAAAGTGGACCGGGGTGCGGTGTGGACCATGGTCTGCGGGGAGACGCCGCACAAACACTGAAGGTTGGAGCCATCTGAGAATCCCCACCTGTGGAGGTT
Source organism: Anorthoa munda (assembly GCA_945859665.1). Lineage (NCBI taxonomy): Eukaryota > Metazoa > Arthropoda > Insecta > Lepidoptera > Noctuidae > Anorthoa > Anorthoa munda. The sequence goes on from OX243898.1 coordinate 35,579,444, forward strand.
GTCTTTGGTGCGGCCGACCTGCGTGCGGAGTCTATTAAGAGTTTTCCAGGTCGGCCATGGCAACGCGTGCCCTGGCGGGAGACTCTCCGATGGCTCCATGAAGTAGTCAGGAGGCTTGAGCTTCTCCCGCCAAAGATCGCATCTCTCCGAGGCGGCGATACCATCAGATGGACTCACGCAGCTAAGGAAGCTTTTTAGGCTTTTCAGCCTTTGAGGCACCGAGCCGCGCCCGTGCATTGGGTGGCGTGGGTCGTTTTCAAGTTTCGCCCTCTCTGTGCGGCCCGCTATAGTTCTGCGAATTTCCGGGGGCGCAATCCCGATCAGTGGGTACAGCATTTGCACAGGAGTCGGTTTAAGGCAACCAGTGGCAATCTGGCACGTCTCATTTAGGGCTGTATCCACTAATTTTGAGTGCGCTGAGCGGCTCCATACTGGACTAGTATATTCACCAGCGGCGAAACAGAGCGCTATACCAGTAGTTTGCAGAACACGAGGAGACGCCCCCCAACCGGTGGTCGTTAGGCGGCGTAGCAAGTTGTTTCTGCTGTGCACTTTCTGTTTGCCATTCTCGCAGTTCTTTCTGTAATTGAGGGACCTATCCAGAGTAATGGCAAGATATTTTGGATGTGAACTGTGGGTGACTGGCACCCCCTGCCATGACACGTTAAGGGTTCGGCCCGCTTGTCTATTACGGAGATGAAAGACGCACGACTGTGTTTTTGAGGGATTTGGCTTCAGCGCGTTGTCAGCATAGTAACGGCTGAGATCACAAAGGGCGGTAGAAAGATTGGCCTGAATCTCCTCAAAATCAGCAGCTTGGCAAATCAAAGCCAGATCGTCGGCGTAAAGAAAGCGGGTTGTGTTAGGGCTCACCGGTTGGTCATCTGTGTAGATGTTGAACAGCAGTGGCGCCACTCATGATCAAGTGTAATAGGTAGTAATGCTGAAATGATGATTCATCATTTGCGTACCTGTTTCCCAACTTGTTGGGATGGCTTCCAGTCTAACCGGTTTTATAATATATTTTAAATTGAGAATTGGCTCGCGCTTGACCTGATGGTAAGCGATGACGTGGTCGACGGTGAAGCACGCTTGCATAAAAAGTAACCTATTTACTCTTGACTTAAAGACCCCTAGATTTAGCTATCGGGAAACAAATCTGACTACCAGTATTTTACATGAAGCGACTGCCTATCTGACCTCCACAACCCACTATCTGGGCAACACGATATCTCTTGGCTAGACTGGTGTCAGATCTCAGGCTTCTGACTCCCGTAATAACTGTCAGAGATCTTCAAATGACAGCCGGGACCAACGGCTCAACGTGCTTTCCAAAGCACGGCAGAAACTAGCTATGTGAATATGGTCACCCATCCACGGACCGACCTCGGCAAGCGTTGCTTAACCTTGAAGATCGAACTGTGCGGCTGATATTATTTAACCCCGAGCTCTCACATGTCTTCGAATTTTTGGTTCGAAGACATGCCAGTTTCGTCACGATGTTTTCCATCACCGTTTTCAGAGCAGTGGTGATGAAATAATTTACACAAAGTAAAGCGCCTGCCTGGGTTCGACCTAGATATTGTAAGTCACGGCCATTACCACTGGGTCATCACTACCGACATGATGATTGGTTACGTGAAATTTTGGTAGCGCTTGGCAATCCAATACAATTCGACTTTACCTAATCGCTTTCACGACACTTTTGTTGATAGTCTGTCACTTATCTAGTGCCTCTAGATACAACCCGCCACTATATATTCCTACTCATAAGATGGGACAACAATACAGACAGACAAACAGACATAATGTCGGCTTCACATAACGAGTGCTTGTTAAATTCACGCTCCGATACGTTTTTTCTTCAAAGTCTTTGAATAAGTTTATAGGTTCAATAGTTCTTATAATGTTATTGTTCAAATTGTAGGGATCTGTTTGATGTAGGGTAGTACGATATCCGGTCGACCAAGGAGTTTTCTTTTTAAAGGCGTATCTTTGATTTTGAGTGCCCATCCTGTTTTGTTGCAGATTCCTTTTAAAGCAACTGAAGAACATTGTGTAAGACAGAAGCAGTATGATTTGAAAAATTCGTGAGAACTTGGTATACCGTTAGATCTCACTTCTTTTATCAGCGAAGTGGTTTTGAAGAACTTGGCTACCTTTCACATGTTTTGTTTGGGGTATGTGTTGTGATCGATGTGCTGCTGATATGAATTTACTTGTTATTGGTTATAACCATTTAGGTGGCCGAGTCACCCACGTCCGTAGGAGTGTACCCTTTGATTCCCTACACATGGTCTCCGGGTGGTGCAAATTGTAACACTTTTTTTTGGCAGAAGGCGATCTTGCTAAGGGAAGGTTTGTTACCTGGATTATCATATTTCATTCACTATATTGCATCCCTTTTTATGTCGCTTCTTTATTCAGGACTCGTGGCTGAATTGTGTAACCACTTAGAAACGGCACTCTGGCATAATAATCTCCCCGATAAATACATTCTTTTCACTAAAATAACAATAAAATTACCAGATATTATTTGTTTGTTAGCTGGAAGCATTACATATATAAAATCATTTTATTAGTCAGCGATTGAGTTCAATTCGAGATTTGTTTTGGGATGACGGGATATTGTTGTCCAGATTTATGTCGGTCAGGTGATTACTTTTATTTTATTTAGAAGTTTCGGCTTGGATCGTTCTGAAATGTCAAGTGTCACTCGACATTGGCGGGCGACGCGTGCGTCCGGATATGTCAACCAGAGTGACATTTAGTATTTGTGTTTTTATAGAATTTAATTAAGAATTGAACTTAAATGAGTTGATGGATGTGATTTGAACCTGGGATGGTGTATTTTATGGAAGGGTGATTGTTCCGTGTCATTTCTTCAAGGATTGTAATTGTTTCGTGGGTTAGTTAAAATCAAAGTGATTTGATTTTTGTGCGATGCGTATCCGAACGGCACTGGGTGATTTGACGTTTTGGTTTGTGCGTGCGGTGATTGTTTTTCATTTTCTGCGAGGCGGCGCGGTGAACGGAGCTTCCGTGACCCGCCTGCCAGCGTGCTGGTTGGGCCGAAGCCCTAACCAGGAACCTGTAGGTTGAAGTGGTTGCTAAGAGACTGGCCGGTTTTGCTTTGGGACGCGTGAGTGCGTCCCGGCGACCAGAGGCTGCTCGTGTGTTGGTGATTGGTGTTAGTGTCGCTTGGTCCACGTGTTCCGTGTGCCGGCGACCTGGGTGCTGTTTGTTGCTGCGGTGTGATACCTGGCGTGATTGTGTTCCTAAGTTGGGCTCATAATCCCTCACGGTAAGTCGCCTTGCTCAGGGGATTGACCCCATCGTATTTCGTTGTGAGTTCTGTGTGCTGACTTGCTGGTTTCTTTCAGAACGACGTGGCGTGGGGTCGAAATTGGGCCGACCTATCTACCCTACGGGTTTTCCTTCCTCCGATAGGTACGTGTTTGACTTTCTAAAGGCTCTGTCAGTTGGTATTCGGTTTCTTAGGGTGGCCGATACATTTATATTATTTGGGCTGGCCTACTGTTTGTGGACAGGCTCCATATAAATATACATATTTACATACACCTTAGGCATGATTTCCATGTGCTCGGAGGGCCCATCCATTATGTTAGCCTATGTAAGGCCCGGTGTGTAAGATAATACCTTCCATGTTTTAGCGACCTGTCTGTTCTATATAATCAAAACCCTTTGTTTGATTTGAGTTTTTGTGCTAAGAAGTTTTTGTTCTGTAACCACAGGAGGGGTTTTGTTGGGGCTGAAGACCGTCTGATTTTGTTGGGGCTGAAGACTGTCTGATTTTGTTGGGGCTGAAGACTGTCTGGTTGGGGCTGATTGCCTGGCTGAGGCTATCCGCTCGAGGCAGGCCGTCGCAGAGTGGAGTTGGCTGGCTACGCGACGGTCCACGAGTGACAAGCTTTCTGATCCTACTGTTTTTTTATTATTTTTTATTTTTTGTTCTTCGACCCTCAACTTAAAATTAGTTGATAAATTTTGTACGAAGAAAAGTTTGACCAGCCAACTGCAACCAGCGACCCTTTTAACTTATTTACTTTTTGTGACGTGTTCAAGGGTTACACTTAATAAACATCTATCTCAGTATTTGGTGCTTTATTGTTCCCAAGAAGAAATCGCGTTACAAAATCGGGTCTATCCCACTAGTCCCATTGGCCCAGTCCCACCATGGGACAACTGATACTAATATATTTTTAAAATTATATCCCATTAGTTCCATAGGACAGCGAGTACTGATTATATGATTGGGACGGTGAACGTGTGCAAAATTACATCTTAATCAGTGGAAGATAACTGCTTTAAAATTCAGTTGCAAGATTTGACCCGAACACACATACATACATACATACATTGCAAGTTAAATGCCCTACGTTGAACGCCACCTGTAAGCCCAGTTCCTCGTTTTACAGATCAACCGTGCCTAAAGTAATTTTATAGGATATATTTTACTAGGGAAAGATCCAATTAAACAAATACTTCATTACACATTACAAGGTTTATTGTAATAAACTATCCTACAGGTACACATACCTAAAATGTGGCGAGCCACTTAACATAGATCTTTCCAGATCATTATCAAATAGGCATTTACTCTAACGCACCCCGACTCAGTACCAAGGTGTGTTAGGGAGACATCAGAGATGAGACAGCAAAAATACAACAAGCTCAGAGTCGCTTGTGAGGGTTCGTGAGATGAACGCTTAATAATTTCTAACTCAATCGAATACTAACAGACGTATTATGTGCTCATAAAAGGAACAAAATGCTTCGGCAAAGCAACCAGAGATACAACCAAAACATAAAATCTATAACAACTGGTCTTATTACACTGAAATTACCTTATCAAAATGTTCAGTAGAACTACGTTCAATTCTTTCCATCCGTTCGCGTGCGGCTGGCCAGGATGTGGCTGGAGGTGGATCACTGTGTTGCCCAATTTCTCACAGGGCATGGTAACTTTAAAAGTAAATTGTTTTCCTTCAAGCTCGTTGCCTCGCCTTTATGTCAGTGTTCTACATCTGACTGCGAATATGTACCTACAATAAGGAAGCCGGAAGGTAGGCACTGGAACCCCGTAGGTAATAAAACAATGTATCCTAGTAGTGTTTGGGCTTTATTTAATTGAAATGAGATGTAGACGTTCTCTGGCTATAAATTATTTTCATGGTAATATGAGGTATCTGGTTTTGGTCAGCCAGCTCGCGAATATGTATCTTTCGACTGCACAGCATGATTTTCTTCTTGTTTATCTTTTTTCGTTCCTTTTTAAACAGTTGTTTTTTTTTTTTTTGGATTAATCTATTAAACTATGATCCTAGACATATATAATGTAATACCCCCTAAGGTACCATTACCTTAGGGGATAATACGTTATATTATAGTGGAAATTCTATTGAAGGTTGATAACGCAAAATATATAAGAAATTTACAAAAGCAGGATTATTTTTTTAATTTTGCCATTAAGTATTAGTAGACGATGACGACGATTGACGACATCGCAATCATACTCTTAATATCAGTATTTGCTGTCCTATGGAGTATCAGTTGTCCCATGGGACTAGTGGGATATAATTTTAAAATTTTGTTAGTATCAGTTGTCCCATGGGACAAGTGGGATATATTTTCCCACTTGTCCCATCGTGGGACTGAGTCAATGGGACTAGTGGGATAGACCCACAAAATCAGGTGACAATAACTGGTGGTAGGTTTCGGCCGAAGGCTTGCGACCACCCACCGGGCAAAGACGTACCGCCAAGCGGCTTAGCCGTGTTCCGGTTACGATGCTCGGTGTAGCCAACTAGAGGAGTTGACAGCTGTTCTACTGCTGGCAGACCAGCCTGACGCGCGCTGTTATAGACGTATCGGGAGACTAGTCGCGGAGGGTAGCGGGATCCTAGGCACGGTGCGCCGCTGGCCGACCGCAGGTAGTTGGGGGCCCAAGTAGTGTGCCAGCTACACATGAAAGGCTGCCCCGCCAACTGTTGAAAAATCCCGGAATGCACCATCGTGCTGGTTGGCGACCAGATGGGGAGGGTCCGATGGACATTCCGGAGGGGCTCGGGCTTCCCCGCAGTCTCCGGACTAGTGCCCCAATGATGTCGTCTTTTCAGTGCATGTCTGAAGGTTAGCAGCGTAGAACCTCGTCTCACTTCCTTCTCCTCACCTTCATTCACTCTTCTACAATGATGCCAAGGAAAAAGAATATTAGACTTAAACACAAACAACAACACAAAGTGCACCTTACCAACATTCGAGGTCTGCACTCAAATCTCTCTGCAGTCCACTACCACCTGGAGGCTGAGAAACCAGCGCTGTTATTCCTTACGGAGACGCAGATAGCGAGTCCGTCAGACGTGTCGTACTTATCTTACCCAGGGTTTACCCTGGAGCACAATTTTAAACCGCGCGCGGGTGTGTGTATGTACGCCCGTGACGATACTTGCTATCGGCGCCTCCGTAACTTTGAGGACTCCAGATTCTCAACGCTGTGGGCTTTAGTGGACACAGGTCTGGATAAGATTATCTACGCCTGTGTCTACCGTTCACACAGCGGAGATCAGCTAGGAGACAACCAGGCTCACAGAGTACCTCAGTGAGGCTGCTGACGCGGCAAAGTAGCGGTACCCTTCCGCCCAATTAGTGTTATTGGGGGACTTTAATGCCCACCACCAGGAGTGGCTCTTCCCATACCAGTGCACTGACCATGCTGGACGGGAAATGCGTAAGCTTTTGCTAGCGCTAAACTTCACCCAGCTGGTCTAGGGGGCAACGAGGGTACCAGATGTTGATTCGCACACAGCCAATTGCTTGGACCTTCTGCTGACAACAGATCCAGACAGATACTCTGTGTCGATAGTTTCACCGTTAGGTAGTTCCGACCACTGTCTGGTGAATTCCCCGCCCGATCCCAGCCAAAAGGCACCCGGTGGGTTTGGCGGTACAAATCAGCAGATTGGGAAGGTATGCGATCTTTTTTCGCATGCTATCCTTGGCAGCCTACTTGCTTTTCTTTTTTTTTTTTTTTTTTTTTTACTATGTATAGGCCTGTGTTTGACCACAATCTCACCGTGGTCAGTGATGATGTGGCCGATGGTGGTAAGCACACAAAGCCTAGAAGGGAACTGGCTCTCAAGTGCTGCTGTCGGAACACACCGGAAGGTGCTTGGCGACAGATTTTCAACTTGAGGGTGGTTGCCAGCCAGGCGGGTACTACAAAGTACCCTACCACCGTGCTATGGTTTCCTCACGATGTTTTCCTTCACCGAAAGCTCAAGCTCATTGTAGGATTCGAACCCGCGACCTTCGTCTCGGTATCCGACGTCACTACCACTGAGCTATCATCGCCTTAAAATCTAATCTTTGACTGATCCATCGTCGTGCGCGGACGCCGTGACGGATGTGTTGCGTCAGGGAATGGAGTACTACATTCCGCTCTCTGACGTATCAATGTCTAGCGAAGACTGGCCATGGTTTGGCGCCAAATGTAAGCGCGCCGACGCGCTTAAGCATCGGGCGTACCTGGCTTGGGTCGACGCTCGATCGCGTAAGGCGGGTGACGTGGGTCAGAAGAAAAAGGCTTTCAACAGGGCTGCCAAGTCCTGCAAGATGCTGCTGCGAAGGGCTCGGTTCGACCACATTGGCCGAATAGGGACCAAACTTGCTTCTTACCCAGCAGGTAGTAAAGCGTTTTGGTCTCTGGCTAAATCGGTCGAATCGAACTTCTGCCGTCCCTCTCTACCACCACTGCTGAAACCCGACGGGTCGCTGGCCCACTCGGCTGAGGAGAAGGCAAATTTATTTGCCTCTCTTTTTACGGAATCTTCGTCTGAATCCTGGTGACACGCGCCCCCCCCCCCCCCTTCTTCTGATGGACGTGAGACGAGTATGTCGGACATCCGTATCCATCAAACGGACGTCCGTAGGGTGCTGCGCAACCTCGACGTGAACAAGGCTAGCGGCCCTGACGGAATACTAGCAATTCTTAGAACATGTGCGCTTGAATTGTCTCCGATCTTGACACGCCTATTCCGCCTTTCTTATGAGGCTGGAAAAGTGCCGAATGCATGGAAGCAGGCTAACGTATAGCCCGTGCCCAAGAAGGGAAGTCGAGCTGACCCGGCCAACTACAGACCCATATCTGTAACTCTGTAAGTCAACTCTGTAAGAGTATGGAACGTGTACTCAATATTAAGCTCCTGGCATACCTAGAAGCAAACGATATCCTAAGTGACCGCCAATACGGCTTCCGCCGAAATCAGTCTACTGGGGATCTTCTAGCGTATGCCATTCACATCTTTTTTTTTTTTTTTTTTAGCGTGGAGAAATGCTCATGCATACTGCGCTACCACGGGGAGATAGCGCAGTTATGTGGGACTCCAACCCACTAAAACTCCACGGTGTCCTCCTGTGCCGCTTATGGCGGGAACACGGGTACGCGTTAGCACTCACCGCGAACCCGCCGCGGCTGTCCGTCACTGGACCCTCCTCTGGGGATTACCCCCCATCACCGGCGCACCAGAATACACTTTGCACCGTGACCACCCCAGGGACCAAACCAGTACATGGGTGCCAGACGACCCCGTGTATGGCACCCTTGGTCCCCTTGTGACGGGTCAAGGTCAATGGCCCCGCCACCTACCATGTTTCGGCCGCAGAGGATAGGGAGAGCGGCCAACGCTATACCGACACTCCTCCTCCCCTGCGGCCCCACCGCGTCCGCCATCAGACGGTGGCGACCCCGTCCAGGCCGCGGAAGGTAGGGAGAGCGGCGCACCGCAATACTCCCGCCGCCTACTCCTCTCCCGCCGCGGCCTCCAACCCTCAGCCGTGATATCGTATGGGTTTGGGAGACCCCATACGACATCACGGCCCACCTCAGTTGCGATGTTGCCCAGGCAGCACCGCAACCTACATGTTGGCCGCTACGTCGTCGGCTTATCGGCAAAAGCCCTGACGAGCGGCCCCTCCTCGGGTTCCTCTTCGCTTCACCGTGGGTGACCAAGCCACGGTTACTGAGCCCCCCCGCCTCGACAATGCGGGAACCCACCGGGGGGGATGCCATTCACATCTGGAGTGAGGCCATCGAGAGGCACGGGGAAGAGCTTGCCGTCTCCCTAGACATCTCGAAGGCTTTCGATAGGGTCTAGCACGAAAGCCTTATTGGTAAGCTTCCTTCGTTCGGTTAGCCCAGAGGTATGTGTGATTGGATTGCTGACTTCCTGAGAGATCGGTCCATTCGAGTGGTTATCGATAGCTGCTCGTCGGACCACTTGGATATTAATGCCGGGGTCCGTCTGCTAAAACCTGGCACCTTTGGGTATGCAGACGACAGCACAGTTGCTGAGAGATACTTGTCCAACGCTCGTGCTTCTATTCTATTCTATTCTAGGGAGATGGCAAGCGCTTCCCCGTTCCTCTCAATGGCCTCACTCCAGATGTGAATGGCATACGCTAGAAGATCCCCAGTAGACCGATTTCGGCGGAAGCCGTATTGGCGGTCACTTAAGATATCGTTTGCTTCTAGGTATGCCAGGAGCTTAATATTAAGTACACGTTCAGATATGGGTCTGTAGTTGGCTGGGTCAGCTTGACTTCCCTTCTTGGGCACGGGCTGTACGTTAGCCTGCTTCCAAGCATTCGGCACTTTTCCAGCCTCATACGAAAGGCGGAATAGACGTGTCAAGATCGGAGACAGTTCAGGCGCACAGGTTCTATGAACAATTGCTGGTATTCCGTCAAGGCCGCTAGTCTTATTCACGTCGAGGTTGCGCAGAGCCCTACTGACGTCTTTTTGATGGATACGAATGTCCGACATACTCATCTCGCATCCATCAGAAGCAGGAGGGGGCCGCGCTTCACCAGGATTTAGACGTGCAGATTCCGCAAAAAGAGAGGCAAATAAATTTGCCTTCTCCTCAGCGGAGTGGGCCAGCGACCCGTCGGGTTTCAGCAGTGGTGGTAGTAAAGGACGGCAGAAGTTCGACTCGACCGACTTAGCCAGAGACCAAAACGCTTTACTACCTGCTGGTTAAGAAGCATGTTTGGTCCTAGCCATTGGGCCACCACGACAAGTTCCTGTTAGGTAGGTGGCTCTACTCAGTTGAAGACTTATAGGCATAAGAGCGATAGGCTTATTCTTTATTGTCATGTATTATTGTGATTTTTCTATGATTATTTCCTTTATTACTATTATTTTGTGTTATATTAATTGCTAAATAACTTTTTATTTTTACTAAATGTGACATTGAATTTATTAACTCTTAGGACATGTAGTGATTTTCGTTGTTTTGTTTGTTGTATTGGATTGACACTTGATTTGTCTAATTATATGACTTTCTTTATTATATTGAAAGTGACATTGAATTCATTAACTTTTAAGTAGTGAATTATGTTGTATTTATTTTGTTGTATTAATTGGTTGTTTGGTAGAAATTTAATACATACATACATAAACTCACGCCTTTTTTCTGTGGCGGTAGGCAGAAACTACAGAACGCCACCTGCTACGATCATTACATACTTCTTTTGCTTCACTCACATTCGTACATCTACATGATTTGTTCCGGTCTGATCCCCTCGATCTGATCCCCTGGGGGATCAGTTTTTTTTTATAATATTTTCTATTCCGGTCTGATCCACCGTGCAGGGTATCACAAATAATTTTCAATATTTTATACCGGTCGGATCCCCTAGTTATCTATTAACAGATTTTTGGACAGTCAGCCACTAAATATTATTTTATCTCAGTTGCGGACATGCCAGTTTTATTTTTTAACTTCATAGATTTAATCCTAATAAGGCATTAAAAAAAATTCTCGTTTTGATATTTCACTTAATTTAGGAGATAAAAATAAATTTGTGAAAGGTCATTGATCTGCCCGAAAAAGTTTTTCGTCTGAATTTCTTGAATAAATTAAATCTCAAGCTTTTGTATAAATACAGGTTAATTGTTGGTTTTAAATATATCGGGCCTGAAAATTTCAAGTCCCTAACATCACAGCAACAAGAGTAAATAATTATTTTATAAATAAACAAAAAAAAATATATAAAATTAACTATTAACTGGTCGCGATTTTTTTAGTTAGCATAATATACTTATTTATAGTACCTTCAACTTGAGAAAATTCTAAATATGTAACTAGCGAGATCTCGGAGATATTGCGTTTCTAAGTTTTTTTAAATTTCTATGGAAATAGGGTTTTCACAAACTAGTAAACATTTCAGTTGATTAATTCAATCGATTTGAACTCGTTTTGACGGATTGGCCGGTGAAGGCTATGGGGGAGGCCTTTGCCCAGCAGTGGGATAATATAGGCAAATTTAAAAAAAAATCTTTTGTACTAGTTATCCTCTGAACGGTTATGACATAAACTCACTATCAGATTCAATTACCATTTCGTCAGTCGTCAGCGTGATATCATTTGCTTCAATCTCGCACTCGCATTTGCTTTTTCGCACTTACAGATAAATTTGGAAATACTCTCTTTATGACTTTTGTTTTGTACATCAACATTGTTAGGAATACCCGTTGGATATAATGCATTTAAAATAATTATGGATCGTTCATTCATTTCAAGGCCACCCGGTCTATGTTTTGACCCATATAGTTGGGCCTTTTCTACCAAAACATTATAAATATCCAGTTTCGTAAGCTTGTTCGGATCCGTATTCAGGCTTTGGTCGTCGGTAATAATTGCCACTCGCTGACCAGTATGAAGGTTGGCGCCCTCATGCCTCCCTTGCATTAAGTCCTCTGGTCGGGGCCCAGACGGACATCCCCCAGCAGGACGAGTCAGTGACGGGACGGGCCTGCTGAGGCAAAGCAGTGCCATGGCTCTTTGACGGCCCCATGACATCTCACCCCCGGTTCTCCAGATATTATGTAAAGGAATTGGTTTTTAGCATTTGCCTGATGAGAGCGGATCCCTTCCCAATTCCGCATAATATCCTTCATCGAAGATAGAAAATCTATGGACGGTACTAGGTAAAACAAAAGTGGTCAAAATTCAACTATTATTAATTTTAAATTTTAGCTTTCCTGAACAATTTTTCCATAATTATAAACTTAAACTATGTAAACTAGGCACGTAATAATTTGAACCGGTAATTATACCTGAGTCCAAAAATAATGTTTTTATAAAGTAATTGTTTGTTATTGGTTTATTGACAACCCTAGCCCACAATAAAAAAATTGATATTTCCGAAATCCTGAGTTTGTTGCGTCTGTTTTTTTTTGTGGCGATAGTTATTATAGTAATCAACATATATACATTAAAAAAAAACGCGACAATGAAGAGACCCGCCAGAAAAAAAATAATTTCAGAATCATATAAAAAAAATATTTACGCCTGTGTGAGCAAGATTATTAAAGTTTTCGAGAAAAAAATTGTTCCTATAGTAAATTCCTATCATATCTTAAAACATTTAGTGTAAAAATTTAATCCAAAAACGAGATATTGCGTTTCTATAGTTTTTAAGGCTTTTCTCAATTTTCTTAATTTCTCTTAAAGTATAGTAGTTAGAGCCGGCGGAGTTTTAATGTGGTGTATGATTAATTGAAAGCTATCCAAAAAAAAACAAAACAAGCATGTCCGCAACTAAGGCATAATAACACACTGTGATCTAGTCATACACACACGCCGGTTATGAGTACTGCGCACCTGGCCTTTCTGAAGAACATAACCTATAAAGTCTATGTATGTCTTTCTAGGGCGTCCCCTCCCGGCGTTTCCATTCTCGTCTGCCATTTAAATACCTTTCGTTAGTCGCCTTTCATTCATTCTCTCAACATGACCAAACCATCTTAACATACTCTTTTCAATTTTAGTCACTACATCTTCTTTTAAACCACAACGTTGTCTTATTACCTCATTCCTCAATCTATAATTTGCACGTTACACCACACATACATCGCAAAGAACTCATTTCTACTGCATTAATCCTACTTTCATATCTTTTTAGGGTTCCGTACCCAAAGGGTAAAAACGGGACCCTATTACTAAGACTTCGCGATCCGTCTGTCTGTCTGTCTGTCTGTCGGTCTGTCCGTCTGTCTCCAGGCTATATCTCATGAACCGTGATAGCTAGACAGTTGAAATTTTCACAGATGATGTATTTCTGTTGCCGCTATAACAACAAATACTAAAAACAGTATAAAGTAAATATTAAGGGGGGGCTCCTATACAACAAACGTGATATTTTTGCCGTTTTTTGCTCGATATTAATAACGGCAACAGGTAGACGCTTGAAATATTCACAGGATGTTTAGTTGTATATTTACTTCAAAAAATAATAATTAATAAATTAAAATAAAATAAATTAAGGGGGGCCCCCATACAACAAACCTGATTTTTATGCAGTGTTTTGCGATAATGGTACGGAACCCTTCGTGTGTGAGTCCGACTTGCACTTGACCGGTTTTTTTTTGCCATACCCAACCTTTACTTCCATACATAAGTGTAGGCACCAGCACACTGTTGTGAACGGCGAGTCGAGCTTCCGGAGACATCGATTTGCTGGTCACAACCGCATGTATAGCACCATTCACTTTATTCCCTGCATTCACTCTCCTTTCCACATCCTTTTCAATATTTCCATCCCTTGTGAACATACTTCCCAGATATACAAACTCGTTCACTTGCTTCACACTCTTATCATTTATTTTCACTTCACACTCCGATACATCGTCTTCTATTTCAAACACCATTACTTTAGTCTTGTTCACATTTATACGCATCCCTTTTAACTTAAATGCTTCATTCATCACAGTCACCATGTCTTGCAATTGTTCTGCTGACGATGCAAGTAGAACTTGATCATCTGCATAAAGAAGGCATTTGACAGGCAACTCATTAGTAGTGTATAATTGGGGGTTCTGGATCACTTGCTCTCGCTTTGCTCGAGCGCGTGATCCAGAACCCCCCAATCATACACTACTATAACATTTACACCTGTAGAGTAGAATTGATACAGTGATAGTGACACAATTTATGTGAAACAAATTTCATTCCCTGGCAGTATCTGGTAGCAATCAATATCTTCTAATGCAGGTAAAACTAACGCACGGGCTGTATCACTCTCCTGATGAAATAAATCTGCTGTTGCTGTCGATATACTACTCCCACTAGTCTTTGACGAACTCGCAATCGATTTTTCATTATCAACCTGTTTGTTGCTAACATTAACGAATGTGCGAAGAAGCTCACCAGACTCGCTTTTGAGTATAAGATACTTAGTATTTTTCAATTTAGATTTCTCTGGATCTTCCAACTTCTGGTAAAATAAATCTTCTGTTTGTGTTATAACATTATCCTGGTGTTTTAATTCACCTACGTCCGATATTTTTTTTCTAGGGTGCATATCTTGAATATGTATTATCTCACCCCTAGCATTCTTGAAAATCATTTTACGAATGCCATCTAAATTAGATTTCGCTGAGTGAAACATTATAAATAACGTCAATAAATGTAATTATTTATTTAAGAAATAAATTTAATATTGAACCTTTGCACTGTAATGTTCAAAGTTAAATTGCTGTGATGCACGACACCTCTGTAATATATACCCATAATTTGACTAATTTTTAAGTGCAATGTGACATCCTATACATATACACTTTAATAGGGTAAGTATTCCAAACACTTTTTTGTAATATAGTTTGTGCCCTTCACAGCGTTTAAATAAAAACATTTAGGAAAATGTATGGCATGTTGCGTCCAAGGATCATCATAAATCTCCCAATCTTCAATAACACCTCCGCATGAGAAACATGCTGCAATATCATTTATACTATTTCCATAATAAAAGAATCCTGCGTCAGCCATTTCCATCACTAATCTTTTCTTTTTATTAAGTGTCCCCCAGTAATAATTAAAAGAAAATTCACGCATTTTAAATGTGTTATACATGTCATATCGAGGTTTGTATTCATTTTGAGACATGTTTTATTGACTTTCTAATTCAATTAGATACAAACGTATAATGGTATGGTCCAGCTTTTGACAGCAACATATATAGACTGGACAGAAGTAGGAGGAAGGGAAAGAAAACTAAGATGCATTTCACCTAAATACAGAAATAAAAACAATAAAATATTTATTTTAGAATTTTATTGTCAACGCACCACTTATTTAAACACAATACATTTTTTAAAGCACATACAGAGTCATGATAAATACAGTTATATAAATCTTGAGAATATTTATATTGATCGTATAAGCTTATCAAACTTGAACATCCTTTATCTTCTAAATTGAATATATTACAATTACTATTTCCTAAAATATGCTTTAACCACAACACTTTTTCTAAACCCTTAACGTACATACATTTATCTCTTAAAATATCTATAACCAAATTCTGATAATTAGAATAGGGAACAAATCCTTCACACCAGCGTATCTTTCTGTTACGTTCAATCCAACTTACTTGTTTTTTTTCTTGCTTCGTTAATTTTGAAAATGGAAATGGTGGCTTAATTAAAAATATTTGTAATGTTTTATTATACAATATAGCGATTTCTTTTATTATAAATTCATTTGTTTCTGTTTTAAAGCCTTGAATATCCACAATAGCAATCATGATAACCTGCGCACGATGTTGCTGAGAGGTTTGTATTCTACAAGTCGATCGTTTATAATCAAACAATATGCAGTCGTCTTATCTGGTATTGCTGTAGAACATTCAATTTCCAACCTCACGTCCACTGGACCAGTTTTCAGGCTATCGTTTTGTCTTGAACAGTCTAATATAAAGAGAGGGGCTTTTTCTTTGAATTCCTTTAGGTCAAGCAACGGGTCTACTGGATAGTTGTAATACGACTGACGAAATTTCACAAACATTTCGTATAATATACTATATTTGTTCTCAGAAAACTTTAAACCTAAAGGTTCATAAGGATAATATTGTGAATTCAAAAAGAGCGTAACGTTTGTTACTTCACAATGATCGAATACTGAACTATCTTTAGTTTTATTATTTTTTCGATTAGTTTGTAAACAAAAAATTACATATCTGGGTTTTTCTAATTGTGAAGCAGTTTTAATAGACCAAGAATGCTTTGTTGTTTTAGGTAGTAATGGATACTCATATAAATCCCAATTTCTATACGCCATCTGAATAGGTTTATCTTTTTCTAAATGTTTTAAAAGTGACAGTCGTTCTCGGTCTGATACTTTTATGTGTGGCACCCTCCACTGAACTCTTTGCACATCTATTTGAAAATTAACAATATCATCAGTAAGGATAATGCTATTTAAATTAGTGTTACTTCTGTTCAGTATAAGTTCATGTTTACAATTTATCACTATTTTATTGTAATCCTCTGCAAACCCTAAAACTTTATTTAGTGGTATCACAGCACTAAAATGCCCATCACTTTGAAATCCCTCTAAACACCAACCCCATAGGGCAGCAACTTTATTTTCTGCTTCATTTAATGAGATGTATGATTTTATTGTTGACGTTATTCCAGAATTTTTTATGCGGTCTATTTCAATACCATTCATTTCGTATCTAATGTCTTGAAACAAAAACATAACAGGGTTGTTAGTGAACGTAACACTTTTCTTGATTGGATTCCCATCTTTACTGAAGAACTTCGCTTGTCCTTCGATGTAAATTGAACTGGCTGATGGTAGCACGTATATGTCTTGCTGGTGGATGGGAATTCTGATTTCATCGTTTTCTCTAAAGCTGCTATTGTAGGGATTGTATGAATGGACTTCATAACTTTCGATCGAAGTGTCAAAGTGCGGTAATTCAGCAATCTGTAGTATATTCATATTTTAAATCCTAGAGCTTTAAGAAAATCTTTATTTAGTTTAGTCAATTTCTTAACTTTTTTCTTGCGTCTTTGCACCTTAGCAATCGCAGAAGAACTAAGACGTTTTTCATTCGCTTGAGTGTTTTTATAATATACTATCATTTTGTTTTTCTTAAATGAAGACGTAACTCAACTTGTTTCTCTCCAAAGTTAACACAGTGGCCAAATTGATCTACAATCTTAACCGATATTGATGAAATTATATTTTTGTTTACTGGAAAGTAAATAACATTTTGCGGTATTTCCACACACTGATGACCTGGAGTAGTATCAGACACGAATTCGTGAATAAAATGAGTTGGTAATCCGTTGCAATACGAACTGTGAACAAGATCACATTCGATTTTGATTACAGACAGACCTCTGTTAATAATGGGGATATTTGGTGTTGATTGTAATACTGAAAAGTATATCAAACCGCACTCATATTGATCTGACAAATGCAGCGGTGGTTGAAAGTATGAAACCAATTCCGATTTATGTCCAGAGATGGTAACCGTAGTAGACATGCTTCTATACTGACTTCTTTCGGCAGATCCTGTTTATTTTATTCTTCCACTACACCAAAAATTCTTCAAAAAGTTTAAACAAAGATGTCCACAATTATAAGGGTGATCACGCTGAATATTATCATAATTATAATGAACTTTGGATCCCAAGTATTTTATAAATTCCTTTGGAGGCTTAAGATTTCCATAACTATCAAAATATTCAATATAATCATTGTATTTTGCATAGGCTACCCAATGAGAACCAAGATTTTTAGAGCTATCTAAATTTATAACACCGCATTCTTTTTTAAAAGGGTATTTAGGGAGCTTATCTCTCATAAAGACGCCTCTGAAATAGGGAATATTATTTCCATACTTCAAAATGTCTAAATTACTCAAGGCTCGATTGGGTAGCCGATATCTTAGTTTTTTTCTTTCGATACAAAAATTCCGAGTCCACCTTTATATGGTTTAAGGTGTAGTCCTTTTCCGATGCAGAGAGCTTCCATTTTTTCATTGTGTCTCCTCGATTCTATGAATAATTTTTTTGCCATCTTGAATTCATTTATGGTTTTAGCAATACCAGCTGCACCGCCTGCTAAAGCTCCCACCGCAGATAAGCCCGCAAAAATCGGAATCAAAGGCAATACTCCACCAGTTTTTGGTATAGGAATAATACGAGGAAGTTTAACGGATGAATCATCAGCTAATTTTCTGGAAGCAGCCATAGCTAATTCTATTGCCACTTTCTTGCATTTCGGTTTTAATTTTTTGATGTCTTTTCGTTTTTCTAATAACATTTTTAAATTTGTTTTTAAATGCTTTTTCAGGTTTAATTTTGGGAGAACACTTTTTGCTATCTTTTTTTAGGCCAAAACCAGTTTTGATTTTTGTTGCCATAGCGCTGCTTACTAAGCGTGCTGACAGTTTTTCTCCTACAGTCGCGTCTGAGGCAAGTGCTCGCTCTTTAGCCATATTTAACAAAACTAAATCTGCCTTGTGGCGATCCTTTAGGTTTGAAGACTTGTGATAGGCAATGTCGTGTTGTTTGCAATATTCGTCTAATTTATTAACACCTTTATCTCCACGCGTAAGCCTTTTAATTAATTTAGTGCCAGGCCCACAATAATTGTATCCCGGTAAATGTAACTCAAATGGTAAATGATTTATAATCCAATTGAGAAGACTACTCTCTTCAATACCCATCATAAGACTGAAACATTTGGACTGAACACTTAATAAATATTCGATTTATCAATCCAACTGTTTTCAGAAGAAGGAAAGCCTAACCATTTTACCAAAACCCTGTTTCCTTTCCTTCTAAGAACTTTTTCAACCAAATATACATTAGGATTTTTTGTCTTTTGAAGCTCTTGTACATAAAATGCCCCTAGAATGGGCTGGCCCCTGATTGCATCTTCAATTAAATAGGTGATAGGAGTTGTTTTTTGAATTTTTCGAATTTTAAATATTTCTGTCGACCAGTTGGGAGTATATCCTTTTTCAAATGTCCCCTTATACTTACTAATGCGTACATAATCACCCTCTTTAAACTTGCTTTTTATGCTATCGGTTTTTACCAGCCTGAAATATCTTTGTAATATGCGTTGTTTATTATTATTGTCCACGTTTGCGGGAATTTCATCAATTGTGCGATGATAGGTGTGATTGTATTCATAAATAACTTTATTAAGAGTATTATCGATCCAGTTATAGCTTCCTTTTAGACTAAATTCTTTATAAAGTTTAGACTTCAATGTTCTGATGAATCGCTCAACAATTGAAGCTTTTTTTGTTGAGAAGGTTGAATAATGATTAATATGATAAGATCTCACAAGTTTTTTAAATTTATCATTATAAAACTCTGCCCCATTATCAGTTTGCAGATTTTTAGGCATACGCCCTTTTTCCAATAAAATCTTGAAAGAATTGCATACAACATCTTTGGTCTTACTTTTCAAAGGAAAGATCCATGCATATTTTGAAAATGTATCAATAACAGCAAGAATAAATCGAAAATTTTTATTGTCTTTAGAAATTGATTGCATATCAATTAAGTCCGCTTGCCATAAATCATCTATATCTTTCATAATAACATGTCTTCGCGGAAAGTTTACCCTTGCATTTTTATGAATTTCGTTTACTACGTCGGCTTTACTCATATCTTTAATTCAGTATATCAACATTTGTCTTGAACCCACCATTGATACTGAATAAAAACCATAGTATCTCCACTATTTATTATTGAATTATGTCAGCTTCTTTTAATTCTTCAACTATCGATAAAATTTCATTATCATGATTGGTATTGCCAGCATCTCTCGAAGCTACTAATAATTTTAATCTCTCAACCAATTCATTGGGATCATCCCAATATATCAAGTCGGTGTTGTTTTTGTACTTCTTTAACTTTGGCAAGTTTCCTCCAAATTTAGTGTGAACAAGTTTATCATCGTTTGACAATTCGGAAAATAGGTGTTTGATTATTTTACAATATTTTATACCTTTGTCACCTCTTATTTGACCTTTAGGATTAAAATCTCTTTTATGTGCATTTGTATAATGTAACATATCCTTATAGACAAGTTTATCTTCACTCGATATTAACTTTAAATCAGGTTTTCTTCGGAGTAAAAGTTCTTTTAGACCAGCAGTTAAATTGTAAGCTTTTTCACCGATTTTAATTAAAATGGTGCTTTCGTTATTCAAACTATCAATTTTAGAAAATGATACTATTGAATTACCCATCAATAAAGTATTGTTTTCACTTCTAATTCCAAACGGTATACTAATACCATCATAAATACCAAAGATGTGAATAGGCTCAATCGGGACTTTATAATAAAAGAGTGGACTGTATTAAAATAGGTATATTACTGTTATTACGCTATCAACTCAGATAGAAATAGGTACAAAGAAATGCCCGTAATGGCTGGTGTCTGTGAGCTGAGTGGAGCGGCGGGCGCGCAGCCGGCCGTCGCGTCGTGGGTTCGGTCCCCCGACACCCCGCGCCTGCCTCTCGGACGCCCGCGCATATGTGATGCGCCAACATATTCCCCGGGTTGAAGGGAAGTCTTCAATTGTCGATTGGAAGGGGGCAGATGCAGTTGAAAGCACGACGAATGGTGCCCCGCTTCGTCTTCAGTTCGGCCACTCTCGTGACTCCGTCTACGCCAGGATAGGTCTTCGTGACCCGGCCCAGGGACCAGAGCAGAGGCGGCGTTGTTTTGTCCTTTATCAGGACTAAGGACCCCGGCTTCACTTCACCTCTGGAATGAAACCACTTGGATTTGGCCTGCAGCAGAGAAGTGTACTCGTTATGAAACCGTCGCCAGAAATGCTGTCTGATGTGCTGAATTCTCTTCCAGCGATCCAGTCGCGTGATGTTGGCTTTAGTCACCTGAGGATGTGGTACTGATAAGAATGGCCGTCCAATTAGGAAGTGAAAGGGAGTAAGTGCCGAAAAATCGTTAGGGTCTGAAGAAAGAGGAGTAAGAGGGCGTGAGTTAAGAACCGCCTCTATATGAGTGAGACAGGTAGCCATCTCTTCGAAGGTGAAATGAGTAAGATGCAGTAATCGTTTTAAATGATGCTTACATGATTTTACAGCAGCTTCAGCCAATGAATTGAAATGAGGGCTGTATGCGGGCGTGAAAATAAATTCAATACCCTGCTGCGCCATTTCAGATGCAACATTTGATGATTGCAAGAACCTGTACATCTCATTTGATGCGCCTACAAAGTTAGTCCCGTTATCGGACGTGATGCTTCGAGGCTTGCCACGACGCGCCACGAACCGATTTAGAGCGGCCATGTAGGCCTCAGTGGTGAGGTCGGTGACGAGCTCCAAATGTACGGCTTTTACTGCCGAGCAAACAAAGATGCACATATAGGACTTTGTAAGTTTGCATCCTCGGCCTTTACGATTGGCCACCAATACTGGCCCGGCGTAGTCAACATAACTATTTAAGAAAGGAAACTCAAGATTTGTTCTTGAGCTAGGTAGTTGACCCATTATAGGCTGAACGTTCTGAGCCTTATGTCGAAAACATTTAAGACACTTATTCACGACAAATCTAGACAAGTTTCTGCCGCCTAGAGGCCAATATGTTTGCCGTATATGTGACAATAACAACTGTGGACCTGCATGTACAAGTTTTAAATGTTGCATTTGAAATATAAGTTTTGTAAGTATATGCTTACTGCATAAAACAATAGGATGTTTCACGCTAAAATCGTAGGGGGAGTTATCGAGCCTTCCACCCACGCGAATGAGGTTATGATTGTCAATGAACGGTGTCAGAGGAAGCAATCTACTTTTGCGCGGTAATTTTTGTCCAGACTTTAACAAATTATACTCTTCTGGAAACATTTCAAGCTGTGAATAATGTATAATTATATTTAATGAGTTTTCTAGTTCTGTTGTTGAAAAATTACCATGCAATTTATTTTTATTTTTTATGTTGTAAACAAAGCGTTGTATATATGTAATTATATTTTGTATTTTTAATAAACTAGAATACTTTACTAATAAATTAGAAATGATTGATGAATGAATAGTTACGTCTAAATGATCACTACGTAACGAAATATGATTGTCACTATTACTACCAATGTAATGAGTCACTACTTCCGGCAGACTATCTTTCCCGTTGTTTGGCATGCTAGGCCACTCATTTTCACTATGCTGTAAAAATGAGGGTCCAGACCACCACAGAGGTGTGTGCATGATAACGTCGGCACTGAGACCACGGGAAACAAGATCCGCCGGGTTGTCCTTCGACGGTACGTAGCTCCAGGTATGACCACAAGTACTTTCCTGTATTTCATTGACTCTGTTTCTGACAAAAGGTTTTAATTGATTAGAAGGAGTAGAGAGCCAACCCAGGACTATGGTTGAGTCGCACCAGAATCTACATTTATGAATGGGCATGGTAAGCGATTCCTGAACCTTAGTACACAGCCTTGCACCCAACAAAGCTCCACAAAGTTCAAGCCTCGGTATCGTCGTTGGTTTGATCGGCGCTACACGATTTCTAGAGACTAGAAGTTGTACGCCTATGGACCCACTGCCATTACAAGACCGAATGTACACACAAGCGCCGTACGCCCTCTCGGACGCGTCGGTAAAGACGTGTACTTCATGCGTAATAGAGTCTTCACGCAAAACCCAACGAGGAATATTTAATTTATTTAATGCTGTTATTGTGCCTTCAAATGTATACCAAAGATTTTTGACTTCGTGCGATACTTCGTCATCCCAGTCATACTTGTCTTGCCATAGACGCTGCATAATCAGCTTTGCTTCGACGACGCATGGACCTACGAGGCCTAATGGGTCAAAGATTTGACTGATAACGGAAAGGACATGACGTTTTGTGACTTTAGTAGTGGAGGTGATATTTATAGCATAAGTGAGTGAATCAGAGTCACAAATCCAGTTAAGACCTAAAGTCTTAGATTGAGAGTTTGGACTATGCTCAGAAAAATTTAAAGTGTTATGTAACTCGTTGCTATGTGTAATTTCTTTTAGAATTTTTGGATTGTTTGATCGCCATTTTCTTAAATTGAATTTTGCAGATGATAGAACAGAATGTACCTTTTTTGAAATATCTACCGTTTCAGCTATCGTATCCCCTCCACTAAGAAAGTCGTCGACGTAAAAATCTCGTCGTATAGCGCATTTGGCACGACTGTCCTCAATGTCATCAGCCAGACTTACAAGACACTTAGTGGCTAAATAGGGCGCAGAAGCGGTACCATAGGTAACCGTATTTAAAGTGTAGGTTCTTAGTGGTTCTGAAGGTTCAAATCTGTAAACTATTTTTTGAAGAGGTCGTTGGACTGGATTTAACTCTATGGCTCTGTACATTTTTTCCACGTCACCTGAGACCACGTACTTATGCTGACGAAAACGTGTTAAAATGGAAAACAGATCGTCTTGTACTACGGGACCGACCATCTGGATGTCGTTAAGCGACGCCCCCGAACTGGTAGGAGCTGATGCGTCGAATACTACGCGTAGCTGTGTAGTGGTGCTAGAACTGCGAATAACTCCATGATGTGGAATGTAATAATTTTTCATGGAGTTTTCTGGTGAAGGAGTACAGTCTGAGTCTAACGTCATATGACCAAGGCGCTCATATTCTCTCATGAACTCATTGTATTTTTTATAAAATGATGGATCGCGTTTAAATCGCCGTTCAAGGGAAAGAAAACGATTTCTAGCATTGGTAAATGAATGACCTAATGTACTAGGATCCCCTCTTAAAGGCATTGATACTACGAATCCCCCACCATCATTACGGACGGTGGTTTGAGCAAAAGACTGCTCACACATTCTCTCCTCAAGCGAGAGTGAATGTTTTGAAGCAATATGGTCAAGCTCCCAAAATTGAGTTAGGTCGGGAGTGACATTGGAATGATGGCAAAAATGATTGACGGAAAAACATGAGTGGCGCGAAATACTACCTGAAACTAACCATCCTAACTTGGTCTCGCATAATTTAGGTAGGTTTTTCCCTAAGTCAATTGTTTTGCTGCCTAAGACATTCCAGAAAACTTCAGCCCCTACCAGGATGTCTACGACCGACGGAACATTAAAGTTCGGGTCTGCTAGTTTAATACCTGAAGGAATAGGGACGTGATTGATGTGTATGAATGAAGACGGTAGAAATTTTGTGATTTCAGGCAAAATGTGACACTCGATATCTACATTAAAGGCACAGCATAAAGACTCTATTGAGAGGTGACAAGACTGTGTACTGGTGGATATGTGGTTATTAATACCCGTTACCTTGGTGCTCGTACCGCGTCGTAACAAACCCAGCTTCTCTGATAAGCTCTGCGTAACAAAGTTCGCCGAACTGCCATTGTCCAGCAGTAGGCGCGCAGTGTACTTCTTACCCGTCACGCCAGTCACGTTCACCATAGCTGTGGACAGTAAAACATGCGCAGAAGTAGCAAGCTGCATGGAATTGGCTGAAAGCACAACATTTGAAGAAGGAGAAGCAGAAGACAGTGCAAAAGGCGTGATAGAAGGCATTGGATTGGAAGCAAGTTTGGGCTCGTTACTTTCCAAATGCAAAAGCGTATTGTGCTTTGTTTTGCAATATTTGCAATGTGAAAATCTACATTTTGTAGAATTATGTCCAAAGCGTAAGCAATTAATGCAAACATTAAATTGAGTTGCCTTTTGTATACGATTTTCTATTGACAAGTTTCTAAAAGATTCACATTTAAATAACGTATGTGCTTGGGAGCAAAGTGGACATTTACTGTTTTTATTTATATTTTCTATTTTTTTATTTGTTGTATGCTTAGAATCGGTTTTATTTGAATGACTATTATTTAAGGCAATTATAGCATTCGTTTCGGAAAAACTAAGATTTGTCTCCACTGATTCTAACCAGTCCGCCTTTCTGCTTAAAAAAGAACAAAATTGTGTTAAAGTAGGATCATCTTTAAAAGTATTGTTTCTATGCTCTTCCCAGTCACGACTTGTTGTTAAATCTAATTTTTTAATCATAAAATAAATAATAATATCATCCCAATATTGAGTGGGCCTTTTTAATGAAGTTAGTGCCCTAATATTTTTGTTAATAACATCAACAAGGTTTCTAATGTAAACACTTGATTCTTTTGTAAGAGGTTCAACGTCAAATAAAGCTTGTAAATGATTTTTCACTAAAAGTCGGTTGTTATTGTAACGTTCGCACAACAGGTCCCACGCTAAATTATAATGGTCAGCTTTAAAGTCAATGTTTTTTATAATTAAAGCTGCATTCCCCTGGAGTGAAGCTCGCAAATAGTGAAACTTGTTGATATCACTTATGCTAGAATTGTCGTGAATCAATGACCCAAAAGTGTCCCTAAACTCAAGCCAGCATTGGTAGTTCCCATCGAAATGTGGCAAATCTATTTTAGGCAAACGAACAAAAGAATTCCTAAATGAAACATGTGCACCTGAGTCAGCATCTTTGAAGCCCGCCTCCGACGCAGCACCGTTGGTCGAGACACCGAGCAGGCTGCGCGTGAGTGCCACCAAGTTGAAAAACTGGCGGTCAAAGTCCTCACGTTCAGTCAATGCTGCCTCGTTGTCGTCGGATATCACTTCGATGTGTGTCTGTAAGGCGTCAAATTCGGTATGTAAGGTTTCAAATCTATTAAAACGCTCCTCTAAATCTAAACGTTGCAACTCTGATATTGCGGAACTACTTTTTACTAAATTTAAATAGTTACTGTAAATAGTAAGCTTTGATTTAATTGAACTACGTTTTTTTATCAATGTTTTTAAGTTATCTGCCATTGTAAAGTTAAATAACAGCTGGACGCACTGATGCTAATGTACTCAATAGATAAGACAACCACAAACAGCTGTGCGTTAGTGAAAGGGATCGAGAAAAAATTTCAAGGTCAACAACTCAACACGTGTTATCGCGGTGCGAAGTAGCTAATTACCGAGCGTTTTCGATACAAAATATGCGTAATTTTACAAGCAGTGCGTAGGAAACACTATGAAAGCACTAATGTTGAGACACTGTATGAACACTGAAAGATAGGAAGATGAACAACGTTTTTCGGCAAGAAGATGAAAGCAGAAAAATAACTAATTGGAACGGACTCACTCAAATACAGTATTATACTCCCAAAGAATGACGCCAGCTCCCACGTTGACTATGCAGGCTGCCTCGGGAACGACTTCTTTGTTCTTTTCTTCGTGGTCGTACCGCGTGGTGCTCGCGAACGGTCCAAGTCCGCACAGGTGAACACGACGACCGATTTTGTTGACGGCGTTAATTACAGCAAAACCGGTGTTTTTTTTTTGAGCAATCGAAGGACCAATGAATAGGCTCAATCGGGACTTTATAATAAAAGAGTGGACTGTATTAAAATAGGTATATTACTGTTATTACGCTATCAACTCAGATAGAAATAGGTACAAAGAAATGCCCGTAATGGCTGGTGTCTGTGAGCTGAGTGGAGCGGCGGGCGCGCAGCCGGCCGTCGCGTCGTGGGTTCGGTCCCCCGACACCCCGCGCCTGCCTCTCGGACGCCCGCGCATATGTGATGCGCCAACAGATGTCATCACCTTCTAATGAAATTTCTAAATTATCAATCGATTCCTTTTTAGCATTTTGTTCGACTAATTGGGTAGATTTTATTTTTGGATCGTAATAGTCATTAAACTTTATAGATGAACTAGCATTATTTTCATCGGATTCGATTCCTTCAGAATTTTTTAGAGTTGTATTTTCATTTTTATTATTTTTTTCTGCAGATCTATTAGAATTAACTAAAGTCTGAAGAGGATCTGTCACCGGTTTTAGCATTTTATCAAGTGACAAGTTCATTGCATGTTCCTGATTTTTCATATGTTTTATTTTATTTTTTATGGAGTCAACAGACTTCATTAATTCCATTTTAATATTTTTCTCCATATTATGTAACCACAACTGTATTCAACTAAGAAAGGAATAACACTAGCAATGTTTTTGTATACAATTCATTTATATGTACATGTATTTGCTTTCATTCAAATTTAAAAAAAAAATCAAAATTCTGTCTGTACCTTCCATTATTTAATGATGAGTCTTTGTTAATAAGAAGAAAGTTGTAAGGGTTACTCCAAACACTTTTACAAATATCTTTGAACTGATTCCACGGTACATCAGAGTTGACATGTTCTTCATAGATGTGCTTTAAGTTCACATCATCTTGTTTAAATATTATAAGAAAGTTAGCATTATCGCGTAACAACTGTTTCGGGATTTTTGAGTAGGTTTGCGATAAATAAAAGCAATCAATTAGCTTATGTCTACCCATACAGAAATAATTGCGGATATTTGTTTGATTTTCACATACAACATCATCAAATATAAATACAGAATTTGGTAAAGCTTCATTCGGAGATATGACATCTTTATCGTCATTGAACTCATGAAATTTTATCTGAGGCACTCTTCTTAATACTTCCCGTAAAAAACAATATTTTGGTTGAAAATTAGTCTTCGAGTAAAGGTAAAGGTTTTGAAATTTGAGCCCATTTTCATGCAGTAACAAACTGATCACAACGTTTGTTTTACCACAATTTGAGGGACCGCAAATTATACAACGAATCGTATTTGGCAACAAAGCGCTATGTCTAATCTCTTTAGAAGACTCACCAAGATTTATATTTTTAACGTTAAGTGATATGGGTTGTTTGATCAACTTCATCTTGTCAATTAATTTAATTATTAACTAACATAAACTTATATACTTTATTTGGGGCTATCTTTAGCCTTGTCCCAACAGGAATGGTTCTAGTCTCATCTTACAAGATAGGTATGTATATTTAAGAGCTACGTAATGATCCATATTACTCATCGCAAATCAAATAATTTTTGCACGTGTTATAAAAATAAGCGATCACTTCACAGCTGGTGTTCTATGCATAAGGAGGTCGTTTTGTTAACGATTTTATATTTTCAAGGTAAGGTTTTTTTTTAATTTAATTAATTAATTATTTAAACAAATAATAATAATTATGTAATGCATCTCTTTTTTTACAGAATTATGTCATACTCACCATCGTACAGCCCCGTTGTAGATATGGCCGCCCCACAAAATTTAGCGGTATGTAACTAATAAGATTATCTTAAATCAAACATTAAATCCATAGTTCATGCTGTTTAGTTATAATATTCTTGGTATTCTTTCAGAATGCGATAGAAGACTCAGACCCTGTCACCAATCCGTTTTACTATGCTCAAGATGGGGAGAGCTGGTATGCGGAAGTAGCAGCTAAAACATGTGAGGAGAGTCGAAAGAAAAAAATTGAGGAACGAAGATTGAAGAAGAAAAAAAGTAAATCTTTTAAAAACTCTTCTTTTATCATGCGTAAGGAGCAAGGACGTGTTCACCAGTTAATAAAAATTATGGTCTTTGATTTGGAAGGCCGTGATATGGAAGAAATAGACACTGAAACTGATAATGCGAGTGTGAATGTGCAGTATTTAGTGACAAGTGATTATGACGATATTGTTGACAAAACTGATCATTTAGTAAGTAAAATAGTGCAAAAGTTAAGCAAATCTAATGTATAATGTTTTATTATTGTAAAAAGTTAATTTAGTTATTATTTGAATGTATTCTTGGTAAAGCAAAATAAATGTTTAAATTTAGTTAAAAATTAAGTTCGCCTACAGATAGACCTTAAATGCAGTTCATATGTTATTGTTTAATTAAATGTGTAATAATAAATTAAAATTGATTCTACATAATGTGTTTTAATCGCCTAATAAATTAGAACAGATGATACTTCTTATTAATAAACACTGCATATAGTTATGACAAACTTATATAAATAAAAACTATGACATCATCTATGCATAGTGTTTATAAATAAGATATAAAATCTTTCGGAAAGGGAAAACAAAAAAACAAATGAATATAGATTATACATTTATTGATTATACGATTATAGTTACATTCATTTTATGAATATAGATTATACATTTATTGATTATATGATTATAGTTACATTCATTTTTTTACATTTTTTATTCGATTATTTATGTTGATGCAAGGCTAACTTAAACATTAAAAATATTAACTTAAAGCTCATTTTTAACAGTTAAATGTGGCTAGATAGCTTTGCATCGACATGTACATATTACATATACACATTTAAAATTGTAAGTAGCTTTTATATCTTACAATATAGGTTTAGCTCAGTAGAACAAATAGAGTACTAAAGTATTGAACTATAATGTCCCCAAGGTAAAGTGTTGAAACAATCCTCAATTCTCTGCCTTTTATCGTCATCACTATTAAGTATGAGCTTATTTATTTTTTGTGTAAAAATTTGATGATTTTTAGATCTTATAACATACATATCATCTCGTAGGTTATCATTAAACATTAATGCCCTTTTATATTTTTCAATATCCAATTTTTTCGTTATTGGCTTTGTTACTCCCTTTGCTTTCTTTATAGTTTTATTTTCAGTGCGTACACAATACAACTTAGCTCGTAAACCTACAAATTCTGAAATAATCTCTCCACCCAATTCGTCTTTGAAATAGCCGGGCATTTGCATATTGGCTTTAGGTAACCCATATATATTGTTATCCTCAAAATTGCTTGTGTCAAAATAACGAATATTGTTTTTCATATCCTCATAAAAATCATCAGTTTTTACAAAATAAAGCAAACTGTCAGTATCAGTATAACATAATATTACATTGTTTCCATATTTTTTTTTAATTACAGAATAATGAAAATTGTATATATGTGTTTTAGAAATTTCAAGAATAGAAAATCCGATATAAATAGGACGATCTAATATAACTTTTGTCTTATTTAATTGAATAGCTACTAAACTTTCGGATAAAATTGACAAATCTTTAAAATGTGGTGCGCTAATATACCTTTCAGCACCAAACAATTTGTTGGTTGTATTTAACTTATCTTTCCATAATTTTACGAGCCTAACATCAACTTGTTTCCGTTTGTTTTCAATTGTTTTCCCAAAAATAGAATTGTTTTGTTTCTTAAAAAAATCTTTTTCAAAATCAGATTTAGCTTTTTGTCTGAGAGAAGTATTTAATACTATATAAGGTTTTAAAAAGTTATCTTGATAGAATGATAATATTTTATATATTTTCAGCAATATTAAACCATTTTCTAAGCACTCTTGTAAATGTGCATAATGGATAACAAAGTGATGTTTGCTGTATAAATTTGCAATTAACTTTTTACACTTGCTTTGCATAGGAGAATATTTTTCGGCAGCAAATGGTAGATCCGAATGAGCATTATGAATGTTAGGGGGGGTAATATAAATCTACCTCTAAAATGTATCCTTCATAACCGTTTTTGTTAACATCATTTATATTGAACTTATTTATTTCATTATCACTAAGAAATCGGAAGTTACGCATTGGAAGTTTCTGCATCATTGCAAAGCCGTATAAATTCACACAGTCAAGATAAATAAGGTATGTGCTTGCCTTGTCCTTATTATACGATGATTGATATTTGTTATTAGCTTTGGCATATCTTAATGAACATTGGGCAAGGCCTCCCCGAATTCCATTTTCTAGCATTTGGTACATTTCTACATCCGATATTAAATCAAGCTCTACTTTAGTGTACAATAGCATAGCATCCCAACTTAACGATGGTGATGAAACATAATAGCAAGGATCTAAATTATAATAAAGTAAACTCATTTCTCGAAACTTTTCGAAAATATCGCATAATAACAGTACATCACATTTTAAATAAAGGTCTGTATACTCTCCCAAATTTTTTATTTTAAAAGTTTGCCATACGTTTAAAGCATGTTGATAATCTTCAATTGAAATATTTTCTCCCGTTAGTTTACTGAAAAATTTTGACTGTTCAGGCAGCTGCGTTTCATTATATTTTTCCCATTTGTCTACATAGTCATAACAATATACGCCTTTTCTACACGCTAAATTAAATAAACGATCATGATTGAAAAACAAGCGCATGTTTAGAAAATCATCCGAGTGCAACGTTTTTACCAATTTATCTAAACTAGTACTTAAAAAGTTAAACGAATCAATAAATTTCAACTGAACTATATTTTTATTATCGATAGGTATGAATTTTGTAAACGATATGTACTTTTCTTTTGATTTAGGAATTAAAGTAATTTTGCCAATTATATCAGACAGCTCTTTTATAAATAAATGGCAATCATATCCAGATAGATTATGAAAAATTATAGGTATGTATTGACATTGTTTCAAATTTAAATTACAAGCATTGTGTGCAGGACCTCTATATTTACCTGTGAAATGATCATGATCTTTAACTTTTTTATCATTTTGTACAAACTTGGTTTTACATATGTGGCATAATTGAGCTGTTTTAAATGAGTTTAACTCATCAGAAGTAAGAGGCAGCATTGGCTGTTTATTTTGTAAAATTGTATACAACCTTTCTACGTCATTTGTAATGGTTTTAACAAATGTTTGTGCACAGTTTGGACCTCTATAACTAACAAAATCATTTAATTCAGGTTTAGATTTACAACAAATATAATAAGCATACGATGATGCTTGATGTGACTGTACAGATTCAGTAAAAAGAGATATATTTTTGTCTGAGTATTTGCAAAGCAAACTTTCAAAATCTCCGTATATTACAATTGGAATTCTCTGGGTTCTCTCAATGTTTGAAAATTGTAATTTGCTATGTTCAGTGGGCAAAACTGTTTTTATTCTACCACAATTGTGATTTAATAATTTATCTTCATTGTCATAATACAAAAAACACTCATCACATAAAAATACTTTAGATTTATGTTTGGTTAATTGTCGGTGCACAAGGCGACTAAAGTTTTTTATTAAACAAAAATGTGCTTTACCATCTTTAGTTATATACAATAGATTGACATGTGTAAGCTTTCGTTCACGCGTTAAATATAGAGGACCCGTTACATGATTATTAGCTTCAAGACCATAAACATTCACACTTATAGAAGGATTATTTTTCTCAAAGATTTTAATATCAGTGAAACTTGGTGGAAAAGACATATCATTTATGTTTAAAAGCAACGTATAGTGTGGGTACGATTTCATTCTATTAGCATTCACTCTTTTCGGAAACATATGAGCAATAATACACCACAAAAAACAATTATTGTCATTGTTGCGTATATTCAAACATGACTTTGTGTTTTTTATAACCGCAGGCAATTCTAAATATGTTCCAGCTCTTAAAGGATTGTACTTATTTATGTTTATTTCCAAATGGTTTATACAATTAATAGCCCAACCAGATTCAGCAAGTTCAAACTCTAAACATTTAGATATTAATTTTTCAGAGCATTTCAAATACATATTATAAATATTTGTGTTCGGAACTGCTATCATATATTTAGTGTTGAAAGATTTCATAGAGCTTTCATTATTTTTTGGCAAATTGTATGACACAAATAATTCAAAATTAACTTTAATTGCTTTATGTTTTTGAATCATAAGATTGATAACTTCACATACAGATTTTGAAATTTGATTTAAAAACGTTTCTGGAATTATTGTATCTTCACTAGATTTAAGTGGATTCACTTTGTAACTTATGATTCTATTTTTAAACGCAGTAGCAATAATTTGAATATTTTCGAATTCAGAGCAGAGTAATCGATTAGATTTATGAATATTTGTTCTACTGTGTGCTGTTAATTTTGATACATAAATATTACAGTCTTTACAAAAAAACATGTTCATTTAACTTATCTTAAATTTTACAAAAAAAGCTTTTTTTTACTAAATGTACTTGTATTTTTATTACAGTTATTCGATTCTTTATATTTTTTATAACAGTAATTCAATTTTTATTTAACAGATGGTAAATTCTCATTTTAAAATTTCTTAGTTTTTAATATCTTATTTCGGGTTTTTAAATTTCTTGGTTTTTAATATCTTATTTCGGGTTTTTAAATTTCTTATTTTTCAATTTCGATTTACATCGAAACTCTGAAAAAAAGGTACATGTATTAAAATTATTATTCTAAATCAAATAAATGTTCACATATTTCTTTATAAAGACTGTATCTAATATAAAATCAGTTTGTAAAAATATGTAAAAGAGATTAAATAGATTTATATAAAAAAAGGTTAAACAATTTATATTAAAGTTATTCGCAAATTACAAAAAACTTGCACATAAAGAGAGCATAGAAACTGAATAAAATTAATTTTAATTTAATTTAAGGTTTACTGTATAGAACAGGCTGAATTTCTTTAAACTCTTCCTTTCCAGTATTCACAAGGTGTGTTAAAGCCTTCCACACAACATTATCTTTATCGGTCGATAATTTTAACGTTACAAGAGATTGTTTCCAACGCTCGTTTGGGGCAAGCTTTTCCACTTCGTTTGTATTATAAACCCTTATTTCAAAATAATACTTTCCAACCCTGCCCGGGTCTGATTGAAAGGTATAACCATCAGCCACTCGCTGACTGATGCAGCTCTTCAGTGTGGCAGCACGGACCAGCGGTCGAGATGATTCCTCCTGAAATACATAAGATAACTAGTTTTAATAAATAATAATAAAACGCAAGGGGACCACGTCGATTAATCTACCTTTATAATAATTATAAATAATCTTTTAGAAAAGTCTATTTAAACGCGTGGACCTGCGAGTAGTTGAAGTAGTAGAGTAGCAAATAAGTATACTTTAATGGAGAAAATCGCACACTGCAAAAACATTGATAGTTTATGAATGTTTCTAAATGAAATGGAAATTTAACGTTTGAAAAAAATCTTACCTCAGAGTCTGAAACGATGGAAATCCGTTTTCTTTTTGGAGCTAGCGTTGTAGCAACTGCAAGCCCGTCGCTATCAGACTCTGATTCTGAAGCGAAAGGGCTTTTAGAAAGCAAAGCCTTCTTCTTCCGAGACACTTTTTTATCTCTCTTCACAGCTTTTTTTTTTGAGCTGCCCCCGGTTTTTTCTTTTGTTGCTCGAGAAGTTGAAGGCGCGGAGTCCTCTTCTTCAACCCAAAAAGGATTATTCATCGACTGTGCCCTGAAATCATTGTTAAAATGCAATGAATAATTTTTGTTACCAACATTTCGAGCAACATGAAACAACAGCATCTGTATTCTTCAAAGGGTTAGATAAAGAGGTGGGGTTAGGCCTCCCCTACTTTTACAGGAACTTTTTGAAATCTCATGGAATAGGGAATAATATATTTACAGTATCAGACAAAAAAAACCTTAAGAATCGAACCCAGGTCTTATGTTTATTGCATGATAGAGCAACGAAGCAAGAATTGTTAAAAGTTTGTAAAAATATTAATATTATTATGAAACTACAAATCTGAAAGTACAGTAGTTTTAAAATATTAAACTAATATATTGTCTTAACTTAATTGATTAAGTTCAGTCCTAATACTTGTAATTAAACCGTCGTATAAATCGAAGAAAAATGATTAAGGGTCGATTTTTCAATAGTCAGTTACGTTTTACCTGAGGTATAAAAATGGTGGCTTGACAGCTTTTGTATAGATAATAATGTCAAAATGTCTTATTTATTCTTCAGTTAAAAATTACCTAGCTATTGCAAAATCGCTTATAAGAAAATATAATACTCACATACTTTGTATCAGCAACACTTGAGAACAACCACAAACAAATTTAAACTCACTGTTCGGTGAAACGCACTTCAGCACAACAATGACAAAAATAAAAGGAATAATATCTCAGATGCTTATTTTATAGACCTGAATCCTAAAGCCTTAGTCATATGTTAGTTTCCAACAAAAATTGCTTCGAATATTTAATAAAAACAATATTTGTTATTAGAATTTCATCTCTATCACCTGAGCACTTAAAGTAGATTTTTATTTTATTCATTTCTCATATTGAAATCACAATGTGAATGCTTCCGAATACTCTAGTTAAAGAAAGTGTTTTCGCAGCACTTTATCCTTATTAGAGTTTTTGGAGACAACTGGAGACGAAAATCGTAAAAGGAATGAGGTGTCAATTAACTCTGGCTGATTACATACAAACATTATAAGAAACCAATAAAATTAGAGCTCTGATAGTTATTTGTCTTGTATGCAAAAATGTCGCCTTATTCTTTAAGCTCTCAAGTTGTAAAGACTGTGCTAGATATAGCTATCCTGCTCATTTTAATGGTAATGGAAAGAAGTGGCAATGGATTTCAACATTATTATTTGTTATAGAATTCGTATTATGATATTACAGAATTAGGCTGGGTGAATATTGAATGTTGGGAAATAAAACAAACAGAATTTTATTTTTTAATATTTTAATTAAAATAGTAGATAATTACCTAATCTTCCAAGAAATAATTCCTTACCTAATGTAATATCTATATTAAGTTGTGTAATCATAGGACAAAGTGGTCCAATATTTTATCACATCTTTGATAACACATTGGCTAAGAGCTCGATTCGCTACATCACAATGCAAATAGTAGGTTTAATAGATGTTGCAATTAGTCCACCAAAGTGTTGCGGGTTCGATTCCCACACGGAACAAATGCACATCTGTTCCGGTTTGGATTTTTGTTTTTATGATTTTTACTAGCTTTTCATATAGTTTGTTCCCTCCACGGTGTTTAAATAAAAACGTTTAGGAAAATGTATACCATATGTTGCATCCAAGGATCATCGTAAATCTTCCAATCTGAAAAGCGATCCAGTAATTTTGCCATATTTTCGGCGACACGTTTGGCGCTTTGAATAAGAGCTCGACTCGCTGCATCACAATGTAAATATTAGTATATAAGCTACTAAATGCGTCAAGTGTCGCGGGTTCGATTCCCGCACGGAACAAATAAGTATTTGTTCCGGTCTGGATTTTGTTTTCATGTTTTATATTTTGTCATTATTTAATTGAATATAAATAATAATATTATTATATAGAATTTATCGGGCGCAAATCTAAACACCTCGCATTAAGAATTATTTTATAGAACATAAATAACACTTGGACTTGGAAATCGAACTGGATGCCTCATGCTCGGCAATCGCAAAATTGAAATCGCTAGACCAATGAACGAACTACATATTATGCAAGTAAATTGTTGAACTACTAATTGATGCACTCTGCATTGTTCTACCTATGAATATCATAGGTACTTTCGTCAAGTAATAAAATGTAGAGACATAAGTTGATCAACGAGTCGAACTTGATATTATTGTTTATAAACTTGAAGTACACATCGCACCGTTGATTAGGACGTTTTGCATGACAACCACTCCGACTGGTAAAAACAAACCTGTATCAAGCTGTCCACGATCCACTTTGAATGAAACACAATACTCAATCTATATTAAGAACTATATCGCAGATCGCATTAGTAGCGTATGATTGGGGAGTTCTGGATCACGCGCTCGAGCAAAGCGAGAGCAAGTGATCCAGAACCCCCAATTATACACTAGTCTCATTCATCCTCAATCCGCACTCATGCTCTTTCAAACCTATTAGACAACTATCTATGTACAAGTTGAACAGCCACGGTGACGCTACACAGCCCTGTCTAACACCCCTTGAGATGGAAAACCAGTCCGTATACGCCCCATTAATCCTAACACAAGCACTGGAATCCTTATAAAGATATTTCAGTGCCCGTACCAAGCGCCAGTCCACACTGTACCCGGATGTCGACCACAGTTCATCCCTCCACACACTGTCATAGGCCTTCTCCAAATCAATGAAAGCACAGTAGACTTTTTTGTGCTTTGCCAGATGGTTTTCAGCTATGCTCCTCAAGGAGAAGATCCATACAGCCCATTCCCTCTCTAAATCCTGCTTGCACGTCCCATAAATGTACATCCGTCACTTTTACCACTCTATTTATTAAAACTTTCGCATATAATTTGCCGACAACACTCAAAAGACTAATGCCGCGGTAGTTTTTACACTCCTGCTGTGAACCTTTTGCCTTATATAGTGGTACGATAACAGCATTGCACCAGTCATCCGGCACGCGGCCATAACTCCAACACATATTAAATAGCCGGCACAACAGGCTTGCTACTCAGCACGCTACAGCTGCGTAGCGAGTATCTGTTGAAATGCTGAAGGGCGTCCTTCAGCATTTCAACAGATACTCGGTCATACCCTGCAGCTTTACCGATCTTCATCCCACTCAGCGCTTTTATAAT
This sequence comes from Anorthoa munda, assembly GCA_945859665.1. Taxonomy (NCBI): domain Eukaryota; kingdom Metazoa; phylum Arthropoda; class Insecta; order Lepidoptera; family Noctuidae; genus Anorthoa; species Anorthoa munda. Next base: position 35,616,450 of record OX243898.1, read on the forward strand.
CTCATCCATTTCTATTTCATTCTCATTCTTTTGCTCTTCGTCTGTGTTTGGGTTTTGACAACTGGCTTCTACCCAGTTACCCACTCCTTGCACACTATCGTGAAAACTAAATAAACTTTCAAAATATCCCTTCCAGCGTTCCAAGACCTTACATTCTTCGCTCAATAAGCACCCATCTTCTGATCTTATTACATTCATGCTCGATGTTTTTGTCACTCCGCGAGAAGATCTTACCTGTTTCCAGAACAGCTTAACATTGGCCCTGAAGTTATTGGAGAATTTCCTGTTATATTTTTCTTCCTTTTCATCGTTGTAGGTTTCTATTAAGATCTTACCTAGAAATTGTCAAAAATTTAATAAATAAAGGTTTTAATTGTAGCCTGTAATTAAGTAAATTCAAAGCAGTGTTTTCCATAGTTCTTTCTATTTTGTTTTTACTTATTTAAATTCTCCATTTAAGTCTTAAACTTATCTATCTGTAACAGCTATACTTTCTTAACATTATTAACTTTTAAACTTTTTCTTTAGTATTTTTTTATTTATTTTTTCTCAACTACCTCCTATCTAATATTAGAAAACTACTGCACTGTTATTTAGTTTAAATTCTACACATTTCAGATAATTAAGGAAAATGATGACCCGCAGCGCTACAATGAAGGAGCTGGAAGCAAAATTGAGAGCTTCACTGAATGAGCTGCAAGATTCCAAATCACTAAATAAGAAACTGCTTCAAGAAATTGCAGATAGTGAGGTGGAAGTTGAAAAGGTGGTTCATAAAAACACCTTCCTCAAGAATGAGCTAGCTGAGCTACACATTCAGCACGTAGACTTAGCCGAACAACACCGGGCACTTAAGCACCAAGCGACATTATACCAGAAGTGCAATGACACGTATGTAACTTTAAACCGTGTTTCTGAACTTGAACAAGCTTTGTGTGATGCCCATAAGGCACTATCTTGCGCAGAGTCTATTAGAGTCAGTGAGCAGTTTAATAACACTAATAGTTTATTTAGTGAGTTGGTTGGCAGCATTCAGTCGGAATCAGTGTGTGAGCCAGATTTTATAATAGATTTGACTGGTGATGACACTAGACCATTATGTCCTATTGTCATGAGTCATAATAAATTAAAGAAATATATTAAAATCAAAAAAATTATGAAACGTTCACGGAGAGCAATAAAAAAACAAAATCTCCTAAAATTAAATATTACTCTTAGAAAGGAACGTGTTAACCTAACTAGTAGATTAAATACCTGCATGGGTGAGCTAGATAATTGTAGGGAAAAGTATGATAAAGATACACAGTGCCTCCAAAAAGATTTATTATACAAGGAGAGTTTACTGAAGAATATTTTTGAGAAATATGAAATTTCACAACAGCAATTGAGTGAGCGCTTGATTGAGGCTGGGGAATTGTTGGACTTGGTGAAGCACAATGCAGATAGGTATGAGTCTCTTACTAATTCCTCTTGCAGCTGTGTCAACTACCCACCACCTCCCCAGCTTCAAGGTGACTTGTCTCCACCAATGTTGGCTTTTCCTGAAAAGACATGTGTACACAATGAAAAGGAATGTAAAACAATATTATTTAGTGATGAAATAGGTTCAGGCTTTGGAAAAATATTACAAAATTACCTTAGCCATAGTTTTACAAATCATTGTTACCATTATAGTTTTAAACAAATGATCAATAGAATTATAAATTCAAAAATAGATAATTGTTCTACAATGGTTTTGCTATTGGGAAATAGTACTGGAATTACCAAAAGGGACATAATGGCTGGTATTGACACCTTGTTAGGGTTAAATGTAGGAAAGCTCATGGTTTGTGATTTTCCTTATTCAGATAGCTTCTCAGAAGATGAGAACAAGCGGATTTTTAAATTAAATAACATTTTACAAATGTTGACTTGTCATAGTGACAAATTATTGTTTTTTGACACTAATAGATTTATTAGTGGACTTCAAGTAACGCAGAGAGCTTTCTCTCTGTCACGTAGATGTAGACATAAGATTGCTATGTTGATAGCATATTCTATTAATGAAGTGATAGTAAATCTATCAAATTCTATATTAATTGACGACCCTGTGTTGCCTAGTTCAACTAGCAACATAAATTTAAACTAGTCCATAAGACAATAGAAGTTACCCCTGCAAATAATCAGTTATTATTAGTAAATAGTATGAAGGTATCTTCTGGCAATCTATTTAGTGGTACAAAGCTGAGGAGAGAGCAATACTCTTTAAAATTATTAAATCAGAACATTCAAGGTTGCTCTTCCAAATTATTAGAAATTGAACTATTTCTAGAAAAAACTAAATTTGATATTATTTGTCTAACAGAACATTGGTTAAAAGATCACTAAGTAAGGTCCATTAATTATGAAAATTATTGTGTAGTTAGCCATTTCAGCAGAAAACGTATGATACATGGCGGATCATTAATACTTATTAAAAATTCTATTGAATCTAAAGAGAGAAAAGACATTGTTAGACTGTCGGTTGAACACACCATTGAATTGTCCTGTGTTGAGCTTGATAAGCATGTTGTAGTATGTGTCTACAGACCTCCAAGTTACCAGAATCTATCTGTGTTTGACTGTATAATGGAAGATGTGTTAAAAAAAGTTAGTACTAGCAGTAAATCAATCATCATATGTGGCGATTTTAACATTAACTTATTAGAAAATAACTCTAACAGTATTAGGTTATTGGGTCTTTTTAAATCATTTAATCTAACAAATGTTTTTATGGAGCCAACTAGAGTGACAGCTTCTTCTGCGACTTGCATAGATAACGTTTTTTGTAATTGTGATTACCTAAATAAAGAAATTGTAAATAAATTAACATCTGATCAAAGTGGGCAAACAATAACGTATAGCACCTACATACTTTTGCAAAAAATGCAAATAAAATTTAGACCAATTACAAGTAAAAATTTAGAAAAATTTAATAAAACCTTGACTTGTAAATTATGTGTTCAAAACTTTTTTAATATAGATAACCCAAATGAGTTCTATGCCGAGTTTTTTAAAGTACTCAACATGCAATTTAATGACACTTTTCCACAGAAAGCGAAAAGTATTTACACCAAGTTCGTATTTAGCGATTGGGCGACTCCAGGTATTCGTAAAAGCAGGGAAAAGCTATATGAACTTTATGGCCTAAAGCAACATATGAATAATACAAGTTTTGATAAGTATGTTGCGAAATATTCAAAAACCTTTAAAATTGCATGCAAAATAGCTAAAGCGCTGTATATAAGCAATAAAATAAAATCGGCAGACGATAAAATAAAAACTACCTGGAAAATAATAAATAATGAAACAGGTAGAAAAAAACAGCGTAATACTGAATTTAATTTAGCGACTGCACATGGCCCCATATCCTCAGATATAGAGGTAGCTCAGGAATTTGAAAACTTTTTTGTTAATATTCCTCTTAAAACTACAGCAGCCTTAAACTCCTCACCCACACTCTCTGCTGCCTTACTAAGAAAGAACGTAAATGCGTGCCCATCGGAGTTCAAGTTTCAACATACAAATCCCCAAGCTATTTTAAAAGCTTTTAAAGATCTTAAAATTAAATCAACAGAAGATCTTTGCGGACTATCTGTAAAAGTGTGTAAACCAATCATTGAAACTGTTGCACCCTATTTAGCTTTAATATTTAATGCTAGTGTCGATCAAGGAGTTTTTCCGGACCTCATGAAACACAGTAAAGTAGTTCCATTGTTTAAATCCGGGGATAGCAAAGAAGCCAATAATTATAGGCCAGTGTCAATACTGCCGGTTCTCAGTAAGGTCTTCGAAAAGTTAATGCTCAACCAATTGTTGCGTCATTTTAACAAACATTCTATCTTTTATGATCAACAGTACGGTTTTACCAAAGGGCGTTGCACAACTGACGCCGGTGTCACCCTAATAAAGAACATCTTTAACGCCTGGGAGGAAGCACAAGACGCCATTGGAATCTTTTGCGACCTCTCGAAGGCGTTCGATTGCGTTAACCATGAGACACTATTGTTGAAGCTCGAGCACTATGGAATTAGACATACAGCCCTTGGGTTACTTAGATCATATTTAAAAGACAGACAAGTTAAAGTTCAGATAAACGGCGTAAACTCACTAGGGTCTGAAATGACAATGGGTGTTCCTCAAGGCTCGATATTGGGTCCATTCCTCTTTTTAGTTTATATTAACGATTTACCCCAATTACTACAAAATCAACCGAAAATGGTGTTGTTTGCTGATGACACATCTTTGATATTTAAAATAGATCGGCGGTCACAAAATCTTGATGATGTGAATAACTCGATTCATCAGGTCCAAAATTGGTTCACGGCAAACAATTTGGTACTAAATGAAAAAAAAACCAAATGTATTAGATTCACATTGCCGAATGTTAGAAGTAGCGAATGCGACATCATATTGAATGGCGAAAAGCTGGACTTTGTAAATCAAACAGTTTTCCTGGGAATCACTTTAGACGACAAATTGCAATGGAGTTCTCACATAACATCTCTTGCGGGTCGGCTGAGCTCGGCCGCTTATGCTGTTAGAAAGATAAGACAGTTGACGGATGTGGAGACCGCGCGTTTGGTCTATTTTAGTTACTTTCACAGCATTATGTCATACGGTATTTTATTGTGGGGCCTAGCGGCTGACATTGAATCCATATTTATATTGCAAAAGAGAGCTATCAGAGCCATATATGATTTGGGTCGCAGAGAATCTCTTAGGGAGCTATTTAAAAATATTAATATTATGACAGTTTCTTGCCAATTCATTTATGAAAATATCATGTATGTAAGGAAAAATATACATCTCTTTAGTAAGGTCAGTGATAGACACAATTGTAATACGAGAAATAAAGATAAGTTAGATCAACCATCTTATAGACTAGCAAAAGTACACTCATCTTTCATGGGGTACTGTGTTAAATTTTATAACAAAATACCTTGTGATATATTAAAACTAAATGAAAGTAAATTTAAAACTTTAGTTAAAAGCACACTTTGTAAACAAGCATATTACAAATTAGATGATTATATTCAAGATAAGAATGCTTGGCAACATGTTGGTCCCGCTCCGTAGGGCAATCTTTGGTGTGGACAAAATCAAATTTGCTAATTTGTATTCCTATTCATAGTTTTTGTATTCTTAGGTTATTTTTTATATTTTTTCCAGAATTTGACTCACACAAGGTTCCGTTGTTGTTGAATTAGGTATTTTACCTATGTTTGCAATATTTGTAAGTATGTGAGAACCATGTTCCTATTTATAAAACTAATGAATTTACCTGTTAGTGCTTTTATTACTTTATACCTGTACGTTGTATAGTGGGTAGTGCTATTTTTGGGTGCATCGTCCTCACATATATGAATTTATTAATGTATGTACATAAGTAAACTTTGTAAAACATATTTTTTTTAAAAAGAGTAAGTATGGAGTTTCTTGTGCGTTCTTCTCCATAACAAGCTACTTTCCGAATGCACGGTAGAGTCAATTTTTATTACTTGTACATTTTTTTTTTTTGAGAGCAGTGGTGGCCCAGTGGTATCGGCCGTGACTTACAAGTTGTAGGTCGTGGGTTCGAGCCCAGGCAGGCGCTTTACTTTGTGTAAATTATTTCATCACCACTGCTCTCAAAACGGTGAAGGAAAACATCGTGAGGAAACCGGCATGTCGTAGAACCAAAAATTCGACGACATGTGACATCCACCAACCCGCACTGGGCCCGCGTGGTGGATAACGGCCCATTCCCTCTCACAGAGAGGAGGCCTGTGTCCCAGCAGTGGGAATATTAATAGGCTGATGATGTGATGGGATGATGATGATGTACATTTTTTATTAACATTTAATTTTTGACGTTCAAAAGTGCCGCTTATTGGCCTAATTGAAATAAATATATTTGACTTTGACTTTGACTTTTCTTCATTTTTAACACCTCTTTGACTTTCGCTTTCATTTGATTGTACGTTACTTTCACTCTTGCCAGATCATCCGTCACGTTTGTTGCCTGATTCATTCTATTTTGGCCCTTACAGGCTAATACATTGAGCCAAGCCTCTTTCTTCTTCTTCACCACCTCTTTTACTTCATCATCTACCCAAATATCATTCGTTCTACTACCACGTTTCCTCTTCGCTATACCACATAACTTTGTGACTACGTTTACCATACTACTTTTCACTATTTTCCACACATCCTCTAAACTGAAATCATTCATATCATCAAATATCTTATCCGTCTTCTGTTTTACTTCCCTCTTATATTCCTCCTTTACTTTTAGTTCTTGTAATCTTTCTACTTTTATTCTTTCTAACGCGGTCACAGGAACTTGAACTCGATGACGCCAATGCTTGAACAGACCAGCCACCCGACACATAACCAGATAGTGATCTGTCCCTACATTAGCACCCCGATAGGCTCTTGTATCTGCAACTTTGCTCTTCAATCTTTCATCTACAATAACAAAATCAATCATACTTCTACTGTCTTGCCTTTCCCACGTATACCTATGGATCTTTCTATGATCAAACATAGTGTTCATTACACACAAGCCCTTCTCTACACATACTTCTAGTAAATTCATCCTATTCTCATTCACTCTGTACGGGGTGGACGTGATCGCTGGCGGTAGATAGGGATTCTGGAGGTTGTAAGGCTCCTGCACCAGCGCGTTGACACCCTTGCACCTATAGTTCAGTTGTCTTCAAGAATTCTCGTCCCTATGAGTTGCTTGAGGTCTGCCAGATGTTCGTGGGTGAAGATATGTTGTCCAGGAAATAAAAGACTTTATTCTTCTTAATGTTTTGCGATGTTTTTTTTTAAGATCTTCGTGACACAAAGTTGCGTGGATTCTTCTAATACAAATTTGGCTACCGAATCGCTCAGCTGCTCAGCGCGCCTGCGCACTATAGTACTACCAAACTTTACCGTAACGAGGACCCTGATTTCACGCTCGCACAAGTTTTTTATGGGAATAAATATAATGACCACCAAAAAAAACTTTGTGACGATAACCCCTAACCACCAAATCTAGTAATATACTGACAAAAATAGTAAATGATCACCAAATTTAGTAAATTGATCACCAAATTTAGTAAATTGATCACCAAATTTTAATAGCAAATTATTGCGCTAGTTGTAAAATAGGTTAGGTTAGGTTAGAACTGTGACCAACCGCGCGCGAGCCGAGCGAGCAAAGCGAGCGGTGCCGCGGCAGCGGCCGGCGAGCGCTACTTCCAAGTTGCTCCCAGAAATTTTATAATCTTTTTGGTCATTGGTTTAATTTTGGTGATCATTTACTACTTTTGGTGATCATTTACTACTTTTGGGTTAACAATGATTTATTTGGAGATATGTTACTATATCTGGTGGTAAGTTAAACATAAGCCGTTTTTTATTTACAAATTTTTTCATTATGAACTTATGCTATAAATCAACAGAACCTCCCTTCCCTGTGTAGGGACTATGGCATGACACATATGGTTGGATGCGCCCTGAAATGGCCCATCCGATGGACCTCGACCAGGTCCCTGACTATCTTCTCCGAGGAATTCTGCCAGGAAGAGTGAGTGATGAAGGGAAATTCTGTCGGTTTTCCGAACTTAGGGCTATTTTATGCTAAAATATACATTTTTCCATTTCTTGGCAACGACACTACCAGCCGCACTACCAGTAGTGTCGTTGCCAATTAACGACACTACCAAGCATATTTTGTATTAAACTGTACAGTCAACACAGCAAAGCTCAGAAATATAATTCTTTATTTAATACGTAAATAATGAAATATCAGCAACAGCAAACTTCAGAAATGTAACTTTTTATTTATTACCAAATAAAAGCAAACTTTTTTGAAAAAATACAAAAATTAACGCAAATGATAAATTTCCTTCTCCGTAACAATAGTACTTACTAATAAAAACTTAATATTGAACCTCAGATAATAAAAAATCGCGTGAAAATTTTTCACTGTTTCCCAAAATACAAGCTCAGGTTTAGCTTGGGAGTAGCAGTAACTTTTGTGTTATATACTAATACGAAGCATATGTTAGTTTAAGATAAAATAGATAAGTGTATTAACTGGTGACAATAAAGGATATTTATTTTTTATTTCAAGTGACCGACTGTAACTGTAAAATAATAATAATACTGTTGCTCTGAACATATGACATTTTTTAAATTCATACTTTATTTAGTAAGAAGGTAACGTGACGTAGCTAACATACAAGCGAATACCCGCGTCGTCAACTTCTATAAAATATTAACGTAATATTTTGAGAATGTTATATTTTGAGTACGAAGGTCGGCTTGCATGGTAGCTTCAACCCTGATATGAAAACACTGCTGGACATATCTTAACCGTAAACATTTTGCATTTTATAATTCGAGCACCTCCAAACAGATGCACCATTTTTATATTTCTTCAGTATATGATATTTGTGTTTGCCCAAAAGTAACGCAGTTCCCCCATTCGTCGGGCAAACGTGTAAAACTGATTCGTTATTATCAGCTTCCGACATCTTATAGGTTTTATTAAATTTTGTTCAAAGCTAGACCTATGAACTGGTGTCTCGAAAAAACTTAATGTAAGAAATACTCTCACAAATATAATTTATCCATCAAATATCAGTAAAGATCTGAACAAATTATCGTCAGTGTCATTTAATCTTTGTCACATTTTTAAACTTCATAAGTAAAAATGAAATTAAAGTAAAAGAAGTTGATTATCAATAAAATTTGTTGAACTTTGAGTTGAATTTAGTGGAACAGGAAACCAAAACTTCTGTGTTGACTGTACAGTTTAATACAAAATAGGCTTGGTAGTGTCGTTAATTGGCAACGACACTACTGGTAGTGCGGCTGGTAGTGTCGTTGCCAAATAATGCATTTTTCCACTAGTTTCATGGTGTGGGTTTTGAAGCCCTGTTCTTAAGCTATAGAAATCTAGTATTTCTATAGCTTTATCTATAGTCTTCAGCGTGTAGCCGCCTGGAAGTTTGTGAGAAAAGAGAAAGGTATAAATTTCTAACATAAAGTTAGATTATACTCAGGGTACCTGTGGAATCCACACCCATCAAGTATCGGTCGGTAGCCATCACAACAGGCTACCCTATGGTAGTACTCTGGTGGGCGTGACTTCAACCCTCGAAGTAGTATTCACCCTGGAGTGTCCGAAAATGAGAGCGTCCCGGGACCAGGCAACATATTACCTCCCTAGCCACCAGAGCTAGGCTCCTTACAGAAGTGTGGTTCGGGAGGCAAGGAAATAAAGAATCGAATGGTGGGAGTTTCATGGGTGTACCACAAACCCTTCTGGTGTTTTGGGTGCCAGAAAGCGGCCGAAAGGGAGAATATTTGCGAGGCCCAGAAAAACCAACAGATTTCATGATACGCCCGAGGGTCAGAGGACCTGGGGAAGGAATCCGGGCGCCTGCCTGCCAGATCCCGAAGGTATTGCTCCAGAAAGCAAATCTATAACCCTTCAGATTCAGAAGGGCCCGCTGACAAGCGCTCGAAACCCTTATGTTTTGTGCATACAAACACATTATCCCAAGCAAGTGGCCTTTATGTACTAGAACTATGTGAGTACTATCTGTTTACATGACCTAGGCAGATATCTTGGTTACCTAGAAGCGCTGAATCGCTTATAACGAGTTGTCTTACCACTTACTTGAGAGAAAATGCGTATGTATCTAGTGTTCCAGGGTGAAACTCTATAATCCCTAGCTATGTACTGTTTTTATGTGTTGTTTTTCAGTCATAGCCTTAGGGTATCTAAGTTAGAACACCTAGATTGTGTATCCTAACAGATTAATGTGTGTAAGGTAAATAATACGACTTGGTGCGTGAGTAGATCGCACCCTGCGCTACTTGCGCTCCCGCTTTTTTGGGGACCCCTAATCGAAAAGAAATAAATTCTTTATTTACCTATGCTATTACATACATTGCTTACTTATGTAGCGACGTTGGCGCGGCGCTGCATCACGCCGGTGAGCGACGACCGACGGCAGCGCTCGTAGCCACGACGCTCTGTGACACGTCGCTCAGCTCTCGCCGCTGGAACTCTGCTGCGCTCATTTTGGTAGTGGTATGAGCTTCTTCACCGGACGCTTTAGAGTGTCGCCAGTGGTGCGCACCTCAGCGGTCCGGACTTCTCCATCAGGGCCAGGGTAGATGGCCTCGATGCGGCCTCGCGGCCACGTGTTGCGAGGCAGTTGGCCGTCGGCATTGAGGACGGGGTCGCCCACCTGCAGGCCAGGCCCGCTGCTGTGGGGCTCCCACCGGTTTTAGAGCTCCGGCAGGTAATCTCGCACCCAGCGGTGCCAGAACATATCGGCCAGGATTTGAACACGCCGGGGGTTGGGAGTCTGGCCGAGCCACCAAGTAGGAAGTGGTTCGGTGTGATGGACTCGTCGTCGTCACCGCCAACTGATACATGAGTCAACGGTCGGCTATTTACTGTGTACTCTGCCTCACAAATCAGTGTGGACAACACCTCTTCGTGTGAGTGTTTTTCTGTAAGTACAGTATAAAGTGCGGGTTTCACGCAGCGAACGAGGCGCTCCCATGCGCCTCCCATGAAGGGCGCTGAAGGGGTGATGAAGAGCCATGTGATGCCTCGGCGACTGGCCTCCTCTCGGAAGGCCTCTCGGAGCTCTCGGTCGGCACCATGCATGTTGGTACCGTTGTCAGAGTGGATGACATCCTCTGCTGGCGGCGAATCGACACAGCGCTAGTATAGCGAAGTCTGCGCTGAGGCTGGCGGCGATCTCGAGGTGGACAGCTCTAGTTGTGAGACACGTAATTAAAGCTATGTATCTCTTGTGATGCTGACGACCAACGGTGACGGATAGCGGGCCGAAATAGTCCAACCCGGTGTATGTGAACGGCCTCTGATGATGAGCGAGGCGCGTCCTTGGGTGGTCGCCGGTCGCAGGCACGGGTGCTTGTGCCTTACGAATACGACATCGTAGACATCTTTACAGTACTTTCTTGGTAGTTGGTCGCATCCTTACGACCCAATAGTGCTGCCGCACCTCGTTGATGGTGAGCTCCGTCCCGCTGTGTAGTAAGCTGCGATTTGTCCAGTCTATGTTGAGCTGTGTTATGTGATGGTCGCCATGTAATATAGGCGGGCGCCTCACATCTTCTGTAATCTCGTCAGTGGCGGCTATTCGGCTTCTAATACGTAATAGGCCATCTACTACTTCTGTTTGTAGCGAATGTAGCGAGCTATTTTTGTCCACTACTCTCTGTTCGTGCAATCTAGCTATCTCTTGAGCGAATGATTGCTGCTGTGCGACTTGTACGAGTATTTTCTCAGCCTTTTGAAGAAAATTCGCTTACTATAATCTGTTTCCGGGCTTCTGGCTCTCTATGTAGAGTTGGTTTTGCTGCTGCAGTCGCTGTCTTCTTTTTCTTTCGCCAGTCCGGGTCCTCTTCTGTCTGTTTCTTTGTTCTCTTATGGAACGTTCTCTCTGTTTTTTGTTTACAAAGATATATGAAACGTAGGACGCTTGCAGTCGCACGCAATAGCCGCTCCCATCTCGAGAAATTTGCGGGATTAGGTATAGCTTCTACGAGCTTTAAATTTGTTTTAGCTTTTTCTATGAAAGCTTTCTCTATGACAGTGAGAGTTCTTTCTTCTCCTGTCTCTTCAGCGATTAGAGGCTTCTCTGATGGCCATGAAGAAGGGTCTTCATACAGGAATCTGGGGCCACAGTACCACTCGTGCTGTGAGTCGAATTTCTGTGGGACGTCACGAGTAGCTACGTCAGCAATGTTTAATTTTGTAGGAATCCATCGCCAATTCTCTACCTTGCTGCTTTCCTCTATGGCAGCTATTCGATGAGCTACAAAAGCCATATATTTTCGTGCTCCTTTTCATATCCAGGTCAGTACGGTTTTGCTGTCTGACCAATAGGTGACCGACGACGGTTTGCAGTCGTGCTCACGTATAACAGCTGTAGCTACGCGGGTTCCCATTACCGCTGCTTGCAGTTCGAGGCGAGGTATCGATTGTAGCTTCAATGGGGCTACTCTCGCCTTAGCCATGACTAGGCTGACACGCTGTGTGCCTTCTGCTGTGGTGGCTCGCCAGCACACACGATACACATTCACAGCTGCTGCGTATGCCATCTCGCTTGCATCGGTAAATACATGTATTTGTATTTCTGTGGCATCGCTATAACCAGGGTAACATCTTGGTATGCTGATCGCCTTGAGCTGTCGCAGGTGCTGTATCCAGTTCTTCCACTGGGTCGCCAGGTCTTCATCTAGTGTCTGAACCCAGTCGACACCTCGCCTCCAAGCTTCTTGAAGTATTTGTTTAGCTCGAATCGTTATAGGTGAGGCGAGTCCGAGCGGGTTATATAATGACATGACGATCTTGAGCGCCTCTCTTTTTGTTGGGGCCTCCTTTCGTGCGTGTCCTCACTAGGTCTCCAAATCAGGCCGAGTATCTTCTCTTGCCTGCTGTGTCTCCGATATTCACAACCTCTGTGTAGGTTTGCGACGGATCTATATTTTTTATTAATTGCGAACTGTTTGATACCCATTTTCTTAGGTCAAACTTCGCCTGTAGGTGTATTTTATTCACCATAGTCGCGACTTCTGTCACCTCTTCGACTGTTCTATAGCTGTCCAGATAATCGTCCATATTATGGTTCTGTACTATAGCATTCACTGCTACTGGATGCTTCTCTATGTCCCTTTTTGCGTTCCAATTTTTCGCAAAAATGGCGGTGCACGGTGAGCTGGCCGCGCCGAATATGAAGGATGTCATGCGGTACTCTTCTGGGGCTCCTGCCCTTCTATCGCCTCTCCATAGGTAGTGGAGTGAGTCTCTATCTTGGCTCCGTACCTTGACTTGCATAAACATCTCAGCTATATCTCCCGAGATGGCTATGTTATGTCTACGAAATCACATCATGACGCCGGGCAGCGACTGCAGCAAGTCCGGTCCAGTGAGCAGGAAGTCGTTGAGTGACTTTCCTCTCGATTTTGCAGCGGCATCATGAACTATACGAAGTTTCTCTGGCTTCATTGGGTTGAAGACATCGAAATGAGGCAGGTACCAGGTTCTTCCTGGAGTACTTGACTTAGGAGCTTTCTCAGCATATCCCATTTCAATAAGGGAGTCCATCTGTTGTGTGTATTTAACACGAAGAGCGGGGTTTTTATCCAGCTTCTTCTCGATAGAGACTAGCCTTTTGAGAGCTGTCTCATAACTATCGGGCATTTCTATGTTTTCATCTCGCCATAGAATGGCGGTTTCTATGTGCCCGTTTCCTAACTGTCTTGTGTGACGGTTCAAGATCTCTTCTGCCTTCTTCTCTGGGTCAGAAGCCGGTCGTCCTGGATTGATGACCAATGATTTGAGTGAAGAATTCACGGAGCTGCTCGTTCAGATCCGCATCTTGCTTGTTGTCAACAGTCTGATATCTGTTGACATAGTGCACCTGCTGTCCCAGTGTTCTGGTGTGCGCGCCGTGTAATGTCCAACCCATCGTTGTTAACGACGCAATGGGTTGGATTCTCGGACCTCTACGGATCTCGCTGGCCAGTAACAGGTGCCAGTTATCTTGGCCGACGAGGCTCTTTGGTACCCCAGTGGGGTAAGTAAGCTGCGACGTCAAATCTTGAAGGTTTTTACAGCGTGCTACATCTTCTTCGTCCGTATGTTGACGGACGTAAAGAATTTTACCATCCCATATCTTCCCGTGGGTGTCGTAAGAGGCGACTAAGGGACACACCAGAGAATGGGCAGCAGCGTTCTCTGTGCACTTTATCAACAAACTGCGATCGCCAACCCGCCTGCCAAGCGTGGCGATTATGGCAAAACCCCACAATCCTAATGATCAGCACAAAGAAAAAACGGCCCCGAGTGCCCGGCAGACCGTGTACCCTCGGCTACGGTAGCGGTCGAGGCGATGGCGTGGCAAGGGGTGCTAAGAATCCCCGGAGTGGACCCGGCTACCCCAATAAACACCGACGACTAGACCTGGGAACATATAACACGCGAACATTCCGGACCGACGAGAAGATAGCCGAACTGGAGGAAGAATTAAGTAGGTTGCGATGGAGCATTATAGGGTTATCTGAAGTCCGAAGAGAGGGGGAGGACTCGATAATCCTCAAATCCGGTAACCTGCTCTATTTCCGAGAGGGTGACCGACAGTCCCAGGGTGGTGTCGGGTTTATCGTCCACAAGTCCCTTGTGAACAACGTGATGCAGATCGAGAGTGTGTCGACCAGGGTGGCGTACCTTATACTCAGAATATCCGCAAGATATTCGCTGAAGGTCATACAGGTCTACGCCCCGACCTCGGCACACCCCAACGACGAGGTAGAGACCATGTATGAGGATATCTCTAGAGCCATGCATGGTTTCAAAACTCACTTCACCGTTGTCATGGAGGACTTCAACGCAAAACTGGGCAAACGAGACGTGGATGAGCTGCAAGTGGGGCAATTTCGAGTTGGACGCCGGAACCACCGGGGTCACTTACTGGCCAGTTTTATGGAGAAGGAGGGCCTCTACATGATGAACTCCTTCTTCAGAAAGCATGAGCACAGAAAGTGGACCTGGCAAAGCCCCGATGGTGCAACTAAAAACGAGATCGACTTCATCATGTCAACCAAGAAGCAAGTGTTCAATGATGTCTCTGTGATCAATTCGTTGAAAACCGGGAGCGATCACCGCATGTTAAGAGGCACATTGAACATTAATGTTAAACTTGAAAGGTCTCGACTGGTGAAGTCAACGCTCCGCCCAGCACAGATCCAGGTCCAAAACCCCGAGAACTTTCAGCTCGAACTCCAGAATCGTTTCGAGTGCCTAGGAAGCTCCGTGGACGATTACAGCGATGTGTTCGTGGAAGCTGTCCATACGGTAGGGTCTAAGTTTTTCAAGACCCGCCGTACAGATAGGAACAAAAAACTCTCTGATCCTACTCTCAAGCTAATGAAGGAGGGGCGTGAGATGATCCTGCAGTCTTCAGACGATGCGGTGAAATACCGGCAGCTAAATAGACGGATCTCAAAGTCCTTGAAAAGCGACCTCCGCCGCTTTAATACTGAGGGTATAAAAGACGCGATTGAGCGGAATAAGGGCTCCAAGGTCTTTGCAAGAGATCTGTCTATAGGGCAGAGCCAGCTCACGAAACTGAAGACCGATGATGGCAGGATCGTTTCCGCCAAACCAGAGCTTCTGAGGGAGATCGAGAGATTCTATGGGCAGCTGTACACGTCAACCAGTAAACCCGTCGCGAATCTAGCGAATGACCCTAGAGCTAGATTGACCCGACACTATACCGAAGACATTCCGGACGTCAGCCTGTATAAGATTAGGATGGCTCTGAAACTGAAACAGCTTAAGAACAACAAGGCACCGGGTGACGACGGAATTACGGCCGAACTCCTGAAGGCGGGTGGAAAACCAATCCTTAAGGCCCTTCAGAAGCTGTTTGATTCCGTCATACTCGAAGGGAAAACGCCACAGGCATGGTGCAGGGGTGTGGTGGTACTCTTCTTCAAGAAGGGTGACAATGCCTTACTGAAGAACTATAGGCCCATCACACTTCTTAGCCATGTCTACAAGCTGTTTTCAAGAGTCATCACGAATCGTCTCGCGCGCAGGTTTGACGATTTCCAGCCTCCCGAACAAGCCGGATTACGTAGAGGCTTCAGCACCGTAGACCACATACATACGCTGCGGCAGTTTATACAGAAGACCGAAGAGTACAACCTGCCTCTCTGTTTAGCGTTTGTGGACTACGAGAAAGCCTTCGATTCGATCGAGACTTGGGCTGTACTGCAGTCTCTCCAACGGTGCCAAATTGACTACCAGTACATCGAAGTGTTGAAGTGTTTATACAAAAACGCCACCATGTCAGTTCGACTTCAGGATCAGACCTCGGAACCAGACCTTCTGCAGCGAGGTGTGTGACAGGGAGACGTCATATCTCCGAAGCTGTTTACCGCTGCACTGGAGGATGTCTTCAAGGTTCTGGACTGGAGAGGGCTAGGCATCAACGTCAATGGCGAGTACATAACTCACCTTCGGTTTGCTGACGATATAGTGGTTATGGCTGAGACCATGGAGGACCTCAGTACAATGCTCGATGATCTCAGTAGAGCTTCCGGAAGAGTGGGTCTTAGAATGAACATGGACAAAACCAAGGTGATGTTGAATGCCCATGTTACACCCACTCCTATCAAGGTAGGAGACTCTACACTCGAAGTTGTGGGTGACTATGTCTACTTGGGATAAACGATCCAGTTGGGTAGGGCCAACTTCGAGAAAGAGGTCAACCGTCGAATCCGACTCGGCTGGGCAGCGTTCGGGAAGTTGCGCGGTATCTTCTCGTCCAACTTACCACAGTGTCTCAATAAGAAAGTCTATGACCAGTGTGTGTAGCCAGTGATGACATATGGCTCTGAGACGTGCTCGCTTACAATGGGCCTCATCAGAAAACTTACAGTCACTCAAAGGGCAATGGAGAGGGCTATGCTCTGAATTTCCTTGCGTGATCGAATCAGAAATGTAGAGATCCGCAAGAGAACCAAGGTTACCGACATAGCCCGAAGAATTGCCAAACTTAAGTGGCAGTGGGCAGGGCACGTTGCTCGCAGAACGGATGGCCGATGGGGCAGAAAGGTTCTGGAGTGGCAACCGCGAACCGGAAGACGTTGCGTTGGAAGGCCTCCTACCAGGTGGACCGATGACCTGGTGAAGGTTGCGGGAATCCGCTGGTTGCGAGACCCACGGGACCGGTCAATTTGGCGACGCTTGGGGGAGGCCTATGTCCAGCAGTGGACGTCTTTCGGCTGATATGATGATGATGACATCTTCTTGACTGACTGCCTGTGGTGACACGTTGAGCTTCGGAATGGTGTGCGCCTTGAAGAGCACCCTATTTTTCTGTTTACTAGTGAGAACGACTGTTATTCGTCTCGATGAGGGAGTGTCGATCATGGTGTCACCAATGGCACCGATCTTCAGTGGGTCTATAGGTCCCACTGCTCCCACTCGCTGGGCGATGGCTTCATCTATCAGCGAAACGGTAGATCCGTCGTCAAGGAGTGCATAAGTGTCTGCCTCTCCCGCCGGTCCAACGACTCGAACCGGAATCATTTTCAGGAAAGCATGACTCGAAGTAGTTTGCGAACTAGCCACCGTTTCTTTAGATTCCTTCTTCTCTTTTTCTTGTGCTTCTGCGACAGTGGGCTTCTTAGACCTATCTGTCTGAGGCTTCTTATTATGATGAAGAAGTCGATGGTGCGTGGCTGTACATCCCTTGAGGCCACACTTCTTCTTGTTACATGTGTGACCTTCACGACGAAATCTTAGGCAGCGATAGCACAAGCTATGTTTCTTGGCTAGCTCCCATTTCTTGTCACTTGATGCGTCTCTGAACCTGAGGCAGTCAGACGCGTAGTGACCTTCCTTGTCGCAGACTCGACATTTGTTTACCGGCTTGTCGGTAGCTGTGTGTGTCCGTTGCATGACACGTTTTCCCACCAGAGTGTCTGTTTCCTTGATGGCCTCAGGCGGGGCGAATGCACTGCAGAAGTGAGCTTGTTCTGTTATAAAGTCACTGAAGAGTGACAAGTCTGGCAGCGACTGATATTTTTCAGTGTACGCTCTGTACCACTGTACACGTAGAGAGTTGGGCAGCTTCTCGGTTAACAATCGCATTAAGTCAGCATTGATCAAGTAATGATCTTTCTTGAGTGCACGCGGAGTGACTACTCCGCTTCTGACCCGACTTGCAAAGGTACAGATGTCCTTGGGCGACTCACTGTATCGTGGCAGCCCTCTAAGTCGATCTGTCTCGGCCTGGGCGATTGAATCAGGACGTCCATATTGCAGCTCCAATTCTCTCATGGTTTCATCCGGCTTCGCGTTCCCGATGAGTTCTGAGCTCACAGTCTCCAGTGCGCGACCACGCAAGCTCCTTCTGAGTCTTGCCGTGTTTTCAATGTCGCTGAAATATGCACGGGTTGCCTCATATATGGCTCGAAAAGATAGCCATTCGGTAAGAGCTCCACCAAAGTTCGGTAGAGTCATGACAGCCTTCGACGCCGAAGGTTTAGGCGTCCATGGCTCGGTTTTTCTGTCGACTAGCGACGCTATAGCGGATGTCAGCTCCGTTAAGAAGGGACGGAGTGAGTCTTTCGCTTCTATTTGCCTTGACGGCTCTGTGTTAGCCTTCACTTCTTTCGCTATAGGATGTTCTTGCGTCCGGGAGTCCGCTATAATGTCGACGGTCACAGGCGGGGGCCTATCTCTTTGCTTTTGTCCCCTTCGGCGGCGTCGTCCTCCCTCAATGGCTCAGGCTCTGGTGCCTCTTCCAGCCACAAACGTACGTACTCATTATTCGAGTCTCTGTCATCCATGTATTCGGCTTCAGAAACTTCTTCTTCTGCCTTTTGAAGTGCTAACTTAGCAAGTTCCAACTTAATCTTCAATAAGTCTTGACGTGATCTCGAAATTTTCTTATGTGACCGGGTCGTCCTGTTAGTCGACGGCGGTCTGCTATGAACGTTACGGATGTCCGCCCGGGTAGCCACGGTAGTGCCTCTATCAAAGGTCTTATCTTGAATCCCTTGTGTCCCATCAGAAGGCATCAGTGTTCTATCTTAAGAGCCTTCCCTTCTTGGTGCCTTCCTGCACGTGCTGGGCTGTTCTGTCTGTTCCTTATTTTCTATATTTTCTGTAAGTCTCTGTGTGAGCGGGTCGTCTCCTATATGTGACGAAGGTGCAGACTGTTCCGTCCCTTCAGTCGCCGTAGGCGAGCGTGGAAGCAGCTGATGACGTAAGCTTGTCGTTGGTTGCTCCATCCCTACTGTCCATGCCTCGGCTTTCTTGTCCTGCGATCTAGTTATCGGCATGTTGACTTCAGTTCCAATATTTCAGCTCGAACGGGTTAAGTCCAACTCTAGACTTTAGTTCAAAACGTTGACTTGAAACGGTTAAGTCCAAAATCCAAACTTCAGCAGGAACGGGTTGACTATATTCAAGACGTCAGCTCGAAAGGGTTAAGTCCAATTCTAAACTTCAGCAGGAACGGGTTAACTATTCAAGACGTCAGCTCGAAAGGGTTAAGTCCAATTCTAGACTTCAGCAGGAACGGGTTAAGTCCGACTCTAGACTTCAGCACGCACGGTTAAGTCTATTTTCAAGCCTTCATACGGCTATGTCCGTGTATGTGCTATCCAAGCTTCAAAGAATTTCTTGAAAACTGCTAAGTCCTAACTCTGGGTTAAGTTCGATCCCAGACGTCAGCTTGAAGAGGATTCGCTTCCTTTTTCAATATCCGTAAATTACACTCCGGGTTAACTCCTAACTCCGGGTTAGTCCGATCCTCGGTCACCGACTATAATACTGCAGAAATCAGTCCATTCGTGCCAGTCGAAAAATCCAATCTTGTTTTAGGGTTAGGTTCACATTCAGACTTTTAACACAATGAAACTTGTAAGCTTTCACTGTGCTCGCTGTTGTCCAAGTATCAGCCTGCCCAGCAGCTTCCGAAGATGATCACTTCAGCTGGTACTAATCACAGAACTACAGCTCCAACTGTTGACACTAGTGTTCACTCCAGTATCCAGGCATCCAGCTTGAAAGCTTCAGGCTTTAAATGAATTTGTTTTCAAACAAAATTTTAACTCGATTCGTAAGCCTTCAGTTATAACGCTTCAGTCATAACCCTTCAGGATTTTTCAGGAACTATTATTTTCGTTCTATGTTCATAGAACAAATCTTCACCTTCACACGTTCGAAACATCTATGTGAGTTTTTTCAGGGATAGCGCTTCAGCGATAATCCCTCAGCTATAATTCTTCAGGACTCGATGAACGACGAATTTTCGTTCTATCTCCGAAACGAGTTCTCAACACGCTATGAAAACTTCTGTTATAAATTTTTCTAGCGATAACTCTTAGCGCTATTTCCTCAGCAACTAGGTTACCAGAACAGTAATCTCCTAGTTTTCTCTCAGGTTCACAGCCCAGGGACGGCAGCTGTCTCCCAGGAACGGGTAGCCACGAGGGAAAGATTGGTTTCACGTCTCTTGACGACGGTAATCCTCCAAAACGCAGGTTCACGCCACTGGATCGCTTCAGGGGCGTAGTGAAAATTTCCCAGGAATTCGGTTGTCTCCCAGGAATGCGGTCGTCTCCCAGAAGCGTGGGCACACACGTGGGGCTCAGTCCACGTACGTGTTTTTTCGTGACACTTGACATCACAGGCACACGTGGGGTCCAATCCACGTGTGTCTCTTCTGCCGGCGCTTCCTCAGGATGCTAGTATTTCCCAGGAACGTGGTTTCCTCGCAGAATCTGGGTTTTTTCACCCAGGAAAAGGGTTCACACGTGGGGCCCAATCCACGTGTGAGTTTCTTCGCGTCTGTGATACGTCACTGGCACACGTGGGGCTCAATCCACGTGTGTCTCTTCGCAACGGTAGTCGTCTGCTGTCCAAACGGGACGCGGTTGGCAGGACGGAATCCTGTTGCCAACCGCTGTGGTATCATGCGAAACTGGAAATTCCAACCTCCTCTCCCAGGTTCAAGTCGGGACTTCAGTCTTCTTTTTTCTCTGGAACGTGTTCACAGGAACGATACGCAACGTTTTTGATTAATCTTTAAAAAATATGATCTTAACCTTGACACTTGTAAGGTTTACTAGTTGGACGTCAGGCTTCTTTATTCCCAGGAACTCTTCACAGGAACGTAACGTTTCGTACCCCAGTCGGCACATTAAAATACGGGAATGTGTTTCTTACCCAGTTTGTTTATGGGGTACGGTTCTCAGGAAGTGGACATCAGACTTCTGTGTTCTCAGGAAATGTTCACAGGCGTGGATATCAGGTTTCTTTCTTCCCAGGCACTAGGTTCTCAGGAACGGTACGTTACGTTTGACTATTATATGACGTGTTAAAGAAACAGGAAATTAACCTCAATTGACAAGGTATACGGGACGTCAGACTTCTCTGTTCTCAGGAACTGTTCACAGGAACAGGGCATCAGACTTCTTACTTCACCGGAACTAGGCTTTTCATTGGCCTATATGTTCACAGGAACGGGTTGGTTCTTGAAAATTCGGCTCGAACGGACCAGCAAATGTACGGGGTGGACGTGATCGCTGGTGGTAGATAGGGATTCTGGAGGTTGTAATACTCCTGCACCAGCGCGTTGTGTCATATGTCGTGGTGGCCCAGTGGCTAAGACCTCGCTTGTCGTACTTGAGGTCATGGGTTCAAATCCGGGCAACACCAATGTGACTTTTTCAAATTCATATGTACTTTCTAAGATTATCTTGGACATCACAGGCAACGGTGAAGGAAAACATCGTGAGGAAACCTGGACTTATATACTTAATGTAAGTTTGAAATAGCCAAGTCAGAGGCCTGTGGGGTTTCCCATAGGCGGCTTAATTAACTCTGTCACCAGAGGTGGACACACCTCACACGAAAAAAAGAAGACCAGCGCGTTGACACCCTTGCACCTAAAGTTCAGTTTTCTTGAAGAATTCTCGTCCCTGTGAGCTGCTTGAGGTCTGCCAGATGTTCGTGGGTGAAGATATGATGTCCAGGAAATAAAAGACTTTATTCTTCTTAATGTTTTGCGATGTTTTTTCAAGGTCTTCGTGACACATAGTTGCGTGGATTCTTCTAATACAAATTTGGCTACCGAATTTCTCAGCTGCTCAGCGCGCCTGCGCACTATCGTACTACCAAACTTTACCGTAACGAGGACCCTGATTTCACGCTCGCACAAGTTTTTTATTTACAATTTTTTTCATTATGAACTTATGCTATAAATCAACAGAACCTCCCTTCCCTGTGTAGGGACCATAGCATGACCCATACGGTTGGATGCGCCCTAAAATGGCCCATTCGATGGATTTTCGACCAGGTCCCTGACTATCTTCTCTGAGGAGTTCTGCCAGAAAGAGTGAGTGATGAAGGGAAATTCTGTCGGTTTTCCAAACTTAGGGCTATTTTATGCTAAAATATAAATTTTTCCACTAGTTTCATGGTGTGGGTTTTGAAGTCCTGTTTCTAAGCTATAGAAATCTAGTATTTCTATAGCTGTATCTATAGTTTTCAGGCGTGTAGCCACCTGGAAGTGTGTGAGAAAAGAGAAAGGTATAAATTTCTAACATAAAGTTAGATTATACTCAGGGTACCTGTGGAATCCACACCCACCAAGTATCAATCGGTAGCCATCACGACAGGCTACCCTATGGTAGTACTCTGGTGGGCGTGGCTTCAACCCTCGAAGTAGTATTCATCCTGGAGTGTCCGAAAATGAGAGTGTCCCGGGACCAGGCAACATATTCAGGGGGTTACCTCCCTAGCCACCAGAGCTAGGCTCCTTACAGAAGTGTTGTTAGGGAGGCAGAAGTGTTGTCACCGCCGTCTCCGAGTAGATTATTTAGACTCATTTTGTTCCCACGAGTAGCAAGGAAAATTATGTCCACGCTCTACAGAGCCCCGCTTGTATAGGTACTAGATGTGGATAGTGCCTGGGGGCGCCCAGTCCCATACAACAACACGCTTGCGACTTAGGCTGTCCCCTAGCCATGCAGCTCTCGGCACGGCGACCTTAGCTTGGGGGTGAGATGTTCGCACCGCACAGAAGGAAACAAAGTGTCCTCTATTCCCTTAGTCGCCTTTTACGACACCCACGGGATGAGATGGGATGGTGAAATTCTTAACGTCCGGTCACCATACGGTAGAAATTTAATTTTTAGGAATAATAATTTAATTGTATGTTCAAACACAATGTATATTGTTTATGAATAAATAAATCAAACGAATGAAATTTCCATGCTCTCTTGTAATTGCTAGTCTCTGAGCTCATAATACACTCTCAAAGTACATTATGTTGCAACCAGCTTAAGTCGAGGTGTGTATTGAATAGGCCATTAATCGGTCGTCGAATTGAATCTAGGCAAGTAAGAAATGGTTCTTTTTCACCTCTGTTCTTCCAACCAATGGCTATAAGCACCCACGTGGAAATTTTTAAAATGAAACATAACTTTCATGCAGAGTAAAATTATGAACATACTTTATTGTAACACAGCAGTACATGGAAAATAACAAAGATTAAAGAATATTATGTTCCGTTCGAATCAAATCTGCACCACGTTCGGCCATCATGGTGACTGGCGCGACGATCTTACCGCTGACCAGAGCTGGCATAGAGGAAGAGTCCACCACTCGCAAGCTTTCAATGCCTTTGACCTTCATGTCGCTATCTAAGACCAGTCCCATAGCACAAGTCCCTCCAAAGTGCCACATAGTCGTCGACATAGCGACCGAATAGCACTCCCAGAATTCGATATCAGTTGTTGTATCCTTACAGAATCCTAAGTCCAGGATAGTCGCATTTATACTCTTGAAGTAGGTCGAGTTCAGAAGTTTGATGTGGTCCACAAAGGCACGTCCCATAATCTCTAAGTCAGTTTTATTGCTAAACATTCCTGAATTCACAATCGGAGCCGCGGCAGTATCAGTACTGGCTAGTAACATCTCGCCTCGGGAACAAGGTAACGTCAAGCCTAACAATGAAAATAATATGTTCCTGTTAAAACTAGCTTCGTAAACCTTCTGAGATACTTCTTCGGAGTAACTAAACACTTGAGTGAAGAGAGCCAACAGATCAGTCGAGTTCGGCCCGAACAATAAGTTGATGGTCTGATATTCTGGCCTGGTCGAGTTCAGTGCTACATTGCCACTGAATGCTGTCGCCGGGAACTGGTGAGGATTCGTCGCTGCAGATGCTTCTGAATTTTCCTCTAGTTGTATAATAATTGGAGCAGCTGCTTGGTCCATATAGTTTTGACCAACAGGCAGATTAGCGATCACATCGATGCCCATTTTCTCGAGATGTGCTTGAGGACCTACCCCAGACAGCATCAATAGTTTGGGACTGTTGAACGTGCCGGCAGAAATAATGACTTCCTTGTTCGCATATATTACATAAGTTTCGTTGTTAGATGTGGTTACCTGGACTCCGACGGCTTTGTTGTTCTTGATCAGAATCTTGTCGGCAGTAGTGAATAATGACATGCATAGGTTGGTGCGATTTCGCGCAGGTTTGAGGTAGGAGTACGCATGGCTTTGTCGCACACCGTCATCGATGGCGTACAGCACCTGCGTATACCCAAGAGCAGATTCTAAAGAGGTTGAGTCCAGTACGATATTGTGACCAGTCTCATTCAAGGCATCGAAAATGTTGTCAAGTTTTGAACTTGTTTCTCTTCTGATTTTAATCATACCATCCAAGCCGTGAACACTTGCGTAATCTGACTGTAATAGCTCCTCGTCAGTCAGTTTCTCCTGTTTCTTGAAATATTGGAGGGTGTTGGTAACGTTCCAGGCAGTGTCGTTGGTCTTCTCCACCCATACGTCATAATCCTGTGGGTCTCCACGAGTGTACATCATGTGGTAGATGCTGCTGCTGCCTCCTAACATCTTGCCTTGCGTCAGGCCGCAAGTCTTGCCTTGCATATTCTGCATCGTATAGTTGTCGTTTACAGAACGGAAGTTATAGTCGTAGTCTGACTCTTTGAGCAGCATGAATGTTCCGGGGAGCTGGAAGGAAAAAATAAAGATTTATACTTCCACAAACTTGACTAATGAGACTTTTGCCCCCTCTTAACCTACTGCTCGGGCCGTATCTATATCCACTGCACCATTGCGATGTTATGCATGACGAAATCTATACTTATAATCTATACATCTATGATATACAAATAAATAAAATTGAAGTGTCTGTATGTAATATCAAAATAACAACGTTTTATTGAATGCACGTTAAAGTATATACGGTACTAACAACCAAATAAGCAATTTTTAAGATTTTTGTCTGTCTGTCTATCTGTCTGTCTGTCTGTTTGTTCCGGGTAATCTCCGAAACGGCTGGACCGATTTTGACGGGCATTTCACTGGTGGAGTTCTGGCGGGAAACTAAAAAATAAAAATATATTTTTTACGAGTTTGACACGGACGAAGTCGCGGGAAACAGCTAGTAATATAATAAAGAGGAAAGATTTTTTTTTTGTAGCGATTAGGCTCCGAAACTACTTGACCGATTTAAATAGGGTTGAAAGTTTGTATGAAAAATCTAATTCCTGCGACCAAAATTCTTGAAACTTAGCACAAAAAATATTCTAAGTAAATGATAAAGATTGACATTATTAGTTTTTTGAAACTACCCCCATATGATGATTTAGGGGGTGTTCAAGTTTGTATGAAAAAATCTGATTTCTTGGGTCAATAAACTTAAAACTTGCCACAAATATTAACCTAAATGAATAATAAAGGTTGTTATTATTATTTTTTGTAACTACCCCCAAAAGACGATTTAGGGGTGTTAAAGTTTTTTTGAAGAATCTTATTACTTCAGTTAATAAACTTGAAACTTGACATAAATACCAATCTTAATAAACAATAAAGGTTTTCATTATAAGTTTTTCAAAACTACCCCCAAAAGATGATTTAATCTTATATTATGGGTCAATAAACATGAAACTTGACATGAATACCAACTTCAATAAAGGTATCCATTATTAGTCTTTTGAAACAACCCCCAAAGTCGATTTAGGGGGTGCTGAAATTTGTATGGAAATATCTGATTTTTTGGGTCAAAAAACTTGAAACTTGCCACAAATACTAAACTAAATGAATAATAAAAGAGTTTATTATTATTATTTTTTGAAACTATCCATGAAAGACGATTTAGGGGTGTTAAAGCTTTTTTGAAGAATATTATTACTTCAGTTGATAAATTTGAAACTTGATATAATATACCAATCTAAATAAACAATAAAGGCTTTCATTGTTAGTTTTTCGGAACTACCCCCAAAAGATGATTTAGGGATCTTAATTTTTTTTGAAGAATCTTTTAACTTGGGTTAATAAACATGAAACTTGACATAAACACCAACCTCAATAAACAATAAAGGTTGTCATTATAAGTTTTTCGAAACTAACTCAAGCTAAGAATCTTACTGGTCAGGGTTTCGTTTTTGACTTGGGGTTCTAGGGCAGAGCACTAAGGCGCGATTTTGCGGCAATTCAACCTTTAAGGAGGTGAAAATTAGTTTATATGAAAAATTGAATTCCTTGGGGATGAAGTTAATAATCAAAATTTACATAAAACATTTTTAAAACTCCCCCCACAGATAGGGTTAGGGGTGTTAAAGTTTTTTTGAGAAATCTCACTGCGCAATCTGACTAACATAAACGAAAAATAAAAAGAGAAGAAAAGAGTGATCAGCGAATTTAGGATGTTCAAAACTCGACCCTCAACTGGGCAAAAAGGGGTAGATTAGTTATTAGGGCAGAATTTTACTTTGTGACGGTAACCAAAAATGTATTATTCTTAAAATCAAATAACAAATCGTCTCAATCCAATAAATCCTATATATCTACTTTAATAAAAGCTTATTTTTGGTCGCCTTCACTAACTGCACATAAGAAAATTATTTAAAGGATAAACAAAATCACGCGAACGAAGTCGCGGGCGGAGTGCTAGTTAAAGATAAATGCCTACCTCCGACTCTATAGGTGGATATCCTCCAGTTTCGAGTAGCAGTACATTGAAGCTGCTGTTCGCAGACAATCTGTTCGCAAGCACTGATCCCGCTGTACCGCCGCCGATGATAATGAAGTCAAAGAAACTGCCATCTGCGAAAAAAATGAATATCATCAATGGTGTAAAAAAAGATTGCTATTATTGCCTTAGGGCAGTAGAGGATAGACGTGTCTCCTCAGGGTAAAACAAAAGATGATCGAACGAGACTCGCGCTAGACACCCGCCACAGTCACTTTAATACTGTTATTTTTATATTGTAATTTACAGATCTTTTTTATCTATACATCTATACAAATAAATAAAATTGAAGTGTCTGTATGTAATATCAAAAAAACAACGTTTTATACTTTCACGTGCATTCAGCACGTGAAAGTATACACGGTACTAACAACAAATATTTTTTTTTTTTGATTTTTGTCTGTCTGTCCGTCTGTTTGTTCCGGGTAATCACCGAAACGGCTGGACCGATTTTGACGGGACTTTCACTGGTAGATAGCTGATGTACTAACGAATAACATAGGCTACGTTTGATCACGAGATAGTTCCGGCGGGAAACTAAAAAAATAAAAAAATATTTTTTACGAGTTTGACGCGGACGAAGTCGCGGGCAACAGCTAGTCTTTTATATAAGTACTTGTTTTACATACACATTGTGACACTATAGAACTTTACGTCCGTCACGTCAAGTCACAGGTACAGTTGAAAACCAGCGTCGGGCACTAGTTGCGCGTCATTTTGCTGAACTGGTCCTATTTGGCAGCCGTTTGACACACAATGTCTTAATTATATTGTTGTATAGTTTTAAGTTTTCTTTTTGTTTTTCTTTTTTATATTGTGTGCTCTAGTGGCTTGTGGCAATTAAATGTATTTTCTTTCATTCCTTTTTTTGATATGGTTTCATCATCGGACTAAACGACGTACGGGGTTGCGCCATCAGGCATGGTACGCACTAAAAGTTTTGGGAATATTTTAATTGTGCGCACAGCTAAGGTGAGGAATGCCTTGCACGAGTCTGTCAATTCTGATAGCTACAACCTGAGGGTCTTTAAATCAAGAGTGAATGGGTTACTTCTAGGCAAGTGTGCTTCACCGTCGACCACATCATCGCTTACCATCAACAATTAATAAAAAGTATAGAGGCAGACAGCGGTTTCATTATGTTTGATTCATTGCGCCCGCTTGAGTAGTCCTAGTAGGCAAACATTGTATAAGTGTACTTACTAGTAATGCTGCAGTGAGTTGGGAACTGCCACTCAGTAAGACATAGGGTTTGCACCATTTGCAGGGCCAGTTTCACAGCCTGTGCGCTGGCCAGAGATGTCGCTGCGTCCGCCATTCCTGTTACGTTGTTAATGTCAAGTTTCAGCTAAATTACTTGTCTGTTCATAATCTAAATGTGGATGTTAGAAAAAACTTTTTTACAAAAAAATACTACCGACTTCCATATAAGAAAACTAGAAAGTGAAAAATAACTTTATTTTTGGAAGTCGGTGTCCATGACTTAAAAATTTGGTACCTACCAAAGACACCGACTTCCAAAAATAAAGTTATTTTTCACTTTCTAGTTGTACCTACCTAATAGGGCAGCAGTTAAGTAAGTACCTATAACGACAGAATAGATTACCCGTATAACATGAAACTTGAATATAACCGGTGAAATGAGAGATCTGCATACCCCTTTCGAGCGTACTGGCGTGATGTTATGTTATGAAATGGTATAAACTTTAAAAACAGACATGCGATTGCAGCAATCCCGAGAGACTTCCCGTTATTTATTGAAGAGTTCTGTTGTATATCTCCAAGGTTCTTCATCAGATCTTCACCAAATAATTTTTTTTT
Organism: Anorthoa munda; assembly: GCA_945859665.1. Classification (NCBI taxonomy): domain Eukaryota; kingdom Metazoa; phylum Arthropoda; class Insecta; order Lepidoptera; family Noctuidae; genus Anorthoa; species Anorthoa munda. The sequence continues at coordinate 35,644,913 of OX243898.1, forward strand.
AAAACCAATTTCGGAATATACTCTTTCAAACAAAAAAAGAAATTTCAAAATCGGTCCACAATTGAAGGAGATATCGGTGAACATAGAGATAAAAAAAAAAAGCATGCATAATGTCGAACATAGAACCTCCTCCTTTTTTGATAAGTCGGTTAAAAAGGAAGAAGAATCACACAATCTGAAGAAAAAAAAATCAATCATACAATCCATCATTGAATGATTAATTCTTTTCTTTGGATTGTGTGAAATAAAAGTGAGTCAGTGACAACGTGACGGTTGACAGGACGGTATGGAAGCAAAAACCGTGTTGCACCGATCCCAAGTAATGATGAATCTAAAGAACACAACACGCAAAACCAGTAAACCAAGAAATGAAAGTGACTGCATCATATCTGACCTTTACTATCCAATAACTGGGTAACAGATATTGGATACCTCTTGGCAAAGCTGGCTTCTAACTATACGTAACGTAAAAGTCTAAGATCAAGCTGTTAGAAAATTGTCTTACCTGTACGTCTTGGCTTCTGTTTCGAAGTGAAAATCGGAATACAATATGATATATCGCAAAAATTTGCAGCCTTTTATACCAATGTTAACAAATATTGGATCTCATATTCTTATACAATTAATTTCACATGTTTCCTTATTTAATATTAATTTGTTACAGTAAGTAGTTAAATACTGATGACTTTCATATTTTTTATTTTTGATATTGAGATCAAAAATAAAAATTGTGAAAGTCATCATAATGCTTTATCCACACTGGGCGCGTTTCTACTTAATTTTAGTGTTACTTCATCATCTTTCAGCTCTATCATAGTTTATTTATATTTTAGTCATCTTTGAATCAATTTCAATCAATAAAATGGAAATAGCCTTTTTTTAACCGACTGCTCATAAAAGAGGATGTTCTCAATTCGTATGTTATATATTTATTTTTTATATATATATGTAGGATCATGAGGGCCGAGGGGTATATACGGTCAGGATTTGGGCGTTCCCATTTTTTATTAGATAAACAAAAACTGTACAACCAATAACAAGGTTGTTAATTACAGTACCAGTTTCACCAATAAAACAATACTAATGGTAACAAGATAAAGTAGGTTAAAAGGGTATAGTAACAATACAGTTAAACGAACAAACCCTTGAGGTTTACAGTTCGTACAGCAGCCTAAGCCACCCAAGTACAAAGTGTATCGTTCGCCATCAGCAAGCCAATACAGCTATGTGAATATACAGCAGTGCTGTACCAAATAAACCGGCAGTTTTGTCGGGAGCAGGGGAACTCTTTATCGAGTCTAATCCGAAGATAGCCTGACTTGCATACTTTATACCTTGCTATCCCTCCACAACAACTCTGTCCGATGACATACGGAAGTACGTCACGTGTTTACTTGATACAAAACACTAAAATGTGCTTGTCGGCATTTCTAAGATATCGTTCTGAAGAGCGCTATGGTTTCAAATGACTTTGACAGATGGCAACTTGACGTTAACACATGAGATTGGTTTATGGCGCGAACAAGTGAGGATGACACAAGGATCGAGAGAGAAGATGGGGGGTTTGGTTTGAGTTGTAAATTCGTGAGGAAAACCTAAGGAGAAATACAGTGAGAGTTATCGATTGTTCGTGTAGATCAAACCACGTGTTATAGTGGAACGTCGTTTAATTTATTCGCCAATACATAACGTGATCAGTTACATTGTGAGCCTACATACAAGCAAAGAAGTTGGTTTGTTTAACATCTAGCCCGAAAGAACCCATGCAATAATGGCTTTTCCTGACAATTACACTGTCTTTCCTACATCAGATCGTGGGATATAAGGGCTTGATATTTAGGAGACTAGTGAAATAACAATCGAACAACTTGTGATCAGTGAAATTACCTACTGAAAGAAAGTCGGTACCTAGCGGGAAACTTCAAATACATGAAGACTTGTGTGACGGGTATTCGGTCAGAACATAATCTTATTTGCAGCACAAGGAGTGACTGAAAAACATTCCTCAACCATAAAGTTTGATCTTGACGGTTTGAAAGCTTATTGAAAGGTCTACTTCTTGATCAATTAAATTTGGAGAGTTTACAATAATAGTAACTAGTTTAAACTAATGAAGATAACTAAAGTCACATAATTATCATTTGCACTAAGACCGGTAAATGTTAGTTTAGTTGAAAAGTGCCTGAAAATGGTTTGTTTTAAATTAATCCTTCAGGCTTTTGAGCTCAGCTGTTCAGTTTAATTGAAAGAATACTGGAAAGATTCCAATTAATTGGTAGAAAAACCAGGAACTAAAATCAAGACTTGATTTTGCAAATCATGGCCCGGAGAAAATCATGACTATTTTGGAAACAAGTTTGAAAATTACCTCAAGTGATGGGATTCTCAACGCTACCTGCCTGGTAGTATGTTGTGTTAAAGTTAATGGTAATTGAAGAATCTGCTGCGCATGAGAAAGTTCAGATTTAACAAAGATCTGGTTATGGAAAGTATCTACAGTAGCTGGTAAGGTCACTTTATTTTTATGTTCATGGAAAAAAGAAACTTTACCACCCTTTTGTGGTTCCAATGCAGTTGGTTAAACAAAAATTACATTGTAAAGCCGTTGAACTTCTTGTACACTACAATATACAATGTTTTTGTCTGTTAAAAGAAAATAAGTGGAGAAAAAGAAAAAGCAATTGATTGCACATTACATATTCAAGGTTGTTTCAAATTGTAGATTATTATGGTTTTCACAAAAGTCTAACTTTTGTGCCTTAGAAACATAGTATGATAATCTTTGCTGTTACTCATTGACGGTGTATTCATTTTACAATTTATGTGATGATTGATTTTTTTAATTGCTGTGTGATTGTTACCTAATTGTTTGACTGCCTTGTCCACAATTATTACTTGGGGTCTAGGGTTGAATCTCTGGACAACATGTAGTGGTATCCTATTGCTTGAAGCTTGAACTTGGTTGGTGAGTTAAGGGTGCGCTATACACCTTTGCTTGCAGACATCGATTGGTGAGTGCAGACATGTTATTTTGTGTTATAAAATTGTCTCTATGTAAAGATATTCGAATATGTCATAATATAGTGGTTAGTGCTTTAGTGACAGTACTTATCACAGAAATTTTGTAATTTCTTAATATTGGTAGTGTGTCTTCATGGGGTTATTTATGCCGTTCATTAATTTTTACTACCATTGTGATGGCGCTGTGGCTGGGCCACTGGATGCTGCTCTGTGTGTTGCGGGTTCCATTCTCATGTGGAGTAGATGTTTGCGTGGCCTGCAGGTGGTTGTTCTGGATCTGACTGTTTGTGAGTTTGGAGTGTTTGTGAACGCACCCATAATACCTGTTGATTTGATGTCTGATGGAAGGTGGGAGCCTGGTGCCTCCGGTGCTTTGGTGACCTGTTGTTTGGAGTATGTGACATAGTATGATGTGTTAAGCATCTGGAAGGTATGGCACCCTTGGTGCTTCGAGACCGACCTGACGTTTGTTGCAAGCCAGGTTCGTTAGGTAGGTTGGTGGGTGGTCGAAGGGGCCCAGCACGCCCGGTCCACGCCACGCGTTTTACAGGTGGATGGTCGAAAGGGCCCCGCACGCCCGGTCCATGCCACGCTGTTAGTAGGTGGGTGGTCGAAGGGGCCCAGCACGCCCGGTCCACGCCACGCGTTTTACAGGTGGATGGTCGAAGGGGCCCAGCACGCCCGGTCCATGCCACGCTGTTAGTAGGTGGGTGGTCGAAGGGGCCCAGCACGCCCGGTCCATGCCACGCGTTGTCCAGGTGGATGGTCGAAGGGGCCCAGTACGCCCGGTCCATGCCACGCTGTGAGTAAGTGGGTGGTCGAAGGGGCCCAGTACGCCCGGTCCACGCCACGCGTTGTACAGGTGGATGGTCGAAGGGGCCCAGCACGCCCGGTCCATGCCACGCTGTTAGTAGGTGGGTGGTCGAAGGGGCCCAGTACGCCCGGTCCACGCCACGCGTTGTACAGGTGGATGGTCGAAGGGGCCCAGCACGCCCGGTCCATGCCACGCTGTGTAGGTGGGTGGTCGAAGGGGCCTAGCACGCCCGGTCCACGCCACGCGTTGTCCAGGTGGATGGTCGAAGGGGCCCAGTACGCCCGGTCCATGCCGCGCTGTGAGTAGGTGGGTGGTCGAAGGGGCCCAGTACGCCCGGTCCACGCCACGCGTTGCGCAGGTGGATGGTCGAAGGGGCCCAGCACGCCCGGTCCATGCCACGCTGTGAATAGTTGGTTGGTCGAAAAGGCCCAGTGCGCCCAGTATACTTTGCGTGGTATGATGAGTCGTTGGATGATTGAAAAGGGCCTTGTGCGCCCGTTCCACACATGATATGATGAGTTGTTGGTTGATCTAAAGGATCTTGTGCGCCTGGTCTTCACCGTATGATATCGCAGAGTATGCATGTCAGGAATGGACGAGCGGATCCAAATGGAATGTTACTTTCTTTGGTGTGTGAGATTTGACGAGCCATTATAAGAATTGTTAAATGCTCGAGGCCTCGCAAAATGTCAGGAGGCCGTGTCGGCATTTCTAAGATATCGTTCTGAAGAGCGCTATGGTTTCAAATGACTTTGACAGATGGCAACTTGACGTTAACACATGACATTGGTTTATGGCGCGAACAAGTGAGGATGACACAAGGATCGAGAGAGAAGATGGCGGGTTTGGTTTGAGTTGTAAATTCGTGAGGAAAACCTAAGGAGAAATACAGTGAGAGTTATCGATTGTTCGTGTAGATCAAACCACGTGTTATAGTGGAACGTCGTTTAAGTTATTCGCCAATACATAACGTGATCAGTTACATTGTGAGCCTACATACAAGCAAAGAAGTTGGTTTGTTTAACATCTAGCCCGAAAGAACCCATGCAATAATGGCTTTTCCTGACAATTACACTGTCTTTCCTACATGCTAAATCAAATAAAACTCACAATCTAAAATACTCAAATATCACAAAAATAATTGTCGTAAGTAAAAAATGGTGATTACACAAATAATAATCCAATTAACATGTCAACAATTGTTTTCAACTTGACCATCGATTACAATTATCGAAATAAGTTGCCAAAAATCAATCTGTGCGTACACTGAGTGCTCAATAAATTATGATTTGATTTATTAGACAATAATTGATAGTAAAATCACTTAAATTAGTAATAAGAAAACAAAACATAATAAATTCTGTTGACTACCCACAATTTTAATTGATAACTAACTCCGACATATATAACTCCCGTCATATTTAGCCGGATTCGCAAAATTCTTTTTTTGTTATATATGTGTATGTTAAGATTGTGTATGTGTGCTTGGGCTGCGTCCCTGCCTGTAATCCAACAATAAACCAGTACATACCAGTGGCAACGAGTTTACCCACAATCATAAGAAGTCTTTTTGTGGAAACTTTCAATCATAATGTTAATGATTGGAAGACTTACAAAGGTACACAGTGATCACGCAGTGCTTCATCGCTAATAACATCAATGCGAAAAATGATGCGACTGAAATCAGAGGCGAGCCATACTACTCAGCGCACTCAATGATGGTACCTATATGTTGGCAGCAGACTTAGCCCTGCCCAAAGGCGTACAAGAGGTGCCCTATGAGGATCTTGTGTCGTTATTGGATAACCACTGAACTCCAAAAGTTGCAGGTTCAGCAGGCGACACGACTTTTATGCAGCTTCGCAGCAGTCGGGCGAGATATATTCTCAATGGGCAGCAAAGTTACGAGGCCTAACGGCACATTGCAGATTAAGCAATATTGAGGAGGCTCTACGTGATCGATTAGTGATGGGGATGATAGTGGGTCCTGAACGGCAGAAACTGTTTGCACAGGACTTGGAGACCTTAACCTAGGCGAAGGCGGTGGATTTAGCGATAGCACAAGATGAGAGCGCGTGGGCATGGGAGCTGCCGCTACTGCTTCTACATCAGTAGATCAAACTCAGTACAGCTGTTCAAAATCGCAAATGGACAAAATAGTGCCAACCCGAGTAATAGTGCCGGCAAAGAAAAGTGTTCGGTGTGCGGTCGTGCTAATCACAAATCGTCTCATTGTCGGTTCGCAAACTATAAGTGTAAAAAGTGCAACATAGTATTTTCGTAGGATGTGCAATCAAAATGAACTACGTGTGAGCGAGGACGACGTTGTGTTCGCAAATAAAACAATGTGGATGAAATAATAATAATAAAGAAATAATAATAAAGCCTTTTATTTTCCATGCACATTAGTTTGAGTGAGTTTAAAACTACTACTAAATATATAAAAAGGTGTGTTTAGGGCATGGCTCCTCTCCGGATATAGGGCTCCTTAGAATGAACGAGGAGAGGGCGCCACATTGCTACTGTTTACATAAGCTCCGTACATTTCGCCGAATAATAAATATAATTAGTAGTGAAAAGCAGCTATAACTTTTAAAAACGTGAAAAAAACATTTGCGACGGTTGTCAAGAACTGTGAATAAGAAGAAAAGTGCATCAAAGCAACTACAAAGACATTTTGTTTGTTAATTGAGTGCGGGACTGAAAAAACAAGTGCACATACAAGAATAATTTTAGGTTAACTTCTGGAAAGATCGCTATCAATTGTCTTACTTTACTGCACTGCTAGCAACATCTATTGGCGAGTGGCAAAAACCACGCAACTAGCTCAATATCGAACGGGTTTCTCTACTCACTGCAAGAGGGAGCTTACCACAATTCTCTGCTTATACATACTGAAGATCAAATAAATAAATATGGACGAGATAAAAAACATGTTAAAAGCAATGCAAGAAAAAATAAGGCAACAGAAAACCGATATGAGGGATATGAAGGAGGATATTAAAAACACAATAAACAACAATATTAACGAGAAATTTAAAAACTTGGAAAGCAGAAATGAAATTATAGAGCAAAAATTGGAAGCACAGACAGTAAAAATAAATAATCTAGAAAGAACTTTAAGACAAAATATCTATCGGAGACGCTGAAAATGAAAGAAGTTATTGGCATCTAGAGAAAGAAGTCTTAGACATATTGAATAGTATACATAACATTAAATGCGACAGCAACAGTATTGAGTACGTAAGTAGGCTTGGAAAAAAGGGGGAAAATGTAAGGCCTATTGTTGTAAGATTAACAACAATGGGGCTTAAAATAAAAATACTAAAAAACAAGAAAAAGTTAGAACAATCAACGCCCTACTACATCAAAGAAGATTTCCCCCTGAAATACTCAGCAAACGTAAGGAACTCCAAAAAGTAGTCAACAAAGAAAGAGCGACCCTGTTCTCTTCTGGCGATATTAAAATATGATATGATAAAATTGTTATCCTCAAGAATAGAAACCTACAAGCTGAAAACCAAACTTTAGATAACAAGAAAAGAGTCACCAGAAACGATGACACCGAAGTTAAAAAACAAAAAGGAAAAGCAACCAGCAAAAATAAATAGAAACAACAATATAGATAATTACTTATAAAAAAAAACAATTTTGCAATTTAACTCAGAACAAACCACTGTAAACCCTCAAGATCTAAGAAATGCACAATAGCAATCAAAACAGGCCCCTCTTCATCTCCCAACACGGCCAGTCACCGCGGGAGAATACGACTGCAACCCTCCAACTAACCAGCAACTCTACATCTGCACATACAATGTTAAATCACTGTTATCACCGCAAATAATGATACTATTGAAACATTCATTATGAAATAAAAAATACAGACAACATGGCGTAGGTTTTTTAATCAAAAAGGAATACAAAAATAATACTTGGGTTTATCAGAGAGAGTGTACCTCCTAAACATGAAGTTCGACCCAATAAAAATATCAATAATATAGGTTTATGCGCCTACCTCAGAATCACCTGAAGAGGAAATAGATAATTTCTACGACCAAATCGAAGCATCTCAAAAGCTTGCAAAAGGAAAAAATATACTAATGGGAGATTTTAATTCAAAAATAGGACAAAGAAAACCATTAGAAAACACAATTATGGGGCCATACTGCTACGAAATAAGAAACACTAGAGGAGATAAACTGCTCAAATACGCATTGGCTAACAAATTTAAAATAATATATACAACATTTAAGAAAAACCTTAAAAACCTATGGACTTGGACCACACCAGACAAGCAATATAAAAACCAAATTGATTACATAATGAGCAATTGCCCTAAATTATCCTCAAACAAGGAGATGTAAAAAAAAAAAAAAAAACCCACGGATCACAGACTACTCAGAGGCACAGTTTAGTGAAGCTATACGGATCTAACTTGCGAGAACAATCAACAAGCATATCTAAGGAATCTACAAGAAAAAACACATCAAATCCATTGGGAAAATAGCGACAACATAGAGACATTCTATCTCAAACTAGAGTTGGCCATAAAACAGAGCCTAAGCTCTGTTACCTCAAAGAAAACCAAGAAAGATATTCTAACGGAAGAAACCAAACAACAACTGAAAAGACGCTCTGAACTGCAATCGAAACCATGCAAAAACAAAGAGGAAAAGAAGGAACTTACAGGTCTCTATAAAAGCACAAACAAAATGTTAAGAAAAGACTACGAAAAATACAGGATGGGAATTATTGAAAAGAACCTGCTTACTACTGGAAGCCAGAAGAAAGCATACAAACAACTAAACACAGAAAAAAGATGGATACCGACTCTGAAAAAACAGAATACAACAGATAAACCGCAAACACGAGAAGAGATAATAAACATTGCTTTAAACTTTTACCAAAGTCTCTACGAGGACGAACACAGCAAAAAAAATACGTACGAAAAAACAGAAAACAAAGCAGAGCCACCCGTAACACCTTTTGATGGTAGAGAAATCCTGAAAAATATAGATAAATTAAAGACAGAGAAGAGCGCAGGACCCGATAACATCTCGAAAATATATTCTAAAAGGACTTTTTTTTTTTTTGGTTTCGCTGGGGAAAAATGCATTACGCATACCCACCCATTGGGGGAATGGGGGGCTATGTGGGACTCCCCGGGCAAGCCCGGTATACCCACTAAAATAACCCAGCGGCACTCCCGCATCGTCTGAGTGGAGGAGGACTGGGAAACCGGCACAGCCTTTATTTACGTCTTTCGTCGGCCTTTTCGTCGTTTATGGCGGGCCCTTCACGCCCCTCCCTTAGTGGAGGGGCCCGGGAACGCCCGACGAGGGTGGTGATTGTGCAATGCAGACGAGAGGCGCCCCCACGCCTGTCGCCCGCTAATCACCACCAAGAGGTAGGAGGAGGCGATCGTACAACCGCCTACCCCCACCCTTTCTCCGCCGCCTCCTTCCGCGACATGGCGTCCTCGCAAAAGGAGGCAACCGCCGCCCAGGCCTCCCCGCTCCCCAGCATGGAATTTACCACACCGGGAAGCGAGAGGACCTGTCAGGGCACGGCGCAACTACGCCCCCGCTGGGCACACCTAGATGGTGTGCTGCGCCGTGCCCTCCACTGCGCTGGACCCTTATGTGGACGTCGGACACCCCGGTCCTCCGCACACGGTCCCCTACGTTCCGGCATCCGGCCCGCGAAGGCCAGACGCCGCCCACCGCGTCTGCGGCGGCGCGTCGTGACCGACGCTCCGCCGCCTCCTCCTTCCACCGACTTGTCCCCGCCGACAATCCCACGCCAAAGGAGGGTCGGCGACGACAAGTCTTCACCGCCCGCCGCACATCCGCGGCACACCTTCGAGGGCTCCCTTCCCGCCCCCGGGTGGCGGCCGCCCCAACCCGCAGGAGAGAGAGCCAGGTGCAGAGTGGGCTGAGCCAGGTGCAGAGCGGGCAGAGCCGGACGCAGAGCCGGGCAGTGCAGGGTGCAGAGCTGGGCAGAGCAGGGTGCAGAGCTGGTCAGTGCACCCGGGCAACCCCCCCCGCAGGGATGAGCGGCCCGCCTACAGGCCCGGAAGCGAGCCCCACCTCCCACCTACCTAACCTAACCTACCCATACCTACCTACCCAGACTAGCCCAACCCCCATGTCGCAACTGCTGTGACCTCTGCTAATCAGAGGAACACCCAGAGCGACATCCCCCCCTGTCAGGTTATTCGCCACCGCCAACAAGAACCCACGAATGGGAAGTTATTGACGGTGCTCAGAGTGCACCAGCCCAGCGGGTTGCTCTTCCCCCCGGACGTATCCGAAAGAGACCAGCAACCAACCAGGCCCACGTGGAGGTTACCTGACCCGCACCCCATTCTAATAGGACCTGTCACAACCTTGATTAATAAAATAATAGAAATGCAAGGAATTCCAGAGAAATGGGGAGAGTCAAGAATAATTCTGCTCTACAAAAAAGGAGATCCCTCAGATATTAATAACTATCGCCCTATCAGTCAGCTACCGATATTATATAAATTATTTGCCATGTGTCTAGAAAAAAGAATAGCGATAAGCATAGAGAAGCACCAACCAGTGGAACAGGCCGGCTTTCGCCCGGGTTACTCTACCATGGACCACATCCACACATTAGACCAAATAGTGGAAAAACATCAAGAGTTCAACCAACCTATATACGTCGCGTTTATAGATTACGCGAAGGCTTTCGATTCAATCGCACACGAGAGCATATGGCAAGCACTCTCAAACAAATATTGGGTCTCATATTATTATACAATTAATTTCACATATTTCCTTATTTAATATTAATTTGTTCCAGTAAATAGTTAAATACCTCAATATCAAAAAATAAAATTATGAACTCGCCATAATGTTTGATTCACACTGCGCGTGTTTCGTCTTAATTTTATTGTTACTTCATAATCTTCCAGCTCTATCACAGTTTATTTGTATTTGACTCATCTTTGATAAATCAATATAATGAAAATAGCCGCATTTTCTATATAAAATGTTTGTTGCTTGGCATGTATTATACTAGAAAACTTTCATCGTCATTTTTCCGCACTTATTCTATGTTATTTGGGGTCAAAACATTTTCTTCTTCCATACCGTCCTGTCCACCGTCACGCTATCACTGACTCCCTTTTCTTTCATATCACTCCAACCATCCAACCACATTTATGTACATAACTCTTTGAGTAACACACGTTTAATACCCCCTCATCACGTGACCAGCTTTTCTGTCACTGGCGCCAGTTTTAAACTTCCTCTTATATAATAATTTATCACTTGTAGTAGTGTTTTGTTTTGGAAGTTGGTTTATTTTTTTTGTTTTATTTACTCTTATTAGTTTTGGTATCTTATTTATTACCATGAAAATACGCATTATGAACGATAACTTAAAAATACTCGTCAGATCTTGATCAAATTAAATGGGACTACATGAGAAGAACCAGCTTTCAAATGAAAAAGAATCATCATTTCTTTATTTTTTTAAACTTCATGCAACATATAGCCACATAGGCGTGGGACTTAATGCCTGGGGCATTCTCTACCAGTCAACCAAGGGTTGTGGAGAGATAACATGGCAGGTGCATAAAAATGTAAGTAATTATTGATGTAAAATTGAATAACACTATATATATTGTAGCTAAAATGAACATACATATATATTTACTATAATAAATACTTTTATATATATATACATATTTATTTATTTATTATATTCTTTATTGCACACCATAAAAAATTACATACAGAACAAACATTTTCAAACAAAGTGTACAATGGGCGGTCTTATCGCACAGGGCAATCTCTTACAGACAACCTTTGGATGGACTGAACAATAGGAGAAGAATTAAGAGCAGTCAGTGTACAATAGATCATAAATAATGTAACTTACTTATACATAATAACATAAAATACATACATACTATACTACATATCTAATATACTAATAAATATTGAATATATGACAGGGAAAGGAAAAGACAAAAAAATTATAGTGAAAGGTAATGCTCTTTTACCAATTTCTTAAACGTTGGCAGTGTTTGTGCGCGTCTTATTTCTATAGGTAATACATTCCACAATCGAACTGCTTGAATTGTAAAAGATTTGTCAAAGAAGGAAGTGGAATGCATACGAACACTAAATTTTAAATTCGCCCATGATCTCAAGGACTTAGAATGGGTCACAGAGGAACTGAAAACGTTCTTTAAGATAAAAAGGAGTAAAAGGATTAAAGAGCACATTATAAAGCAAAGAGAGTATGTGGGCATTCCGGCGAAGGCGAATAGGAAGCCATTTGAGATATATAAATTAATAGAAAGGTGATTGAGACGACTCTGCTAATGGTGTAGAAAATAATGTCGCAACTGCCGCTTAAATGCATATTGACTGGTGGCCGTCCTGATATCGAGAGGAAGTGCATTTCAGAGGAGAATGGATAATCGGATAACACATTTTTTTTTGATGTATGTACATATTTACGGTTGTCGGCTTTTTTCCTTTACTTATTATTTATTTATTTATTATTTATTTATTTATTTATTTATGTACACACAAAACACTTAACAGAGAAAAGAAATAATACATATAGAAGAGCACAAAGGTACTGCTTATTTCAAATAGAAATTTCTTCCAGCAGACCTGCGACAGGAAAGTTGGATGATATACGAAGACACAGTGTGTAGAAGGAAATAAGGAAATTTAAAATAGACTTACAACTATATAACTATTTATCTTAACTAATTAATAATATATATAATATATAATAATATATAATAATTACAATAAAATAATATATAATAATTACAATATGGTGGAGAGGTAATGATCTTTGACTTGTTTCTTGAATTGATGTACATTTTGGGAATCACGAATATTAGGTGGAAGTGAGTTCCACAGTCGTCCACTTATGGTATATGACATTGTATCATGCCAAATTGCATAATTCTAGGTCAACGGGAAGTACTCTATAGGTTTTTATTCCCTTGCGAATCGTCAAATCTGCGACATAAACGGCGGTATCATTTGAATGCGTTTATCTAGAAGTTTGAATTTTTCACATCTCTAAGGATTTGTAGATTAGAGTCATCACATCATCAGCCTATTAATGTTCCCACTGCTGGGACACAGGCCTCCTCTCTGTGAGAGGGAATGGGCCGTAATCCACCACGCGGGCCCAGTGCGGGTTGGTGGATGTCACATGTCTTCGAATTTTTGATTCTAGGACATGCCGGTTTCCTCACTATGTTTACCGGTACCTTCACCGTTTTGAGAGCAGTGGTGATGAAATAATTTACACAAAGTAAAGCGCCTGCCTGGGCTCGAACCCACGACCTACAACTTGTAAGTCACGGCCGATACCACTGGGCCACCACTGTTCTTAGATTCTGCTCGTAGATTAGAGTATATGATATTAATTTGAACTTGATACCTCCAGGTGTTCCAGAGAAAAAGGTTTTGTTGTCCTCTGCAACTCTAGTCCAACAAGGCCCCAAAGTTATGCGGATATCGCATAACTTTGGGGCCTTGTTGGACTTGAGTTGTTGGACCAGAGTCCGTCTTCCATCTTGTTTTTGGACGTCCCTTTTTTCTAGTTCTGGCTTTTGGGTACCATAGGGTCACTTGTTTGCTCCATTCATTTATTTTACATCGAAGCATGTGTTCTGTTCAGCCCCATTTCAAATGATTGATGCGAGTTTATATGTCCGTGGTTTTAGTTTTCCTTTTTATATCTGAATTTAAGATTTTGTCCTGTAGTTTAATTCTTAGCATGCTTCTCTCCATTGCCATCTGACATTTTCTGGAATGATGCCTGTAGTTAGGATGTCATTAAATAACTTGATTAAGATTGGGCATACTTCCTCAACCGGGCCTCTCTTCAGCTCATTCGATATATTGTCTGGTCCGGATGCTTTATCTGTGTTAGTATTGAATGAATATGTAAAAAAAAATGGAAATCTCTTTTTTAAAGCTCCTGCAAGAAATAGTGAACTCCGATATTAATATACTAGAAAAGTACAAACACATAGAGAAACACCTATCATCTTCACGAACTAAGAAAGCAAATATAGTCAAGGAAACAAAGTTTAGCGAAAAGACAACAGAACTCCTAGAAAAAAGAAAAGCACTTATATAAACACTACACACAAACACACACAAAACAGCAAAGATAACTGTAAGATGATATCAAGCCTAAGCTAACAGATCAGAGAAAACATAAGAAAAGATACAAAAACCAAAAGAATGAAAAAACTAGAAGATGAAATTCAAAAAACGGGTAGAACTAAAAAAGCTTTCAAGGAATTAAGGGAACAAGGCATGGAATGGATTACTAAACTAAAAAAAAAAACACATCGGATCAAAACAAGTGACTAAATGTATAGATGCTTAGAAGCTTGCTACAGACTACTACAGAACACTTTACTCCAACAAAGATGCGAACCAAGAAAACGCCTGTACCTAATAAAATCCAAGCACAATATAAAAGGGAGCTGTCCCATCAATCCATCAAAGTCAAAGTCAAAAATATTTATTTAGACCATTAAGCGGCACTTTTGGACGTCAACAATTAAAATTTATAAGTAATTGATTCTACCGTCCATTCGGAAAAGTAGCTTGTTATGGAGAAGAACGGACAGGAAACTCCATAACGGACAAGAAACTCCATAATTCTATTAGCGATGGCAATGATGATCGCAAATGCCAAAATTTAAGGGATTCATCTCATGACATTTCGATAGCGCTTGACAATCTCATATTTTTTACTTTTTTTGAATCACTATCGCAAAGCTTTCGTAGATAGAATGCCACTTGTCTAAAGCCTCTTAGACTCTAGCATAGTGATTGGCATGTCACTTTGTTTAGGTTCTATCAAACTCATTCCTGGTCAGCACATGCCCGGAAACACAACGGACAACGGATCTCCTCACTGTTTTTCAGTCCCTGGTGCGACTTTTATTTCTAACTCTCATCTACATAAACCAAAGTTTCAATCTAATGATAGATACCTGTATTTATAATGATGCTTGAGTCTATTTCGACTTCATTTTGAATGAGTCCAGTGATTAAGGCTTTATTATTGTCCAAATATATAACTAAGCGAGTCTCATATTGACTGACAAAAGAGGTAACTTGCACAGCTGTTGAAATGTTCTTGAAATAAAAGTATATTTACCACTTGTCTAGAGGTCATACAGGTGACCTTCAACGGCAAAGAGGCATGAGGCGGAAGTTGCATTACGTCTTGGAATGTATTTAGATTATCAATAATAAATTGCAAATGTCCCTGAAAAGCAAACTATACAAATACATTCTCAAGTCTCTCTGATGCTACGGTATCCAACCATGGGCAACTGCAACAAGAACCAATATTGAGATCCTCCAAAGGTTCCAATCGAAAACACTGCGATTGATACATAATTTTTCCACCTTGATACGTCACAAATGAAAGAATTCGCAAAAACCTCAAATTAAAAACCTAACGAGAAAATTCAAGGTACTAACTAATACCAAATTCTCTAAAAGATTAAAGACACTCAAATTAATTGGCAATGGAATGGAACTTGTGTCTAATCCACCCAAATTCATAAGACTCAAAGGAAGGACACCAAGACATACTGAATAAAACCAGCTTGAATGGGCTTTAGTACAGAACGGGAGAACTGGCTTAAGTAGCCTAGCCAGGTACTGTAGAAAATGTTACAATAAAATGCCGCCCCACATTCTAGAACTGAATGAGGTGAATTATGCTTTTCTAGGGTTCCGTACATCAAAAGGAAAAAACGGAACCCTTATAGGATCACTTTGTTGTCCGTCCGTCCGTCTGTCTGTCAAGACCCTTTTTCTCAGGAACGCGTGGAGGCATCAAGCTGAAATTTATATCAAATACTCAGGTCTATAATACCTTTAAGCTGAGGTTTGTATGGAACCCTCGGTGCGCGAGTCCAACTCGGACTTAGCCGGGTTGTTTTTTTAGTCGATACTGTCCCACTGCTGGACAAAAACCCCCAAGCCGTTACAGGAAATCTTTGTCACTAATGACTTAACTTGTTTGGCAAAATCATATTAAGCCTAATTTGTTTATATTCCTACAGGGAGTACAAAATATACATATATGTACATAAACTTATATTAACATATACTTAAACATGATCTTTTATATACATATAGTTAGGCCCAGTACTTAATCAATGGTTATTAATATGCTAACTAATGGTTTTAAAATTCAATAAAATAAGTTTATTCATCATTATTAGGGTTCTGTACCCAAAGAGTAAAAACGGGACCCTATTACTAGGATTCCGTCTATCTGTCTGTCTGTCCGTCTATAACCAGGCTGTATCTCATGAACCGTGATAGCTAGACAGTTGACAGATGTGTTTCACAGATGATATATTTCTGTTGCCGCTATATCAACTCTCTATAACAACAAATACTAAAAATAGAATAAATTAAATATTTAGTTGGGGCTCCCATACAACAATCGTGATTTTTTTTGCCCTTTTTTGCGATATCAAAATCAAAATCAAGGTATTTATTTCAAGTAAACTTTAGAAGTACTTTTGAATTGTCAAACAAAAAATAAAATAAAAAGATGACTCTAGTTGCAAATTCGCAAGCGTCTGTAGGTCTCAATGGAGAAGAATTTGCAAGAAACTCCCCGGACACTCTTTTCCATCAGTTTTAATTACAAGTTTTTGGTTACATCATTCTTGTTGAAAAAATACATATATGTGAGAACGATGTAAAAAGACGTGTACGTAAAAGCGTCCAGAGTAACAAATAATTAAAAAAAGCACTTTAACAGGCCGAGACAGCTAAGTTATGACCAATCGGAACTGATGGCGCCCGTTCACGAACATGACGCATAGATCGGCACCACTCAGCTCAACCATCATGAAGGGAACCGAATGATCCAACACATGTGCCACCATCAGAGAGAAATTAGAGAGAGCATGACACACTCAACTGCCAGGGCACACAGAAGTCAACGAACGACACATAGGTACAGTGAATGGTAGATTTATCTATAGTCGGAACATAGTACTCACACATGTGCTGTGCAATTATATAATACTAAAAGAAATTGAGTTTATACAATACAAAAATTTTCATACAGTCTTCAGCAGGTCCAACAATACTTCGATACTTTTCTGCCCATCACTAATTGTTCTTGCGCCCTAGTGGCTGCGGAGCAAGACCAGCATTGAGCCAAGCATTTTTATCAGCGATGTAATCCCCAAACTTATAATATGCTTGCCTACATAGTGTGCGTTTTATACAAGTCTTAAATTTCGTCTCATTTAGTTGTAGAATGTGGGGAGGAATTTTATTGTAACATTTTATACAGTACCCCATAAAAGATGATGCTACTTTAGCCAGCCTGAAACCTGGTTGAATTAGTTGGTCCCTATTTCTAGTAACATAATTATGTCTGAATGATAATGGTACGGAACCCTTCGTGCGCGAGTCCGAATCGGTTTTTAACCTCACAAATGGTCAAATAACTGTTGAAATAACAAGTTTTAACGAAATTTGGAACCATTAGCATATTTAACCATTTGTTGAATTAATAAGAATCAAAAAACAAAAAAAAACATGTTCGAAAAACATTGCTCGCCTTCTAGATCTGGCTGACAACAAAAAATACGACTCCAGCACTTAAATAAAGACAAATTGTTTTGACTGGTGTATGTGTGAACAGCCTGGTTTTACAGACTACAATATTTAAACTTGCAATTTCGATATAGTCCAATTTATTTTGGTATAACAGGCTGACAGATCATTATTGTTGTTACATTTTTACTTCCATACAAATATCATACAAAGACACAATTCTATCAGCTATGGATATGGCAGAAATGCCAAAAATTAAGAGATAGATAACTTGACTTTTAAATAGATGATGGGAATGCCTCCAGGCCACATTCTCATCAATCGGACAGACAAGTAACATTCTCATCAATGAAAGCTTCGCCGTATTGATTGGAAAAAAATCATTATGAAATATTTTTTTACACAAGCTTTTTTCGTATTCTTCTCAGCAAACCCTTTCATTTGATACCCATATCATGGCAGTGCACAAAAAATTACTAGTCCACCATCTTGGGCCGTCCGCCATATTAGATTTAGAATGATGTCACTTAGTCATAAATTGTCATCTAAACTAAACATGTATGCAAAATTTCATATTAATCGGTGGAAGATAACTGCTCTAAAATTCAGTTGCAAGATTTGAGCCGAACACACATACATACATACATTGTTACAAATTAAAAAACAAGCAATTGTGAGAATGTCAAAGCTATCATAATTTCACGTGATGAATCCCTTATATTTGGCGATTCGACCATCACCATCAGTTCAGTGGTTAGGCGTGAAAAGATAACAGACAGACGGACAGAGTTACTTTCGAATTTGTAACATTATATTTTAGTATCGATTCTCTTGTACTTATGCTCATTTGGCGATAGAGATCCTCTAATGCAGGAGAGCTCGGCTTATTAATAAAATAGATCCACGGTCAGTTGAAGTGCGTTTTTTACAGTTAGGCAATATCTTTATTTATTTATTTTATAATTAATGTACACACAGTAAGTACATAAAGACAACACATCAAGACAATAGAGTACAAAGGATCTGCTTATTTCTTAAGAAATTTCTACCAGCAGACCCGCGAAAAGGAAAAATTAAAAAGAAATGTAGACAATAGTGCGTGAGAACTGGAAGAGAAGAGAAGTGAACGACTTAAACTAAGATATAAAAACATAGGCACCTATACAAAGATGTAATGTTGGAATATATACTTACATAAATACATATTTTAAAATATATAGATTCTTAATATATATACATATGATTCTAAAGATCAGGGGGGTGACCATAAGCTCTTAAAGTAAGGATATTTTGAGTGTGTGTAAGAGACAGATGTATATGACTTGTATACATCTGACACTTAAGCGATCTGAAAATAACCTTACTCTAAGAGTTTATGGTCACCCCCCAGACTTGAGAGGAAAGATAATGCTCTTTTAAACGTGTTTTGAATAGTAAGATAGTATTCAAATCTCTGATGCTAGGCGGAAGAGAGTTCCACAATCTTACAGCAAGGACAGAGAAGGAATAGGAATAATAGTTGGTTTTATGTGGTTAGGATATAAGGAGAGATCTGAGATGTGATCTGCACAGTGCATCTTTAGGGCGAGCGTAAGAGAATCGCTCACGCAGATAGGAAGGATAGGACGGGTTAAGACACTTAAGACCTTTAAGGTCTGAGTTCAAAATATTTTTTATTCGGGATAAAAAAGTTTTTAACGAAAAACAACTTTCTTTTCCGAAGTTTGTGACTTTGGCACCTATTGTTTTTCGATCCCGACTTCGGAAAAGAAAGATATTTTTTGCTTTGTAGTGTTTTGTGTTGGTTTGTTTTTTTTCTTAAAAGGTATTTTATTCTTCTCTTTTTAGTTTTTATAGGTAACTTCAATAACCATGAAAATCATTTGTAGTCAAAGTATATTCAATAAGCAGATAATAAGCCAAACACGGATAGGACACATTGTTTTATTTTAAAGTTCCAGTGCCTACCTTTCAGCTTCATCACCAGATCAGTTTGATGGTACCATTCTCATCAGTACCATTTATTTATAAGTATTTGCTTCATCATAGTCGGTTAACTATTCGAGATATCTTATACCCGTTACATACCCGTATACCCGTAACATTATCATTTATGAGTTCCAGTGGCTATTTATGCTCTTCTTCATCAGTTCCTCTTCACTAAATGATACTTTCTAAGTGCAAATGACTGCATTGTGGATGAAAATACCGAAATTGCTATATGTATGCCTATAATATTTGATGAGTTCCGTCGATTTCTCCAGGGTCCCATCATCAGATCCTGACCTGATGACCATGACCACATAAGAAGTATACCCTATCAAACGAAATAATAATTTTCCAAATCGGTCCAGGCGTCTTTGAATAATCGAGGAACATATATAAAAAAAGATTTCGACAAATGGAGAATCCCCTCCTTTTTTTGAGGTCGGTTAAAAATAAAAAGTAACCATAATATAAATAAAGGCAGATATAATTTAAAAAGGATTCCCCGTACCTACTTTCCTAACAAGATATAATTCAAAACGGAGTCCCCGTAGCAAGAACATGAGTTTTTCAATACTAACAAACCCGATTCGAGTTGATTCTGAGTTCATAATTGGAAAAGTTGATACCTTTACGTTAACGGTGAGAGTACAGTCAACCTCACGTCCTTAGTATTCATTTGACTTTGACAGCGCCTTTATTTCGTGGAGGTAATGTTGGTTTTTGTGGTTCAAGTTGTGGTTGACCGTACTTATCCTCTGTATGTTTACTTAAAGTTTCGCCCCATTGGATGGGTACCGGTAATAAAAGATTTTACACTTCCCTTTGTATGGTTTGTGGATTGGGACTTAAATTACAGTTTAATTGGGAGTTTCTTAATTTTATTGTAGGTATCTGCAGAAATGTGACACTCAGGGAAAGACTGTACTAGTAAAATATTGAGTAAACAGCCTAACCGCTGTAACCACATATATAAACCCAACTAGATGACGCGATTGGATGTACTTCGCTTGTCAAAAAACGGAGTAAAATTACGATCAATAATCGTTATTTGAGTTTTTCATTTTGGATTTATCTACACCGGAAATCCACCGATATCTAGAAAAATGCCTTGTTATGCCATAATGAGCTGTAATGACTGTATAGAAAAAGTTGGCCGAGGCATAGGCAATTTATTTTTTCATTTGTAAGTAAATTTGTTAAAAAAGTGGCACGCTTGGTTTTCGTACAGATAGAGGGACTTGCGTTATCTAGTTAGATTTATGTCTGTGGCCGTAACCATAATGATTAGTTTCAACACTGATAAGCGGATTCTAAACTCAAATTCAATAAAAAAACATAAACATAACATCACGTCAGTATTTCCCGAACGGTTAGGCAGAGCTTTTGTACCTAAAAACACCCAAGTATCACCTCTTAATTTGAATTAAGATTCTGTTAAATATTGCGTATGCTAACAATATTAAGAGATAAGGTTAGTTCGCACATAATGCAACATGAGTACATTATTTTAAGGAAGGCATAATACTTGCTTTTATTAATAAAATAACTTTCAATTTACGAAAGAGACAAAAAACTATTGCTGCTTTCTACGTCAAAAATAACAATGCAGGCTATGAATCTAGATCGTTTTAGCAAACCCCGTTTATAGTGGCAAAGAAAATTAAATCCATAATTTTAATACAACCATCCGACTCTCACCTCCCTAATTAAATTTTCTATTCTCATTGAAATTTTAATTGCCACAGGTCCCGATAGGAGCAGTAAAAATTGCCGTAAACCGGTTGTACATAACGCCATCTATTGGCAGGACCATAAAACGTTTAGTACCGTAGCTCCATCTATCGGTGAAGGTAGTAAACTTTACTGCGAGCAGTGACGCTGTATACGTCAATTCTAATTTATGGAGATGTTCAAGGAATTGAAGATTGTTTTAATGGAAGGGTAAGATTGTTCTATTCTACATGTATTGGTATGTGAATTGTGTGGGTGATAAAATTATATTGTTCTTGGGTTCTTGGTCGTAAGTTGAAGAGTTTAGCGATACTTGATCTTAACTCAGCTATAAATGCCGCGATCTTAAAATCCGTTTGCGAAACGTAATTTTGTGTTCGTGGGGCAATAAAGTGTGCTGTTTAGTCGTAAATAGACGTTTCGAAAAGCTATTGAAAAATATGCTTCATTTATACACACTTGAGTCAGAAAGGTATTAATTATGTTAGTCCAGCAGCCTAATTGTAAGTGAATTCAGCAAGGCAAATGCTATGACTCCATGAAAGTGTATGACAAATTCTCTTCAAGTAATTAGGTATTGCCAAGGGAATTTGTCATGCTCTTTCATGGAGTTATACTCTTTGCTCTGCCGAATTCAATTAGGCAAATAGGCCGGCTCTATCTTAGACATCTGTCTAAGATAGAGTTACAAGTGTACATGAGATTTGAAAAAGTTGCATTGATATTGCTCGGTTTTAGCCACTGGGCAACCACGTCATTCAAACTGAACTAATATTATAAAGTGTTAAAATAGTTTTTTTGTTTCTAAAAGGTTATCTTTGAAACTATTTACATACTGGTCAGATAATAAACATTAATTCACTCACAAAAAGATACAGTATTACTGAGTTTCTATGGCATACCGAAAAATACACGATGGATAAACCACGGCAGCGAAATCATAACAAAAACGTACTCAAATAAAATTTTAATTGCGTCCATAATGTACACATACATAGGCGGTAGGAAATAAATAGAAAGAAATATGGACCTAATCACTCAATAGCAATAATTCATCAACTTCTCATATTAATATCCAAGTTTTCAAATTACACCCTACATACATTTTCACCCTATACAAGAAAATCTCAAATAGAAGATAACACCTCCCTCTTAAATAAAGGGCGGAGTTGATAATCGAAGTCCAAAGTAGAAGCTTAGTCGCTCCAAACTTAGTTGAAATGCAGTTCACTAACTATGTGGTAACAACACGCCTCCGTGTGTTAACTGAAGTGAATACGAAAGGTATTGTTATGAAGACGTGAGTGACGGAATGGCGTATCGATGTTTCGGTGAATCGGCGTAGTGTGTTGTGATATTGTTGCAATTAATTTTAATTTATGCTGTGGCATTGTGTATTTCTGTAGATTAGTAACGGAATGGCGTTGTTTTGAAGTCTGAATATGTGATCGTAAACAAAGTATGTTTAAATGCATTGTTCTAAATCATGATTCAAATGGTTTTATTTTACATATTTGCTGGGCACTTAACTATGAAACGACAGAAGGAGAAGCTAGGTGCATGATTCCAATTGATCATTTCCTATGAAAAAGCAACGAAAATAAAACTACAAGGTTATGTTACTCTTGCTAGTAAATTATTAATGACAGTTGCTGTGTGTAAAAATAATGTTTGGAATCTTACTGGATTCCACTTAAACGCAATAACGTAGCGTAGGTTTGTGGTAGCAAAGTCTATTGACAGGGTAAGTGGTGATAAGTATTACGGATATAATTATAAAACAAGTTATATCAAGATAGTAATGAAATCTGAAAATTTTTGCATAAGGTGTCCATGAAATTTTTAAATGATAATATATTAATTGGTTTGGTTTGCTTTGGTATTATTCCTAACGATGGTAAACAATTAGTTGTTGTTGATAAGAAAGATATTAATATGTAGACTACTATTTTAACTGTTATTGGGTTTTCCCATCTGGATTTTCTTAGTAGCAGTCCGGAGTCTGGACTTCTGCCCAGTCGATGGTATTAAGCTAGTTTCTTATTACATGGGACTTAAACATATGTGGTCAAATGTGGATTTACTATTGGTGCACCACCACCTAGCCCTTCGAGGACTACAGGCATGATGTTATGTTTTTTGTACTATTTAAAATCAAGCAAACCACATCAAACCAGATTTAACATATTACTAATCCCCGATAGGATCCAGCAGATTTCACCATCTATTCCAAAATCCCGATAAACCTAAGTGAGACTTTAACTACTAATAGCAGTCCCAATTTCCGTCAGTGTAATCGATAACCGAGGTAGTTGGCATCAAACAGGTCTTACTCAGTCGGGCTGCACTTTGTTAACTATGTGGTTACCGCGTACCGACTCTGTGCCGTAATGGCGTAGTGATGCCGGGACGTCATTGGTGAGGCGTACTTTGAAGTTTGGCCAGAGGTTGAGTTTTGTGAGCTGTAAGATTGATCTATGGAAAAAAAACCCAAATAACTTGTTTTTATAAAGTAATATAAAACAATTATGAGTTTCATGAGAGTCGGTCGACGAATTTAACAACGTTTTTTTCTGAGCAATGCCACTAGATTTTAAAAAAATATTGTAACACATTTTGATACGATGAAACTGTAAAAGCGTGCAAAAAATACTAAAAAACAAATCGTCACTGCATCTCAAGAAAAAAATCGTCAAGAACAGAGAAAACCCTTTTACTTGCAAGTCGCTGCTAATTCCGTCTATAGCCGTGGAACAGAACCGAAGGCGATCGAAGTACCTATAAATAATCAGCAGAATAAGACGAAAATGCTAGTTACGTCGGCACGGTTTCTTTGTATGGGATGAGGCATGTGTATGCTAGTATTATATTACCTGTGGTATGGATATAAGTTATAAATCGCCAGCCTCATTGAGCAGGGCTAAGACTTGCGGTGGTACAGTGATGGCTGGTATTTTAGGTAAAGCCATCTAACAAAACTATTACCTATTCAATATCACAATACCTATTACAATATTAGCACGCAGAACTCCCCAAGTGAGTACCTATGTAGGTAGTTAATACTGATTGACAGGATCTGCACTAAGTTGGCGTGCAGTGGCGTGTGCTGGCGCGTTGTGGCTTGTAGTGGCTGTGGG
The DNA here is from genome assembly GCA_945859665.1 of Anorthoa munda. NCBI lineage: Eukaryota > Metazoa > Arthropoda > Insecta > Lepidoptera > Noctuidae > Anorthoa > Anorthoa munda. The sequence continues at coordinate 35,669,236 of OX243898.1, forward strand.
AGATGAGCGATCGTGTTGCTTGTGTTTAGCGGTTAGTGCCTCCATTGGGGATTGGGTTTTGTCTTGCTATTATAGCTGTACTAACTTCGCGGCTTCGCCCAACCGCGCACAAGGTAGAGAAATTACTAGTGTGGAAAAATAAAGGTTGCATTAGTATCTAAGATGTTTCCAGTACAACTATTTTTTTAATGTCCCTCGGCAATCATCGCATTTCCGAATACAAACGAATGCAAATTTCTATGCCCATAAATTATTATTGGATTTATCGTGTATAATAATTTGAATTCAGAACTAAGTACTTCATTGCTGTTTTGTTTTGATTTCCGTTTGAAATATATATAGCTGTAAAAATAGCAGCTTTCCTCTCAATTTTACCCGACTGCGGGAGGGTAATGATTTTAAAATAAAACATTATGTTAATATAGTAATAAAAACTCAATGTACTTCCAAGTTGGTTGAGAGCATCTGGTCTGCATCAAGTGCAAAGGGAAACTGATATAAATCCAACGACTGGTGAAACACGAAGTTTGCCGAGTGACATTCAGAAAATGTTTGTACTGTACTTGTTATATAAATAGGAAAAAACCAGCTAAGAGAAGAGACGGACTCGCGCACGAAGGGTTACGTAACCAGGGTGGCGTCTACTATGTGTGTATGGGGACACCCTTTAATTTTCACATTTTTTATTTTTTGGAATTTTCCCTTTATCTGTGCTGTAAGAAGACGAAATAAGACCTTACTTTTTGGCAAATTTCGTGATTCTAGTTCAATGGTAACTACCGTATAGGTTATCGACCCAAAACCTATAGGGTACTTCCGGTTGACCTAGAAGTGTCGGTTTTGGTTAAAAGCTAGGTCTTATAGCACAAGTAAAGGGAAAATTCCGAAAAATAAAATAAAATGAAAATTAAAGTAATTTTTGGTTTTTACAAGTTTACGCGAAAATCTAAATTTGCCCATATCTTTTTATCTTTTCTTTTTATGTTTTTTTTCGTGTTGACTCAGGACCTTGATTTTTATATACCTAATATCCTAATAGACCTCAGTATTTGGTATACATTTCAATTGGCTAAGTCCACCCGTTCCTGAGAAAAGCGGTGGTGACACACGGACAGACGGACCAACGGACAAGAGAGTGATCTTATAAAGGTTCCTTTTTTTACCTTTTGAGGTACGGAACCCTAAAAATAATCAATCTGCCTAGTCTTCTCCGAACAGTATAGGGGTTGGCTACCAGTTTTACCGCCTTAAGCTATATACCAATATTTTACATGGAGCGACTGATTATCTGACCTCCACAACCCAGTAACTGGGTAACCCAATACGCCTTGGCAAGACTGATGTCAGGCTTCTGACTACCTGTAACGACTGTCAAATATGTACAACTGACAGGGAGAACAACGGCTTACGAAGGAATCTTGTAAAATGCATGCTAGCTCATCCGACAACACGACGTACGAAAGAGACAGATGCTGATATGAGCAATAACAAGCTAATTCACGTACAAGTACACACTTCTGCAAATTTGTAGCGAAATGGATGATGATTTAGGACGAAAATGAGCGCGCGAAATTTTAGAAACAGTCCTTTGGGAATATGCATATCAAGAAAAACGACTTAATGTATCTGTTCAAAATAAAATTATTTGCATTCTTAAACTACTAATATATCCCTGTATGGTGACTATTTTGCAATTTTTAACCGAAAAAGGATGAGGTTCTATGTTCGATATTATGTATGTTTTTTTATTTTATATTTTTATTTATGTTCACCGATATCTCCGTCAATTGTGGATAGATTTTGAAAATTCTTTTTTGTTTGAAAGAGTATGTGCCGAAATTGATGCAAATGCAGAAAATTTGGTGAAGATGTGATGAAGAACTTCGGAGATATACAACAGAACTCTTCAATAAATAACGGCAAATCTCTCGGGATTGCTGCAATCGCATGTCAGTATATTGTTTATACCATTTCATAACATAACATCACGCCAGTACGCTCTAAAGGGGTACGCAGATGTGTACAGTTCACCTTGGTACACTCTCATTTCACCGGTTATCTTCAGTTTCATGATATTCGAGTAACCTATTCTGGCATTATAGGTAGGTATACCTTACTTAACTACTTGCCTGTTAGTAGGTACAACTAAAAAGTGAAAAAAAGTTTGAAAGAAGTGTCTTTGGTAGGTACCATTTTTTTGCGTTATGGACACGCAAAAAAATGGTACCTACCAAAGACACAGACTTCCAAAAATAAAGTTATTTTTCACTTTCTAGTTTCCTTATTTGGAAGTCGGTAGTATTTTCTTGCAAAAAAGTTTTTCCTTCTTCTGATGGTATTTATTTCCACCCAAAGACGCGTTAAAATTAGTGTTGAAATATGGAACTTTCGACGCTTATACTTTAATTATTTATTACAATATTTATATTTTTTACTTTTTTGTTTCCTTACTGGGCTAGATAATGATGAGACAAATTGATATATTTTTTTATTTTGAACGTATACCGTCCAACAGTGGAGTAATCGCAATACTACGTTTGTATGGAATAATGATCGACTAGGGCAACCCTAACCTTGAAAATCGACTCTTGCAGCTGTTATTATTTAGTCACGGGTTTCTCCTCTGATTCACAAAGTCTGAAATAGACAAACAGACAATTCGGCTTTTACTACTCTGTTCGTCATTACATAACTACAAACCGATACAAATACATTGTATACTGAACTGCACAGCGCATAGCTCTCGAAGTCGCCAATTAATTTGAACAATATTGCAGACAATAGCTGGCGGGCCATTGTTGCATACAACGGACTTGAATGTAGGATCAACGCCACGGAATAGATTATTTCAGAATCCCTTATACCTGCCGCAAATTAACTCTTTGCTTCATTCTAATCAAAATACACCTGATGGTAAGCGATGATGTGGTCGACGGTGTAACACGCTTGCCTAGAAGTAACTTAGTAACATTTTTGTTATTCTTCCAATCGCTATCTTGATAGAATGTCACTTGTTTAAAGTCTCATCTCAACTTTGGTAAAGTGTAAATAAAGATGATTTTAGAAATAAATTAAAGAAGACAAGTAAGTTGCATGCAAAATAAACTTGAAAGTGCAACAAATCTAAGCGTTCATATGGACACTATACCTCTCTTGGGAGGTCTATATTGCTGATGTGAGTAAGAGGGTCTTTTACTCTTTTGAGTCCCTAAAACGTCTCCAAAAAATCTTAACCTTTCACACTAATGTTACTTTTGCGCAATTCCTTCTTCTACCGCTCGTAGACTATACAGATGCTTCTAGATGCATCGGAGGTACTCCTTAATAAATTCGAGTAACTGCAAACCTAGTGCATCCGCCTTATTTTTGGCCTCTGCAAATACGACCATGTCGGAGTTTCGGAACAGATTAAAGTGGCTGCCGATTCGGCGTCGTCGAGATACCCATATCCTATCCCTTCTCTATACTATCCTGCAAAATCCTAATTCTCCTCAATACGTTCGTGAACGCTTTGAGTACTTCGTGCCGAGAGAGGTAAGCCCTGTCACACTGCCACTACTCTTCTCCTTCGTCCTCCGCGACACACTTCCAGCCGCTATGACGGCTCTTTCTCTGCAACAGCATCGCGTTTCTGGAACTCTCTCCGACACTCTCTACACGACAGCCCTTCTCTGGAGTTCTTCAAGAGGAAGATTAAAGATCATTTCCTTGCGCAATGACATAATATTAGTACGTATATATATATAACTCTATTGTATTTATGTGCGTAAGTAGTAAGTATATTCATGTTTTAATTTAATTCGTTCTAAGTTATGTTAATATTGTACACTGGATGCCTGCCCTCTATTGTTAACTTTCTCTGTCACTCTAGGGTTTGCTGAAAAAGAACTCAACTTAAAGTTAAGCTTGCCTTTGTACATGTACTTTATTATCACATTGTATATTAATGTTGTTTTTTGGTGTACTATAAAGAATTAAGTGATTAAGTGACTCATCCTCCCTTTTTGCCACGGATGTAGGCAGAAATTACAGAACACCACCTCCTACGATCCATACATAATTGCTTCGTTTACGTTCATACATCTAGTCATACACACACATGCACAAACTGAACTTTATATTCGAGTATGAAAGTTATTTTTCCAAAACTTCATATTTGTTTAAATGTTTAAAAACGAGTGAATGCAGATCAGATAAGTTAGGAAAACAGATGCGCAAACATAGACGCGTACGTGCGGCGATCTCAAACAAATGCCGTCGCGAGTGCGCTCGCACTCGCTGTACCTGAAACGTGTCTATGTGTGCGTGCGTGTTCGCCCGTTGATCTAGTCTTCTGTAGCTTTCTATTCTGTTTCGTTGTAGAAACGATCACTTCACGCCGTGCGGTAGGATTCAGGGATTTGATTAGTTTGTGTTACGGTATATATGTAGAGATTTGGGCTTTAGTATTTCGAGCTTGACTTCAATTATCATCATCATTGTCTTAGCTTATTCCCTATTTATCCCAATTTATTTGGGCTAAGCTTAAAAGCTTGGGCTGAGCTTAAGCTCAACATGTCTTTTTTAACCTTTGGAAATTATCACCGATTTCCTCTGCCCCGAGATGAGCGGAGCGGCCTTTCAGACTCAAACTGACTCAATCCAAGGCCTGGCTTATCCTTTGACCATGGTAAAAGCCAATCCTTGGGTTACGCGAAGTGTCAACTAGGCATTTCGGCAGTTCTTTAAATATTATCATTAGATTTCAATATAATTTCGGTAGAGGTTATTTTTTAGTTTTTTAAACGCTGTAAAGCATCGGTCCAGGTAAAAAGTTAATTTACCCTACTACAACAAGCCCCCCTATTTCCCCTCTAAACTAAGTTGTGTTTGTGTGTGTGTATCACACTCTAGTTAAGAATTATGTATTAGTATAACTGGTAAATCTAGGGGACTGACAGCATGCGTCATGTCTTAGACGGTGACACGCTGCGAGTAACTGGACCGGGTGAAATGGTGTGGTACGAGTAAAGGTAGCGTCAGTTCATAAGCGATGGAGTTTGGAAAGCTTCAACATATCCGATGATTTTTTTAAGTGTTGGTTGCTGCAATGAACATACACAGTTCTCGCCAAACATCTGGGCCGCCCTGAAGTTGGCATTGCGATGCGCTAGGCACGAAACGGTGCTGTTTTTGTATGAGATTTACTACAGGCAGCGCAGCCATTGTAGCCAACTTCAGAGCGGCCAAGAAGTTTGGCGAGAACTACACATAACATCACGCCTATATTCCCCGAACGGTTAAGCAGAAGTGCACCTACAGTATACACATATCTATTATTTTCTAAGTATTTTTTTAAATATCGCTGCACATGCTGAGAGCCTTTTTGAGCCTTTTTGGTCTAGCACGGAATTTTTATTTATTTTATTATTGTTTATTTTTGTGTTTTTGCTTATCTCTTGTCTTCTGTGTGGGTCACAAATAAATTTAATTTATTCTTTCTTGATTTCATACCTTGTCAGCTAAAGTACTATGTAGTATAGAGGGCGAGCTTGTTGCCATCAATTAGGTACAATGTCCAGACGCTGGACTACTGCTAAACCAGGTCTAAATACCCAATAACACTATGTTACCTTGTGAGAGCCCTTAGCTCTGGCCTTTGCCAGTTGTGTCAAGAAAGTTCACCCAAATAATTCCAAAAAAGCTCTCACGTTGTGCGTCAACACAACGGAAGGGATCCAGACAGTTCTGGCAAACACCCCACTCATTCGCTTTACTCAAGGCCGGAAGATAAAATCATTCCCTGGCTATGATACTAAGCGTGTATTACTTAAAAGATACATAACTTCACGCCTGTAACTCCCGCTACTGCCTATGTCAACAACCTCCGACGCAATGACAGACTAGCTTGCCTGATGCATGGTTGTCAAGACACGGAGTATACTGAGGGTTGTTTACCCATCTACCTATTAGCCTAAGATCCCGCTGAAAAAATCTGCTGTTATATAGTTTTTGATTGAACTTCATTTTCATGAATGATGAGGGTTGCCTGGAAATATATTACCTTACCTTACTTTAATTAACCGGTCGAATTAAATTATCAAAAAAATAAAAAAGCCATTGTTAATTACAATAAAATTTATGTTTAATAGTTAACCCCTAGATATATATTTTTCAAGTAAATCCAACGTCATTTTAAACAAAGTGGTGTAGAAAATAGGAAAAAATAAGATTGCCAGCTCTCAGTTAGCCGCAATCTGTGTGTTGCCTGTTTACCTGCTATACCTGACAACCCATGAATGGCGGCTAACTGATAGCTAGATGATGTGCACAATACAGAAGACATTTCTATGTAGGGAAAAGTAAAAGAAAACTGTTTTCACCTAGATAAATAAAATAAAATAAGCCTTTATTGCTGTTCTACGAGTTTACAATACACACATTTTTAAATTAATAATAATAATAATACTCATTTGTAAACTCGACTACACTATCGGTTCCACTTCACAGCTTGTCTTCCGACAAAAGCCTCCTCTAAAGCTTTCCATTTCTGCCTGTCTTTCGCGGTTTTCGTCCACTCTGGACCCACTACCTTTTTGAGGTCTCTTCCCATCTTTTTGTTTGACGCCCTTTACTTCTTTTCCCATTCCTGGGATACCACACTGTTACGGTTTTTGTCCATTTTCAACTCGAGTCTCTAAGCATATGTCCAGTCCATCGCCATACTAAAGATTTACATGTTTTCTTTGCATCCTTAAATTTAGTGTTATTTTAAATTTTTTCTAATCATTTATAAAACAAAGTTTTATCAAAAAAATATTACCTGCAGATTTTTGCAGTGGGATCTGAAACTACTCTTGTCTCTACCTACCCTCACGAGTATGTACGTAGATTTAAATGTGACGTCAGATAGACAGTTGTACATTGTACTTGAGGGACGGAAAGGTTAAGCACCTTATGAAATATACGTTTCTTTTTCTCAAAATTTATTTTTGTTTTACAATCTACTTATAAATATTTTTCTCGGTAAAAGGAATATGTAACTGTGACTTCAAGGGACTTGTTTTTGTGTCGTGGCAAATGTCGTGGTGGCCCAGTGACTTAAGGCATCGTCTCTCGCGCTTAAGGTCGTGCCAAATGCGGGCAAGTATTAATGTGACTATTCAATTCATTGTGTACTTTTTTAAGTTTTCCTTGGACGTCGTTGAAGGAAAACATCGCGATGTTTGACGACACGGTGAACGCACAGGTTGAGCGATCGGCTGCTTTGTGTCGCGGGTTCGATTCCCAAACGGAACAAATATTTGTATGGCTCAGAGATAGTTGTTCCAGTCTGGTTGTTTCTGTATGTAAGTTTACACCGTTAAACGTTGGTCGTTTAAATCCAGCAGAAGGTCGATCCGATATATGAAACAGTATCAATTTTTACTGACACAATAAAAAAATAAAACACAAGAAAATAAACCGACTTCCAAAGCAAAACACTAAGAAGTGCAAAGACAATAATCGTTTCAAAAGTCGGTGTTACAAAATTATAAAACAAGAGGTACCACATACATACAGTAGAAATGCCTAATGTAGTGCAAAGTATAATAAGAAGATTACTTTATTTATTTTTTAGGTCCTATCCGAAGCTTTTGAGCCAAAAACGCTCAATTGATATAAGAACACTGTTATAACATTACTAGTCACATCAGCATGACGATGACGCGAATATATAAATAACTTTCGGTCCTGTCAAAAATCGCTCAACGTGGCTAAAGATGTTTTCACTCCAATTCACTAAAAAATTAATCTAACTTATTAAGTTTTAACAATACCAGCGAAAGATGTAATTTTGCCCAATTAATTATTTTAGCAAAAAGCTAACCAGGGTATACTCCTGATTTAGACAATTATACATACATGCATACCTTTTACCGCACTGTGTTTTGTTTGTCATACCTAAAGTTACCGGTGTCACTTTTACTTTTATTTCTGTAGGTATGGTTTCCTTTTTCTTTTTATGTTGGCACCTTGTTTTTAAACATTCATGTAAATTGTATTAATTTAATTAAGATTTTGTGTGTTGTGCTGTGTCTTTTGTGTGCACTAAACTTTTACCCATGGGGGTAGGCAGAAACAACAGAACGTCACCAGCTACTATCCTTACATACTTCTTTTGCCTCACTCACATTCATACATCTAGTCATACACGCACGCCGGTTATGAATACTGCGCACCTGGTCTAGACAATTATTTTTCATGAAATATATTTGTTTCATATTCTTGTTACTATAATCAATACTAATATCATAAACTTGCAACAAGCAAAATTCGATATCCCACAGCCAGCTACTAATATCAACATCAATACACAAATAGTACCCAAATACATTAGTACACAGAACACAGTTATAACTAAGTTATGATTGGAATGCTTGCTAAATACCGGAGCGCTGCAGGTGCGGTGTAGCACGAGTTGCACCTACGTAGATATAACCGCACTGCTGTAATATATTTAGAGTGTCACTATCACACAAAATTATATTTTAAGTTAAACGACGAAAAACCAGAAACCGCGAAATATTAAAATCTATGTTTTTTCTATTTGTCATTTTGACATATTCATTATTTTTATAGTTGTTTTTTATCAATTAATTATAATTTGTAAATGTTTGTTTAATTGGACATGTATTATATAACTGACACTAGTTTGTAAGTAAAACAATATAACCACGGGTATTTAACGCGATGATTTAGATTATTTATTTACCTATTTAACCCGACGTTTCGGCCGTGTTGCAACGACCGTGGTCCCGGGTAAACTGGTGTCTCGGCTCCGTTGGGGCAGAAAATTCTTCTTCTACCCTCACATTTCTACACACAACACTGACAGTGTCCTTATTCTGTAAATTCGCCGACTGCACAAAACAAGGTAATGTTTTTTGAATCACTGGATTCCACGCCGCGGATAATTTGTAACCGTCATCCCGATTGAATGTTTTGTGTTTTTTTATTTCAATCGCTTCACGCACAATTCTTGAATAGAAGTGGCGTTCCGTGGAGAGGACTTGTGGAAGATGAAATTCGATCCAGTGATTGTTGCCGCCTTCTAATAGGTGTTCTGCAATCGCTGACTTATTGAGCTGCCGGTTTTTTACAGCGGCGATATGTTCTCTAGAAAAACAATAAAATGGATTGATAAAACAACATTAATTGCAAATAAGGACAAATTTAATATACAAATCAAGAATAGTTTCAGCATACTTGAATCAAAAAATTCAGAAGATATACAAACACAGTATAATAACATCAAACAAGTCATCACAACAGCAAGTCAAAACATAAAGTGCCTTAAGAACAAACAGAAAAAGCTTACTGACCAAACAGTTCACCTTATAGAGGAGAGACAGAATTTACCATATCAGTCTTCCAAATACAGAGAGATGGACCGAAAAGTAAAGCGGAGCATCCGAAAAGATATAAGACTTTACAACACCGAACTCGCTCACTCCGCTTTAATGAATAACCGCTCTTTGAGGTCAGCCATGCGTGGGATAGATGAGGGGAGATCCTCTATAACACACTTGAAGGACAGTAATGGTGTGAGACAGGGTGATAGGACAAAATTAATCCAAATTTGCACTCAATTTTACAAATCATTATACTCAGATGACGACACAACCTTCCAGCTTGCAGATAAAGTCTACTCATGCTCTGATGATGTCCCAATGATAACTGGCTTTGAAGTCCGTAAGGCTCTCAGTAGCATAAAGTACAATAAAAGCCCAGGAGAATATGGCATTACCACAGACGCACTGCGAGTCGGAGAGAATTTTTTATTACCACACATTTGTAATCTATTTAACTCAATTTTTAAAACAGGTATATTGCCAAGTAATTTCTGTCATTCCAACATAATTTTGCTTCATAAAAAAGGAGATCAATCCGATATAAGCAATTACCGTCCTATTAGCCTTGTCTCACATCTATACAAAGCTTTCATCAAGGTCCTCGAAAATCGCATTTCCGACTAACTAGACCTCCACCAACCCCCTGAACAAGCTGGTTTCCGCCGCGGCTTGTCTACTACCGACCATCTACATTCTTTGAACCAGATGATAGAAAAGCACGAAGAATTTAACTTACCGTTGTACCTTGGATTCGTGGATTATTCCAAAGCATTTGATAGTATAGCACATAAAGCCATTTTTACGACACTCTATAAACAGGAAATAGAACCCACTTATGTTAAATTACTGGAACGAATTTATCTGAATAGTACAGCTGCCATACGCTTAGATACCACTGGCCCACCCTTTCCAATCCGAAAAGGTCTCAAACAAGGGGATTCGCTGTCACCAAAACTCTTCACAGCAACGCTTGAGGAAGTTTTCCAAAATTTAGATATACACTGGCGGGACAAGGGCATTGTCGTTGGAGACAGAAGATTAACAAATCTACGCTTCGCCGACGACATTGTAATTTTCTCGTCTTCGGCGGCTGAGTTAAGCCTTATGCTGGAACAACTTAGCCACGCCAGCCTCGAGGTCGGACTCAAAATGAATATGACGAAAACGAAATTAATGACGAACAGCACGAAACGCAAAGTAGACATTGGGGGTGTGGAGGTTGAATATGTCCATGAGTACACATACCTCGGCCAAATAGTCTCTTTCCAGGCGAGGCAAGATAAAGAAGTTGCTCGACGCACCGAAAACGCATGGAAGAGCTATTGGTCGATGAAACACCTTATGAAAGGATCACTTCCACTTTCCCTAAAAAGGAGACTCATGGATATGTGCATCCTTCCTACCCTAAAAATAACAACACAGTATTCTAGTGTCAAAATCCGCTTAATTATTTATTCAATCAATTTGATTTAATCAATTTTCTTTTATTATTTTTAGATTTCAATTTTTTTATTTTTATTTGATTAGATCTATTTCTCAATTTTTTTTATTGGATTTGACTTTATTAAATTTTTATGTGATACGGTGTCGAGATGGGACTACACCAGCCGTGAGGGTTATCCGTTTCTTTAGTAGACACACTGAACGAAATCCGACGACTTTTACACCACCTTATCAAGTTTGCCATAAATCAGTGTTAAGTAAAAATGGGGTTTAGGATTACATTTAGGTACAGTTCCATCTTGACACCGTATCAAATATAAATTGAAAAACGAATCTAATCAAATAAAAAACTTCTTTACAAAAAAATACAACTGACTTCCAAAAAAATACTACAAAGTGAAAAATAACTAGTAAAAAGGCGGTGTCAAAAAACGTAGAAACGAAAACCGCAACACTGACTTCCTTAAGAAAGTTTTTCTTTTTAGCTTTTTAGTTGTACGAAGTGGACAAGTTATATATAACCAGTGGAATGAGAGTGTACTGTGTGAACTGTACACATCTATGTACCCGTTAAGAGCATACTGGCGTGATGGTATGTTATGAAATGGTGTAAACAATAAACAGATATGCGATTGCAGCAATCTGTCGATTGCAATCAAACCGAGAGATTTGCCGTCATTCATTGAAGAGTTCAGGGGGGTGACTATAAGCTCTAGAGTAAGGTTATTTTGAGATCGAGTAAGTGACAGATGTATACAAGTCGTATACATCTGTCCCTTACACACACTCAAAATAACCTTACTCTAAGAGCTTATGGTCACCCCTCTGGTGTATATCTCCAAATTTCTTCATCATATCTTTACCAAATTAAAATGGGAACATTTCTGTTTTTTTTTTCATTTCTTTCTTCTTTTCTTTAAGAATGATTTTTGCAAATATGGTTATATATGGCAGAGTTATGCCCTAACATAAATAAATGAAAAAATATATATATTTATAAACATCCGAGGTGAGATCCTCCTCCTTTTTGGGAAGTCGGTTAAAATCATAATAAAATTAAAATTAAATAAAAAAGATATAAAATCAAACAAATAATATTATACATTGATTAAATCAAATTGATTGAATATTTATTCAATCGCTTCATTCAGGTAACACCTATTTAGCTTATATTAACAACTAGCTCTTGCCCGCGGCTTCGCTCGTGCACGTTTACTTTAGAACTTTTTTAATCTTTCTTTATAGGTACTTTATTAAAAATTCTCTACATAGTCGGGGTTAGTCCATATAAACTTACATCCCCTATGAATTTTGAAAAATTCCTGAATGGATGCCTACGTCATAAGAGGAATACGTGTGAGAAATATTAAGTTTCTAGCCCTAAGGGTTTGGCCTGTGCGTTGATATATCAGTCAATAATTTTTGCCTTTTATATATATAGAGATCACGTTTAGAAGAAGATGTGAGGCAAACATATAAAGAGTATGCTTAGATGGTTAGGCAATGTTGAGAGGATTTATTAAAAGCAATTACCAAAAGGTCTTTACAAAGCAAACGCAAGCAGGAGACGCCCTATTAGGATCAATACAACTGTGTGCAGCTTATAGAAACCCGACGACTGACGAATCACGAAGTTTGCCGAGGGACATTAAGAAAATTGTTGTAATGTACACGGATCTTATTGGTGATGTTCTTCAGAAAGGTCAAGTGTATGATTAGATGTGTTACTATCACTGTCCATCACTACTCATAGTCCTCAAACAACAGTTGAACAAACGCAATGAGCCAAACAAACCTATTCACAAATAAAGAAAACAAATACTCGTACATGTGGGTGCACTGTCCACTGTCCACTGTACACTGTTGGACACTGGACATGTAAACACAGTGAGCTGTTGTTTGAAATACTCATGTTTGGTTTGTATCTGTGACTGTTGACGGTTGTCGTGGATAAATAACAGTGGTGTGAGTTCATCGAGGTTACCGCGTTTCATTTGTTTTTTAGCAATCCGACCTCGATATGGGGATAATGTAACTTATAAAATATCACGCTTAATGCCTCAAAGGATTAAGCAGAGGTGCTTCTAAATCACATCCATATTTCTTCAGTTATGTTGGTAAAGTTATGAAGAAATACGCAATGGGGGACGAGCCTATTATTGCCCTTCCATCAACCGGGCACAAGTTCAGGATCCGACATGCTACGGCGTAATTCCAGATAGAATACCTTTAGCTTGGCAAATTCATACGTGACACTTCCATGGAAGCTTAAAGTCAGTCAAAGGGCAATGGAGAGAGCTATGCTCGGAATTTCCTTGCTTGATCGAATCAGAAATTAAGACATCCGCAAGAGAACCAAGGTTGCCGACATAGCCCGAAGAATTGCCAAACTTAAGTGGTAGTGGGCGGGGCACATTGCTCGCAGAACGGATGGCCGTTGGGGCTGAAAAGTTCTAGAGTGAAGACCGCGTACCGGAAGACGCAGCGTTGGAAGGCATCCCTCTAGGTAGAGCGACGACCTGGTCAAGGCTGCGGGCGTCCGGTGGATGCAAAACGCACAGGACCGATCAATGTGGCGACGCTTGGGAGAGGCTTATGTCCAGCAGTGGACCTTTCGGCTGAAACGATGATGATGACTTCCATGGTTCGCGCGGGTGGCTGTGGACGTTATTACCCAGTGACGTGTCGGCGCGATCAGCTCCGTCAGGTGACCCCCGTCCCGCGCTCTCGTTCTACCACCCCCGCTGCCTTACGACCACTACATCATCATCAGTATTTTAATGTTCCCACTGCTGGGACACAGGCCTCCTCTTTGTGAGAGGGAACAACTACACCAACGAGCCAGTAAACATCGAATCACTAGATAGTAACAAGGCTATAAAACACTATAGTTGCAGTGGAACACATTACACAATCACTAAACAATCCTGGTCACGTCAACACGCGACAAATACGTGCGACAAATACGCGGCAATTTACTGCATGTTGTGACATCACACGCATAGGTAGGGGAGCAAGGACTGCTGATGGTACACCTGGCATATCACTGAACAATCAAGGGCCTTACTCTAACGTGTCAAAGTAATAATTTTAAGTGACCTTGAAAGGGTGTTTAAAATGTAATGATCAATAATTATTTAAAGGTCGCTTTTAGAAGAACACAGTATTAACGAGTTCCCAATGGTTCTTCAGGTTGGTAACAAACAGAGACATAAATCTGACTAGATAATCCTAGCCCTTCCATCTATATGAAAACCAAGTGTACCACATTTTCCCATACAATTTAAGAACAAATTTACTTACTGATGAAAGAAAATGTTTTCATTGTCAGGCCTCCTTCACTCGACCGTACTTACAGCGAATAATGCCTACACATTCGCGCGGTCCCGAGTGGGAGTGCGTGGTTGGTGGACGCGGGGGTCTTATTTCGGCAGCCTCGCAAGAAACGCCGAAAGACCGTCACGGATTCAATCCAACCGTCACGAATATTGAGCTCAAAATTGTGTACTTGATCTCGGAGAGTGAAACATCTGTTACGAAGTAACTTCTGTGCCATTGTTCCGGCCAACCTATTTTGTAGAGTTTTTACAGCCCAATACGGCATAATTAGGCACTTTTCTATATCACTGTTGATGTCCGGTGCCGATATAACTAAATAAAACAGTTCAAATTAAAGCATTGCTCTCAATTTACTCCCTTTTTTGACACGCGATGTTCATACATTCCCGTCATCTAATTAGATTTATATCTGTGTCCCAAATGAATGATAAACAATACGGCATCAATGATCAAAGCTGATAAAATTGTTATACGATACCCAATCCTGTACGATGCTAATGAGGATTCAAAAGGTCAATTATCGCTCGTGTACACACGTAGCGTCTAACTTATTACCCAGTAACAAGATTATGAAGGTCAAGTAAGTAGTCATACATAATCAGCCCATAATGTTATCACTGCTGGGAAACAAGCCTCCTCTCTGTGGGCCCTAATCCACAACGCAGGCCCAGTACGGTTAGGTGGATGTCAGATGTCTTCGAATGTTTTGGTTCAAGAACATGCCGATTTCCTCACGATATTTTTTTTCACCGTTTTGAGAGCAGTGGTGATGGAATAATTTACATCCACGATATACAACTTTTAAGCTGCGTGTGAGCAGAGCAGTGAGCAGTGGTGGCCGTTACCACTTGGCCACCACTGCTCTCGCTCCATATTAAATTCTGCGTAGATTGGAAACTGCCTCCAATATATCTAAGTAGGTAGGCAGGCAGAGAATGACTAGTGTGATGGTAGTCTGACTGTTGAGGTAAGAATTCTAGGTTTGAAACCGAGGTCGGACGGTTATCTAGGTCGAGTAGTGTTAGTAAATAGAAAACGTCTCTTTCTGTGTTGATTTGACTACAATTTTATTCAACCAATGTGGCCACCTGGCGGGCGAGCACGGCCTACTGTGACAGCCTTGAGTCACATATTTTATCCCAGTTTGGGAACAAAAACCGTGATAAAATGCGTGACTCAAGCCACAGTGACCGTGCTCGCCCGGCAGGATAGCTCTGTTGTTGGCCTCGTTGAAATTGTTGGCAGGTTGTACTTATCCTGTGAAGTGGCATCATAATGGCACTGTGTTTGAAATGGGTCGAGGAAACCCTTTTTTACCACGCAGTCTCTGCAGCAACCAACCGATGACATTTCTGGAAATCACAGAACCGATTGCGAATCGAACCGAACCGACCAAATCTCTGATATTTTATGGTCGGGCAACGTCCCCGTTGATCCTCATCAATACGTACAGTCTTTTTCAGAAATTCGGACATGAGTGTGAATTAAATCAGCATTCAACAGCCAATCAATACAATGGTAGGTCAACAGTAACGAACGCGCGCTTTTAAAAAAGGACGCAAATTGATCGCATCAGTGATCACACGTTACACTTCGATAATGGGAAGTCTTTGAATAAATATTTTTGTTCACCTATTTGAAATGTAAGGGACCTACCTGATGGCTTGCGGCAATATAAATTGTATCGATAGGCGATATCCCGCATATATTTTCACCGAATACTTCAGGCGCAAATCGGTCAAATTGCCTCACATTGCGTCCATGTGAAAGTAATTGGAAATTCGGTTAGTAAAAATCGCTTATCGGTTTGATATACATTGAAAAGCGTCGAGCCATCAGGAAAATTGCTTACTCATAAATATATTAATAAAATTGATACAAAGACATTTATCTATAGAAACCAGTGTACATCTTACTTAATATTATAAATGTAAAAGTTTGGATAGATGTGTGTATGGGTGTTAGTTTGTTACTCAATCACGCTAAAAAGTCTGATCGGATTTGGATGAAATTTGGCGCAGACAAATTCATCATCATCTTCCTGCCCTTATCCCATGTTACTTGGGGTCGGCGCAACACGTTTGTTTCTTCCATACCGTCCTGTCCCCCGTCACGTTATTACTGACTCCCTTTTCTTTCATATCACTCCTCACACAGTCCATCCATCTTTTCTTTGTACTTCCTCTCCCTCTCCATTCATCCATATTTATATTCATAACTCTTTTAATACCATGCGTTTCATCCCTCCTCATCACATGACCATACCAGGAGAAATGGTTTTCTTTCAACTTTTCTGTCACTGGCGCCACTTTCAAACTGCCTCTAATATACTCATTTGTCACTTTATCCAATCTCGCAGACATAGACTATAGTCGGGAATAGCACATAAGCTACTTTTCATCCCGGTATAAAGTCAAAGTAAAAGTTAAAGTCAAATATGTTTCTTCCAACTAGGCCAAACTCTTGGTTGAAACTCTTGGTCCGTGGGGTCCGAGTGCTCATGCTTTGTTTAAAGATCTGTCCAAACGCCTAGTTGACACTTCGCGTGACCCAAGGGCTGGCTTTTACCTTGGTCAGAGAATCAGCATTGCCATACAACGTGGCAATGCTGCCAGCCTTTTGGGTACATTACCAGTGGGGAACGATGTGGAGGAGTTTTTCGACGCCATATTTTAGTTAAGTATATTTTTTGTTTTAGTTAGTAAGTAGTTTTTGGTTAAAGTGTATAGGTTTTTAGTTTTAGTTATTTAAGTATTTTATACACTGTATATACTTTTAGCTATGTAAATAAATACCCTAACTTACTTTTCTCAAATAAAATACACCGAAAACTAGGCCAATAAGTGGCACTTTTGAAAGTCAAACCATTAAAAATTAAAATTTACAAATAATAAAAATTTATTATACCGTGCATGCGGGCGTTGAGACATATCTTTTTATTTTAATACTCGCTGATATGTACCTATATTATGCAAATTTTTATATGTGTGAAAACTTTTAATTGGCCGTTTTTTGCATGTTTTTTCTGTGTATTAATTGTATTAGCTGTAAGTTTTCCTAAGATTAATTTAATAAAATAAAATAAAATTCGGAAAAGTGGCTTGTTATGAAGAAGAACCCACAAGTAACTCCATGATATATAATGTTCCTTTGGGATAAGAAAATACTTTACACGCGGGCAAAGCCGCTGGCAGAAAATTGTGGATGAAGGATTGTAGGATGTCACATTGTGAAATATTTACCTCCAACAAATCGGGAGCTGGTTGAATATTTTGTAAAAATAAAAATTATATTCATTTTTAGTTCTACATATTGGAAATGTTTTATAATATAGTATAATGCCCACAGTGACGTCAGAATAGATTATCCGAATAACATGTAACTTTAACATCACCGGTGGAATGAGAGTGTACCAGGGTGAACAGTGCCCTTAGTGCGAGTTTTTACTCACGCTCAATCGTGTTAACGTAAACGATCTCTTATGTCAAAATGTATACAAAAAAACAGGTTTTGCCTTGCCGTCACCAGACGGCGCTTATCCAGTTTCAATACAAATTGCCGTTAACGTTAACGCGATTGGGCGTGAGTAAAAACTCGCACTAAGGCCTCTGTACACATCTGCGTTACGTTTAGAGCGTAATGGCGTGATGGTATGTTATGAAATGGTGTAAACAATAAACAGACAAGCGATTGCAGCAGTCTTGAGAGATTTGCTGTCGTTTATTGAAGAGGTCTGTTGTATGCTTTGTGTTTGTGTTGCGTGTTTAGATAATTAATAAAAGAACAGATAGTAACAACACAGAAAATATGAAGAATATTGGCTAATGTCCCAAAGACCCCCAGAGAAGTAGAAAAAAATGCAGTTTGTGTGCAATGCATAAATAAATTGCAACAAATTATAGATCAAAGAGAAGATCTAGAAGTATTAGCATTCTTAAATAAAATACCTATAATTGCAGCATTTAACAATGTCTGCAACGAATATTATGTTATGACTGAATATTTCACGATATTTTGTTAAACATAGATTTTCTGATGTGAACAACTTACTTTATAAATCCGTGATATTCAGATTCGTGGATCATCTAAAGTGTTGACATTTTGAACTATTTATGTTATAAATCAATGATATTCACATTCGTTGCTCATCTGAAGTGTTGACATTTTGAACCGTTTTTGTTTAAACCTAATGTTATTTTAATTTATTGAAATATTAAACTGTTGATCATATGGTGTTGATATTTTGATTGTTGATGTTTTGGTTCTTGAAGTTGAGTATCCCACCCAGAGCCTACTGTGACAGGCTTAAGTCACACATTTTTATCACAGTTTAGGATCAAAAACCATGATAAAATACGTGACTCAAGTCAATCACAGAAGCCGTGCTCGCCCGGCAGCACACTGTTGTGAACAGAGAGTTAAGCGTAGACGACATGGTTAGCAATGGACAATGGTTGAGCGATCGGCTGCTGCACTGGTTGTCGCGTGTTAGATTCTCGCATGGATCTAATATTTAGCCTTCAGATAGTTGTTCCGGATATGGGTTTAAATGTTTGTAAAACGCACCCACGATACAGGTGAAATGCCTAGTGTGGAGCAACTTTTTTTAAATCCCGTTTTGGACATCAGCTGGCTGGTCACAACCGCATGTACAGCACCATTCACATTATTTCCTGCATTAAAATTATTTAACTGTTCCAAAAACAGTTAGAGCCACCCTGCATAGGCCACATACACTGAAGCGATATTTGCTCGCGTGTTTAGAGTGCGTTAATCGTTAATAATACGCCACTGAATAGGGCATCCAACTATTTTGAGCAGCCGAGATTGGATTGCCTCTCATTGATTGATTGCAATTGCTATGGCAGCTCACAGAGGTATACTATTGTATGTTATGCAACTACTTAATGCGAGACACACGGGATCAGTCAATGTGGTGACACTGGGGGAGGCCTATGTATAGCAGTGGACGTCTTTCGGCTGAAATGATAATGATGATGCAACAACCTTGCAAGTTGTGGTAGCTAAGTGGCTAAGACCTCGCCTCCCGTGCTTGAGGTCGTGGTTTAAAAGCCGGACATTTGTCATTGAAATAAAATGAACAAAATATTTTTCTCGAAAAGCTTCTAAACATAGCAAAAATTTGCATTGCATTTAGTTCAATCTGTCTAGCCTTTTTCCCAATTGTTGTTAGGATCGGCTTCCAGTCTTACCGGATTCAGCTGAGTAGTAGTGTTTTACATAGAGCGACTGCCTATCTGACCTCCATAACTCAGTAACTGGGTAACACGATACCCCTTGGCAAGACTGGTGCCAGATCTCAAGCTTCTGACTACCCGTTACGACTGTCAAAAGTCTTCAAATGACAGCCGGGGACATAAGCTTTACGTGCTTTCCGAGGCACGGAGGAAACTCGCTATGTTGAAATGGTCACCCATCCACGGACTGACTTCATCAAGCGTTGTTTAACCTTGAAAATTGACCCGTGCGGCTGTTATTATTTAGCCACGAGCTCCTCTCAAAATTAGAAATTGTTCGTTTCATTTTAAACGTTAGGTTCCTGGAGGAATGACGAAAGCAAAGCCGCAGGCTGAAACAATTACTTAAATAACAAGGCGCTGACAGAAAAACTGTAAAACTGACAAACACCTTGTGAAACACACAATACTTATAACATAACTGATAGCCTGCTGCTGAGCATGAGGTAATAGGTTTGATTCCTGGTTCTGGCAAAATGTTATTCTGGCAAACTGTGGGTTTACTAAAGATGCCCGCCTGCCTAACACATCAGGCAATACAGGCGTGATATTGTGTTATCTTGTGAAATTCGTCGTCTATACTCTATACTAATATTCTATAGAGGAAAGATTTGTATTTTTGGATTTTTGAATTTTTTTATGTATCGAACAAACTTAAAAACTACTGGACCGATTTCAAAAATTCTTTCACCGCTGGGAAGCTACACTGTCCCCAGGCGACATAGGATATTTTTATCCCTGTATTTCCACGGGAACGGGAACTACGCGGGTGAAACCGCGAGGCGTCCGCTAGTATCATATAATTTACGAGTATCCCTATTTCGAACATAGTACTTCATTGCTAATACAATTTGTGTGCCCCACGCCCGGGCGTCCACTCGCCGCGTGACCACGTGACCGCTACGGCGCGGTTCACTCGCCGCGTCAGTTTGCACTAGGGTTAACAAACCTACTTTTTATTAATTAATTTATTTAAACTTCATGTACATAGGTGGACTTAATGCAGCAAGGCATTATCTACCAACCAGCCTTTGGTTTAAAAAGGACACAGCAGTGGTCACAACAGGAATTAAAAATATGCACAATAATTAAAGTCGGATATTAATAAACTACCTAACTAATAAAAGCGACTTTATTATAAGGGGGAAACCTTCAACAGGTGCCTGGACTTTTGGGGAAAAAGATCAGGGTGTGTGGGTTTTGTACCTCACTCAAAACCACTCCAGTGATCACGATCAGCACCTAGTAGGGGTTTCTTTTACCTCTTTTAAGAAACCCGTATCTCATATTAAGTTTGTTTTTTTGGTTCTATACATAGCCAAATTCCTCCGTGTATCGGAAAGCACGATAAGTTGTTGGTCCCGGCTGTCATTTGAACAGTTGAGTCATTTTGTCTTTGACAGCCATTACGGATATTTAAAAGCCAGGCAATTAGACACCAGTTTTACCAAGGGGTATCTGGGTGAACAAGCAGTTCACTTCCACTTGACACCATACATCACACACTAGGATGTCATTGACTCTTCAGCACACAAACTTGAAACTGGAATGGTGCTAAATTGAACAATGCTTACTTAAAAATCACACTGAGACTAACCTAATGACCCTAGCTAATCGTCGGCGAATTTTAACACCGACTAAAACTAAAAATCGCCATCTATCGGCACAACGAGCAACTACTTACTCAAACACTGGGTAGGTAACGCGTTGTGAAGATCAGACAGACAGTTCCTCCATGTAAATTATTGGTACACAGCTACACCTCGTTAGACTTGAAGAAGCCGCAACAGCGTCAACTGTTCCCTCATCCAAGACTGATGGCACCTTTTGTATAGCCTGTACAAAATATAGTCAACTCCGAGAAACAACAGCGTACATATTATGACCATAAACAATTGCTTATTGTGGTTGGATGAAATTTTAACTCTTCCACCGTGGCTGAATTGTGGCTTCCCAAGGCACTGTTCTGGTTTAAGAATACCTCTTCATTCTGCACTTTTGAGTGACACAGTCATGGTGATATTCTTTTCAGTTGGTTTTCAACTCGATGGCACTCACTCAGAGTTAATTTTTCGTAGGTCGACTGGATGAAAGGTGCATAAAGTCTTAATAAATAAATAAATGAACAATTTATTCTATCTAATTCTATTTAATCTAAATAAATAAATTTAGATTAAATGCGCACATGATTAACAAATGTCCGCTCAAGTGGCAGGGTCGCCACTCGCCATATAAGGAGGGAAATAAAACATCTCAAAGATAAGAGTAAACAATGCACTATCGCAAGCAAAATATGGTATACTTACATACTACGTCACATTATATAGTTGGGAAAAAGCTAGGCAGATTAATTATTTAAATCTCTTTTGTGCAGTTTATAAAAAATCATATTTCATCTGGCAACCCTAATAAGTGCACTGGCAACCATACACATGGAATAGATAATATTGCTTGTTAGATTTTCACAATAAATGTTTAGTTTTGTGCAGTGTCAATAATTTGCAATAATACATAGAATTGGTTTGTGTTGTCAATTGTTTGCTCGAGTTCGATTGCAGCAGATTTTGTAATTGGTTCATTGGATTTTGATTAGCTTAATTCGAACTGATTTGATTTTAAGTTCTGTGTTGTTAGTCTAGTGCAGGGGTCAATGGCGGACCTCGATCCGGATCCGAATCGCCAACCTATTTTATGTGGACCTTAAGTAAACAGTAAAATATACACCGTGGCATTTTATTCGTCTTACAAAACAAGCACACTTCTTCTGCCTGTGTGTCATAGAACATTAAAAAAATCATGGCTTTTCTGCTGTCGTCACGTGGCCTAAATTTGTAAGGCATATATTTTTATTTATTTTTTAAAATTAATTTTGACTTCTATGGATAAATTGCCACGGTGTATAATTACCTTTTTTGCTTTTGTATGTAATTTAATAATTTATTCTGCGCTTTGTCTCTACTGCCTTGGACTCGACAACAGAAGAGCGCGGAGCGCGAGATGGTCAGTCGTCGTGGTGGAAAAATAAATGTAGGTGGCTTTAAACCTTACAGACCGCAACGGTCAAATTATTAAAAATAAAGTTAATTCAAAAAATCAAAAAGCCGACTTTCGGCAGTCGGGTTTTTAGATTTTTTTAATTATCTTTTTTTTATTTATAACGTTTTAGTTAACGTATTTTTTCTTCGATTTAGGTACCTTTTAACTTATATGTGTTATATATTTTTGAAATAATTTCTTAAACTTCTTTATTTTGATACCCCACACGATGGGATTGGAAGAAAAACACCAACAATATGGCGCCCAACAGCCGCCATTTTCTATTTTCCATTTGCAATGTTTTTTTTAAGACTAGAAGAGAAAGAAAGAAGAGAGAATTTGGTTAAGACGAATCGATTGACTTAAGAATCATCAAAATCGGCCAACGCGTTAACCTCTAATACACCACATAGGAACAAACATACATAGACTGATAAATACATTACCCTCCTTCGGCAGTCGGTTAATAAGGACCCCAAATGAAAGTTGACGCCTGATCTAGTGGTTGCAAGCGCTACTGCTGAGCATGAGGCCCTGTGTTCGATCCCAGCTCTGGTAAAGTGTTATTGTAGTGGTCTACAACCAGTTTAAGGATAGAGCTTTCAAAATCCAAGTCAAATGACCGCTCATCAGAAATTCGCAGACTTACTTTATCGTAACAAAAAGTCATCACTACTTCACCACAATCACCAGGAACTACACTTATACAACAATTCATTCTTAATAAAAATAAAACTAACAAAAAGCCGTTTAAGCATTAATTAATCACTTTAACATTCAAAATGCGACGCTTCGAATTAACAAAATGGCTCCTTTTTTCGATCTTTCTCTATAACTGTCTCTCTCTCGCGTATGGCGTTTGTGTGTGAGAGACAAGGAGAGAGATACAACAGCAGACCGTCAATTACTTGACGATATTCGATTGGCTTTTGTCTCGCGAGTCGCGACTACAGATGATACACGGTACAAAAATTGAAGAATTAACTTTTACTTCTTACCAGGGTTATCCACATAGCCCAAAGAATTCGAAACTTAAGTGACAGTGGGCAGAACGGATGGTTGATGGAGCCTAGGTGGAACGATAACCTCGTCAGGGTTGTGGGAATCCGATGGGTGCGAGACATTTGGGGGAGACCTATGTCTAGCAGTGGAAATCCTTCGACTGAAATGATGTTGATGATGTGCTTTTCGCATCGACCACACAGCCCCTAGACGCCTAAAAACAGGCGAGCGATGTCTGTCAACACATATGACTTAAATCTTATACAGGTCGCAACTCGACAATTTCGAATTAGTAGTGACCACTTCTGTGAACCTTAAACACTTCCGCGTTAGGCAATTACAAATTGCTAATAAATATTATAATGGCACCTTGTGTTGTGTGGTAACAACAGCCAGAACTCGAGTTTCACGAAAAATGACATTACATTTCAATGGTAAGTTAATAGTTACATAATCATAATTATTTTCTGATATTATTTATCGGTGTTAATTTTATACTGGTCATATTTGTAGGTGAAAACTGCAACAGCACAAATTTTGTCGCGCTCGTTGATGTCTTTGGTGTTTTGTCTCTTTCTTTTTAAAGTGTTTTTTTCTCCATCTCTTTTCCTATTTAATTTAGTAAATGTAACTAGTGATGCACCATATTCTATGACCAAATCTGTTATCGATAAAACTAGAAACCTACATACTATTTTTACAAACAAGGACATTAAATTAAATAGTTTATTATTTGTTAAATTAATTGTGAAACGAATATTGATTTATGGTACCTTCAAGATGCCGCAACTAAGTGAAATAACTGGCGCCCGTCAAAATATATTGTAATATGTTCATGGAATTTTACTGAATAAGAAGAAGATAGGTGAATTTTAATTCCCTCAGAAAATTTTCCTCTTACGGAGAGCAACTGTTCCAGCAGTGGAAATATTAAAGATTGATTATTATATTGTATAGATAATTATTTGGCTTTAAGAATTTAGTTATTTTTTGTATTGATTACGTTGTTTTACTAATAATACTAGCCCCACACGTTGTTTTACTAATAATACAGCCCCTTTTCGGGATAAAAAATAGCCTATGTCAAAAAACAAACAAACAAAAAAATCTTTCCTCTTTATAATGTTGGTATAGATGGTATAGATATAGATTACGAACCAACCGCCGAAAAAAATATGTTATATTTAGAATTTTGATATTTTGTTTTTAGTTTTTGCATTTTAAATGCAAAAACGCTTTTTTAAAACGCGCGCGCGCGCGCGTTTTTTTAAATAAAATAGCTAACTTTAATAAAAAAATATTAAGTACAATAACTATTTAAATAATATCGATACCGTCATGGTTTTATTTAAACCTGTCAAATCTCTAGTTCGGCAAAGTAAGAACCAATGTACTAAATCAAGCATTTAATGCTTGATGGTTGCTTGGTGATTAATTTAAGGGCTAGTCATATTCTTTGCCTTATCCTTGTTGTTTTGATTATGTAACATTGTGAAATGTTACAAGATTAATAATGGCCATAATAGAATTAGATCTTTATTGTGATAAACGATATTTATATGGTGGTAAAAGATGTCTATGAATACTTTTACAACCATAGTTGTTGTTGTTGTTGTTGTTGTTTGTTGTTGTTGTAGGAACTCCATGGAGTTCCTTTATGATTCTAACAATAAAAATGTTAGAATCATAGACATCTTTTACCACCATATAAATATCGTTTATCACAATAAAGATCTAATTCTATTATGGCCATTATTAATCTTGTAACATTTCACAATGTTACATAATTAATCAAAACAACAAGGATAAGGCAAAGAACATGACTAGCCCTTAAATTAATTCAACATAATTATGAATAAAGGCCACAATATGAAAATAGAGTTTCAACACAACCATTAGCAATAATCAAGTTATAATATCAAATAACTTACGTGAAGCTTGTGTAGTCCATCTTTCACAGAATATAACAACTGTGGATGCTTGATGTTGTATGCTAGTGGCTGGATGGTCGATGGCTATTCGTCACAATGTGTCCGACCGAAGGTAAATTTTTGGTCAAAAATGAAGTCGTAAATGATAAATCGGCTATCGCCATCGCAAGCTTCGGCTGAAGCCGAAGATTTGAATAACACGGTTGGAGCAGTGGTTGAGCTATCGGCTAGTGCGCTGCGTGTCGCGGGTTCGATTCCCGCACGGAACAAATATTTGTATGTCCTACATAAATTTGTTCTGGATCTGGATGTTTGTGTATGTGAGTTTAAATGTTTGTAAACACACCCACCACGATACAGGTGAAATTCCTAGCGTGGAACAGGGCCTTTTTTCCAGGTTAATGTTCGGTTATTTGGCGCGTTGACGTTAGTTTTTATTCCAGCAGTGGGAACGTTATAGGCTTATCTTATCTCCTGCATGATGTTAACCTCCATCGGAATCAATTGTTTTGTAGTTATCATTTCAATGTTTTAAACATACATACAGAAAATAAAGAAAAATATAAAATAGGATTTGCAAACTTAGTCTTGCTAGCGATAAAACAAAGTTTTACTATTTGCTGTTAGTTTCGTTTTATTTATTAAAGTTTATTGACATTAAAGTTTTTTTTAACTTTAATAATAATCTATTGTTGAAAAAATAAACAGTTTGCTCAAATTTTAAGTTACAAAGAACAATGGCGAAATTTTAGCTGACTTAAATTTGAGCGTCTGAAAGTGAGTTATATACGAAAGACATTCTATTAATGGTCTATGTTTTTTAAAGTATAATTAGGCCTGGTCCAAAATAGATTAAAAACAAACATAATAAATAAAAAGTTAATTGCCTAAAACTTTAGCGTAGTGTTGCCATTATATATTTTATCTGCTAAGTGACAAGTAGTAACTATATTAAGTAAGAATATCATTATTGTATTTATTGCAGTAAATGAGTTAACAATACAGTTAATGTCAAAGTGTAGATGTTCCTTGCATGTAGGTAAGAATATTGTAGTGTAGTAGAAATAAATGAATTACTCTCAATTAATGATTGGCAAAAAGACTAGTACCCAAGTCTAAAAAAAATATAGCTTGATTGTTGACGACAACATTTTGATACACGTCAAAGTCACTTAGTTTAAATAAATATACTCTTTCCAAAGAGAATACTTCACATTTCATGCTAAAATAACTAGGTAAGGGAAATACTAATGCGATATTCACCTTTTACTTCCACGAAATTGAATAATATTACCTATTAAACACATTATTAAAAGTTACCCAGACATAACCTACAAAAGTTTACGACTGAATATCTATTATTCTCTACATTCTCGAATAAAAATTCTTGCACAAACTAATTCAGAACATCACCCTGAGTTAAACCAGATATTTTACATTTAAAGACTTTTGAATTTAATCTCAGCTAAAACAATGTATGGACACCTGCCATTGTTCTTTGTTATTTTTTGCAACTTTAAATTTAACGCACTTAAAAAGTTCCTCAACTGACAGACCGCGTAACTCCGAGTGTTCAACTATTTAATTGGTCGCCATCCGTCACGGTCGCAAATTGGTGACGCTGCGTTTTGTGGACACGGTCCGCGGTATCAGCGCATAAGTTGCATTTGCAACGATAGGAATGTTGTCAGGAGAGAGCATCTGCAGATTAATTCAGCTCATCATTGTAATTTAAGCTGAAAGACGTCCACTGCTGCCAGCTGAACATAGGACTGCCCCAAATGTCGCCAAATTAACTGGTCTCCGTGCGCCTCGTATCCAGCAGACTCCCGCTACCTTCACCAGGCCATCGGGCGACTTCGGAGGCCTTCCAACGCTACGTCTTCCGGTTCACGGTCGCCACTTCAGAACTTTTCGGCCCCATCAACCATCCGTAGCTTAGCTAGTGGTTGTAATAACAGCCGTACGGTTGGATCTTCAAGATAAGGCAACGCTTGCCATACTGCCGCGTCCACGAAAAAGGGCACATCCAACATTTGTTTCAAAATTGAGTTTTACATATTCGGCATTAGATAAAAAGGCACATGGGTCTGACTTTTTCCATAATTTTGTCTGCCGTTCCCACAGATATAATCTAAGCTCAAAAGGCACACATCTGACTTATAAATTCACATCTACTAACAAACAAAGTCACATTATTGACGTTGATCAAGCCGAAAGGGAACAAATGCAATCATATGAATTTTATTTCATTAGAATTGTGATGTCTTGTGAAGTAGAAAAGATGATCTTTCAAGGATGTTCCTTTTCTATCCGAAGTGAACATGCCTAAATAAAATCAATATTATAAAAAGAAAGAGCACAATTAGTGATCAGTTGGGCCCATTTTGTGTAATACTATTGTGCGGAAGAGTAGTGGGGTTTATTATATAAGATCGACATAGATGAGCAGAATGTGCCCTTTCATTGTAATATTTAAGACCAAATGTGACTTTTCATTTTACATACAGACTCCTTCTTGCCTCGGAAAGCACATTAAGCCGTTGGTCCCAGCTGTCATTTTCAGATGTCTTCTCAGAAGCCGTTAAATCTGACGCCATTCTTGCCAATGAGTATCATGTTACCCAGTAACTGAGTTGTGGAGGTCAGAGGCGACTGCCAGTATTTTACATGAAGGGACTCCTCCATGTAAAATACTGGTAGTCAGTTGAAACAGGTTAGACTGACAGCTAACGACAACATGGTTGGAAAAATGATAGACTGTTTGCATCTGCTTCTTAACTTTATCGACTTATGCAGAAAAGCTTGGATATTAAAGAAGAATAATGGATGAGCGAGCGAAGCGAGCTCGATAATTTTATTTCCTAGCCTCGAATATGCCAGGTTCTCTAATGCTAGGTATATTATGAGGTTATTTTTTATATTTTAGAATGTTTTTGTATATTCTTTTGGAAACTAGAGGGCCAGCTCACCCCATTCTACCGCCCTACATCCTCCCGGTGCACATAGGTGAATGCCTTTATCTCCTAATAGTTGTCATCCGCGGCTCCACCTGCTTAAATGTTGATAATTATCGTAATAAAATTATATATTAAAATCTTATTTTAAACAAGCTTTTATCTTGTTCTTCTCGGCAAACCCTTTCATTTGGTATCCATATCATAGCAGTGCACAAAAAATAAGTAGTCTGCCGTCTTTCTGGAATTAGAATGACTTCACTTAGCTAACTATGCATTGTCAACTAAACGCGCTGCTTTAAAATTCAGTTGCAAGATTTGACCCGAATACACTTACATACATACATTACAAATGAAATAAAAGCTTGTAAAAAGGAACCTACTACCTAGATAAAAAATGTATTTTGTGTTAATCCAGGTTATAACAATAATTTATTTAAGTATTCAGACAAAATCCATAATTATTAGTAACACTAAAATTTGCTTGATAATTTTGTGCTAATGTTAGTAATGAACGATAACCAATCAAAACAATGGTAGGTAAATTGTAATTTGTTATTTTTTTTAAAAACGTTGCCCCACACTAGGAATTTCTTCCTGTATCGTGGGTGCGCTTACAAACATATAAACTCACATACACAAACACCCAGAGCCGGAACAACTACCTGTAGGTCATACAAATATTTGTACCGTGCGGGAATCGAACCCACGACACGCAGCGCAGCAGTCAGTTGCTCAACCACTGCGCCAACCGTGCGCCCAAATTAAGTATCTGTGGTGGCTTGTGGTATCTGTGGTGGTGGTGTGGTGGGTGTGGTGTATTCAGTATCTGTGTGCAAAATTTTATCCAAATCCGTTCAGCCATTTTTGTTGGCGATTTCAAACTTATAGGTTAGGTACCTACTATAAGTCCAAGTTTCCTCACGATGTCTCCCTGCCAAATTTCATCTTTATACGTCAAGCGGTTTTCGATATTTCGTGATAGGTGAGTGAGTGACCTTTCGTATTCATATAGTCCACTAAGAGAGAGGCCTTCCAATGTTGTGTACAAACCTATGCCCATTGTACTCCAATACCACTGATACAGTACACAACATGGCTACTAGTGTGAATTGCCGCGAATTATCTAGATTGCCGTTAACCACAAACACTAATGACAATTTGGGATCTAATCTAATGTTACTTATCAGTACTTACCGTTTCCTACCTATTGGTTTTCATATTATCTTCGTTGCCAATTTAAATTATAATCAACTGTACTGAATTATCCTGTTTAAATAAAAAATACAAACTATGTTTTTTTTTTTAAACAGGAAAATGTCAACTTGGTCTTGCCTTTTACCTTTGTAACATTAACACTTATAATTAACACAAAAACTATATTAAACCATTAAACATTATAAAACACCTTCATAAAGATAGGAGTTACCGATGAAGGCATATTATTAAATGACATAACTTTTTGGCTCCTGAAGTTGGTTGGGATAAAATTGATTGTATTAATACCAAGTAAAGCCTATTTAAGTCTTATTCTCTCATAAGTGACTCCACTCTCGCGCTTGTTGCGAACACAGTCCATCAGCAAACGCTACTCGTTCTCAATCTGATTACATTTTCTGCAATTAGATGACTCAGTTTTTTTCATAAGGAATGCAAATTTCACTGATGGATATTATCACATCCTATGATGACATCCACTTTTTGACGATGATGGTAGATGGTAAGAGAGTAACCTTGAATAATCGAGAAAATATCAGTTGTTTTACCCAAAATTTAATATGTACCCGATAAAAATGTATGATTCACTTGTTATTTACCGATATTTCCGGGTTAGTTTCAAAGAAAAAGCTGTTTATAATCATGAGTAATTTCACTTCCTTAAAGGTAGTTAGTGTTTAACGTAAATTTAATTCTGTAATGTATAATTTCGTGTTAGGGTGGTTACGCACCACATCCGATCCGAGCCCGTGATTTGAGTTCCGAGTTCAAAATGTTGTGAATTAAGACGGATAGAGGTCGGATGTAGTGCGTAAGCTTCCCTACAAGAAGTACTACGGCCACTTCGGAACCGAAATTACTCGGATTCGGATCGGATGTTGTGCGTAACCGTAGTGCGTTACGGTAACTCGACCCAGTAAATATCTAAATCGCTGACTTTAATTACCGAAACAATAGAAAAGTCAGTGTTTCACGTGTATCCACGTTTTGGGCACTCAATGGGTTAATCTGGTCTACAGTTTTTTTGATTTTGTTCCGATGCCGGACGAATTTTTCAAGGATACATAATAAACTCACGCCAGGAGGGGACGCCCTAAAAGGACATAGTACATGGAGTTTATGGGTAACTAGCTTCTGCCAGCGGTTTCGCCCGCGTGAAAGTCGAAAATCATCCTGAGGGAACATATTCCCGTGATAAAAAGTATCCTTTGTGCTATGCCTGACTATAATCTATCTCTGTGCCAAATTCCATCCAGATACGTCCAGCCGTTTGAGCGTGAAGAAGTTACAAACATACAAACACACATACACACTCAATCACAAACTTTCGCCTTTATAATATTTGTGTGATGATTAGATGTATATGGAAATAAATGAAACAAAAGGAGTACGTAAGGATGAGTATCATGTGGATCGTAACGAGTAGCGTTCTGTAGGTTCTGCTTCACCCAACGGTACAAAGGCGTGAGTTTATTGTCAAGGATATTCAAATATTATATCCAATGCTTTAAACTAACACGATTATTTAGTTCTGTGACCATTTTAATCTCATTTTCCTGCTCAGTTCTAATTGCGTATGTTTAATCTAGATTTCCGGTGGCGCGTTTATTAACTGAACGTATACTACAACAGGAAATATCGATGTAATTATTATTTGCTTTATAAATTACATTTATATTAACTCTAGTAGAAAAATATGAAATAATTTTTCCAATTTTAACAGAGTTAATAATTTTAAGACAGAGCCTGAATTTTGTGAGTTTGTTCAGACATGTAGGGTAATATCTGGAACCACAATACTCCATTTGAAATAACATTAGAAATTTTTACAACTCCGATTTACAGTCCGTACTTGTTCTAGATACATATTTAAATTTTACTTGTTGATTTATTTTGTTTTTATTTTCACTCTTAGTATTCTATTTCGGTACATTTATCAATTAGCTAACCAGCTTCAAAAACCACTAGCTTAACTAGCTTTATAAAGAAAATTCAAATCTAACCAGATCAGAGAACCAGGTTTTTTCAATGACTTCACCCACGGGGATGTGGGGAATTATTCTACGGGAACATAACTAAAGACCTAGTTTATGTATTATTCCAGACTATAATCTATAGCTGTGTCAAATTTCATCCAGATCCGTTCTGCCGTTCTGGCTTGATTGAATAACGAACATCGTCCTTCCATCCAATATAGTAATATCACATTCATAATAGTTATTAGTACGAAGGAAGATTAGTTATAGTACGATAGGATTAGGTTTGCCTCTCTTTACCCGATTGGAATAGATGTATTATATTTCCCCCGTTAACAAAAAATCATAACTAAATAAAAATACAACCGACTTCCAAAAACGATACTACAAAGTGAAAAATAATTTTGACATTTCTTAAGCCGTCGGGATTTTTGATTTTCTTAATTAACTATTTTTTATTTATTTATTTATTTATTAGGTTAACCAACAATTGTTTACACATAAAAATACATTGTAATTGACAGAAATACATTTGCAAGTGTAACAATCAGTTATAGGCTAACACCGCATGTACAGTAAACGGATTAAATATATAAAATAAATTATTTTTTCAACATTTAGGTTAGTTTTGTTCTTAAGATTTCGAATGTTATACTAGAACTAACCTATAGTTCTAGTATAACATTCGAATTCTCCAAAAACATATCTACATGAAAAATACAATCATAAATTCAATTCTAAATTCAATTATAAATCCAATTCAATTCCCGAATAATAAAAGTGCCAATAATCTAAATTATAATAAAAAAAGAATAAACATTAATTAAAATCATCAAAAAAAATGTACAATTAATTAATTCTAGCAGGTACATATTGTTTAATTAATTAAAATGTTTGGTATAATAAATAAAAAAAAATAAACTTAAATATAACATTGTGCTGGATGAATTAAGTTTTTGTGAGTGAATCATTTACAATTACTTTAATAATTTTATTAATACTGTCCTGGTTTATATCCACTAAATCACTGCAGCTATTGAATATTTTACATAATCTTGGTATAGGTGAGTTTGTGCCAAGTACAGTCCTTCGTAGTGGTGGGCATAGTGGTGTAATGATATTTCTCGGATATCTTGATGGAGCATGAAATCTAATAAGACTTAATAGTTTCGAGCAATCAATTCGATTTCTTAATAATTTGTACAAAAATATGGCGTCGGTGACATGTCTGCGTGTGGATAGAGTATGCATTCTGAAATGACGCAGGCGGGTTTTGTAGGAGGGTAGCTGCTTAGATTTCATTTCACAAAAAGCTAGGTGCCAAACAAAACGTTTCTGCACTCGTTCTAACCGCAGCATATGAGTGGCATAGTGAGGTCTCCATACAACGCTGCAATACTCCAAGATGCTTCGCACGAGACTGTTGTACAACATTATTTTGGTGTTGCTTTTACGAAAACCCCTAGCATTACGAAGCAAGAAGCCTAACATTTTAGAAGATTTATTGATAATGTGTTCAATGTGAGGTATAAAGCTTACTTTCCTATCGAAGAGTACTCCTAGGTCCTTGATTATTTCGAGTTCTTTTACCTTAACTTGGTTTATGGAGTATTCCGTACTTATGTAATTATTTTTTCTCGTAAATTTAACGTGATAACATTTTTTAGAGTTCAGTTGCATTCTATTATTTTTACACCATTCAATTACTCTGTTAAGGTCGTTCTGTAGAAGCTCGTTATCTTTTGGGGAATCAATCATGCGTGCAAACTTCAAATCATCGGCATACAAAAAAGGTTCTGAATAAAGGAAGCATTGGGGAAGGTCATTAATAAATATATTAAACAATATCGGAGCTAAATGCGATCCTTGAGGAGCGCCAGAGGTTATTATATGTTCTGAAGATTTAAATCCGTTCACAACGACATAGAATTCGCGTTCGAATAGATATGATTTGAACCATTCCAGCAAAGACCCTGAAATACCGTAAGCTGCAAGTTTGTAGATTAGTATGGCATGTGACATTTTGTCGAATGCCTTACTGAAGTCCGTATATATCACGTCAAATTGTTTATTTTTATCTACTGCCTGAATTAGTGACTCCGTGAAAGTTGCTAAATTCGTAGCTGTAGATCTCGCCGTTACAAAACCATGTTGGTGGTCGCTTAGGTAGATCTTAAAATGATGCTGGATGTATGGACAAATAATAGATTCAAAAATCTTTGCGAATGCGGATAGTATTGAAATAGGCCTGTAGTTGGAAATGGCATCTTTGCTATCTGACTTGTACACTGGAACCACTTTCGCTTTTTTCCATTCTAGCGGAAAAGTCCCTGTGGCTAGCGACGTATTAAAAATAATCAGTAAAGGAGAAACCAGGGCTGTTGCGCAGGAAGAAATGAATGTAGGTGGGATGCCATCAGGTCCTGGTCCCTTGGTAATATTAATAGATTTAAGTTTCTTAAGCAAACAGTCGCGATCGATTACCGGGGTATTCAAACACTGACTATTACTAAGTAGAGATTCTAGAAACTTTGTCTTGCAATTTATTTCTTTATTACTGTCAGATGTGTATACGGACGAGAAGTAATTGGCGAAAAGATTGCAGATTTCAGAACCATTAGATGTTACAACCTGTCCGTCAGTCATAGTCTGTGGGTAAGCACTAGATCCGCCTCGTTTAGCTTTTATATAACTCCAAAATAGCTTAGGATTCTCTTTAATGCCTTGTTCTAAATTCTTAAGATAATCATTATATAAATTTTATTTATAACTTATTGTTTTTTTTACAATTTGGTACATAGAAACATACAAGTATTATATATTTTTGAAATCGCCTCGTAAAACCCTTTATTTTGATACCCCATACAATGGGATAGGATCAAAATAAAAAATTTGGGCCCCCACAATATGGCGCCCAAAATCGGCCAACGCGTTTGGGCTCTGGAACGCCACATAGGAACATACATACATACATACTTACAAACTTACATACATGATCTTCATCAAATCTTGATGACATTTGAATGGGATCCCATGACAAGCACCAGATTTCAAATAAAGAAAAGAATCATCTAAATCGGTTCACCTAGTATAAAAGTTCTGAGGTAAAACAAATAAAAAATAAAATATACCGTCGTATTGAGAACCTTCTCGTTTTTGAGCAGTCGGTTAAAAACACTAACATTCGCTATCACTGCAACGCCTAGTTTGTAAACTAATGTATGGCTGGAGAAATATCAAAGGAACTATTCTGAAGCTCTAGGCAAATGTCATTCGATAAGTGTATTAGGGCGCACGGTTGGCGCAGTGGTTGAGCAATTGACTGCTGCGCTGCGTGTCGCGGGTTCGATGCCCGCACGGAACAAAAATTTGTATGACCTACAGATAATTGTTCCGGCTCTGGGTGTTTGTGTATGTGAGTTTATATGTTTGTAAACGCACCCACGATACAGGAAGAAATTCCTAGTGAGGGATGCATCTATTTTTACATTCATCCACCATTCCGCACTGGGCTCGCATGGTGGATTACGGCCTATTCCTTCTCATAGAGAGGAGGCCTGTGTCCCAGCAGTGGGAACATTAAAAGGCTGATGATGATGATAGCTATGGTCGAAATGGCAAAAAGTATAGTAAAGGATTGACATTTTGATAGCGTTTGACATGCCCATATATTGTTCACATTTACCAATCGCTGTTCGATGGTAGAATGTTACTCGTCTAGAGGCCCTGATGGCCATATTTTCCAAGAAAGTTTCGAGTGCTCATCGGTCGAAATGCATCGCAATGCGACCATGTGAACATATTTGCAATTTGACTTAGTAAACATCGTTTATTGGTGTGATAATTATTGTTTCTGATATTGACCACTATCTCACCTGATGGTAAGCGATGACGTGTCGACTGAAAACATGCTTGCCTAGTAATAACCTATAAGAAATCGATATAAATCGAATCAGGAAGCTCGTTAAGACCTACCTAAATATTACTGACTAAGTGCCCTAGTATAGTTCAAATGAACTATACGTAAGCCACGTTAATAAAATTAAAGGTAATTATAAATTAAAACTAATAAAAGGATATAAATAACAAATTAAGGTCCGGCTTGACACGACGTGGGCAGGTTTTTCATAGCAGGCAGGAAGGCTGGGCAGCTGGACGGGCAGGCTAGGCAGCTGGACGGACACGAAGGCGTGGAATGCCCGAGGTAGGCAGATGAGCACGCAGATGGTCAAGGCTTGAACCAATTGTCAGGATAACAGGCAGGTAGCAGTAGCAGTAGCACTGGTGCAGGAACAGGCAGCTAGGAGTGTGGAGGTCAGGCTGTGGCTTAATATGCTGATCAATCAAGCCCTTTTGATATGAAGCGGTGACCGTCGAAGTTAAAGAACCAGTAACACACTCAATAAATAATATTTATTGCATTAAACAGAATTGGTAGATTCACAGGCCTTATATATAATAGTTTTTAAAGAGAAATTTTAAATACAATTGTATACTTCATAGTATCAAACAGAAAAATGGACTACTAGCGTTCAGTCCAGTTTCAAGCCTGCCAAGCCCTCGGCCTTTCCGTCTTTTATATCCACCGCTTGACAGAATCAGAACCAGAATTTAAGTTAGTGACATCTTGTTGTCATAAAAAAAGTGCAACCTGCCAGTATTCAAAACAGCCAGTAATATTCAATCCAAAACCTTTTCGATGAATTCTGAGAGCGTGTAAATTAATTTTCAATTTATAAAATACAATATTTGAGCTAACCATATTGATAAAAAGAATTTAAATTATATAAATCAAAAGTAATCTTCATAGACTAAGCTAGTAAGAAGCTCTATGACAGAAAATTTAAAAGGAAAAGTATTGACAGCTTGACAACCTGACGTAGGTGTCATAACATTGAAAAATATGATTATTTTATAAGAAAACGAATCGTTTTAGACCGATTCGCAGAATAATAATGTAAACGTATAAAGGATGCGAAGTATAAGTATATGATGTAAAATGTATTGGCATGGAATAATATGAAGTAAGTATTAAGAGACCTAAGTGTGAATTAGGTGAGAACACCAGCTCACTCAGTGAAATAACTAAAATATGTGGTTTAAAATAGCGAAATACCACATTTCCCCAACAACCCCGGAAAATTTTCAACTCCATTGAAAATTTTGAAGGTTAAAATAAGTCCTTGCTCCAACACACAACATCTTTCATACTTTCGTCAAACACTCTCATTCATTCACACGTAGGGGATATGGTTCACATTCAATGACGCATACTCCAACAAAGAAATATTTATATTGTAATTACGAAGGCTTTTTTTTAAATTAGGTGTCGTAACCCGCACCTGTTTGAAAACCCAATTTAGAAGAGAGCATTAGGGCTTATTTAACGAGTTCCTTATCCGCTCAAGAGCATTAGGGCTTATTTAACGAGTTGCTTATCCGCTCGAAAAGTTTAAAGTTTAAGAAAAACCCCAAGTTTAAGAGACACTCGAGTTTAAGAGAGCCCAAGAGGAACTTGAGTTTAAGAGAGCTCAAGAGTAACTTGAGTTTAAGAGAGCTCAAGAGTAACTTAAGTTTAAGGTTTAGAGGGTTTTAAAAATATCTCTAAGAAAAGATAATGCATTAGGGGCTTATTTAATGAGTTGCTACCGCTCAAAAAAAGGAATAATGCATTATAGCCTTATTCAGAGAAAATAAAAACTGAAAGTCGAAAAGAACTCGACAGTTAGAAGAAAGAAAGAAGATAGAGATGAGTCATGAGTAATATATGAAGAATGAACTTATTTACATAATTATATACCTACATTATATTTTAAAATCTTTAATATGCCATTTAGCTTGGTTGCCATTAGGATCCTCTAGTATATAAACTAATGGGGATAGTTTCCGCAACACAGTGGACATCACATATTTTGGCGCTAATTTTGCGCTGAAATAAGTCCCAGCCTGACTATTTACATAGTTTCTTCGCCAGACTGTATCTCCTACGTTATATTCTTTAAAGGAATGACTTTCGTTGTAACGAGAAGAGTTACGAGTATGAGCCATATGGAGGGCTATCTGAACTTTATCGAAAGTTGCAGACAATAAACCTATGTTAGTAGCATAGATGAAAACTCAAGTTTAAGAGGACTTTAAGAGGTGAGAGTAGGGTAGTGAAGTATTAGAGAGTTATGTGTTATGGAACGTTATGGTAACGACTATAGGATATTCTCCTACAGTACGTCGTAGAGTAAACCAAACCCCAGCTTGTGAGTGACCACGAATGGTTTTAAAAACACTTCCAAGTGAAGAATGGGTGCCAATTACCAGAGGGTAAAAGGGATGTGTGTGGGGTGTAGTGTAAGTAGGTATGAATATGTGTTGAGTAGAAAAAAGAAGAAGAAGAGAAAAAGTGAATAAAGTAAATAAATAAATAAATGAATATGAGTAGACTAAGCCAAATAAGAGTCCAAAAGAAAGTACTAGTGGTAGTTTATTTAGAATTTTGAAAAAGATAACGCTGATTTTACGTTGGGCGCCAAACTGTAGCGTTACGTATAGTTCAAATGAACTATACGTAAGCCACGTTAATAAAATTAAAGGTAATTATAAATTAAAACTAATAAAAGGATATAAATAACAAATTAAGGTCCGGCTTGACACGACGTGGGCAGGTTTTTCATAGCAGGCAGGAAGGCTGGGCAGCTGGACGGGCAGGCTAGGCAGCTGGACGGACACGAAGGCGTGGAATGCCCGAGGTAGGCAGATGAGCACGCAGATGGTCAAGGCTTGAACCAATTGTCAGGATAACAGGCAGGTAGCAGTAGCAGTAGCACTGGTGCAGGAACAGGCAGCTAGGAGTGTGGAGGTCAGGCTGTGGCTTAATATGCTGATCAATCAAGCCCTTTTGATATGAAGCGGTGACCGTCGAAGTTAAAGAACCAGTAACACACTCAATAAATAATATTTATTGCATTAAACAGAATTGGTAGATTCACAGGCCTTATATATAATAGTTTTTAAAGAGAAATTTTAAATACAATTGTATACTTCATAGTATCAAACAGAAAAATGGACTACTAGCGTTCAGTCCAGTTTCAAGCCTGCCAAGCCCTCGGCCTTTCCGTCTTTTATATCCACCGCTTGACAGAATCAGAACCAGAATTTAAGTTAGTGACATCTTGTTGTCATAAAAAAAGTGCAACCTGCCAGTATTCAAAACAGCCAGTAATATTCAATCCAAAACCTTTTCGATGAATTCTGAGAGCGTGTAAATTAATTTTCAATTTATAAAATACAATATTTGAGCTAACCATATTGATAAAAAGAATTTAAATTATATAAATCAAAAGTAATCTGCATAGACTAAGCTAGTAAGAAGCTCTATGACAGAAAATTTAAAAGGAAAAGTATTGACAGCTTGACAACCTGACGTAGGTGTCATAACATTGAAAAATATGATTATTTTATAAGAAAACGAATCGTTTTAGACCGATTCGCAGAATAATAATGTAAACGTATAAAGGATGCGAAGTATAAGTATATGATGTAAAATGTATTGGCATGGAATAATATGAAGTAAGTATTAAGAGACCTAAGTGTGAATTAGGTGAGAACACCAGCTCACTCAGTGAAATAACTAAAATATGTGGTTTAAAATAGCGAAATACCACACACCCCTCTTTACCTCAAGGATCGTTTTCAGTTTATCTGCGATTCCCACACGAAATCTCTTAGGTCATCAGAAAACTTGCGACTTAAAATGCCTATGCATTCCACTACATTCTTAGATAAATCATTTACTGTCCAGGCTGCTCGTTTGTGGAATGCATTGCCTGACTCAATTAAACGTGCTCAGACGTTGCCTGTCTTTAAAAAACTTATAAAGGAACATTACCTGTCTCTGTGATCTTGTGCTTGTTTAAGCTGTATTGTTTTCTTGTTTGTATATTTAGATTATTTTGTATGTATGTATTTATGTATCTATTTTAGTAGTTTGTTTTTATTACCTAATTGTATTAACTCTTATGATTTCAAATTTGCACCAAGTGCAACCCCATGTCGTGTCCAGGCTATCTCTATCCATTCAAGGTTGCCTGGAAGAGATCGCGGAGCGCGATAAGGCCGCCTGTTGTATTTTTGTTTAAATTTTTATGTTTTTTTTGTATTGTTTTATCATGGTGTACAATAAAGTATATATATATATATATATTAGAGGATTCACCTCTAATCTGCGGTATTAGAGGAGATTAGAGGTGAATACAAACGATTTTTTTCTAATTCCAAAAGAGAAATAAACAAGGAGCGTGCACGCAAGGATCCAGAAACGAACTATACCATTTCCCGTGGCTCTAACGCGCGCTCGTATCGGCTCCTTTCGCAATCCGCACCCGCGGTAGTACTCAAATAGATAATATTTTTCTAATTTCAGTTGCGAAGTTGGATTTTATAACTCCTTCAGTTACCAGTTAGTCCTTATTTAGTTTAAGTCAAGAGTGAATAGATTACATCTAGGCAAGCGTGCTTCACAGAGACCACATCATCGCTTACCATCAGGCGAGATAGTGGTCAAACGCGAGAATATAGACTAAACAAAAATATTATCCTATGTGGGCCCGTTTTTGGGCTTTGTGAGCCACTGAAACCGTACCCTCTCTTTAGTCCGCATTATTATGTAACTTCGGAACCCTATTACTGCGCGTGTCCCGACTCGCACTTGGCCGGTTTTTTATTTATCGTTTATGTTAGTCAGATTGCGCAGTAGGATTCCTCAAAAAAAACTTTAACCCTAACCCTATCTGTGAGGGAGTTTTAAAAATATTTTATGTAAATTTTGATTATCAACTTTATCCCCAAGGAATTCGATTTTACATACAAACTAATTTTGACCCTCTTTACCTCCTTTGAGGTTAAATTGCCGCAAAATCGCGCCTTAGGCTCCCCTAGAACCTTACGTCAAAAACGAAACCCTGTCCAGTAAGATTCTTAGCTTGATTTAGTTTCAAAAAACTTATAATGACTACCTTTATTGTTTCCTTAGGTTGGTATTTGTGTCAGGTTTCAAATTTATCAACCCAAGAAATAAGATTCTTCAAAAATACTTTAACACCTCCTAAATCGTATTTTGGGAGTAGTTAAGTAAAAACAATAATGACAACCTTTATTATTCACTTAGGATGGGTATTTATGTCAATTTTCAAATTTATGAATCCAAGAAATAAGATATTTCAAAAGTACTTTAACACCCCTTAAATCATCAAAGACAAAGACAAAGACAAGACAAAGACAAAGACAAAGATATTTTATTTCAACTAGGCCACCAAGCGGCACTTTTGAACGTTACATTAAAATGATTCTACCGTGCATTCGGAAAGTAGCTTGTTATGGAGAAGAATGCACAAGAAACTCCATACTTACTCTTTTAAAAAAAAATTGTTTTTTTACAATATTTAGGAACATACATTATTAAATTCATACATGTGAGGACAATGCACCCAGAATAGCACTACCCACTATACCACCTACAGACAAAGTATTAGAAGTACTCACACATGTACTGCGCAGTTATATAATAGATACTAGAAAAAAATTAACATCCGAAGCAGTCAAGTTATGACCAATCCCAACTGACGGCGTCCGTTCACGAACATGACGCATGAATTGGCACCACCCAGCTCAACCATCATGAAGGGAACCGGATGATCCAACACACGCGCCACCATCAGAGAGACATTTGAGAGAGCATGACACACTCAACGGCCAGGGCACACACAAGTCAACGAACGACGCATAGGTACAGTAAATGGTAGATTTACAGTTGGGTACATAGTACTCACACACGTGCTGTGCAGT
The DNA here is from genome assembly GCA_945859665.1 of Anorthoa munda. Classification (NCBI taxonomy): domain Eukaryota; kingdom Metazoa; phylum Arthropoda; class Insecta; order Lepidoptera; family Noctuidae; genus Anorthoa; species Anorthoa munda. Next base: position 35,710,604 of record OX243898.1, read on the forward strand.
TATACAATACTAAAGAAATTGAGTTTATACAATGCAAATATTAATAATTCATACAGTCTTCAGCAGGTCCAACAATACCTCAAAACAATAATGTTCTGCATATCACTTGTTATTGCGCCCTAGTGGTTGTGGATTGTGGAGCAGGACTAGCATTGAGCCAAGCATTTTTATCAGCGATGTAATCCCCCAACTTATAATATGCCAGCCTACATAGTGTGCGTTTTATACAGGTTTTAAACTTAGTCTCATTCAGTTCAAGAATGTGGGGAGGAATTTTATTGTAACATTTTGTACAGTACCCCATGAAAGATGAGGCTACTTTAGCCAGTCTGAAACCTGGTTGAACTAATTGGTCCCTATTTCTAGTAACGTAATTATGTCTGTCGCCGTTTTTACTAAAAAGATGTAAATTTTTTCTCACGTACATGATGTTTTCATAAATATATTGACAAGGAACCGTCATAATGTTAATGTCCTTAAAAAATCATCCAACCATCTTTTGGGGGTATTTTCGAAAAAGTAATAATGAAAACCTTTATTGTTTATTTAGGTTGGTATTTATGTCTACTTTCAAATTTAGAAATAAGATTCGTCAAAAAGAAGATTTTCCTCGTAAGGATTTTTTACCCCTTAGGTTAGTATTTTTGGCAAGTTTTAAGTTTATTGACCCAAGAAATCAGATTTATCATACAAACTTCAACACCCCCTAAATCAACTTTGGGGGTTAAATCAAAAGACTAATAATGATAACCTTTATTTTTTATTGAGGTTGATAGTTATGTCAAGTTTTATGTTTATTAACCCAAGATATAAGATTCTTCAAAAAAAATAACATCCCAGAAATCGTCTTTTGGGGGTAGTTTAAAAAAATATAACAACCTTCATTATTCATTTACATTAGTATTTGTGGCATGTTTCAAAAGAACAATGGCGAAATTTTAGCTGACTTAAATTTGAGCGTCTGAAAGTAAGTTATATACGAAAGACATTCTATTAATTGTCCATGTTTTTTAAAGTATAATTAGGCCTGGCCTGGTTAATTCTAATGATTGTGACCATGTCAGCTTAAAAACTTTTATAATTAGGCCTGGTCCAAAATAGATAAAAAAAAAACATAATAAATAAAAAGTGTAGGGTAGGTCAGTGTGTTGACGTCACAGGTCCGAAGGAAACACGAAGATGGCTTGCAGGTGTTTATTCCAAGTAGGAAAGGTACAGACTTTTACATTTATGTATTTAAATAGGGCGTAGTACACACAACCAAGTCCGCTTGGACGAAGGCAGGGTACTTGGTCCTCTAATCCAAAAAGTCCAACTGACAGGGATGTCCCACGTGATCTTTCCAAGTAGGACGAGATCCGCAGATGCACCTTGCTGTCAGCTGGGATTTGCATTGACGAACGACAAACAATCTGTCGAAGTCATTAAACGGCGGTAGTTTTTAACATCGCGATCTAGGATCGTCACATCAATAAACAGCGACATCTAGTGGTTATACTGCGAACCACTTACAATATTGTCAATGAAGTTGACTAAGTGAGTCCTCTACTGTTTACGTTCCTCAAAGGAATCGTAAACGCTAACAGTTTAAAGCGTTATACACAGATGGCGCTAGTTGTCAGATACATTATACAATAATAATGACGTTCATAATAATGAGGTGTATTACAAAAGTTATTTGATTTTTTAGTTCATTTCTTTAACATAGTGTTGCCATTATATATTTTATCTGCTAAGTGACAAGTAGTAACTATATTAAGTAATAATATCATTATTGTATTTATTGCAGTAAATGAGTTAACAATTCAGTTTATGTCTAAGTGTAGATGTTCCTTGCAGGTAGGTAAGAATATTGTAATGTAGTAGAAATAAATGAATTACTTTCAATTAATGATTGGCAAAAAGACTAGTACCCAAGTCTAAAAAAATATAGCTTGGTTGTTGACGACAAGCTTTTAATACACGTCAAAGTCACTTAGTTTAAATAAATATACTCTTTCCAAAGAGTATACTACACATTTGATCCTAAAATAACTAGGTAAGAGAAATACTAATGCAATATTCCCCTTTTACTTCCACGAAATTGAATAATATTACCTATTAAACACATTATTAAAAGTTACCCAGACATAACCTACAAAAGTTTATGACTGAATATCTATTATTCACTACATTCTCGAACAAAAATTCTTGCACAAACTAATTCAGAACATCACCCTGAGTAGTAAACCAGATATTCTTCATTTAAAGATTTTCGAATTTAATCTCAGCTAAAACAATGTATGGGCACCTGCCATTGTTCTTTATTAACCCAAGAAATAAGATTCATCAAAAACACTTTAATACCCCCTAAATCGTCTTTTGGGGGTTATTTAAAAAAATATTAGTTACAACCTTTATTATGCATTTAGGTTAGTATTTGTGGCAAGTTTCAAGTTTATTGACCTAAGAAATCAGATTTTTCTATACAAACTTCAACACCCCCTAAATCATGATTTGGTGGTAGTTTCGAATAACTAATAATGTCAATCTTTATCATTTATTTAGAATATTATTTGTGTTAAGTTTCAAGAATTTTGGCCGAAGGAATTAGATTTTTCATACAAACTATCAACCCCCTTTTTACCCCCTTAGGGGTGGAATTTCCAAAAATCCTTTCTTAGTGCACGCTTACGTCACTTGAGGAACCTTTCTGCCAAATTTCATGCTTCTAGGCTTAGCAGTTTTGGCTGTGCGTTGATTGATCAGTCAGTGAGTCAGTCAGTCACCTTTCGCTTTTGTAGATATATAGATAAAAAGTACGTTAGTATTATATTACATCATTCAAGATTAAAAAACTCAAGTTATTAAAGATATTATAATCTTTAATAACTTGATTTTTCATATTTATGCAATTTAATAGATACCTATTTGAAATGTATACAACCTTATTATGAAACTGTGAAATGAATCGTAGGTACTAGTCAATTACTTCAAGATTGTCATGGCAACCGTATTTATTTTGTCAATGATGTCTTATCGTAAGAAAATAATATACAATATAATTTGTTATTTCCAAAAACAAGAATTGAAGCTTATAGTTACTAGAAGTGAATGTGTTTAGAGCAACTGCTCGGGTGCTGGTTCTTGTGATATCTCATAGAACTACAGAATATTTTACGTACATTATTACCTCAATGTATTTTACTCAGAATTTCACAAGATCTCTCAAGAGGGCACTTGTGCATCTGCATTGGAATCTGATTGCAATTGTGATTTACCAACAAATGTGGACTATTGTGATGCAATTTTTAATGGCTGACCTGGGTTTTCAAGACCGAACGCTTTGCTAGCCATCGAAGAACCTCCGAAGAAAAACAATATTAGCCAGGGTCGGTGCCATTGTCGGTCTGATATTATGAAAGAGGACTGTGTTTAAATATGTGTTAACAAGCAATATAAATATCTGCCTACTTATTTTGTAAAATAATAAATATATGAGACTTGTCATGTTGTTTTTATCATCTTTTACTGTTCTGATACCAAAATCGTATCATACAAAAGCCAAATTCTGTACACAATTTCATCGCTATCCTAAACCAAATAATCCGATGTAACCTCTTCTTGTCTTGTGGATTCTACTAATACCTATTTTATATAGGCATGAAAGTCTGTATGTTTGGATATTTGTTAATCACACTTCAATGGTTCAACGTATTTGGAAGTATATACTTTGGAAAACAATTATACAATGACCAGTATTAGAACCTAGGACACAATAACAAAAAATAAATATAATAATAAAATAAACGGAATAACAAAGCCTTTTATTCTGAAATCATAGATATAAAACTGAAGTCTATACAATACATGTTTATAGTTAATAAAATATTCCTAATCTCAGTGTGCCTCTTCGCATAGGCCTACACTAACAGTTTCCACTGGGGTCTGTCCTGACCTACTCGCCAACACCACAGCGCGCCATTGCTTACACTTTTTGCCTACATCTTGGACCAGCAGTCTTTCCCATATCCCACCTCTGACACTGTCTTCAACGGCATCTTTTCCCATCTCTTGGTTACCAGTTTGTCACTTTTCTCCATGTCCCTTGGTTATCGCGCATCATATGACCGGTCCATCTCCACTTTTCACATTGTTCCTGTTGGATAACTCTCGGTTTTCGCGCAGGAAAAGCTACTGGCGACCACACACACAAAAACTGGCACTTTTTGAATATTTTTCTTGAAGATCTCACTCATCATCGTCTTCATTACTGCCGAAAGACTTTTATATACAGGACTTCCACAGCGTCACCACATCAACCGGTCCTGTGCGTCTTTCATACATCGGATTCCCGTGAAATTAACCAGGTCATCGGTCTACAGAGGGAGACCTTAAAACGCTGCGTATTCCGCCACGCGGTCGCCACTCCAGAACTTAACAGCCCCATTGACCATCCGTTCTTGGAGCATCTGAGATCTATCAGGCGTGAAATATTTGCATCCAATCCAATGTTTTCGATAATTCAGGGCGAACACTCTTCTTCCACGCATCGGTCTTCGTGGAGGCATCTCCAAGGAAGACAAGGTCTTCTTTGTCACTCGTTTTATCAGTTTATATATTATTTTGTATTTATTTCGCTTGATCACCGTTTAAGCACAAGCTTGTCAACTATCAACTGCCAATTGTAACCAGTGTAGCCAGATTCGACGAGCTCAAAGTCGGCGAAAATTTCGTATGTCCATTTATAAAAAAAATCAAGACGACCATTATTCACTAAAACCACGAAACATTCTTTGAAACTTAAATGCGTTAGCCACAAGAATCATTTATTATTTCCCTGTGTTGTTGCGCACTGAAGTATAATGAAAAATAGTGATGAACTGTTAAAAGCATTTTGGTTTCCAGTTAATTTCATTATTCCTCAGATAATGTTGTATTAGATAGTCTCATTCCGAAATCGCATAAAATCACCCCATTTTTTTTTACTGATGTAGCTTAATTGGCGCCGCTCGTAAAAATTGGTCGCCCCGGCACCATTCCGAGTAGCCTAAATGGCAAAAAGGCGCCCAATCTACACCGATGATGTAACGTTGACAACGGTTTGAGAAAACTTTGAGAATTTGAGAATGATCAAATGTGTTTTTCTCAGTTGTGAAACCCAATTGAACGTCAATGAAGGTTTTTTGTATGACATAGGGTATACTTTGGCATGACTTGACAACGTATACTCAAACCTTGCTCAGCATCGCAGAAAACTTAAAGTGACAAATAATCAAGAATGACAGATGCTTAAATCGAGATAAGCACATACTTAGCGTCAAATACTCAAATCAGAAATCGGGCCATATATCGGGGTTACTTTGGCATGACTTAACAAAAGTTTATTGTGATGGTTTGTTTTTAGGGTTCCGTACTCAAAGGGTAAAAACGGGACCCTATTACTAAGACTCCGCGGTACGTCTTCCTGTCTGTCCGTCTGTCACCAGGCTGTATCTCATGAACCGTGACAGCTAGGCAGTTGAAATTTGCTCAGATGATGTATTTCTGTTGCCGCTATAACAAAAAATTCTAAAAAAATAAAAAATAAATATTTAATTAAAAAAATAATTTAAGACACGACAGGAGAGACATCAGCCGGTTGATTCTGTAGACATCTCATTGTGATGACTTGGTGAAGTGAGCTTTAAATGAGCTGTTGCAACCAATGCTAGAGATTAACAACTCACTTCACCTTAGTCAATACGGTCAGATGTGTATAGAATAGCACTACAGCCGTAGGAACAACGGCTCAAAGTGCTTTCAGAGGTACGAAGGTTTGACACCATCAACTTCCAAACCAGCCGAACCGGCTGCCACTAATAAAAATCCCAATGGAAAAACCCAATATACTTGGCCCGACCTGGGAATCAAACCCGGGCTTTCACGCTTAGCAGCGCACCAACGTGGCAGAGCAACAAATACTCGGCCCCCATAATTAAAATCGTTCAAAAAAGTGTTGTTTTCTCAAATAAATATGACTTTGTATTCACAAAGCGTGGACCTACATCCTTGGTCAGTGCCATAGAACAGGAAGATATACAGAAGGTACACTCTGACATAGAGAAATACCAAGAAATGCAGATAACATACTATCTCGCATTCATTGATTACCAGAAAGCTTTTGGCATCATTTCACATGACAGCATGTAAGAAACTCTAAGGCGACAAGAAGTAAAAGAACAACACATAAAAGTACTCAAAAACATCTATACGAATAGTAGAAATACAGTGAAACTAGATACAGCTGGCCGTTCGTATCTCGTGAAGAGAGGAGTAAAACAAGGCGACCCCTTATCCCCTAAGTTATTTATAGCTACACTTCTTCTTCTTTCGTGTCGATTAACTCAGACTCTACAACCTTCAGATTTTGTCCGACCAGTATGTAGCTACTCGGACAGCTCTTTCATTTGCTACGTTCAAATCCCGCAAGGTGCAGGTGGTCGGGCATGAAGGGCAGACAAGGAGGCTACACTGGAAACTATAGTTAAGGTTACACTAGTCGACGCACGTAGGGGTATTTGACCCAAAAACGCGGTTAAAAGTCAATGTAAACAAATTAAACAATTCCCGGTAACGGCTGATACATATTGGTACCACAATGCATAGAGAACAACAATCTACCGTCACTTTATTTTATTAGGCTTGCATTAAGGTTGTAGAAAGTCGTTAACTTAGTGCCTTGCATCGAATTCGTAAATAAAAAATATGTGAACGATTTTGAAGTCCTGCATTTAGAAGTAAGTGGTGCAGTTAAGAGTGGTTTAAATAAACATTTTTAAAGTGTATACTATTAAACCAGGTATGTACTATCTGTATTACCCAATTATTTAAAAATAATACGAGAGTAATTAGTAGACATTGCAATTATTACGAACCGCAAAACAAACTCATGATATTTTGTGTCATAAATATATACATTAGAGTTTTTGTTGTATTGCAGGGCGTTTCCCGGTTAATGTTTTATTTTCGTAAATTGATGTAACTATCCTACTTTAAGAAAAAGTTGTTGGGTTTTGGTGTCAGAATTAAGACATGAGTATGTTTATTTGATATGGCGAAAACTAGAACAAAAGGGAATTTTCAAAAAAGTGAGATTTTCTGGCGAATGCCATAATTAACATACCATCATTTCCCGTTGAATAAATACATATACTATATTAAATCAGAAATGAAGACCAGGTGGCTTACTGCCAACAAGACTGAACACGTTATCATAAAGAAAAATCGTGATTTACCTATCCAATGTTCAGAAAAACCGGGTCGTCTAGCAAAGACGTTCGCTGACTTGAGTGACCGCAGCAAAAGGCGCAAAGTCTTCAGAAATTCTAAGGAATAAATCATTCCTCAGAATTTCTGAAGACTTCCGCCCCTAAGACGACCCACTGACCAATGATTTAGATCGATAGATAGATTGATCTAGATAGAAAGATTTGCTGCAGTATTGGATTCCAGTGGGCATAAAATTTATATTAAAAAAAAAAACAACATTTTGCTACGATACAGCATTACTTTACTATACGAATAGGAAAATACGAATAATTATACTCCTGGCATCTCATGAAGCCCACGGTACACAAGGTACTAATTCAAGGTCCCTTTGTTGTCTAACATTCGGAACCTATTCCCTATATTACCTATCGGAACCTTGTTGGAAAAAGTAGGTGAGGCGAGAAATACAACACTTCCGGCAATTTCGCCAAAACTTTTGACGAATATTTTCTCGAGAGCAATGCAACCAAGACGTTCTAAACAGGTTGCTCCTACCGTCAGATCCCTTCATGAGTAGCATAAGGCCGAAACTACCGAAAAGATCAAAGCCAATTAGCGCAGTAGCCATGGAAATGTTATTGCCGAGTGAAGTTGAGGCATCAAATGAAGAAGTTGAAATTACTGAAGAAATGGATGAAACAAATATTTCTGTTGATGGAAACGAGTAGGACTCCTCCGCTGAGTTATTATAGCCTATAATTTAAACAATAATATCAAGTTTTTTAATGTTTTATTAAACTTTTTCCTGAAGAAGTAGCTTAAATAAGTTTCACTCTTTGCCATTTTCCAAACCCCATTAAATAAAAATTCAATTTTATTATACATATGACTGTTTTGAGCTTATATGTCATTTAAGACCGCAAAATAATTTTGTCCGTATTTTTGAGTCAAATACCCCTATGTGCGACGGCACGAACTATTTTGTGCGCGGGGTTAAAATGCGTGCTATATCAACCGACAACACGTGCGGAACAGATAGATGCTGTTATGAGCAGTAAGAAGCTAGTACGCGTACGAATACACACTTTTGCAAATTTTTAGCGAAATGGATGATGATTTAGAACGAAAACGAGCGCGCGAAATTTTATAAACAGACCTTTGGGAGTCTGGATATAATGAAAAAAAAAACGACTGAATGTATCTGTTCACAATAAAATTATTTGCATTATTGATCTATCCCTGTATGGAGGCCGTTTTTCAATTTTGTTTCTTATTATGGTACTTATTTGCGCCCAAATATGCGTTAAAATTTGTGTTAAAATATGGAACTTTCGAAGCTTATAACATAAAAGTTTTTTTTTTTTTTTGCTTCCCTACAGGACTAGATAATGATGAGACCAATTGAAAACATTTTTTATTTTGAACGTACATCGTCAAACTGTGGCGTAAATACAAATACAATACAATACAAATACGTTTATTGGTTCAAAAAATAACAGAAATACAACAACAATACTCTGTCACTTAAAATAGGATTCCCTGTGCTATAAGTGACAGTAGGGATTGGAGTTGGCCTAATTTACAATCATAGTTTATCAGTCCGTATTTATGTAATTAAAAAGTAGATAATAAAGAAAAAGGCTCGCATTTATTGTCTTGCTGATGTTCAACACCCCCCGTATGAGATCAATTCTAGATTCATTTTCTTTCTGAGGCAAGTTTCTTATTTCTATTTTAGATAGACACGATAGGCGCTCAAGTTCTTCGATTCTGTTTTCCAAACTTTGTATTTTTTCATGCTAATCTTTCTTTGTCTTCTCGATGTTGTCTATTTTCACTATCATGTCTACGTACTGTTTGCTAACAAACCCAATAGACCTTTTAATTTCATCGTTCGCTTCTTGTATGTCTGCGAAGGTTTTCTGTATAGACGCATTTTGTGCCTTGACTTCCAAAACATCGTTTGATATTTTCGCTAGCATTTCCCCAATCTCGTGTTTAAAGGCTTGCATGTCTTCTTTTAAATCGTCGTGGGACGGTTGTCTTAGACGCTTCCGCCGGCTAGTAAGTTGTTGTCCTGACACACCTGGCACATCCGATTCTGATTCATTTGTTTGAGTATCTTTCTTAAGTATCGGAGATCTCTGTGATTTTGGCATGCTGTAAAGCTAATTATAAGCAGAGGTAGGGTTTTGGAGCGAAATAGATTTTATATTCCACCTACGCGTTGTACACAGAAAGACGCGCGCAGTATGGGACAATAAACAGCAAGGTGCGAGAAATTCGTAGCGCATAGGCCCCGTCGTAGCAGATCCGTCGAAGCACACGTAGCGCGTAGCACAGAGAAAACAAAAATCAGTTGTAGACTCACCGCCGTGTAGCAGATGGAATATTCGTCACTCACACTATCGTTGCCGTAGCGTAGCTGATCGCTCAATGGATTGCCAATGCAACGGGTGCGAGCTCGATCCCAACCCAAGCAGACAGACCTTTGCAGCCGAAGTTCTCAATGTTGTTTGTCCCTTTCTTGTCACGCCCAAGACGTGGAGCAATCTCGTAGTTCTTCACAAGAGAGAGCAGGAATCAAAACGTGGTACAACAGCCAATAGGAATTAAAAACAACATTAAATTTATAAAAATATTGTAGACGGAGTGACACACGTTCGCTCTCAGCGGCGGCCAACGCCAAGTCCGAAATGTAAAAGCCAGACTACGTTTGTATGGAAGAATTTTCGACTAGTGTACCCTTAACACACCAGACTGGCAGCGATATGGCGTATAGATTAAAAAGGACTACCTAAGTTACCTGCGATACGCATATAAATAGTGTTAATCTCGGAAACAAGTTCTCAACTACAAACTATGATAGAACAATTAAACGAGGCTAGTAAGTAAGTAGGCCTAGAAATGAGCCGATCTAAAACTATGTTTATGACTAACACTAACAACACCACGATACCAATATTAGTTGAATGCGAACCCCTGCAATACACAGATGTACCTTGGAAAACAAATAGGGTTCAACTGAAATTACAACGACCTTGAACTAACCGTAGAGTACAACTAACATGAAATAAATACTAGAGTTTAAAGGAAATATTCAAGAGCAATCTACCTATCTATCTCAAAAATAAAGTCTTAAATTCCTGCCTTCTAAGGTAGAAGGCAGGCAGAGTCTTACGTATGGTTGTCAAAATTGGAAACTTAGCAACAATATAAAAACAGGACGGTCACATACCAAAGAGCAATGGAGCGTAGTAAGTTGAATGTAAAATAATATAAAAAATGGAAATAGGCTGGACACGTAGCATACCTTCAAGACCAGAGATGGAGTAAAAGAGTGACAACATTGAAGGATCCACAAGGAAAACGAAAGAAGGGAAAACTTAATACTAGATGGGACGAAGACATTAAGAAAATAGGGGTCTCAAATTGGATAAAAATAGCCCAATGTAGAGAAGATTGGTCGGCGTTGTAGGAGGCCTTAACCTGTGGAGGGGTTCTTACAAGTGGAAACAGTACAATCTAGGGATCTATAAGTCAAGAGTGAATAGGTCACATCTAGACAAGCACGCCTCATCGACAACCACATCATCGCTTATCATCTGGTGAGGTATCAAACGATTTAATTTCGTAACAAACGCAAGCTTATTAAAAATAAAAAAAGTGGTCGCGGTTGTGCGACCTAGTTTTCAATAGACCTTCTCAACCATACCTGCTCTATGACCGCAACCTTTGTCCTACACGGCCAGCAGAGGTTTGATTTAATGGCTCCCGCGGCAATAAACAAATTTATTAAGTGAATATCCCCAAATGGTATTCGGAATCGGCTTTTTTTTAAACAAACACGGGAATGTAAATCGAAAATGTCGATGGCAGGTATTTTCTAATGTCCCCGTATGGGAAATTTAAAAGGGTATCCATTTATGAAAACAAACGCGAAAGGAAAAATATAGCTTCATAAATACGTGTGGTTTTGGTCTCTGTTTCTCTGAGCTGAATAAGTTATTAAGTATTTTATGTTAGAAGAAATATATTTCTATCTGGTTTCCATGTTAGAAAAAATAAAAAAATCCCCTTCACAAAAATCTCTAAAAAGTAAAAAACAAACCTCGTACTCGCGTCGGCGGACCGCTAAGTAAATAAAAACCGACCAAGTGCGAGTCGGACTCACGTACGAAGGGTTCCGTAACATTATCGCAAAAATGGCAAATAAAATACGTTTGTAGTATGGGAGCCCCGCTTAAATATTTATTTTATTCGATTTAGTATGAGATTTAATTACGTAAGAGTAAAATACGCGTAACTTTTGAACGGCTGAACCGATTATCATCAAACAGGTTAAATACTCTGAATAAATTCACCTTACAAACAAAAAATAAACTAAATCTAAATCGGTTCATCCGTTTAGGAGCTATGATGACACAGATAGACAGATACACACGTCAAACTTATAACAACCCCCTTTTTCCGTCGGTGGTTGAAAATAGTATTTTATTGTCCTTTTTACGGTGCTTTTCTACCGAGGAAGTCGCAGCAAAGAAATGCGTTCTACCAATAGGATTACCTACCCCACCTTTCGTTGCCTTATAGTACGAATCTGGTGAAGAATATGTGCGAGGAATCCATGAGAGGTACGCTTACAAGATTATTAGGTACTGCCTCCAGCTTCGCCCGCGTCGAAAGTGCTTTATGATACCAAAGGACCACTAAACCGGGATAAAAATATATGCTAGTCCAGAGTATAATCAATAAGGTGTTGTGTGTCGATAAGATGTCTATATGGAACATATAACCGAACTCCTTAACGACAAACACCACGAATGTGTAAATTGAGTTATTATGGGTATTTTGTCAATCCTTGAGGCAACTTACTATAGAACTTGCTTTGTTTTAGTGATGGTCTACCAAAACTAAAAAGATAAAAATAAAGACATTTTCACAACAAATAATCCGCCTTCCAAAGCAAAACACTAAATATAGCAAAAAATTACTTTTGTTTCTAAAGTTATGCTCTTTTTAGTGGTGGTTTTTTAAATCAGTTTTCAATAATTTAAGTTTTACAAATTATAGTGAATAAAAATAATGGTAAAATAAACGACATCTTAATTAGGATACTTAGTAGAAATATAGAGGGATTCATATTTTTTTGATTTTTATAGCAATAGTCTCGCACCCTATATCTATCACATGGGACTTAGGCCTTTTCTGATGGTTCGACGCAATTTCATTTATATCACACCGATAAGCGATTACATGGCCGCAACGCTCTGTAATTCGACTTGTTTACTTCACCGCGATCAACCATATAGTCCGTTGACAGATTTTTTCAGTGTTAGCACCCTTTTACTTGCAGCAATAAAGGTCATCATTGTTGCTATATGGTTGCTTTTAGAGATAAAATACATAACTTAAAAAAAAATTTAGATGTGAAAAGTAATAATAAAAGTAAAATATTTATTTGCGTAAAACATGGTATACAATGGAGTTAAATACAAGTTTATATGGCACAAACATGTTAAGCTAGAATAGGACAAAGCATACAACATTTTAAAGTCAGGCACACAGGTAAGGCGGCATCAACAATTAACTATTTAAAACATCATTTTCTTTTGTCTATAAATTCGTGTATGCCATAAAAACTATGATCAAGCAACCATTTATAAAACATAGCTTTAAATAAATCTGTATTAAGCGTTTTAAAATGCCTCGGTATTTTATTATAAATGCGCACACGCATTGCTTGGCAGTTATTATTGTACTTAGCTAGCCTAGGCAAATCATTCAACAATAATCTAGGGATCTCGTCTGGTCCGAGGATTCACATCATTTGCAGTCTTAAATAATTATTTATTTTTCATTACAAACATACATACTTAATGAGGAGCTCGTGGCTAAATAATAACAGCCGCACGGGTCGATCATCAAGGTTAAGCAACGCTTGACGAGGTCGGTCCGTGGATGGGTGACCATTTCAACATATCGCGTTTCCTCCGTGCCTCGGAAAGCACGTTAAGCTGTTGGTCCCGGCTGTCATTTAAAGATCTTTGACAGTCGTTACGGGTAGTCAGAAGCTTGAGATCTGACACCAGTCTTGCCAAGGGGTATCGTGTTACCCAGTTACTGGATTGTGGAGGTCACGTAGGCAGTCGCTTTATGTAAAACACTGGTACTCAGCTGAATCCGGTAAGACTGGAAGCCGACCCCAATATAGTTGGGAAAAGGCTAGGCAGATGATGACAAACATACATACTTCGTAAAAAAGTGACGGTAACGGTAACAAACCTAGTTTCCTAAATATTGGCCGACATGAGACGTAATTGATTCCACGCAAATTTTTTGAGCGATGATTGCTCTACAGAAGTCGGTGCTGATACCCCACATTACAAGCCCATAACGTAGTACCGATTCGACATATGTGTGGTATGATATTACAGTAGTTTTTATGTTAGTTACATTTTTAACATGTTTAAGTTTGTATACCAATTTATTAATATTAGTGCTAACATTGTCTATGTGTTCTTTCTAATTCCACACACACACATTCCTAATATGCATGGCCTCTATATCAGGGAGGGAGTCTTGGTTCGCGTTAAACACCACAAAACCGCTAATTATTCTGAAAAACAAATATTTTAGGAGTATTTTCGTTTTATGTTTGTCATCAATGTTATTATATGCAAATTAGGTTAATCTTACCTGTTATCTGACCGTCAGTTTTCCCGTTCATATCTATTAAATTAATCCATAAATACAAAATTGCCGTTGTGTTTTTTTTAAATAATGATCCTCTGGAAACCCTAAATAATACGAGGTGAAACTGTTAACGTATATGTTTGTAAATGGTAGAAAGTACTGATTCTCGTTGGCTCCTTCTTTCCGAGGTGTGACAGTGCCGATAACGACTCGACACAAATGCTTTGACAAAGATACATATGAAGAGAACATAAATAATACGTTAACGGATATTATACACTGGCTTGACCAAAATAATTTATTGATTAATATTCCAAAAGCGAATTTTATGCATTTTTATCAACGAATTGAATCAGACATCTTGCATCTATTTCATAATGGACAAAAAGTTGACCAAGTAACAGTTGCTAAGTTCTTAGGTATAATGATAGATAGCCAACTAACTTGGAAGCCACAAGCAGAAGAAGTATGCAAAAAAACTAAGTGTGGCTGCATATGTGCTTTTTAACCTGTCTAAAAAAGTGAGCATGGCCACAAGGTTAGTTGCATACCATGGGTTAGTTGCGTCGATTTTGAGATTCGGCTTAATATGTTGGGACAATTGTAGCCTGAGAGAACAGGTGTTCAAGGCTCAAAGGGCAATGTGTAATTTACCGGTAACAGATAGCTGCGTACCTATGTTTAAGTCCCTGAAATTATTAACATTACCATCTATAAAGAGATGGTAATGTTAATAATTCTTCGAAATTGCTGTCTTTGTTAAATCAAATATGTATCTTTTTATTAAAGTATCCGATAATAGAAACAGGCCAATAAGGAAACAATATAGAAACATGCTACATGTTGGTAGTTATGACACCGCCTTATTAAAGAAAAGTGTTTTATGTATGGGCCCGATCATATTTAATGAAATACCTGATAACATAAAAACACAGGCTATTCCAGTCTTTAAAAATAAATTGACAGATTTGTTGACTAAGAAATGTTATTACTCGATTTGCGAATTTTTAAACGATGAATACTTAGATTAATCCTGACATCTGTACCAATTCCTATGTATTAGTTGAATAATGACAGACTAATTACACATAAATTAACCAAACTAAGATGATGACTGACTAGAATAATAATGATATGGCTATCGACTGGAATTCTAAAACTGTTTTGCATGCCTTAGTTAAGGTAGAAAGTATAAGGATCACTTAATATTATAATAACATCTGTATCTTGTACCTACTTTTTGTGCAAATAAATCATTATTCTATTCTATTCGACTATCAATTTCGGTCCATACATTGAGGTAAAAGCTCAACAGGCTGCCAAAAAGTTGGGGATCCTTGCGAAGGTGAGACGGTAATTCACGCCAGAACAGCTGCTTAAGTTGTTACAAGCGCAAGTTCAATCTTGCATGGAATACTGTTCTCATCTCTGAGACGGTCTGCCAAGAACTAGCTTGATGCACTAGAGTCGATCGAAAAACGTGCCAAGAGGCTCATTGGCAATGAGGCACTGGTTGAGTCAAAACTCCAGAGCCTTGAACATCGTCGCCGAGTTGCCAGCTTGTCGGTTTTTTATCGGTTACATTTCGGGGAGTGTGCGATGGAATTGTATGATTTAATTCCGCCCAGCCCGTTCCATCATCGGACTACAAGACGTACGGCGATGCGACATCGGTACATTGTGGACATTCCGACCACACGCATCAAACGTTTTGGGAATACTTTTATTATGCGTACAGCTAAGGAGTGGAATTCCCTGCCGGAGTTTGTATCTCTCATTAGCTACATCTTGGGAGTCTTTAAGTCTATAGTGCCACCCAATCGCGTAAACAAAGGACATTAATCCATGGATATTTTAAGTAATGAGGACGCGGTAAGCAACCGCGATAAGAAACCGCGATACAGTGCTTAGAACTGAAAAACAGGAAAATGTACTATACAACTTAGTGTGCACAAAATACTAATTGGTATTTTTAGATATTTTATTTGCCCTTAATACAATAATAATCTGCTTATAAATAAATGTGATGAATGTGTTGTTATGTACGAAATGGGGTGTAATATATGTGCACTACTGTGCAACTCTTCGGGGAAAACAGGCGTGGTGTAGTCATATATTAAAGGCTCTTTTAAAAAAATATCGCGAGTGTACTAGACGTGAGTCAAGTTGGAGATATCGGCATATCTCTTTTAGGTAATATCGGTTCCTAAGTCAATATGTTTGATGGCAGTTGATGAGTTGTGGGGACACACAAACCAGGGCATGCAGTTTCATACATTTTCAAT
Source organism: Anorthoa munda (assembly GCA_945859665.1). NCBI lineage: Eukaryota > Metazoa > Arthropoda > Insecta > Lepidoptera > Noctuidae > Anorthoa > Anorthoa munda. The sequence continues at coordinate 35,726,815 of OX243898.1, forward strand.
TTCAAAATTAGCTTACGAAATTGGACTCCTTTTGACTTGCACTTAGGCACCTGCTTTAGTGCAATTTATATTCAAATAAAGCAATTTTTTTTCTCAAGACTTCTACTGGACACCATCGTCGATACTATCCAGCTTTCCGAGCTCGGAGTGGAAATAGACGTTTGGTCAGCGTTGATTTGCGAACTGGGGTTAAAATAGTTACAGATAACGCCTCATAAAATTGAGGTGCTGCCGAAGAGCAGTGAGCCACCCAGGCAACCATCTCGATGTAGACACGCCGAAACCCCGCCTGTATAATTTAAGGCAGGTGGAACTCCGAAGTTTCGGGCGCTCATAGTAGGGACTCTGTCCGTCCACTGAGTGACCTCAAGAGTGCACAGTGATCACGTGCTGCTGTGCACAGTGAGGCTCAAGGGAAGTCTCCCCAAGGATGTCGTATTTTAAGAAATGCTGATGGTGATCACCGGTTTGGTTTTAATGAGGTAAAAATACTACACTGCCAGGTTTTTCCCCTAAAGTTCAAGGGTGAGTTCAAGCGAAGGACACCCCGATAGCAAAAAAATATGGGCATCGTTTTCTGGGCAGCAAACGATTGTAGACCTTGTAAAAGTATTCCCCTCACTGGCCACCGTTATTATAAAGCACGGTTTTTTTGAATGGCCGAGCTTCTTTCATTCTTCTTTATTTAAACACCATGGTTAGCCTTTATTTTATTGTAAAGTTAGCACACTTGGTCACAAGGTGGCCCAACGGTTTAATTAGCTTTAGATTCGTATACTCATTTTCAGTTTCTCTTTTGGTTTCAATATTAAATGTAATAAAATATAAAAATTAACATAATATTTCAATAAAATCCAGTTTTGGTATTTTGAATTTATAGGTGTCAGTTTGTTCTGACTGGATTCCAAATAACAGGAACCGGCGACGCGGTCGGCCCAGAAAGAGATGGCGTGACGAATTAGACGTCTATCTGAGGGATTGGCCAGATGTAGCAAGAGACAGGGAAAAATGGAAAGACGGAAGGGAGGCCTTTGCCCTGCAGTGGGACATAACAGGCTCATAATAATAATAATAATAGGTGTCAGTTTCAAAATTTCGAAACTATGAAATTTCGAAATGCATGCCATAACACAAAATTATTTTTTTTAGAAAATGAAGGATCCCAGGAGAAAACCAACGAACTCAGCCACAGAGTCGAGGTCTTAGCTACAGGGCCACCAAGACCATACCATATAAAAAAAAAACAAAACAAACGGCTGGGATAATAAATCAATTTATGCGCGGACGATGCCGCAGGCAAAAGCTAGTAATTAATAATTAATATATTTTACCTGTTATTATCATCAAGCCATACAAGTCCCGCTTTTATCAGAGTAATTCCTTCAAAACAGGAAAAAGTGACATGGAACCAGCAAGCTTGGCGCTATATATAGGTAGCAATATAGATATATTGCTACCTATATATAGCGCCAAGCTTTCAGAAAATCAACAGTTTGCTTTTGTATTCAACGAGCGTTCACCAAGAGTATTACAGTCTAGAGTCTAAGATGTGCACGCGTGTGCTGGCTTTGTTAGCTCTACAGATTGGTATCGCACTTTGCTTCTCGTGGGGTAAGTACAAGAACAGCCAACGATCTTAGTTACACATATAATCTCACGCTTTTTATCCATGGGGGCAGGCAAAAAGTACAGAACGTCTGTTATGATCCTAATATACTTATCTTGCTTCGTTTAGAGAGTCATACAGACACGGCAGTTATTTAGTACTGCGCACCTGTTAACTTGACCAAACCATGAAATATGCATAATATGTTCGTTTGTTAATTAACCTTGTAAAAATTTTTGCCAAACAACATAACGTATGAACGCCCATTGTACACTTGTTATTGTGAACGTTTGTCCTGTATGTTTTATTTTATGGTGTACAATAAAGTATATAATAAATAATATTATTAAGAAAGTAGTGATTTGATTGCAGTAATTATTTAATTAATGGTTTAAAACTATAATTATATGTACTATTGACATAAGTACTATTTTTACCGATTAAATATTGATTCGATGAAACAAAAAATAAGATGTAGTGCGGTTTATAATAAATAGTATGTTTGATTTTGTTTCTTAGTTTTTTGACGCTGACTGCCGAAATCAAAGTTATTTTTCACATTGTATTGTTTTGTGTGTTGTGTTTTTGTTGTGTTGTTGTGAGATTTTCTGCCAAAAAATCTTTTATTTTTCTCTTTTTAGTTGCACTACTAAAGATTGCATCTCATGAAAATTCCATTAAGCCCAAACGCTGCATAGATAGACTTACCTGCTTTTTATTGCGGAGTTCCGGTACCTACCTTCCTCTTCCTCATCAATAAGTTTGATAGTACCATTTTCATCAGAAATAATTATTTAAACTTGCTTCGTCATAGTCGCATAAGTATTCGAGGTATTTTAACGCCATTTCACGAATACACATTACTTTGGAGTTCAGGTGGCTATCTGTGGTCTTTTTCTTCCTTTCCACTTCACCAAATAGTACTTTTTGAATGCATTTGCATTGCTTAATAGCTTGACTCGTTGATGAAAATATCAAAATCGGTAAATGTATATTTATAAAATTTTAGTAATTCCGTCAATGTCTCATGGATCCATTTTCGGAATAAAAAATAGCCTATGTCACTCTAGAATAATGTAGCTTTTCATAGATAAATGAATTTTTAAAATTTGATTACAATATATAAGAGGATTTGTATTTTTGTATATAACGAATAAACTTAAAAACTACTAAACCGATTTCAACAAATCTTTCACCGTTGCGAAACTACACTATTACCGGGTGACATAGCTGCATAGGCTACTTTTTATGGCTATATTCCAAAGGGAACGGGCACTACGCGGGTGAAACCGCGAGGCGTCCGCTAGTAAATATATAATAATAATGCCAGCCTGTAACTGTTCCACTGCAGAGCAAAGGCTTCTTCTCATACAGAGAAAACAAGAGCATTGATCACCACGTGCGCTCAATGCGGGTTGGCGATTGCAGACTTATTTTACCTACACATAAGTCCAGGGTTCCTCACGATATTTAATATTCACCTTTGTCAGCGGCATCCAAGATAAACTTGGAAAGTACATATTAACTTGAAAAAGTCACATAGGTACTCTGCTCGTTTGGATTGGACTCTGACCCACCACGACATACGACATTATCGAGTAATGCGAACAAAAATGCAAGGGGCTGAGTGTGGCGTCCCAAATTCGATTCCCGGTCGGGCATTATTAATTATATTATTGGTCCTGGGCCTGATCTCTCTTCGGTACTATTTTTAATGAAATTAATGAATGAAATGAAATCGTTTATTAGATGTTCATATATTAAATTCTCGTTCCATCGGACTAAGAGAGTGAGGGAACAGTGAGCGGCGCCTGTGTTTACGTGCACTTGTGAGCTATAATATTTCCTGCATCGAGTTCCAGTTGCTTAATTCGGTCCAGAGAACTGTTATTTTTCAAGTATAAAAAGTAAAATTGGATTACTTTACCGAGGTACTCCCAACCTCGGTTTCGAGTAAGAAAATTTCTTAAACCATTCAAGTACGTACATTTTTTCTTTAAAAGTGAATGATAACTATCACACGGCTCTCCTACATCCTACTAAATATTATACAAAGTTATTATTTAGAAAGATATTGAGAGAAGTACTAATTCCTCGCAGGTGACGCCGTGGGCGTCAACTAGTAAATAAATAACTGGCCTAGCGCGTGTCGGACTTCCCATATTTAGGGTTCCGTACCATCAATATATTTTATTTTTTTAGTATTACGTCAATAGAAGATATCACCGATAAATATTCTGAAAAAAATATAATTACAAATCGGTCTAATTGCATCGCATTGTGTCAATGTCGTATGCAATGACGTATTTGCAATTTCGCCATGCCATCATAAAGATCGCCTAGAGTAAGGCTAGCATGCACTATGAATTAATCCTTTTGGATAATAATCACCAATCTGTGAACCATACCAATATGCTAGAGTCTAAGCACTGCAAAAAGAAATCGTTTACGACATTCAAAAGTTTTCTTTTGGGAGTTTTAAATCGTATGGATTAAATTCGTAGTGCACGCTTACCCTAGCTTGTTAAATTCGTAGTGCAAGTTTTTATTTGTAAGTTGAACATAGTTTCAGTGTATTCCATTCATCATATCAGCTGAAAGAAGTCCACTGCCGCACTGTGCACAGCGGACATAGGCCTCCCCCAAGCTTCGTCTTACGGTTCGCGGTCGCCACTCCAGAACCTTTCTGCCCCATCGGCCACTTGTCTTGCGAGCAAAGTGCCCTGCCCACTGCCACTTAATTTTGGCAATTCTTCGGGCTATTTCGATAACCTTGGTTCTCTTGCGGATCACTCCATTTCTGATTCGATCACTCAAGGATACTCCGAGCATAGCCCTCTCCATACCCCTTTGGATGACTTTAAGCTTTCTGGTGAGGCCCATTGTGAGCGACCACGTCTGAGAGTCATAGGTCATAACTGGCAACACACTGATCATGGATTTTCGTCTGGAGACACTGTGGTAAGTTGGACGAGAAAATACCATGCTACTTCCCAAACGCTGCCCAGTCGAGATGGATTCGACGTTTGACCTCTTTCTCGAAGTTGGCCCTACCTAACTGGATGGTTTGTCGCAGGTAGACATAGTCGTCCACAACTTTTTGTGAAGATTCTAGTCTAGACCTTGACAGGAGCGGGTGCAACAAGGACATTCAATACCACCTTGGTTTTGTACATGTTCATCCTAAGACCCACTCTTTTGGATGCTCTACTGAGGTCATGGTCTCAGCCATGAACACTATATCGTAGGCAAAGCAAAGGTGAGTGATGTACTCGCCTTTGACGTTGATGCATAGCACTCTGCAGTCTAGAACCTTGAAGACATCCTCAAGTGCAGTGGTGAACAGTTTCAGAGATATGACGTCTCCCTGTCTCACACCTCGCTGCAGAAGGATAGGTTCCGAGGTCTGATCCTGAAGTCGAACTGACATGGTGGTGTTTTTGTATAAATACTTAAACACTTTGATGTACTGGTAATAAATTTGGCACCGTTGGAGAGACTGCAGTACAACCCAAGTCTCGATCGAATCGAAGGCTATCTCGCAGTCCACAAACGCTAAGAAGAGACGCAGGTTGTACTCTTCGATCTTCTGTATAACCTACCGCAGTATATGTATTTGGTCTACAGTATTGCAGCCTTTACGGAATCCGGCTTATTTGGGAGGCTGAAAATCGTCAAACCTGCGCGCGATTTGATTCGTGATGACTCTTGAAAACAGCTTGTATACATGGCTAAGAAGTGAGATGGGCCTATAATTCTTCAGTAGGGCATTTTCACCCTTTTTGAAGAAGAGTACCACCACGCCCCTACACCATGCTTGTGGCGTTTTTCCCTCGAGTATGAATGAAACAAACAGCTTCTAAAGAACCTTAAGTACTGGTTTTCCACCCGTCTTCAAGTGTTCGACCGTAATTACGTCACCACCGGTGCCTTATTATTCTAAAGCTGTTTAAGGCGCTAGTATGCCCCAATGGCCTTGAGCATCCCGGCAAAGCTAAACTCACACACCGGCACGGCTCACGCATACATAGCGAGCGCGGACTGCGATCAAAGAGTATGCGTGGACGCAGAGATGCGACTAACAGATTGCATTCTTGCCTACGATTCCGTAAATAAATATTAAGTTTTACTAGACATTATTTTTATATAATGTAGGTCGAACAAGTAAAACAAAATAGGTTACATTAAAACTCTACTTACGTACCTACAGCCCCCGTACCATGACGTGTCAAAACTAACATGGTACGACAGTTTATTTTGAGTGTCCCTCGACCGGCAAGCGAACATTTATGGCACCCGTTTTAATGTTTTTCTATTGTGTCTGTAATTATGCCGGCTGAGTTAGCACAGTCAAAATAAACTGGCTCTGAGCTTACGGTCGGCTCCTGATGTTTTAAGTTATTATATTCGTTTAAAAATACTAAGTAGGTCATCATCTTCCTGCCCTTGTCCCATGTTACTTGGGGTCGGCGCAACACGTTTTCTTCTTTCACAGCGTCCTGTCCCCCGTCACGCTTTCACTGACTCCCTTTTCTTTCATATCACTCCTCAGACCTAGTCCATCCATCTTTTCTTTGGCCGTCCCCTTCCTCTCCATCCATCCACATTTATATTCATAACTCTTTTAGTAACATGCGTTTCATCCCTCCTCATTAGATTACCATACCAGGACAAACGATTTTAAAAGATTTAAAAGTTTTTTTTTTTTTTTTTTTAAAACCTTGTCCCACACTAGGAATTTCTGCCTGTATCGTGGGTGCATTTACAAACATATAAACTCACATACACAAACACCCAGAGCCGGAACAACTATCCGTAGGTCATACAAATATTTGTTCCGTGCGGGAATCGAACCCGCGACACGCAGCGCAGCAGTCAATTGCTCAACCACTGCGCCAACCGTGCGCCCACTTTTTCTTTCAACTGTTCTGTCACTGGCGCCACTTTCAAACTGCCTCTAATATTATACCTACTCATTTCTCACTTTATCCCTTCTCGTCACTCCGCACTTCCATCTCAACATTCTCATCTCTGCTACATGCAATCTCTTTTCATCCATCTTTTTCACAGCCCAACATTCTGATCCATACAGATGCAGATACAGATGCATGGTTCTGCAGTGACGTAGCTAGGGGGGTTCCGGGGTGACACGTTTTTTAATAATAAATAATTTAGGTTTGAAGTTATTTTAATCAAGTTATCCCAACAAAATAATTTAATTTATCAATTGAGATTATATAAAAATGCACGTATTATTTGAAATAAATGTTAACAAAAAATTATTTACTCTGACCACACATTAGACCATGACTTTTTTCCAGTGTAGTGGGGTTGTGGAGACAAATACATTGCTTTTGGCAAACACTGAAGAGTTTAAATTAGCTGTATCGAAATTTACTGGTTTTTATGATGAGATGTCAGAAACAGAACTCCTTTTAGAGATACCGAGGTTGAGAAGACATTTAAAAGCGGCCAAAAACATTGGCAGTTTCTAGCTGGGTGACTCTAGACTTCTTGAAATTCATCGTGGAATGGGACTTTACAGAATCTCTTCTGAATCTTATGGTCGCACTAAAGTTATTTATGACAATTTGCGTATCACTGAGAGGAGTTTCAGCAAACTTAAATTAATTAAAAATTACTTGCGGGCAACAATGAACGAAAACAGACTTAACAATCTTGGCATATTAACAATAGAACATGAGGTAATACAAAATATAAATTTTGATGATATGATTGCCGAGTTTACAGCTGTTAAAGCTAGAAAAAAGAGATTTTAGTGCTTGTACTTAGATTAGTATAAACAAATGTAGGTATAAGTAATTAGTAACTATTATTATCAAAATTTCTATTGTAATTATGAAAGACTTATTTGTAATAATTAAATAAAAACATACTATACGTTTATTGAATGTTTATTCATTTTAACAGATTTCATTATTGGGTGACACCACAATTATGCGCACCGGGTGCCACCCATGCTAGCTACGCCACTGACAGTGTGACAGGTCTAATCGCGGACTTGTAAATTTTCCCTTTTTACCCGACTGCCGAAGGAGGGTAATGTGTTTATCAGTCTATGTATGTATGTATGTTTGTTCCTATGTGGCGTTCCAGAGACCAAACGCGTTGGCCGATTTCAATGATTCTTACATCAATCGATTCGTCTGAACCCTGCGAGTGTCACTGGCTATATTAAAATTGTAAGATAGAAAAATGGCCGATTTTAGGCGCCCTAATGTGGGGTCCCAAATTATTATTTTTTCTTCCTATCTCATCGTGTGGGGTATCAAAATAAAGGATTTCAAAAATATATAATTATATATTTCTAAGTACCAAATTCGATAAAAAGTAACTAAAAAGTTATAAATAAAAAAAAGTTAATTAAAAATATCAAAAACCCGACTGCTTAAGAAGCGAACTAAAAAGACGTAAACAAGAAGAAAATTATGCTGTGCTGTCGGAGGATACATCTGGTTTTGGTCAACCAGCTCGCGAATATGTATCCTCCGACTGCACAGCATGATTTTCTTCTTGTTTACGTCTTTTTAGTTCGCTTCTTAAGCAGTCGGGTTTTTGATTTTTTTAATTAACTTTTTTTTTAGTTTAAAAATACTAAGTAGGTAATTTAAAATAATTACGTTAAAAAAACTCAATCTGGAATGATATATAACTATAAATAATAATACAGCATAAAGTCATAATTTCCAGTTACTTAGACCGAGTTTCTCATCTCTAAATTATCGCAGAATTTATATGACAAATAGTCAAGCACGCGTTACCTGCTGTGATTCGCTGTTGAATTCATCCATGCGGTGAGAAACTCGGTCCTAGCCTCTTTCAAATTTAACCAAGATCGATTCAGCTATTCAGAGTAACATTCTTACCCCATACTCACAATTTTAGAAATTATTTCATTTTAATCATTTGCATAGACTGTAATTACTGACTTACATAAAAACAGGCACAGTGCGGGCCGGACTCACGCACTGTGGGTTCCGTATAAACATATTAATATAAAATATTAAATAATGGGTTCTAATGATAAATACCCCACATGCTTATGTGCATTTTTCTTGGATTCATCATGTGATTTTTTTTGGATCCCATAATTAAAATGATTACCTATTATGTTTCCATATTTCTAAGTGAGTTTTTAGCACACATAAGTGACATATAAGTTGTGTCGTACTTTACCCAGTTTTAACAACGTTAGTGGTAACAGTTTATTACTCAATACTCTCTATATAAGGTTACAAATAAAACACTGTTATTCTAAAAATCTGTAAATTTTAATACTCTTGTACGGTTTTGTTCACTCTCTCTCTCAAATCTCGAAAACTGAGGTTATGCAATATGAAACTTTGTGAAAGTGTTTTACAGGAGAGTACTACATGTAAAAAATATCCGTTATATATATTATAATCCGTTGCGTGGTTTAATGCTAACCATTATGATTTATTTACACAATGCACAATATAAATAAAATGTATTTACAAATTCGCATAAAAAAGTAGTCCACAAATAAATAAAAATAAAGCTTCCACGCGCACGATTACGTAGGGTCCTCTGCGGCGAGCTAGTCTGTGAACGCACACTAATACACAATCTAAGTAAATATTTGCACTAACACGTGCGAATGCGCTTAGTCGGACGAAAGCGCGGCGGAGCAGCGAGCGACACAGCCTTCCCGTGCCAATGCTAATGCGCTACTGGCTTCGCCCCCGTAGAGAGCCAGAATATATACATTGGACCTTACTTTGCAAGACCTTCTTTGCAAAATATTGATTGATTTAAATAAGCAAAGTACCATCTAAAGAAACTCTAAATACCAATCTGTCTATCTAAAAATATTTTTAAACATACAAGTCGTTTTGGAGGAGTTTCAAAAAGTTGCGAAAAAATATCGTGTTGTTAATTATTTTTTTAAAGCAATACTATAAGTTACACGAAAAAACCTTGTGTTCCAAATAATGTACATGAATCGATAATAAATATATATTTTTTTCAAACCTTTTAACCTAGCCGTTACTAAGGAGTATGCTTTAGAAAGTAACCGTTTTACGGCACTAAAGCGCATGTAGGCCCTTAAGAGCCATCCTAATCTTATACAGGCTGACGTCCGTATTCCATTATAAGTAGTTAATTGTAGATGATACTTAGCTCTAGAGTGAAAAGTAGACTGGCGGGAATGCAAGTTGGAAACCAGTAACATATTTTATGAAACGAAGAGGAAAGAGTAAACTTAATTTAATAATCAGCGCAGTTAAATGTGAATTTCATGTTTCAGACATCGTAGTGGGTGGAAAGAAACGACTCGAATTCTATGGAAATGGAATACTGACGCACACAGAAGAAATTCCGTCGGCTAATAGCATCACTTCAATAACTTACGACCCAGTTCACTACAGAGTGCTGTTTGCTGACTTAAACAACCCAAACATATCAATATCTAGCTTTGACCTATTTACAAAAAAAATACAATTCTTAGTTAATGGAAATTCAAACGGATACTCCGCGAGGGTCGTCTATGAACCGGTCACACAGTTACTCTTTTGGAAGCAAGCTTCGAGTATTTACTCGTTTTCTATAAATCCTGCTTCATCATCAAATAAAGCAGATGACGTAAATATTTTATTTACTTTGAATCACTTCTGCTATGATATCGCCGTGGACAGCTGTGGAGGGTACGTTACTAATGATATAATCATAAAACACAACACATACCGGGTAAATTAGCGGAACATAATCTATATATATAAAATGCTTTGTCCTGAATGACTGACTGACGGATCAACGCACAGCCCAAACCGCTGAACGTAGAGACCTGAAACTTGAAAGGTGTATTCTTTGTATGATGTAGGCATCCGATAAGAAGGGATTTTCCGAAATTCTACCCCTAAGGGATTAAAAAGGGGGGCAAAGTTTGTATGAAAAATCAAATTCCTTCGGCTAATATTTTTGAAACTTGGCACAAATAGTAATCTAAGTACATGATAAAGATTAACATTATTAGTTTTTTGAAACTACCCCCTCAAGTCGATTTAGGGGGTGTTGAAATTTGTATGGCAGAATCTTATTTCATGGGTAACCAAAACTTGAAACATTACACAAATACTAAAATAAATAAATAATAAAGGTTGTTATTATTAGTTTTTCGAAACTACCCCCAAAAGACGATTTAGGGGGTGTTAAAGTTTTTTTGAAAAATCTTTTTATTAGATTAATAAACTTGAAACTTGGCATAAATACCCAACAACAAACAAGTAAGCAACAAAAGGTTGCAATTATTAGTTTTTCAAGAGTTGATTAATTTTTTTGAAGAATCTTACTTCTTAGGTTAATAAACTTGAAACTTGACACAAATATCAACCTAAGTAAACAATAAAGGTTATCATTATAAGTTTTTCGAACCTACCCCCAAAATTCGATTTAGGGGGTGTTAAAGTTTTTTTGAAGAATCTTATTTATATCTATATAAAAGCGAAAGGTCACTCATTCAACCTATCACGAAATATCGAAAACTGCTTGACGTATAAAGATGAAATTTGGCAGGGAGGTAGTTTATAGTTAGTAGACGTCCGCTAAGAACGGATTTTGCGACAGGACTGGATTTATGGGGTCTAAGGGCTCTCGCAAGTTAGTATGAAAGTCCTTAATTTTTTGAACTACAAACTTAAAAGGCAGGGAGGTAGTTTATAGTTAGTAGACGACGTTCAGAACGGATTTTGCAACAGGGCCGGATTTATGAGGTCTCTCGCAAGTTTAAATGAAAGTCCTTAATTTTTTGAGTTACTAACTTAAAATTTGGCAGGGAGGTAGATTATAGTTAGTAAACATCTGCTAAGAACGGATTTTTTGACAGAGCCGGACTTCGGGGGTCTAAGGGCTCGCGCAAGTTTATATGAAAGTGCTTCATTATTTGAACCATAATCTTCAAATTTGGCATGGAGGTAGTTTATAGTTATAAAAGCCCGCTAAGAACGGATTTTGCGACACGGCCGGATTTAGGGGTCTAAGGGCTCGCGCAAATTTGTATGAAAGTCCTTCATTTTTTGTACTACAAACTTGAAATTTGTCATGAAAGTAGTTTATAGTTAGTAGATGTCAGCTAAGAACGGATTTTGCGACAGGGCCGGATAAAGGAGGTCTAAGGGCTCTCGCAAGTTTATATGAAAGTGCTTTATTTTTTTAACTACTATCTTGAAATTTGGCATGGACGTAGTTCATAGTTAGTAAACGTCCGCTAAGAACGGATTTTGCGACAGGGCCGGATTAAGGTGGTTTAAGGGCTCTCGCATGTTTGTATGAAAGTCCGGATGTCTTTTTGTTCTACTGTCCTGAAATTTAGCAAGTCTAGAGTTTATGAGTAGGAGACATAAGCTAAGAGAGATTTTTGTGATACTCTATATTTTTTTTCTATTTCGTGCTTTTAAAAATGATGCTTAGTGTGATAGGCATTTTCTGTTGACAGAAATATAAAAATAGCTTGCGTTAAACATCATTAAACTTTATATCTTCTTAACCACGCGGACAAAGTCGCGGGCAACAGCTAGTAATATTATAAAAGATTAAACACTTTTTGTGGACCTTAACAGAGTAGTTTTTTAAGTGTGTATCTGTGTATTTGTTTGAAAGGTGACTTTATCGAATGTGTTCTTAGCTATGTTTGATGAAAATCGATTTAGCCGTAAAAAAGTTCTCAGGTTATTCTGTGAATTTATCGCAAGATATCGTGTATGTGTTTCGATGGATTGTCGATTGAAGTGTGTTTCGTACTAGATAAATAATTATTATGTAGTTTAAAGAAGTATTTGTGTCGGGGGTTTTTTAAATTTAATCTTATAATATATTCGATGTATGACTCACAAAGACTTTTTCTATTATTTTATAATTGGGCAGAAGCTGGTTCATACTTAATGCTGTATTATTTTAATTTTATTTAACAAAGATTTCTTTTACTTTTTAAAATTCGTTCTGCTATTTTAGCCGTTGTGTTTAGTTTTATGACTCAGTAAAATGCGTATTTTCTTTTTTTTTCAATGTATACTTCTTAAAAAATTATAGATATATTTACTGGATTACAAACTATGGGATCGAGAGGGCTCGTTTTAATGGCTCCAAGAGAGAAGTTCTAATAGAAAGTACTGATAACCATCAAATGAGCTTGGCCTTTGACCAACAGACACACATAAGCTTGGCCATTGACCAACAGACACTAAAAATGTACTGGATTGAGAGAAATAGCGACAATCACGTATCTATTGAAAGTGCCGACTTAAACGGAAAGAACAGAAGAACATTCTATGTTGTCAAAAATGAAAAACGTCCAGACTCATTGGCCGTTTCAAAAGATTTCATCTACTGGATGAGCCATGATCAAAAGGCAATTGGGCATTTACCAAAGAATCACAAACAACATGAAGAAGCAAAACTATTGCCAATTTCTAGCAAATACCGTTGGGTTTATCAAGTAACGGCAACCAACTATACAATTACGGAACAAACTGAAGGCAATCAGAATTGCGAACCCCTAAACAGTTTGATTCATAGTTCCACAGACACAAAATTTACAAAAGTAAGCAAGCTATGTATCCATGGCACGAAAGTTAGTGGGGAATCTCGTTGTGAATGTATCCAGGGTTACACCGGTGAGAGATGTGAAGTTACAACTTGTCAGAACTATTGTTTCCAAGGAGATTGTAGTGTCAGTGCTGAAGGACAACCTAAATGCAGGTAAAACATGTTCAATTTATTAAGGACTAGCCAAGATATTGAGGGTCAGCTCACACTCAGACTAAAAGAAAATTTCTTACCATAAAAAAATTAATTAATTAATTCTAATAACTAATGCTACTACTTTTACAGTAACAGTTTTTTTATAATGACTTAAACTAGATATAATTTAACAATAATTTCTTAAATTACGTAAGAGTGTGTATCACGCCTGTAAGCAGTAGTCGCCTCTTTGGCGTACGCTTCTCCCATTTCCTTCCACTGATTCCTGTCCCTAGCGTTAGTCATCCAACCAGCTTTCGCCTCAAATTTGTGTTCCCACCTTTTCCTTGGCTGACCTCTACTTCTGCTTTGGTCTCTTGGTATCCACACAGTAACGTGTTGGTCCAGCGACTGTTAACCTTACCTGCTCTGCTACTGATTAATAGATTCTAAATTTAAATTTTCTATATAGTTTTTGAATTTCTAATCTGCTCTGAATTTACTGACTTCTTATTTTTGTTATGTTTAGCCAATTTCGATATAGATTTCTTTTCACCTCGAATCTGTTGGTACGAGACCCCATTTCAAAAATTTGCAACTATAACAATAGTTTGTTAGAAGAAAGTTGTTAAGGATCGCCTTAACTCCGACAATAAAACACGAAGTAATTTGTTATGGAGGTAAACGGCGGCGAGGAAACTAATTGGGAGCTGGCTTTCTTTATATACATAGACTTCTTGACTTCTTAAATACTGTAAACTGACTGACACGTTGTGCAAACGGTGCCACTTCTTTTATACTAAATTGTAAATGCTGGCCAGTGAACCATTTCCTCACCCCCGATCATGTTTATTTGCAATAAAATATTTTACAAATGCCTTGAGCTGGCGAGTCTCTAATGATATTATAGCTTATTAAATTATGTTTACAATTTCATATCGATCATCCCTCTACGACGCTCCATCACGGAATGGTGCGCGGTCATTTTTTTTTTTTTTTTTTTTTTTTTTTTTTTTTTTTTTCTACGGGGCGTCTCGCAACTCAGTCAAAATGACTGTTTAGCTGCTTAACCGGGCTTTCCTACGGAGACTAAACTATATAGCCTCCAGCTAGGCAAAAATTTACTAAACCTAAGCGACAACGCTGAGGGCTACCCCAGTTGGGGTCGAACCTCGGCTCAGGGCGTCGCTGGGGGGACAACTAAGGCTGGATCTTAATAAAGTGATTCTACCATCCGTTCGGAATAAGCCTACGTGGAGAAGAACGGACAAGAAACTCCAATTAACTAATTAGAATTAACTATGGTACAGCTATTCGCGGGCTGGCTACATAAATAATGACTGGGACTTCGCGGCGGGGCCTCGGCGGCGAGGACGGACCAATCGGTATGTATGCTACGTTTGAATAGGTGTTCGTACTATTTACGAACCCATTGACCGTCCTTGTAGACAAGGCTGTCAAGTTCCCTAGTAATGCACTCGTACCTCGAGAAGAGGGCACTGCATGAAGCGGGGGTGAGAGAGCCTGCATTCCGGATTTCTGCATCCAGAGCACGGGCCTGAGGGGTCATCCATATGGAATACGCGCTGATAATATTCTCAGCGACGCTCAAATATGGCTTGTGCCCGGAGGGGGCGACAGGGGGCGGGCACATGGCGGCGGTGGTGGTGGAAGCCACCTTCCGGCTTTGTGCGGGCATGGGGGCAGCTGGGGCCACTGGGTCGGGGACTGGATTTGGAGCTGCTATGGGGTGGGCCATCAGCGCTGGGATAGGCTGGGAGTAAGTCTGAGGAGCCACACTTTGGTGGTTCAGCTTACCCCATGGTGAAGTCCTCTGAGGGGCTAGACGGGGGGGTGGTTGGGAAGAGGGAGCCATGCGCATTATGTGCGCATTGTAACGCTTGGCCATTTTAGGCGCGAGTTTGGGGGCTTTTGGGCAACCCCGGTAATTAGCCGGGTGCCCGACTTGGCCACAGAGCACGCAGCTGGGTGGCTCCGTGCACTGTGAGCGGTCTTTGGGACGGGGACAGTCCTTAGTGCCATGATCACCCATGCACTTAACGCACCTGGGTGTTGCATAGCAGTGGGCCTGAGAATGGCCATAAAGTTGACAGTTGTGACACTGTCCTACAAGATGGGGGCGGTAGGGTTTCTCGATCGAAATGCCCGACAGGGAGCACACGGTCTTTATATTGAAAATCGGGTTGTAACCCTCAGTAGGGCTACAGACAACTAATACGATATCGTACTGTTGTCCGCCTCTTGCTTTATGCAAGCGGTGGACTTCAGTGACGGGGACATTTTGGTCTAGAAGGTCCTTACGGATTTCCTCCGTAGGGATCTCTTTTGGGATTCGCCTAATGACTACACGGACGGGCTTTTCCTCAGGGAGGGAGTAAGTATGGAACGAGATGTTCCTATCTTTGAGGTACCGGGTTAGATTCCGGAAATCAGTGGGAGTGGGGACTTGGATTTTGATGCCTTGTTGGCATGCAGTGGCTTTAGTGTAGTTGATTTTCCGCTCAACACAAGCGTTCGAAACATCGTTCCACTTGACTTTATCCTGAAGATAAACAGGTGGAGGGGGACGGAGCTTCTTATTGGCAACTACTACCATGGGACTGGGGCTGCGGTTAGACCGCTGAGAAGAAGCAATGTCTGGGGTGGGGGTGATTTGCCTTACGGGCGAGGCCGGTGGCAGAACTGACTGAGGGGAGGTTTTCGTTACCGCCTTTTTGGCCTTGGTAGCGTTGAGGGGACTACTCCTCTTTTTCCGCTTCCCTCCAGAGCAAACTACGGAGTCACCGTCGGAGGTGACGGTGTCGTAGTCGTCTGACCTATCAGGGACATTAGGGTCTACTGGGTCGTCAGCAACTGAGTCAGCTTGGTCAGCCATAGCTTCCCATTCCTCATCAGTGCTGAGGGTTGCTCCCTCTTCCATGGGGGAATCATCATCGTCCGCCCAGATGTTATTGGACTTGGACTTGGGCTTATATTTATGAAGGGCGGCTATGCGCTCCTTATAGCTTTTATAAGCTTTGACCTGAGAGGATATGGGAGAAGGAGGATCTCTCCATGATCGGGTTTTCTTAGGCTCGACGGCCGGTTGGGAAGATGAAGCTTTAGGAGAAGGAGGATCTCTCCATGATCGGACAGTAGCTTTATGCTCGACGGCCGGTGCTGGGGGCTTAGGTAGGGATGGCTCACCAGTCCCAGAAGTGGGCCTGGCTGCCGGGGAGGGCGACCTGGGCGAGACCTGGGCTTCGCTCGGCACGGGTGCCTGGCTAGGTCCAGGGGCCCCGGTCGGGCCCGAAGCGGGCACATAAGTGGCTAAAGCCTGACTAACAGCATGGCTGTACTTTTTGGTGAGTTTCTCCTTCTCGAGAATCTCGTGAAGGAGTTCAATTACTGCCGCGAGCGACATAATTGAGAAAATATAGATCCGGTGAAGCCGGGAGAGGTATCTTCCCCGGGTGGAGGGGCCCGGGGATGTGTGCAACCTACCCTCCCAGTCGGGTTAGACTGGGAGGTGAGTATCTGGTGAGCCCTAAGCTTGTCTACCTGTCACCAATCTTATTGGGTGACAGGGCCCTAAGGTACCGGTAAACCCACCGAAGGTGGGCCACCCACCAATGTGTACCGAAGAAGTCTAGCACCTCGGGGTAGATACACCCGACCGTGCCAGGTGAATGCTGGGGGACGAAGCGGGGGTTGACTAGGCTATCTACCAAGGCCAACTGATCCCGCTCCCGACTCCAATGACTGCCGTGTCCTTAAGGGACTTGGCGGGTGCTTGGGGCACACCCCACTGGCTTGTTAACACCGCTAGGTTTCCCGCCAGGGACCACAAAAGTGGATTTGCCTGGAAGGGCCAAAATAGCTGCCACTACTAGTAACCAAAGTTACTAGTAGCGACACCTAGGAGCGGCGTGCGAAGACGCGACGGCCGCAGTGACGTCACGCAGGGGCGCGACGAGACGGAGAGTGGGGCGCAGGGGAGCGCGGTGGGGCGACGAGCAGCGAGACGTCCGCACGGGGCGACGGCTGGCGAGCGACTGTGAGGTGCGCGGTCAAAGGTGACGGGCATATTTATATGACACCGCCCCCCGCCTCACTACTATAAAAACAAATGACACCATCGGAAAACCTTATTCTTATTTTATGCGTCGTAGAGGTAAGATCTTACAATAAAAATATTATAATATGAAAATATAAACTCGAATACATCTTAATACAGTTAAGGAATGGCTCTAAGTATGTAAACAAAGGGATTTTTTTTTTTTTTTTTTTTTTTTTATTGTAGTATCTGCGATCAGTGCTTAGCACTATTAGCAAATTTGGTGGGCGCATTATGTCGGTTAGAGTGCGTCCCCCAGTGAGGGCGTCTCCTCATCGTCCATCCTTAGATTTATATATATATATTTTTCTATATGATGTCCTTCCGCTTGAGGCGCTTTATGTAGCTACGTAACGTAAGCTGTGTTGCCAATGTATTGGGGTGTTTCACTAGCTTCTCCCGGTATTTTAAGGTGACGTTTTGGATTACGTCCTTTATTGTGGGCATATTCAGATGTTCATGAATTTCCTGGTTTGTGGTGTACCATGGTACGTTGCTAATTGTTCGCAGTATTATGTTTTGCATTCTCTGCAAGCATGAGATGGTTGAATTGCTGGCGCTACCCCAGAGTTGGACGCCGTACATCCATACCGGTATCAGGATTACTTTATAGATGAGTAGCTTGTTATCCATTGACAATTTGCTGTTACGACCCAGAAGCCAAAGTAGTTGCTTAAAGCGAATGTTAAGTTCATCTCTCTTTTTTTTCACATGTTGGTTCCATGTCAGGCGCCGATCGAGATGCAGTCCAAGATATCGGACACTGTTCTGGTGTGGCAGGGTGGTATCTTCCAGTTGGACAGGGGGGCAGTTGCCTTTTCGAAGAGAGAAGGTAACATGGACAGATTTTGTAGCATTCGCCTTGATACGCCACTCCTGTAGCCACTTGGTTGTTTTATTTAGTGCATTCTGTAGCAACTTTGAAGCCGTGATCGGATCTTTGTCACTAGCAAGGACTAGCAAGTAACTAGCAAGGCGGTATCGTCCGCGAACGTTGCAATTGTGGTCTTACTCGTATCTGCTTCAGGTAGGTCAGCTGTGTATATGGTATACAGCAGAGGTCCCAAAACAGAGCCCTGCGGAACACCAGTGCGTATCTCTGCAAATTTAGACATTTTATCTCCTTCCTTAACCTGGAACAGTCGTTCAGTTAGGTATGAAGCCAGAATTTGATGGTAGCTGTGTGGGAGGTAACTTTTAATTTTGCAGAGGAGGCCTTCATGCCACACTCTGTCAAAAGCTTGCTGGATATCTAAGAATACTGCAGAGCAGTACTCTTTTTCTTCAAGAGTTTTTCTAACCCTTTCGCATACTCTATGGACCTGCTCCACCGTGGAGTGCTGCTGCCTAAATCCAAACTGATGAGCCGGTATGACGTGATTTTCTTCCAGGAAGGGAAGTATTCTGCGTAGTAACAGCTTTTCGAAGATCTTTGACAGAATTGGGAGTAAGCTTATAGGCCTGTAAGAACTGACTTCATTGGGTGGTTTGCCATCTTTGTATACCATTGTGATTTGCGATACTTTCCACAATTTTGGAAAGTATTGCACTCTCAGGATACCATTATATAGCATTGTCAGGTAGATAAATGCTTTCTTAGGTAGTTGTTTTATGATTTCCTTTGTAATTAAATCAAATCCTGGTGCTTTTTTATCTTTGAGTCCCACTGACACTCGCCAGACCTCTCGTGTAGTTACGGGTTTCGGTGGTAAAGTCATTTGATAATCTTGTTTAAGGATTAGTTCCACCTTTTTATCAAATTCTTTGTCGACCGTATCATTTGGGACAAAAACTTTGGAGAGGTGTTCTGCAAATACGGTTGCTTTCTCTTGTGGGGTTCTTGCCCAGCCAGAATCATACTTCAAAGGAGGCTTTCACAAAGGGAATATAAATAAAAGAAGTTAGTCTCCATACATTTACTCAAAAATCCTACTTGATGCTGATTGGTTCGGTGTCAGGTCGCCTAACCCACTACTTGCACCCATTGATTTTAAGGTGTCGTGCACATTCTCCCGCCATTGCCACGCTGCAACTCCGTTGGTAGCACGACGATCTTCCGGGTCGGACGACGCAGGACATGGCCGCTGCTGGTCGTGACGTCCACAACTCGTATTTCCCCGTCGGCGCCTGGATACAGCTGGCTTACTCTTCCTCGTGGCCAGGTATTGCGGGGGAGGTTGCTGTCGCAGATGATGACGAGGTCACAGGGTTGGGTTGGCTGGGTTCCAGTGCTTGTAGGCTCCCGCCGGTATTGGAGTAAGGGTAAATACTCTTTCACCCATCTCTTCTAGAAGATATCAGTCAAGATCTGTGCTCTCTTCCATTGCCGGTGGGCTGTCAGGTCTTTCTCTTCAAAGTGACCTGGCACTGGTACTTCTTGAAGTCATGCAGGTGAAGAGCGCCCCATATCTCTTCTTGTGATGGCGCGCAACTGTTACTTCTATTGGGCCGAAGTAGTCAAGCCCCGTGAAGGTAAAGGGACGTGCGTGATGTGCGAGGCACGCTGGTGGCAAGTCTCCTGTAAGTGGACTTGCAGGCTTCGCTTTTCTGATTCGGTACGGTAGACAGCTCTTCACAATACATCTTACTGCTGGACGTATCTTGGAGATCCACAGCCGTTGTCTCAGCTCGTTTACGACCATTTCCACCCCGCCATGATAAAGTCTCTCGTGGACGTGAGATATGTACAACTTGGTGTGCTCTTCTTTTCCGTCCAATATTGGAGGATTGGACGTGTTTTTTTCTATTTCTTGCGCTGCGGTCACTCTTCCTTTTAATCGTACTGTGCCTTCAGCGTCGAGGTATACGCTGAGATGACTGAGACGATCGTTACTGCTGGGTGTGCCTCCCTTCTTGATTCGTTGTATTTCAGCTCTGAAGGTCTTCATCTGGCTGGCTCGAACCCACAGTTGTTCTGCTTTGAATATATGTGAAGTGGGCAATTCGAGGTAGCGACTTATGAGGCTTCGCTGGATTGGTAACTGGAAAGTGTGGCAGGTACCACGTTCTTCCCTCTGGAGCTGGTATGGCGGCTGTTTCTGAGTACCCCGAATGGAACAGGTTCTCCATTCCTCCTTCATACTTTGATTTGAGGTTTTCGTCTCTTTCCAGTCTCTTTTCTAAGGAAAGCAGATGTCGTTCGGCTTCTTTGTAGTTGTTCGGAATCTGATAGTTCTTCTCCTTCCATGGTAGACTGGTTTTGAATCTTCTCTGTGGCAGAAGCTTGCTTGTATCTTCTAGGATTTGAAGGGCTCTTTGGTCGGGATCTTCTCTTGGTCTTTGCGGCTCGATACATAATGTTTCTTGTTTGAAATTATTGTTGACCAGCTCTTTAATAGAAAGTTCTTCATCTTTGCGCTTGGAGTTTTCCGCAGAAGTTTATCTTGGCTGTGACTGAACTATGACAACCATGAAGAACCCAGCCTAGTTGAGTGTAAGAAGCGACTGGTTGGTTGCGACGACCGGTGCGGAGCTTTCGTGTCACGATGAGATGCCAGTTGTCTTGTCCGATTAACAACTTCGGTGAAGCGTGCTGATATGTAATCTGATCCTTGATGTTGATCAGATGTTCGCAATCTTCTAAGTGCCGATCGTATATTGCTTCAGGTGTGAAGCTCAGTCGATCGACAGTCCGTGCGGCTTCTATGTTATATTCTTCCTCCGCGTATTTTCCCTTTATACTGAGGTTGACGATCTTGCTGTTTTCATGCTTCATCTCGTTGCTGATACCTTGAATACACATTGTGTTTACAGGTCCGTCTGCTCCGATGACGTCAGCTATTGAAGCGTCCAGCAGGGTGACTGTACTTCCTTCATCTAGTAGTGCATATGTTTCAATGCTGGTAAGCGGCCCCCTTAATATGACGGGCGTATGACGGGCGCTATCTTCAGGTACGCACGTCGACAGTCACCTGGTTTAATTGCTGATGTGACTTCTATTGCAGGTGTTGTCATCTCTTTCTTCTCTGAGTCATCCATGCTGATCTGTTCCTTGTCGTGATGCAGCAGCTTATGATGTCTCATGGTACACCCATGTCGTCCACACGGCGGTGCCTTGCATTGTAGTCGTCGGTGTTTGCTTTGAAGACAGCGATAGCAGATGTTATTCTTCTTAGCTATTTCCCATCTTGCATTAGTGTCGAGAGCGGAGAATTGCTTGCAGTCTGTTAGCTTATGGTTTTGCTTGCACTGAGGACATTGATCTTCTGACATTGTTCTCTTCCCAGTCGTGAATGTGCGTTCCACATTCCTGTTTCTTCTTTCTTTTCCCCAAGGTTCGTCGCTAGCCAGTTCAGGTAAGGCATAAGCGCCACACTTGTCGGCTTCTTCATTCAGGAATGTAGATATCTTCTTTATTTCTTGGACGTCTTCTTTCTTAATGGCTGCGTAGTCGTACCACTTGCTTTTTAAAATAGGAGTAAGCTTCTCAGTAATTATTCTTGCCATCTCAGGATTGTGTAAGTATTGTGTTCTCTTAAGTGCTTCAACTGTGCCCACTATGTTTGCTATTCTCCCAGCGAAGATGCACAAGTCACGTGGATTGTCAGTGACTCGACTCAATGACATCAGCTTCTCCATTTCGACGTGAATTAAAGCTTCAGGTCTTCCAAATCTTCTTTCAAGTGCTTCTATGACGACTCCAGGATCTGGTAGGCTTAATAGTAAGCAACCTACAGCTTCCTTTGCAGTACCACGCAGGCTTCGACGTATGCGTGCTGTGTTTTCATTTGACGTGAAGTACTTGTATGTTTCTTCATATGCTGCCTTGAAACTGAGCCAGTCTGCGCTGCTTCCATTGAATAGTGGCAGCTCTTGAATATACTTCGGTGGTTCCCTCGTGCTTCTCATGGCTTGGGATAACGCGGCGGCTAGGGTTGAAACATCTATCATTGACTGGTTCGATTTCGATGTATCTTCTTGCATTTTCTTAATTTCAACGGGTACTTCTTTCTTTTTCTTGGCCTCGATGATGTGTTTCTATGTTTGCTGGCTGCGGGCAGTTCGACTCGGTGTCTTTCAACCAAGTGCTGATGCGAACTGAAGCCAGGTCATCTTCTAATTCTTCTTCTTCATCATCTGAGGCGTCGGCTTCGGCTTGAAGTCGCTGAACCCGTATTTCTTGTAGCTCAATTTGAGCTTGCATCTGCGCTTGCTTGAGTTTGAGCTCGGCTATTCGCTCTTTCGCCTCTAACTCCGCGAAGAGTTTCTTGCGTGAGGCTACGGAGCGACGTGACCGCGCGTCTGCAGGTTTCAAAGTGCGCTGCGAGGTCTGATCCTTCTGGGACGCAGCATTGGTATCTTCAGTTTCAGTCGAAGTGGTCGCTTTGGTGGTCGTTGAATCACTAGTACCGCTGCTAATACCCGACGTCTCGGTAGCGGTGTTCGACGTGCCACTTTTAGGCGTTTTTGAAGTCGCGGCCTCTTCAGCGGCCTTATGTGCATTAAGCTCTTCCTGTCGACGTTTCGCTTGTTCTCCGTCTTTACTTCGCGTCAGCACCATTTTCTAGTTACTTTTTCATCCGGTTCTCGAAGGACCAATAATGTTAAGGATCGCCTTAACTCCGACAATAAAACACGAAGTAATTTGTTATGGAGGTAAACGGCGGCGAGGAAACTAATTGGGAGCTGGCTTTCTTTATATACATAGACTTCTTTACTTCTTAAATACTGTAAACTGACTGACACATTGTGCATTTTTTTTTTTTTTTTTTTTTTTTTTTTTTTTTTCTGCGGGGCGTCTCACAGCTCAGTCAGAATGACTGGTAGCTGCTTAACCGGACTTTCCTACGGAGACTAAGCTATATAGCCTCCAGCTAGGCAAAAAATTACTAAACCTAAGCGACAACGCTGAGGGCTACCCCAGTTGGGGTCGGACCTCGGCTCAGGGCCGTCGCTGGGGGGACAAGCAAAAGCTGGATCTTGACAAGTGATTCTACCATCCGTTCGGAATAAGCCTACGTGGAGAAGAACGGACAAGAAACTCCATTTCATATCTAATAATTTAACTAATGCTCAGCTACGCGGGCTGGCAAGATTTTAATTGAAGGGATACGCGACGAGCCTCGGCGGCGAGGACTGACGAATCGGTTTGTATTTCTACGTTTGTATATTCTACTCCCTAGGCTCTTAAGGAGCAGAGTAGAGATCGTGAGGGGTCAGAGGTGAGCCTCAATTGGCGAAACTTGGTTAGAAACGGTGTAGGTGCGACTTAAATGCGCACCCATTGACCGTTTCTATAAACGAGGCTGTCTAGCTCCTCGGTTATGTTAGGGTACCGTTTGAAGAGGTCATTGGATTGGGCTTGGGTCATATCCCCGGCTGCCTCGATCCTATTGATCTCGGCAGTCAGCGATCTGGCCTCGTCCGTCATCCAGATTTTGTACGCACTGATGATGGTATCAGATACGCAGCGTCTGGGTTTGGGCGTGGGTAGAGACGGGCTCTTAGCAGCGGCAGAGGTGGGAGCCTCCTGTCGGCTTTGAGCGGGCATGGGGGCTATGGGTGCCTGAGGGGCCGGAATGGGATGATCCATCAAGCCTGGAAGCTGTTGGACGGTCTGGGGAGCCACATTTTGGTGGTTGAGCTTGCCCCATGGCGAAGCCCTCTGAGGGGCTAGCCGGGGAGGGGGTTTAGTCGAGGGAGCTTGGCGTGCTTGACGCTCAGCATGGATTTTGGCCAATCTAGGCGCAACTTTGGGGGCTTTAGGACAACCCTTGTAGTTTGCCGTGTGACCGACTTGGTCACATAGCACGCAGCTGGGAGGCTCCGTGCATTCGGCAGGGTTTTTGGGACGGGTGCACTCTTTTGTGCCGTGATCCCCTCGGCACTTAACGCACCTGGGGCGGACAAAACAGTGTTTTTGGCTATGGCCATATTGTTGGCAGTTGTGACACTGACCAACGACAAAGGGACGGTAAGGTTTCTCTATGGAGAACCCTGAAAGGGAGCATAGGGTTTTGATTTTGAAGATAGGGTTATAGGACTCGGCAGGGTCGCACTCGACCATTACCATGTCGTATTCCTGTCCACCTCTAGCTTTACGCATGCGGTGGACGGCATTGACAGGGACTTTTTGTGCGGCGAGATCCGCATAAATTTCGTCAACGGGGATTTCCTTCGGAATGCGCCGGATAACCACACGGGTGGGCGCTTCCGATGGGAGAGAATAAGTATGGAACTCTATCCTCAAGGTTTTTAGGAGCCTGGTAAGGTTCCTGAAATCAGTAGGGGTCGGGAGTAGGATTTTAATGCCCACCTGGCAAGCGGTGGCACTAAGAAATTTGATTTTGCGTTCATCGCAAATTTTAGAAACTTCTGTCCACTTGGCCTTATCGTGGAGGAAGATAGGAGGGCATTTCTGCTTCTTGGGAATAGCAGCAGGACTGGGGTCGCGGCTCGACATTGGGGAAGCGTCGGCCTGAGTTAGGGGACTACGGGAGCGACTCCTGGGGGCTGGGGAGCGATCTGAGCGCCTAGACCGCTGGGAAGCGGTGACAGGGGTGGGCTGCACGTCGGAGGAGGAGGTGGACGGCAGAGTTGGAGGGTTGGTCGAAGCGACCTTTTTGGGCTTGGTGGCTTTGGGGTGGGACTTGCCCTTCTTCCTCTTCCTCTTCCCCTCAGAGGTAGCTTGACAGCTTTCTGAGGAGGAATCGGCGGAGGCGTCGTCAGGTAGTGACATAATCATCGGAATCATCCTTATGATCATCACCGGACATGGGTTCGTCAACGAGTGGACTGTCAACGTTCGGGGAGGCAGGATTTTCCGAGAAATTAATCGGAAATTTGAGAGTTGGGGGTTTAGTGGGCGCAAGCGCCGAAACGGGGGCGTGCGCCGGGATGCCGATGGGCATGGGCTCCGGGGCGGGTATGGGAGGAGGGGGGGGCATGTAGCAAGCTTATGGAGGATAAAATTAAGCCTTTGCTTATTCACGCTGACTGGACTGGGATCGTCCGACAACGCGTCCTTGACGAGCTCTATCAATGCTTCGACAGGATGCATCCTGTCGCTATTGATAGAGCCAGTACAAGTGAAGGAAAAGGGAGTGAGATATTCCCCGGGTGGACAGGCCCGGGGATGTGTGCAATCCTACACTCCCAGTCGGGTTAGACTGGGAGGTGAGTATCTGGTGAGCCCTAAGCTTGTTTACCTGCCACCAATCTTATTGGGTGGCAGGGCCCTAAGGTACCGGTAAACCCACCGAAGGTGGGCCACCCACCACTGTGTACCAAAAGTCTGGTACGTCGGGATAGAAAACACCCGACCGTGCCAGGTGTAAGCTGTGGGACGAAGCGGGGGTTGACTAGGCTATCTACCAAGGCCAACTGATCCCGCTCCCGACTCCAATGACTGCCGTGTCCTTATGGGACTTGGCGGGTGCTTGGGGCACACCCTCACTGGCTTGTTAGCACCGCTAGGTTTCCCGCCAGGGACCACACAAGATGTGGATTTGAGCTGCCACTACTAGTAACCAAAGTTACTAGTAGCGACACCTTTGGAGCGGCGTGCGAAGACGCGACGACCGCAGTGACGTCACGCAGAGGGGCGCGACGAGACGGAGAGTGGGGGCGCCGGAGAGCGCGGTGGGGCGACGAGCAGCGAGACGTCCGCACGGAGCGACGGCTGGCGAGCTACCTCGACACGTTGTGCAAACGGTGCCATCTCTTTTATACTAAATTGTAAATGCTGGCCAGTGAACCATTTCCTCGCCCCCGATCGATGTTTATTTGCTATAAAATATTTTACAAATGCCTTGAGCTGGCGAGTCTCTAATGATATTATAGCTTATTAAATTATATTTACAATTTCATATCGATCATCCCTCTACGACGCTCCATCACGGAATGGTGCGCGGTCAAAGGTGACGGGCATATTTATATGACACCGCCCCCCGCCTCACTACTATAAAAACAAATGACACCATCGGAAAACCTTATTCTTATTTTATGCGTCGTAGAGGTAAGATCTCACAATAAAAATATTATAATATGAAAATATAAACTCGAATACATCTTAATACAGTTAAGGAATGGCTCTAAGTATGTAAACAAAGGGAATATAAATAAAAGAAGTTAGTCTCCATACATTTACTCAAAAATCCTACTTGATGCTGATTGGTTCGGTGTCAGGTCGCCTAACCCACTACTTGCACCCATTGATTTTAAGGCGTCGTGCACAAAAGTATTTTTTTTTGGATTCTTGAAAGTAGAGTGGATTACTGCTGGGTTGCCTGGCCGCTTCTGGCCGTAGAATCAGAGTCAGAATCATTTATTTGTAAAACATAGGTAATAATTACATACAAGATCTTAAAAATTAAGTAGAATTCTTTTTTTTTTCAAACGTTGCCCTACACTAGGTATTTCTCCTATTACGTGTGTTCGTATGCAATATCAGCTAGTTCTTAGTTAGCCGTCCTTCATAGGTTACCAGGTAAACTTGTCAGTTGAGATGTCTCCCACAAAATATAATTTTACCGGCTCTCAGTTGGGCACAATCCGCACTGAGAGCTGGCTACCTTATTATTTTCCTATTTTCTATAGCACTTTCTTTAAATGACGGTGGATTCACTTAAGAAACTTATTTTGGGGTTAACCATCAAAAATACTATCAAGTATAATTCATGAAAATTAAATTAAATGAAAAACTCGTAAACCTGCAGATTTTTGCAGTGGGATCTTAAGTACAGGATATCTTTTATCATTTATTGTCATTATTTCAGGAAGTGTAAATGCCCATGAATGTGCAACTTTTACTACAGGATCAGCTCTGCAATATATAAATTAAAAGTACATAAATGTTACATAATTATTCGCTTATCTTGGCAAAATGTACCAAACACTGTTTTTTTTTACGATTTCAGTGTTGACAAGTACCATAATAAATATTTTTCATATTTATGACTATTTTCAGCCTCTGAAAGATTGTCAATAAATTGAACATTTAATGAATATAATCAAATTGAAGCATGGCAATGAAAATTTCCCAACAATACTTCCTTCACCAATATCTGTTTTGTCTTAGATGAACTTCGCAGCGCAGTGAGCATGTATCTCATTTATCTTTTGCAACTATAATTTATTGGTTTTATTAAGATATTTTCATTATTCCAGATGTCATGCCGGCTACTCCGGAGAACGGTGCGAGGTCAACGCGTGCTATAAGCACTGTTTAAATAACGGCATCTGTTCCTTGAATGAGGAAGATGAACCGACTTGCGAGTGCTTGGCTGGTTATGAGGGTGAAAGATGCGAGGTTGCTACCACAAACACTGGTCAGTCGTGTTGCTGTCAAAACTCGAATCGAGACCTGCGCAAGGAAGTGAGACAAGCTGTTAAAGAAGAGCTACAGCAAACGTCCCTACGATTCGTTTCTAATAAAATTGATGAATAAAGAGATCAAAATCTAAAAAGAAGTCAAACTAGAATTTACAAAACCGTTGCACAGATGACAATACCACATCAAAAACGAAAACGTTAAATACGAAGTTCAAGGCATCAAATTAAAATAGATGGAGCAAGCACAGTTTATGTATGGAAAAAGATTTAAATCTGTAAGTCACTTGAAACAGACAATCCTGAAGAACACGCAAAGCAACCTGAGCTCAAAGCCCCTTTAAACAAAAACCAGCAAGCCTTCAAATGTGGCGAGATTCGATCAATGATACAGAGAGCGTGAATCAAAATCTATGGATAGATGATACATGCGGCTATTATGGGATAAGACGGCGCTGATAAGGTGTATCTTCGGGAGTTTCTGACACCTACTTTTTTAAATATTTTCGTTATTTAATCTAAATCTGTATTCACTATTCTAGCAAACTGCAAAATAGTTTTTGACATTTGTTCTCTTGGTACAAGGATTTTTTTTTCTGAAACTTGCTATGTAGAAAACTAGAATAATTAAAAGCCTTATTTATAAAACATCTTTAACCTCATAATTAGTTTAAAAACTGTCAGATTCTTAATTTAAATTTCTAAGAAGAAGTAGAATAAAAATTCTACTAAACAGTAGGTATTTAAACTAAGGAAATGGTTCAGAATTTTTATAAATAAGGGCCAGCAAACTAGATTACAACAAATAACTCAAGACAATAACAAATTGCGTAAGATTGTAAACTCTAGCTTCTCAATAAAAGACGAATAATTTTAAACATTCGAATTAGGATGGCCTTTATTCTATTTGAAATTATCTGTTCACAATATATTGAGTGTTCACAGTTTCGCAAGACATATTATACACAATATAAAAAAGTCATACACCACAGGCTATAACGGCAAAGTATGATCATATTTTAAAACTGCTTTTGTCCATGTAAGTGAACTATTTTCTCCAAATAAGTCAGAATCCAACAGATTTTTTTGTAAATTGACTATGGCTTCCTTGGAGAAGTTGTACATTAACATTGGCAGAAGCATTTTTAAATTAAAGTCACATCTTTCCATTACACCCTGTATGATATAAACACAGAAATTAAGAGAGCGACCAGGAATTACAATTGTCGCATGATGGACAATAGGCGAGTACACCGATATTATTGTAATAATAATCACACTAACTTCATAACACTGGATACAACAGAACAGAATATAGTAGAGTAAATTTACTGTCAAATATGGAATTACTTTGCTTCTTACATATCTATATAACTTTACAATTTAGCAAACAAAAACCTAAACATAGCTAAAATGAGTCGGCAGGATACGAAAAAGAAAGTAGCAGACTGGCTCCAAAAGATGGACTATCAGGAGACCGAAAGTTTATTCACATACATAATTTAAATTGATCGAAAATCCATACACACTGTCATCCATTCTTACTTTTTGCCCGTCCTTACACACATTCAAAGGTGCGTACCTAACAAAAGACACTCTCTCACTCTCATATGCACACACAACACACTCCATAAACAGACACACTTACACAAATACACTCATCAACTCTACACAATTTCACATACAGACATACAAAAACACATAACTTTTAGATTTATTACTTTCTTTTTATAATTTTAATACCAACATATGTATGTACAATAAGCAATTTATTTTTCCTATATGTGTTACCAAATGGAAATAACCTTGGCTGTCAACTATGTAGCGACACTCCTCCACAATTTCTTAGATTGAAAATAGAACCCATGGCTGAACGCTGACCCCCAAAATACAGGTCCAGGCCTAGTTTGGGGATTAGGATCAGATTTGTGACAATACATTTGTGTGCTATTTTATAATGACTTGATTGTAACATGTATTTTAAAGTGTCAAATAAATATTTTAATTTTAATTTTAATTAATATCGATAACCTTTTTCTCTTCATGTATACCTTAACAATCCATTAAGAAGACGTTAATTTAAATGAAATTAAATAATTAGTTATGTATTCTGCTATTGTTTTTAGAATATCTTAATTTTGTTAGTGTTAAAAGGACACATTTGAACACTCAAGTGTCGTCGTCGCCATAGCTGTTAGAATTTCATGTTCTCATTCCATGAGTCTTTACGTCTGCTAATAAATGTTGACAGACATAAGTTAGTGATCGATAGCGATGTGAACTAGTGTGTAAGAATTATGTTTTAAGAATTGTCTATAATAAACTACCACCAGAGTAAGAGTCCTCGTTTTACTTCCAATATCCTCCGGCAACACTCTGTCAGTTAACTATACATTTTGTCAATACATAACAAAACATCACGTTCATCATCCATTCCCCGAAGAGTTGGGCAGAGGTATACCTTTTAGAATACCCACACTTCACCATTTATGTTTAAGTCCTATATAATAGAGTGCGAGTCTATTGTTATCCACTGGGCACAAGTCCAGACTCCGGACTGCCTCTGCCTAACCCGTCGGGGAAAACAGGCGTGGTTTTATGTTATGCAGCTCAACAGAATACCAGCGTCAGGTATATTTGTCTGTCCTCGCGCACATTTGGGCGTGGCGCGAGGAGGCGAAACGCCGCGGAGACACACTGGGACGAAACGCCGGGACGATACTCCGTGACCGTGACAAATCGCGGCTCGGCGGACAGAGCTCCAGCAAGATTTCATGGGGACATGGAGAAAGCGATTGTCGCAACCCAGCGCTGGGCACGCCACAATTGCGGCGATAAGGCCCCTCTTTTAGGAGTGGCTTGAGAGGCGCCATAGCGTCTTCACCTTCCGCCTAACGCAGGTCCTCACTGGACACGGCTTTTTTGGGTGGTTCCTATTCAGGATAAGGCGGGAGGAAACGCCCGGGTGTCACCATTGTGTGGATCACCCGGAGGACACGGTAGAGCATACGGTGGAGGTCTGCCCCGCTTTGGCTGAGCAACGCCGTGTCCTCATGGAGGCGATCGGCGATGGCGACCTCTCGCGTTATGCCCTGGTTCAGGCCATGGTACGGGGCGATAGGGAATGGGAAGCTGGTGCCTCCTTCTGCGAAGCAGTAATGCGCGTGAAGGAGGAGGCGGAATGGGTGAGGGAGACACTACGGAGATGCCCTCACGCCCCAAGCCACCGCAGGAGACGCCCTGGGCGTCGGGAGTCACAAGCCGATTACCGGCCACCGTAGGCGCGCGCTTGCGGACGGCGAGTAATGAGTAGCTCTTCGTCCGATAAGGACCAGCCCCGAGTCAACCAGAGCGGGAGAAGTCATTGGGTGATATACAACCATAAAAAACAGTATATTTGCCTGACGTCATATGTTGAGCTCGATTCCCATTTGGTGCAGCCTTGAGGCAGACATCGCACTATGGTTGTCTTATCTGGATGAACTGGAAGCCTTTCCTTATGAAACTCTATATCCAATTTTGACTTTTCTAATTTAAAATTGACGCCATATCATACTGCGGTGACAGCGTGAACTAATTCTCTTGCAAAAGAAACGGAATGGCGGCAAGTCTGTCCCGGGCGTGTTTCCGAATCGAATTCTATAAAAATACTTTTCAGCGTTGTCTCGTCACATGTGTCTATGGGCGCCTTAAGACGAAGGAGTGGAAATCCCTGCCGGAGTATTATATCTCTTAAAAGCTACAAACTATAGTGAATACGTTACTTCTAGGCAAGCGTGCTTCACCGTCGACCACATCATCGCTTACCATCAGGTGAGATAGTGGTCAAGCGCGAGCCTATCTATAATACACAGCAAGCGTTTTCCAACCGATCACGTAAACAAAGGAAATTAATTTGTGGATATTTTAAGTAATGATGACGCAATAAGAGACCGCCATACAGTGCTTAGAACTGAAAAACAGGAAAATGCATTAAATAACTTGGTTTACACAAAATACTAATTGGTATTTTGAGATATTTTTTCTGTAGGTATTACTAGTACTACATAACATACTTATACAAATGTGAGTCAAATGGGAGATATGGGATATGGGGATATGGTTCCTAGTCAATATGTTTGATGGCAGTTCATGAGTTGTGGAGACACACAAACACACGACTTACGTAAGAGATTCACTGCCGATGAGGGCTTGAGAATATTGTTTCTTATTACAATTGTGTGTGGCGACCGCGAGCCGGAAGACCTTGCGTTGGCAGGCCTCCTACTAGGTGGACCGATGACCTGGTGAAGGTTGCGGGGATCTGCTGGTTAAGGGACGCACGGGATCGGTCAATGTGGCGACGCCTTTATTTTTTTTTTTTTGGGTGGGAAATCGTCCAATGACTTCTCCCGCTCTGGGTGAAGCGGGAGGGCGTGTCAGACTTTTACTGACTAAAACCCACCCGTGTTCCTTCAGTTGCTTTTGCCAGGGCCGCGGTAACTCTCTTTCAAATTTATCCGCGACCCTGACAGGCATCGGCCCTGGCGGACCCCGTCAACTTTTGCTGACATCTCTTTGAGGCGCGCGTGGAACACTACGCGCCGTCGACTCGGGCCTGGTCCTTATCGGACGGCGAGCTACCCATTACTCGCCGTCCGCAAGCCCGCGCCTACGGTGGCCGGGAATCGGCTTGCGACTCCCGACGCCCGGGGGGTCTCCTGCGGTGGCTAGGGGCGTGAGGGCGTCTCCGTTGTGTCTCCCTCACGCGTTCCGCCTTCTCCTTTGCGAGGATTACTGCTTCGCTGAAGGAGGTGACGGCTTCCCATGCGCTCTCGCTCCGTACCATGGCCTGAACCAGGGCCGGACGCGAGAGGACGCCACCGCTGATCGCCTCCACGAGAATACGGCGGTGTTCCGCCCAAGCGGGCCAGACCTCCACTGTATGCTCCACCGTGTCCTTCGGGCGATCCACACAATGGTGACACTCGGGCGTTTCCTCCCGCCTTATCCTGAACAGGAACCTCCCGAAGCAGCCGTGTCCGGTGAGGAACTACGTCAGGCGGAAGGTGAGGACGCCGTGGCGCCTCTCTAGCTACTCCTCAAAGAGAGGCCTTATCGCCGCAATCGTGGCGTGCCCAGCACTGGGTTGCGATAGTCGCTCTCTCCATGACGCCATGAGATCCTGCCGGAGCTCTGTCCGCCGGGCCACGATTTGTCGCGGCAACGGAGTTTCGCCCCGGCGTTAAGCCTCCTCGCGCCACTCCCAAATGTGTGCGAGGACTTTTGCCTCCAGATCCCATGGCGGCAATCCGGCAAGGAGGCTCGCCACCTCACCGGGGACCGTGCGGTATCCCCGGACCAGCCGGATGGCCATGACCCTTTGGGACGCGTTCAACCAGCGGGCTGGTCGCCGTCTCAAGGAACGCGCCCACACCGGTGCGCCATAAAGGGCCATGGACCGCACGACCCCCGCATAGAGCCTCCGGCAGGAGGCGTTTGGACCCCCTAGATTGGGCAGGAGTCGCTTGAGGGCAGCCCCGGCCCGCTCCAGTCTAGGAGCCAAACGTCGGAAATGCTCCACGAAATTCCACCGGCTGTCGAGGACGAGTCCCAGGTACTTCATCGTCGACCCGACGCCGATGTGAACCCCTCCTACCGTTATTTGGGAGCCCGGCGGTGGCGCGTTCCGAGGACCATGTAAACACATGGCCTCGGACTTGTGCAGGGCCACCTCGAGTCCCAATAGCCGGATCCTCTCAACGACTATCGCAACCCCGCGTGTCGCTAATTCAGCCGCCACCTGGTGCGACCTCCCCTGCGCCAGGACCAGCGTGTTGTCAGCGTAGCAAATGACGCTAACGCCGCTAGGGAGGTCTGCGCGCAGCACCCAGTCGTACCCGATGTCCCACAGATATGGCCCCAAGACCGATCCCTGTAGGACACCGTACGACATCTCTCGCCGGTTCCATTCTCCCTGGTGACCGGGGTAGATGACGGCCCTGACTGTCAAATAGGCCTCGACCACGCGACAGAGGTAGGGCGGCACCCGGTGATACCGGAGTGCCTCCCTGATGCAACTCCAGGGCAGGGTGTTGAAGGCATTGGCGATGTCTAGAGACACCGCCAAGACGACCCCACCCCGGGCCACTGCATCCCCCGTCGTGAGGGCTCGCACGCGCATGATGGCGTCCACCGTAGAGCGCCCTCTGCGGAAGCCAAACCGGATCTCCGCCAGATCCGGCCCCACCCGCACTAGCTGCCCGACGAGGCGGTCTGCAATAACTCTTTCAAAGAGCTTGCCCACCTCATCAAGCAGCACTATGGGCCGGTAAGCAGACAGAGAGTCCGCTGGGCGCCCCGGCTTCTTAATGAGGACCAGTTTCCCCGTCTTCCAGCGAAGTGGGAACTGGCCCCTCTCCAAACATGCGCTAAGGAGCCCCCTTAGTCGAGGCCCGAGAGCCTCCAAGGCCAGGACCCAGGCTTTGCCAGGTAAGCCGTCGGGTCCTGGGGCGGTATTTTTGGCATTAAGCCTACGTACCGCCACTCTCAACTCTACTTCGGTCACCTCCGGAGCATCGTCGTCGTTGTCGGCGTTGTGGTCCGCATCGGGCACCGCAAGAGGCGGAGTCATGGGCGGGGGAGTATGTTCCCCTTGCAAAGGGAACAGAGTGCTCACCACGTCCTCCACGAGCTGCGGCCGGAGACTGCGTCAGCGGGGGAGCCCATGGGTGGAGTTTATTCCGCACCATTTTGTAGGGGCGTCCCCACGGATCCCTGTTCAGAGTCCCCAGCGACTCCTCGCGGGCCAACCCCTTGGCCCGCTTGATCTCCGAACGAAGGCTGGCCCTCGCCACTCTGTACCCCTCGTACAGCTCCGCCTCAATGGCTTCCGTATCTGGAGGACGATTACGAAGCCTGCGGTGCCTGGTGTACCGGCGTCGCGCAGCAACGCACGCCTGGCGCAGAGCCGTAAGCTCCGGCGACCACCAGTACACCTGGCACCGGGCGCGTCCTGGCTGGGCCCGGGGCATTGCCACGTCACATATCTCGGACATGGCCTCCCGGAACCACTCCGCCTCGACGTTGATGTTAGCAGGCCTGTCCGGTGATGACACCCAGGCCTGCACAATCGAGGCTTCCAGGAGGAGCTCCCGGTCTAGCTGTTTCAGCGCCCACCGCGTACCATTCGGGGTCTGTCGGGCCGGTGCGCTCGAGGTCTGGGTGGAGACGTCGAACCGGATATACCAGTGGTCGGAATAGGTCTCCACCTCCTCCATAACGTGCCAATCGACGACACGCGGTGACAGAGCGGGGCTGGTGAATGAAATATCCACCACCGATTCGCCCTGCATCCGCACAAACGTGGGGACAGAACCCCGGTTGAGGACGACCAGGCCTGTCTCCAGAGCCCAGTCCTCCACCATCCTGCCCCGTGTGTCCGTATACCGGGAACCCCAAGCCACATTCTTGGCATTGAAGTCCCCGAGGACGAGCACAGGGAGGGAGCGGTACCCAACGACGACGATTTTCAACTCCACAAGGGAGTTGTGGAACTCGGTGAGAGTTCGGTTCAGGGAGAAGTATACCCCCACCACGGCAATCTCCCCGAACCGTGCTGCTACACAACCCTGTCCCCTCTTGACACCCTCGAGGGTCGGGGTGCCGGCAGCGGCCGACGAAATTAGGGTCACTGAGCCGCTCAGATCCTCCACCCAGCCATCCCTGGGCGGGACAAAGTACGGCTCAGCGACCACGGCGATGTTAATCGACCACTGCGCCATGCTCTGGAGCAATAGATCCTGAGCAGCGGCGCAGTGGTTGATGTCCGCCTGGAGGAGGCGTAATGGGGCCGTTATTGGCACTCCATTTCAGCCCCCTCTCGAATCCCCTGTGAGGATCCTGCCGCGGTGGTTTCCGAGGCAACGACGGCTGTGGGGGTGGCAGCAGTGGCGGCAGTGGCAGTGGCTGCGACGGTGACGGTGGGTGCGGCGGTGACGGTGGGTACGGAGTGCTTACCCCTGCGCCTGGCCTTGGCAGGTGGAGCGCAGGTCTTGCTCCCAGCCCGGTGATCGGCCGGCTTGCCAGCTGCCGCACATACGACGCAGTGCGGCGTGGCATTGCACGAGCCGACCTTGTGATCGGGCTGACCACAGCGGAAGCAATGGTCACTTCGGTCCACCTCCGAGGTGCATTGAGCTCCCACGTGGTTGCCCACATGGCAGCGGAAGCACCTCAGAGGTCTGGGGTCCAACAGTTTCACCTGCGCGGAAACCCAGCCCACCAAGAGCCTTTGGCCCTCCCCGGCTATTTTTTGGGCTGCCGAGACGGGGCAGCTCACCGTAACGGCTCGCATCCCCGTGGCGTCAGGACGTATGATGACCCTGACCTGCTCGGCTAAGCACCCTCCAGTCCTGGCAACGGCAGCCACCACCTCTCCCTCCGTCACAGAGTCGTCCAGGCCCAGAATGCGCATATCTGCGCATTTGATGGGCCTGGACACTCGGACTTCGTCTGCATTTAAGGATGCCTTGAGCTTTTCGGCCAGAGCGTTGGCGGTCGGGCCACTGGCCGCACCGGGAACTTCCGGAATCCGGGCTCCAGTCGCGGTGACCCTAACCCGGATGCCCTCGGCGACGCCGAGCTCCTCCAGATTCACCGCCGCCCTCGCTTTAGAGAGCACATCGCGGTGGGATACGCCCTTCTTTGCCGCTTCCGGCTGTAGTGTAATCACTACAGCTGTGGTTCTCGGGGCGCGGAGCCTAGCCGCGACGCTTCGCTCCTTGCGCCGCTTTCGCCTCTCTTTTCCTTTGGCCGCCCTTGCTGCCTTGCTCGCCTTCTTCTTGTCCCCGGCCACCTGCCATTCAGCGTCGGCCGTAGGAGTTTCAGGAGACGGCAAAGATTGGGGCGCCCGACCTGCTACCCGGGCTGGGGCCCTCGCTGCCTGTGAAGCCGCTCCGCTCCCTTTGGGTACCAATTTGTCTGGTTTCGCTGGGGCCGACCTCGCGGTTCCGTCGAGCCCGGTTTTGCCGCGGTAGCGGCAAACGAGGCCACCTTCTGCTGGCCCAGGGTCGTCTGGCTCGCAGCTAGCGGGGGGCGCAGGACAATGGCCTCCAGAGCAGAA
Source organism: Anorthoa munda (assembly GCA_945859665.1). NCBI lineage: Eukaryota > Metazoa > Arthropoda > Insecta > Lepidoptera > Noctuidae > Anorthoa > Anorthoa munda. The sequence goes on from OX243898.1 coordinate 35,763,628, forward strand.
AACCGACTCTGGAAGGCAGCCAGCTCCTGCCGCACCAGGTTCAGAACCCGGTCTTCTGCAGGTAAGGGCTGACCTTGCCCATGCTGCGCCCCCTTTTGTGGCATCTCCCGGGAGGCGGCTCCTCGGAGCCCGGCCAAGTCCGCTCGGAGCTTCTCGTTCTCCTTTTGAAGAATCTCCATGTCGGCTTTCAAGCGGGTGACCACCGCTCGCATTTCGGATATTCCATCCGACGGAGGCCCGACATGATTTGCCTTCGCTGCTGCCATAATGGAGGCCGTGGCCGCGGATATGGCCTTGTCTTTAGAGGACTTATTCCTCTTCAAGGCCACATCTCGGATTGCGGCTCCCACGACCTCTGCGAACCTGGCCGCTCGCTCCGAATCCAAATCCAGCTCGGTATCCAGTTCACCGCCAGAAGACCCCGAAAGGACAGCCCTGCAGCTGGTCAATCCGGGGTGGCGCACCTCTGCGGCAAGCCTCTCGGCTCGCTGGGCAGCCTCCTGGGCGGTGAGCCCCCTCCCCACTCCTCTATCTCGGCCACCACCCCGCTTACTGGTGGGGATCTTCCGGGCCAAGGCCAGCTCGTCATCAGAGGGCGAGCCCAGGCCATCCCCCGATTTGGGGCGCTTTCGGAAGAACCTAAGATTCTTCGCAGCAGCCCCCACCTCTTCGCACTCCGAGCTCTGTGAGCCCTTTGCGTCAGATGCGGCGTCGGACTCCGACCCCGCATCACTCCTCACCTCTTCATCGGTTTTGTTTTTGTCGTTTTTAAAATTTTCCATTTTGTTCCCACGAGTAAATAACATTTTATGTCTCAAAATCTAGTGGTTCGCACTAGAGACTAATTTAGCTACCCATTAGTCAAGCTATCAACCTCCCTCACGGTGCGCCGCCGCTTGAAGGTTTGGGGTGATTATTTTATAGAGGTTTTCTTCCTCGCGACCCGGGCGGTTTCATCTTGGCTTGTTCGGGAGGCTGGAAATCGTCAAACCTGCGCGCGAGACGATTCGTGATGACTCTTGAAAACAACTTGTAGACATGGCTAAGAAGTGAGATGGGCCTAAAGTTCTTTAGCTGGGCATTGTTGGCCTTCTTGAAGAAGAGTACCACCACACCGCTGCACCATGCCAGTGGCGTTTTGCCCTCGAGTATGACGGAATCAAACAGCATCTGAAAAGCCTTAAGGAACGGTTTTCCACCCGCCTGCAGGAGTTCAGCCGTGATACCGTCATCACCCGGCGCCTTGTCGTTTTACAGGCTTGTACAGGCTGACGTCCGGGATATCTTCGGTATAGTGTCGGGTCAATCTAGCTCTTGGGTCGTTTGCTAGACTCGCAACGGGCTTGCTGATTGATGTGTACAACTGCCCATAGAATGTCTCGATCTCCCTCAGAAACTCCGGTTTAGCGGATACGATCCTACCATCGTCGGTCTTCAGTCTTGTGAGCTGCCTCTGCCCAATACCCAGATCCCTTGAATCGAAATCGCGTCTTTAATACGCTCGGTGTTAAAGCGGCGGAGGTCTCTTTTCAAGGATTCAGAGATCTGTCTATTGAGCTGCTGGTATTTGCACGCCTCATCTGAAGACTGCAGGATCATCTCACGCCTTTTCTTCATAAGCTTGAGAGTAGGATCAGAGAGCTTTTTGTTTCTATCTGTACGACGGGTCTTGAAAAACTTAGACCCGACCGTATGGACAGCTTCCACGAACCCGTCACTGTATTCGTCCACGGAGCTCCCTAGGCACTCGAAACGATTCTGGAGTTCGAGCTGAAAGCTCTCGGGATTTTGGACCTGGATCTGTGCTGGACGGAGCGTGGACTTCATCAGTCGAGACCTTTCAAGCTTAATATTAATGTTCAATGTGCCTCTTACAGAGACATCATTGAACATTTGCTTCTTGGTTGACATGATGAAGTCGATCTCATTTTTTGTTGCACCATCGGGGCTCTGCCAGGTCCACTTCCTATGTTCACGCATTTTGAAGAAGGAGTTCATCATATAGAGGCCCTCCTTCTCCATAAAAGTGGCCAGTAGGTGACCCCGGTGGTTCCGACGTCCAACTCCAAATTGCCCCACTTGCAGCTCATCCTCGTCTCGTTTGCCCAGTTTCGCGTTGAAATCCCCCATGACAACGGTGAAGTGAGATTTGAAACCATGCATGGCTCTGGTTATATCCTCATACATGGTCTCTACCTCGTCGTCGGGGTGTGCCGAGGTTGGGGCGTAGACCTGTATGACCTTCAGCGAATATCTTGCGGATATTCTGAGTATAAGGTACGCCACCCTGGTCGACACACTCTCAATCTTCACCACGTTGTTCACAAGGGACTTGTGACGATAAACCCGACACCACCCTGGGACTGCCGGTCACCCTCTCGGAAATAGAGCAGGTTGCCGGATTTGAGGATTATCGAGTCCTCCCCCTCTCTTCGGACACCAGAAAACCCTGTAATACTCCATCGCAACCGGCTCGGCGGTCCGAAGTGTGCGCGTGTTGTATGTTGCCAGGTCCAGTCGTCGGTGTTTGTTGGGGTAGCCGGATCCCGTCCAGAGATTCTTAGCACCCCTTGCCATGCCGTAACCTCGACCGCTACCATAGTCGAGGGTAGGCAGGCTGCCGGGCACTAGGGGCCATTTTTTATTTGTGCTATTCATGGGGGGGGGGGTTTGCCATAATCGCCACGCTTGGCAGGCGGGTTGGCGATCGCAGTATGGTTGTTATATGTAGAAGCACAGAGAACGATGCTGCCCATTCTCTGGTTTGTCCCTTAGTCGCCTCTTACGACACCCACGGGAAGACATGGGATGGTGAAATTCTTTACGTCCGGCACCATACGGAACGTCCGTTCCATCCGGAAGGTCCGTTTATCAATCGACTCAATTGCATCAAGCTGGTATTTGACAAATCTGTCCCAAGTAAATAAATAAGTGCAAGTAAACGAGTATGTATGATCGTAGCAGGTGGCGTTTGTCAAGGTATGCGTCAATCAAACACGGTAGATCGAGTTGAACTGATTTAATTTTATTATTTTACATGTACCGACATCCTCCTCCGAAACACCTCCTGTACCTTCTGCCTACTACCATAAGAATAGTGCGTTTTGTAGTTTATGTATGTATGCAAGATTTTGGCAACAGGAAAACGTCGAACACAATGGTTATCATCGAGTTAACTATACCTACTCTTTATTGTTTACTCTCAACTTCAGGCAGTTAACTTTTAGAAACGTTACATAATATTACGCTGTATTCTCCGTAAGGTTAGGCAGAAGTAGTTTCCAAACATTATTTCTTAAAAAAAAAAAATATCACATATTTATATACTTGTTTACGAAATGAGCGTTTAAGGAAAGTTATCTAGCTGTCCCGTTGTTAAAGAAACAACTATACACAACGCGCAAATCCTTATTTGTAACATGTTCTGGACTGGCTCGTTGTGTAGTGGTCACGAGCGCGACTGCTGCGCATGAGCTCCTGAGTTCAATTCCCAGCTCGGGTAAAGTTTCAGTTCTCAGTAGCAGACCGGAGTCAGGACTTGTGTCCGGTTGATAGCAATAGACCCCTAGTACATGAGACTTACACATAACTAGAGACAAGTGGCTGTACAGCAGGGGCAGCTCTGCCTGACTCTTCGGGGAGTACAGCCGTGAAGTTGTTATATATAATAAATGATAAGACGATGTAGGTACCTAAAGTAAAACTACCAATAGGTGCAAAGTATTATATAAGCTATAACAGGAAAATTTATCAAGCAAAAACTTTGATAATGGGTCCCACGTTAATAATTTAAACAAGTGCGTATTAAAATAGACATTAAATATGATGAGGTGCTGCCAGCGAGCGGTGAAAAACGTAGTTTTGGTAGGTTTTTCTTTAAATATTGTTTGTCCCCGCCTGGACGGACTGCGTGAGGAGTGATATGAAAGAAATGAGATTAAGTGAGAGCGTGACGGGTGGTGGACAGGACGGTGCGGAAGAAGAAAACGTGTTGCGCGCACCACAAGTAACTTGAGACAAGAGCAGGATGACGATGATGAATCAGTTTGGTTTTTTTTTTACTATAAAGTTGAAAGAAAACCGGAATGTTTCCAAGTATTCTTATCTCGAATATAATTACTTATCTATGAAAGTTTTTAAGGATAGATGTACGTTAAACTTCACGCAATATCTACTTAACGGATTCTGATGAAATTTTAAAGTAATATAGATCTCAGAATCAGAATAACACATAAAAGTATTTTAATAAGGAAGTAATCTTAGTAACCCGTAAAAAGTGTTCTTCGAACTTCAAAGAAAGACACGACCGAGATAAAAAGTATCCGTTGACCATACTCCAGGACCTGGTCTGCCCGTGTGCTAAGTTGCATCCGAATGCGTTTAGTCGTTAATACCGTAAAGGGTAACGGAGAGACAGTCTTCGGAGAGATCTCTCTTAGGAGGGGGCGCCACCGGTCATGTAAACATCGAGCTCTGTACATATTTATTTTAAAAAAATACTTAACTGTGTAATATATTCCCAAAGACGTAAATAAAGTGAAGCATTAAGTGAGAACTAACTGTGCAAGTGTTATCTTAGCCATACAATAACGAACAATAAAGATATCATTGTGTTAAAGTACGTGATTTAAAAACTGTCATAATTCTGGTTTAAGCAACGCGAGTGGAATCTAATACTAAACCATAAACTTATTATAAATAAATACAAAAAAACTCTGTGTTAAATTTAATATAAAAGTTACAAAAAGTGCGAAAACAATAACAAAATATGAGAAAGTGATTGTGTACTACATAGAACAAAGAACATTGACAAAGAAAAAACTAATACCGACATTTAACTTTTTGTAATGAAATTTTACAAAAACTCGATATAACTGGCCTATATTTTCGACCACTACGCTAACTGTCCAGTTGGTTCGGAACGTTAGCAGCTCGCCTGGTGAATCAGTGGTAACGAGTTCGATCCCAGCGATTGGTTGTACTTTTTGAAAGCTTTAAAATCTTCATTATTTCTTGACCAGTTTGTGTTCGTATGACAAAATCACAACATGAATCAAGTAAATAATATTACCATGAGGAAACAGCAACCAATGGCTAAAATTAAATCACGATCAATGGAGTCTCTGGAACACAGTTTCATTGACACAAGTTTAATGTCTTGTGACGAAATACTGGGGAGAAGCTTAGACCTATCTTCAAATATATGCTCCACGTACATGTTGGAATTGAAGGCAGAAATAAAACAATTAAAATCTCAACTTGAAAGCACACAAAATGAAATGGAGAACATTGTTCTAGAAAACATAGACTTAAAGAAACAAGTATTAAATATGAATCAGGAGCTCGGCGTACTAAAACAATTGTGTAGAAGTCCGTTGACTGGCTTCAATCATAACATGTCAACAGTTTCTAAGAGGAGCGTGCGACGTCGGCTGACAAACAGTTTCTGTGCTTCACCTCTTAAACCTAACGACATTACAAACACCGAGGAAGAAAATGTTAAGACCACCAGGCCATCAGAAAACTTAACTGAAACTGAGCAACTTTATCAAACTAAGTCACAGAAAACATCTTTTAACGGATATAAAAAGGTTGCAGTTAACCCAGCAATCCCAGCATCTACAATGCAGGAAACCAACATCCAAAGGAAGTACAAAGTTTTAATTTTTACTGATGAACAGGAAAGAGATATAGGTGGTCTGCTACGGCGTGACTTAGGAGCGGATTATGAGGTACTGTCTTTTATAAAACCGATGGCACCAACAGATGAAATAGTTAACTCATGTATTTCTTTATGTAAAAACTTTGACGAAAATGACTTTGTAATAATATTGACAGGCACTAACGATGACAATCTGATTACTATGCAATCCTTCTTACACTATAATTTATTTAAAATGTCACACACAAATGTACTCGTTGGAAATGTACACAACGCAAGATACATTGACACATCAAAAATTAATTGTATTCTTAATCTTATAACTGACAACTTGAAGCATGTAGAATTTATTAACAGTGGACAGAAACAAAATACCATAATTAAGTCACGGCTATTTTTAAGAGAAATTTTACGAATTCAGTATCGAAACAACTACAGGAAATACTGCAACAATATAGTGCGCAAAAATATAATTTCTTGGAAAGCCGAAAAATGTAACCCTACAGGGAGTATTAATAAAACTATCCCCCGAAAAAACACTATACCATATTACTTCCATTCAATTTCTAAACCTTTGCCGAAAATTATTTCGGAACCTTCAAATACACAAACTTGTGTCAATGCAGTACAGCAAGATGATGATTTTTTTCGTATGTATAAAAATGGAAGACTCTAGCTTACATAAAACTAGAACTACTAACTGTAATCAAAATGAAATAAGCACACCTAGATTACAAAATATTAATATATTTCACCAGAATTTGTGTGGTATTAGTAATAAGAAGCAGGAATTGGATGTTTATATACAATCTCTTGATTTCAGGGTAGACTATATATGCATTAGTGAACATTTTCTAAACGACAAGTCCACCATTTCGTTTTCTTTAGACAATTATAACCTGATTTCATACAACACCAGACGCAAAAAGACTAGAGGGGGTAGTTTGATACTGGGACATGTGGATAGAAAAGTAGAGAATATAGATGTTATTAACAAACTGTATAAGATGGACAGCTTTGAAATATGTTGTACTAAAGATGTCGATACTGGTCTGTACATTTGCTGTTGTTATCGTAGTCCTTATGATAATAATTTTGAACTTTTTATGACACGTTTGGAAAAATTGCTAGAACATTTATTCAATAGGAAATGCATTATATGCGGAGACTTTAATATAGATTTACTTTTAGATAATAAGAAACGCACTGAATTTGTTAGTTTATTAACTTGTTATAATTTTAGGTATCTTGTTGACTCTGCAACTTTTATTCGAAATGACTCGTATTCGTGCATCGACAATATTTTGACAAATCTGCCTGAATTTTTTGTAAAAGAATGTGAAGTAGACCATAATGGTTTGGCTGATGGACATGGAGGCCTCCTAGGTAGATTTTGTTTGGAATCTCTGACTTGCAGGTCAAGTAACTACAACCAGCATTTTGTTATAAACAAAAGAGTGTTCAATTCTAAAAACGGTTCATGTTTTAAGCAGGGGATTTTGAAACACAACTGGAACAATATAGGAATTAATACATTCATACATAAGTTCTCAGATATTTTTAAAAATAGTTATAGGAAAAAGAAACGTAAAATTAATTTTATAAAAAGCACGAAACTAAATTGGGTCACCAAAGGTGTAAAAGTATCTAGTAAAATGAAACGTTTTTTATGCGGTTATAATGGAAATAGTCTTGAGTCTAGTATTATGGATTACAAAAGAAACTATATCAGAATTTATAGAAAGGTAATCACGAAGGCCAAAAAAATTACGGTTGGGGAAAAAATTTATAATTCAATTAACTCGAGCAAAGAAATCTGGCAAATTGTTAACAAATGTACAAATCGGTCAAAAGTTATGCAAACGGAATCACTACTACTTAAAATTGACGGCAAAATGATTGATGATCCCCAAGAAGTAGCTAACACCTTGGTAAAACTTTTTGATAATACAAGTAAATGTCTAACCGGTAACAATACGAATGAGGTAGGGATCTTGTTACTGCAGCAGAGTACACAGCGGGTTGAAAATGAACTTTGTTTTACTCTTACCACTCCAAACGAAATTTGCGATATTGTCAAAAAAATGGGTAATAAACGTTCATGTGGATATGACGAAATTCCTATATCTGTCATTACAGATCATTTAAATATTCTTGCGGAGCCGTTATCTTGCTTCTTCAATAGGTGCATTACAGAGGGAATTTTTCCGGAACAACTAAAAATTGCCAAGATCATACCGATTCATAAGAAAGGCCCAAAGACTGATCCCAAAAATTACAGGCCTATCTCTTTGCTGCCAACGCTTTCAAAGATATTCGAAAAAATTATCAAATCTCGACTCTTACTTCATATTAACTTAAACAAAGTCCTGCATCGAAGACAATTTGGATATCAAAGAAATGTTGGCACACGAGACGCTATATATGCTCTTGTTAATGATGTTGTTGTTAAAATGAATAATAAATTGAAAGTAGCTGGTTTGTTTCTGGATTTGAGTTCGGCGTTTGATACTGTTGATCACGATTTACTTATAGCAAAATTAAGTCACTACGGAGTAAGGGGCAAAGCCTCTCAACTTCTGTTATCCTACCTAAAAAACAGAAAAATGTTTGTAGAAATCAGTGAGATACAAGATGGACAACGACAAACATATAAATCATCCTTTTATAATATAAGTGCCGGTGTGCCGCAAGGATCTATACTAGGTCCCATATTGTTTATTTTGTTTACCAACGATTTAATCAATTATATAAATAAAATTCTACCCGACATACAACTTGTGGTTTTTGCGGATGACACGAATGCCATCATTGGGGCAAAAGATACAAAAGAACTTGCAAATAAAGTTAATGCCGCGTTATCTTATCTGTATACATGGTTTACTGTAAATAAGTTAAAAATTAATAGTGCAAAAACCAAGGTAATTTTATTCAAAACAACTGCCCGAAATAAAGACACTATGACAATACAACTAAATGATGGCAATATTGAACTCGTGAGAGAAACTAAATTTCTGGGAGTACACATTGATGACTCATTAAATTGGAAAAATGAATTAGCCGCCATTGATGCATCTATATCATCCGCGTGTTATGCTTTAAGAACCCTTAGAGGTGAAATTGACAATAAATATTTAAAAATTGTATACCACGCACTGATTGAATCGAAATTAAGATACAGTATACAATTCTGGGGAAACAGCTATAATTATAACAGTCAACGAGCTTTTGTCCTTCAGAAAAGAGCTATACGTACCATTGTCCGTATTTCACAAATTGAGAGTTGTCGTCCACATTTCTTAAATTTAAAGATCCTTACAGTTCCCAGTCTCTACGTTCTAGTCCTTCTGACTAATTTAAAAAAGTACATACATGAGTATGAGACGGATGAGGAAAGACGAGTTAGGGAGAGTACACGTAGGAAAGATTTGAAAAATAAGATAAGTCCTCATTTTAACATTGTGAAACATAGTTCACAATATCAAGCAGTGCAATTATTCAATAGGTTACCATTAGAATTAAAAAGCTTAATCTATACGTCTTCATTTAAAACGAAGCTTCAAGCATTCCTACTGGATAAATGTCTCTACTCCGTTGACGACATGTAATATACCTATATAATTGTGATAATGCGCCGACTGATATTTTTTGTCCGTTTTGTTTGTCAGTTTTTAATTTTTAAATGACCTTCGTAGAAAGCTGACATGAATTTTTACACCAATTTAATTGTATATTTCATTTTCTTTTATAATTCTTTTTCAATCATGATTTTAATTTGTATTTTATGTGTGATAATATATATATTTTTTTTTTTTTTTTTTGTTTTGTTAATGTTTAATTATGACTTATGATTTTATGAATGTGTTTTTTATACTTATGCCATTATTTATTACTTGTTATTATTTTTATGATTTCAAATACAATGTAAATTGTTTGTGAATAAATTGAATTGAATTGAATTGAGTCAGAGATACTTTCGCCTTTATAATAGATAAGAGAAGGGGAAGTAAAAAACTTTTTAACAAAAAAACAAACCGACTGCCAAAGAAACACTGCAAAACGAAAAATAACTTTCTTTTCCGAAGTCGGTGTCTTTGGTACCTATTGTTTTCCGTGTTTCGACACCGACTTCGGAAAAGAAGTTTTTTATTTATCTCTTTTTAGTTTTGATAGGTACTTCCAAGTGCCATAAAATTCATATATAGCCAAAGTACATCTCATGACGATTCCAATAAGCCCATACACGACTAGGATACATTGTTTTATTTCGGAGTACCAGTGCCTACCTGCCGGCTTCATCATCAGATCAGTTCGATGGTACCATTTTCATCAGCACTATGTATTTATAGTATTTGTTTCATCATAGTCGTTAAACTATTCGAGATATCTTATAACCCATGACATACTTAGCATTAAGGAATTCTATTGACCATCTGTGGTCTTCTTCACCAGTTCCACTTCACCAAATGTTACTTTCTGAGTGCAGATGATTGCAGTGTTGATAAAATACCAAAATCGCTATATTTATGCCTATAATATTTGAGGAGTTCCCTCGATTTCTCCAAGATCCCATCATCAGATCCTGACTTGATGACTATGGGACCAACTGGGAGGTATACCCTTTCAAACAAAAGAAGAATTTTCCAAATCGGTCCAGGCGTCTTACAGTAATCGGGGAACATACATAAAAAAAAAAAAAGATTCCGACGAATTGAGAACCTCCTCCTTTTTTTGAAGTCGGTTAAAAAGTACATCGATTGAAGCCGCGGGCGGCACATAGTTTGTAATATCCTTGTTTATAAAGCGTATTTTAAGGAAAAATATCTAAGTTATCCTTCCTAGCTGTTCCGTTGTAACGAATCACTTTGACACGAGGTCTTTTCACCTTCAACGAAAATTTGATACACAATGCGCAAATCCCTATTTTCTAACCGACTTCCCAAAACGGAGGTTCTCAATTCAAAAGTTTATATTTATATTTGTTTTTATGTATGTTCGGGCATAACTCCGTCATATATAAACGGATTTGCAAAAGTTTTAAACAACATTTAAATTTGGTAATGATTTGATGAAGAACTTCGGATATATACAAAATAACTCTTGAATAAATAACGGCAAATCTCTCGGGATTGCTGCAATCGCATGTCTGTTTATTGTTGCTCTAAACGGGTACGCAGATGTGTACAGTTTATCCTGGTACACTCTTATTCCACTGGTTAGGTATATTCAGGTAACATGTTATTCGTGTAATCTATTTTGGCATCACTGTGGGCACCTTACTAAAGAACTTGTCCATTAGGTATGTACCACTAAAAAGTGAAAAATAAAAAAGACGTGTGGCACTCGGGGACTGCCGCGGTAAAGGTTTTGCTTAGCATTTTTTATCAACTTACGCAATTATATATTTTTATTTTTTATGCTAAATCTCAATCCCGATTTTGAGGCCGACCTACATATACTAGTAAACTAGTATACGTGCCGAGCCCTCAGGACACCTCCTCCGGAACACCCCCATCTAATTTTAATTCGAGCATAATTATACATTATCATACAGTCAGCAAAAATAAAAACTTCTTTGTCAAGCGGAACCTTACCTCCGAACTGGAAAACGCGGCACCAAATTCTGCGTGGCATACAGTATTACCACTGGCATAAGGCCACTTTAAATTGCCACGCATAAGTGACCCGTATTCTTAGGGATATAAGGTCGTTTTCTTTGACTATCAATTATTATTAAACGCCAGACGTACAAAATCCTCCATCACAGGACGACCCGAGCCGACACTTTTCTAGAACCGACCTCGAGCCGCCAGCAAGAACGAACCGGCGACCAAATCATAAAATAAAATTAAAAAATCCCATATCTTGGAAACGGCTGGAGCTAGCTCAATTCTAAGATAAATTTTGCCCCCCTGCCCGCCGTCACTTCAAGCCAGAGAACAAGATAGCATAACCCCCCCCCCGTTAACTCTTTACCTTCCCACCGCAAAAAAATGTTTACCTCTGTACGGGTCTACCACCGTACAGTACGTTTACCTGGGTCATCATTATTGCGCCACCCGCTCAGTATGTTTCCATCATTTATATTATTGCACTTACACAGCAATAGTTCAGTACGTAATTCGGCGGCATTCCGTGCGCGTGACTCATAATCCCATATCGTTCACCATAGTATAAATTAGTCTTAATTTCATATTTGTGGAAACAGACAATACAGTGAATTTATTAACCTTAAACTGACTTTCATCTCTTATCTCATCCTTTATCTCTATCTTAACCCAACCCCGAACATTGGTCCTTCGAGCACGTTAGCGAGACCGAAACGCGTGTGCAAAACGTTGTGCTTTGTTCTTTTGTGTGTGCGTTTTACCAGTTTCGTTATACGCAATTAGAAACCTTGGAAAATACAGTGTGTTTCATCTCGTGATCCCGGTGCCTAGGAAGGCGCCACTTTGCCTCATCTCGTGATCCCGGTGCCTAGGAAGGCGCCACTTTGCCTCATCTCGTGATCCTGTTCAATCCCGGTGCCTAGGAAGGCGCCACTTTGCCTCATCTCGTGATCCCGGTGCCTAGGAAGGCGCCACTTTGCCTCATCTCGTGATCCTGTTCAATCCCGGAGCCTAGGAAGGCGCCAATTTGTTACATCTCGTGATCCCGGTGCCTAGGAAGGCGCCACTTTGCCTCATCTCGTGATCCTGGTCAATCCCGGTGCCCAGGAAGGCGCCACTTTGTGTCATCTTGTGATTTTATTCGATCCTAGTGCCTAGGAGGGCGCCACTCATCTCGCGATCCTGTTCAACCCCGAAGAAACCCTACAAGTAAGGTATCTTTCTTCTTACTTTTACTATGGCTACAATGGAAGACATTTTAGCTACTCAACAGCGAATCATTGTAGACATAGATAGACTTTACTCCAACTTCAAGAAAGATGGAGCAGAGCGGAAGACACCCGACTACCTACGTCGACGATTAGAAAGCCTAGAGCAATATTTTACGGAGTTTCATAACAATCATATGAATTTGTTATCCTTTGGTGATCGATCTCATGCGTATTTCACTACCGATCAGTATGACCAAATGAAGGTGAAATACAGCAATATTAAAACAGCCATTCAGAATTATAAGCCTTCTACAGACAGACCTCAAACCCCTGTTTTGAAACCCCCTACTTTTCAACCATCTTCAATATCTCAAACCTCGGATCTCTCATCTCAAAATAATCCTCCTAAGGATAGCGTAAATATAGAAGACCTCTTGAAGAAACAAGCTACTAATTTTAGGGCATTTTCAAGAGAAGCTGCTGAGATTGATCTCAATCTTATATCTGAAAAGTGGGAGTTTGAAGACATCCTAAAAACGTTAAAAACTCGTTGGGCAGCTATTGACACCCTACACTGGGAACTGGACAACGAGCTCAACGGCTCCAACGCCCAGTACGACGAGCAATTCTCAAACTACGAGAAATATTATAAGACTCTGAAAAGGGATATTAACCGAAAGATGTGGTCGGTGGCTCATATTGAGAAATCGACCCCAAAAATGGAAATAGCTACCTTTGAAGGAAGTTCTACGTCCTGGATATCCTTCAAAGATCTCTTTACAGAAACTGTACATAATAATCCATCGTTATCGAACGCCCAAAAAATGCAATTTCTGAAAAGTAAGACCAAGGGCGAGCCGGAAAAATTAATACAACATCTTCAAATAAGTTCAGACAACTACCCCGTTTGTTGGAATATCCTTACGCATCGCTATGACAATAAGCGTCGTATTTTTACATCTCATCTCAAAAACCTCCTAAATATCCCGACATCTCAGCAAAAATCAGTGAGTCACCTCAAACGGATCCACGATACAACGTACGAAAGCGTGAACGCTATAAAAAATCTCGGAATCGATGTATCTACTTGGGATCCCTTTCTCGTATGTATCCTAGCGGAGAAATTAGACTCTGAAACCAACGATGACTATATAGATTCGTTGAAATCTCCAAAGGAGTTACCAGTATTGGAAGAATTTCTTCGGTTTTTGGAGAATAAATTTACGTCGCTGGAAACTTCACGGAAGAAACAAGAACCCTTCTTTCAAAGGTCATCTCAATCCCAACACGCATCTTCATCATCTAAAGACTATCTTAATAACCAACAATCTCATTCAAAAGGATTTTATTCTCGTTTCAAACAAAATAACAACACCACAAATCATACTTATTCGACAAACCAGGTCATTTCGCAATCGTCAAAGTCCAATTGGAAAAATAACGAAAGACGTAAGCAATGTGGTATTTGCAATGCAAGCGATCATCGCATACAAAATTGCCAAAAGCTGGCAAAAATGCATCCATCGGCTCGTAGAAACGCAATCGCAAATTTGAACCTTTGTGTCAACTGTTTGCACTACCACGAAGGCAGAAAATGCCTTTCGGAAGTAAAGTGTAAAGAGTGCAATAAAGACCACAATACGATTCTGCATGAATGTTTTACGTCAAGAAACGCTAATTCGGATGCGTCGCAAACGAGGCCGAACACGGCCACTATTACGAAATCTCCACCTCAGCATGACATGAACACCTTAGTATCTATGCAAAATGACGCTACAGAAATACTCCTCGCGACAGCAATTATCAAGGTTCAAGCAGCTGACGGATCTTACGAAAGAATGAGAGCTCTTCTAGATCAGGGATCTCAGACCTCAATCATTACTGAACGAGCTGCACAGCTCCTAAACCTGCGTCGGCAAAAATGCACTGGACTTATCTCTGGAATCGGAAACGACCAAAAAAGCTGTAAGGGCATGATCTCTATTAAGTGTATGTCAGTAATTAATGACTTCACTTTTGAGTCCGACGTATTTATAATGAAAAGACTAGTCAAGAACTTGCCTAGTTGTACCTTCACTAAACCCAACTGGCCAACTCTTAACCAAATAACCTTAGCTGATCCTGAATTTAACAAAAGTAGGCCAGTTGATATCTTATTCGGTGCTGACGTTTATTCCCAAATCCTATTGGATGGTATCTGCCGTTCCGAGGGAATGTTACCCATTGCCCAGCAGACACAGCTGGGATGGATCCTAAGCGGTAACTGTAAAACATTTCAGTGCAATGTGATCCTAAACAATCTCACCGATATCCAACAGTTCTGGGAAATGGAGGATATTCGCGAACCCTTATCAATATCTCAAGAAGATCAAGCTTGCATTGACTTCTTTCAATCCTCAACCTCAAGGCGCGAAGACGGCAGCTATGTCGTGAAAATACCTTTTAAAGAAAATTTTTAAGAACAGTTGGGCGAATCTAAAAATAAATCCATTGCGCAATTCTTTCAAATAGAAAGAAAATTAATTAAGCAACCAGACTTGGCACGTGATTATAAATTGTTTATGTCCGAGTATTTAGAGCTCGGACACATGATCCCCGTTGCGACACATGTCAACGTAACCCCAGAGTGCTACCTTTCGCATCATGGCGTACTTCGAGCTGAGTCATTAACTACAAAATTACGAGTTGTTTTTAATGCCTCTGCAAAAACCTCTACGGGTCACAGCCTCAACGATCTTATGTGCAGGGGGCCGAACCTGCAGCAGGATCTCTTAAGTCTTATCCTAAAATGGAGACAGTTTAAATACGCATTTACGGCTGATATTGAAAAGATGTTCCGTAACATTTGGCTACATCCTGATCAACAAAAGTTCCAGAAAATTATTTGGAGAAATCATCAATCCCAACCTTTGCAAGAATATCAGCTAGCGACTGTCACCTACGGTACAAAGGCCGCACCCTTCTTGGCCATGATGACACTGAAACAACTTGCCATCGATGAAAGGCCAAATTATCCCAATAGCAGCGCTCCGGATATATTAGAAACCTCTTTTTACATGGATGATCTCATGCATGGTGCTCATACTGCGACAGCTGCTAAACATCTCAAAGCAGAAATGACAAACCTTCTTAAGTCAGGCGGCCTCAATCTTAGAAAATGGCGCTCGAACTTGCCGGAACTCTTAGACGATCATATTAACCCTCAAGATGAAGAATTTCATTTTAAACAGCCAGAATCTACAAAGGCTTTAAGCCTTCGCTGGAATCCAAAAGAAGACTATTTTATCTTTCATCCAATAGAAATTACCACAGAAGGCATCCCAACAAAACGACAATTCTTGTCAGAAATCTCAAAAATCTTTGACCCCTTGGGCTGGGTTTCACCAGTCACAATAAAACTCAAAATATTATTTCAAGAAACATGGAAAACGGAATTAGGTTGGGATCAACCGATTCCTCATAATATTGCCCTGGAATGGAATAAAATAAAGGCCGACTTACCTTATATATCCCAATTTAAAATACCTCGATGGATACAAACCATGGAGAATGATATAATTGAGCTTCATGGGTTTTGTGATGCCAGCACAAAGGCCTACGCTTGCGTTGTTTATTGTAAAATTACAAGAAACCACAAGACATACATTACTCTTGTTGCTGGAAAATCTAAAGTGGTACCTCTGATAAAATCAATATCGCTCGCTTGGAACTTAGTGGAGCTCTTTTATTATCAAAACTTATGGCCAAAATAATCTCACCCCTATCTGATCTCAAAATCCAAGCTTATGGCTGGGTAGATTCCATGGCAGTACTAGGATGGATAAGTGGTGAACCAGAAAAATGGAAACCCTTTGTTGCCAATCGAGTAAAAATGATTTGCGAAATTATCCCACAAAATAGGTGGCGGTATGTGAAATCCCAAGAAAATCCCGCAGATTGCGCTAGCCGTAGTCTGACCGCATCCCATTTAGCAAATCATTCACTTTGGTGGCACGGACCCGATTGGTTACCTCAATACAATCCTGAAAAGAATCCAGAAACCATCTTATATAAAACAACTGAAGATCTCAGAAAGAAAAAGCTAGTAAACACTATTACTGCTGACTCTAGCAATTCCGTTATAAAACAATTATTAGAAAAATACAGCAGTTACAAGAAAATTATACGAGTTCTAGCCTATGTAAACAAATTCAAAGACATCTTGATTTACAAAAAGAAGCGTGAAAACTATCTGACTTTGCATGACCTCAAACGAGCGACAGAAATGTTACTAAAATATGTGCAACAAGAACACTTTTTCAAGGAAATATCTCAACTTGAAAAAGGTGATCCTTTAAGCAAAAAAAGCCAGATCTTGAATCTCAATCCTATCTTAGACAACCACGGAGTACTCCGTGTCGGTGGACGGCTAAAACATTCGAGTTTAGACCCCGAAATGAAGCATCCCATTATCATCCCAAATCAAACTAAATTAGCTGATCTTATAATAGATGAATCCCATAAATTAGTATTCCATGGTGGAGTTAAAATGACGAATGGATTTATACGACAAAAATATTGGATAATTGGAGGAACCCGCGCTACAAAAAAACGATTAAGAACGTGCGTAAAGTGTAGGAGACACGATCCCATTCTACAACATCAACTCATGGGTGACTTGCCTTCATCCAGATTAAATCCTAGTCGACCCTTTCATCACACCGGTATTGACTACACTGGACATGTTTTGGTGAAAGCGAACAAAGGTCGCGGCATCAAAACAGATAAAGGATACGTTGCAGTATTCATATGTATGGTTACAAAGGCCATACATTTAGAACTCGTATCTGATCTCACAGCGTCGGCTTTTATTGCAGCGCTCAGACGTATGTCAGCCAGAAGAGGAGTTCCCGGGCACATCTACAGTGATCAAGGAACTAACTTCATTGGAGCTAACAAGATCCTAAAACAAGAAATCTTAGAAATCTCAAAAATCTTATCAAGCCAAGAAACATTATCAATCGTCGCAGAAATGAACATTGAGTGGCATTTTAATGCTCCGTCATGGCCTTCTGCTGGCGGACTTTGGGAAGCTGCGGTGAAAAGTTTAAAACATCATCTGAGGCGTGTTGTTGGTGAGCAAAAACTCACCTACGAAGAATATAGCACCCTCCTGTCTCAACTCGAGGGTTGTTTAAACTCTCGACCACTTTGTCCTTTGAAGGAGGATCCCGAGGACATAGACTTTTTAACCCCGGCACACTTTCTTGCAAGTGGGCCTACCTTAACGATCTTTGAAACAGAAAATGATCTTAGGACTCGGTGGCACTTGGTACAAAACATATATAGACATATTTGGACCCAGTGGAAAAATGAATATCTCTCACAGTTATCCATTAGAGCTAAATGGAGACAACCTCAAAGGAATCTCAATCTCAACGATATTGTTATCATCAAAGATGAAAACCTCCCACCTGGGAAGTGGGCTCTAGGGCGTATAGTAGAACTGCATCCTGGTTCTGACGGATTCGTCAGAGTCGTTACAATTAAAACCAAAAATGGTTTCCTAAAACGGCCTGTTGTTAAGCTATCTCTATTACCAACGGACAGAGACAATGATCCTCCTAGTGACACGAAGGTTAAGGATGAAGCACTAAGGAAGAAAAATCCCAAGCGTATCTCCTTCTCGACCATAGCTCTGTCAGTAACGCTATTCTTATTGTCACTAATTAACTTATCTCAAGCATCTTATAGTTTTACCCATTTGACCAACAACAGCGTTTATTTCGATAAAATCTCCAACATGCATCTTATTAGAGACGATTGGCGTTTAATTGTTTATTATGACACATATCCCTACAAAGAAGGCACGTCGGCACTCGAGAAGTATATAAATTATCTTGAAACATTATGCTCCACTATTAAAGAACACACACCTTGCGTCGGTATCATCTTACAACTCGGGCACGAGTTCGAAGAAATTAAACATTATGATAGTATGTTGACAATGAATGAATCATTTGTAACTGGAGACGAGCGGCGGCGCCGGCGTCGTGGTCTAATAGACGGAGTAGGCTACGTTGCAAACAGCTTGTTTGGCGTACTAGATCAGCGTTTTGCGGAGAAATACGCACAAGACATCGACCTTTTGAAAGAAAATGATAAACATTTGTATAACCTCTGGAAAAACCAAACCTCAATCGTGGAAGCTGAGTTTAATCTCATGAAAAGAATGGAGAAAGCTGCGAACAAACATCATAAATCGATAAATCAAAAGATTAATTACCTTAAGGAATCCTATCAAGATCTTCAACGCCATGTACAGAACATGACTTTAGTTACCGATTTCTTAGCATCTGCTATGACGGCGAATAACTTACTGTATAGCCTCAGGAAAATACAAGACTCCATTCTTGATACGGTAACTAATATTTACAATGGAAAATTGGACTTCCATCTAATATCTCCTAAACAGCTGAGAACGGAATTAAGTTCTATATCAGCACATATCCCCAAAGATATAGCACTTCCTGTCAACCATTTCAATCTCAAAGATCTCTACAACTTGATAAAGGTGCGGACTAAGTACCATAGTAAGTATTTGATCATTGAAATAAGAATACCCCTCATCGAAAGAGACCTTTACGAAATCTTTAACCTCATTCCAGTCCCACGATTATTGAACCACGACATGATACATGTGAAAGTTATCTCAAGTTTTGCTGCCATTAACCTCAGGAAAGGCTCATACGTAACCCTTACTGATGCTGATCTCCAGTCTTGTATTAGACAAAATGCTGGGATGATTTTATGTCATACAAAAAACCCTATAAATATCCTAAAAGATGACCACAGCTTGTGTGAAACAATCCCACACACAAGAACCTGTGAAACTATTATAACCCCTTGTAAAAACATTTGGAAAGAATTAACAGTGAATAATAAATATTATTATTTTTGTTGCAATGAATGCAACCTTAAACTTCTCTGTGATGGCGAAATTACCGCCGTTAAATTGAGGAATGCAGGTCTGTTGAATGTGGAGGAAGGCTGTATGATAAAGACGGACAATTTCGTTGTCCATTCTTATAAAAGGCTGTCTAGCAAAATGAGTACTGGTGCAAGAATTATTGCCCCACAAATATCACCTATTAATCATATATTCAACATATCTACCCCTGAATCTCCTGAAATTAATCCTAATAATTCTGAAATATTGCGACAATTTGAAGAAATACAGAAAAAGATTGAGATCATGAAACAAACTGAACCATTGAGTGATAAAATATCCTATCACGACGTACATCTTTATAGCGTCTTGTATGCTCTAATCTTTGGAATCCTGATAACTGCGGCGGTATACTGTTGGCGGCGTCACAGGCGGTCAACACGTCGAGAACCCTCGGTGCCTGCTGGAGAGGCATCTACGGCTACTGCAATCTCTTCACATCCCGGAAATGAGAGTGAGTGTAGTGCGGTTAGGGAAAAAAGGCAATCTTTAATCGAAGTGAAAAGTGCAGTGAATGAGTGTTGTAATCTTAGGGAAAAGGGTCAATTTAATCAATCTGTGAAAAGTGTTCCCAAAGATCTTATTAAATCTAGCGAGTGTTTACAAACAGAAGACAGGGTCTCGTCCCCTGTTTTTCGCGTATTTTCCCTTCCCGATCTAAGATAAATCGTTGCTAGACTACTTGTAATTGTTCGAAATATCGTTCGTCACTCACTACTAATCCTTATCCCTGTCATATAGTTGATAAGTTGAATATTGTTTATCATCTTGTAAATCTCATCTCCATATTTATCCTACTAACACCTATCTTTGTCCCCGGGAGCATGTACGGGTCTACCACCGTACAGTACGTTTACCTGGGTCATCATTATTGCGCCACCCGCTCAGTATGTTTCCATCATTTATATTATTGCACTTACACAGCAATAGTTCAGTACGTAATTCGGCGGCATACCGTGCGCGTGACTCATAATCCCATATCGTTCACCATAGTATAAATTAGTCTTAATTTCATATTTGTGGAAACAGACAATACAGTGAATTTATTAACCTTAAACTGACTTTCATCTCTTATCTCATCCTTTATCTCTATCTTAACCCAACCCCGAACAACCTCAGTCTAAAAATATCAAAATGAAACTTCTATAAAATCGCGCAACAAACCCCCCCCTCAACCTTCTTCTAACAATAACAAACACAACAAAAAAATAATAAGCGAAATCGGTCCAGCCGTTCTCGCGTGATGCCGTGACCAAGGCAAATAGGGATTCATTATCCGACTGCCGAAGGAGGGTAATGTGTTTATCAGTCTATGTATGTATGTTTGTTTCAATGTGGCGTACTAGAGACCAAACGCGTTGGCCGATTTTGATGATTCTTACGTCAATCGATTCGTCTTAATCCTGCGAGTGTCACTGGCTACATTGAAATTGGAAAAACAAAAATGGCGGATTTTGGGCGCCATTTTCTGGAGAGAAAAAATTTTTTCGTTACGGAATTTCTTGATTCGGTCGCCACGCTCAATTTGACTGAATTTTGGAAGGCGGTGTCAAAAAACGAAAACAGGAACACCTACTTCCGAAATTAAAGTTATTTTTAACTTTGTAGTGTTTTTTTTTTAAGTCTGTTGTATTTTTTTGTAAAAAAGCTTTTTAATTTTTTACTTTGTCCGAGCCGGGCTTCAAACCCAGGAACCCTCATGTTGAGCAGTAGCTGCAGTTGCGACCACTAGACTAACGAGGTATTTACTAATAAGGAAATTATGTAATAAATGTATTAATTAATATATTTACTTTAATTCAACTAAAACACTCATATCAAATACAAGATAAAATCGCAACAATATTTGACACCACTACGGTAAAATAATTATTTAATACATAAATATGTGTGTGTGCTCTAAAAGCGGTATAGGAAAACATAGTGAGGAAACTGGCAATTCCTAGAACAAATAATTCGAAGACGTGACATCCACCAACCCGCACTAGGTCTACGTTGGCGCAGTGGTTGAGCGATTGACTGTTGCGTTGCGTGTCGCGGGTTCGATTCACGCATGGAACAAATATAATATTTGTACGACCTACAGATAGTTGTTCCGGCTCTGGGTGTTGTGTATGTGAATTTATATTTGTAAACGCACCCACGATACAGGAAGAAATGCCTAGTGTGGGGCAAAGATTAAAAAAACCGGCCAAGTGCAAGTCGGACTCGCGCACGAAGGGTTCCGTACTATTATCGCAAAAAACGGCATAAAAATCACGTTTGTTGTATGGGAGCCCCACTTAAATATTTATTTTATTCTGTTTTTAGTATTTGTTGTTATAGCGGCAACAGAAATACATCATCTGTGAAAATTTCAACTGACGAACTATCACAGTTTATGAGATACAGCCTGGTGACAGACAGACAGACAGACGGACCGCGAAGTCTCAGTAATAGGGTCCCGTTTTTACCCGGGTACGGAACCCTAAAAAGAAGAAAAATAAAATATCAGCAGTAGATGCCAAATATAATATATTTGGAATTTTTGTTTGTCTGTCACGGACGATGTTTTTACATTGTTGACACAATAGTGACTGCACGACGATGGATGCGGTTTTCAAAGTTCCACTATTGTTGGTTTCCCTCTCACGGAGAGGAGGCCTGTGTCCCAGCAGTGGGAACATTAATAGGCTGATGATGTGATGTGTGATTATTGTTGGTCTAACAAAAAAATATAGTAAATGATACGTCGCCTAGAAGTCGAGTTACCAATATATGAGTGTTTTCCTTGAGTGATTCAGTACGGGCTGTGGTACAGGGAAATCGGAATCTATAGGAGATACCATGAAACTGTCTGAGGAATCTTAGTTGATTTGTTGTGAGAACAATTTTTCCATGGACAAATTTTTGGTCAAGCTTGAGTTGTCGATGAAAATTGCAATTTTTCCACGGTTATATAGAATATTATTCAAATTGCGCGGCATTGATACAAGAAGTCAAAAATGTTACAATATTGCAAATATATACGGGTTGAGCACATACATTATTATCATCATTTATTTATTTATTTATTTAACTTACACACACTATCTTACAGGTTGAACCCAATACAATAGAATGGTTAAAATCTTAATCTAAAATTAGACTTTACTTAAATGTATAATAATAATATAAACCTAAACTTCTAACAATATTGAAATCATCTAAACTAATATAAAATTAAACTTTACTTATCTAAATTTTAATTATAACTAACAAAATTCAACAAAACTCTTGCGAATTCACTCCAATTGCACGAAAATATGTCCAGCCTCTCATGTAATTCATTGAGAACACCGATTGTGCGGGTGAGAGGTGTTTTTGGCAATAGATTGGTTCTAGCAGCAGGCACGGCCAGCAGTGGCGGCCGCCGCCGCCTCCACACGTACCGATCTGGCATGCACATCTTCAGGTGACGCAGCACACCCGGGTTATGTGCTACTCCACGCAGGAGCTTTAGTGCGTACGCCGCGAGTGTAAATTCCCGGCGCACTCTGAGTTCGTTGTACCCCACCATTCCCAGTACAAACAGTGTAGGATACATTAGCGGGTAAAATGGGTGAACTCCATAAAGTTTGAAATACAAGTGTCTTGAAAATTTATTTTGTACTCGCTCCAGCATGACATCGTATTTCACTTCATGAGGAGCCCAAATCACCGCACTGTGCTTCAAGTGACTCTTAACCAACGCGTCATACAGCACCCTGAGCGTGGTAATATTTGTGAAACCTTGCGACTATCTCAGCACGAAACCCAGGTTTCTGTACGCTTTCTTGCAAATCTTAACTATATGATCCCGGAAAGAGAGATCCGGGGTAAGTAGTACTCCTAGATCTCGCACCTGAGACACTCGCTGCAATGGCGCTTCCTCTACTTTGTATTCGTAGTCTAAGGCATTCTTCGCCCGCGTAAATGACATCACTGAGCATTTCGCTGTGTTGAAATAGAGTTTATTTTTATGGCTCCACTCTACCACTCTATCTATGTCTTCCTGCAATCGCTCACAGTCCGACAAACTCTTGACCTCGAGTAGCAATTTGAGGTCATCTGCAAACAATAAACATAACTATGTTTGACTACGTCTGGTAAGTCATTTATCATTAGAATAAATTCGAGAGGACCCAAATTGCTGCCCTGGCTCACGCCGGATCTGGTGTAGTATGGCTCGGATTTGAACCCGTTGTAGTCAACATACTGCTGTCCGTTTTCCAAGTAGCTGGCGAAGAACCGTAAAAGATGCGATGTACAGCCAATTTTTGCCAGCTTCAATCATGCTATACCTACTAGGAGCTAAGCAGTCGAACCATCATTACATTATAAGACCGTCTACTATATACACATTGTCAACGGAATCCGTAGACTGGCGGAGTATAGCTCAACCTACCAAACCGTACGTTGTGGGTTCGATCTCAAGCTTTCACAATTATTTTTTATTTATAATTAACCCATTTTTATGTTTTTTATACCTGTCTAATATTTCCAAATAATTATAATTTCTAATATTTTTATTCTTTCTAAGTTTATGGCAATATGATTTTAAATATTCTTATGAAAAGTAATGCAGTGAATAATAAATTTATTAAGTCAGTAAAGTGAGGAGGTAGCAAGTTGAAATTAATATTTGATATTTATATATTTACCCTCGCACTGGATCGCCTTGCACCAGTTACACCAATGGAGCACAAACTTACAAATAGCGATGCAGCAATAAGCGATGTCCAAGATAAACTTAGAAAGTACATATGTTTTGAAAATGTCACATTGGTACTTGCCCGGATTTGGACCCACGACGTCAAGCACGAGAGGTGGAGGTCGAGTGGATGAGCCACTGGGCCACCACGACACATGATATACTCAGGTCTGTATTATCCTGCTAACACGGTAGTCGGTTTCATCATCAATCTTTCGAGTTAGATAAGTATGTTTTAGTTCTTAGGTCCTAGCAAGTTCCGGCAAGCCAACCCAGCCAACGAGGCCCGGGTGCCTCTCTCCTCACTTAAAATCCTATCTTAGTGTAAAAACGGAGAAATTCTTAGTGGAAAAGGTAATCCTAAAACCATCCAATTTTAAAGGTTGCAAGCACGAATGCTGGTAGTTGGTCTACTGAGAGTTGCACCGATGTAGTCGATCGATACGATACGTATCGATCATTTTAAATTGAGAGAATTTTTAGATTTGTTGTCTCATTTTTTATCGAGTGTTTTGCACATTATTAGAATTAAAAGCCGGTAGATAACGTGAGCAAAGCCGCGGGCACAGCTAGTAGGTAATAAATAAAAAAAAAAGTTAATTAAAAAAATCAAAAAGCCCGACTACTTGAAAAGCAAACTAAAAAGACGTAAAAAAGAAGAAAATCATGCTGTGCAGTCGGAGGATACATCTGGTTTAGGTCCGCCAGCTCGCGAATAAGTAAGATTTTTTTAATTAACTTTTTAGAATTAGGTACATTTAAACATATAAGTATTATATATTTTTGAAATCGCCTCTTAAAATCCTTTATTTTGATACCCCACACGATGGGTTTGGAAGAAAAAAAAATTTTTTCCCTACAAAATGGCGCCCAAAATCCGCCATTTTTGTTTTTTCCAATTTTAGGATTAAGGCAAATCGTTTGACGTAAGAATCATCAAAATCGGCCAACGCGTTTGGTCTCTAGAACGCCACATAGGAACAAACATACATACTTAGACTGATAAACACATTACCCTCCTTCGGCAGTCGGGTAAAAATTTAGGACACACAAGAAACTTGGTTTTTCGGCGTTTTGAGTGTTTTTGTTTTCGCTTTGTTGTAAAAATGGTAACTTATAAAAGCATAAAACTAACGAATTAGAATTGCTATTATTGTAATATAAACGGTCATTCCTCATATCCATGGCCACGATACCAGAGAGGAAGTCGCGGTTCACGATATCACAGAACCGCTAATTATTCTGAAAAACAATTATTTTAGGAGCATTATCGTTTTATGTTTGTGAACATTGTTAATTAACACCAAATTAGATTAATCCAATTAGCCGACCGTCAGTGTACCCGTTCTAATCTATTGAACTATTCCATAAATACAAAATTGTCCTCGTGTTTTATTTTCAGTAATGATCCTCTGAAAACCCTAACTAATAACAGGTGAATCTGTTAAAGTGTATGTTTGTAAATGGCAGGGAGTACTGAATCGATAACGATAATTATTTCACTGATACACTGAAGCTTTACTATCTTGCTACTGTGCCTAAATCTTGTGAATATAACGGCAATTAAGCGTCAAATTTATCAGTTTGGTCACAAAATATAATAATCTAAATAGGTACAAAATGACGTTTACTATTTTACAGAAAGTCTTCGATTACAATTCATGTTCCACGTGTTCGCCTCTGTTCCGCACACATACTCCCATGCTGTGTCTTAATCTACTTTTCACTAAACCAGTTGTTAAACCCCTTCTTATTTCATTTGCCGCATCAATTCTCTGCCTAGGCCAATAGACAAAAAGTCGGCAATTAAAAAAAAAACAAGGTCCAATATCATGAAATTATTTAAGTTTGGGGTTCGGTGTTTCATAGTCAAATCAGTCACGAATGATAGAAACTACAACCTCCTAAACGATCTAGGTAGGTTTAACTTGTAGTCCTGTACAATATAAATGTAACTGATTGCTCAATGTACATGGAAGATATATGAGAAAAGTTATTATCGGGGACTTTATCAACGCAATTCAGATACGGCTTAACTGATTTAGGTGCGGTTATCACTACTGTATCGTGAACTAAAACAAAAAAATAGTTCATCATCATCAGCTTTATAATGTTCCCACTGCTGGGACACAGGCCTCCTCTCTGTGAGAGAGGGAATGGGCACTAACCGGTGGGTTAATGCCCATTCCGAAACTAACTTTCTTTTCCGAAGTTGGTGTCTTTTGTACCCATTGTTTTCCGTTATTCGACACCGACTCTTGAAAAGAAAGTTATTTTTCGCTTTGTAGTGTTTTGTTTTGGAAGTCGATTTGATTTTTTGTTAAAAAGATTTTTATTTTCCTCTTTTTAGTTTTAGTAGGCATTTATAGCTAAAGAACATCTCATTACGACTAGGCCAAACACGACTAGGATACTTTGTTTTATTTCGGAATTCCAGTAGCCATTGTGGTCTCCTTCATCAGTTCCACTTCACCAAATGATACTTTCTGTGTGCAAATAATTGCATTATTGATGAAAATACCAAAATCGCTAATATATGTATGCTAGTAAGCCTATAATATTTGAGGGGTTCCTTCGATTTCTCTAGGATCCCAATATCAGAACCTGGTTTCCTTGACATCGTACCGCCCTTGGGATATCTCCTTTCCAACAAAAAAAGAATTATCAAAATCGGTTCATAAACGATGAAGTTATCCGCGAACACACATGAAAAAATATATGTACGGTTGAATTGAGAAACCTCCTCCTTTTTGGGAAGTGAAGTTAAAAATCTTTTTCACAAAAAATAAACCGACTTCTAACACTAAAAAGTGCAAACATTAATTTCTACGTCTTGCTTTTATCGTTTTTCAACACCGAATCCGAAACGAATGGTTTTATTTCTCTCTTCTTATTTTTAGTACAAGATAAAGTGAATAACGTCTATAGTAAGCTACCTAAAGGATTGACCAAATACCCATAACAACTTAATTTACACATTCTTGCTGTTTGTCGCTATGGAGAACCGGCCAACTTGCACTGTTTTCTATTTTGAGAGATACTTAACAGGTTCACTGTCAAAGTAGTAAAACAATAGAATGAATTATATATGATTAATTGGACAGGGAAACTGTAAATCCAATAAAAAAAGAATGATCACGATCCGATAAGTAGTTTCGGAGAAATGCGTGGACAAACATACATACAAACACTTATGAAATTTGGCACACGTGTTTAGAATCAAAACAAATAATTTATTTGCATAATACATGTTAGAATGTGTTACAGCTATAAAAGGTACATGGTATATAACCTAATTAGGTGTGCAAATTATAAATTAGGTACTAATGGCAACATTTAATATTAAACGGAATAAATTAAAAAAAAAATCGATTTAAAAATTTCAAATTTATAAAAATATCTAATATTAAAAAAGTCAAATAAAAAAAAAACTAATAAAAAAATGTTAAATGTTATTATACACAAGTCGAATCAAACTTCAATAATCACTTTATTTGTGGTGCCATTTCAGATAAAATTTGTCATCCTTCATTGAAATAATCATTAATTGTATAATAACATTTTGTTACTAGGAATCCATTAAAATATAATTTGAATTGGTCCATTTTGTGTAGGTCTGTGATACTTTTTGGGAACTTATTGTATATTTTGGGTGCCATGCTCAAAATGTTTTTACTAAATATTGCTTTATTACGTCTTACGCAAATTTTAGATTCGCTTTGACAAAGATCGCCACTTCATATAAATAAAGACACGGGAATGTTAATAATTGTAACTATTGAAACGTGGCTTACAGCTTTCTGTGCGTTGTATGCCACATATTACCCTCATGCATTGTTTCTAGGCTTTGAACTCCATTTCTCTGTCTGGTTAGTTCCCCCAAAATATAAGTCCGTAGGACAATGTACATGCAACATACCCGTGATACGCCATTAATAATGTTCCAAGATTTTACACTTTTCTTAGGTTATGGAGAGCATAGGAATACTGGCTAAGCTTTTTGCATGTATTTTCAACATGTCTTTTTTAGCTCATATTTTTATCTATCCAAATACCCAAAAATTTGGTGTTTTCTGTTTCACTGATTGTTTTGTTATAGGACAGGGAATTCCACTCCTTAGCCGTACACATAATGAAAGTATTCCCAAAACGTTAAGTGCGTATGAGTGGGATATCAACCATGTATCCATGAGCTATTTTGACCCTACGACATGAACAAGTGGCAGCAGAAAACGCTGAAATTTAGAGCTTTGGTTCGGGGTATAATATATAGTAGCTATATCTCCATGTATTAGTTTATAAGACACCACCTCTTTCCATAGATACATTTTGTTCTTCTGATTGTAAATGTCTATCATTGTTTAACAAATCCAAATTACATTTATGTCGAACATTTATACCTTTATGAAATGAAGGACAACCTTAGGCACAGAAGCGGGGTCTTAGCTACTGGGCCACCAGGACCATAACATATAAAAAAAAACAAAACGAACTGCTGGGATAATGAATCAAATTATGCGCGGACGATGCCGCAGGCAGAAGTTGGTTATTTATAATTAATATATTTTACCTGTTATTATCATCAAGCCATACGAGTCCCGCTTTTATCAGAGTAATTCCTTCAAAACAGGAAAAAGTGACATGGAACCATCTATGTAGTTACCTATATATAGCGCCAAGCTTACGGCAATTCAGCAGTTTGCTTTTGCATTCAACGAGCGTTCACCAAGAGTCTAGAGTTCAAGATGTGCACGCGTGTGCTAGCTTTGTTAGCTCTACAGATTAGTGTGGCACTTTGTTTCTCGTGGGGTAAGTACAAGAACAGCCAACGATCATATTTACATACATAATCTCACACCTTTTATCCATGGGGGTAAGGAGAAACTACAGAACGCCTGTTATGATCCTAATGTACTTCTATTGCTTCGTTTATATAGTCATACACACACGGCGGTTATTTAGTACTGCGCACCTGAACTTTTTGAAGCACATTGCCAATAAGATTCGCGTATGTCCTTCAAGGGCCCTTCTATCTGGCATTTCCACTTACATCTCTTTTGTAAACACCTTTTTTTGGTTTAAATAATGACTAAAATAATGGTTTAAAACTATAAATAAAATTATATAATATAATCATTCTATTGACATACTATTTTCACCGATTAAAATGTTGGCTCGATGAAACACAAAATAATATATAGTGCGGCTTATAATAATCAGTATTTCTGAATTTTTTCCAAGTTTTTTGACGCCGACTTCCGAAATTAAAGTTATTTTCACATTGTTTTGTGTGTTGTATTTTAGTCGGTTGAGTTTATTTTGCAAAAATCTTTTATTTTCACTTATTAGTTGCACAACTAAAGATTGCATCTCATGACTATTCCAACAAGCCCAAACGCTGCAAAGATACCCCTTTTATTACGGAGTTCCAGCACCTACCTGCCTCTTCCTCATCGATCAGTTCGGTAGTACCATTTTTATCCGAAATCATTATGTAAACTTGCTTCGTCATAGTGGCATAACTATTCGAGATATTTTATCGCAATTAGTGTAATACACATTACTGTGGAAATCTGCGCTTCTTTTCTTCAGTTCCACTTTACCAAATCATACTTTTTGAATGCATTTGCATTGCTTTATAGCTTACTGCTCTACTCGTTGATAAAAATATCAAAATCGGTAATCATTTGTATCTATAAAATTTGAGGTATTTCTTCAATGCCTCATGTCACCATTAGAACTGGGTGGATTTTGATGAAAAATTTAAGTTACTAATTTTATTCTAACAAAAAAACAACTCTGGAAGAATAACCTAACAAATAAAAAAAAATGCGAATCTTGTTTTATTTTGCATTATTGTCTGTAGGCTCGCGCTTGACCACTATCTCACCTGATGAATGCTAAATGACGGAATTCATAAAAAAATACGACCTAATTGAGAACCTCACCCACTTCTTTTTTGATGTCGGTTAATAAAATCAATAATTGGAGTGAAAGTCGTACGTAGATAGAAATACATATTTAATAAAAATATGGGATTAAAGTGAACTTAATTAGATTAGATTAGAATAGATAATCCAAATTATATTATTATTACTAGCTTTTTCCCGCGGCTTCGCTCCCGTGGCCCACATCACAGGAGCCATTTTCGGCATAAAAAATTGCTTATATGACTCCAGAATAATGTAATTTTCTATAGATGAAATAATTTTTTAAATCGGTAAAGTAGTTTTTGGGTTTATCCATTACATCACATCACATCATCAGCCTATTAATGTTCCCACTGCTGGGACACAAGCCTCCTCCTCAGGGAATGGGCCGTAATCCACCACACGGGCCCAGTACGGGTTTGTGGATGTCACATGTCTTCGAATTTTTGGTTCTAGAACATGCCGGTTTCCTCACGATGTTTTCCTTCACCGTTTTGAGAGCAGTGGTGATGAAATAATTTACACAAAGTAAAGCGCCTGCCTGGGTTCGAACCCACGACCTACAACTTGTAAGTCGCGCCCGATACCACTGGGCCACCACTGCTCCATCCATTACATACAAACTTGCAAACAATCAAATCTGTCCTCTTTATAATATTTGTGTAGAAATTATAAAAGTAAAAAAACTACAATAGTACATTATGGTACAAGTGTGTAATGTTGGTGATTACCGCTGAGGCGCCATTGAGACACGAGCGAGATTTAGGTTAGGGTGTTAAGAGAGACGAGGACGGTAATCATCAATACATACGTGTATCATACGACGTTTTTCAACACAGTTGTGAAGAAAGTATTACAAAAATTATTATATTAAGTAGATAATAGATAGTTTTCCTTGGAGTTTAAGGTCGTAAATTTTCCATAACGTTAAGGGCTTCACATCTTATATCGGGACAACAGAAATCATTTTCTTCATAATTAGTACTTGTAGACATTTTAATAAATAAATAACTGTAATTTCAACAGTGAAAACGAGTTGTGAAAATTTTTTCACAATGGAGAAAAAAATTAATCAGTTTTCCTATGCGCGCGCATCTAACAATGGCGATCGGCCATAGACTAAAAGAATGAGGTTTATTTTTTTTGGCTTTTCGCGGATAGCGTTTTAGCCACGTACAAAATGGGGAATTTCAAGTTTTCTTTATAACAGAGAAAACAAAAGTTATATTTGAGTGAAAGTTTTATTTATTAAATACGTAGGTACAAGTTGAAATTATCTATTTGAATACGAAGTTGCATGAAATGAGCAAGCAATAGGTAGGTACATTAATTTATTTGTACTATTGAGCACGATTTTTTTTGTATCGAAACCTTTTTAAGAACAAAGCAACTCAACCATTAAAATAAAAATAAACTCTATAACTCACTTGTGAAAATGTCACAATTTGATTACAGGTATCATTATGTGCCTAATTGCGGTGAAATTAGAGCCACTTTATGAGCAAGTGAGTTGAAAAAATATTTGAATACAATTTTGGTAAGATATGTATTTTTGTATGTAACGAATAAACTTATAAACTACTGGACCGATTTCCAAAATTCTTTCACCGTTGGGAAGCTACACTATCTCCGGGTGACATAGGCGACTTTTTATCCCTGTATTCCCACGGGAACGGGAACTACGCGGGTGAAACCGCGAGGCATCCGCTAGTATATAATAATAACCCCAGCCTGTAACATGTCTCACTGCAGGACAAAGGCCTCTTCGATCACCACGTGCGCTCAATGCAGGTTGGCGATTGCAGACTTATATTTCCTTAATATAATTCCAGGGTTCCTCACCATATTTTATATTCAGCTTTGTCAGCGACGTCCATGATAAACATGGAAAGTAAATATGAATTTGAAAAATTCAGATTGGTACTTGCTAGAATTTGAACCCGCGACCTCAAGCACGGGATGCGAGGTTTAAGCCACTGGCCCACCATGAAATTCGACATTTTCCAGTTATGTGAACAAAAATGCAAAGGGCGACGGCCGAGTGTGGCGTTCCGGATTCGATTCCCGGTCGGGCATTATTAATTATATTATTGGTCCTGGGCCTGATCTCTCTTCGGTTCTATTAACTTCTCGTTCGATCGGACTATACGAGTGAGGGAACAGCGAGTAACGCCTGCTGTGTTAGCTCGCACTTGTGAGCTATAATATTTCCCGACCCGAGTTCCAGTTGCTTAATTCGGTCCACAGAACTGTTATTTTCAAATGTAAAAAATAATCTTCGTGTACTTCCGTAACCTCGGTTTCGGGAAAGAAAATTTCTTGAGAAATTGAAGTACGTAAAACGTTTCTTTATCAGTGAATGATAACTTTCACACGGCTATCCTATATCGTACTTAACATTATAAAGGCGAAAGTTTACACTTTCATGCAAAAACTACTGAACGGATTTGAATAGCACAGAGATATAGAATACTTTTAATCCTGGGAATATGTTCCCCTGGGATAATTTTCGACAATCACGCGAGCAAAGCTGCTGGCAGAAGCTAGTATATTAGAAATGTGAAAGTTTTTGAATGTTTGTTACTGTTTCATGCAAAAACTACTGTAGGGCTCTGAGGTAGCCAGTTACTTACAGTTAACAGTTGACGAAAACCACAGAATTGAGGACAGATAAGTTTATTCGTAAAAATTACACGAAAGTTCTGTTATATGCTATATATATATATATGTATAGCACTACGGCAGCCATTGGTCAACTAAATAATTATATAGTAGGTAAATAAAGACAGGCCTTCACCTGAGAGGGGTCCATGCATATAAAAATTAAAATAATATCTTGAATATCCTAAAAATAACAATAATTTACCTCTATTATGATATATTTGATTATTCCAACTTTTCTATTAGATACATGTAACCGAATTGATTATTTGTCTTTTAATCTATTTTCTGTATGCATGTGATTTGAAATACAATATTGTTAATTTTTTTTCCAAATGCAAGGAATAAAAGGCTTTTTTATTTACTTTATGAGTATGTAAATAAAATGAGTAGCGAAAAGTAGGTCGCGGCGTTAGCACTTTGCTGTACGTGAACCGTACAACTATACAAGCTTATACAAGAAAAACGCATAGGTTAGAAAGATATTGAGAGAAGTACTAATTCCTCGCAGGTAGCGCCGGGCGTCGAGTTAATAAAAAATTGGACAAGTGCGTGTTGGACTTCCCACATTTAGGGTCTCGTATCATCAATAAATTAGCATTTTTTAGTATATTATACGTAAAAATAAACATTATCACCAAATTTAAGTTCATAGGTCAATGGGAGGAGTTTCTTCGGCACAAAATATGTGACAGACGACGGATAGACGGACAGACAGATGGACACGTGACTGATAGCAATAGGGTTCCGTTTGGATCCTTCGGATACGGAACCCTAATAAAAGGAAACAGTGGACGCGTTAAAAATTAAATGACAATTTCGATAATATCTGTTCAAGAAACCGGGCCCCTGTGTTACTTGAAACTAGTTTCGTATTGTGCCTCTAACTCACTCATTTAGGTTTCGATTATTTTAAAAATAGCAAAAGTTCTATTTCAGAAACTTCAGTATTTTGAACATGTTGCCGTGTCAAGGAAAGTGTTCAGTAATGATAAGACTGCGAAAACTCATAAGGGACCTTACTGATTACGCGACGCAATTTAAATTGCGTCAATAGCAGATATCGCGGATGAATACTTTGGAAAAAAAAATTGCACATCGGCTCAATTACATCGCATTGCATCAATGTCAATGTAGTTGCAATTTCGCTTATCGGTGTGACATAAATAAAATCGCGTTAACCCATCATAATAACCTAAAGGCTAAGCCTGCCTAGAGTAAGGCTAATCCTACCTAGAGTAAGGCAAAGCCTGCACTATGAATTAACCCTTCTGGATAATAATCGCCAATCTGTGAACCAAACCAATATGCCCGAGTCCACGCACTGCGAAAAGAAATCGTTTTCGACTTTCAATAGATTTCATTTCGAATTTTTTAAATCGTAACGATTAAATCCGTAGTAAGCGCTTAGCCTAACTCTTGAAATATTGATATGTTAGTTGTTACGGTGACCAGAGTTTTAATGAATTCCATTGTAAGTAGTTAATTGTAGAATATTCTTAGTTCTAGAGTGGAAAGTAGAGTAGAGTGGCGGGAATGCAAGTTGATAATTTGGATGCAACATATTTTATGAAACGAAGAGGAAAGGGTAAACTTAATTTAGCAATCAGCGTAGTTAAATGTAATTTTCATGTTTCAGACATCGTGGTGGGTGGAGAAAAACGACTGGAATTTTATGACAATGGAACACTAACGCACACAGAAGACATTCCGTCGGATAATAGCATCACTTCAATAACTTACGACCCAGTTCACTACAGAGTGCTGTTTGCTGACTATAACTACCCAAACATATCAATATCCAGCTTTGACCTATTTACTAAAAAAATACAATTCTTAGTTAAGGGAAATTCAATCGGGAACTTCGCGAGGGTCGTCTACGAACCGGTCACACAGTTACTCTTTTGGAAGCTTGGTTTGAGTATTTACTCGTTTTCTATAAATCCTGCTTCATCATCTAATAAAACAGATGACGTTAATATTTTATTTAGGTTGAATCACTTCTGCTATGATATCGCCGTGGACAGCTGTGGAGGGTAAGTTACTAATGATATAATCACAAACAAACCGGATAAATTAGCGGAACATAATAAAAGATTGAAAGTCTATTTTGTGGAGTTTTGACGTGTGTATATGTGTATTTGTTAGTTTGTGTATTTGTGTATCTGTTTGTGGCATCATAGCTCCCAAACGGATGGACCGATTTTGATTTTGGTTGTTCAAAAGTTATGTAAAGTTATCAGTTTCCTCTGTAAATCGGGGCATTTCTTGCAAGATATCGTGTTATAATAACGTGTTTCGATGGATTGTCGATCGAAGTATGTTTAGTACTAGATAAATTATGTAGTTTAAAGAGGTATTTGTGTCGGAAGTTTTTAAATCTTACTTGTATAATATCTTTGAAGCTTGACTCACAGAGACTGTTTCTATGATATAATTGGGCAGAAGCTAAATCATACTAAATTTTGTATTATTTTTATTAAGAAAGAATTACTATACATTTTAAAATATGTTCTGCTATATTAGCCGTTGTGTGTAATTTTATATACTCGGAAAAAATCGTATTCAACTTTTTTATGTACTCTTCTTGAAAATTACAGGCATATTTACTGGATTACAGACTATGAGATCGAGAGGGCTCGTTTTAATGGCTCCGAGAGAGAAGTTTTAATTGATAGTGAGGTTTTCAATCGAATAAGCTTGGCCATTGACCAACAGACACAAAAAATGTATTGGATTGAGAAAGTTCATAAAAATAGCGAATCTCACGTATCTATTGAAAGTGCTGATTTAAACGGCAGGAATAGAAGAACATTCTATGTTCTCAAAAATGAAGAACATCCAAATTCATTGGCTGTTTCAAAAGATTTCATCTACTGGAGGAACTATGATCAAAAGGCAATTGGGCAATTACCAAAGAATCAAGAACAACATGAAGAAGTAAAACTATTTGCAATTTATACCAATCAAAATTGGCCTTTACAAATTACAGCAGCCAACTATACAATTACGGAACAAACTGAAGGAAATCTGAATTGCGAACCTCTAAAGAGTTTGATTCATAGTTCCACAGACCAAAAATTAACAAATGTAAGCATGCTATGTCTCCATGGTACGATAGTTAGTGGGGAATCACGTTGTGAATGTACCCAGGGTTACACCGGTGAGAGATGTGAAGTTTCAACTTGTCAGAACTATTGTTTCCAAGGAAATTGTAGTGTCAGTGCTGAAGGACAACCTAAATGCAGGTAAAACATGTTCAATGTATTAAGGACTTTAGGGTTACCAAGATATTTATGGTCAGCTCACACCGATACTGAAAGAAAATTTATAGTACATTACTGCCGCGGTCTATAATGACTACTTTGCTGGTCGCGCTGATTATGGCCGACAGCGCAGCTCCAGGCCGACACAGCGCGGTCAGCGTGTAGCACTTGATGGACGAGCTGAGATAAAGGCCGAGACCGTAGGTCGAGGCCTTTACAACGAGGACAGCAAGGGCTGCAATGATGGCCAAGCTGAAAGGCCTAGAGCGTAGCTAGGCTAGCTCGAGGCAATCATAGCGTGACCAGGGAAGCAGTCATTGTGGGCCAAGGTTTGTATAGTGCTTTACTCAAAAATGCAAGTACCTAATCTAAATAAAACCAGCAAGTAATTTAAATAAAAAATATATTAATTAACATATGCAAACATTAACACATTTTTCCTTTGAGTTTCGCGGTATCAAATTTTCAACCACTAATTTAGCTTCATCTTCAATGTCTGGCGGAGTTAAACACATTGAATCGGAAGAATTTTCGCTTTGAGAGCTCATTTTTAGCAAAAACGTCACTAAATAAAAACAAAATTTTCGCTGAACCGCGCTTTTGTTACTTGTTTGTTTTTTTTTTTTGAGCAATGGTAGTTGGAACTATACAGCCTCATATGGAATAAAATCTTTTTGTACCTATCTCTATAGATACAAACAGCTGTGTTTTAAATAAAATCTATTTGGATTTGATTTTTTAAATCGTTGAAACGTCAAAATAGCGGCCGGCAATACATTGCCGGCCTGTTAGAGCGGCCAGCAAAACTTTGCCGGCCGCTCCTTGAAACAGAACGGCAAGGTCGACTTTGCTTAAACAAGGTTGTCAAAATAATGACCACATTACATGCATTTTTGAGTAAAATAAATAAAAACCTTAATTCTAATATCAAATTCAACTACTTTTACAGTAAGATTTTTTTTTATAATGACTTACACTAGATATTATTTCATAAATATTTCTTGTACATAGTGTGTGTCACGCCTGTAAGCAGTAGTGGTCCCTTTGGCGTATTCCTCCCCCTTGTCCTTCCACTGATGCCTGTCCCTAGCGTTAGTCATTTGAGCAGGTCTATATATCACTTGTACTATTATTTATTCTGTGCTTTCACCTTTAAGTTGTGTTCCCACCTTTTCCTTGGCCGTCCTCTACTTCTGCTTTGGTCTTTTGGTACCCACTCTATAACGTGTTGGTCTAGCGACTGTTAACCTAACCTGCTCTGCTACTGATTAATAGATTCTAAATTTAAATTTTCTATAAAATATTTGAATTTTTAATCTGTTCTGAATCGATTGACACCTTGTTTATGCTGCTGGGTTGCTTGGCCGCATCTGACCGTAGAATCAGATTCAGAATCATTTATTTGTAAAACATAGGTAATAATTACATGCAAGATCTTAAAAATTAAATAGATTTCTTTTTTTTCAAACGTTGCTCTACACTAGGTATTTCTCCTATATCGTGTGTTCGTATGCAACATCACCTAGCTCTTAGTTAGCCGCCATTCATAGGTTACCAGGTAAACTTGTCAGTTGGGATGTCTCCCACAAAATATAATTTTGCCGGCTCTCTGTTGGGCACGGTCGCCAACTAAGAGCTGGCAACCTTATTTATTCCTATTTTCTACAGCACTTTCTTTTAAATGACAGTGGATTCAATTGAAAAACTTATTTTGGGGTTAACCATCAAAAATGCTACTATCAAGTATAATTCATGAAAATTAAATTTAATGAAAAACTCGTAAACCTGCAGATTTTTGCAGTGGGATCTTAAGTACAGGATATCTTTTATCATTTATTGGCATTATTTCAGGAACTGTAAATTCTCATGAATGTGCGACTTTTACTACAAGATCAGCTCAGCAATATATAAATTAAAAGTACATGTATACATATTACATATTTATTCACATAACTTGGCAAAATGTACCACACAGTGTTTTTTGCGATTTCATTGTTGACAAGTATCATTATAAATGTCGTTCATATTTATGACTATTTTCAGCCTCTGAAAGCTTTGTTTTTATTATTGATAGGCTCGCGCTTGACCACTATCTCACCTGATGGTAAGCGATGATGTGGTCGACGGTATAACACGCTTCCCTAGAAGTAACCTATTCACTCTCGACTTAAAGACCCCGAGGTTGATTGGTTTGGTTGGTTGGTGGATTGTCAATAAATTGAAAGTTGAATGATTATAATAAAATTGTAACACTTATTGCGCATTGCAAAGATAATTCCCCTACAATACTTCCTTTGCACCAATATCAGTGTTGTCTTAGATGAACTTCGCAGCGCAGTGAGCTTATTTTATCTCATTTATCTGTCAGAAATATAATTTATTAGTTTTATTAAGTTATCTACATTATTCCAGATGTCATGCCGGCTACTCCGGGGAACGGTGCGAGGTAAACGCGTGCCACAAGCACTGTTTGAATAACGGCGTCTGTTCACTGAATGAGGAAGATGAACCGGTTTGCGAGTGCTCGGCTGATTACGAGGGCGAAAGATGCGAAGTTGCTACTAGACACACTGGTCAGTCGTGTAGCTGTCAAAACTCGAATCAAGACCTGCGCAAGGAAGTGAGATAAGCTGTTAAAGAAGAGCATACGTCCCTTCGATTCGTTTCTAATAAAATTGATGAATAAGAGATCAAGATCTAAAAGAAGTCAACCTAGAATTTGCAAAACCGTTGCACAGGTGTCAATACCACACCAAAAACGAAAACATTAAATACGAAGTTCAAGGGATCAAATTAAAACAGATGGAGCAAGCACAGTTACATTGTTTTCTGAAATGTGTCGAATGAGTCGAAAACTAAAATAATTTACAGCATTTTTTTTTGTATTTATTTGCTTTATTTATAAAACCTCTTTAACATCATGATTATTTAAAACGCTGATTAGCAGATTCTTAACTTAAATTTCTAAGAAGAACTTTAAATATATATATATATATATTCGATATTTAAACCAATGAAATGGTTAAAAAGTTTTTACAAACAAGGTCCATTATGGTTAGCAAACTAGATTACAACAAACGACTCAAGTCAATAACAAATTGCGTAAGATTGTAAAGTCTGGCATCTATATAAAATACGAATAATTTAAAACATTCGAATTAGGATGGCCTTTATTGTATTTTAAATTATCTGTTCACAATATATTGAGTGTTCATATTTTCGCAAGAAACATAACAATATAAAAAAAATCATACACAGGCTGTAACGGCAAAGTCTGATCATATTTTAAAAACTGCTTTTGTCCATGTAAGTGAACTACTTTCTCCAAATAAGTCAGAATCCAAATTATTTTTTGGAATTTGACTATGGCTTCCTTGGAGAAGTTGTACATTAACATTGGCAGAAGCATTTTTAAATTATAGTCACATCTTTCCATTACACCCTGTATGATATAAACAAAGAAATTATGAGAGCGTAAGTGCCCAGGAAATAAAATTGTTGCATGATGGCCAATAGACGAGTACACGTATGTTATTGTCATAATATTCACACTAACTTAGGAAGTTTTAAACTGGACACTATAGAACAGAATATAGTAGAATAAATCTCCTTCAAACATGAGATTGCTTTGCTTTTTACAAACCGATAACCTCTGCAGTACTTAAACATACTATCCATGAAGAAGACCTTAATGAAATTCATTACTTAGCCATTTTTTTAGGAATATTTTAATTTTGTTAGTGTTTAAAGGAAGCACTTGAACACTCAAGTGTTGTTGTCGCCATAGCTGTAAGAATTTCACGTTCCCATTACATGTGTCTTAACATCTGCTAATAGGTGTTGACAGACATAGGTTAGTGATCGATAGCGATGTATACTAGTGTGTAAAAATTATGTTTTAAGCATTAAAACTACAATAAACCACCATCCGAGTAAGAGTCCTCGTTTTACTTCCAAAACCCTCAGACGGCACCCCCGAAAGTTATCTATACATCATGTCAATACATAACACAACATCACGCTCCATTTTCCGAACAGTTGGGCAGAGGCACACTTATTAGAACATGTTTAAGTCCCATTTAATAGAGTGCGAGTGTATTGCCATCCACTGGGCACAAGTCCAGACTCCGGACTGCCTCTGCCTAACCCGTCGGGGAACAGCGGTAGATTTGCCTGACATAATATGTTGAGCTCGACTCAAATTTGGTGCAAACTTGATGCCCACGTCGCACTATGGTTGTATTATCTGGATAAACATGAAGTCTTTCCTTATAAATCTTCCTATCCAATTTAGCCTTTCTAATATAAAATTGATGCCATACCAATGGCACTCGCTTGCGACACTGTCCTCACTGCGGTGACAGCGCGAACTAATTATCTTGCAAAAAAAAACGGAATGGTGGCAAGTCTGTCCCGCGTTTGTGTCTGTTAAATCACACTATCTTATTCTTACTTAATATTATAAATGCGAAAGTTTAGTAAATAAATGTTGGTTACTCGATCACGCCAGAACGGCCGAACCGATCTGGATGAAATTTGGCACAGACAAAGATTATAGTCTGGAATTACACATAGGCTACTTTTTATCCCGGAAAAATCACACTAATATTATAAAAGCGAAAGTCTGTGAGTGTGTTTGTATGTTTGTTACTTCTTCACGCTCAAACGGCTGGACAGATCTGGATGAAATTGTAAACAGAGAGATATTGTAGTCTGGAATAGCACATCGAATACTTTTTATCCCGGGAATATGTTTCCTATGGATAATTTCCGTCATAAACGCGGGCGAAGCCGCTGGCAGAAGCTAGTGAATGCCACTCTTTATTTTGTATTGTGCGTTTAGTTTGTGCAGAATAAACAATTTTTCTTTCTTTTTTTTCTTTCTTTATAAAAATACATAAATCAGAGAGAAGAGAGAACTTGTAGTGCATATTGGATACCAGACGCCGGCCGGCAGCGGCGCAGCAGACCCCGAGTGTGGCTGATATCTCCAGTCTCTGTCTACGCAGGTCAGTACGAATGCTTTTTCTTTAATGTCACAGGGATCCGAAATATCAGCATCACATATTGCAATCGCCTTTCCAGCGAAGTGCCATCACTATAATATAATTATGTTTTTAATTTTTGCTAACAATGAATGATTCCGTCTACGTAGAGTTTCTTAACGTCGCGCGTCGTGTGGTATAATTCTATTCTTATTCTTTATTGTACACAAAACATAAAAACATACAAATACAAAAGAAAGTTCATGTACAAAGGCGAGCTTAACCCATAGTTGGGTTCTCTAACAGCAAACCTCAGTTGCGTAGAGAAATATGCATAATATGAGGATAGTACATCCATGTGCACAACAAAAACTTATTAAAAATATAAAACAATTCTAAATACTTACTCACTAATAAACTAAACAAATACGTGTGCAATACACAATGTATAAACATAATACATACAGCATACTATAATTACACAACTAAAATATTACAATTGTAAATACTTAAATTAATGTGTCATGTTGATAGGAAATATTCCTTAATTCTTTTCTTGAAGACCTCCAACGAAGGGCTATCCCGTAAAGAGTGTGGAAGAGCATGCCAGAGGCGCACAGCGTGAACAGTAAAAGATCCACCGTAGCGACTTGAAGAGTGGGGAGGAAAACGAAGGAGAAGAGATGATGACAGACGACAAGGTTTTTCTCTTGGTACAAAGATACTCAAAGCGTTCCTGAAGATACAAAGTAGAGTTAGGATTATGAAGAACAGAAAAGAGTGAGCTTTCCGTCCGCGTCAGTGTTCGCGTAGACTACAAAATTTGCCCAACTTTTTATTTTATCGAATTATAAAAATTACATGTAAATTTTTCGGCGCACGGTTGGCGCAGGGGTTGAGCGATTGACTGCTGCGCTGCGTGTCGCGGGTTCGATTCCCGCACGGAACAAATATTTGTATGACCTACGACCTACTATGACCTACAGATAGTTGTTGTTGTGAGCAGTGGTGGCCCAGTGGTATCGGCCGCGACTTACAAGTTGTAGGTCGTGGGTTCGAGCCCAGGCAGGCGCTTTACTTTGTGTAAATTATTTCATCACCACTGCTCTCATAACGGTGAAGGAAAACATCGTGAGGAAACCGGCATGTCTTAGAACCAAAAATTCGAAGACATGTGACATCTACCAACCCGCACTGGGCCCGCGTGGTGGATTACGGCCCATTCCCTCTCTCAGAGAGGAGGCCTGTGTCCCAGCAGTGGGAACATTAATAGGCTGATGATGTGTGATATGACAGATAGTTGTTTCGGCTCTGGGTGTTTGTGTATGTGAGTTTATATGTTTGTAAACGCACCCACGATACAAGAAGAAATTCCTAGTGGGGCAACGTTTAAAAAAATAAAAAAAAATTGATGTAAAATGAGCATAAACTGCACTGCCGTCGTTCTTATAGCGTGGGATCGATTTCCACGGCAAGGTACAGTCGAGGGTCAAAATTGCAGTCAGACCACAATGTTTATAGTCACCTGTACGGTTCTGTGCATATAAGTGTGTGCGTGTTGTTTCAACGCATACAATAGAAATCATACAGTCTAACTACGAGGTGATTGGGCGTGGTCAACGCCACACAAAGATAAAAATATATACTTACTCGTTTCACTTATACATAACTACAAAAGTCCGTGTCGAGCCGGTTCAAAACTGAGTCTAAAATTCGTCTTAGTAGTGGTCGTAACTCGTGGCAGACTTGGGAGAGAGTGCAACTCTAAAGCGGGATCGTAGTAGACGCGAGTTCAAATCTGGGCTGCACAAAGTTTCTTTTTACCCGACTGCCGAAGGAGGGTAATGTGTTTATCAGTCTATGTATGTATGTATGTAAGTATGTATGTATGTA
Organism: Anorthoa munda; assembly: GCA_945859665.1. NCBI lineage: Eukaryota > Metazoa > Arthropoda > Insecta > Lepidoptera > Noctuidae > Anorthoa > Anorthoa munda. The sequence goes on from OX243898.1 coordinate 35,806,544, forward strand.
TGTATGTATGTATGTATGCATGTATGTATGTATGTTTGTTCCTATGTGGCGTTCCAGAGACCAAACGCGTTGGCCGATTTTGATGATTCATACGTCAATCGATTCGTCTTAACCCTGCGAGTGTCACTGGCAACATTAAAATTGGAATATAGAAAAATTGTGGATTTTGGGCGCCATATTGTGGGGGACAAAATTTTTTTTTACTTTCAAACCCATCGTGTGGGGTATCAAAATAAAGGGTTTTAAGAGGTGATTTCAAAAATATATAATACTTATATGTTTAAATGTACCGAAATCTAAAAAAAAGAACTAAAAAGTTATAAATAAAAAAAGTAAATTTAAAAAATATATAAAGAAAATATAAAGACCCGACTGCTTAAAAGGCGAACTAAAAAGACGTAAACAAGAAGTAAATCATGCTGTGCAGTCGGAGGATACATCTGGTTTTGTTCAGCCAGTTCGCGAATATGTATCCTCCGACTGCACAGCATGATTTTCTTCTTGTTTACGTCTTTTTAGTTCGCCTTTTAAGCAGTCGGGTCTTTATATTTTCTTTATATATTTTTGTATTTTTGGTAACCTATACTCATGGTAACAAATAGTTACTAGTAAGTTACACGAAAGGAATGCATCTTAGAAAAGTTATAAAATAAAAACAAAAGCTTTTTATGCATCCTTTGTTAATATTGTTTATACCCAACCATTAAAAAAGAAAACATGTTGAAAATAAAGTAATTTATTGATTTAATAAATATTGTTACAACTAATTTAAATAGTAGGCAGATAAAAAAGATAGAGAAGTTTTAATTTTTGAATAATAATATGATAACTATTATTATTGAGGCTATAGCTTAATTATTTCGTTTTCTCTAGGAAAAGAGGATTGAAGCTTAACCTCAACAATACAATCGTAATATTTACTATTGCCAGGGCATCCCCTGTTTCAAAACCAACCAACCATTGATTGAAATAATATGATACTATGATGTTTACATAGATAACCGTTAATAATTAAAACAATAAATTTAATAGTAATTTATATAATAAATTGGTTCTTAGATCGGTTTAAATATCTTTATACACATAAAGACAAATTGTCACTAACATTACAACAATATGCAAACATTTCAGAAGTATTATCCCAGTGAGGGTAAAAGAAAAACAAATGGTTTGTTGTCCGCTAGTTAAGAAACGAATTCAACACATTCCCGAGATAAGGCGGTTGTCCAAGTTAAAAGATTTCAAACACTGATTTAAAATACTAAATTAAGTCACTTATTTCCTTCGGCATGCAGTGCGCAACGAACAGTGCGCAATGACGTCTCGAATTCACTAGCAAAACGCCTAGTTGGTATAAAACCATTGTTTTCATATTCATTCACCATAAAACTTTATTGAGACTGACTTATAAGCGGTGGTCTGCCACTTCATGCACGACTCTTGAGACTTCCTTCTTCCTCAAACTTCGTTATGTAACGAATCACAGTTCTCCTCTAAAATTAAAAAAAAACACTTAAACATTTCAAAAAAGTGATTTATTTGCTTACTTGACAAAAAAATATCACGCACCACATTTAAGGTCTATCCACACATATCAGGGGCGTGCCCGGGATGTGACAGGGCCGGATCCCGTCAGGGGCTCAAAAAAATATCGTTGGGAACTGTTAGGTTATCACCGGATACGTGTATGGGGTCATACACGTTGTCAGGATGGTCGAGTGTTAGGTTTTTCTTTGATAAATACATCTTTTATTTGTTAAGAATTAAATTATTTATATTTAACATCAAATAGTACTTAAAAGTTGTTAAATTGATTATCCTAGAAAATATTCGAATGTCAAATGTCGTCACATCGAATGACGGTTGTCGATTGGAGGGGGATGGTTCGGACACGAGGCGCGTGGAGTCAGTTCGTCGGTAGTCTGGGCGGGTTTGGAAGCAAAGAGTAATATAATAAGGGAATAAATATAATGACCACCAAAAAAAACTTTGTGACGATAACCCCTAACCACCAAATCTAGTAATATACTGACAAAAATAGTAAATGATCACCAAATTTAGTAAATTGATCACCAAATTTTAATAGCAAATTATTGCGCTATTTAATGTTGTAAAATAGGTTAGGTTAGGTTAGAACTGTGACCAACCGCGCGCGAGCCGAGCGAGCAAAGCGAGCGGTGCCGCGGCAGCGGCCGGCGAGCGCTACTTCCAAGTTGCTCCCAGAAATTTTATAATCTTTTTGGTCATTGGTTTAATTTTGGTGATCATTTACTACTTTTGGTGATCATTTACTACTTTTGGGTTAACAATGATTTATTTGGAGTCATTTTGCCTAAACAGGATAGCGAGATGTTAAAACTTTGGTTATAATTTTACAATAAGATGCGGGTTTAATTTTGGTGATCATTTACTATTTTTGTCTGTTATATGTTACTATATCTGGTGGTAAGTTAAACATAAGCCATATAATAATACTTGGAAGATTGTACTGTTGACCTAAGTAGATATATTGTATGGAGTTCATGGTAACTTAGTGTGAAATGGTAAATAAATAATAGTTCAAAGTCCAAACTGTGTGTTATTGCTGAATTACCAACTACACGTAAGTATTATCTATTCTTGAGTATTTTTCTATATTCTACTGACCTACCGCTTTGTACTAGCTCTGTTGTCTATCTAGTTATCTATTACATTTCAGAAGCGGGATGTACGCGCCCATTACGAAATCAAGTGCTTTTGATTACGATTTTATTAAATTAGTTTTAAATGTCTTATTAAAACTATATTTAATGTATTTTAAAAATATGAGGGTAGAACAAAAAACAAAAAAAAAAACAAAAAAATTGTGACCAAGTATCTTGTCCCTTAAGCGAGGTTTCTTAAAGGGTTGTGAAAATTTGGTTATTTTTTAGCTCAAACGCACCATTTCAGAGATATTTTCAAAATACCCTGCATACATTTTCAAATATATTTTGTGTACTTTAGTTATTCTTAAACCTTTTCTATTTGTTTTATGTACATCATGCCTCGTGAGGCGCCAGTCCAAGGCGCACCAATCCAGGACGTCACGGCCCAAGGCATATCAGTCCAGGACGTCGCAGCCCAAGGCGCAGCAGTCCAGGACATCACAACAAGAAGCTACTACAGCAGCAGCCTAGATGTTCATAGCTAAGTGATCGTTAATCTTTTACCGACTCTACTACTCAAATTGATGTGCCTCCGGAAAACATACAGCATTGTTTAAGAAGCAGTGTATACTTAGCCTGATTTGCGCAGTCAATAGTACGGATACTTTAGTTTAGCTCAAGAATACTAGATGGCGTAATTATCGCCAACGTTGTATTTCTCTGTGCCAGCTAGGACGCGGGAACCGCTGTCACTTTTCGAATTCATAGCGTTGTGTACTTTCGCCGCGTGCGGTCGAAATCCATAAATATTTCGTTAATCGTTTAACTTTTTTATACAATTATTTATCATAGTGTTAGATAATTTAATATTGCATTAATTATTGGTTGTATTTTCAATCTTAACATTAAAACACCGGTATTTTCGTTATGAATCACGCGACGAGTGACGAACCCGATGAGGCCGCCGCCGGGGCCAATCGGTCGATCGTTTCGAACTCGCCTACTTCCGAGAGGGATCAAGGACAAGAAAAGGAGGACTCCTCGGGCGCTAGCAGTTCTTCAGACAGCGAAGCTGAACGAGGTGAACCTCCACGCAAGAATCAAAAGCGGGACTCACAGGTAACGGTCGATCCTCGGATCGACGCGTTATACAACCAGGTCAGTTTTCTTACAAACTTTATAATGCACCAACAATACGTACCGAATACTACTGTAAATACAAGTGACGTGACCGAACAAGCGGATATTATCAGCAATGAATTTTTGACTAATCCATCAACCGAAACTCCTAGGGCCTTGGATTTGGGCGCCTGTAAGACTAGTTTTGATGAGAAAAAAATTCTTAAATCAGCTGATGAAAAACGGTTACGTCAGTTAATAAGTTTGCAGCATTTTAACACCCCCACGTGGCAACATATCCGTTATAAGAAAGCTTTGGTAGAAATGCTCGCGTTTCCGGGCTTTTGCAATTTGAAAATTAACGATGAACTGTGTTGTCTGAATAAAGGAAAAGATTTCCTGGCCTCAACGGAGGAAATCATGGCTGCAACTACCAACGCCTTGTTACATCAAAGGGAACTTTTGCAATCCGGTTTACAGGGTATCATTGATTGGGCTCACAATAACCCTGGCGAGCTAAAATGCGATAACCTTTTTAATAAAATTTCTGAAACATTCGGTAATGAGTCGTCATCTTATAAATTGTCTGAACAAACCTTACAAATAATTTGCGGAAAAAGGGCCGAATGTATTGAATCTAGACGTAAAAGAATTATTAGCGAAATTCCGGATAAAAGTATTCAAGCTGCGCTCAGCAATATACCCCCTAGTGAAGAATTTTTATTTGACAAGACAAAACTTATGTCACTTATTCAGTCCCTCGGAGGGGCTCATTTCTGGCTATCACCACCACAAGCTCACAAAACTAAGGATCAACTTAAAACAAAATACAAGGAACCAACACCGTCTACCCCCAAATACAGACCTCAGACACAAAATATTAAAAATAATAATTTTCGGGATACCTACAAAAAACATCAAACGAAACAAACGTACAAAGGGAAAAGCGACGGTTACAAACAAACTAAAAATTATTCATTTCGAAACAAAGACGGAAAAAAGTGACTACCCAACACATTTCAGGGGAGGTTGTTTAACTATGTTCAAACACCGTTGGCAAGCACTTGGTGCAAACAAATTCATAATTTCAGCAATTTCGGGGTTTCGAATACCCCTTTACAAGAAACCTCCTCTGTTAATGCCAACAAGAAGGATCATGACGCAATATGCAACCAAGCCATCCCCTGGAATGTCTCAGATTATCAAAGAACTATTGGATCAAAGTGTTTTGCGACTAGTTTCCAAGAAAACGCCCAGTTTTATCTCCAAGCTTTTTCTGCGGAAGAAAAGCGACGGATCGATGCGCCCAATTTTCGATCTTCGAGAATTGAACAAATTCGTCAAAACGAAACGTTTTCGTCTGATTTCTCACGCCTCAGTCCCAGATTTTCTTCAACCTGGAGACTGGATGATAAAAATAGATATATCCCAGGCTTATTTTCACCTTCAAGCAGCAAAATCTTACCGACCTTTCTTAAGAATCAGTTACAAAGACCAGTTATACGAGATGACATGTTTACCGTTCGGGCTGGCTTCAGCGCCGCACCTATTTTCCTCTGTAACATGCTGGGTCGCGGAGACCTTGCGTGCGAAGGGATGTCGAGTGCTAGTCTACCTAGACGACTTCCTTCTGGTCAACCAAGACCAATCCAAGTTATGTCTTCAGGCTGCGGAAGCCGTGAGGCACTTGGAACATCTGGGCTGGCAAATCAACCGCCAAAAATCTATCTTGGTACCAACTCAAGATTTGGAATACCTTGGCATACGTTGGCAAACAGCTGTAAATACAATGTCCCTACCAATAAAAAGGAGACAAAGCATAAACTATGCACTAGACCGGTCGTTGTTGAAAAGTCACATCAACCTACGGGAACTGCAAAGTCTGCTGGGTCAGTTAAATTTCGCCAACTTTGTGATTCCCCGAGGAAGACTACACTGTCGCAAAATGCAAATCTTCCTGCGACACTTCAACAAAATACGACCACGTCAAAAACAGCTGTTGCCTCAAGTTGTGTATCAAGAGATAATGTGGTGGCGCGGAGCCACAAATCACACATTGCCTGTACACAAAAAGCCTGCTACCCATTTCCTTGCGACGGACGCTTCGGATTGGGGTTGGGGTGCCCATGTAGACGGAAACCTAATGTCAGGTGCATGGGCAACTCACCAAAGAAGATGGCACTGCAACAAAAAGGAGCTATATGCAGTAATAGCGGCAATCAAAATGAATGCGAAGACATTGCAAAAGTCACACGTACTGATCCAATCAGACATTCGAACTCTGATTGCATATATCCGAAAGGAGGGAGGAACCAGATCGTTAGGGTTACTAGCCCTAACTTTCAAACTATTATATCTGACGGACAAGTTCAATATAACCCTATCAGCCCATTATCTACCGGGGAGATACAATATAATAGCGGACAGGCTTTCACGAGGAAAACCACTCGCAGAATGGCATCTTCTACCTCGAGCAACAGCGGAAGTCTTTCGGAAGTGGGGGCTTCCAGAAATCGACTTGTTTGCGACACAAGAAACCGCAGTAGTAAACAACTACGTATCTCTAGACTGCAGAGATCGATCGGCAAACTATATAGATGCCTTCAGCAGACCATGGAACCATGGACGTGGGTTTTTCCTCCTCCCAGCTTGCTGCCCAAAGTTCTGGCACATCTGAACAATGCAGCGGGAATTTACTTGGTTGTGGCTCCAGAGTGGTCTCGAGCTTTTTGGCTTCAAGACCTGAAATCCAGAGCTCTAGATTACCCACACGAACTTCTGAACCTGTCGGAGACCATGATAGATGTTACAACATCACAACCTCCCCCACAAGTACAGACATTGACCCTGAAAGTTTGGAAAATTGGGGGTGGGGTGCCCAAATAAAAGACTGGTCCACACAGGAAAAAGAACTACTAAAGAAGAGCTGGCGGCGTTCAACTTTGTCAACCTATTTGTCACCACTTAGACGATGGTTGAAGTGGTGCTCCAACTCTCAAATAAACCCAAAATGTCCTCAACCTGCGGATATCGCAAAATTTTTAATGTTTCTCTTTTTAAAAGAGAATTTGTCCTATAGTACTATCCTTGTCCATAAATCGGCACTCTTAACTTTCTGTGGCCCTCATGTGGAACAACCTACATTTTCAAATTTTATTATAAAACACACCCTTAAAGCAATAGGAGCAGCCAAACCAAAAGAAGTACGGCCTTCGTTCACGTGGGATCCACGTATCGTCCTAAATTGGCTGTCATCAAATGCGCCTAAAGACACATTGTTCGATTTAGCACGTAGAACAGCCACAGTTATATTACTGGCATCAGGCCGTAGGGTTCACGACTTAACTTTGCTGAAAATCTCTAATGACAGCTTTTTGGATGACGGTGATAATATCTATTTAATACCTGCATTTGGATCTAAAACCGATACACACTATTATCGTCAGTCCGCATGGAAACTTTCACAACATAATGATAAAAACATATGCCCTGTCACTTTGGTTAGGCTTTTAATTGAAAAAACTGCAACGAAAAGATCTGAAGTTAACAATTTGAACAATCTATTTATCACTTTATTTAGTAACACAAAAGCTGCCTCACGCACTGTAATTGGGAACTGGGTACGCACAGTTCTCAGAGATAGCGGCATTCATGCATCTCCGGGAAGCTGTAGGTCGGCAGTAGCTTCCTTAAATTGGTTAGATAATCAACCAATTGACGATATTTTATCACGGGGTAATTGGAAATCATCTAATACCTTCTTTAATCATTACTGCCGCGAAATAGAACTCCATAAGGATAGCCGTAATTCATTTTTCAATACATTTACTTCTACTTAAATTACAAGAATAATGTCTTGAATATTTTGTAAACAATCATCATTTAATCAATCATCGTTAGTATATTCCCATAGAATTTTAATAGTTCATAGGACATCTAAATCGTGATTATTGTTACTTTCAGTAAAGATCAATATTTTTTATAAAATACATAATATATTATATGATTATAACTATAAGAATATAAATAAATGATTACTACTGTATATACTTAATTCTCAGAATAAACATTTGATACCTAATCATCATAGCGTTGTGTTTCACCTATAATATTTCACCAGCAGATAACAAACACGTCTTCATAAACAATGCTGTATGTTTTCCGGAGGCACATCAATATAGCGGTTTTACATAAAAATAAAACCGATATTATGTGCCGAGAGGGAAAACATACAGCATTGTAGGAAGTTCTTCCTGGTGAAGACTATGAATTCGAAAAGTGACAGCGGTTCCCGCGTCCTAGCTGGCACAGAGAAATACAACGTTGGCGATAATTACGCCATCTAGTATTCTTGAGCTAAACTAAAGTATCCGTACTATTGACTGCGCAAATCAGGCTAAGTATACACTGCTTCTTAAACAATGCTGTATGTTTTCCCTCTCGGCACATAATATCGGTTTTATTTTTATGTAAAACCGCTATATTATCTGTAGACTTATTCCATATTTCTGGCTTTGCTGAGGGAGAACCGTTTACTTATCGAGGATTTTTTTTCGGAGGCGTGTGTCTTGTGGCTGTTAGGTGCCAAAAGAAAAGGTTGTAATCTTGGGGCCCAATTGCTTGCTTATTTAGGTCATTGAATCTGAATATTTTTGAATTGGCAAAAGGCAGTTTAATATCGAGTGTTCTTTTGAAAAGTTATTTCTGTTTTGTATCTTATGGCAGTTGGACATCGAGCACAAGTCTTGGCTTTGATGTCTAATGAGTCGCCTGTTTGGGTAATATTGGTTTTGTGGTAAAGATTCTTCTTGAGAGGGTCTTTTCGGCGGGGTATAGTCGTAGCCATTGGATGCCAGAAAATCCTTAACGTCGCTGATCGATATAAGTTACCCGTTTCGGTCAATAACTCTGAACGAGTTAACAATTGACAAGGACCTTGTAAGAAGCAAGTGTTTTTCTTGATCGGTCGCATATATAATGTGGCTGATGAGCTTTTGGTAAAATTTCCATAATTGGATTACAGCCCATTCTCCTACAATTGTTTATGAACCTGCCTGATATATCTGATAGCCCTTCTCTGGTTTCATCTTCATCGATTGTTGTAGGGTTTCAGGTACAGGGTAGTATTTATTCCCCGCTTTGGTTAATCATACCAGTTTGCTGTAATGAATCTGGTTGGTTATATAGTTTGGCATAATTAACCGTAGCTATATTTATGAACTCCATTCAGGATTCACATTTGGTAGTGTATTAGAGATGGATATATTTCTTGACAGGTGCTATACAGAGGGCATTCGATGTCAGCGGTGACTATACTAAAGTGTGGGGATCAATTTTGTGATACTACAATAGCACTTGACAATCTCATACATTTTTTGTAATTTTTTTTATAGATATATTTGTACGTATAGTGGTTGTTCTATGGGGAGCACCTCCTTATTTCTGTGTTGGTGTTTTGTGAAGTTTTCTTTATCGTTTTTTACAGTATTGGCTTATTTTGTCATTGGTTTCTTTCATTAACTGTGCGGTTTTTCTGATAAATTCTATATTATTCCAGTATAGAGTGCATGATTTTTATGGTAATATGCATAAGGTTTTTGTGTCATACTTTTCACGTGACTCTATAAGTCCTGGTAGATTATTTTTGGAAACTTTTATAGCTTCTTGCTCGTTCAATGTTTTCATTGTTAATGGCGTGTCAGAGAAGTGCGCCTGCTTCTTATTGTGGATGTCTGGTGGATTGTAGCTCTCTGCATTATGTGGTCTTATCCAGACGAAACTGACGACGATACTTCGTACTTTGAAAGTAATTGTGGTTGAGTAGTCATAATAAGACCAAACTCTGATTTTTTTTGTATGTTTATTTTGGAGAGATCGATTAAGTGTTAACATGAACATCTTGTTTATGATTTTGAGGTTTTATTCGTATGCGTATTGAATGAGTCTCACTCCACGAGTGCTGGTGGTTCCATAACCATATTTTCCAGCAACTAAATGCTTATGTTCGTTACCGATACCCCGATCTGTGCACTGAAATCACCCATAGAGGTAATATATTTTTCAATACAGTTGTTAAACATAGAGTACTTTCAGAGGCTATAATTATGATTCGAAGATTAAATCTTTTGCATAGGCATTTTTCTGATACGCGGTCGTGGTTTTTTTTACGAGCTCGATCATTATTTTTGCAGTTGAGTTTTAAATGTATAAGTCAATTTAAAAAGTTTAGTAGCAAGGAGTTTTCATACATAGAATAAAATTGGATAGATTTTATGGAAAAATGAATGAGTCCGTACATCTTAGCATTGAATTCTCAAAAGTCTTTTAAATGGTTGTTTAATATATTTAATTACCAGTTTTATTTTCACATAAAAGAAAATTGTCGAAAGTCGAATAGGTTGTATGGGCTGTTTTCATTGAAAAAAATATATATACGTCATGTTGCAAAAACGCGCCATTTCTGAAAATTTTAATTTTTGTGTGATAAATTGATTATTTTATTTTGTTTATATGAGTTCAAGTACAAATGATGAAATGGAATTAACCCCACCCGATATTTTATGAGGCGAAATAGCGCAAGGTGAAATTTTGCCCCCAAAATCTCGATAAAGAGATATGGCGACTTACGATAATTTTATTTTGTGGAAGAAACAAACGTAATTCTATGATTTGTTTTTATTATTTCCCACAACTGTATTGAAAAACGTCGTGTGGTGCATGGGTGTGTGGGTTATTGCGGACTCGTGTCATTGAAAATCCTCGCCTTCGGCTCGGGTTTGTTAGTGACAGAACGTTTACAATAGCCTCTTTTCCACCCTTGTATCACAATGTACTATTATGAAGGTACTCGTAAAGTAATGAGTACTTTCAAGTTTTCATAAAAGTTAAATTAGCGACGAGGTTTCGGAGGTTGCATAAGACTGTATAATTGCAAAAGGCAGGTTTTCTAGAACTATTTGTGGAACACAAATTCTTTCTGATATTTCGATAAAAGTTGAAATGTTTTACTTGTCTTTTGTCTTTACTAAGGGGATATTTTTGGTTTTCCTATGTAATACGTATAATCATAGTCTTCGATAATAGCTTCTTTTAGTAGATGAACTTAGTCAATCCCAGTATGTCATGGGTAATATTTGTAGAACTGTTTTAGCTCAATATGTTTTGTTTTGATGATAGTCATTTAACACTGAAAGTGCGATGTTTAAATCACTTTTCGGTATTAGTGTCTTTGGAGGGTTTAATACTAATACTCCGCTGGCAGAACGCCGTAGTGGTCATATATGGAATTAGTATGAATTGCGATATTAACCCTATACTGAATGAGGTCTTGCTTGAAGAGTAGTAGAGTGCGGTCGAAATTGTAAAATTTTAATGTTGTTGGAAATGATTTGGTATGTTGGCCATATTTTTTATGTCTGTGATTAAGTCGCGGGGCTTGCCTATAGGCGAATAAATAGCAAGAATTGCCCTCAGGCGAATAAAATCGCAGTACTATTAAATTTTTGAACAAGTTGTGGGCTTACCTACAGGCGAATAAATCGCTATATGCAAATAAGTCGCGGGTTTGCCTACAGGTGTATAAATCGAAGTATTATTAAATTTGCGAATAAGTCGCGGGCTTACCTATAGGCGAATAAATCGCAGGACTTGCCTACAGGCGAATAAATCGCAATATGCGAATAAGTCGCGGGATTGTTTATATGCGAATAAGTCGCGGGTTTGCCTACAGGCGAATAAATCGCAGTACATGTAAATTTGAGAATAAGTCGCGGGTTTACCTATAGGCGAATAAATCGCGGGACTTACCCACACAACCGTGTTGTTCTTGATGAATCATGCTTTAAAAATTACTCACGTACTAGTATAATGTGACGAAGTAGCCAAATTTAAACTTTACAATTGATTAGATTTGTTTCCTAATTTTTGTAAGTCTGTATGCGAGCAAGTCGCGAACTGATATATATGCGAATAAGTCCCGGGTTTGCAAACTAGCGAACAAATAGCAGATGTTGTAAGTATGTGAGTATCATGTTCCTATTTATCAAATGATTAAATTTAACTGTTATTGCTTGTAACATTTTGTACCCGTGCATTGTACAGCAGTGTTATTCTACGTGAAATATGCTTCAGAAAGTACTCACATTATAATTAGTTAAAGTTTTTAAGTTTATTTGTCAGAATTGTTTTGATTTGTTTGCTATTTTTTGTAAGTCTATATACGAATTAGTCGCGAGTTTGCCTACATGCGAATAAATCAAAGATTTTGTAAGTATATGAGTATCATGTTCCTATGTATCAAATGGATAAATTTAAATGTTAATGCTTTGTACCTAAGCGTGGTACAACCGTGTTGTTCTTGATGAATCATGCTTTAAAAATTACTCACGTACTAGTATAATGTTACGAAGTAGCCAAATTTAAACTTTACAATTGATTAGATTTGTTTCCTAATTTTTGTAAGTCTATATGCGAGCAAGTCGCGAACTGATATATATGCGAATAAGTCACGGGTTTCTATACAGGCGAATAAAATGCAGATTTTGTAAATATGTGAGTACCATGTTCATATTTATCAAATGAATCAATATAATTGTTATTGCTTGAAATACTTTATATCTATACATAGAACAGCCGTTTTATTCTAGGTGAATCATACTTCATAAGGTACTCGCATATAATTAATGAATTAATATTGAAAAAAATATTTAAAAGAAGTTTTTTATTTAAAAAAAAAGAGTAAGTGTGGAGTTTCTTGTCCATTCTTCTCCATAGCAAACTACTTTTGCGAATGGACAGTAGAATCATTTTTTTTTGTGACTTTGAAGTTTTTACATTCAAAAGTGCCATTGAATGGTTTGATAGATTTGATTTTAGATTTTGAAAACTGACTCAACAGGCCGAGTGTTAGGTTATCACCGGATACGTGTATGGGGTCATACACGTTGTCAGGATGGTCGAGTGTTAGGTTTTTCTTTGATAAATACATCTTTTATTTGTTAAGAATTAAATTATTTATATTTAACATCAAATAGTACTTAAAAGTTGTTAAATTGATTATCCTAGAAAATATTCGAATGTCAAATGTCGTCACATCGAATGACGGTTGTCGATTGGAGGGGGATGGTTCGGACACGAGGCGCGTGGAGTCAGTTCGTCGGTAGTCTGGGCGGGTTTGGAAGCAAAGAATAATATAATAATACTTGGAAGATTGTACTGTTGACCTAAGTAGATATATTGTATGGAGTTGATGGTAACTTAGTGTGAAATGGTAAATAAATAATAGTTCAAAGTCCAAACTGTGTGTTATTGCTGAATTACCAACTACACGTAAGTATTATCTATTCTTGAGTATTTTTCTATATCCTACTGACCTACCGCTTTGTACTAGCTTTGTTGTTTATCTAGTTATCTATTACACTGTATCGTGGGTGCGTTTACAAACATATAAACTCACATACACAAACACCCAGAGCCGAAACAATTATCTGTAGGTCATACAAATATTTGTTCCGTGCTCCTTGGAAATGTATTTTTTATTTTATATTTAGCGGCTAAATGCCATATTTCATTAATTTCAAATTAAAAATGACAGTTTCATACAAAATTTCATCCCCTATTTAACTGCCGTAGGGGTTGAATTTCAAAAAATCCTTTCTTATTCCTTGTCTACATAATAAAGAGAACCTTTTTTTCGGCGTGATTAATATGTATATCCATGCCAAATTATAGCTTTCTAGTACAAAGAGTCTCTAAACTAAGTTGCGGAAGGACGGAAGGACGGACACAATGACGCACAGGGTGAAACTGTAACTTACTTCCTTTTGACTACGAATTCCTTAAAAAACAGTGTTGATGAACGCGACCAACTGCGCGTAATCACGGATGGTTGCAACTCTAGTGACTTGTATAAGAAAGCTTTATGTAAAATTTACCTATTAGACGAACGCTTACAGTCATATTTTCAAATATTGCAAAGGATAAGGAACGTACTGTGAGGATACCTAAAAAAAAACGCAAGATGCAACCTCCTTACCTATCATAAAACTGACAACAGATAGATTAGTTTTGAAAGGTGATTGAATCCAGAACGTTATGAAAATATTTGAAGAGGTTTGTTGATCTTTGCTTGTGACTTCTTTAAAAGCCGCCTGAGAGCAGGCACGTTGTTGATTCAATACAAGTTAAAAGTAATTATTGTTTATTGTTTGAGCTCCCTGCTCTACCCCTCACAGTACCTACTTAGGTTAAGGAAGCTTACCCTTTTTATAGTGAACTATTTATTAAATTGTTATTGTATGTAACGCTCATTCCATATTTATTTTTGACCTGACTGAAAATTCCTTGAAAAAACAGGAAAATTGTTATAAAGATTGTAATAAGAAAAAAAAAACAACAAACAAAATAAAATAATATAAAAATGTAATCAGTGCAGACAGCAACACAAACTTCCAAATATAATATTCCACTTCACCTGTTTGTTATTATATAGTCAATAGATCGAATTAGAAGACAGCAAAAAAAACTATGAAATTGACACATAGCGCTTAATTCATGTACTTGGAGACTTACTTAGTTCTTCTGTACAATAAATATGGCATGTGAGTTTTCAATTAAGTACAAATTGAAGAACACATTCGGGCTGCAAACGAGTGCAAAATTGCCAGACGGTTTTCGAAAACGATGTGAGCAAATAAACTACATAGAATTATACATACTACATCTACTAATGTGTCATCGGATAAGACTTCAGGTAGGCAAGCAAAATAATCTCATCCATTACCGGTCATAATCCTTTTGATTATCTAATTATATCCTCCTTTGTGGGTAGACACAGGGTAAACACGCTTTTGAGACAGCTCCCAGCTTTTAATTAATTTTATTTTATTATCAATAGTATTTTTATGATTTAATTATATTTTATTAATATAGACCACCCTACTCTCACTATATATAATTTTCAAAACAATCTTCAATCTCTTTATCTACTTCTTTTCAAACACTGACACCATGGACTCAAAACTGGCCACAAGTCTGGAAGATCTGGAGCAGCTGTTTCATTCACGGATGGCAGAGTATGAAACCAAGCTGAAGACTGCATCCACAGAAACTCGGCCTACACCGGAGTTATCGGCACTGTCACGTGAGTTTGCTGATTTTAAATCATTCGTTTGGCAGGCTCTCTCCAAATTCAAAAGTCAAATTGAGATGCTGTCTATAGGAATTGACAGGCATGAGACCCTGATGCGGAGGAAGGTTCTACTGTTTCATGGAGTCACTGAGCATCCTGGTGAAAAGCTGCATGAAGTGGTTCACCGGGTATTATCCGCTCAAATGAGCTTACCTGAGATTGGGCAAGATAAAATTCATGTCTGCCATAGATTGGGTTCTGCACGGGGCAAAGCGCGGCCTATACTAGTCAGGATGTACAACACTGAGCACCGTCACATAGTCTGGGAGAGCAAGAAGTCCCTAAAAGGCACAGGTATCACTATCACAGAATTCCTGACGCACACTAGACATCGCACCTTTATGGAAGCGCGCAAGCATTTTGGGATGCAGAGTTGCTGGTCGGTGGAGGGGCGGATAGTGATCATCACACCAGACACCAAGCGCCACAAGATTGAGACTCCGGGTGAACTTGAAGCTCTTGTGTCGAAGTTCCCCAAGGCATCTAGCGGCCCTCGTAATGCTGCACAGACTGTGGAACATTCTTCTCCAAAGAATGTGAGCACCACCGAGACTACTGCTAAGCCCTCAAGGGACCAAAGGAAGGCGCGCCGGCGTAATTAATGTTGTTTTTGTTTTGTCCGTTCGCTAAGCTACCTACTCCTTAATTATGAATATTCGGTCACTTTAACTTGTTTCTGCCGGTACTTTAAATTTTTCTAATTTTCTGTATCACCTTCATTTTGCTCTTCCTGAATATAATGCCGGTATACTCGTAATATCATTTTAGATAAATTATATGTTTTTGTTTACGACAAGTCATTCAACCGTCTGTCGGTGTCAATTTGACAGTAAAGCTGCTGTCAGATTGACAGTGACAGACGTGAATCGTTGCGTTCGTGTATGCCTGAATGTGTTTCGTTTTACGCTGTTTTTATTTTTATTTGATAGCTTGTATTTGGTTGATGACTTACTTGTCTTATCCAACTCACTGGTGAGTTAGGGTGGTTGTTTTTAAAGCAATCAGCCTATACGTTTAGTTTTTAATTAGTTTTATAATTGTACTATTTTCTTCATATTATATTTATTTTATTGTAATTATCTATGGATGATCCCGTCAACCTAGATGACAGTTTTTTCTCTTGTTCTTCTTTGACTTGTAGTTTTGATAGTGCGGTAAGTGACTCTCCGCTTCGGACTTTGCATGACAACATCTCTACTATATTTTCTAACCATCCTAAAAATTTCCACATAGCCCACATTAATGCTCAAAGTGTTCCTGGTCACCACTCCGATCTTCTGGCATCCTTTAGCAGTGCTCATCTTGATGCACTCCTAATATCTGAAACTTTTCTTAAGCCTTCTCTCCTTTCTACGCACTATGCACTTCCCGGCTTTGTTCTGGTCCGAAATGACAGGACTGGCAAGGGTGGTGGCGGTGTTGCGATTTACCTACGTGCTGACATACCGCACCAAATTGTTAGTGCGTCTCCATCTCAATACTCTGGGTCGGCTGAGTTCTTGTTCCTTGAGATCACCTTACACCATGCTAAAATATTACTTGCAGTATTCTACTCCCCTAATCTCCACATCAACTATTTTGACACTTTAGAATCGTCACTGAATAATTTTTGCCCATCGTATGAGCATGTTGTTATAATGGGTGATTTCAACACATGCTTAATTAAAAATGATTCTCGCTCACTAAAACTCCGTTCCCTCTTATCTTCTTTTAATCTGGAAATTCTACCTCTTTCTGCGACCCATAACTTTCCAAACTGCACTCCTTCTCTTCTTGACCTAATGGTTGTTTCTTCGCCTCACAATGTTGCTGAATTTGGGCAGCTCACTGCAACCTTTTCTTACCATGACCTTATCTATCTTTCTTATCGTATCCGGCCTCCTAAACACAAACCCCATCTCTGTTATTTACGCAATTATAATGGTATGGATTTGGTAGCGTTGAAGTGTGACGCCGATGATATCGACTGGTCTCTCGTCTTCGATAGTGACTGCGTCGATGAAAAAGTCAATTGCTTCAATGCCAAACTGTTGACACTTTATGACAAGCATGCACCGCGTCGGCGAATTAAAATTAAACATAGTCCTGCTCCGTGGATCACTCCTCAAATTAAAAACGCTATTGCTCGTAAGGATAAGGCGAAGGGCAGGTACAGGCGTAGACCCACGGATCAGAATCTTACTAGTTTCAAAAATCAACGTAATCACTGCAATCGTCTGTGTCGAGATGCTAAGAGACGCTATTTCCACGAATCTCTAGTCAATCGCAAGTCCTCTGACGTCTGGAGATTTCTCAAGTCTGTCGGTATCGGCAAAGCTCCCACTAGTACCTGTAAAGATGTCGACTTGTCGGCTCTTAATAGGCACTTTTCGCTTCCACCTGTCTCTCTGGATCCTAGTGTGAAGACATCCACTTTGACTGAACTCTCTGAATTGCCGTTGCCGATTTGCCCACCATTTAATTTAATTTCTGTGTCTGATGACGATGTCAAAAAATCTCTTCTTGCTATTTCCTCTTCTGCTGTTGGCCATGATAGTCTGTGTTCGAGAATGATAATACCTATTCTCCCACAACTCCTTCCTATTCTCACTCATATTGTCAATTATTCTTTATTCTCTGGCACATTTCCTTCAGCCTGGAAACAGGCACACATAATACCACTTCCCAAAATAACCAATCCTTCTTCTCTATCTCACTTCAGGCCCATTTCCATACTACCATTCCTCTCTAAAGTTCTCGAGCACATCGTCCATGGTCAAATTTCTAGATTCCTTTCATCTCATGATCTTATCTGTCCTTTCCAATCTGGCTTCCGTAGAGGTCATAGTACTGTGACTGCACTTCTGAAGGTCACTGACGACATCCGTTGGGCTATGGATAATAAATCTTTAACCGTATTAGTCCTACTTGACTTCAGTTGTGCATTCAATTCGGTGGATTTTGATATTCTACTTGGGGTATTACAATCTATTAACTTCTCGTCCTCTGCGTTAGCCTGGTTTGACTCATATCTTCGGGGTCGCTCTCAGTGTGTTCGCCTTGATGAGATATTCTCTGATTGGTGTGATCTCACTGCTGGTGTACCTCAGGGTGGCGTTCTCTCTCCTCTCCTTTTCTCTATTTTCATAAACACTGTTACCAAGGTTATCACTTCCAACTTCCATCTTTATGCAGACGATTTGCAGCTCTATCGACATTTCTTGCTTGCGGACGTAGATGTAGCAATCGCTGACATGAATCGTGACCTGGAGAGAATTAGTGAATGGGCTAAGTCTTATGGCTTACAGATTAATCCTTCCAAATCCCAGGCCATGATTATAGGTAGTCGATGTTATCGCGCTGCGCTTGACATTTCTACTTTGACGCCATTGTCCCTTAACGGCTCGACAATTGCTTACACAGAAACGACTAAGAATCTCGGTGTCTTAATTGACAGCAACCTTTCTTGGCGAGCGCAAGTATACGAAGTTAGTCGTAAGGTGCATTTTTCTTTTCACTCTTTAAAAACTCTTCAAAGTTTCCTACCCTTCAAAACTAAAATTTATTTAGCTCAAACTTTAATTCAGCCGATCATAGATTACGCCGATGCCTGCTACCTGGATGCCACTGAGGAGCTATTAAATAAGCTTGAGCGCTTGCAAAATCTGTGCATTCGTTTTGTCTTTGGTCTGAGAAAATACGATCATGTCTCTCAGTTCCGCAAAGATCTCAAGTGGCTCCCTATCCGTCTTCGCAGGAACACTCGAATATTATGTCTCCTGTATAACATCCTTTTTAACCCTGCATACCCAGGCTACCTGCGCGAGCGTTTTTCTTTTACTCGCCCTGCTGATGCTCTGTGCAGATCCCGCCTTAAACTACATCTCAATTTCCCATCCCATAAAACCCATTTCTATTCCCACTCCTTCTCTGTTCATGCAGTACGATTGTGGAACTCACTTCCACCTAAAATCCGGGACTCCCAAAATGTATCTATATTCAAGAAACAAGTCAAAGAACATTACCTCTCCACCACCTTGTAATTTTATATATTAAGTATAATGTATGTATTTTTATTTTCCTATATTTATTAAGTTATGGTATATGTGTAATTTATATATGATTAGTTAAGTTATTTTTGTCTATTTTAAGCTTCCTTGTTCTTTCTACACACTGTGTCTTCGTTTATCATCCAACTTTCCTGTCGCAGGTCTGCTGGAAGAAATTTCTAAATGGAATAAGCAGTACCTTTGTGCTCTTCAATCTGTATTATTTATTTTTTCTGTAAAGTGTTTTTGTGTGTACATAAATAAATAAATAAATAAATATATTCTTATGTCGGTCACTGAATATTTTGCATTATTTCTGTTTTAATAATTTGTTGTGACTTTTGTTTGTGATTTTTATTTGACACTTTGACAGCACTATACTTCATTTCACTTTCTTATTTGAATGGCACCAGATGTGTATAATTTACACAATTCCGCCAATGTCAGGGTTACAGAGGATAAACGAAGGAGATTGATCGGTAGGTAAGAAGAAAAAAAGTTTTATAATTGCCAAATTATGACGCTGATGGCCGGTGGTGACAGCACTGATCATAGACTGTACACTTATCAGAGATAATTTTCGTGCGGAAACTTTTCCAAGTGACTGTATTTTTATCTATCTATCTATATAAATAAAAAGAAAAGTCCTGACTGACTGACTCATCAACGCCCAGCCCAAATCCTTGGACCTAGAAAGCTGAAATTTGGCATGGATATACATATTAATCACGCCGAAAAAAATTGTAAAATAAAAAGGTAGTTAAAGTACCTCATGTACACGTAAGTGATAGCAAGCGACTCTCCTGATGGCGCGACGCGATTTTATATATATCACACCAATGTTAGGGTTTGTGAATTTTGATTTTGTTAATTGATTATTTAACAATGACAAATATTCATTTGACCATGCCCTCCAAAAATGTTGTCGTATCTGCTCACAACATCTCCAAAGGCGTAGTCTATTTGCAGGAATCTCCGTCAGATCTTCTTCAGGGTAGGAACAGGGCGCACAACCAATGAGGAAATGTCCTGGCGTTAGATATGAATAATCAGAAGTATCTTGAGATAACGAAACTAATGGTCTTGAATTTAATATGGACTCTATCTGACATAAAACCGTCTGAAATTGTTCGTAAGTTAGTAATCTAGAACCGTTAATCCTTTTTAGATGAAATTTGGCTGATTTCACGGCAGATTCCCACAAACCACCGTGATTCGGGCTGTATGCGGGTATGAATTTAAATTGTATGCCCTTAACTGATGCAAAATCTTGAACTTTATTTTGAAAATTATTATTATTATGTAATTGATAGAGCTCTCGTAGTTTATTATTGGCTCCCTTAAACGTGGAAGCATTGTCACAATGTATTATAGAAGGCAATCCTCTGCGAGAAATAAACCTCTTTAATGCCGCTAGAAAGGCCTCCGTGGTCAAATCTGAAACTATTTCAAAGTGTAGTGCCTTTGTTATGAAGCAAACAAATACGACAACATATCCCTTCGATATCACGCTTCATCTTAATGATGATTGTTTTACCTCAAAAGGTCCACAGTAGTCCAAACCCACTCTTTCAAAGGCTCTACCTGGAGTGACTCTATCACGCGGCAGAGAGCCCATAAGTTGCTCTGCGCCTTTAGCTTTGTGTCTTAGACAGACAATACACTTGTGCAAGACACTTTTTATCTCGCGTATACCATTAACAATATGGTATTTTTGAGACAAGTTACTAAATAGCAATTTTAAACCACCATGTAATAATGATAGGTGCTCATTTTGTATTATAATTCTAGTTAAATGGCATTTGCTCGGTAGGATAACTGGAAATTTTCTTGCAAAGGAAAGGTTTGAATTTTGTAGCCTGCCCCCTACGCGGAGAAGGCCATCTCCATCAATGAATGGATGTAATAATTTTAAATTTGAATTAATTTGTTTTTTGTTTTCTAAAATTTGAATCTCATTCCGAAAATAGAAATTTTGAACACCCTTAATTGCAATATTTAACGCTGATTTTAATTCCTTTGCAGTAAAATTCCCAGTATCGGTTCCAACGCGCCTGCACCTTTTAATAAATCGTAAAACATACGAAATTACTCTTTGCATTTTATAGAGACTAGAAAATTTTGTAAATAATGGAAAAATACATTCGTCATCATTAACACTATGATTGACGTTTACAATATTATAACATTGAATTGGTAATTCAATGACTGAAGTGTAAAAGTTGCAATTACTTTCACATTGTAAATAATCGGGGCCTTGCCACCATAGTTTATTTTTATGTAAGTCAAGGGGGTGGGTTTAACACACCTGGCGTGTGATACCATGACATACCTACTGTCTTATCAGCAATTTCTTTGACTCTGTTAGCTACGTAAGCTGGTAATTTATTCAGACTGGAACTCAACCAAGCCAAAACAATTTTTGAATCAGAAAATAAATAAATAATTTTAATATTATGTAATATCTTAGAGATTTTAAACATAAGTTTAGCTAAGAGCAACGCACCATTTAATTCAAGTTTTGGAATGGTTAATTTTGAATTTAAAGGAGCAACCCTAGATTTAGAGCACAGTAGATATGCATGGTATGCACCATCCAATTTTATTTTTACACAAATGCAACATCCATAGGCCTCTGCAGAAGCATCACAATAACCGTACAAGGCAGACTCTTCTGCTTCTGAAAGCTGCAAGTTACGCGGTATTTTTAGATCAAGCATCCTTGACACTTCAGACTGAAAGTCAGACCATACTTTGCTTAATGTAGATGGCAAGGGTGTATCCCATTCTAGGTTATATTGCCAAATTTGCTGAAGAATAATTTTAGCCCTAACTGTAATAGGCCCAGCAAATCCTAAGGGATCAAAAAATTTACTGACTGAGCTTAGAACACCTCGCCTTGTGGGAGTCTCAAGAGAGGTGACCATGCCACCACTCATTTTGAATACATCATCTCTGGCGTCGTAAGACAGTCCTAGGGTTTTTACAATAAGTTTGTCCTGATCTAGATCACGCTGAGAAAAACCTAATTTATCTTTTGGAATGTCTGATAGCAATTGAATGCTATTGGAGCACCACTTGTGTAATTCAAAGCCTCCCAGACTCATCAACCGAACAAGCTCACTCTTTAACTGTACTGCCTGATCATAACTAGCTGCACTGCATATTAAATCATCGATGTAACTCGATGTTAAAATAGCTTGACTTGCTAAAGGAAATGTATGCTCATACCTTCTAGCCAACTCGATTAAACATCTTGTTGCTAGAAAGGAAGAACTTTTTAAACCGTAAGTTATGGTTTGCAGCTGTAAACATTGTAGAGGCTGTTCAGGACTGTCTCTCCACAAAATGTTTTGAAGCACCCTATGCTGAGGATGTACATAGATTTGACGAAACATGTGTCTTATATCACACATTAAGATAATATTAAAGATGCGAAACTGAATTAGTATATCAAATAATTGATTTTGTACAACTGGTCCATTACACTGTATGTCATTTAAACTTGGATTGTCATGACTCTTAGCACTGCCATCAAACACTACGCGTAATTTATTTGTAAGTTTCTCATTGCGTATAACCGCATGATGTGGTAAAAAGTATAAAGGTTGAATATCAGGTGAGTCATCATTTGTATTAATAATTGTTGCATGATGCAATTTTAGATATTCATGTATAAACTCAATATATAATTGATGGTATATAGGGTCTTTAGAAAAACGCTTTTCTAAGACATAGAAACGCTGCAAAGCGATTGCAAACGAATTTGATGTATTAATATCATTTGGACTCATTTTAAGTGGAAGCATAACTTGAAAGCGATTATCTTGTAGAGAGACAGACTCTTGAAACACCCTCTCACTTTGAGCATGCTCAGGTAATGACTCCTGGAATACCTCTGGAACCTTTTCAGTCTCCCAAAACCTTTTAACAACGTGATCCAAATCAGAACTCACTACTGCATGCAAACTAGTTGCTACGTTACAACAAGGAAAGGTATCACCTGAGATGATGTATCCAAACTTTGTGTTGAGCATTATTGGATCTGATAAGCCTCCTTCAATTTTTCCATCTTGTATTACACGAAAGAAGATGTCCGCTCCAAGCAGTATGTCAATTACTCCTGGAATGTTGTATTCATTATCAGCTAATGTAATATTTGTAGGGATCATGAATTTAGAAAGTTCAAATTTCCTTTGCGGTAAAGGAGTTGTAATTTGATGGATAATGGAACATGTGATTTTAACTTTAAAATCTTGTATTAAGGAATGAACAGTAATATTTATAGCTTTATTTATTTTGTTTACTTGATCACCCAATGTAGCTATGTTCCTTTCAAGAACAAATTGCTCAATGCCTAATCTTTCTGCTAATTTGCTGGTACAAAATGATGTTTGACTTCCTGAGTCAAGCAATGCTTTCACAATAATTTTGTTGCCATGGACATCCGATACCAATAGCTTTAGGGTGCTAATTAAACAGGCTTCTTTTTAATATCATTATTCGCCCCCAAAAATGTATGTTGCCTTCTAAATTACTAAGTCAGCCACAATTAACGAGCATCTAAATAATACTATGTTAGCCACTAGTTATCTTCTATGTAAACCACTCTAAATACAACTCAGCATGATGGTTATTTTTTAGCATCAAAATTTTTAACATGCATTCTAACAGTAAATTTCTAAAATACTATTAAATGACATCAAAAAATATATTTATTTAGCTTCTAATTTTTTAACTCAGTACGTTTAAAATGTAACTTACGTGTAAAATTTTTAACATGCATTCTAACAGTAAATTTCTAAAATACTATTAAATGACATCAAAAAATATATTTATTTAGCTTCTAATTTTTTAACTCAGTACGTTTAAAATGTAACTCATCCCATATTAATTGATCGTAAAAAAATTGCAAAAACATTTCATCAAATAGTATATTGGCCACTAATATTACCAGAAGCTATTGAGGAGAGACAAAATAAAAGACTATATTTTTTGGTTTTAATATAGAATAGGTGCAAGTTGGATTAGTATTTATGCGACAGAGTCGACGGAGCCCCGCTGCGCGGGGCTCCTATTTCTGTATGCAGGGTTTAAAGTAACCTAACACGAAGGAGATGACGGGAGCTGAGTTCGCTCGCTTTGCTCGCTCACTTCAGCTCCCGTCATCTCCTTCGAACCTAACCTGTCCGTGTCGGGGTGCCCTAAGCTCCCGAGCTCGCTACGCTCGCTCTTGGACTTATTCATTGACCGTCATTTATTATTTTAAATATAATATATTATTTAAAATTCCTCGTCAGAACAGTACAGTGGTACTTCATTTTCACTTTTAAACGTCATAACTAATTATTACTCATCGAAAACTTTAATTTAATTACAGCGAAAACAATTGCAATACGAACGCACGAACGACAATAAACAATTACATGTGATCAACTCAACTCGTCGTCACATGAATCGAATGGCGCTCTCTGATTGGTGCAAATGGCCGGTCGCTGTCGTCTCGCGTACTCGCGCCAAATCATGCAGTGGCTATTTTCACGATAAAAGAATATGATGTATTGTTTTACATGCTAAGTTATAATAAATTATGCTTTCTTTCTTTCTTCGATAGAAGCTTGAATTATATTTTTTTGAGGATATTGCGTTGAAGCTGTAAAACGTAAAATGGTGACAAGATATAAAATCCGTGGCCGAGTTAGTAAATTACGTGGCAATGTATAAATAAGAAGGACAAGTCACAATAATTGATGATCTTTACTTGACGCTTTCTGTAGAATATTTAGTTGGCGTTGCAAAAAAGACGAATTAGTTTATTAGAGGCTATGTCATTTTCCCGTTGCTTAGTTATAAAATTAGAAGTTTAATCACGTGTCCAATAAATAATTTTGTGGCTAGACTTATAATTTCCCATAGCTTTACTGTTGGCAATAAAACCTTAGTTGTAAAAGTTCTATGAGAATATAAACTTACCTCTTTCTCTTGCTTAGCATTACTACTCTTGCCTTCCACATGCAGCAAAGTATTGTGGTCTTTTGACTTGCAAATGCTACACTTGAACTGGTAACGGCATTTCTGCGGATGTATACCCAAACATATAACACAATGTTTGTTTTTATTTATGTGCTCAAGTCTCTTTTCAACTGGCATGAGTACAAACCTGGGACATTTGAACAATTTATGCATGTCGTTACATACATTGCAACCTTCAGAAGCAGATGACTGGTTGGCATTAATCACACCAGCCAAGGTTACACCACTTGACTTTGGTTTATCGTTAGACATAGGGCTGACTTCCATTGAAACTGCCCGTTTATCCAGAAACTCTAATAAATCATTTAATGATGGCATCACAGTGGCATAATCCTTTTCAGAGTGAAACAGTCGAACAGTTAAAGGATCCAGTTTACGTGTAATGATGCACATCAAAATGGCATCCCACTTATCAATTGGTTGCTTTAAGTTTTGAAGTGCTGCTATCTGCTGTCTTAATCGGGTAGTTATCTCCCTTAACTGTTGGGCCGTCCCACGCCGAATGGATGGCATGTCAAGTATGATCCCGACATGTGATGAAACTAACAATGATGTATTACTGTATCTTTTTGATAACAATTGAAGTGCAGATTTGTATGATTCATTACTTACAGGCAATCCTTCAATTATTTGAAGAGAGGTCCTTAGATAGTACAATTTTTCTATTGAGGTAAGCTTACTGTCTTTGTCAATTACAGCCATAAATAAATCTATAAAGGGTTGAAAACCACTGAAGTCGCGACCATCATACGGTGTTATGTTTATTGCAGGTAATTTAACACTCCTCGACTTCACCACACTTTCACTTTGTACACAACCGACACTTTGTTTACATCGCTTGATAATTGCGCACAGGCGAAAGTAGCGATCGTCCAGGAACCCTGACTCGTCGTCCTTGTCGTCCAGACAGAGTATCTGCAGCTGTAGATCTTGAAATTTATTGTATTGCTCGTGGAGGCACCGCTCTCTTGCATCAAGTTCATCCTGATCGAGGTCGTCGTAGTTGGGTTGTTTTTCGGAGAAGTAACTTTCCAATCTTGTTACATATGATTTGCATTGCCCACGACCCGCTCGCAGCCTTTTTAGGTCTTCCGAATTCGTCATAATGTCTGAATTGTACTTATCTACTTCAATTTCTTCGAAACTTTCGTGCCAAACAACGTCGTCTGTTGACATTTAATGTTAACACATAGATGTCAATGTCAAACCGATGAATGAATGACGTCTAACCATAGATGATTCTATGAACTGAACGAACGAATGCAATTTTGAGCGATTGTTTCTTGTTGAGTGGCAGCGAGTGGGAGTGAAAGAGCACGAAGATGTCTGTAGGTAGAATGCAAAAATGGCTGCTTGATAAACTCCAGCGCCCGCGCCTTTTTTTTTACAACGAAGAAACTTGATGATTTTTTTTTTGTTAACTTTTAGTATTTGATTAATTGATTATAATTGCCTTGCCTTATTTTTGTATTTGAAATGTATTTTATAGCGAAATAGACGATGTATGACGATTGCACGCGCGGATATAACTCGTCGCGGAGCGTGGCGTACTTGCGGCCGGCACTTTGTATTTCCGAATTTACCGCTTAATATGCACTAATCCACTTGTTTATAAGGAGATTTTAAGTTTCGGCACCAATTGTTGAGTTCGGAGATAATTAAAAGTTCCTTTACTCAATATAATAAATTTATTGAAGGCAAGGCAATGTTTACACAATGAACGTTGCAGAAAGAAGAGAATGGCCGACAAATAGTGTTGCCAGCTCAACGTAAATTTATGGTTCTTAACAAAGGTTTAAACTCTGTTTTGTTTAACTGACAAGAATGGCAAGAAAAACTAATAAACGCCTTCCCTTGCGAACAAAATTACGGTCAGTCCTTGGAGGAAATGCTTAACAGAAGGAGTAGATATAATGAACCTATAGAAGTTTATTTTTATGAAAAATTGGCTTTGCTTAACCAATGTGACATTGTTGAGAAACGTGCAGTAGATTGTATAATTCATGGGATCAGTGATAGGACGTTAAAATCAGGTGCTCTAGCTTTACGGTCCTCTCACCCCGATCAGCTCTTGCAATTCTTGATGAGCAGCAGAGATTCTTATCAGCGTTTCGATCGAAACCATAACAAGAACAAAACCGATCACTCTAGTACCCTAATGGTCAGCCCAGTCAAAGGTCAGGTGCTAAGTCGAGTTCATTCCCTGGATGTTACAATTGCAAAGAAAGGGGTCACAGCTTCTTATATTATCCGAAACCGCTTATAAAATGCACAAAATGCAACAGAATAGGGCATACAGTTGATAATTGTAACACGCAGATACACAATAACGCCGTAAAACCTAGTGGCAATATTTCAAAAGCCATGTGTATCGATGTAGCCGGTCTAGGAAGTGACTCGCACCCGAACTCGAAATTTACGAAGGATGTAAAAATTAACGGTACTTTACAACAAGCCTTTGTAGATTTTGGAAGCGAAGTCACTCTTATAAAAGAGTCGGTAGTTAATGAGTTAGGTTTGATCCACGATCACACGCCATCATTATTGAAAGGGTTTGGAAACGGTATAGTAGAGTCACTAGGTGGATTGTTACTCAAATTTGAGGTGGACGGCGTTAATGCTCAGGTTCCATGCAAGGTTGTGTCTGATGATTTGTTAGAGAAATCCGCGCTTATAGGGCAGTCCTTTACTGAACTACCTCACATCATAGTTTATAAGGATGTAACTAGGCTGCAATTTATCGATATTGGCAATGAAATGCCACATCCAGATCCGGATTTAACCGAGTCCTCTCTTAAGATTAGGGCAACGGGATTGGTAGAGCTTTACGGTGCAGCATCAGTGAAGGCATGGATTGATCCCTGCACAAATGGCAGCATTCTTATGAAAAATGTTGTCGCTGGGAAGCCAAATAAACAGTACTTTGTTTGTGGAGGTCTCTATCGCTCTGAAAATGGTCGTGTCTTTATAACCGTGTTCCCATGTTCGAGTTCTTGCTGGATCACAAGTAATCTAGTTTTATGTCGAGCAAAGGGAGTAGAGTTTGTCAGTAGTTGTCGAACCACCAGAAGTCCCTATGGCGATTGAAGGCGACTTCGATGAGAATATTGTTCGTGTCGGCGATAAGGTGCCAGAAGACGTGAAGCAAAGGTTGTTAGAGTTGCTCAGAAAATATCATCGTTGCTTCGCATCTTCCCTTAGGGACCTAGGTTGTACCAACGCGACCGAAATGAATATAGAGTTAAACAGTGAACGCCCTGTCGTATATCGCCCATATAGGTTATCGCATTATGAACGTGAGAAGGTGAGGTTAATGGTGAAGGAGATGCTGGATGCAGGGATAGTAAGGGAGTCGGTCTCAGGGTACGCTAGCCCAATTCTACTCGTTCGTAAAAAGGATGGGTCGTTTCGAATGTGTATCGATTACCGTATGCTTAATTCTATCACGGTGAAAGAGCGCTATCCTATGCCCATTATCGAGGACGAAATAGCACGTCTTACCGGCCAGGCTTGTTTTATTTCACTCGATCTAACATCAGGGGTTATTACCAGGTACCGATTTCGGAACAGAGCAGACGCCTAACCTCGTTTGTCACGCCAGACGGACAGTATGAGTTCAACCGCATGCCGTTTGGTTTGGCTAACGCGCCGGCCGTCTTCCAACGGTTGATGAATTCCATATTAGGGTCGGCTCGGTTCAACAAGGCAACTGCTTATTTAGATGATATTCTTATTTTTGGTAAGGATTTTAAAGAATGTCTGGAACGGCTAGAGGTGGTATTGCAAGTTTTGGAGAAAGCAAATCTCACTTTGAATCTTTCCAAATGCGACTTTTTACGAGACAATATCGATTATCTGGGTTACGAAATCAGTGCAGCTGGGGTTAGGCCAGGGGATAAAAAAATCATTAGTGTCGTGAATTTTCCACGACCACAGAATGTTCACAATGTACGTCAATTCCTTGGTCTAGCTAGTTATTTTCGTAAATTCATCCAAGATTTTGCCCGAATCGCCTTGCCCCTCAGTATGTTGCTAAAGAAGGACACCTCATGGATGATGTTGGATGGGGTGATAGTCAAGAGGAAGCTTTTAAGGTCTTGAAATCTAAGTTGGTTGATAGGCCCATTCTTGCAATATATGATCCTGAAGCAGAGACAGAGCTTCACACCGACGCAAGCAGATTAGGTCTTGGAGGTATTTTATTGCAGCGCTCCGAAGGGAATGATGTTTTCCGCCCAGTAGCTTACTACAGTCGACAGACCTGGCCTGAGGAGAAGAATTTCCATTCATATGAACTCGAAACTCTAGCAGTAATCTGTTAAAGTTTAGGGTCTATCTGCTAGGGAAATCATTTAAGATCATTACAGATTGTAGTGCTCTACGATCTACTTTCTCGAAACGAGACCTAATCCCGAGGATAGCACGCTGGTGGCTCTTACTGCAGGAGTTTCAATGTTCAATTGAGTACAGAGCAGGCGTAAAGATGACTCATGTAGATGCGTTATCCCGCAATCCAATCGAGAGCTCGGGAGAGAGTCCCATCGATCAATTTTCAGTTATGTCGATTAGTAGTGAGGATTGGTTACATACGCTTCAGCTTGGAGACACCGAACTCTGTAGGATTAAAAACATTTTAAATGATAGTCTTAATGAGAAGGAACTCCGATACATAAAAGATAATTTTGTGGTCAAGGATAACAAATTGTTTCGTTGTATAGGTAATGATAAAAATAACGTTCGTTGGGTGGTGCCAAAGGGTGCGAGGTGGCAAGTGTGCCGGGTGAACCATGACGATATTGGCCATTTTGGGGTGGAAAAGACGCTCGAAAGAATAAAGAAACACTATTGGTTTAGTAAAATGTCCAAGTTTGTAAAAAAATATGTTAGTGCATGCATTGAATGTGCATATGCAAAGAACAAGACTAAAACACACGAGGGCCTGCTTCATCCCATCACCAAAATAGAAGTACCATTTCATACGGTGCATGTTGACCACCTCGGGCCTTTTGTCAAGTCAAAGAGAGGCTATACTTATTTACTTGTAGTGGTAGAAGCCTTTACCAAATTCTGTTTTATCAAACCAGTTAGAAATATTAATAGTTTGAATGCAATTAGAGCTCTTGAAGATATATTTTTTACATTTAGGGTCCCTGATCGTCGTATCGTGTAAGCGATCGTGGTTCCTGCTTTACATCTCATGCTTTCAATCGATTTTGCCTAGTCAAGGGAATTAAGCATATTCTCAATGCAGTAGCCAGTCCGAGGTCAAATGGTCAGGTTGAACGCTACAACCGTACCATTCTCGACTCCTTGAAAGCGATGACTGTTAAATACGGTGAAAAGGATTGAGATAGTCATATAGGAAAAATTCAGTGGGGACTAAACAATACTTTTCAGAAAACCACTTTTAGGACGCCGTCAGAAATACTATTTGGAACCAGTATGAGTAGCGAAATAAATCCCATTCTTAACGAAGTTACTAAAGAATCTCGCGAAAACCGCGAAATTACCGATATTCGAGAAGAGGTCAAGAAAAGGATTGATAACGAGCAGGTTAAGTAAAAGCAGGGTTATGATAGAAATAGGGTGCCAGCCCGGATCTATGCCGAAGGTGAACTCGTCAAAATAACTAAGACTTGTTTCCATAATGACGGGCAAAGTAAAAAAACTCATGCCCTCATTTATGGGGCCCTATCGTGTTATAACAGTCTTAGGTAGGGACAGATATAAGGTAGCACCGGTTCCGGGTTTGGCCAGCATGCAAAACAAACGGCCTACAACCGTGGCAGCAGACCGTATGATGCCATGGATACACATTGCTGCCCTAGAGGTAAATAATTCGGATACCAGTGGCACTGACGACGAGGATCATAATGAAACATAATTCGACCATTTTATTGTATTTTTCCTAGCTCTATAGTGTATCTCTCTAAGTTTTAGAGACGCTTAACTACAGATGGTTGTCATGCATTGTTTCAGATCAGGCACGAGAATCGATCGGATCGTGACTTGATTCAACAAATGACCTACTGGCTGCCACAAGAAAATAGATCGTCTTGTAGGCATCAGTTAAGCCCCCGAAAATAATTGATCGTTCGGGTTAATAGTTCGATGATGGGTAAACCAATTAATCGATCGTTCGGACCCTAAAGCAAAGTTTAATTATATTTGACAGAAAACATAAATCGATCGCTGTTTTCTGATCAAATTCGAATAGAAATTTAATAATATAAATTATACTAGATATTACTGGTTCGATGTATGTAATTCAATAAGTAGACGAAGAAATTGTTACATAAATCTATTGAGTCGATTTGTACTTTACGTTCCTTGACAGTTGAATTAATCTTATGTGTATAGATGAGCTTAATATTTACATCAGATATTTACCTTAACCTAATGAATTGTTATCTATTGTATTTACACTTAATTTATTGAACTTGTACCTAATTTAAATAAATATTTATATTATTTAGCTTAGTAAATTCGTTTGAGAATTATTATCAACTAGCTGACCCGGCAAACTTTGTTTTGCCATAAAAACACCAAACATTCATCTACCCTACCTACCCTACCCTAACAACCCTACACTACCTACCCTACCCTACCTACCCTACACTACCTACCCTACACTACCTACCCTACACTACCTACCCTACACTACCTACCCTACACTACCTACCCTACACTACCTACCCTACACTACCTATCCTACACTACCTACCCTACCCTACCGACCCTACCTACCCTACCTACCCTACCCTACCTACCCTACCCTACCTACCCTACCCTACCTACCCTACCCTACCTACCCTACCCTACCTACCCTACCCTACCTACCCTACCCTACCTACCCTACCCTACCTACCCTACCCAACCCTACCCTCCCTACCCTACCTACCCTACCTACCCTACCCT
The DNA here is from genome assembly GCA_945859665.1 of Anorthoa munda. NCBI lineage: Eukaryota > Metazoa > Arthropoda > Insecta > Lepidoptera > Noctuidae > Anorthoa > Anorthoa munda. The sequence goes on from OX243898.1 coordinate 35,838,457, forward strand.
ACCCTACCTACCCTACCCTACCCTACCTACCCTACCTACCCTACCTACCCTACCTACCCTACCTACCCTACCTACCCTACCTACCCTACCTACCCTACCTACCCTACCTACCCTACCTACCCTACACTACCTGCCCTACCCTACACTACCTACCCTACCCTACCTACATACCTACCCTACCTACCCTACCCTACTTACCCTACCCTACCCTAAACGGGATAAAAAGTATCCTATGTCCTTCTCCTGGCTCTAAACTACCTCCCTGCCAATTTTCAGCTAAATCGGTTCAGCCGTTCTTGAGTTATAAGTGAAGTAACTAACACGACTTTCTTTTATATATATAGATTTGTAAAGTCGTATTACATACTTAGCTGCGATCTCTGGGTAATTGATTAACAATTTGATATTTAAACAATAAATATGTAAAAACGGAGCAACCTGCTAGCGTCCCGATTGTTAGGGTTCCACCTGGTGTCGTGTGCGGGGACGCACACGTTTTCAGGACGGTCGATTGTTAGGGTTTGTGAATTTTGATTTTGTTAATTGATTATTTTAGTCGATATTCGTATTAACCGAGCTTTTATTTTAAACTTTACATTGGCAACTTTACCCTTTTAATATATTCGTGAATGCTCTGTGATTGGTTGCCGCAAAATGGCGGGAACCAATCAGAGAACTCGCTTATTCCCGCTAAAAATAGAGAGATCAACGTGGGCAAACGGAACGTGGCTGGTTGCGCCGTTCTCTTGGATTTTGGGACTCGACGCGATAGCTTGTTAGATAATAAGTACTTATTCCTGTATTGATTTTTGTATGTACAAGTGCAAGTAAAATATAAGCCTGTTTCGTATAATCGCTGTATTATTACTCAACTACGTCCTGTTCCTGTTGGTGTTGCCCACACCAATAAGCGATTTTTACGAAGAAAATTGTAAGTACGTTCACATGGACGCAATGCGATGCAATTCGATCGATTTTCACTTGAAATTTTCTTGGACAACCGACTTCCAAGAAAAAAAAACACTACAAAGTAAAAACAGGTAAATGCTTGCCACAACTTGGTGTACACAAACTACTAATTGGTATTTTTAGTTATTTTACCTGAAGGTATTACTAGGACTATAATAATAACCTACTTATGTAAATGTGAATATAATAGTTAATATTGTTGTTATGTATGAAATAGGGGTGTACTACAGGTGCACTATTGTCCAACCCTTGGGTACAGGCGTGATGTAGTGATATATTAAAGGTTCTTTTACAACAAATATCGCGAGTGTACCAGACGTGAGTCAAATAGGAGATATGTCCGGTAATATCGGTTCCAAATGCGAATATCTACAATCTGCACATCATATCCTATGGGAGTGTATTCTTTGGCAGAATCAACGTAATACTATGTTGAATAATGTACAGGCTGCATCAGGAGTTGTTTACTATACGGACCTTGTGGAAACTAGAACAAATTGCCGTGCATTCAAGCGTTTTTGCTATACCTATTATTGGAATCAAATATAACAGCTTAAAATGTTAGGACCCATTAATATTAATCCTGATCCGTGGTGCTAGGCAACTGGGCTAATCCCAGTTGTAAATGAATTTTTGTGCCTATTGGCCTTGTTTGTTCTGTTGCCTGCTTGATATGGATGGAAGTGTAAATTTGTATTTTTTCCTGCTCCTCCATTATTCTTTTCTGATTAATTTCATTGCTGGATCATCATATCAGCCGAAAGACGTTCACTGCTGGACATAGGCCTCCCCCAAGCGTCGCCACATTGACCGGTCCCGTGCGTCCCGCAACCAGCGGATCCCCGCAACCTTCACCAGGTCATCGGTCCACCTGGTTGGAGGCCTTCCAACGCAACGTCTTCCGGTTCGCGGTCGCCACTCCAGAACCTTTCTGCCCCATCGGCCATCCGTTTTGAGTGCAATGTGCCCTGCCCACTGCCACTTAAGTTTGGCAATACTTCGGGCTATGTCAGTAACCCTGGTTCTCTTACGGATCTCTACATTTTTGATTCGATCACGCAAGGAAACTCCGAGCATAGCCCTCTGCATTGCCCTTTGAGTGACTGTAAGCTTCCTGATGAGGCCTATTGTAAGCGACCACGTCTCAGAGCCATATGTCATCTGGCAACACATACTGGCAACATCACTCCAACTTACCACAGTGTCTCAAGATGAAAGTCTATACTTTCATCTTGAGACACTGTGGTGGAGTCACCCGACTATAAGATATTTACTTTTTATAATTGAACTGGCAGCTTCTCTTTCGTTAAAATTAAACACTTTTTCATTCCAGGATAAAAACCATGTAAACTGTAAAAATAACCAAGCCCAAGCCCTCATCCGAAGTGAATCTCTTAAGTAAGTCGTGCGTATGTTGTGTCTCCACAACTCATCAACTGCCATCAACTTGGAACCCATATTTGGTAACAGAGACCACCGGATAAGCGCCGAGGCAATGAAGCTCGACGAAGTCCTGGAGAATGAATTTAACTGGTTTGGATCCAGCAATGTCATATTCGAGGGCAAAACGCCACAGGCATGTTGCGGTAAAGTATAATCTACCAGCACAGACCTAGGGATCATTGAAGCGCGCAAGCCCCACCACGACGTCAAAGTAGAGATATTGCGGTGGGGTAATGTATTATTATTATTAAATAATAAATCCAATATTATCTTGAAAACTTGTTGAATTCAATTCAAATAATCACTGAAAATAGTTTTCTGTAACAATAATATCACAAAAGAATCTGCTTTTGTGGGATACGAACTAGCGCACTTGAGCTCGGCGAGCAATGACGTTCGTGTAGAGATCACGACAATTAAGTAAACACAAGAAATTACGGTTCTATATGTTCAGCTTTTTTAAAGTTCGTTAGAAAGGCGGTTAGCAAGATTTCTATTAAAAAATCGACGAACTGTTTGAAAATTTAAAACACTGATTATTGTAGAGATATTTTAGTGTACAACTGATAAAACAAGTCTATTGTTTTCTGAGTCAATGTTTTTGTTTTTAGAAGCACAAACAGTTTTGTTTTGAAATCGTATCACCTATGAATGGAATGGTTTTAAGGTTAGATATAACACTTGGGATGATCCATTGCACTAACTGGTCGATATTAATATTAAAATTAGAACGAAAAAAATAATAAAAATATAAATAAAGAATATAATAAATTGTTTTCCTAAAATTAAACGGACCGTCATGGCAGCGCCATCTCCGGCGTTTAATGGACGGCCTAGGCGTCCAATTAGCTGGCTTATTGTACCAGATGGATGTGACATATACATATAAGTTTTAAATAGTATTTTTTTGTAAATAGAAATTTGTTATGGTTTGAACATACCTAGATAATCAAATACCGACCCCATAAATGAAACGACGAGATGATCAAGAATGTTGGTATTTCTCCGAAACCGTTATTACACTGAACTATATGAGATACCTATAATTTCAGAATCTAGATATCCTAGATTCAGACCTAACCCTAGACTCTACCTAAGACATTTAAATTTACTTTGAAGACATTTATAAAACAAATGTGCAAACAAATTCGTAAATTTACTCTAAATGTTTCAGCGTAAAACGTTCCCTTAAGGGGCTGGTCTGGGTCTGCAAACTTACGCTTTGAATCTTCAGCGACAGGCCCCGTAGGGCTTGGCTTTGTAGATGCAGTCCTACCTTGTCTAGCTCCTTCAGAGACGGGAAGGTGGCGTTGGTTTTGAGGGAGAGCGCTACGGTCGTGTAGATCCTCTAGGCAAGTGCGGTGATTAACCTTCTCGTGGTTGCCGCCCTGTTATTGGTCTAATTCCCTATGAAATAGACGTAACTGAAATCACCGGGCGAAGTATCACAGGGGTGGCGAGGTCATGCCCCTGGGTGTCCACCATTGAACAATCACAATGTTGGATAGCAATGACCTCCTACGTGTTTGTGCCGTGCGCGGGGACCCGTATGGAGGGATGAAGGGATCCTGGTGGTTGAGTGGAGCAGGTTGCACACAACACGCCACTTTGGCCTGGATTTCCTACGACACGGGAGGTTGTGGGAGTAGCTTACCCACGATCAATCGGCTGATCTCTCCTTCTGAGGGTATAAGCGAGGTGCGTGGGGTCCACTGAGGTCGTTTTCGGACGGCTGAAGTGGTGGTGAAGGTCACGCTGACGGTGTAAGGGAGGGTTGTTCTGTTCAAGCCAGCCCAAACGAGCACCTGATGTCGCACTGTAAGCCAGCCCTGCGCACCTATATCTCAATGGTAGTCCTAACGGCTCACCTTAAGTGGTGGGTCGTTCCCAGTTGCGGGCTCGATGGAGGGTGGGAGCCGGAGAGATGAATTTTGTATTAAATGTGGTCATGGATTTTGTGAAAGACTTGAGTACATTAGGGGTGGTGACGACGAAAGCCGGCACCACCTCTGCCCCTGGACCTGCGGTTAACTCCGCAGAATCCAGCGCGGGTGCCCCCAAGGCCGCAGTGAAAACTGCTGCCGCCCCTCCGGCTGCGGTGAAAACCGCAGTCAGGAGTGTCAAGAAGTCCCTTGGGCAACCTGCAGCGAAAGCTGCAGGTCCCAGTACGGGTAATAAAAATAAGCGGGGTGCTCCTAGCACCTCGCGTGTACCTGGACCCGCGGCCAAGGCCGCGGCCTCCAGCGGTAACTTCGTGGCTCCTCAAACCCATCCTCCGAAGTCGCTGCCTCCTGTACAATGGAGGCTGCTAGCGTACCCGTTGGCGAGGCTGCCTTGACCTGGCGAGTGCAAACCCGCAAGGGAAAGGGCAAGGGTAAGCGTAGAAATACGCAAACCTCTGCCCCCGCCAAGGAACCGGCGAGTGCGACTGAACCAGCTCAGGGCAATAAGCCCATGAACCGGAGGCAGCGACGGCAGGAGCAAAGGAGAGGCAAAGCGAAAGCTTCAATCAGCTTCTCGAAAGGGAAGGAAGCACAACCTGCGCCGGAAACGAGCCGAGCTGCAGGGACTGGCGGACCAGCACAAACAGCGACCTCATCGCAGCAGACCGCTCGGGACGGTCAGGTCGGTGCCAAGCGAGCTCTCAACGAGACTTTGTCACCTCGTGGAGAGCACAAGCGGCAGCGGCTTGATCGGTCCGGGAGAGCTGGTGGGATGAGCTACGCCCAGGCTGCCAGTGCCCACCTGTGTGTCGCGGTGACATGCGAGCGCACGGGTGCCATCAGCAAGGAGTTGTCGGCTTTGGTGACCCAGCTGATCCAAAAACGGATCATCGAAGAAGCCCTCTCTCCCACGATGGAGACTCCAGAGCGGCAGATACCGTCCTTCACCGCTAAACCTCAATTTGACAGCGGTGCACTCAAGCTGTGGTGTTGCGACGACTTCACCCTGGCTTGGCTGAAGAGGACGGTCCCCGGTTTGCCCCTCCCGGATAGCACCTCGCTAGTCGTGAAGGGCCAATCGGAGCTAACTAAAATGGTACGCTGTGGTATAGTCATACCGGACGATAGCGCAGTGTACCAAGACCTGAATATCGCAGCGAGAACGCTGTGGTATCAGAACCCATGGGTGGACATAAAAAAATGGGTGGTGATCCACTCAGACAGGCAGAAGACGTGCTGGTTCGTGGTGCTGGGTGTCCCCGAGGACCACATACCGGTCTTGATGGGCGCCGAGCGCAGGCTGTCTTTCGGCCTGGGCTCGGTGTACATCAAGTTCCAGGGAGCGAACGGGAAGTTTGCGTGCGTCCCTCGTGGTTGGGACCCGATCACGAAGCAGCTCGTCAAGAACAGCAGCACAGGGGAGAGCATCCCCCTGCCTAGCAACCCGGAAGCTTCTGTGGCCGACTCTGCAGCAACTGCAGAAGAGGGCACCACTGAGGAGGACACGTCTGGGGTCCCTCTGGCGAGCGGGGAGCTGGACGACATTACACTGTCGCCAGCCTCTGGCCCGTTGGAGGAGGACCTCATCGTGGGAGATGCTTTCGCGGGACTACAACTGGAGGAGGAGGAGGAGGGACCCACCCATGATGGCGACCCCTTCGTCCGCCTGTAAAGTTGTGCAGGCAAACCTCCACCACAGCCAGACAGCGACGGCTCAACTACGCAAGTGGCTGGAGGTTCAACAGACTGCCATCGCCTTAATCCAGGAGCCGTGGATTAGGGGTGGCCAAATCAGAGGACTATCCAACCTTGGGGGTAAGCTCCTTGTTACTTCTAATCAGGATCACCCTAGAGCGTGTATCTTTGTTACAGGTAACCTCAAAGCACAGCTTCTAAATGATTTCTGTTGCAGAGATACCTCTGCAGCTAGGCTGTATATGCAGCGCGGTGGCATTGATATGCCGATTGTCTTCGCCTCGGTCTACATGCCTGAGGCGGAGGCACCACCCCCACATGACCTTGTCCGCCTCGTAACCTTCTGCGAGACCAGCGGGGAAGAGGTCATCATTGGGACCGACGCGAACGCACATCAACCCCTGTGGGGAATGGAAGCGCCCAATGAAAGAGGTAAGGCATTAGTGGACTACTTGTTTACTACTAACTTGTCTCTACTAAATACAGGTGCAGAACCAACGTTCGTAACTAGACGCAGTCGCACAATTATTGATCTAACTTTGGCGACGGAAGGCGCAGCGGAGATCACTACTGGATGGCAGGTCTCCAACGAGGCCTCTTGCTCAGACCACAGATGGATCCGCTTTGACATTCAGCTCTGGGTAGCACCTACGCCCCCCTGGCGTAATCCGCGCAACACGGACAGAGCTGTATACATACGCACCCTAGAGTCGAAACTGCCGCCCTTATGTGAGGCGCGGACTATAGGGAACGAAACGAGGTTAGACATGCAGGTCAATCAACTTACCGAGTGTCTGATAAGCAGCTACCACACCGCTTGCCCTCTGACTACCCCACGCGATACACCGGGCAAACAACCATGGTGGGGAGCGGAGTTAAATCGTAAACGCGGGAAGGTAAGGAAGGCCCTAAACAGGGCCATGAATACAAGCAAGGATGAGGACTGGGACGCTTACTACGAGGCCAAATCCAGCTATAAAAAATGCATCAGATTCAGGCGTACCGCAGGATGGCGCAAATTCTGTGGTAACATCGAATCTTGCCAAGAGGCAAACAGGGTAAGGAAAATAATGGCTCAGGCGCAAACACCTGAGCCTGCCACACTCCGTAAACCTGACAACTCACTCACCACATCACCTGAAGAGGCTAAACGCGTCCTGATAGATACTCACTTCCCAGGCAGCGTTATTGCCCAGGTAACTGACTGGGTAGATACTACCCAGGTACCAACAGATGATGATTGGCTCTACGCATACAGGATGATCACGACGGAGAAACTACAGTGGGCCATCCTAAGCTTTCATCCTTTCAAGGCGCCCGGTCCAGATGGGGTGTTCCCTGCGCTGCTGCAGTGGGGAGGTACGTCTGTTGTAGAGAGACTGGTGCCAATAATGAGGGCGTGCCTGGCGTTTAGATACGTTTCGAAAGGATGGAGGGAAGTGAAGGCGATATTCATCCCCAAGCCAGGCAAAGGGGACTATACTAACGCCAAATCCTTCAGACCCCTAAGCCTGACCTCGTTTCTACTCAAATCGATGGAGAGGCTGTGCGACAGGGAGTTACGAGATGGCGTTCTTAAATCATTACCTCTCCACGGTAACCAACATGCCTACAGCTCGGGTAAGTCAACGGAATCTGCTCTCCATCTGGTGGTGGGCCAGATAGAGGAAGCAATCCATCAAAAGGGTACAAGCCTGGGCACTTTCATAGACATCGAAGGGGCCTTCGACAAAACCAACTTCTCCAGCATAGGTGCTGCCCTCTCCAGACACGGAGCTGAACAGGTACTAATTGACTGGATAACTAATATGCTAAGCAAACGTGCGGTTCGGCTGGAGGGCGAACAGCAACTGGCCTTTTTAGCCAGGGGCTGCCCTCAGGGAGGGGTGCTCTCCCCTCTCCTGTGGAATATGGTAATCAACGACCTTATCACCAGACTTAACGAACACCGTTATTACACAATAGGGTATGCAGACGACCTCGCAATTCTAGTACCCGGGAAGGTGACTGGTACCATCTGTAACCTTACTCAGCAAGCGCTACGCATAGTGGAACGATGGTGCAGGGAGTATGATCTTTCAGTTAACCCATCTAAGACTGTACTGGTCATGTTTACTCAGAAAAGAGCACTGGGCCCTTTCCGTCTACCGAAGCTGTTCGACACAGAACTCCAGGTGTCCAATGAAGTAAAGTATCTTGGGGTCACTCTCGACAACAAGCTGAACTGGAGCAGTCACTTGGACAACAAACTTAATAAGGCGTGCATTACCTTTTGGCAATGCAAGAAAATGATAGGCAAAAAATGGGGCCTGTCCCCCAAAATCATTCTCTGGCTGTACTGCGCGGTGATTCGACCCATGATCTCTTATGGAGCCGTGGTTTGGTGGCCCCGCACAAAGGTAAGTACAGCCGTGAACAAACTGCAACGCACGCAAAGACTGGCCTGCATGGCGACGACAGGCTGCATGAGAACTACCCCGACCGCTGCGCTCGAGGCCATGCTGGAACTGCCACCGCTCCAGCTTTTCATTCAGCAGGAGGCTACGACGGCGGCAGGGCGGCTTAAGGCACTAAATCTCTGGGGTAAGAGAAAGACACAACACACGGCTCTGCTCGAGGACCTTAATAAAGAGTTCCCTCTAACAACAGCAATTATGGACCGGATACCTAAGCAATTTGTTTTTGACAAGAAATACAAGATCCAACTCCATGAGGACCACCACTGTGAGGGGTTACGCCCAGACGAGTTGAGGATCTTCACCGATGGTTCCAAGACAGGTACTGGCTCAGGTGCGGGGGTGTTCTCAGAGGACCTCAACATACACATAGCCGCGCCACTTGGGGCACACAACACGGTGTTCCAGGCAGAGTGTGTGGGCATCACTCTGGCTGCATCGGCCATTCTAGACAGGAAGGTAAAAGATTTCCCAATACGCATTCTCTCTGACAGCATGGCCGTCCTGCAGGCGTTGGGCAGCCACACGGTCTGCTCTGGACTGATATACGAGTGTCACCAACGCCTAAACCAGGTTGGGTCAAACAATAAACTAACCATTCAATGGATCAAAGGGCATAGCGATTCCCGAGGCAACGATTCAGCGGATGAGCTAGCCCGTAGAGGCTCCAGTATGGCTGTGGTGGGTCCGGAACCAATCGTGCCAATACCATTTGGCTACCTCCACAGTCTGGTAAGGAAACGAACCAAGGAGCAACACCACAGATTGTGGATTGACCACAATGAGTGCAGGCAGTCCAAAGAAGCACTTCCCGCTTTGGATAGACGTTTCACGCAGAAGGCCCTACGCCTGACGAAACAGCAGTTACGAGCAGTTACAGCTGTAACGACTGGCCACGGGACTTTTAATAAGCACCTCTTTGTCTTAGGGATCACGGACAGTCCACTGTGCAGAGCATGCATGGAGGAAGACGAGACAGCAGCGCACCTGCTTCTAAGCTGCCCAGTAATCGCCGGTTACAGGGCCAAATACCTCGGTGAACCAGGTACCGTACAGGAGGTAGTCAGCAACACGAAGGCGCTGCTGGCCTTCCTCGAGGAGTTGGGATGGATCGAGTGAGGTAGCTAGTGGAAGGTTAAGTCCCACCCGTACGCAAAATACGCGCTTAGTCGTGGAGTTGCGGAAACCAGCCCGTTTTAACCTAACCTAACCTAACCTAAAACGTTCCCTTCTGGAATTGAGAGGTAATAGGTTCGAAATCACTAATAGTTAGGTACACATAATTATGATATGTGCCCGGATAGGAAAATGGTGCACTTATCCTATAAAATATTGACTCAGCCTCCACAGTGTAGATTTAAAAGAATAAGTTGTATGGGAGCCCCCCTTAAATATTAAAGTTTATACTGTTTTAGTATTTGTTGTTATAGCGGCAACAGTAATACATCATCTGTGAAAATTTCAACTATCTAACTATCACCGTTCATGAGATACAGCCTGGTGACAGACAGACAGACAGACAGACGGACAGCGAAGTCTCAGTAATAGGGTCCCGTTTTTACCCTTTGGATACGGAACCCTAAAAATCGACATTTTCCCCCTTTCCGCTGCAATAACTTTTCAGTGAACGATTTTGAAGAAATGGCTGGAACTAAAATAGACGGGCAGTTGACTGGGCAACACGCTGATGTGTATCATCCTCTACTCCGTCCTAGTTAGGGTTCCGTACCCAAAGGGTAAAAACGGGACCCTACTACTAAGACTCCCCTGTCCGTCTGTCTGTCTGTTTGTGTATCTGTCTGTCTCTTTGTCTGTCACCAAGCTGTATCTCATGAACCGTGATAGCTATACAAAATGAGAACTTAGAATCTTTAATTAGAATGCTTACTCATAGAACTTTTTATTTGCGTACTTATGAATTACTTATGAATGATTCTATGATCGCATAGAGTGAATTTTGAAGATATTGTTAACCCGGAAACCCATTCGGTGACGTAAGCACACGATAATTGAAGTAAATTTATAAACAAAGCTAATTAATCTTCTTGAGTACATTGTAGATAAGTGAAGATTGTTAATGATTATTGTAAAATAAATATTATAACGAAGAAGAAACTGATGGTAACTTTAACACCACTTTTAACGTGGTGTTAGTAGTAGTATTTTGTCTAGAGGTCCTACACAAGTGACATTCAAAAACCGACCGCATGCGAGCGCAACCTAGGTCGACCGAGCCGTGTGGCTGTTCCTTAGTTATGAGTCCGTCACCTTGCCGTGATCACCTCTAACACTGTTATTAAGCGACATTATCGTTACGAAAATTTTAACTTCTAAAATAGCTATGAATGACTATGGCTCTTATTACGATTTGTGATTTATACGATGTTTTAAAACATATTTCATTCCATTATCCACACACTTGTATTCAACAAGTAAAGCAAGCAGTCGACCATTCAGACTCGCTAAGACAGAGGTTTATAGTAGGTATCGGATAACCGAATGGCGAATGGAGCTTTGGTCTCTTGATATAAATGCGCCAGAGGTGAGGAGGATTGTGTCCGTTAACAGCCGTGAGCTTGTGCTTTCCAATCAAGAGACCAAAGCTTAAGCGAGAGAGTAGGCTCTTAATAATAAGCAGAAATTACTTTGATATGTTATATTGAAGCAACAACGTGTCTGCCTAAAAGCGGCTTTTTCCAAAGTGACAACCAAAGCTAAACAAAAACATTAAATTATTTCCTTGCGTTCAGATTTCAATCACTTTCCACAACTAAATAGTTATCTGATGCCAGTCTTATAATAGGCCCTACGAATAGAAGCGCAGAATCATATGAAGTGCTTCTATTCTACGTTTTGAAAGGTTACATCAATCCTTCGTAATCCTAACCCGAACATTTACCTAACAGAGGAGTCACATTTACAATTGAGGTACAACCCTTAAAAGGGGAAGGCTTAAATCATGTAAAACGAGTTATCGGATACTCCGATCAGCTGACGTGCGCAATGCACTAACAAATCAACGCCGTCATGCTTGAAACTCCTTGTTTAAAACCTTTGAAAAAAGAAAGAAGGTGTCCTCTCGACACTAACAGGAATGATGCGTCAACTCACATCGACCCGGATGGGATTTAATTTGAAAAATTCAGATATGATACATATCTCCGCTCTCGTGCATTTATCAGGCCAGAGAAAGAAAGGCTTGATCGCATCGAATTATACATATTCGAGAGCTGACTGACCAAAACCAGATGTATCCTCCGACTGTAAACACATTTTTCTTTCGAATTAGGTACATTAAAAAAATTAACTTTCAGCAACTTTATTCCTGCTGCACATTAATGATCTGCTAAAACCCGGCACCTGTCCAACGCTCGTGCTACCGGGCCTCAGATCCAGTCTCTCCGGGAGGCCATGGTGGAGCGCTTGAACTTGTCCTTGCAGGCAGTCTCCGAATGGGGCGATGCCAATCTGGTCAGGTTTAATGCTGCTAAAACCCAGGCGTGTCTTTTTTCCGCTAAAAAGAGCCAATTTCACCCGGCTCCAACTTTCCGAGATGTGACCGTGCCAATAACTGACCATCTTGAGCTTCATGGCGTTACGTTGACATCGACTCTCAATTTTGGCCCATACATTGAGGCAAAGGCTCAGCTGGCTGCCAAAAAGTTGGGGATCCTTGCAAAGGTGAGAAGATACTTCACGCCAGAACAGCTGCTCAGCTTGTATAAAGCGCAAGTTCGATCATGCATGGAGTACTGTTCTCATCTCTGGGACGGATCTGCCAAATACCAGCTTGATGCACTATAGTCGATCGAAAAGCGGGCCAAGAGGCTCATCGGTGATGAGGCACTGGTTAAGTCAAAGCTCCAGAGCCTTGAACATCGTCGCCGAGTTGCCAGCTTATCGGTTTTTTATCGATTACATTCGATTTCATTTTTTCTAATTCCACCCAGCCCGTTTCATCATCGGACTACCAGACGTACGGCGATGCGCCATCGGTACATGGTGGACATCCCACCCATACGCACTAAACGTTTTGAGAATACTTTTATTATGCGTACAGCTAAGGAGTGGAATTCCCTGCCGGAGTCTGTGTTTCCCGATAGCTACAATCTAGGGGTATTTAAGTCAAGAGTGAATAGGTTACTTCTAGGCAAGCGCGATCCATCGTCGACCACATCATCGCTTACCATCAGGTGAGATGGTGGTCAAGCGCGAACCAATATAAAAAAAAAAATTAAGCGTTTTGAATTTTTGAAATCACTTCTTAAAACTATCTATTTTTGTACACCTCACGATGGGTTTAGAAAAAAAAACAAACGAAGCCCCACAATATGACGCTCATAAGCCGCCATTTTTCTGTTTTCGAATTTTTATGTACTCGCAAGATTAAAACGAATGGATTGAAGTAAGAATCATCAAAATCGGCCAACACGTTTGGTCTCTAGAATGCCACATAGGAACAAACATACATACATACATAGACTGATAAACACATTACCCTCCTTCGAAAGTCGGGTAAAATGAGTGAATTGAGATAAAGAGGAAACGGGGGCAGAGGGCGCCGACTAAATTTCGACTTAATTTTTTTTTTAGAACCCTCAAAAATGCTCAAAATTGCGCTGTCAATACTGGCTTAGTGTACAAATTTGACAAATATAAAAGAAAAAAAATAAAAACATTGCGGCATAGTATATATCTACTTTACCAGTTTATGGAATATCTTTTAAATTGGTCTAATATTGCAGGAGGAAAGAGACGAGAGCCAAACCTCGAATTATGACTTTTTACTAAGGAATTTCAATCGGCGCTCTCTGCCCATATTTTCTCTTAGCTGTTTCCTCAATTGAGATGCTTCGGTAAATGCCTCTAATCTACTAGTAACGAAATTTGAAAAAAACATCTTATGTATTTATATATATAAATAACTAGCTTCTGCCAGCGGCTTCGCCCGCGTGAATGTTGAAAATTATCCCAAGGGAACATTTATAATATAATATAATATAATATAATATAATATAATATAATATAATATAATATAATATAATATAATATAATATAATATAATATAATATAATATAATATAATATAATATAATATAATATAATATAATACCCCTAATAACTCTCAAAAATGCTCAAAATTGCGCTGACAATAGAGGCTTAGTGTAAAAATTTGACAAATATAAAAGAAAAAAAAATAAAAACATTGCGGCATAGTATATATCTACTTTACCAGTTTATGGAATATCTTTTAAATTGGTCTAATATTGCAGGAGGAAAGAGACGAGAGCCAAACCTCGAATTATGACTTTTTACTAAGGAATTTCAATCGGCGCTCTCTGCCCATATTTTCTCTTAGCTGTTTCCTCAATTGAGATGCTTCGGTAAATGCCTCTAATCTACTAGTAACGAAATTTGAAAAAAACATCTTATGTATTTATATATATATAAATAACTAGCTTCTGCCAGCGGCTTCGCCCGCGTGAATGTTGAAAATTATCCCAAGGGAACATTTATAATATAATATAATATAATATTATATTATATTATATTATATTATATTATATTATATTACATTATATTATATTATATTATATTATATTATATTATATTATATTATATTATATTATATTATATTATATTATATTATATTATATTATATTATATTATATTATACTATAGTAGGATAAAAGCGAAAGGTCACTCACTCACCTATCACGAAATATCGAAAACCGCTTGACGTATAAAGATGTAATTTGGCAGGGAAGTAGTTTATAGTTAGTAGGCGTCCGCTAAGAATTTGCGAAAGGGCCGGATTATGGAGTCTAAGGGCTCTCGTAAGTTTGTATGAAACTCCTTCATTTTTTGTGCTATGAACTTTACGCTACTAAATTCACGGTGCAAAATATAAACAAAAATCAAAATTAATTGGAGCAGCTCAATCCCAAACCTTTTTGACCTCTACGTATCTTTAATTGTATAAAATGCTTTCTGGCACAACTTACGTTCAATGAATGATTTGAATTTATTAACACAGACAACAATAGAACAACACAGATCTTGTACGTGGCTTGGAAGCTTATTATAAAAGCGTACACATTGACATCTAAACGAGCCACCTATTTTCTTGAGTCTTGTTGTAGGTACTGCAAATTTGTGTTTGTTCCTAGTATTTACGTTATGGATATCACTGTATTTTTTAAACAATTTTATTTATGGGCATATAAAAGATTTTCATAAATATACTGGGAAGGTAGAGTCATTACATTAATCTCCTTAAATTTCTCTCTGAGTGTCTCGGGCTTAATTTATAAATTGATCGAACAGCTCTTCTCTGCATAACAAAGATAGTCTGGATGTCGGCGGCATTTCCCCACAACAGAATGCCGTACGACATTACACTATGAAAATAGCTAAAGTATACTAAACGGGCTGTCTCTATGTCAGTTAAATTACGAATTTTTCTAACAGCATATGCTGCGGAGCTTAGCTTCTTTGACAATTTATCTATACGTGGGCCCCACTGAAGCTTAGCATTCAAAGTTAGCCCTAAAAATACTGTGCTATTTTCAGGATTCAATTCTTCGCCCTTTATCATCACATCAGTTTTCACTTGCCTAACGTGAGGTAGGGTAAACTTAATGCATTTGTTTTTTTTTTTCATTTAGAAGTAAATTTTTAACATTGAACCAGTGAACTACTTTTGAGATTTTATATTAAGCTATTTACATCGTCAATAGCCAGCTGCTGACGTTTAAGTTTAAACAAAACTGAAGTATCATCTGTAGGCTCTGAACAGTGTCACTTTTACGTCTACTGAACACCTTGCGAATCTATGAACCAACATGTTAGCACGCACCGACAGCGCTCTTCGTTTTCGCTCAACATCCGCATCATCTTTCAGGGTCTCTGTCACAAAGTGCCTTAGGTACTAAAACTGAGCGACACGTTCTAAAGGTACTCCGTTCAGATAGACAGGTGGTACATGCTCCGGTTGATTATTGCTACCTCTAATGACCATACTCACACTCTTCTTCTCGTTGTACCTCAGACCGTGAGCCGTAGTATATGACTGACAAATATCGAGCAGTTTTCTTAAACCACTGACCGATGGACTCAGCAACATGTCGTCAGCGTAGCTAATATTATTAAATAACACAGACGTTATCTCTATGACAACCGACATGGCATTTACTGAGCCCATCGATCAGCTGATCAACGTACAAGTTAAATAGTCTTGGAGAGGACAGGCCTCCCTGCCTCACACCACAACCTCCAGGGACCTCCAGGGCATACTCGTCCGACAAAACATTTCCCCACTTAACGAAATTCTTCTGGTTTTTGTACCAAAAGGACAAGATGTTAATGAGTTCAGTGGGAGCCCCTACCTCTCCAAGATTGGCCCAGAGCCTGTTGTAGTACACTAAGTCAAAGGCTTTCGATAGGTCAAGGAAGCAAGCATAGACAGGTGTTTTTAGGGTTCCGTACCCAAAGGGTAAAAACGGGACCCTATTACTGAGACTTCGCTGTCCGTCTGTCTGTCTGTCTGTCTGTCTGTCTGTCTGTCTGTCTGTCTGTCTGTCTGTCTGTCTGTCTGTCTGTCTGTCTGTCTGTCTGTCTGTCTGTCTGTCTGTCTGTCTGTCTGTCTGTCTGTCTGTCTGTCTGTCTGTCTGTCTGTCTGTCTGTCTGTCTGTCTGTCTGTCTGTCTGTCTGTCTGTCTGTCTGTCTGTCTGTCTGTCTGTCTGTCTGTCTGTCTGTCTGTCTGTCTGTCTGTCTGTCTGTCTGTCTGTCTGTCTGTCTGTCTGTCTGTCTGTCTGTCTGTCTGTCTGTCTGTCTGTCTGTCTGTCTGTCTGTCTGTCTGTCTGTCTGTCTGTCTGTCTGTCTGTCTGTCTGTCTGTCTGTCTGTCTGTCTGTCTGTCTGTCTGTCTGTCTGTCTGTCTGTCTGTCTGTCTGTCTGTCTGTCTGTCTGTCTGTCTGTCTGTCTGTCTGTCTGTCTGTCTGTCTGTCTGTCTGTCTGTCTGTCTGTCTGTCTGTCTGTCTGTCTGTCTGTCTGTCTGTCTGTCTGTCTGTCTGTCTGTCTGTCTGTCTGTCTGTCTGTCTGTCTGTCTGTCTGTCTGTCTGTCTGTCTGTCTGTCTGTCTGTCTGTCTGTCTGTCTGTCTGTCTGTCTGTCTGTCTGTCTGTCTGTCTGTCTGTCTGTCTGTCTGTCTGTCTGTCTGTCTGTCTGTCTGTCTGTCTGTCTGTCTGTCTGTCTGTCTGTCTGTCTGTCTGTCTGTCTGTCTGTCTGTCTGTCTGTCTGTCTGTCTGTCTGTCTGTCTGTCTGTCTGTCTGTCTGTCTGTCTGTCTGTCTGTCTGTCTGTCTGTCTGTCTGTCTGTCTGTCTGTCTGTCTGTCTGTCTGTCTGTCTGTCTGTCTGTCTGTCTGTCTGTCTGTCTGTCTGTCTGTCTGTCTGTCTGTCTGTCTGTCTGTCTGTCTGTCTGTCTGTCTGTCTGTCTGTCTGTCTGTCTGTCTGTCTGTCTGTCTGTCTGTCTGTCTGTCTGTCTGTCTGTCTGTCTGTCTGTCTGTCTGTCTGTCTGTCTGTCTGTCTGTCTGTCTGTCTGTCTGTCTGTCTGTCTGTCTGTCTGTCTGTCTGTCTGTCTGTCTGTCTGTCTGTCTGTCTGTCTGTCTGTCTGTCTGTCTGTCTGTCTGTCTGTCTGTCTGTCTGTCTGTCTGTCTGTCTGTCTGTCTGTCTGTCTGTCTGTCTGTCTGTCTGTCTGTCTGTCTGTCTGTCTGTCTGTCTGTCTGTCTGTCTGTCTGTCTGTCTGTCTGTCTGTCTGTCTGTCTGTCTGTCTGTCTGTCTGTCTGTCTGTCTGTCTGTCTGTCTGTCTGTCTGTCTGTCTGTCTGTCTGTCTGTCTGTCTGTCTGTCTGTCTGTCTGTCTGTCTGTCTGTCTGTCTGTCTGTCTGTCTGTCTGTCTGTCTGTCTGTCTGTCTGTCTGTCTGTCTGTCTGTCTGTCTGTCTGTCTGTCTGTCTGTCTGTCTGTCTGTCTGTCTGTCTGTCTGTCTGTCTGTCTGTCTGTCTGTCTGTCTGTCTGTCTGTCTGTCTGTCTGTCTGTCTGTCTGTCTGTCTGTCTGTCTGTCTGTCTGTCACCAGGCTGTATCTCATGAACCGTGATAGTTAGACAGTTGAAATTTTCACAGATGATGTATTCCTGTTGCCGCTATAACAACAAATACTAAAAACAGTATAAAATTAATATTTAAGGTGGGCTCCCATACAAAAAACGTGATATTTTTGCCGTTTTTTGCTCGAGATTAATAACGGCAACAGGTAGACGCTTGAAATATTCACAGAATATTTAGTTGTATATTCTCTTCAAAAAATAATAATTATTACATTAAAATAAAATAAATTAAGGGGGGCTCCCATACAACAAACGTGATTTTTTTGCAGTGTTTTGCGATAATGGTACGGAACCCTTCGTGTGCGAGTCCGACTCGCACTTGGCCGGTTTTTTTGTTTACATAATAGTTGACAGTATGTTTCAAAACCAAGTTAGCACTTTCAGTCGACAGTGGCTCACGGAAGCTAAACTGCGTGTCATTGAGTTTAATGTGCTTACTGAGTTGAGCGTCAAGGAGACCATCGAAAACCTTCGCCACCACAGTCGCTAGTGAGATAGGCCTATAATTGCCTCTATCTGTGACGCACCCAGTAACATCCTTCGGTATCGGTACAACAATAGTTTCTAACAGTTTTGCTGGTAGGTAAGAGTGTCGCATACAAAATGTTAAGGCGCTATATACGCCTCAATGTTAACGTGTAATGCAGTACTGGCCGTGCGCTCGCATGATGCCAAAATATCACTATTGAACCTCCTTTTGAACAGTTTTGTTTGCAAAAATTCTTTGTTTTACATATGCTATGTTAGTTATGAAGAAATTCCAACCATCCATTTTTCTGGGTAAAAATATTTTTAAACATCCAAGTCGTTTTCGAGGAGATTCCAAAAGCTGCGAAAAAATATCGGGCTGTTAATTATTTTTTTAAAGCAAAACAATTAGTTACACGAAAAAACCTTGTGTTTAAAATTATGTACATGAATCAATAATAAATACATATTTTTTTCAAACCTTTTAACCTAGCCGTTACTAAGGAGTATGCTTTAGAAAGTTACTGTTTTACGCACTAAAGGGTATGTAGGCCCTTAACAGAATGGCCAGAACCCTAAATATATGCCTGCCTGCAAATTGCAAGTGCTTAATACTGAGACTGTCATTGCCTGGGGATTTTTCTCTAACCATGCTTCTAACAATCCTTTCCACGTCTTTACTGGAAAAACCTAACAGGTTATCTGGATCAGTGACACCGGCAACAGGCACCTCAAAGCATGTTGAGTGGTGACATTACTTTAAAATGATCCTTAAACAAGTTTGCTATATCCTTAGGCTCACTACATCTTTCTATAGTCACTGGCACACTAACCTTACCTTTCATTTTCCTAGTACCCTTCCGAAAAGCCCGAAAGTTCTTACCGGAGACATGTTCTGCCAAAATGTCCATTTCAAGCTGGTTTTTTTAGAAGAACTTTAGCCTTGACTTGCATACATGTCATCATATAAAGGACCACCATCCGGCCTGCCACAA
This sequence comes from Anorthoa munda, assembly GCA_945859665.1. Taxonomy (NCBI): domain Eukaryota; kingdom Metazoa; phylum Arthropoda; class Insecta; order Lepidoptera; family Noctuidae; genus Anorthoa; species Anorthoa munda. Next base: position 35,857,584 of record OX243898.1, read on the forward strand.
GAAACATATCTAATAAAATTTCGGGTCCGTGGCTTATGCCCCCAGTGGTCGACGCACCCGTGGCCTATGCCCCCGATTCGATTAAATTATTTCTAAGCAGTTTTTGATCAAATATACTGTCAGGCACAAAAATGTTGTACAAAAATAATAAATGTATATTGATTGTTATATTTATAATATTAAATCATGATTATATTTAAAACAAAGAAATGCAAAATATTGGTAAAAAGAAAATATTGGTTGTATTTTTTGAAAAATGAAAGTCTTTTTCAATATTGATTTATTTATCTCAATAAGAAATCTAGTAAAAAAATTGTATATAAATCACAGTTTTCATCACCTATAATCAAGATAATCATTCAACTTAATTATAATAATCAGTCTTAAATGTAATAAAATAAGATAGTGATTTTAAATAGTCAGTCTTAAAAATTACTGCAGAGCAACTAACTTCTAACATAATGATATGTTCTTTTTATGTTTGTAACAATAATAATTAAACGTAATCAACTATGAAACTATAAACAAATGAGAATTATTTTAACTAATTATAACAGTCAGTTCCAATAGCAATAGCAAAACAAAATAATCAGGCTTGAATCAAATAATAAACAATTTTCTTACAAGTCAAATGTTTTAAAATTTTCTAAGCAAAAAAATAATCAAGTGTAAAAACTTAAACAAATATAAAAATTATAATTTCAAAAAATTAAAACTTCAAGATAGTATACTAGCAAAATCATCTCTTTTCACTATAATTATATATATATAAGTTAGTTAAGTGAGTTATAAGTAAGTTAAATAATGACTTTTTGGACTGATTGCCACATATGGGCGGATTTGTTCTAAAAACATGATTATGGTAATTTTTTTGTTTTCGTACTGTTCAGTCAAATGGGCAATCATTTTATCATTATTTCTTGTGTTGTTCTTTCGTCTGCTCACAGGAATGTATATTAACAACTTTCACTAACATTTTAATGAAGTCTTTTTGATTTTTTGGATGTTTGTACATAATATATAATGCTTTTAACGGAGAAAAAGGTGTGTAAGGATAAGGTTAAGTGACGATCTATTTTCTCTGCTATAAGATAGATAAATTTTGGTTAGCAAGGAAAAATACTTTATTATGGTGAAACACTTTTCTCATTTACTGTACTAAGTGAAAAAGCACAAAAAAATATTTATATTAAATTTATCGAATCGGGGGCATAGGCCACGGGTGCGTCGACCACTGGGGGCATAAGCCACGGACCCTCATATATGTGTTCCGAAAGTGACAATGACAGGGTACCCTTGTCTTCTTTTGCAAAAAAAAAATCGAGTCATTGTGGAGGGTCATCACCCTGAGCCATCTACATCTAATTCAGTTCCAATTATTAGCATCACGTCAGCCGTTCCTTTTGTTGATGCAACCGTACCAAAATATCAAAATTATAATTGGAGAAATCGCCATAATTCTCATGACCGACAGAAAGAGGCAATTTCAAGTAGTCTAGCGAACCAGAGCATATTTTGGTTTGCGAGTGGAATTATAACAGTGTGGTGTAAGTAGCATCAAATTCAGAAAACATTATTCAGCTAAACGGTTCTTGCAGCAGCAGAAAAAATATGTATACATAGATCAGCCTGCAATTATAAAAAGCTACAGTGAAAAAATGGGGGGCGACCAAAACATTTGTCGGACCTTCATTGGTCGTCTTTATCGTACATCTATCCGTGGCAGGAAATGGTATTTCTCATTGTTTTGTCACTACTTGGACATGGCGACTCACCATGCCTGGCAATTTTATCAAAAAGATGGAAGAGAGTACGATCATCTCCCATTTCGGCGAACTACCGCCAGAGGTATCTTGGACTCATATAAAAAAAAATTGAAAAGTGGTACTTTTTCCACTCCTGTTACAGGGAAATGTCACTGTACGATAGATTTGATAATCTAGTAGAGTACAATGACTCTCAGCTTCGATGTTCGCTTTGTAAAATAAATACAAATTTCCCTTGTCAAAAATTTAAAATCCATTTGCACCCTAAAATATGTTTTGTTACTTACCATACCAGTACATAGCCTTGTTTGTAAATTAACGTTTTTCATTTATATATTAAAGCTTGTTTCATAGTAATGACTGTGTTTAGGATACAATCGATAAAGTGGTAGTTATATGAGGGTTAACCTACCCGCCTATTACTACTGATCGTTAAAACGATCCGCATTTGCCGAGCTTTCCTGAAAACTCAGTTTTTTTTTTTGTATTTTTACGTGTTTACTATATGCATCAAGGTAACAATACTAATAAATTACTGTGATACGAGATTAAAAAAAGTTTCAGTAACAACTGGGAACGTTACGAACTTATATTTCAAAATTATTATTACACTTGAAGGTAGAAGAAAGTTAGGTAGCATGATGCAGCACTATTTTATATTTTAGTTATTCAATTAAAACTGTATTCACTATACCGACATACTCCAAAAAGTTTGTCGGCAGTTATTGTTTTGCTACAATGCAATACAATTTTAACCTTCCCTCTTCATAAACCTAAACATACTTTAACGATCCATGAAGAACACGTTGATGAAAATGAATATTTAGGCATTGTACCATTATATTAGGAATATTTTAATTTTGTTCGTGATAAAAGGACGCACTTGAACACTCAGGTGTCTTTGTCACCATAACTGTTAGGACTTCACTTCACATTCCATGATTCTTTACTTCTGCTTATAAGTGTTGACTGACATAGATTAGTGATCAATAGCTATGTAAACTGGTTTGTAAGAATTATGTTTTAAGAATTTAGTCTTTAATAAACCATTATCCGAGTTAAAGTCCTCGTTTTACTTCAATAATCCTCCAGCAATGTTCCCGAAAGTTAACTTTTATCGAGTTCATATTAAGAGAAGTAGGTGAACATTACAAATGGCTTTGAAAAAAAATACAAAGAGCCAGAACAAGGCCAATCTCTGATCAACAGATTTCTGTACCGAACTCAAGCCAGTCGTCAACAAACTGTAGCGTTACGTTTACGTTTACGTTACGTTCAGATGAACTATACGTAAGCCACGTTAATAAAATTAAAGGTAACTATAAATTAAAACTAAGAAAAGGATATAAATAACAAATTAAGGTCCGGCTTCACACGACGTGGGCAGCTAGGAAGATCCGGCTTCGCACGACGTGGGCAGGTTTTTCATAGCAGGCAGGCAGGCTAGGCAGCTGGACGGACACGAAGGCGTGGAATGACCGAGGTAGGCAGATGAGCTCGCAGATGAATCGCTTACTCGTAGATAGGCAGTAGGATAGCCAGCAGGACGAATGGGCTGGCACACAGTTAGATGGTCAAGCCTTGAACCAATTGTCAGGCTAAAAGACAGTAGCACAGGTGCAAGAACAGGCTCCAAGGATTGTGGTGGCCGGGCTGTGGCTTCGTATGCCGATTAAAAGAGCCCTTTAAACATGAAGTGGTGTCCGACAAGGTCAATGAAATTTAGGTTTCACACTCAATATATTTATATTTATTGCACTTCTAAGATTTTAATACATTCACAGGCCGTATTTATTATAGTTTTAAAGAGATTTTTTAGATACAATCGTATACTTCATAGTATTAAACAGAAAAACGGACTTCCAGCGTTTTGTCCAGATTCCTGACTAAAAAAGTGACACCCGTTTTTCTTCGTTCCAACATGTCTTCTAAATTTTAAATTTAAATATCAATTAAGAAATCGTGAACGAATAAAAACGGTTTACAGAGGCGCAGTCTGCCGCTGCCCTTATAATGAAAAATATAATGTAAAACGAGCTTAATAAGCTATAGAGAATGGTATCTAATGTCTATGGTTTAAGAAAATAAAATAATGACAATGTCATGTCAGATAAAAATGTCGGTATAAAATAATAAAATAGTTTTGGATGTTAAAACAAATCTTAAGCTTTTCAGGTGTTAAATAATACATAAAATGGGAAACTTGAGTTAATACAATTTCAAAAATTATAAGGATTAAATTTGAAAAATATATTATAAAACGTAAGTAAACTAAACAAAACGCTCCCCAGATTCACGTGCCATACAGTCTTAACATTGGCTTAACGATTCATAACTCCCCGTGAAGTCGTCGCTATGACCCATCTGAAACGAGTTCCTAACAGCAACCAATTGTAACAGAATTGTTCTCGTTGTGCTGAACCACGATGCTCAAGAAATGACGTTAATAGTCTGAACAATGGACCAGCTAGGCATCTTGTCTTTTACGCCATGAAAGACGAAATTATTTCCCATTAGGATACACCTGGTTTTAGTCAGCCGCGACCGCGAATATGTATCCTCCGACTGCACAGCATGATTCTCTTCTTGTTTACGTCTTTTTAGTTAGCTTTTTAAGCAGTCGGGTATTTTGATGTTTTTATTTAATTTTTTAACTAACTGCTCCCTTAAAAATGCCTAAAAGTTCTTTGAAAAAAAAAAGCTTTATAAACAATCTAACTCCACGAAGCCACGACTTGTCTCAAGAACACTTTGAAGAAAATCGTCATCAAACTCAAACAGTTCAGGTTTCTCAAACTTCGTGCAGACAAGACTCATTTCAAAAAAACCTTCATGAAAATTCACACACGTGCTGCCGAAGTAAGATGCTTGTGAAACTTGACTAACATTATACGAGCAAAAAGGGCTTATGATTTAGATGTTTCACGAGAGCCTGCGTCACGACGTGTGGCTGCTGAAAATGAAGAACAAGGAAAATCACGTTCATATTTTCTTATTATTATGTCGGTAAGATCGAAAAATATTATTTCCAAAAGCCACGACTTGCCAAAAAAAAACCGAGCAAAGCTCGGTCATCCAGGCACTATTATAAATGTGAAAGTTTGTATGGATGGATGGACGTTTGTTTCTCAATCCCACCATAACGGCTGAACGTATGTGAATGAAATTCGGCACATAGGTAGACTATAGTCTGGAATAGCACATAGCCTTTTTTCCGGTTTGATGATCCCTCGGGATAATAAAACAGTTTTCACGCAGGCAAAACCGCTGGCAGAAGCTATTAGTACTATCCATGTAAAGAAAATCCAGTTAGATACAATTTAAGTCTTTACAATAGCCTATGTACCAACCCGATGTGAAATCCTCAGCTCATGAGAACCACAAAGATAGTGATTTCAATTCTCTGGCTGTCGGTATCAGACGAAGGTCAAACAGACAGAACAAACGCGTTACTCAGCTTCTCATTTCCTGCTTTGTCTCGCGGACGAGTGCGGACACGGCCTCAGGACATTTTATATTGTGACTTGGATAAATTCCGGGAGGTTGTCAGTTTTCTTGACCTGACTACCCGTAACGACTGTCAAAGATTAACTAATGATAGCCGAAACAAATGGCTTAGCGGGCTTGCCGAGTCACGAAAGAATCTCGGTATGTTAAGATGGTCACCCATTCACGAACCGACCTCGGCATGCGTTGTTTAACCTTGAAGATCGACCCGTGCGGCTGTTATTGAGCTAGGGGCGTTCTTTTTTTATTATCTACGGATATTTGATTAAATAGGCAAATTGCCCGATTATAAAACCATTCCCATCAAAAATTTTTGAATAAAAAAAATTGTCTTATCTCCCAGCTCACCGCAGCGTCAACAAACAGAACGTCGTTCAAGTTATTACTCCATTTCCTCACTTCCGTCGATTGTCAATTGACAATAAAATGGTCGTACAATCAAATATTTTGCTTCGCCCCTTTTTCCGTCACCCACGTTGCATCTCCATCCACACCTCTCAACCCCTGGCAATAAATAAGGAAATTAGTCTTTGTTTGCCTATTTTCAGGACAGATTTTTGAGTGATTTCTCTCCCTTTTTCGGAACAGAACCCCAAAAACAAGACAATTTTTTCCGGTATTGTCTTGTTTTTGGGGGTCCGTATCCAAAGGGTGCCGATGGACGAAAACCTTTTTCTAAGTTCACACTCGTCTATCAAACGTGACTTTATTTTAACAACTGTATCATTTAGGCAGATTGTTGTTTTCACAAAATATGTGCGGCGTGAAAAAAGGTGAAAACGATGTTAAATAGTCTAAGTGTCATATAAAGCATTTTTTTATATAAATCATTTATGTTTTTCTTCATGTTGTAAATGGCTCCTGTTTCTGTTCTAGCTTTATATATTTTGTGACGGACCTGGAACAGAAAGTTGGACGCCTAAAATGGTAATATAAATTTTTATTATTCTTTGAATTTATCTTAATTTTGAACACCTATTTTATTGTTTTAATGATCCTTGACCTTGGTTTTGTCCATGTTCATTTTAAGACCCACTCTTTCGGAAGCTCTATTGAGGTCATCGAGCATTGTACTAAGGCTCTCCATGGTCTCAGCCATGACCACTATGTCGTCGGCAAACCGAAGAAGATCCGATCAAGATCAGAGACTGTTTACTTGAAGTTGTAGATGATTATATCTACCTGGGACAAACGATCCAGTTGGGTAGATCCAACTTCGAGAAAGAGGTCAACCGTCGAATCCGACTCGGCTGGGCGGCGTTCGGGAAGTTGCGTGGTATCTTCTCGTCCAATTTACCGCAATGTCTCAAGACAAAAGTCTATGACCAGTGTGTGTTGCCAGTGATCACCTATGGGACCGAGACGTGGTCGCTCACAATGGGCCTTATCAAGTCACCCAAAGGGCAATGGAGAGGGCTATGCTTGGTATTTCCTTGCGTGATCACGTCAGAAATGATGATATCCGCAGGAGAACCAAAGTTACCGACATAGCCCGAAGAATTGCCAAACTTAAGTGGCAGTGGGCAGGGCACATTGCTCGCAGAACGGATGGCCGTTGGGGCCGAAAAGTTCTGGAATGGCGACCGCGAACCGGAAGACGATATGTTGGAAGGCCTCCCACTAGGTGGACCGATGACTTGGTTAAGGTTGCGGGAAGGCGCTGGATGCGAGACGCACGGGATCGGTCAATGTGGCGACGCCTGGGGGAGGCCTATGTCCAGCAGTGGACGTCTTTCGGCTGAAATGATGATGATGATGATGAATGATCCTTTAAATTTTAATTCCTTTTGCAAAGCAGCAAAATTATAACTTTTCCTAAATAATTTGCAAAAAATGTTATAAAGTTACCTTGTTATTGTGTTAAAAGTTAAAGATATTATCAGTTTACTAAATTCTTATTGTGATAAACTTTGAAAGGCGAAAGTAGCCTCATAAAGTGCTATATGTGTATATTGTGTAAATGTGTCTTAGGCATTTTTGTTAAAGCTTATGTATAATAAAGACAATAAAAAGATTCCTTTTGACATTTCGATTATTTTTAAATTATTACTCCCATTTTTAGGGTTCCGAAGTCAACAAGGAACCCTTATAGTTTCGATCTGTCCGTCTGTCCGTCTGCAGCTTAGCTCAGAGAATCTAAGCACTAGAAAGCTATAATTTGGCATGGATATACATATTAATAATTCCGACAAAGTGGTAACATAAAAACAAGAAAAAAAAATATTGGTGTACCTCCCATAGACGTAAAGTGAGGATGTATTTATTTTTTCATCTATCTCATGATGTGGGGTATCGTTGGATAGGCCATTCAAATATATTATGGGTTTATTAAAACCATTTTTCGATTGAGAGAACCGTTTGCGTAAAATTAAGCTTTAAATTGCAAATTTATGTTAGAGTCAAGTGTCCCCCCCCCTCCCCCTGCCAACGAAATGGTTGCTCTTGGCTATGTGAAAAAATTCATGGCAGTAGTAAATATAACGAAATTAAAAGGAAAACTATCACGGATAACAAGGTTTTACAGTTTTACGAGTAATAGTCGACCAACTTATAAAATTTACTTGGAACAGTAAAAATTTTGTACAAATGCCATTGAAAAATTACTTAAATAACGTTGATAGCTGTGTAAAATAGAGTAAATGTATGCTTACGAACCATGTAAAAATATACAAAAATAAAATCATAATAGGCTTTACAAGTTTACGAGTAATAAATTAAATTAAAACTAAATATTTAAAAAAAAAACCAGGGGTTGGTTTAGTCGACCAATTTATAAAATGTACTAGACACAGTAAAATTTTTGTACACATGCCATTGAAAAATCACTTAAATAACGTTGTTAGCTGTGTAAAACAGATAGTAAATATATGCTTATGAACCATGTAAAAATATACAAAAATAAAATCATAACATCCTTAATAATAATAATTTCTAAATTAATAATGTTTAAGCTCGAATAACGTTGGCAGTACCGGTCCGTAGTCCATACGGCGCATGCGCCGGTAGGAGGGAGTCTATTTTGTTTTAATGCAGAAGTATTTTCAACGTTCTGTAATCAAAACGTAAAAGTAAAGTCAAATGGTTATTTATTTGTAAATCAAAGGTTTAAATATGTACACTTCATTGAACAGAAAATACAAAATTTTAACGATATCAAAAGACTTTTCAAAATTAACATGCATTCGGCCTATATACTTATCCGATATTGTTGCTTTGGACCAAAATTTACTTATAGCCTTCGCTCCTCTCATTTATGGAAACACCCACAACTTTTACAAAAAAGGTTAATTAAAAATATCAAAAAACCCGACTGCTTGAAAAGCGAACTAAAAAGACGTAAACAAGGAGAAAATCGCGTGATTTTTCAATGGCATGTGTACAGCTCGCGAATATGTATACTCCGACTGCACAGCATGATTTTCTCCTTGTTTACGTCTTTTTAGTTCGCTTTTCAAGCAGTCGGGTTTTTTGACATTTTTAATTAACCTTTTTTATTTATAACTTTTTAGTTATTTTATTTTTCGGATTAGGTACATTTAAACATATATCTATTATATATTTTTGAAATCACCTCTTAAAACCCTTTATTTTGATACCCCACACGATGGGTTTCGAAGAAAAATAAAATTTTGCCCCCCACAATATGGCGCCCAAAAGCCGCCATTTTTATATTTTCAAATTTGAATGTAGCCAGTGACACTCGCAGGGTTAAGACGAATCGATTGACGTAAGAATCATCAAAATCGGCTAACGCGCTTGGTCTCTAGAACGCCACATAGGAACAAACATACATACATACTATTCTGCTATTTAACATCCTACATAACCCTAAAACGCCATCCTACCTCCGTGAACGCTTCTCCTACTCCCGTCCTGCGGATGCACCTTGCAGATCGCATCTTAAGAATCTCCTTGATACCCCTTCCCACACAACCGACTTCTACTCCTACTCCTTTACAGTGCACGCGGTGCGTTTGTGGAACTTGCTGCCGCCTGACATTAGGGACTGCCAAACTCTTACAGTTTTCAAAAGAAGAGTGAAAGAACACTACCTTTCCATTCCGTCATAGTTGCATAAAATATGTATATTATCTTTTTATATATTTTAGTATTTATTTAGTATTTATTGTTATGATATGTATACTTATATGTATGTATATGACAATATGTTTTATTTGTTACATTGTATATTACTTAACTGTGAATTGTTTTATGTCTTTATTTTTCCCCTCCACACACAATGTCTACATCTCTTTTTTTATCATTTTCCTTTCGCAGGTATGCTGGAAGAGATTTCATTAGAAATAAGCATCACCTCTGTACCTAATTTTCTGTTCCTTCTTCTTGTCCTTGTATTACGTGTGTGTACAAAAATTGTTAAATAAATAAATACATAGACTGATAAACACATTACCCTCCTTCGGCAGTCGGGTAAAAAGTAGACCAAATTATAAAGAACACACTTTCATCTATCCTAAATGTGGCCTTGGACGACCGAGCATGGCGACAAGCCACGCTTCCCATTCGCTTGGGCGGCCTCGGCGTCCGCAAAATTTCAAGTATAAGTTTACCAGCCTTCCTCTCCTAAGTCTACGGTACTGATAAATTAACCAGGAACATCTTATCTTTCTCACTTATTTAATTTTGAGGTACCGTGTTTGACCGATGCGTTGAACGCTTGGAAAATGGCTTGTCCCAATACGGATCTGCCCGACAACCTGTCCTCCCAGAGACGATGGGATGTGCCGCTCTGCAGTATTATACAGAATAATCTTATAAATACATCATCTAGTACTGCTGAGCGTGCGCGTCTGCTGGCTGTGGGGGAATGGGAGTCGGGTTTGTGACTTCAAGCACTCCCGTCATCCACCATAGGCACTATGATGGATGACTCTTCGTTTCGGCTTACAACCTGTCTACGCTTAGGCACACCTTGTGTTGCTCCACATCGGTGCCAATGTGGTGAAGTTGTCCGCAGCCTTGGGCACTATGACCTGTCTTGTTGCAAGAGCGCAGGACGCATAGCACGGCACGCCAGCATCAATGACATTATTTGTCGAGCCCTTATCACCGCCAGCGTACCAGCTGTATTAGAACCTAACGGCTTGGTACGTGACGATGGGAAGAGACCAGATGGCATGACGTTGGTGCCGTGAAAGCTGTGTAGGCCTCTGGTGTGGGACGCAACCTGTGTGTCGACACCCTTGCGCCATCTCATGTCCTAGTTCGGCGGGCTGTGCTGGCGCTGCTGCTGCGGCTGCTGAGGCCCTCAAGCGGCGCAAATACTGTAACCTAATTGGTAATTACACTTTTCAGCGGTTTGGGGTCTAAACGCTTGGGTCATGGAGCCCGAGTGCACGTCTCCTTTTTAAGGAGATCTCTCGTCGACTGATCGACACTGTGCGAGACCAGAGGGCTGGATCTTTCCTTGCGCAAAGAATCAGCATTGCCATTCAACGTGGCAATCTACTGTCCCATAAAGCTGTGAAAAAATCAAACATCTAAACCAACGCAATCAAAAGATACAGCCTTTTTGCCGCAAATTACTCGCAAATTTTCAAACTTGCAAGGGAATCAAAACCAACAGGGTACTTCCCGTGAACTCAGAATCTTGAAATTTGGTGCCAAGCAACGTCTTATAGCACAGATAAAGGAAAAATTGCGAAAACCGTAAATTTTTAGTTACATCGTATAATAATAATATTTTTAATAATTTTATACTTACTACCCTTTCCTCATGAACACGTAGAGGTATTAAATTGAAATTCATATCAAACACTCAGGTCTATAATACCTTTTAAGCTGTAACAAAATCAAACTTCTATGTCAACGCAATCAAAAGAAACAGCTATTTAAGCCGCATTTCAAACTCGCAACTACTCGCAAGCGAATCAAAACCTAAAGGATACTTCCAGTCGACCTAGAATCTTGAAATTTGGCATGAAGCAATTTTTTATAGCACATATAAAGGAAAAATACCTAAATCCTTAAATTTTTAGTTACATGAAATATTTTTAGGGTTCCGTATCTCGAAAGGAAAAAACGGAACCTACAGGTTTGTACGGAGCCCTCGGTGCGCGAGTCCGACTCGCACTTGGCCGGTTTTTTTACTGTTCGTTTTCCCAAATAAAATAATTATGAGATCAAAACTTGATTGGATGCAATCCAACACTATTTGCACAGCACACTATTTATGTATTTCTTACAAAAAAAGCAAATTTTACGATACCACAGATAATATAATACTAGCAAACAGATACCTCATCCCATACAAAGAAACCGTGCCGAGGTAACTAGCGTTTTTCGACTGCTTATTCTGGCAATTTTTTGTACATCGAACGCATTCGGTTCTGTTTCACGGTGATAGATAGATGGTGTTAGCAGCGACTTGCAAGTAAAAGGGTTTACTAGGTTCGTGGATGTTTTTTTCTTTAAATACAGTGAAGGTTTGTTTTCTAGTATTTATTTGCACGTTTTTACAGTTTTTTTTGCACCAAAATGTGTTAAAATGCAAACTTTAACAATCGAGTGGAATGCCTCAGAAATTTTAAAATGCGCCATCTATTGGCATTAATTTTAAATGATCTGTCTAATAATCTTTGAAATGTGAATTAAGAGCCCAATATTCCATAACTTTGTACTGGGAGAGTTGATTAAACAAGAACATACAATTTTTGTGTTCAATTCCAGAAAATGTTAATTTTACGCACATTCAATAACAGATAGGTGGATACCGAGGTGCATATCGCGCCATCTAGTGCGATTTAATTGAACCAAATTTTCTTCCTTAGCAATGAGACCCCGTGACGATACGGAACTCAAAGTCCGATATTCCGACACGCACGTGGCCGCTTTTTTATATGTGATGAAGGAAGTCTGTTGGGCCTCCTGATTGACTCAAAATATTTCGAGAAGTATTTTTTTTTGTTCATATTGATAAAATTTATGAAGTTTATTTTTCTGTCTTTGACAGGTTATTTAGATTTTAAATAATAAATGAGGTATATATTTTGTTGTTTGGTTTATTTGCTATGTGAGTTTTCATGTCTTGTTCTATCAAAAAAATGCTTTGTAGTTTTTTCTTCTAAATCAAAACACTTTAAAGCGAATAATAACACGCACGGAACAAATATTTGTATGATCTACAGATATTTGTTCCGGCTCTGGGTGTTTTTGTATGTGAGTTTATGTTTGTAAACGCACCCACGATAAAAGAAGAAATTCCTAGTGTGGGGCAACGTTTTTTTAAGAAAAGAAAATAAATAACTTTATTTTCCTTAATCGGTGTCGAAAAACAGACGGTAGGTACCAAAGAAACCGACTTCGGAAAACAAAGTTATATTTCGCTTTGTAGTGTTTTGTTATGGAAGCCAGTTTGATATTTTTGTTAATTGTTTTTTTCATTGTAGGGTTGTGTTGGTTTATTTATTGAAAACTTTTCATAAGACTCCAATATGAAAGGATTGAGGCGGATAACCGGTGTCATTAACAGTTTGATTGAAGAAATGACCAGACGACCGTCGTCCATATCTGACACAAGCTTGCACTCTGGGCTGGTTCACTCAATTTGTGTAGTGCTTTCCTCAAATTATATTATCCTACATGGATCTTACCATTATATAGTAGTTGTATGGACTTACAGAGAAAGACCTGTGTGTTTGTTTCAGTGATTTTCTCAAAGTAGTTAGCTTGCACGCACCGGCTTTTTTAACCGACTTAAAGAAGGAGGATGTTCTCAATTCGACGAAAAAAATAAACCTAAACCAAATTTAGTAAATTGATCACCAAATTTCATAAGTGCTAAAACCGTAAGATATCAAATCTAGTGATTTGGTCAATGAATCAGTCCAAGAGCGAGCGAAGCGAGCTCGGGAGCTAAGGGCACCCCGACACGGACAGGTTAGGTTCGAAGGAGATGACGGGAGCTGAAGTGAGCGAGCAAAGCGAGCGAACTCAGCTCCCGTCATCACCTTCGTGTTAGTTTACTTTAGACCCTGTATTCAGAAATAGGAGCCCCGCCCAGCGGGGCTCCGTCGACTCTGTTGCGATTCTAAATTTAATTTTGGTGATCATTTACTATTTTTGTCAGTATATTACTAGATTTGGTGGTTTGTTAAACATAAGCCTTTTTTTAATGTGCGTTACCTCAAAAATTTTAACTAGTTTAACCGATTTAGATGATTCTTTTTCATTTCAAAGCTGGCACTTCTCAACTGATCCTTTTTAAATTTGATCAAGATCTGATGAAGAGCTTCGGAGATATACAACAGAACTCTTTAATAAATGACGGCAAATCGCTCAGGATTGCTGCAATCGCATGTCTGTTTATTGTTTTATTGAACAGCTAAACGCACGGCTACTTCTTGGTATGGTCAAATATTGAGTGATCATATTGAGAAATAGTTACTTTATCCACCGCTAAAAGGCGCTTTCTTCATCTTTTTGTTATTGTGATGCATCATGGCGGCAGGAAAATTTATTCTTTTAAATAATGCGCCAATTGGACATAAAAGTGAATTAAAATGTTGTTACGACACAAAACTATTTGAAATAATTTCACAGGTTTGTCAATTAATGATATTATGGCCAAACGTGAATTAACATATTATCATTTAACGTCTAATCGTTACGGTCAGTTTTAGCTGGCCACATCATGTAATACAACCATTTCATGAAATTATCGGCCAAATCATGAAGCGATACATTCTAAGATCTGGCCACGACATCTATACTCTATTCGCTGAGAGAAAAATTAAAAGGTAAACTAACCATAAAAAAGGTTTTCACGGTGTCTCCTTTGCTGTCACTAAAATCTAATATGTCATGAGAAGATGTTTATACCACACCCCGTCTAAAAAGCTTATTTTATTCACTGAAAACAGTTTTAATCACTGTTTTGTTGTTTGAATTTGGAACACACCAATGTATTGGCCCTCCGTCTCAATGCTATATAACCTCCTTGCGCAAACAATACTCGATACAAACTTCTTGTGCAGAGAATACTCGACTTTCAAACTCCTTCGATTTTAATTTTGAGTTTGTTTATATTTAGGATTTTAAAAATGATTTTTCTTTATTTACATAGATACAAGTATATACAGTGTATAAAATACTTAATTAACTAAGACTACAAACATAAACACTTAAACCAAAAACTAAAAATTGCCCTTGAATTTTTGTATGTTTGTGTGTCCACGTATTTCGCCGAAACTACTAATCGGCTTGCGATCATTGTTTTTTTTGTTAGATTTAATATCTCTCATCTTAGTACAAGTTTAATTAAGGCGCTAGTATGCCCCAATGGCCTTGAGCATCCCGGCGAAGCTAAACTCACACACCGGCACGGCTCACGCATACATAGCGAGCGCGGACTGCGATCAAAGAGTATGCGTGGACGCAGAGATGCGACTAACAGGTTGCATTCTTGCCTACGATTCCGTAAATAAATATTAAGTTTTACTAGACATTATTTTTATATAATGTAGGTCGAACAAGTAAAACAAAATAGGTTACATTAAAACTCTACTTACGTACCTACAGCCCCCGTACCATGACGTGTCAAAACTATCATGGTTCGACAGTTTATTTTGAGTGTCCCTCGACCGGCAAGCGACCGTTTTATTGTTTTTCTATTGTGTCTGTAATTATACCGGCTGAGTTAGCACAGTCAAAATAAACTGGCTCTGAGCTTACGGTCGGCTCCTGATGTTTTAAGTTATTATATTCGTTTAAAAATACTAAGTAGGTCATCATCTTATCCCTAGGAGAACAGAACCACACCCACAGATTTGTTATAATCTACTACATGTTCATATTTTAGATTAAGTACCCATTAATAATGTACAAATACCTGTTTTTTGAAATAAAGTTATTATTATTATTATCTTCCTGCCCTTGTCCCATGTTACTTGGGGTCGGCGCAACACGTTTTCTTCTTTCACACCGTCCTGTCCACCGTCACGCTATCACTGACTCCGTTTTCTTTCATATCACTCCTCACACCTAGTCCATCCATCTTTTTTTTGGCCGTCCCCTTCCTCTCCATCCATCCACATTTATATTCATAACTCTTTTTAACCGACTTACCAAAAAAGGAGGAGGTTCTATGTTCGACATTATGTATGATTTTTTTTATGTAGTTTCACCGATATCTCCGTCAATTGTGGGCCGATTTTGAAAATTCTTTTTTTGTTTGAAAGGGTATATTCCGAAATTGGGCCCATTTTCATTTGGTGAAGATCTGATTAAGAACTTCGGAGATATACAACAGAACTCTTCAATAAATAACGGATAATCTCTCGGGATTGCTGCAATCGCAAGTCTGTTTATTGTTTATACCATTTTATAACATAACATCACGCCAGTACGCTCGAAAGGGGTATGCAGATCTCTCATTTCACCGGTTATATTCAAGTTTCATGTTATTCGGGTAATCTATTCTGTGGTTATAGGTACTTACTTAACTACTTCCCTATTAGGTGGGTACAACTAAAAAGGGAAAAATAAAAAACTTTTTTCAAAAAAATACTACCGACTTCCAAATAAGAAAACTAGATAGTGAAAAATAACTTTATTTTTGGAAGTCGGTGTCCATAACTTAAAAATTTGGTACCTATCAAAGATACCGACTTCCAAAAATAAAGTTATTTTTCACTTTCTAGTTTTCTTATTTGGAAGTCGGTAGAATTTTTTTGAAAAAAGTTTTTTATAGTAACATGCGTTTCATCCCTCCTCATTAGATTACCATACCAGGACAAACGATTTCCTTTCAACTGTTCTGTCACTAGCGCCACTTTCAAACTGCCTCTAATATTATACCTACTCATTTCTCACTTTATCCATTCTCGTCACTTCGCACTGCCATCTCAACATTCTCATCTCTGCTACATGCAATCTCTTTTCATCCATCTTTTTCACAGCCCAACATTCTGATCCATACAGATGCTGATACAGATGCATGGTTCTGCAGTGGCGTAGCTAGAGGGGAGGAGGGGGGGGGGGCGCGGGGGCGGTCCGCACCGGTTGTCACCGGTTCCGGGGTGACACGTTTTTTAATGATAAATAATTTAGGTGTGAAGTTATTTTAATCAAGTTATCCCAATAAAATAATTTAATTTATCAATTGAGATTATATAAAAATGCACGTATTATTTGAAATAAATGTTAACAAGAAATTATTTACTCTGACCATACATTAGACCATGACTTTTTTCCAGTGTAGTGGGGTTGTGCAGACAAATAGCAAACACTGAAGAGTTGAAATTAGCTGTATCGAAATTTACTGGTTTTTATGATGAGATATCAGAAACAGAACTCCTTTTAGAGATACCGAGGTTGAGAAGACATTTAAAAGCGGCCAAAAACATTGGCAGTTTCTAGCTGGGTGACTCTAGACTTTTTGAAATTCATCATGGAATGGGACTTTACAGAATCTCTTCTGAATCTTATGGTCGCACTAAAGTTATTTATGACAATTTGCGTATCAGTGAGAGGAGTTACAGCAAACTAAAATTAATTAAAAATTACTTGCGGGCAACAATGACCGAAAACAGACTTAACAATCTTGGCATATTAACAATAGAACATGAGGTAACACGAAATATAAATTTTGATGATATGATTGACGAGTTTACAGCTGTTAAAGCTAGAAAAAAGAGATTTTAGTGCTTGTACTTAGATTAGTATAAACAAATGTAGGTATAAGTAATTAGTAACTATTATTATCAAAATTTCTATTGTAATTATGAAAGACTTATTTGTAATAATTAAATAAAAACATACTATACGTTTATTGTATGTTTATTCATTTTAACAGATTTCATTCTTGGGTGACACCACATTTATGCGCACCGGGTGCCACCCATGCTAGCTACGCCACTGACAGTGTGACAGGTATAATCGCGGACTTGTAAATTTTCCCTTTTTACCCGACTGCAGGAGGAGGGTAATGTGTTTATCAGTCTATGTATGTATGTTTGTTCCTATGTGGCGTTCCAGAGACCAAACGCGTTGGCCGATTTCAATGATTCTTACGTCAATCGATTCGTCTGAACCCTGCGAGTGTCACTGGCTATATTAAAATTGTAAGATAGAAAAATGGCGGATTTTAGGCGCCCTAATGTGGGGGACCAAAATTTTTTTTTCTTCCTATCTCATCGTGTGGGGTATCAAAATAAAGGATTTTACGAGGCAATTTCAAAAATATATAATACTTATATATTTCTATGTACCAAATTCGAAAAAAAGTAACTAAAAAGTTATAAATAAAAAAAAAATAATTAAAAAAATCAAAAACCCGACTGCTTAAGAAGCGAACTAAACAGACGTAAACAAGAATAAAATTATGGTCAGTCAGCTCGCGAATATGTATCCTCCGACTGCACAGCATGATTTTCTTCTTTTTTACGTCTTTTTAGTTCGCTTCTTAAGCAGTCGGCTTTTTGAATTTTTTAATTAACTTTTTTTTTTACTTTAAAAATACTAAGTAGGTAATTTAAAATAATTACGTTAAAAAACCTCAATCTGGAATGATATAGAACTATAAATAATAATACAGCATAAAGTCATAATTTCCAGTTACTTAGGCCGAGTTTCTCATCTCTAAATTATCGCAGAATTAATATGACAAATTGTCAAGCACGCGTTACCTGCTGTGATTCGCTGTAGAAAATTCATCCATGCGGTGAGAAAGTCGGCCCTAGCCTCTTTCAAATTTAACTAAGATCGATTCAGCTTTTCTGAGTAACATTCTTATCCCGTACTCACAATTTTAGAAATTATTTCATTTGAATCATTTGCATAGACTGTAATTACTGACTTACATAAAAACCGGCACAGTGCGAGCCGGACTCACGCACTGTGGGTTCCGTATAAACATATTTTAAATAATGGGTTCTAATGATAAATACCCCACATGCTTATGTGCATTTTTCTTGGATTCATCATGTGATGTTTTTTTGGATCCCATAATTAAAATGATTACCTATAATGTTTCCATATTTCTAAGTGAGTTTTTAGCACACATAAGTGACATATAAGTTTTGTCGTACTTTACCCAGTTTTAGCAACGATAGTGGTAACAGTTTATTACTCAATACTCACTATATAAGGTTACAAATAAAACACTGTTATTCTAAAAATCTGTAAATTTTAATACTCTTGTACGGTTTTGTTCTCTCTCTCTCTCTCAAATCTCGAAAACTGAGGTAAAGCAATATGAAACTTTGTGAAAGTGTTTTACAGGAAGAGTACTACACGTAAAAAATTTCCGTTATATATATTATAATCCGTTGCGTGGTTTAGAAGTTAGCATTATGATTTATTTACTCATATGCAAATAAAAATAAAAAGTATTTACAAAATTCACATAAAAAAGTAGTCCACAAATAAATAAAAATAAAGCGTCCACGCGTACAATTACGTAGGGTCCTCTGCGGCGAGCGAGCTAGTCTGTGAACGCACACTAATACACAATCTAAGTAAATATTTGCACTAACACGTGCGAATGCGCTTAGTCGGACGAAAGCGCGGCGGAGCAGCGAGCGACACAGCCTTCCCGTGCCAATGCTAACGCGCTACTGGCTTCGCCCCCGTAGAGAGCCAGAATATATACATTGGACCTTACTTTGCAAGACTTTCTTTGCAAAATATTGATTGATTTAAATATGCAAAGTACCATCTAAAGAAACTCTAAATACCAATCTGTCTATCTAAAAATATTTTTAAACATACAAGTCGTTTTGGAGGAGTTTCCAAAAGTTGCGAAAAAATATCGTGTTGTTAATTATTTTTTTAAAGCAAAACTATAAGTTACACGAAAAAATCTTGTGTTCCAAATAATGTACATGAATCAATAATAAATATATATTTTTTTCAAACCTTTTAACCTAGCCGTTACTAAGGAGTATGCTTTAGAAAGTAACCGTTTTACGGCACTAAAGCGCATGTAGGCCCTTAAAATCGGTTCAGCAGTTTTCAAGATATGGAGCATACAACCGAACTCCTTAGCGACAAACAGCCCGAATGTGTAAATTGAGTTATTATGGGTATTTAGGTACTTACTGTTATACTCGCTAACTTTTTAGTGATGGTGTACCAAAATTAAAAAGACAAAAACAAAAACATTTAAAAAAAAAAAACCGACTATTAATGAAAAACGCTAATCATTTTCATTTTGAAAGTCGGTGTTGCAAAACGACAAAACAATAACTCCCTCGAGTTTTTGCCGGTTAAAAAAGTACCAATAAAAACAACTATTTTTTTACTCTTTTGTGTTTTCTATGGAAGTCGTTTTATTTTTTCTAATAATGCAACCCGTTTTTCGAGGTTTGTACCCAAACGCCAACATACCTTTGCTATTATTTTTTTATTCATAAAAGATATTTCAGCTCCATCAAAATACGAATTCCGCTATTTTGCACATAACATCACACAAGCCGAATTCGTCCGAGTGCACCCGAAGATTTCCGATCCAATCCGATCTGCCGCTGTCGGACAATACAAATGGAGGTAAGCAGTGAGCCACGTTATCAGCTGGGTCGGATGGACCCACATTTGTATTGTGCTTATCAATTTGTGTGTGTTTGTTGGTTGCAAAGGACAAACTTTTCAGGTTTTTCTACTTCGTTGGTCCTATTTGCAAAAGCGATTGCTGGGGGTCGAATACCCGCGTTGGGTTATTAAATTTTTACCGACTCCGAAAAAAAACGAGGTTACCAATTCGATACGTTACATACCTCGTTTTATTGTAATATTGTTGTTGGAATTGCACAATATTCACATATTATGTTACTCAATGTGGGCTTCTAAACATTTTTTATTTCTTTTTTCTTAGTTTTGGTACACTATCACTAAAAGTAACCAATTTCTATAGGTACCTAAAGGATTGAAAAAATATCCATACTAATAATTCAATTTACACATTAGTGCTGTTTGTCGCTAAGGAATTTAGGTGTATGGTTCATATCGTGAAAACCGCTGAACCGATTATGATGGAACTTGCACTATTCCCTAAGGTGAACGTTATTTAACCCAACAAAAAGGAATGATCACGATCTGATCACTAGTTTCGGAGAAATGCGTGGACAAACATACATACATACACTTATGAAATTTGGTACACATATGTGAATATGGAGCAGTTCCAATAATATTACATACATACGTGTCGAATTGAATACTTCCTTCTTTTTTTTTAAGTCGGTTAAAATTTGTTTATTATATCTATGGTTAAAATATATTCAGGGACCTAGGTAGTTAACGCGAGCGGAGCCGGGGGTGGCAGCTTGTCTTTTATATTTTCTTAAAAAAATATTTAATACTATTCAAAATTCCACATACACACTCCGTCTTATCTCTCGAACAAATTTCAAACCTCAAATAAAAATCCTTTCCCGACCTCAAGAAGACGTATCTGGTCCTACTATCAGCCTCTCTGCCTACCCCACAACGGACGGGCTTCACATACAAATGATATCGCTACTCCGTGTCGATATGTCCGTTTGTGTGAAAAAACCCCAAACCCGACAAGATAACAACGGATGTTCGAATTGAGGAAAATCCACCCTTAAATAGATAAGGGAATGATGTTTTTTATTTAAACAAAAATGCGGATATTTTCGAATGAAATCGCGGTTGTTGGTTCCGTAGTAAAATTAGAAGCGTAAATTTGACAATGACCAATTCCCTTTACCGTAACCGGGTGAAAAAAAGAGAGCTATTTTTAAAATAATGAAATTTTTGGTATTGACAACGTGACATGTCGGTAGATGACATGTCAATCCCGCACATTTTCAATCTTTTGACACTCGTTGTTATTCCACAAGCAGACGAGTGACAGTCTCTTAACGAAAGCGGTGCTACAGCGATTGATAAAATGTCAAAAGTATGGGATTTCCTAGCGCTTTCGAAATATCACGTGATTACAGTTGTGTGTGTTGCCAATGATCACCTATGGGACTTCAAAAAAAGATTAAAGTCACCCAAAGGGCAATGGCTATGCTCGGCGTTTCATTGCGTGATCGCATCAGAAATGCATCAGCAGGAGAACCGATGTTACCGACATAGCCCGAAGAATTGCGAAACTAATTAAATATAGCAGTGGTCAGGGCACATTGCACGCAGACGGATGGCCGATGGGGCCGAAAAGTTCCGGAATGGCGACCGCGAACCGCAAGACGATGCGATGGGAGGCCTCCCACCAGGTGAACCTATGACCTGGATGGTTGCGGGAAGGCGCTGGATGCAACACGCACGGGATTCGTTAATGTGGCGACGCCTGGGGAAGGCCTATGTCCAGCAGTGGACGTCTGTCGGCTGAAATGATGATGATAATGATGATATCACGACGGCGGGTTGATCTTAGTCGTGAGTGTAGGTGCACTTGCTCGTTGTTTATGTGTGCTCAGGCGATACTGAGCGCTCCAAATCTTACGCACACAGAAATAATGGCGTGGGCATCTACACACACGACTAAGACCAACCCGCCGTCGTGAGATAGAACAACTGTACCTAATTCCTTGCATTTTGGTCATCACTATCACTGAAATAATTACACATTTTCAAGACCCTCTTCGTTATGTTCAGCAATGAAGCTGCAAGTTTGCGGAAGAATGTAAATTTTCTGTTGCGGTAAATTTCTGGGAAGACATTTTTCTCATAAGTCATCAGATTTTCCCTTCTAAAGAAACTGATTTTAATCCTAATAATATTATAAATGCTAAAAGGATCTGGATGAAATTTGACACAGAGATAGTTTAGTTTGCAATAGATAATAGGTTAATTTTTATCCCGTTAAAATGTACCTTCAGGATAATAAAACACTTTTCACGCTTGCGAATCCGCGAGCAAAAGATAGTTCTGTCATATTTAACAAACAAATAATATACTTAGATAAAAAAATACGTAATACTGGTTCCCTTTTCACTGTTCCCCAAGGAACTCTAAAAGCGGTCACACAATATAGATTCTGGCGTCAATTGGACGCGGCCTACAAACCAGCTGTATCGGGGTATGCACGTGATAATACATGTCATTTGACAATACATTAAACGAAATCACCGTTGACAGAATTATCAGGACGTTTTACTTTTGTTTCTGATCATCACGCTTGTTTTCACCGAGGGGTATACAGAGGTGTACACTGTACAGTATACACATATTTAGCTGGTTTTGTTTATGTCTCATATAATCGAGAGCAAGCATATTCATGAGCATTATATTGTATAGTAGCTGGCCCCCGCGGCTTCGCTCCCGTCAACTGGCTACCTACATACCTACCCTACCTACCTACTAACATAATAATATTTTTCTCATGATATAATTGAAAAAAAAAAATACTTTGAATTTGCATAGAATTAAATATTGCTTTGAATTTTTTAATAGAAATCTTCAATAAATAGGAATGATTCCTGGGTAAAAATGTCCTATTTAGTACGTCAATTGAAAAAAATATTAATCCCTAATAGGACAAGTTTGTAGAAGATGCCGTCATTTTAGCCGATGAACAATCCCACACGGCATACAAGCCATAAATAGCTTAATGAGGCAACCAAGCTATAATTCACTGCTGAATTAATTATCCCTAGAGTCTGTCTTCGGTACATATTCCCTGCAGTACCATTCACACCTCTTGAAGTGCTAGGAAACGCACCGCAGCGCATTATGCAATGAAGTAAGGTTACTCGAACCTACTCCTTTTTACCCTACTACGGCGAAGCAAAAGGAAGGGTTATGTTTTTGACCGGTGGTGTGTATGTATGTACGTATGTATGTACGTTCATTTGTTTCCTCATAACTTCTAAACTACTTATCATAATTCGACAAATGAGGTGTCGTTGGAAGCTTTTTGTTTGTCCGCTGGTTATAAGCTATGTGACGTCACATTCAATTAAATATGGCGCTCTCTACAGTGCATGAAGCCAAAAACAATAAAAAAGAATTCACCCCACCCCATCATGTGTGGTAGATTGAGGGATTTTGAAATGAAGGTAGTGTTATCTACATCATATTTTTATCAAGCGTAGGTACCGTTTGCGAGTGAGCCAAATGTAAAGCCATTTTGAGATTATTCGGTTTAGGACCGATTCTGGTTTGCGCAGATTCGTTTTTCGTCAGATTCGTTATACGGTGGATAACATGACAGTTTATGTAATCATCATCATCGTCATCATGTTTCCACTGCTGGCACACAGGCCTACTCTCTGTGAGAGGGAATGGGCCGTAATCTAACACGCAGGCCCAGTGCGGGTAGGTGGATGTCACATGTCTTCAATTTTATGGTTCTAGGACATGCCGGTTTCCTCACGCTGTTTTACTTCACCGTTTTGAGAGCAGTGGTGATGAAATAATTTACACAAAGTAAAGCGCCTGCCTGGCCTCGAACCCACGACCTACAATTTGTAACTCACGGCCGATACCACTGCTCTCATTTATGTAACAGTATATTAAAATTCAATTTCAAACTTTTTCTTCTTCTCGTGTGAGGTACACACCTCACACGAGAAGAACAAGTTTGGAATGTCAGAATTAATTAAGCCACCTCTGGGAACCCCACAGGTGGCTTACGGTCACGGTCGGCCGTGACTTACAAGTTGTAGGTCGTGGGTTCGAGGCCAGGCAGGCGCTTTATTTGAGTCTAGACAATTATATTATTATTATTTGTCTGGGAACCCCACAGGCCTCTGACTTGGCTATTTCCTTTCCTTCACCGTTGCCTGTGATGTAAAAGTTAAACTTAGAAATTACATATGAATTTGGAAAAAGTCACATTGGTACTTGTCCGGATTTGAACCCACGACCTCAAGCACGAGAAGCGAAGTCTTAGCCACTGGACCACCATAACATCCATATAATTTCAAACTAAAAACCTTATTAAAGGTACTTGGAGATAAAATTACAACAAAAAAAAATTACACTAATAACACTGCTTGGTGTTATGTGCAATGTCTTGCCAACTTACTTGTTTAGCGTTGCCAAACGTTGAACATATTCTAGTATGATGATTTCATTTGATTCTGTTTTTCCTATAATATATTTTTTTTTCTATGGTTTTCATGTTCCGTCTGTTCCGTAGCCAAATGGCAAAAACGGAACCCTTATGGATTCGTCAAGTCTGTCTGTCTGCCCGTCCGTATGCCACAGCGACTTTTTTCCGGAACTATAAGAACTATGCTGTTGAAACTTGGTACTTTTCTGAACTGAATAGTTTGCGCGAGAGACACTTCCAAAGTGGTTAAATGTGTCCCCCCCTGTAACTTCTAAAATAAGAGAATGATAAAACTAAAATTAATATATGATGTACACTATCATGTAAACTTCCACCGAAAATTGGTTTGAACTAGATCTAGTAAATAGTTTTTTTTAATACGTCATAAATCGTAAACCGCAATTTACCAAGTACGGAACTCTTCGTGCAAGAGTCCGACTCGCACTTGGTCGGTTCTTTTTAATAATTGAATAAAATGATAAATCGACGGTTTTCGAAGAAATTTCGAATTTACCCTTCGATGCTATCATTTAATTGAGTTCGTGATCCTTACGTTTTCACGATAACAGCAAAATAACTCACTTGTAATTTTACTACACCACTGCCTGACAAAATAACCATCAAACTTTGAAGATTCGTCGCAATCCGTAGCTATGTCAGAAATAGCCAAATAACCCCAGGGATTAGTCGTGGATGTAAAAGTGCAAGCTGTATGTACAACCGAGTGATTAGTCGTGGATGTAAAAGTGCAAGCTGTATGTACAACCGAGTGATTAGTCGTGGATGTAAAAGTGCAAGCTGTATGTACAACCGAGTGATTAGTCGTGGATGTAAAAGTGCAACCTGTATGTACAACCGAGTGATTTTTAAATCACCAATTGATTAACTATTTTTCCAAACGGCGCGGCGTGAGAAAAACGATAAAATCAGCATGTAACCTCAAGTTACACATATTTGCTTTATTGTTTGAATTTGTGCCAAATTATAATCACACTTGTAATGTGTTATCTGCACTGAGAACTGGTCTCTTAATACCTAAATCATCCTTGCATAGGCACATAGGTATCTTCCACCTTATTTGGAAGCAACATAATGTATAAAGGGTACGAAATATACATTTTCGTCTTCATTCGATTTGTTAAGAGCTTGTTTTAAAATCGGAACGAAACCCAACCTTAGGTTTTTAAGACAGACTATATGATTTCAATGGCCGAATCATATCATCCGTAACATCAGATTCCGCGTCCAGGCCTGATCTTTTTAAGCCATTACTTATATCTACTATAGAACCTGATCTCTTAGTACATTTGTATTTTTTTTTTTTGGAAAATCGTCGTAATTGTATTATCAGGTCGGATTGCTCCACACGACTTGATTTTGATCTAATCTTACAAGACTAAACACGTCCGCAATCTTGCGAAGACTTATCAATGATTTAAGACTATAAAGACCACATGATATCACTTCTGATCTGACCAGATCAGGCATCATATCAGGTCGTGAGTAGGACCTTTTACCCACAACAAATAGTCTTCCAATCAATGCACACTTTTTTATATAATAAAATTAGCTGTTGCCCGTGTTAGAATCATAAAGGAACTCCATATAAAAGTATCGATATTTACGAAGATAGAATGTCAAGATGGTTGCTGGTTATTTACTGTTTATCAGAGTTCCTATGTATGTGGTGTAAAAGGGAAAGTTTTCATTATTAAAAGCACAAAAAGACAAGACTAGGTATTTATTTCAATTAGGCTTGTCAAATAATTCATATTGAGGCTCAGAGAGCTTACCGCCCTATTCGCTTGACCTAGTTCTCGTGGAGAAGAAGGGCAAGAAACTCCACGGAAGCAACTATGGTTGTAAAAGTATTCATAGACATCTTTTACAACCATATAAATATCGTTTTATCACAATAAAGATCTAATTCTATTATGGCCATTATTAATCTTGTAACATTTAACATTGTCACATAATCAAAACAACAAGGATAACGCAAAGAACATGACTAGCCCTTGAATTAATTTAACATCATTATGAATAAAGGCCACAATATGAAATAGAGTTTCAACACAACCATTAGCAATAATCAAGTTATAATATCAAATAACTTACGTGAAGCTTGTGTAGTCCATCTTTCACAGAATATAACAATTCAGGAAAACAATATCACTATCACAATATAACAACTGGTCTGTACTGGCTTGTAGTTCACAACGAAGTGTGTCAACTTACGAATTACACACTATTTATAGTAACGAGTCGACCTATCAAATGTCCCCACCATTTTCTACATTTTTATAAATTATCTCACAATTAGGTCAATAATCAATTCTTGAGTAATGAAACCTTTTTAAAACGTATCAAGACAATTAAGGAATTTAATATCGCCTATTTAGTAATTCTTAATCAATATTCGAAAGAATATTGATACTAACTGACAGTCTTGTATTAATTGTCTCAAAAGACTTATAATATTAAAATAGCAATATAAAATCCAGGATACATCACAATGATCATTATAAATTACTTAATATTTTATAGGACTATCATCATTATGGCTTATATGTAAGTTAAGAGTTATTTCCTGTACACACAACAATATTTACTCAGGTGGGTACTCTAACAATTGTAGGTATTTGACAACACAATAATCAGAGAGTTTGTATAGTAACCTAGAGGTAACATATTTAAGACGCAATTTCAACATTGGTATTCACTTTCGCACTAACAGATAACGTCATAAGCAAAAAGAGATAGATATACTTTTGTCTATGCCATCTTTTCTGCCAGTGTGACCGAGGATGCTATAGATACTTATCTATAGACATATATCAGAACTAGATCTGTGCCACTGTCATATCGATATTATCGAGTTTAGTTTAGGAGGATTTTCTACAAATTTGGTCAAATATCTGTAAGAATCGTCCCTGACTACGGCTAATTTTTTCTACGTTTTTTTAGGGAATCTTTATAATTATTTAAAAAGTGAATGTGTACTCGTACTAAGAGTGAACTTATCAGTCACTCTTTGTACAAGTACACATTCACTTTTATATAATAATGTTTATTCATACCTTGTGCAAAAACGAGGTACATCATGAGATCAAAGTGACAGTTTTTGGTACACTCGTACGACTATATGTACAAACAGGTACTGATCAATATACTGATATATAACAGGCTAGTTCTTGTGCAAGACCGAAAATAAAGTTTACAGACGAGTATGTATAAGTATAAAAGTAACAAAATAAATAATAATAAAATGGTTGAAATATAATTATTTAATTTGAAAAATTAAAATGCGAAAATAAACATGGGAATAGGGATAGCGATAGCGATTCAATAAAATGCAGTGAACACAAGCGAGAATATGGTGAAGGTGTCCAGTTAGCATGTTTTATATTCTTGATCCACTTATTTCTTAAATAAGTACTCTTAGGAAACCTGTGCACAATCAATATTAGATTAATAATAACAAATAGCAAATACACTTTAAGAAATAAATGAAAGTAAGTAAAATAAAAATTCAGTATCGATAAATCTTTCTTGTGACTTTTGTCACATCTCTAATATCAGAACGTAAGTACGTAAACTGTCATAGCTCTATTAGCGAACGCATAAAAGTTAATTATTTCACTAAATAGAATGGTTTAAATGATACTATACGTCTTCGACGTATTTAGAACTAAGATTCATTTATTCTGGACAGCCTATGAAATGTATTCCCTGCACAAAAACTTCAGTATGCTAGTCGATAACTCACCTGTGGAAAGATATCCTTTGATTATGTTCTGTTAATACACTCATTCTACTCTTGCAACCGATAGACACACACGACATGGTTCATGCAGATAATTAAACAACAGAATTCTTCCTGATATAAACGAAACAAAGGTGTGAAAACAGCGAAAAACTTTAATTAGAGCTGGTAACCGATGGGTTACAACAGTGACTAAAAAGTGATCTCTTTGACGTTCAGGATGGTAGCATTTGTCTATGTT
This sequence comes from Anorthoa munda, assembly GCA_945859665.1. Classification (NCBI taxonomy): domain Eukaryota; kingdom Metazoa; phylum Arthropoda; class Insecta; order Lepidoptera; family Noctuidae; genus Anorthoa; species Anorthoa munda. The sequence continues at coordinate 35,885,846 of OX243898.1, forward strand.
TGTCTCTTTCTTTTTCATAGAGTTTTGCTATAAGCAAGAACGAAAGAAATTACAGTTTCTTTTTCGTCGTAAATATGTTATCTCTAGTAATTACAAACTCTCTGACAATAATAATTTAGATAGGTACTTCGGCATTTGTCGGGAGATGCTTAATATGATAGTTTGTATTTTGTAGCAAAACCATTGTGCTTAAAAGTGTAAATTCATGATTTAATGAAGTCACACGTACTTCCAATACTAACACCCGCAACTTCGTCTGCCTACGCATTAGTAATTTGTATAGCTTATTTTTTATATCGCGGCATAATATTCTAGGTTTTCCATACAAACTTCTAACCCTCTTTCCACCACTTAAGTATGATTTCCGGGATAAAAACTGTCATCATGTTCTGCCCAGGGTCTCAAAATATGTCCGAAACAAATTGCTTCTAAATCGGTTCAGTGGTTTAAGTGTGAAAATGAAGACAGAGAGACAGACGGAGTTACTTTCTCATTTATAATATTAACTCGCGTGATTTCGTATTTTATACCTCCTTCAGGTGACTTTTTTGTGTGCAGTTAGTGAAGGCCACCAAAAATAAGCTGTTATTAAACCAAATAAAAATGTGATTTCGTAGAGTTCTACGGTTTACAGGTTTGGGACAATTCGTTATTTGACTTAAAGAATAATAAATTTTAGGTTACCGGTTTATAAAGTAAAATCCTTCCCTAAAAACTTAATAGCCCCTTTATGCCCCATTGAGGGTTGAGTTTTAACAACCCAAATTTGTTACTTATTCACTCTTTTCTTTTCTTTATTATTTTTAGATTATGTTAGCTCTCTAGAGTTGCTGAGTAAAATTCCTCAAAAAACATTAACACCCCTTAACCCTATCAGGGGGGAGAGGGGGTGGTTAGTTTTAAAAAACGTAGTATGCAATTTTGATTATTTAGTTTATCCCCAAGGAATGAGATTCTTTGGAGTAGCGACTGCGTACCGGGAAATGCAAAGTAGAAAGTCCGAACTGGTCAAGGCTGCGGTAGTCCAGTGTATGCGAAACGCAAAGGACCGATCAGTATGGCGACGCTTGGGGAAGGCATATGTTCAGCAGTGGACGTTTTTGGGCTGAAATAATGATTATGGTGAAAGGTTGATTTTCCGAAAATTCTTTCTTCGTGCTCCCCTACATATAAAACGAAACCTTGCCAGTAAGATTCATAGTAAACTTTAACACCCGCTTAATCATATTTTATGGGTAATTTAAATATATTATGACAATCTTTTATTATTTACCTAGGTTGATATTTGTGTCAAGTTTCAAGTTTATTAACCCAAGTAATAAGATTTTTCAAAAAACTTTTACAGCCCATAAATCGTCTTTTGGGGTAGTTTCTAAAAACTAATAATAACAACCTTTATTATTTATTGTTTTTAGTATTTGTGCAATGTTTCAAGTTTAGTTACCCATGAAATAAGATTCTGCCATACAAACTTCAATACCCCCTAAATCGACTTGAGGGGGTAATTTCAAAAAACTAATAATGTCAATCTTTATCATTTACTTCGATTACTATTTGTGCCAAGTTTCAAAAATATTAGCCGAAGGCATTAAGAATAAGAATAAGAAAATTTTATTTGCTCAAACATGTGTATACATACAGACTTAAAATAATACATGCATGCAAGATCTTAAATAACAGTGGTTCACGATATGTCTGCCATTTCTCATGGCGTGCAAATATTTTAGGTACAATTATTATTATTGAATTAATGATTTTTAAATTTTACAACTATTTATTAATCATCATTCACACAAACAAATTTCTTATATTCTATATTATTTTATCCAAATTATAATTATTCATTTATTTAAATAGTACATTAAAAATATTATTATTATTTATTTCCCTTGTCCAATATTACAGATTACAATTATCACAATGAAGATTTACATCACTTTAACAAATATTCAATTATAATGAAATTTATAATATAATATAATTTAAGCCTATCTAAGTTCGCCACTACTATATGACCATAATTACTACAATGTTAGTTATATTTATTTATGATAATCACCATGAGTCGTTTAAAAAATCAGTTATACTATAATATGCTTTTTGTGCCAAAATCAATTTCATTGTTTGATTAAGTTTAGGTAAAGTGTGCTCTTTCAAACTTTTGGGCAATTTATTGTAGATAATTGGTGCCATGCAAAAAACACTCTTGCGCATAAGTGCAGTTTTTGATGTATGTAAACATAGTTTGCTATCATCACGCCTATTTCTTGGAAATTTGTCTGCCATACAAGGAAACAAAAGTGGATTTGTTTTTACGAACATTGCCATTTCCAATATATAAAGCGAAGGTAATATTAATATATTATATTTAGTGAAATAATTTTTACAGCTATCGCTAGTTTTAATATTAAACATAGATCTCAAGCAGCAAATTTGTCTTCTAAAGATGATATCCCTGTCGGTTGAGTTACCCCAGAAGATAACACCATATCTAATGACGGATTCAACTAAACCATAGTAGGCCGTTAATAGCGCCTCTATATTTAGAGTACGTGATAATTTATATAACGCATATGCACCACTGCTTATTCTTTTGGCTAGGACCTCAATATGTGCTTTCCAATTTAAGCCTCTGTCGATTGTTAGGCCTAAAAATTTTGTACTATTAGCTGTCTGTATTTTGTTATTATTATATTCGATGTCAAGGCTAGAGAATAATGATGATCGTTGGCTAAAGTGTATAATCAAAGTTTTATATTAATTTTCAAATTATTATTATTCAGCCACGTTATTGCTTCAATTAATGTATTTATTATGTCCGTTTCATATGTATTCTTATTATGGCATGGTATAGTTATCGTACTGTCATCCGCATACAGTGTCATGGGATGTTTAATGGATTTAGGGAAGTCATTAATATAGAGTGTAAACAGGGGTGGTCCGAGTACACTGCCTTGCGGAACTCCATGAGGGACGGTACGCTCGCATGACGTAAAAATCTCTTCACGTTTGGAGCTCATATTTATTCTATTAATTTGTGTTACTTGTTTTCTGTCATGTAGGTATGATTGAATAAGATTAAGTATGTTTCCTCTGATACCATATGCATCGAGTTTATTCAGTAATATATTATGTTGGACATAATCAAATGCCTGTGTCATGTCGCAGAAAATGGCACAGACTGGTGTATTTTTATCCATGTTTGTCATTACAGTATGCAAGAAGTCGTATATGGCCAAGTTAATAGATTTTTTCTCCCTCAATCCTTTCTGTTCATCAGGGTAGACCGAACTCTGTGTCAAGTGGACGTATTTTTTATACTCACAAACATTTTATTTCGGCAAAATAGTCTAAAGTGCAGTGATCTGTTCTAAAGTTACACTAATACTTGCTCAATAAAACTTATAACAAACAGTGAAAAAACTAAATCTGTGTACAAACTATTACCGGAGATACAACCAGAAAAATATCCAAGTTTTTAAAAGTGAACGTTAGAAATTGCTTTGTCACGGTTTCGAAGTAGATTGACCTTTGAACGGATCAATGATATACGTCTAGGTCCCTAAAACTATTAGCAACAGAGCGTCTTATTTCGAAGTGTTCATCATAGCTTCAGTGGTCTAAAGGCGTAAGCCGCCCGTCACCCGACAGCGCGTGAAGTCTCGAGTTCGAACCCCGCAACTAGAAGCACTTTGAAAAATTACCCTGATTCGGGGAATTAAAAACAAATTAGGACCAATCAAGAAAAGTACTTACCATGACTTCAAAAATTAAGTGCACTAACAGTGGTCGAAAAGAACAGCCACTAGTCACTTGTTATAAATGTAAGAATCAAGCGGAACACAGAAATACGCTTATTTGCACTTCTTGTAAAAACAATTTCGAATTTGATGGTGCTGGTTATCCGGAGAAAGTGTATCGCTTAAAGAATTTAGAGGAGAGAAAGAAATTTAGGTGGGTGTGCAAATCATGCTCTCAAAAAGCAAAAGAGCAGAATATTCCCAGCCCTGGAGTGTCCAATGTGACATTGAGAAAAAAACACTCATCACCTAAAGCAGAATCGGGCAGATGTGTTACACAAAACGTATCGGAAGAGACTACTCCTTGGTCCACCCCAAAGAGCACGATTTCTGAAGCTTATGACTCACATATACTAACAATGGGACATATGTACGATGAATCAGCTATATCCGATAAAACACTGTCAAGAAGTATGGACTATACAATAACTGATCCTATGCAACACCATGAGCTCAAAGAATCGATTGAATACCTCCAGATGGAACGTAGAAGTTCACAGAACGAACTTGATAATGTCATACTAGAGAATAATGAGCTCCGCAAACAAAATGAAAAACTCCATAAAGATAATATCACTTTAAAAGGATTCTTAAGCCAAACCCCACACAAAATATTTTTCTGCAATGAAGGTACAAAAAAAGGAAATGAGTACTCTTTATTACATTCGGATATGCAAGCATTCTTTACACCACCTAGAAATTTGCTTAGAACTGTAAATAACACAACAGATACAAGGGAACATCTCAGCGGGCATATCTTAAGCACACAAAAAAATATCACTGACCTGGAGGATCAGTTGAAACAAGCAGGAAACGATATCCTAAACCTCAATGATCAAATTTTAAAACTACAGAAGCTATTAGAATTAAAAGAGAACGGTAAAAAATTCAACGATAAGAAAACTTCTAATGGACTAAAAGAAGAACGCACTAACAAGATATCTTTGGCACACAACAATGTGTCGGGCTTTCTTCTGCTTTGATAAAGTCAAGAGCGGCTACACCGTATATAAAATATACTGTAACGGCGGAAACAAAACCACACGCGCTTACTAGTGACATCATTAAGAATTGTCAAAATATTGCAACATCAAGTGGCGACAAACTTATAATTTGTGTGGGTGAAAATGACTATGATACAAAAATTTTGTCTGCGCAATTACGCCAACTCCTCGACGTATTCAGTGATAATTATGTAATTTTTTTGAGCCCAGTAAAGAATATGTATATAAATATTAATGATTTGAAACAAACTATACGTGATATTTGTAGTGAATACAAATGTTGTAGATATATTGATTCTGAGTACAAAATTATACGATGCAAATCTATAAACTATGCTATTGACTGTTACGATTACGAAATAAAGTATTTAAATGTTAAAGAACTAAAGAAAATAATACTGAGTAATCAAATTAACTGTAAAAAACCGGATAAAAACATGTAATAGCTTCGAAAGGTACAATCCCTTATTATTTTGCACGTCATCAAACGGAATGCCATGCTACAAATGATCCTGATATTGAAAATTTTACTCGTTTGGTAGAGACACACAGAGAGGGGGGACCTGTATACTCGCTAAACAGGGTATTATTTATAACGAGCTTTCCCACATTAAAAAGTACTCATACCAAAAATCATTTGAAGCCTGTGGCGTTGAAGTTCCATTGCACAAATTATTAATCGTGTGTCTTTATAGAACGCCTAAGTCTGATCCTAACATATTTTTGGATAAACTTGATCAATTTATGTGCGAAACGGTTAAAAAATATGGGTCAAGGACAAAAATAGTTATTGCCGGTGATTTCAATATCAATACTCTTAAACAAGGAAGATTTACCAACTACTTAAAAGATCTATGTAATAACTATAACTTGCAGATGCACGTTGAAGTTCCAACCCGTAAAGACTCTTGTATAGACCACATACTAAGTAACATAAAAATATCTTCTACTGAAGTTTTACCCTTATACTTATTAGACCAAAGTTTAAAGACCAAATCATATTTTATTTATAAAAAAGACTATTGTAGTGAAAACATAAGACAATTCAAAAAATGCCTAGCTAGTTTAACGTGGTCAGAGGTACATCACGAAACTGATTTAAATAAAGCATTCAACAAATTTCACGAGTTTTTATGTTTATTGTATAATTTATGCTTCCCAAAGATTATGATTTAAATAAACAACTCTAATGCTAATAAACAAAAATGGATAAGTAAGGGTCTCAGAAATAGTTGCAAAATTAAACGACGTTTGCGGTATCTCTATTATAAACATAAAATCCTAACGTGCAAACTTAGATATAAAAATTATTCATCAATACTGAAAAAATGTATATTTAAATCCAAAATAAATTCAAATATTAATTATATAAATAAAAGTCAAAACAAATGCAGAGCAACGTGATCAGTCACTAACCGTGAAATGGGAAACACAAAATGTGACAATAATGTATCTCAACTAGAACTAGATAAGAGAATACTGTCTAATCCCTCTGACATAGCAAATGCTTTTAATAATTACTTTATTGATTCGACTAGCACTGTGAAATTTAATAATTTACATGATAATGACGAGCCTAATAAAACCAAGACAATACCCAATTCTATATTTCTTGGCTCTATGACTGAAGACGAGATAAAAAAAGAAATAATAGCTTTAAATAACACTAACTCAGAAGGTTACGATGGAATTAGTACAAAAGTAATTAAAACTTGCAGTACAGAATTGATTCCTATATTGACTCATTTGATTAATCTTTCATTTTCATCTGGAACTTTTCCTGATGCCCTAAAATTATCAGTCGTTAAACCTTTGTACAAAAAAAACGATAGAAATGATGTTAAAAATTATCGCCCAATAACCCTTATACCCATAATATCAAAATTATTTGAAAAATGTATGCACAAGAGACTTTCCGATTTCTGTAGCAAATTCAACATCATAACAACAGAACAGTATGGATTTCAAAAGCACACGTCAACAACACTAGCAATTGCTGATCTTATAAGACATATTCATAATTTCCTAAATAAAAATTACTTAACGACAGGACTATTCTTCGACCTGTCACAAGTTTTCGACTTTGTGGCACATGACACCTTATTGAAAAAATTAGAAAAATATGGAATAAGAGGTTTAGCACTGCAGTGGATCGCGTCTTATTTAAGTAACCGAAAACAATACGTTGTTATTAATAAAGTAAATGAAAATGTATTAACCTCGTATTCTTCTAACAATAGAGTTAATAACTGTGGCGTCCCCCAAGGGAGTGTATTGGGACCTTTATTGTTTCTATTATACATAAATGACTTACCACTAGTGACTAAACATAAATGTGTATTATTTGCAGATGATATTTCAATTATAGTGACATCTGACAAAAAGTATAAAACGAAATCTGATCATGAGATGGAAATTAATAATACTATTGACGACATTATAAAATGGTTACTGACAAATAATTTAAAAATCAATTTAGATAAATCGAACTATATACAGTTTAATAAATCAAAACATACTAAATACAATTTCAAACTTAATATTGATAGGCTAAAAGAAGTTCCCCAAACTAAATTCTTAGGAGTAGTTATAGATCAAGATCTGAATTGGAAAGTACATCTGGATAATTTGTGCAGTAGGATTAATAAGTTTGTTTATGCTCTCAGACAAATAAAGAATATAACCAACATAAAAACAGCAATTACAACACATCACGCCTATATACAATCCATCTTACGATACGGGCTTATTTTTTGGGGTAACAGCACGCATAGACACAGAGCATTTATTGCGCAAAAGAAATGCATCAGAGCCATTTGTGGTATCCGTCCTGACGAGTCATGTAAACCTTTCTTTAAAAAGCTAGGTATATTACCACTACCGTCACTCTACATTTACGAAATATGTAATTATGTTTATAATAATAAGGGATTGTTTAAAAAAGCCTATCAAATTAACTCTCGAACTAAAGATCCATGCAGACTTGTATAGCAGGATACTCCTAAATCAGCCAATTATCGAAAAGTTTCCTTGTCATGTGTATACGCATTTATAACAGAATTCCAAAAGAAATAAAATTGTTATATAATATTAACTCATTTAAAAACAGATTATTGAAATGGCTTAAAGAACATGTGTTTTATGACATTAAGGATATTTTTTAACAATAATCTTAAAACAATCTTTTGTCATTGTGTATAATGCTCAGATAAATTATTATATATTATTTTATTGTCCTTATCTGTGACATTAAACAGCAATTAACTATTATTTTGCATGCAATTGATACATAACCTGTATAGCTAAACATGTGGACTTTATATTAATACCTGACTGTAACAACTTTATACCATGTTTAAGGCAAATAAAGACTTATCTTATCTTATCTTATATATCTGTGTTTTTTTTCAAAATAGGTATTTAGTTCCCTGTAAATATATTTTTCGATAATTTTTGACATTATTGGTATTAATGATATTGGTCTATAAAATTCCGTTAGCTCCCTATCCTGTTTCTTAAATAGTGGTTTTACAATCGATATTTTTAGCGCACTCGGAAATATACCTTCACAGATGCTTAAATTAATAATGTAGCTTAGGGGGCTACAGATTTCATATGCTACAGTCTTAACAATTTTTGTACATATGCCATCGTATCCTACACTGTTTGTGTTTTTTAGAGCCAAGATCATTTTTAATATATCAAGTGCAAGACTTGGGGCCATGAACATTGAGTCTTTTTTGGCTAAAATATGTTTAGTGACTGTGGTTGCCGAGCTAGTCATAGGTTTAATTGTATCTATAAAGTAATCATTAAATATATTTGCAATAATTTTGGGGTCAGTTACAGTTTCATTATTATATCGAATTTTGTATATAGTGTTCTTTGGTATGTTTAGTTTTGTTTGATTTATTATTTCCCAAGTAAAAAAATATATTTGAAATTAATTAATAATTATATCTAATGTACATTATTTACAAACTAATATTAGAACTAAAATAAGAAAAACTAATATGTACAATTACGGGGCGTCAAAAAATTCGTCCACATCGCTGTCAACAGGAAAAGTGCCCAGAAGGCTGGCAGCATTGCCACGTTGGATGGCAATGCTGATTCTTTGGCCAAAAAACACGCCAGCCCTCTGGTCACGTGAAGAGTCGACCAACCGCTTGGCGATATCCCGAAATATAGTGCACTCGGACCCCATGGCCCTAGTGCACTATATTCGTGTTTCAACCCCAAACGGCTCAAAAGCATAATTACCAATTAAGTTGTTGTATTTGCGCCGTTTGAGGTTTTCAGCACCTGCAGCAGCCGCCCCAGCGCAGCCCACCATGCTAGGAAGATGGGATGGTGCAAGGGTGTCGACGCAAGTTGCATCCCACACCAAAGACCTACCCAACTTCCATGGCATTATGGTCATACCATCTGGTCTCTTCCCATCGACACGTGCCAGGCCATTGGGTTCTAAGATAGCTGGCACCCCGGCGGTGGCAAGAGCACGACGGATGAGATCATTAATGCTAGTGTGCCGCGCAATCCGACCTGCACTCTTACTACAGGAAAGGCCATGATGTCCGAGGCAGTCGACTGCTTCACCGCCCAATCGCAGACATGTAGCGAGTCGGAAGGTTGTGTCACCTAGCATAGTGCCTATGTTAGGTGACGGAAGTGCCTGATACCAGAGGCCCGACTCCCACTCACCCACAGCCAGCAGGCGGGCACGCTCAGCAGTATTGGTAGACGTATTAATAAGGTTATTCCGTACCAACCTGCAGAGCGGCTCATCCCACTGTCTCTGGGAAAATGGGTTTTCGGGCCGATCCGTATCAGGGCAAGCCATTTTCCAGGCGTCCTCTGCGTCGGTCAAGCACGGCACTTCTGAGTCAACCAGGGAAAGAGCTAAAATTTTCCTGGTTAGCTTTTCAGTGCTGTGGACAGAAGACAGGAACGCCGGTAAGCTTACACTAGAAATTTTGCGGACGCCGAGGCCACCAAAACGAATTGGTAGGGTGGCTTGCAGCCACGCTCGGTCGTCCAAGGCCACATTTATCCATTAAGAATGGATGTTAATGTGTTGCGAATGATTTGGTCAATTTTGTCCAAAAGTTGTGGTTTCTTCCAAAGAGGAGAAGAACGGAGAAAATACATAAAATTTGGACCGAAACAGCAATATCTGATAAGGGTGAATGCCGAATGTAAATTAATTTTGGAGAGTCTATCCGAAATATCAATAAAATGTTTGATTTTGTTATCGATGAAAGATGAAAAACTTTCATCTAAAATAGGGGAACCTAGGGTGTCAGGGAACTTTTTTCTAAGATTTTGATTTGCGGGGCTATTGCATTAAATTTATCTAAAGTCGATTGTCTGTCGGTAACGTCAGAGAGGTAAATTTCGCACTTTGAGGGTTTAAGTTCTAGGCCAATGGATTTAAATTTCTGTTTGAGGAGTTGCAGGTCATTCAAAACGGTGTCAACATCACCTCCTAGCGTTCCATCATCTAAATACCACACGTTAAATTTTGAATTTAGTTGTTGGATTATGGGATGAATAGCCAAACTGAAAATGACAGGCCCGAGAGGGTCACCTTGTTGGCAACCAACTGCAGATTCCAAAATGTTGTCCTTATACAATAATTTTGATGGATGCCTATAACATTGTCACATAAAACCATAAATTTCGGGGAGTTCTTTTTTGACTTCAGCCAACAAAGTGTCCCTGTTCACGGAATTGAATGCGTTTTTGACATCAACCTTGAGAATGACCTCACCTTTTTTGGAGTCAAGAAACGAGGATAAGGCATGAATGGCAGCCTCACAGCCCCCTCTGGAACCAAAACCAAGTTGAAGGGGCTGGAACTTAGTTGCAAGCGATTCACTATACATCTTGCAACATATTTAGGCTGCCAAACGCCTGTAGGTGCAACCGACAGCAATGGGACGAATGCCGCCGTCCTTCTTGCATAAGGCACACAGGTGCCGTCGATGTCTTGTATGGGGCTACCCATACAAGACATCGACGACGTCATCGTTCACGCCGCCGGAGAGCATTAAGTTGATCAAAACCGCAAGCTCCTTCAAGAGCGACTCACCAGCTTCCCCGGCGCCTGAACTCAACAAATCTTTCAAATGCTGTGGAGTCAGGCCGTCGAGGCCGCCGGCAGAACCGCTCCGGAAAGACCTCACGGCTGCGATCAACTGCGGGGCTGTAATTTGGAAAATTGATGAATCCTGAACGAGGGGGTCGGGGTGAACGGGCGGGTCGGGGAAGGTGAGACCGTCCGAAGGCGCTGGGTGTTTACTCTCTAGAGCTGCAAGAGTCTCCGGAGAGTAAGGCGCCACCACATCACTGCTGAACAGAAGTCTGGCCGCCCCTCTTATGTCACCCTCACTCAACTTAGATTCTACATGAGCACAAATTCCTTTCTGAGAGATATTAAAAAACGGTAATTTGGAGCCTAAAATGCGGGCCGAATTGTTGCAGTTTTCTTTAATTTGGTTTGTTAATGATTTTTGATTTGCCAAATTTTTTTGGACATGCAGAATCCTATAAGGGAAGGTGAGTAAGTGCTCCCAGGCACGTTGTGAGTTCTCCTGGGTCGCGTGACGAACACATCGTGCTAAACTTAGAGCAACACAGTGCCTCGCGCCCCGAGGAACTCATTTTAGGACTGGAGTGGAATTTTTGAATTTAGACAATGTTTTCCACAAAGTTTCTTCAAAAGGTGTTGTTGTCGGTGATGTGACTGGGGGGCACAAAGGTACACTATGAGGTTTGTGCACCTTGCCATAGTGAATCTTAAGCCCCCGTTCGCCTTTGAAAAAACGAGCCTGGGAGCAATGTGGGCATCTTACTAGCTGAACATCCAGTGATGTGATAGGTTGACTGGCACTAATTATTTATATAAGCCAAACATAAAATAGAAAACGAGTAGTTACACTTACACAAGACTTACCAACTATCACAAAAGTATAAACACTAACAATTCACTCAAAAAGAAAACCATAATTAATTATAAATAAACAAAATGAAAATGTCTGTGGTTGCCTAGCGACCGAGTGTCCAATGCCCGTATAATAAATAAATTAAAAAAAAAAAAAAAAGCGACCGAGTGTGGCGCAGTCGCGCTGGCGGTCTGGAGCGCCGCGCCGCCGCCGGTCTCGCCGTCATTTTAGCGCAGCGCAGCCCTGGTTACCGATGACAGAAGGTGACGCGTTGCGTCCAAACTTGTAATTGTCACAAACGTCGCTGTGAAGCGTGTGAGGCGCACCATAACCCTCCAATTATGAAATTGGCGATTTGTCGTACTAGCACTTTGATCTCAAAAATCATGTTAATATTTAAACCTTTTCAGTGGGCGTCCTAAGATGCCATTTGCATTTTTTCAACATTCCTCTTTAAAGTGCCATTGGATTGCATCCAGTTTACACCCACATAGATTATTATCTTATTGAAAACCGTAGAGAGAAAATGCAGCTTGGGATGTTGTTCAAGCAGAAAAATGAAATCAGTTCAGTTCAGTTCCACATTAATTATTTCGAACTCTTAGCGGTATTTTTAGCACTCTTTTTATATTGAATAAAAATACCAGAAATGGTTTGATTGATTGGTTTGATTCTTCTTCTTCTATCATTAGAACATTTTTTCCAAGTAGTCTTAGATCTATTACTTGATATTTTAATTTTATGTATATTTTGTGTGCGTTGAGTTAAATAAAAAATCTTTTTAAGCAATTTTGAATAACTCTTAAATTTATTTTTATTCATTTCGGTAGGTTTTTGTCTATATTGCCATAATAATTGACGTTTTCTTTTGATACATATTTTAACACCATGAGAGACCCAACTAGGCCTTCTCTTCACATTTACAGAGATAAGAGTTTCAGGAAAGCACTGTGTATATAGGAAAGAGAACATTTCTGTGAAGGCATTGTAAGCAATATTTGGGTTTTATATAATTTAATTTATTTATTTATTTGGGTTTTATTTAATAGCTTCGTATACTTTAGCAAACGATAGGCTATTGAGGTAGGATTTAAATTTGTCTATGTTCTCTTTACTGTAGTCCCGTCTAGTGGTCCGCCAATGATTTGTAGTGCTTGTGGTGCTAATCGGGCAATTGAGTAGTTGTGCCGTATGGTCAGACAAAGCTAGTTCCAAAACCATAGCTTTACGACACCTATCAAAATTATGCGCAAAATTGTCAATGCATGTCTTGCTCTTTAAACGAGTAGGTTGACGTACAGATAATTTTAAATTAAAATTTAATAATATTTTTTTTTAATTCTAGAGTCTGTTTGTTTTTCTTCAATATATCTACATTAAAATCACCCGCCAGTACAACATTTTTAAATTGTTTTTTTTATCAGAACACGTAATAGTATATTTATAATCTACTCATAAATTCATCATAATTACTTGGATTTGGTACCCTATATATACATACAATTACAATTCTATAATTTATAAGTTCTATAGCACAACATTCAAAATTACCCGTTATAGTTAATTTAGCGATTTTCGGCAATTCTCTCTACTGATAATTTTTTATGAGTATACAAGCACCCCCTCTTTTATTTTCCCTGCGACTAAAGCATGCAGCTAAACAGTAGTTAGGTATATTGAGATGGACTTCGTAGCCTTCCTCCATCATGAAATGCTCCGTAATACATAATAGGTCCACTTGTATACATTTTTCTAGTAACTCATATAGACACACTGTGAGCATGTCAGATTTTTTGTCACGTCCTGCAATATTTTGGTGCATAATGTATACATTTTTATTCACGAAAAAAAGTATTCGTAGGTGTTTTTACTTTAGTGTTTGATTGTTATCGTCTAGTTTATTGACCAGTACACGTTTGTCAGAATCTATATTAACCTGGAAAAGATTTTTTACATTTATTTTGAATAATTTGTTCATATTGATAGAGTTTGAAATGATAATTTAAACATAATATTTCTTTTAATAAAGATCTTGCAAAGTTTACTACATAATTTCGTCCACTTGGTGATAATCTAGTGTAGTTAATATCCATGTACAGAACATTTTTATATTTATTACAAATAAACCTAAGTAAATAATTGAGCTTCGATTCTTGTAAAAACCTGTTTTTACATCACAAATAGATTAGATTTTTCACAATTAGATTTTTCATACAAACTTTGCCCCCTTTTTAATCCCTTTAGGGGTAGAATTTCGGAAAATCCTTTCTTATCGGATGTCAACGTCATAAAAAGAATACACCATTCAAGTTTCAGGTCTCTATGATCAGCGGTTTGGGCTGTGCGTTGACCCGTCAGTCAGTCATTCAGGACAAAGCATTTTATATGTATAGATAATAATAATACTTCTATAGATGACTGTAAAATATCTGCCTTATCAAGAATCTGCCGTAACAAGAATCTGCCCAAACCAAAATCTATCTTAAACCGAATAATCCGAATTTTGATAGTGGTTTATTAGGTAATCCCATACTTTTTTCGAATAGCTACCGCGACAGTTTCATTAATAGAATGTGACTTTGTCTAGAGTCTCTGAGGTTTTAGATAAGTGACTAAAGCGAGATCATGGAATGCGATAAGGCCGCCCATTGTATGTGTATTAATTTTAAGTTTCTTTTTATAATTAAAAACCACAACAGCGCTCACCATCAGCTGAGATAGTGGTCAAACGCGAGCCTATCAATAGTTATAAAACACGGTAAAAAATTAACGTAGCCTCATCAAAATATGGTTGAAATTAAAAGCTCTGCTATTACTGACTGCTGTTGATGTGACGTCATTTGCAATGACCCTCGCTAACCACAGCAAAGCACACAGCCTAATCACTGTTTGACTGGTCGGCTAATCTGAAACACACGCCTGTTAATGTCGCGGAAGCCACGCTGTGTAGTCTGTGGTCGCATTTATGTCGCTGCACACTTAATACACGTGCCACAGCGTGTTAGCATATGTTTTCAAACTTCGGGAGATGTAAGGCTGATGTCTATGGTAACTTACTCATAACTGACTGCAACTGTAGTCACAGTTGCAGTCAGTTATAAGTAAGTCAGTAATAAAAACCGGCCAAGTGCAAGTCTGGCTCGCGCACAGAGGGTTCCGTATAAACAGATACATTCACTAAAATACATAGGTAACATTACTAACGTTAATAAACAATACAAGCGCCGAACATTGGTCTAACGAATGGACAAATTTACTTTGCCGTTCCAAAACTGTTGTCCCCATACATCAATATACAATTTTTTACATTTTCCAAGTAAATTTTACAAGTTAGTCGACTATTAATCGAAAACTTGTAAAACCTACTTAGGTGTGATAGTTTTCCTTTTAATTTCGTCATATATACTAAAATCGTGGCAGAGGGGGGAACACTCGACTCTTAAAAAAAATAGCCATTTTATGTTTAATTGTACGCAAACGGATCCCGTAATATATTTGAATGGCCTATCCAAAGATACCCCACACCATGAGACACATAAAAAAAATATCCCTACTTTACGTGTACAGGAGGTAACCTAAAAAAATATTTTTCTTGGTTTTATTTTACCACTTTGTCGGCGTCATTAAAATGTATACCTATCCATGCCAAATTATACCTTTCTAGTACTAAGAGTCTCTGAGCTAAGCTTCGGATGGACGGTCGGACAGACGGACATGGCGAAACTATAAGGGTTACTTGTTGACTTCTTCTTTAATCGATCCCTCATTACTGAGGATCGTGGTCACTGGACCCCTTTAAGCGGACAATCTGCCTCAATCGATTCCGGTCCAAAGTTGCCATCCCCACCTGCTGAAATTTGCTTGAGGACGTAGCTTCTTTCACTTGGTCAGACCATCGTGTTGGCGACCGGCCTCGTGCTCTTTTCCCTTCGGTATTACCAACAATGACCAGTTTTTCCAGACTTCTATCTCCTTCGCATTACGTGACCGAAGTAGGTCAAAATACGCTGTAGGCATACTGTAGACAATCTGGTCATGATATCGAGTTGGGAAAGGATAGACACATTTGTGCGTTTGGCTGTCCATGGTATTCGGAGCATCCGCCTCCAGCACCACATTTCGAATACGTCTACCCTTGTTGACTACGGAACCCTAAAAAACGCGCGTTTTGTTATCTTTGCACCCGCAGCGAACACGAAACGCACGTTACATATTGATAATACGGATCGGTACTTACCGCAGAAGGCACGTTAAGCAGTTTTCCCAGACTATATATTGTAGATCTTTGACAGTTGTTACGGGTAGACGCGCGAAAACCTGACAACAAGTCTTGCCAAAGATTAGGTCAAATAGATTCTTGGGCAGGGCCGGAGCGAATGGAACGGCCGAACAAGAGGAACGCAATCATTTATTTCGTAAAATATATTAACTTTTTGAATCTTTAATAATCAAGTCAATAAAATAAATACTTACTTACTAATATAAATATGCGACAGTTTGGATGGATGGACGTTTGTTACCCAATCACGCCAGAACGGCTGAACGTATCTGGATGCAATTTGTCACAGAGATAGATTATAGTCTGGAAAGCATATAGGCTTTTCATCCCGTATAATGTTCCCTTGGGATGATAGAACACTTTTCATGCGTGCGAAGCCGTGGGCAGAAACTAGATATTTTAATAAAAAATAATTAAATGAATAATTTATTTAGTACTCCGTTCAATACTACTCCATCTTTGGCTCAATTTAGCAACACTATAAGCAGCCCATATAAGATGACTTACAGCACTTTCTACAACAAGGATATTTGTTAATTTTTTTGCTTTTGTCTTTTCCTTTCTTATTTACCTTCGTTTCCCCAAAGTTTGGACATTCTTCCGTCACAGCAACATATCTGGAAGTAATCTGTCTTTCCCTATACTGTTTAATCTTCCTCTTCTCCACTTCTCTTATTTTCAACCATGTATCCAACTTCCCTTGAAGTATTTGTAGGTTTTTTACTTTTACGTCTCTAACGTTATCTACGTCATCGTTTTTCTTGAATGCCCCCATTTTGACTAAGGTGTGTTTGATGTGGTCGAAGCCAGTGTTTCTGTGCATTCCTTTAATTCGTGATCTTCTTCCATCTTCTGAAAAATTCAGATTGTTTGGATTTTTTAAAACGGTTGTTTCATTTGAGGCGCATTTTGTTCCGTTGCAACCTTTTTGTGGTTTGGCGAGTTTTGTGCCGTTAAAGTTGTCTATTAGTGCCAGCAAGTCTCGCATGAAATTAATGCCTTGTCTAGCATCGGAGTCGTTACTTTTTTCTAATGTATTTATGGTATCCGCAACGGCGTCGTTGAGTTGGTTGTAGATTTCTGTTTTTTCCTTTTCTAACTCTTGTATTTGCTGTGTTTCGTTCCTTTCTTCTACTGCTCCTATTGATATATTTGCACAATGTATTGCACATATAGTGTGTATTAACACGATCAACCGACTTGTTTTCATTTCTGTGATTTTTGTTGAGTGATAAAATAAAATTATACTATGTAGCGTACAGTGCGTTTTATTTCTTAAAACATTTTTATGTAGTTTCCGATACACTATTTTATTTAGTTTCGTAACGTACTTATTTCAATTTTACAGTCTGATTTATTGCCATTTTACAATTGAAATGTTTTTCTCTTTGAATGTATTTGTTCGTGTATTGGATTTACTTTGTTTATTTATATTGTAGGAGTTTGAGACAATTTTTTATTTATTTATTATAAAGTATAAATATAATTCAAGGTATCGTAGTAGGCCTGATAGTGTCATGTATGCTAAAAAAACAGAACACCGTTTACGGTTATAGTTTTAAATGCTAATACAGCGTTTGTACCATAACCTTTTGCAGGGTAGGTAAGTGACGACAATAGTTGCACAACATAACCATCATCATCATCTTTGCTTACTACTGAGCAAAAGTCTTTCTTTTCTTGTGCCAATCCCCACGTTCCTATGTGAGCCTCATCCAGATTCTACCCGCTATAGCAACACTATCATCTACCCATCTCATTGCTGGACGACCAACACATCTTTCTCCAGTGTTTTGACGCCATTCGGTTACTGTTATTCCACCAATCATAACTGTTGCAATACCCAAGGTTTAAAATCGTTTGACACTGTATATAACTAGCATCCGCCAAACAAACAACAAATCTGTACAAATTGTTTCTATTGAAGAATGTAAATCCATGATGGCGTCGTTAGCAGATCTTTAATTTCCACCCGCGGATACACTTTGCCTTTGTAATGGACATTTGTGGACACTAAAGCGGCGAGTAGAGTGCAAGGTTACTTCCAGATAAGCGTCCTCCTTCGTCGATGGTCGTGATGACGCTTGGCTATCTCATTCGACAACTTACCTATTGTTATCGTGACGCTTTCATTGTTAGAATGTCACTAGTCTAAAACCTCAGGTGACATGGCGAACGCGTGTTAGATCGCTATCTCAACTCATCACAAATAAAATAAATAATTTAGAATATTAATTGGAAAATATTACCATTAAACTGCCACGTCTGCTGATATGTAGGTAGCTGCATTGTTTTGTTAAATAACCACTATTTATTTGGTAAAGTAATTCTTGAGTCACTCTCAACAATATAAAGAACTTTGGCTTTTAACATACTCATTTTTTACAAGCTTTGATTTAACGTGTAATGTATCTGTGTATGTATGTAAGTGTGTTCGGGCCAAATTTTGCATACACGTTTAATTTGGATGACAATGCATGGTTAGCTAATGATTCAAGTGTCAATTAGCAGACAATAGAAATTACCATTCTTTTAAGCCAATTGGGCACGATGGACTCATGAAGGGCGACGTCAATCTAAATCCAATATGGTGGACGGCCTAAGATGGCGGACTAGTCATTTTTTGTGCATTGCCATGATATGAGACTATAACTGAGAGACTATAACTTAGACAACATCCGGAAATTTAAGGAATGCTTGCAAAATCTTTCTTGGTCCGATATTTATTTAAAGACTGACACCAACTGCGCATTCGACGACTTTCATGAACTGGTGTGTCTATTTTATGATCTCTGTTTTCCCAAAGTAAGAGTGAAAGTCAATAGCAATAATAAAAACACACAAAAGTGGATAAGTAAAGGTTTGAGACAAAGTTGCAAAACTAAACGGAAGCTACGGTATCTGTACTACAAAAACAAAAATATAAATAATAAAACTAAATATAATAATTACTCAAGGCTGTTAAAGAAATGTATTTATAGTTCAAAAAAGAATGCTAACATAAAATATATTCATACTCAGGACAATAAATGTAAAGCCACATGGACTGTCATTAAAAATGAAATAAATAATAACACTCACAAAGACAACATAGAATTTATAAAACTAAATGATACTATAGTTACAGATCCTGTACAAATGGCCAATATATTTAATAACTATTATGTAAATTTAATGAATGTACAAGGGGTAAAAAGCGCACATACAAACCCCAACATAAATACGTGTGTCAACACAATGTTCCTCAGGCCAATGCTGGTTAACGAGGTGCGACAGGAAATAATGTCTCTATCCAACACCAGATCGGAAGGCTATGATGAAATTAATTCAAAAATTATAAAAGCTTGTAGTAATGAACTGACTGGTATTCTCACTCATTTAATAAACATGTCATCCTCCAATGGAACCTTTCCTGATAAATTAAAACTGTCCCTAATAAAGCCTTTATTCAAGAAGGGAGATACATGCGACATCAATAATTACCGACCTATAACCTTAATACCTATCTTATCAAAAATTTATGAAAAATGTATGTACAAAAGACTTATTAATTTTTGCAATAAATTTCAAATTATAAGTGACAATCAGTTTGGATTCCAAAAGAACAAATCCACTGCGTTGGCTATTTATTCACTTATGCAATCTATTCTTTCAAATATTAATAATAATTATATGACCTCTGGCCTTTTTTTTTGATCTATCAAAAGCCTTCGATCTGGTGTCACACGATATATCGTGCCTCTAACTTTTGTAGCAATATATTGCTACAAAAGTTAGAGGCTATTGGGATTAGAGGTCCGGTACTCCAGTGGCTATCGTCCTATTTAAGTGATAGAAAACAACGTGTCATCATCAATAAAATAAATGAAAATAATGAAATAATATCCTATTCATCGGAATATAGTCATAATAAATATGGCGTTCCACAAGGAAGCGTTTTGGGCCCTATATTGTTCCTCATTTACATAAATGACATAATAAAAATAACAAATCATAAATGCATATTATTTGCCGACGACATATCTATTATAGTGACATCAAACAAAAAACATAATACCATTTTAGATCATGAGCTTGACATCAATAATACAATTGACAAATTACTGCACTGGCTTGACATTAACCGTTTAAAGATAAATTTAGATAAATCCGTTTACATCCAATTTAATCGATCTAATAATTATAAAAATGACATTAAACTTAATATTAAAAAAATAAAAGAAGTAACTCATGTTAGATTTCTTGGTGTTATAATAGATAAAGATATCAATTGGAAGGAACACATAGACAATGTTAGCACTAAAATTAATAAATTTGTATATGCACTTAAACAGGTTAAAAATGTAACTAATATAAAAACTGCTGTGATATCATACCACGCTTATGTCGAATCGGTACTACGTTATGGGCTTGTAATGTGGGGTAACAGCACCGACTTCTGTAGAGCATTCATCGCACAAAAAAAGTGCATGAGATCAATTTGTGGACTTAAACCTGACGACTCATGTCGGCCAATATTTAGGAAACTTGGTTTGTTACCGTTACCGTCACTTTACATTTATGAAGTATGTATGTTTGTCATGAAAAATAAACAATTATTTAAGACTGCAAATGATGTGAATCCTCGGAGCAGACGAGATCCCTATAGATTAGTGTTGAATGATTTGCCTAGGCTAGCTAAATACAATAATAACTGCCTAGCAATGTGTGTGCGCATTTATAATAAAATACCGGGGCATTTTAAAACATTAAATACAGAATTGTTTAAAACTAAATTTTATAAATGGTTGCTTGAACATAGCTTTTATTGTTTAAAAGAATTTATAGATAAAAAATTTTGATGTTTTAAATAATTAATTGTTGATGCCTCCTTACCTGTTTGCCTGACTTTGAAATTTTGCATGCTTTGCTCTATCCTAGCTAAACATGTTTGTGCCATATAAACTTTTATTTAACACCATTGTATACCATGTTTTACGCAAATAAATATTTTATTATTATATTATTATTATGGGTATCAAATGAAAGGGTTTGCTGCGAAGAATACGAAAAGAGAATGTTATAAAAAAGATTTTGTAATTTTTTTTTTTTAAATATAGGTTCAAGGTCAAGGTACTACACAACTCTGCCTACAATAAGGAATGTTTCTTGAATGAAAAAAAATCTATTAAGTCCGCAAGTTATATTATCAAAAAATATTGCCCGAGTATTTCTTGCTTTATCAAATCAAAAAAACATTACAGAGATAAAACGTGTCAAAGTTCAATAGTGCGAACTTGGTGAAAAGTTCTCGAGTGGGGACCGTGAACCAGGTGACTCAACGTTGGAAGGTCCCTCTAATCGGACCGATGACCCTGGTTAAGGCTGCGAAAATCTATTGGATGCGAGATGTACAGATCTGATAATTGTGGCGACGCTTGGGGGTAAGCCCAGCAGTGGACGTCTTTTGGCTGAAATGATGTTGATGATTTTCCGGTAGTTTTTTTTTATTATTGATAGGCTCGCGCTTGACCACTATCTCACCTGATGGTAAGCGATGATGTGGTCGACGATATATTACGCTTGCCTAGAAGAAATCTATTCACTCTTGAGTTAAAAACTCCCAGGTTGTAGCTATCAGGAAATACAGATTCCGGCAGGGAATTCCACTCCTTAGCTGTACGACGCAAAGTATTCCCAAAACGTTTGGTGCGTATGGGTGGGACGTCCACCACGTACCGATGACGCCTCGCCGTACGTCTTGTAGTCCGATGATGGAACGGGCAAGGAGGAATTCGTTCACGCAATTCCATCGCACACTTCTCAAAATGTAACTGATAAAAAACTGACAGACTGGCAACCTGGCGCCGGTGCTCAAGGTTCCGGAGTCTAGACTCGATCAGTATCTCATTGCCAATGAGCCTCTTGGCCCATTTTTCGATCGAATCTAGTGCATCCAGCTAGTACTTGGCCGATCCGTCCCAGAGATGAGAGCAGTATTCCATGCATAAGTTTAATTGACGGACTAAATAGATTTTTTGAGGCAATTACCCTTTGAGAAGCGGCCTTTATCCTGCAGTGAATCAATAATTGGCTGTCATTATTATTATGACGCATTCAAGAGTGGTTTTAAGCGTCGGTTTCATGGCCCAACAAGTAACATCAACAACAAAACCCAATCTTGCGTCTATCGCCATCGATAAAGACGTCGCTAATCGAATTACATCGACGGCGATGTTGCGGTGATCGACACGAACGGGTTGACTCGGCGCTGCGCTGGGCAGACGGGCGACTGATATGCATAATGCTGTTATTTTAATAATAAATGAGTTTTTGAAGATTGTGTGATGGGCTATGAATAAATTGATTAATATTTTCTTAGATGTGCTCTATGGTTATGATGTTAACGTTAAGATTTAATGAAA
Source organism: Anorthoa munda (assembly GCA_945859665.1). NCBI lineage: Eukaryota > Metazoa > Arthropoda > Insecta > Lepidoptera > Noctuidae > Anorthoa > Anorthoa munda. The sequence continues at coordinate 35,908,280 of OX243898.1, forward strand.
TTTGGATTTCGATTCGGTTAGTGAGAATGAGTTGAATAGGAAATTGTTTATTCAGGTTCAGTTATTTTATCAACAGCTATAATACATTTTAAGATTATGGTATTTTATGTTAACTTCAAAAGTAGTAATACTTTATAGGAATTTAACCTTCAAAGTGATGAAGTTGGATTTCATTTAATTGAAAAATATTTATTTAAAGTAATAATAAAAAAAAAATTACCTACAAAAAAAGTTAAAATCTGGTCAAAATTAAGCTAGATTGCAATGAATCTTTATGAGGACACTACCATAACATGCTTAAGCAACTTTGTGTATTCAAAGCACAACTAAAAAGTGACCCGTCTGCATCGAGCCATATAAATCATCGTCGATATTAATTTATTAACTGAGTGCCGCGTCCCTGCCGAGTTAATGGTTAATGGCGAGTCTAAGCAAGATTGACATAAAGCCTTATTTAATAAACTAGACATTTTGTTCATTTTAGTAGCTAACGACTTAATGGGCCTTCGGTGATTGAAGGTTGAGGTGACAGGATCTAAGATGTATAAAATTAAATGTTTTTTAAACTATTTATTTGGTAAATGAAAGGCGACTAAAAAAAGGTATTTTTAAGGTATGAGTCTAAACGTCAGAAGGAGATGCTCTTAGTACGACAAACACAAATCTTATTGGTGATGTTCTTAAAACCAGGTGCACAGTACTCATAACCGTCATGCGTTTATGACTAGATGAAGTAAACGATGTACCAACGTAGATAAATCGAAAAGAGTATGTAAGAATCGTTGCAGGTAGCGTTGTAGAGTTTGTCCCTGCCCTCCTGTAAAAAGGGCCAGAGTTTATATATGTCGATGAAATGTGACGCTTCTAGATCTATCTGAGATACAGAAATACTTACAACTAGACGCTGCACGCTGTTGACAATCTATGATTTGGAAAAAGCATCAATATTAGGTAAAAAAAAGCTTGGATAAGGTTGAATATTAATAATCTACCCTTGTAAAAGAATAAAGGTAAGCAGGGTAATTGCGAATCTATATTCACAATTCTTCCTTCTTATAATAAAGTCAAATCATTCACATTTGCTCCTCAAGATTGTCCAAACGCGAAGAAGCAACTCTTGAGATGTAAATGAACACAATTGAACGATAGCGCTGCGCTGGAGAGACGCAACGATACAGGCGGGCTGCAGTGCGCCACTCATTATTGATGGTGTTCGTTAATTTGTGAAGACCTGCTAAGTGCTGTGGCTTTGTATTTTGTGTTATTGTTTGACATCGCAACATCACCTAACTGCCAATTTATCTCGCTAGTTGGCAGAGGCATACTGCATCAAGGATCAAGGAAAAATACGGCCGTATATTTCACGTCGTCATGACGGGCTTGCGGATATCCATGTTTTATAAGATATCGAGTGGTGTAATACAATTTTGTATGTCGATGATAGACATGGAGGAAGCAAAACCAAACCGTATCCCCTGATTTTGTTACCATCAGGTTTTTTGGATTACCTCCTTATTGAAGCTAATATAAAGACGTCACATCCTCGTAAAAAAACGGCTTATATCCCGTCTATGGATAGGTGACTGTTGTGGCGACAAAACTGAAATTTGAAAGAACGAAAATTTATTCTCGTTTCATCTGCTCATCCCAAAAGCACGAATACCTACAGGGCAACTTTTATGTAGGTACATTAAAACTGAAAAAAATAAATTAAAATATTAAAGATTTGTTGATTTTAGTTAAACTTTAATAAAATAATGAAAAAATAATAGTTTGGTTGCTACTAAGAATAAAAACTTTTTCACAAAAAATAAGTATGTAATATTGTTGGAATCGCACAATATTCACAAATGTTACTTTGTATGGGCCAAAATACATGTGTCAAATTTCATAAGTGTATGTATGTTTGTTTGTATGCATGTATGTTTGTCCATGCATTTCTCCGAAACTGCATAACGGATCGTGATATTTTTTTTAAAATTAGATTGAGTATCTCTCAATTTAGAGAATAGTGCAAGTTTTATCAAAATCGGTCTAGCAGTTTTCAAGGTATGGACATACAACCGAACTCCTTAGCGACAAACAGCACGAATGTGTAAGTTGAGTTATTATGGGTATTTTGTCAAATATAAGTCCATCCAAAGGTTGTCTGGTAGATATAGCTGTCAGTGATAAGACCGCCTAGTTTGTACCCATGGTATAAAATTTTTGTAAAAGATATGTGTAAGTTCTTCTTTTGGTGTACAATAATAGTACATTGTGATACAAGGGTGGAAAGTAGGTTATTGCAAACGAGCTGTCATTAACAAGTTTTTAATGACACTAGTTTGCAATAACCTACACACCCGTGTATCACACGACGTTTTTCAGTACAGTTGTGGGAAATAGTAAAAACAAATCAAAGAATTACATTTGTTTTATCCATAAAATAAAGTTATCGTAAGTCGCCATAAATCATTCTCGAGATTTTGGGGGCAAAATTTCATCTTGCGCAGTTTTCGCCTCAGATAAAATATCGTGTTGAGTTAATTCAATTTCATCTCTTGTACTTGAACTCATATTAACAAAAAAAATATTAATTTAACACACAAAAATTAAAATTTTCAGAAAATGGCGCGTTTTTGCAACTGGACATATTTTTATACACAACGAAAACAGCATATACAGCCTATTCGACTTTTTATAATTTTTTTATGTGAAAATAATTGAATTAAAACTGGTAATTAAATAAACTAAACAACCATTTAAAAGATTTTTGAGAATTCAATGCTAAAACGTACGGACTCATAAATTTTTCCTCGATTAAAATCTATCCTATTTTATTATATATGAAAACTCCTTGCTACTAAACTGTTTTAAATTGACGTATACATTTAAAACACAACTGCAAAAATAATGATCGAGCTCATAGAGCAACACGGACCACTGGCGGACCGGAGGGGAGTAGCCATAGCGTTTTTTCCCGATACAAAATTGTCTGTCATTTTTTGCGGGGGGAAATCTGCTCTACCCACACTTTCTCAAATTCTCACACAAAAATAATAGTCTGTTACTACGAAACTCACACATAAAAATTAAAAAATACACTAACAATTTCATACTCACATAGATGCATTCTGTGTCATGACAGTATAATTAGATGACGCAACTACACTGACAAGATGCTGTCAGACGTGGTTGTAATTACTGTCGATACGCATTATCGATAAATTCAAGAACTCGGTTAGGGATATTAGGTTTAAAAAGTGATACAAAAGTAGATATTATTATAAAGATTGACTTTATTTATTATGTACTACAATAATTAACATCTATCAAATAAACTTAATGTTTAGATCATTTTAAAAACCAGTGATAGTTGTATCTATCACTGGTTTTTAAAATGGATTAGTTTTGTATAAATATGACGAATACATTTTTGTGGGTCTGCTTTTTTCATTAAGAACGAAATTCTTGTATCAGTATATTTTTCCATTACTAACCTTGCCAGCTCCAAATTATGATTTGTAAAATCATTTTCGTGTAAATGATAACTGATGGAGGAAAACAAGTCTTTGGCAATAAACTGTTTTAAGGCATGTGTCACGATTTCATGTGTGGTACAAGATCGTGTAGGTTTATTGTCGTCACTTAAACGTCGTCTTATTTCAAAGTAGTAAGGACAAGTACAGTGTGGTGTTAGAGTTGGTTTGGTGCCCTCGACTAATCTCCTTCTATTGTTCGCCAACATATGAAAGTCAGAGGTCTTAAAATGATTTGAGCAAATGACACTATTTCTTGTGGGAATCCAGGTTAGTCTATTATTACAAAATTTCATCCAAGTATTCCTTAAATTTGGATCTTTAGGAAACCTGCAATAAATAAATAAATAAAAAAAACCGGCCAAGTGCGAGTCGGAGTCGCGCACGAAGGATTCCGTACCATTATCGCAAAAAACGGCAAAAAAAACACGTTTGTTGTATGGGAGCCCCACTTAAATATTTATTTTTTTCTGTTTTTAGTATTTGTTGTTATAGCGGCAACAGAAATACATCATCTGTGAAAATTTCAACTGTCTAACTATCACGGTTCATGAGATACAGCCTGGTGACAGACAGACAGACGGACCGCGAAGTCTCAGTAATAGGGTCCCGTTTTTACCCTTTGGGTACGGAACCCTAAAAAACCATTATATTTGAAGTTCACACTAAGTAATTTTAATAAAATGTGTTAATACTCGTAAGTATTGTATTATTTTTAATTTAACGCTATTTTATTATACAACTAAATATAATAAAATAAAGCTTACGGTATAATATTTTTATAAATCAGAAAACTTAATCCCAAAATTGTCTCTGTATGGATAAAGACTCCTTTGCTTTTGCCATTTTTATCGATAACTATTTACAAACAAACCGGTAACAACACTATCGCTCGGTGACAGCGAAAACTCGGACACAGACTCGGATCAGTCGCTCGACCGATCCGCATATTGTATGAGGGCGAGCGGCCTGTGTTGGTAAACAAATCCGAAACGTCACGACCAATAATATTGTAATTTTTAAGTTTTATAGAAGTAAATCGTAATAATGTGATTAAAAATTACTTACATATGAAAGGTAACGCCATCTTTCTGTAAATTTGACGTGGCAGATCTCTTTTTGCAGCAAAAAACAGAACAATTCGGCATTTTTTTAAAACGTCAATTCAGTCACGCAACTAGATTTAGTCTACTGCGCAGTGCTGCTGCAACTAGTTTTATTGTACGCATAGGACCGCGTGGACTTGTACTTTGACAGAGGGGAACGCCTACGTATGGCTACTCCCCTCCGGTTCGCCGGTGGTCCGTGTTGCTCTATGATCGAGCTCGTAAACAAAAGTCACGACCGCGTAATAGAAAGATACCTATGCAAAAGATTTAATTTTCGAATCATAATTATAGCCTCTGAAAGTACGCCATGTTTAACAACTGTATTGAAAAGTAAAGTTTATATTCTATTATATTCTACTGCATGGACTGAGCTATCGAAAATGTACAAAACTATTTTAGTACCTAGGTATTACAAACACAATCTTAACCGCACTATCTAAATCTCAATCAACAAATTGCTCTAGTAAAGACAGATTGAAGCACGATAGCGCATAGTACTCGCGCAAGGATATGTCAGCGCTGGCGGCTAGTAAAACAGTCTAGTGTAGCAACGGCTCATGTTGAGACAAGAACCGTGTTATCTTATAACTAGATGAATTTAGGTAAATGATTGTCTAGGGTAGGCAGAAATACTAGTCGGAGAAGCATTTGGATTATTTTTGCTTGATTAATTTTAGTAGAAATATTTTGGTTGGGTTAGTAGGTGTAAGCACAATAGCTGGAAATGGTCCATGGTTCGATTCAAATCGAATAAAGTGATATTGCGTTTTTCTATGAAGAATTGCCTAGTAGCAGCTCGGAGTCTGAATAAGTACCTAGCTTACGACTTGAAACTTGTATTAACTCTTGCCAAAGTCGATCCAAGGAATCTCGCTATGTAAAGATAGTCAACCATCTAGATTATCTTATGGAGACTCCTCCGTGTCTCGCAAAGTACGTTAAGCTGTGAACGGATTCCTTGGGATAGTTGTAGGTCAGATAGGCAGACGCTCCATATAAAATACTGGTATTCACCTGGATCCTGATAAACTGGAAGCCGACCCTAATATAGTTGAAGGTCAAGGCAGATTGATTGCTCTTAAGTACATAATTATATAGTTTCAGATTGATATGAGCATTTTTCAGTTAATCAAATATGAGAAGACACAAGGCCTTTCTGAAGAACAGACCAATGTATGTCTTTCTAAGGCGTTCGCTCCCAGTGTTTTCACTCACCTCTGCCTAGTAAGTATATTTTGTAAATCGCCTTCCTTCTTCTTTTCCCGACCGATACACTTCTGAAAATTTCCTACACAGTGTAATAAGACGGCGACGGAGGGGTACAGACACGCGGGAGACTGCAATTACCGGAATGCAATTAGAACAAGCGGTTCTGTGACAGAACCCAAACCCACAGGACAGGTGCGAGTCTTAGGCAGGTACCCGTAGTAAGTTATACAGTTCTGTTGACGTACTGCCACTTTGTTTATAGAAGTGAAGTTTTCAGATTGTGGTGAGGTTTGGGTAAAATGGATTAATGGTTATTTATAAATTGGTTAATAATTAGACTTGCATACGTAAATCTTTTTGTAAATTTTAAACTACACGAGGTTTGTATTTCCTTTCCTTTCGTTGTTACATTTGGTATGTGCCTTGGAAAGTACGTTGACACGCTTTAATTTGTAAATCTTTAGCTGTCCTTACGGATAGTAAAAACCCAGAAAATGTGACACCAGTCCTAAAAAGGGCTATCGTGATATCCACTGGGTTGTGCAGGCCAATTTCCAATCGAACCAGATGCAGTTGAATACCACTATTTTACATATCTGTTAAATTGTTCATTTACACTGTGTATTTTACCTGTGGTATCATAACTGTGGCTGCACTACCGTCACCTGCCATTGTAAGTGTGAGATAGACAATTAATAGTAGTTTATGCAACGTTCATATAATAGGGGTTATTTCGCCTCGTGTGATAGTATCACACGAGTGTTTTAATACCTAATTATATGCCGTTGCATACACTATTTTATCTTCACTCATACAGTTGAAATAAAACCAAAAGTGGACACGGAAAAAATATATGGTATGGCGGGAAATTTATATTCTTACTAGCTGACCCGGCAAACATTGTTTTGCCATAAAAACACCAAACATTTACCTACCCTACCCTACATACCCTACCCTACCCTACCTACCCTACCCTACCCTACCCTACCTACCCTACCCTACCTCACCTACCCTACCCTACCTACACTACCTACCCTACCCTACCCTACCCTACCCTACCTACCCAACCTACCCTACCTACCCTACCTACCCTACCTACCCTACCTACCCTACCTACCCTACCTACCCTACCTACCCTACCTACCCTACCTACCCTACCTACCCTACCTACCCTACCTACCCTACCTACCCTACCTACCCTACCTACCCTACCTACCCTACCTACCCTACCTACCCTACCTACCCTACCTACCCTACCTACCCTACCTACCCTACCTACCCTACCTACCCTACCTACCCTACCTACCCTACCTACCCTACCTACCCTACCTACCCTACCTACCCTACCTACCCTACCTACCCTACCTACCCTACCTACCCTACCTACCCTACCTACCCTACCTACCCTACCTACCCTACCTACCCTACCTACCCTACCTACCCTACCTACCCTACCTACCCTACCTACCCTACCTACCCTACCTACCCTACCTACCCTACCTACCCTACCTACCCTACCTACCCTACCTACCCTACCTACCCTACCTACCCTACCTACCCTACCTACCCTACCTACCCTACCTACCCTACCTACCCTACCTACCCTACCTACCCTACCTACCCTACCTACCCTACCTACCCTACCTACCCTACCTACCCTACCTACCCTACCTACCCTACCTACCCTACCTACCCTACCTACCCTACCTACCCTACCTACCCTACCTACCCTACCTACCCTACCTACCCTACCTACCCTACCTACCCTACCTACCCTACCTACCCTACCTACCCTACCTACCCTACCTACCCTACCTACCCTACCTACCCTACCTACCCTACCTACCCTACCTACCCTACCTACCCTACCTACCCTACCTACCCTACCTACCCTACCTACCCTACCTACCCTACCTACCCTACCTACCCTACCTACCCTACCTACCCTACCTACCCTACCTACCCTACCTACCCTACCTACCCTACCCTACCTCCCAAGTCCAGGAAGAGCCAAGGGTTGAGCAAGCCCCCCCCTCGTGCTCAGCGGCTATCAGTGAGGTCGAGAAGAACTCCCTCAGGCGAGCTCTAGAAGAGCATAGCCGAAACCTGGCCGAGAACAGCCTAAAAATGGATAGGCTGAAAGAGGCGCTACAAGCTAGCCGAGACCAGGTGGTCTCATATGCTAGCGTGGCAGCAAGTCGGCCATCCAATCAGGTTCCAAAACAGACTACACTACATTCCATCGTAGTGTCGGCCAGGGACGAGAAGGAAACGGGGGAGCAAGTCCTGGACCGACTTAGGAAGGTGGTTAATGCCAAGGAAGGGGGTATAGCGGTAGAGAAAGTGAGGAAAGCGAAAGATAGGAGAGTTATACTAGGCTGTAGGTCAGAAGAAGAGAGGGAAAAGTTGAGGGAAAAGATCAGGAAGGCGCCCGAGCTGGAGGCGCAAAATATTACAAATAAAAATCCGCAGGTTGTGTTGCGCGACGTGATGCAATACAACCCAAATGAGGAAGTACTCAAGGCCCTTAAGAACCAAAATGCCGCCATCTTTCAAGATCTCAAAGATGAGCAGGCCAAAATAGAAATTATATACAGAAAGCGAGCCAGGAACCCGCTAATGTGTCACGTAGTGATGAGGGTCGCCACAGAGGTTTGGCGACGCATGCTCGAGGTTGGGTCGGTGCACGTGGAGTTCCAGCGGGTGAGGGTCGAGGATCAATCCCCGCTGGTCCAATGCTCGCTCTGCCTCGGGTATGGGCATAGCCGACGCCTTTGCACAGAATCTGTGCCAAAGTGCGGCCACTGTGGCGGTCCCCACATGAGGACGGAGTGCGCGGACTGGGCCGCTGGCCTACCTCCAAAGTGTTGCAATTGCACGCGCGCGAGGATTGACAGCGCCAACCACCACGCTTTCAGCTCGGAGTGTCAAGTTAGAAAAAGGTGGGATGCAATAGCCCGTTCTGTTATAGCGTACTGCTAAGGGCGCCCCGGAGACTTCTGCCCAACAAAACGCAAGACCATACCGTGTGGCCCAAGCAAACCTACAACGAAAGGACCTGGCAACGACCGAACTCTTTTTAGAGGCCAGTAAGAGGAAAATCGCATGGGCACTTATCCAGGAGCCGTACGTGGGAGGGGCTCGAGGTATGAAGAACTACCGAGGTTCGCGAATCTACCAGTGCGAGGTTGATGGTAGTGGGAGGGTAAAGGCGGCAATTGCCGTCTTTGATGATGACCTGGATGTCATTCCCTACCCGAAACTCACCACAAACAACATCGTTGTGGTGGGGATCCGGACCAAAGCTTGGGAGATCGCAGTAGTATCTTACTACTTCGAGCCAGACCAACCTATAGGGCCATACCTGGACCAGTTGACCCAGATCAAATCGGAAGTGGCCACCGGTAGATTGCTTATAGGCGGCGACGCGAACGCCAAGAGTCCTTGGTGGGGTAGCATCATCGAAGACTCCAAGGGCGAGGAAATGTCCGGAACCCTGGAAGACTTAGAGCTTCAGGTACTGAACACTGGTGACGCTCCCACATTTGACACAGTCAGAGGTGGTCGAGTGTATAAAAGCCATTTGGACGTCACGGCATGCTCGCTCGACCTTTTTGACCTGGTGGACGGCTGGCGGGTCGATACAGGAGCAACATCCTCGGACCATAACACTATATTCTTCAACATTAACGTAAAAAGGGAAAAAGGGATGAATATAACTAGAACAACAAGAAAATTTAATACAAGAAAAGCGGACTGGGAATCATTTAGAGTAAAATTGGGGGAAACTAAAATTGAAAGTAACGTAAATTTAAATAGCATACAAGAAATAAATAGTAAACAAGACTTAGAGGAAATAGTAGTAAAATATAGTAAAATCATAGAACAAGCATGCGAAGATGCCATTCCTAAAACAAATAGAAAAATTAAAATTAATTGTCCGTGGTGGTCCGAGGAGCTTACTGTTAAGAAGAAGGAGTTTACCAGACTGAAGAACCGCATCCGCAATGCCGCGCCGGTCCGGCGAGCGATGGTCGTAGACGAGTACCTGAAGGCCAAAGAAGAGTACGAGATGCTAGCGAAGAGCGCCCAATTCGCAAGTTGGAAGGAGTTCTGCCGGAAACAGGATCGGGAAGGGGTCTGGGAGGGAATCTTTAGGGTGATTGGTAGGACCGCCAGAAGACAGGAGGAACTGACCCTTCGCAACGATGGTGTATTTCTCAACCCAAGTGAATCGGCCGCTCTACTCGCAGATACGTTCTACCCCGAAGACAGAGTAGACCAGGACAACGCTGACCACAGGCGAATTAGAGAAGCAGCCAGTCGAGTAAATGAGTGGGCTCATGATGAATATCATGACCCACCATTTACCTCGCTGGAGCTGAAGACCGCCGTGGCAGGTTTCAATCCCAAAAAGGCACCAGGAGGGGATGGACTGACGTCTGATATCTGCAGTCGAGCGATCCACCAGGACCTGGAGGCGTTCCTTGCCCTTTACAATAAGTGCCTTGAATTGGCACACTTCCCAAACATCTGGAAGGAGGCCACAGTCGTGGTCCTCAGAAAGCTGGGCAAGGACGATTACCTAAACCCCAAGGCATACAGACCAATAGGTCTACTGCCGGTTTTGGGGAAGGTCCTGGAGAGGATGGTAGTAGCGCGTTTAAAATGGCAGCTTGTACCGCGGTTTAGTACTCGCCAGTTTGGATTTATGCCCCAGAGAAGCACTGAGGACGCCCTCTATACGCTAGTGAAGCACGTACAGGACAAGTTGAGGCTGAAGAAGCTAATTGTCCTGGTGTCACTGGATATAGAGGGGGCCTTTGATAGTGCTTGGTGGCCAGCCATCAAGGTCAGACTGGCTGAGGAAAAGTGCCCGGTGAACATAAGAAGGCTGTTAGACAGCTACCTCGACAGTAGGAAAGTCAAAGTTCGTTACGCTGGGGAGGAATGCACGCGAGTGACTAGCAAGGGCTGTGTTCAAGGGTCAATAGGTGGTCCCATCCTGTGGAATCTCATTCTAGACCCACTATTGCAGGAATTGGAGCGGCGCGGAATCTTCGCACAGGCGTTCGCCGATGATATCGTCTTGGTTCTGGATGGGGACTCAGCCACCGAAGTTTCAACATCTGCCAATGCAGCCCTCGCCCATGTTCAGAGTTGGGGCGTCAGAAACAAGCTGAGGTTCGCACCACACAAAACCTGTGCGATGGTCGTAACCAACAAGCGCAAGTATGATACCCCAAGGTTGAGCATGGCCGGGGTCGGCATTGGTATGGTTAAGAAGATGAAGTTGTTGGGTCTAACCATAGACGAGAAGCTCACCTTCAACGAGCACACCGCGAACGTCTGCAGGAGGGCAGTTAACATTTATAAGCAACTGTCCCGCGCCGCTAAAGTGAGTTGGGGATTGGACGCACAGATCATACACACAATCTACACTGCTATGATTGAGCCCATAATAACGTACGCGGCCGCAGCTTGGGCTCCCGCTACGAAGAAGCTGGGAATACGGAAGAAGCTAGGCTCGGTCCAACGAGGATTCGTCCAGAAGATCTGTAAATCTTACCGTACTGTATCCCTGAACTCGGCACTGGTACTGTCCGGAATACTACCTCTAGATCTGCGCATACAGGAGGCAGCCGCCCTGTATGAAGCGAGGAGAGGGCCATCCCGGTATGTGCCAGGAGATAGGGAGATTGAGGGTGTGGTAAGGTTTGCAGAGGCTCCTCATCCAGCTACGCAAATGCCCCTGGAGTTCATGTGCCTGGCAGACCAACATTTGCTAGACAGCAACAACGTGCAGGCGGTGCGAATTTTCACCGACGGCAGCAAGATTGAGGGGAAGGTCGGAGCCGCATTATCCATATGGGATAATGAAGGCGAAGTCCGGAAGCTCAAACTTAGCTTAGCCGCGTACTGCACTGTCTACCAGGCGGAACTCCTGGCCATCTGCAAAGCGACGGACGTGATCCTTACGCGGCAAGAGACGAGCTATGGTTTGTACAGCGACTCAATGTCAGCATTGCAGGCGCTTGCAAGCCATGGCTCTCTCCATCCCCTGGCGGTTCGTGCGCGCGCAAATTTGGCTCAAGCCCTGGGCCAGAGCAAAGCTGTGTCTTTGTTCTGGATCAAGGCCCACGCGGGCCTGCCGGGGAATGAGCGAGCAGACGAGTTAGCGAAGGAGGCAGCATTGTCGTTACGGAGGAAGCCGGACTACGACCAGTGTCCGGTTTCATTTATCAAGCGACAGATCCGTTTGGAATCGCTTGATGAATGGAATCGAAGATATGTGTCGGGCGAGACGGCCTCTGTGACGAAAATGTTTCTTCCGGATGCAATAGCGGCTTTCCATATTATAAAACAGGTGCGGCCCACAGGCGTACTCACGCAAGTTTTGACGGGGCACGGCGGGTTCTCTGAATACTTGAATCGCTTCAAGTGTAAGGAGAGCCCATCGTGCGTCTGCGATCCAGGCGTGGCTGAGACTGTCCAGCACATACTTGTAGATTGCCCGTTATTTATCAGGGAACGCTACCAACTCGAATGTGAGCTGGACAGGAGACTGACGAAGGAGAGCCTGCATGGGCTCATGAGTAAGCAACACAGGGAAAAGTTCCTGGTGTACTGTGTTAATGTGGCCTCCACCGTCATTGCACGAAACCGAAGTTGAAGCAGCACTATGTTTCACTAGTATTATAAGAATATTTGTAAGAAGCATAGAATAGCATGCACAAAACTGCAATGACGAACCCTGCACTGGGGTAGTACCTAAGAAAACAGATTGTCTGTATGGTGAAAAGCACTGTTGTGCTTCTCATCTCTAAATGTAAGGCATTATTTATATTGTGATATTCCCTGTGATAAACAGCACTTCTGTACCTTACCTGTGATCTGCAGCACTTTTTGCATATTTTACTGTGATCAACAGCACTTTTTTGTATTCTTGTATATGTAGCACTTTTTCTTTTAACCTTACACTAAATAAATAAAGTTGCCTTTAAGTATTTAAACAAAGTGGGAGTCCCACCCACTGTATACAAGAAGACGTATGCAAGAAGAACCATGGTATGAAGAATGAAAGTACGAGAGGCATGAAAGAGGAATGGAATGAAAGAATTTGCACAGAATAGGCGCCAACTTTGTTGAGCGGGATTAGTATTTTTATAAAAAAAAAAAAAAAAAAAAAAAAAAAAAAAAAAAAAAAAAAAAAAATACCTACCCTACCTACCCTACCTACCCTACCTACCCTACCTACCCTACCTACCCTACCTACCCTACCTACCCTACCTACCCTACCTACCCTACCTACCCTACCTACCCTACCTACCCTACCTACCCTACCTACCCTACCTACCCTACCTACCCTACCTACCCTACCTACCCTACCTACCCTACCTACCCTACCTACCCTACCTACCCTACCTACCCTACCTACCCTACCTACCCTACCTACCCTACCTACCCTACCTACCCTACCTACCCTACCTACCCTACCTACCCTACCTACCCTACCTACCCTACCTACCCTACCTACCCTACCTACCCTACCTACCCTACCTACCCTACCTACCCTACCTACCCTACCTACCCTACCTACCCTACCTACCCTACCTACCCTACCTACCCTACCTACCCTACCTACCCTACCTACCCTACCTACCCTACCTACCCTACCTACCCTACCTACCCTACCTACCCTACCTACCCTACCTACCCTACCTACCCTACCTACCCTACCTACCCTACCTACCCTACCTACCCTACCTACCCTACCTACCCTACCTACCCTACCTACCCTACCTACCCTACCTACCCTACCTACCCTACCTACCCTACCTACCCTACCTACCCTACCTACCCTACCTACCCTACCTACCCTACCTACCCTACCTACCCTACCTACCCTACCTACCCTACCTACCCTACCTACCCTACCTACCCTACCTACCCTACCTACCCTACCTACCCTACCTACCCTACCTACCCTACCTACCCTACCTACCCTACCTACCCTACCTACCCTACCTACCCTACCTACCCTACCTACCCTACCTACCCTACCTACCCTACCTACCCTACCTACCCTACCTACCCTACCTACCCTACCTACCCTACCTACCCTACCTACCCTACCTACCCTACCTACCCTACCTACCCTACCTACCCTACCTACCCTACCTACCCTACCTACCCTACCTACCCTACCTACCCTACCTACCCTACCTACCCTACCTACCCTACCTACCCTACCTACCCTACCTACCCTACCTACCCTACCTACCCTACCTACCCTACCTACCCTACCTACCCTACCTACCCTACCTACCCTACCTACCCTACCTACCCTACCTACCCTACCTACCCTACCTACCCTACCTACCCTACCTACCCTACCTACCCTACCTACCCTACCTACCCTACCTACCCTACCTACCCTACCTACCCTACCTACCCTACCTACCCTACCTACCCTACCTACCCTACCTACCCTACCTACCCTACCTACCCTACCTACCCTACCTACCCTACCTACCCTACCTACCCTACCTACCCTACCTACCCTACCTACCCTACCTACCCTACCTACCCTACCTACCCTACCTACCCTACCTACCCTACCTACCCTACCTACCCTACCTACCCTACCTACCCTACCTACCCTACCTACCCTACCTACCCTACCTACCCTACCTACCCTACCTACCCTACCTACCCTACCTACCCTACCTACCCTACCTACCCTACCTACCCTACCTACCCTACCTACCCTACCTACCCTACCTACCCTACCTACCCTACCTACCCTACCTACCCTACCTACCCTACCTACCCTACCTACCCTACCTACCCTACCTACCCTACCTACCCTACCTACCCTACCTACCCTACCTACCCTACCTACCCTACCTACCCTACCTACCCTACCTACCCTACCTACCCTACCTACCCTACCTACCCTACCTACCCTACCTACCCTACCTACCCTACCTACCCTACCTACCCTACCTACCCTACCTACCCTACCTACCCTACCTACCCTACCTACCCTACCTACCCTACCTACCCTACCTACCCTACCTACCCTACCTACCCTACCTACCCTACCTACCCTACCTACCCTACCTACCCTACCTACCCTACCTACCCTACCTACCCTACCTACCCTACCTACCCTACCTACCCTACCTACCCTACCTACCCTACCTACCCTACCTACCCTACCTACCCTACCTACCCTACCTACCCTACCTACCCTACCTACCCTACCTACCCTACCTACCCTACCTACCCTACCTACCCTACCTACCCTACCTACCCTACCTACCCTACCTACCCTACCTACCCTACCTACCCTACCTACCCTACCTACCCTACCTACCCTACCTACCCTACCTACCCTACCTACCCTACCTACCCTACCTACCCTACCTACCCTACCTACCCTACCTACCCTACCTACCCTACCTACCCTACCTACCCTACCTACCCTACCTACCCTACCTACCCTACCTACCCTACCTACCCTACCTACCCTACCTACCCTACCTACCCTACCTACCCTACCTACCCTACCTACCCTACCCACCCTACCTACCCTACCCACCCTACCTACCCTACCTACCTACCTTACCTACCCTACCTACCCTACCTATCCTACCTACCCTACCTACCCTATCCTACCTACCCTATCCTACCTACCCTACCTACATACCTACCCTATCCTACCTACCCTATCCTACCTACCCTACCTACATACCTACCCTACCTATATTGGTAAAGTACCAATTTTTTTTTCATAAGAACCTTCCCCTGACAATAACCAACACAACAAAAAAAAGAATAAGCGAAATCGGTCCAGCCGTTCACGCGTGATGCCGTGACCAAGGGAAATAGGGATTCATTTTTATATATATATATATATAGATTGCGCATGATTGCGCAGCGGGCGCATCCATAGACAATGACACTATTTTTCTACATTAAGTCAATGATTAAAAAAAAAATATTACCTATTCACGAATAAAATTTACGTTTTTCTACAATATTTTTTGAATTCATATTTGGAACATTACGTTGTGAGTTTAGATAAATAAATGTAAGTGTTTGTGAAAACATCAAACTAGTTTTATTAAGAATCTGATCTTTACAACTCAGTTACTCTGTAATACACTCTGTGATACACCTCGTATTCATATACCTATGGTACCTTATTTTTTTGTAGTCTTTCAGTATTAATTGTTCCGATTTACGTGTTTGACACGGACAAAGTCACGAGCAAAAGCTAATATTGTCTATGGAGAAAACAAATATGTTGTTGGACCTGTTGTCAAATCAAAACCAAGGTTTCTAAAGATTCGGTAAAGCATCAAAGCTAGAAAGTTATTGCAATTTTTCCAACCGCCGACTTTAAAGTAATAGAAAATGTAAAGAGTACAAACCCATCTTCTGTTCCCACTGCACTCAAATCTCTGCTGAGCTCTTAAAGGCACCATCTTGAATAGTGACTACATCTAGTATTCAAATCCCAGAAAACAAGATTGGTATGACTCTAAGATCTAAGAAACAAATAAAATATGAAAATGTTGCTGAAATATGTCTGAAGTGTGCATAATAAAAATACACCTTACTTTATTTTTGGAGGAGATTTTTTCAAGTGCAAATTAGTTAAATTGCATCGCATTGCGACCGTGCAATTTTGCTTAACGCTGTGATATAAATCGAAACGCGTTGCGCCATCAGGAAAGATTCCTATCATCGTCGGTATATATCATATCTACCACTTCCATATTCTAGGTCCCAGATAGAACTAAAGCATAAGCTTTGTGGATAACTAGAACCAGCAAACGGCCACATCACAACCAGTAAGGTATTGTGCGCACGAGCCCAAAGCCCTTTGCACGTGTCTCCGAGAGAACGCGTTAATCTACAGCTCAGGACATGCTGTGACGCAGTGTGTCATAAAGCCTTACACTTGGAAGGCCGGAGTTTAGGTGGCAATGTTCTAGAGTGCATGGTAAGTGAATATAAGCCACGGTAACGGTGCCAGGAGTAATCTTCTTAATTCATGAGGAGATGGATTGGTGGTGAGTAAAAAAGTACAGTAACACTTACAAAACCTTCAAGAGTGTCTACTGTATCCATACTTCACAACATCATGTCTATACGGCATAAGGGTCAAACAGTTTTTCAACGGTATTTGCCTGTGGTCCCCCAGTCTAGTTCCCCTTGGGAAGCGAGCAAATATTTTTGACCATGGATCACCCTGAATAACAATTTTCTAATTAAATATATTTTTATTGCGCGTCATACCCCATCTCAAACATTATAATTTGAAATAAAATTTTACATTTATTTCTTTCTGGAATTAAGTCAAAACTGGATTGCTTCATTGGTCTTATTGTCGCAAGCGTGATTTCAGAAGCAGGGGCCACGGTTTCGATCTTTGGGTTGAAGCAAGTTAAAAAATTAAACTAAAGTAATCACATAAAAAACCTTTAAACAAAAATCTATATTTCTATCGCTGTCCAAAAGAAAAGGGACTTATTGACAAAACAACTGAAAAAGATTTTTGACAGCATCTTTGTTTTGCGGTATAAAAGCGTGATGGTTCACAATGCCTCGTCTAGCATTTGCAAGAGCTACAGCAGAGTATGAGTGGCATTGAGTGGGCTAATCCACTAAAAAGAAGAATAAGGATTTACTGAAATAATGTTACCATATCTCACCCGAAAAATAAATGCCTGAAGTCCCCTACATTGTATTCAACAATATTCACAAAAATCCTAAAATCGCAAAAAAATACAACTGTTACTGACATTGTGTCGAGTTATCTTACTTCTATCTATATCTATATTATTATTATATATCTATAAAAGCGAAAGGTGACTGACTGACTGACTGACTCACTGACTGATCAATCAACGCACAGCCAAAACTGCTAGGCCTAGACGCATGAAATTTGGCAGAAAGGTTCCTCAAGTGACGAAAGTGTACACTAAGAAGGGATTTTTGGGAATTCCACCCCTAAGGGGGTAAAAAGAGGGTTGAAAGTTTGTATAGAAAAATCTGATTTCTTGGGTCAATAAACTTGAAACTTGCCACAAATACTAACCTAAATGAATAATAAAGGTTGTTATTATTATTATTTGAAACTACCCCCAAAAGACGAATTCGGGGTGTTAAAGCTTTTTTGAAGAATCGTATTACTTGAGTTTATTTTTTCAGAATTAACTTGAAATTTGACAAAACCACCAACTTCAATAAACAATAAATGTTGTCATTATTAGTTTTTTGCAACTAACCTCAAAAGTCGATTTAGGGGGTATTAAAGTGTTTTTCAAGAATCCTATTTCTTGGGTTTAATGCATTTGCAAGTTCACATAAATACCATCCTAAGTAAACAATAAAGGCTGTCATTATAATCTTTCGAAACTCCCCCAAATGATGATTTAGGGGGTGTTGAAGTGTTTTTGAAGAATCTGATTTCTTGGGTTAATAAATTTGAAAGTTGACATAAATACCATCCTGAATAAACAGTAAAAGTTGTCATTATTAGTTTTTTGCAACTACCCCAAATTTTGATTTAGGGGATGTTGACGTTTGTATGGAAGAATTTGATTTCTTGGTTCAATAAACATGAAACTTAACATAAATACCAACCTAAATAAATAATAAAGATTTTCTTTATTAGTTTTTCGAAACTACCCCCAAAATATGTTGGGGGTGTTAAAGTGTTTTTGAAAAATCTTATTTCTTGGGTTAATATATTTGAAACTTGGCACAAATACCAACCTAAGGAAACAATAAAGTCTAACTAAAAAGTAAAAGTAAAACTCAAACTAAGAATCTTACTGGATTGGGTTTCATTTTTGATGTAGGGTTCTAGGGGAGCACTAAGGCGCGATATTGCGTGATATCGAAGAGAGAAAGAAATTAAGGAGGTGAAAAGGGTCAAAATTAGTATGTATGTAAAATCGAATTCCTTGGGGATAAAGTTGCTAATCAAAATTTACATAAAACATTTTTATTACTCCCTCCCAGATAGGGTTAGGGGTGTTAAAGTTTTTTTGAGGGATCTCACCGCGCAATCTGACTAACATAAACGATAAATAAAAAAGAGAAGAAAAGAGCGAATAGCATATTTAGGTAGTTCAAAACTCTTCCCTCAACGGGGCAAAAAGGGGTTGATAAGTTTTTAGGGGAGTATTTTACTTTGTGGCAGTAACTTAAAATTATTTATTCTTTAGGTCAAATAACGAATCGTCCCAATCCAATAAACCCTGTATATCTACGGTACCCAGGTTTTTATTGTTTTAATAATAGCTTATTTTTGGTCGCCCTCACTAATTGCATATATGAAAATCATTTATAGGATAAACGAAATCACGTTAACGTAGTCGTGGGCGGAGTGCTAGTTTTTACTATATAATCGTACTATACTTACGTACGTACGTAAGTAGTGGTAGTATATCTTATTGCTTACTAATTTTATAAATACGAAAGTAAGGATGTATGTATGTTTGTTACTTCACCACGTCAGAAGGGCTAAACGGATCTGGATGAAATTTGGCACAGAGATAGATTATAGTGTGGAATAGCACATATAATCCTTTTTGTCCCGGGAGTATGTTTCCTTTGGATAATTTTCAACATTTGGGTGGGCGAAGCCGCTGGCTGAAGCTAGTGCAACTATAAATATATTGATAAGTAACTTGTCAAAGTCAAATAAAATACATAGTACGATTGCAACACGCTACAAAATTACATAAAATATCATATCGAGAATGAACATAAAACTGTTCAACGAAACAAAATATTTTAGCACCACGCTTCTAATATCGTTGAAATATAATACAAATAATGAAAAATGCACTGTTCATCATAATGCCATATATAGCCTGTGCAGTAAGATTTCAGGACAACATAACAGAAAATGTGACAAACCAAGAATATGGTGACGTATTACGACTTCCTGCAACAATTAAAGCCGAAGATGCAATAAAGATCTTACAAAAAAGCAACAAGACTCATCCGGAAGAGAGAACCTCGTTAATAGATGTTGTACATATATTAATGGACACATTTAATGTTACAGAATTCAATGTTACTGGACACAATGTAGATGAACCCAAAGAAATATCAAGCTCGGAACTCAGTGGAAATTCGTCAAGTATTGCAAGAGAAGGACACTGGTATAAGCCAAAGGAAGTGAAAGATGGCTTTGAATTCATGAAGAAAGCTATAATGTCGCATTGGTCTTTTATAAAAAAAGAGCCGGAGGAATCGGAAAAAACAAAATTTTTAAAGTCTGTGGCAGAGGGACGCCAGTTTAAGAAAGATTTCATCAAGAAGTACGGTTTCGATCTAAATAAATCATAATATCAGCCTTTAACTGTCCACTGCAGGGCAAATGCCTCTTCTCATACAGATAAGGCACAAGCAGTGATCATCACGGTTGCTCAAGGCGCGTTATCGATTTCAGACTTATATTAACTACTCGTATAAATCCAGGTTTGCTCACGGTGTTTTCTTCACCGTTCTCAGCGGTGTTCAATATTAACTTAGGAAGTACATAAGAATTTCAAAAAAAATATATTGGCATTTGTCCGGATTTAAATCCACGACCTCAAGCACAAGAGGCGAGGTCATAGACACTAGGCCACCACGACACAGATCTAATAAATATTTTGTTTTCTTAGACTTTAAAAAGATTTATTTATTTATTGAGGACCAACTCAATAAATAAATAAATCTTTATTCAGAAATTAGAAAGGTAAAAATACAGTTTCAATCTTAGATAACTAATGTAGGTATAATAAAGTAAGATGCTTGTACTAGGTAATCCTGAATCACAGTGTAAGTGTGTGTGTGCAGGAGCTCTAAAAATATGCTTATCGTAAGACAACAGAATTTAAACAATATTTAACATAAGAAGTCTAAAAATAGTGACAAGATTGTATAATTTTGAAAAATAATTTTAATTTACTTTACCTATATTGCAAAAAAGTGCACTTTGATTACACATAATTAAAGATTGGGAAATAATTGCTAAGAAGAATAGTAAAGTAAACATTGGAAAATTAAAACATAGGCCTTTTTATTTTTGCAGCTAACGACTAATGTGCTTAGCCAGCAACAAAATTGACGCCATTGCAGTGTCAGCCGCAGACGTTCAACGCGTGTGACCTTGAGTATGATGTACTAGACGCCCTCATAGTCGATAGAGTTGATATGTCTGTATTCCGCTATTTCCCTAGCAGGGCACTCAGGGTCTCCCGTTTTACGGTTGTTGGGCTTTTTAAATGAAATGAAATTTAGTGTTAAACATACGTAGTGCTTAAAAATTGTGTGAGTACGTAAATAGTATAGCAGAAAAAAGTTACAAGTCGTAAATTAATATATAATCAAACATGTGTAGCAAAATCCTGGTGACTAAATTGATTGGTAACACATTTGTTACACTAATCAAATTGTATCATCTTGCTTAAACAGGAAGGTGTTACCAAACAGATTATTCAGAATAATATCATAAATGCGAATGTAACTTTTTCTGTTTGTTTGACACGTTTTCACGCCAAAGTCACCTAAACGATTTTGATGAAATTTTACATGAATATATCCTAAGAACTGGAATAGGACGTATGATTTTTATGGACCACGCGGGCAAGAGGCAGAAGCAGTGAAAAATACAGAAAAAGTAAAAGAAAAATATTAGTTTTAACTATTTTTTTTTTGAGTAATGGTTCGTGTTTCCCTAAAATGACTTTTAGACTTAACCAGAGACCACTACTAACTTCTGTCAACGGCTTCATCCGCGAGAAAGTCAAAAAATGTCTCACAGGAACGTACTACTGAGATTTATGCTTAATCCTATGTCCTAATGAGGGCTGAGTGTCCTTAATACAGGCTACTAAGTAACGTAGCTGGCACATCAGATCGTGAAATTTTATTGTTACCTCATCATTTCAGCCGAAAGACGTCCACTGCTGGACATAGGCCTCCCCCAGGCGTCGCCACATTGACCGATCCCGTGCGTCTCGCATCCAGCGCCTTCCCGCAACCTTAACCAGGTCATCGGTCCACCTAGTGGGAGGCCTTCCAACATATCGTCTTCCGGTTCGCGGTCGCCATTCCAGAACTTTTCGGCCCAAACGGCCATCCGTTCTGCGAGCAATGTGCCCTGCCCACTGCCACTTAAGTTTGGCAATTCTTCGGGCTATATCGTTAACTTTGGTTCTCCTGCGGATATCATCATTTCTGACGTGATCACGCAAGGAAATTCCGAGCATAGCCCTCTCCATTGCCCTTTGGGTGACTTTAAGCTTTCTGATAAGGCCCATTGTGAGCGACCACGTCTCGGTCCCATAGGTGATCACTGGCAACACACACTGGTCATAAACTTTTGTCTTGAGACATTGCGGTAAATTGGACGAGAAGATACCACGCAACTTCCCGAACGCCGCCCAGCCGAGTCGGATTCGACGGTTGACCTCTTTCTCGAAGTTGGATCTACCCAACTGGATCGTTTGTCCCAGGTATTGTTACCTACTCATCACAGATATAAACTATTCCTTAGTTGCCATCCAACTTCATAACAGACTGTACCACTTTTTATTAATTAAATAATTTATTAACTGAGTCCAGTTGTAAAGTGTCAACAAAACCGTTTAGCCGATGAAGCGTGATTGATTGAGAACCGTACCTTTTCATGGAATAAGAAGTAGCACTATAACTCTTGACAGTAATGTATAACTAAACAATAATTTTACCATTTTAAATTATTAGATTTACATATGTAGCCACGATTTTTAAGGTTCCGTAACTCAAAAGGTAAAACAAAACCGGCCAAGTGCGTGTCGGGCCACGCGCAGTCTATTACTGCGCGTGGCTGGTTCCGAAGTTGCATAATAATACGGACTAAAAAGAGGGTTTTGTTGTTGTTACATGAACATTAGAACGGTTTCAGCGGCTCACAAAGTCTAAAAACGGGCCCACATAGGATGATGTTTTTTTAAAATCTATATTCTCGCGTTTGACCACTTTTTTTTTTTTTTTTTTATAAAACACGTTGCCCCACACTAGGAATTTCTTCCTGTATCGTAGGTGCGTTTACAAACATATAAACTCACATACACAACGCCCAGAGCCGGAACAACTATCTGTAGGTCATACAAATATTTGTCCCGTGCGGGAATCGAACCCGCGACACGCAGCGCAGCAGTCAATCGCTCAACCACTGCGCCAACCGTGCGCCCAAAACTATCTCGCCTGATGGTAAGCGATGATGTGGTCTACGGTGAAGCACGCTTGCCTAGATGTAATCTATTCACTCTTGACTTAAACTAAATAAGGACTAACTGGTAACTGAAGAAGGAGTTATAAAATCCAACTTCGCAACTGAAGTTAGAAAAATATTATCTATTTGAGTACCACCGCGGGTGTGAATTTCGAAAGGAGTCGATACGAGCGCGCGTTAGAGTCACGGGGAATGGTATAGTTCGTTACTGGATCCTTGCGTGCACGCTCCTTGTATATTTCTCTTTCGGAATTAGAAAAAAATCGTATGTATTACCTCTAATCTCCTCTAATATACGTTCGTAATATACGTTCGGTTCGTAATCCTCTGCGGTATTCACTATTTCATTCTGGAAAGTTTTACGCTACTCAATTAGTGATGAAGTTTGGTTGAATATTGACTTTATAGAAGGATATCGACAAAAGAAAACAAGTAATTTGCTTGGAAATCGAATCTAATTTGACTTTACTTTTACGTTTTAATTACAAAACGTCGAAAATACTTCTGCACTAACACAAAATTGTATCCACCGCGCGCATGCGCCGTATGTACTACGGACTGGTACTGCCAACGACTCCGGCCACTCCAATGCGTTATTCGAGCATAAACATTATTAATTTAGAAATCATTATTATTAAGAATGTTATGATTTTATTTTTATATATTTTTACATGGTTCATAAGCATATATTTACTATATGTTTTACACAGCTGACAACGTTATTTAAGTAATTTTTCAATGGCATTTGTACAAAAATTTTACTGTGCCAAGTACATTTTATAAGTTGGTCGACTATTACTCGTAAACTTGTAAAGCCTGTTATGATTTCATTTTTGTATATTTTTACATGGTTCGTAAGCATTATATTTACTCTGTTTTACACAGCTATTAACTTTATTTAAGTAATTTTTTCAATGGCATTTGTATAAAATGTTTACTGTTCCAAGTACATTTTATAAGTTGGTCGACTATTACTCGTAAACTTGTAAAGCCTTGTTATCCGTGATAATTTTCCTTTTAATTTCGTTATATTTACTACTGCCGTGAATTTTTTCGCATAGCCAAGAGCAACCATTTTGCTGGCAGGGGGAGGGGACACTTGACTCTAACATAAATTTGCAACATAAAGCTTAATTTTACGCAAACGAATCTCTGAATCGAAAAATGGTTTTAACAAACCCATAATATTTTTGAATGGCCTATCCAACGATATCCCACACCATGGGATAGATGAGAAAAAAAAAATACATCCCCACTTTACGTCTATGGGAGGTACCCGAAAAAATTTTTTTTTCCTGATTTTATGTTACCACTTTGTCGGAATTATTAATATGTATATATATGCCAAATTATAGCTTTCTAGTGCTTAGATTCTCTGAGCTAAGCTGCGGACGGACAGACGGACAGAGCGAAACTATAAGGGTTCCTTGTTGACTTCGGAACCCTAAAAAGGAACTCTTATAAGATCACTCTCTTGTCCGTCTGTCCGTCGTGGATCTACCAAGTTGAAATTAAACCAGATACTGAGGTCTATAGTCCCTATTAGGTGTATAAAAATCAAGGCCCTGAGTCAATACGATAAAAAGATATGGGCAAATTTAGATCTTCGCGAAAACTTGTAAGTACCAAAATTTTCGGAATTTACCCTTTACTTGTGCTATAACCTTGCTTTTAACCAAAATTGACAGTTCTTGGTCAACCGGAAGTAAGTAGTAATTTTTGGGTCAAAAACCTATATGGTAGGTAGTTCCCGTTGATCAAGAATCACGAAATTTGGTAAAAATTGAGGTCATACAGCACTAATAAAGGAAACATTCCAAAAAATAAAAAAAGTTGAAAATTAAGGTAAATTTTGTTACTTACAAGTTTTCGCGAATGTCTAAATTTGCCCATATCTTTTTATCGTGTTGACTCAGGACCTTAATTTTCATACCCCATTACTGCACATACACACACACACTTAGAACTTAGCCACCAATCCAAATGATACCAATTTTATTATGGCGGTATAATGGGTAAGGGTATAAAACCAGATACGGCCCATCTTACTAAACATCACCAATCCTTCAACACCCTGTAAACGACAATGTAACATTATGTGTCAATCGTTGTATATAGTTTAATTAATCCAGCTTAATCCTCTTGTCGGCTCAGCCAGGGAAGTGATGTGTAATATTTATACGCAGTTAAGCTGGGCGTTTGATTTAATCATAATTAGGAACATTAACTAATATTATTAGGTAAACGAAGCAAAAGGCGTATGTCAGGACCGTAACAGATGGCGTTCTGTATTTTCTATCTAACTCTATGGGAAAAAGGCATTAATTTATGTATGTTTGTTTTATGTAATACTAGCTTCTGCCCGTGGCTTCGCCCGCGTTCAAAGTTTAAAAAAAAATTAAACTTTACAAGATAATCTTTCCTAAAGATTGTCTGAAAATTTCATTAAAATCGGTCGAGCCGATTTGGAGTCTATAAACATTCATAATTCATATAAGAAACATACATACTTATATACTTTCTCTTTTATATACATAGAATAACCAAATTTTCAAATTCAAACTGAATTTATAGGGAGATAGAATAGTGCCTGCATTTTTTATACTAACTGCAGGTAATTAAACAAAAATGTGTCGACTATTCAGACGACGACA
The DNA here is from genome assembly GCA_945859665.1 of Anorthoa munda. Taxonomy (NCBI): domain Eukaryota; kingdom Metazoa; phylum Arthropoda; class Insecta; order Lepidoptera; family Noctuidae; genus Anorthoa; species Anorthoa munda. Next base: position 35,934,072 of record OX243898.1, read on the forward strand.
GTCGCCAACGACCTTGAAGGAACAACACGCGCCCTCGTTTCAAACCCGCGCGATACAAAATTCGGAAGATTTTTGTACTTTCCTTATTATTCTATGACTTGAAAAAAAGCTTAGATAATCTTTCATTTGCAACACTATAATTAAAAAGCCGGCCAAGTGCGTGTTGGACTCGCGCACCGAGGGTTCCGTACAAACCTGTTGGTAACCTGTAGGTTCCGTTTTTTCCTTTCGAGGTACGGAACCCTAAAAATATGTGATGTAACTAAAAATTTAATGTTTTCGCAATTTTACCTTTATATGTGCTATAAAACATTGCTTCATGCCAAATTTCAAGATTCTAGGTCGACTGGAAGTACCTTTAGGTTTTGATTCCCTTGCGAGTAGTTGCGAGTTTGAAAATATGCGACTTAAATTGCTGTTTCTTTTGATTGCGTTGATATAGAAGTTTGATTTTTTTACAGCTTAAAGGTATTATAGACTTGAGTATTTGATATAAATTTCAGCTTGATACCTCCACGCGTTCCTGAGAAAAAGGGTCTAGACAAACAGACGGACGGACGGACAACAAAGTGATCCTATAAGGGTTCCGATTTTTCCTTTTGAGGTACGGAACCCTAAAAAAATAAGTGTTTCTTAGATAGATCCCCTGAGGCAAGTCCTGCATTATAAGTAATTTTTCCTGATGGAACGTGGAAAATATCCAGCTGTGGAGTTCACCTTAGCTTGTGCATTTTATCATCTTCAAGATAAGATAAGATAAGATTTATTTATTTTGTAAAACATGAGTAGGTACAGTAAGAAGGTCTTATATTAATATGAGGTGGCTACATGTTTTGCCATTTATGGCGTACAAAATTAGTTGCACTAGACAAACAATAAAATACAATATCAAAATTTAAATTAAATTAAAATTACAATGTCAAAATTTAAATTCAATAAAAAATCACTATGTCAAAATTTTAATTAAAATGAAATTACAATGTCAAAACTTAAATTCAATAAAAAATCATTATGTCACAATTTAAATTCAATTAAAAATCACTATATCACAATTTAAAAATCCATCAATAATCGTTATGTCAAATTTTTTTATTCAATTAGAGTAAGACTAACAAAAAACAAAAACACATTAAGAGTTTTATACAAGCGAAATATCGTTTAAAAATTCATCTACACTATAATAGCACTTCTCTAGTAATATCCCCCGAAGGGACTTTTTAAATTTGTTTAGAGGCATACATTTAATATTATCAGGTATTTTATTATAAATATCTGGAGCAGTACCAAAGAAACTCTTTTTCAATAAAGCAGTTTTACACTTGTATTGACATAACAGATTCTCATATTGGGCACGAATTGGGGTTCTCTTAACTGCTGCGAATTTTTGAAATAATTGTTGATTTGCTTTTACAAATAATGCAGTTTCCAATACATACAAAGATGGAAAAGTCAGTATTTTTAATTTCTTAAAGTAAGGAACGCAACTATCCGTTGTTCTTAGACCACACATTGATCGTATACATCTTTTTTGCATCCTGAATATAAGTTCTCTATTAGTTGACTGCCCCCAAAAAACAACACCATATCTCAAAATAGAAGCGACCAATCCATGATAAGCTCTTAAAAGTGTGTCGGTATTTACTTTCTTGGATAATTGTAATAATAGATATGCAGATTTACTCACACGCTTGCAGATTTCCTCTAAGTGAGGTTTCCAGGTTAGTTTATTATCTATAGTTATACCCAAGAATTTTGCATTTGTAACTTCTTCTATTCTACAGTTATTATAGGCAACATTAACTAGTGGATTCTTACGGCAATGACACTTTATAATATTATTGGATCTGGTTTGATTCAATATTGTTTTAGCATTGCCTTCGAAATTAATGTATTTGACACGTAAATTTGGCGTAAAAAAACCTTTATTGACAACCTTTTTAATTATCAATTCGATACGTAAGTACGGTATATACACATATGGTTACAGAACATGTGTTCCAAATTTCACAAGTGTGCACAAGTGCACAAGTGTGTGTTTCACGCATTTCTCCGAAACTAGTAATCAGATCGTTATCATTCTTTCTTTTTCGCTTTGTAAAGTTGCTTTAAACCATCTCTATAATACTATACGGGATTATCTATTTTTTTTAACCATTACTTTAACCCCTCATATCGAACGTAGAGCTACGCGAGACACAATGGCTTTTTATTTGTTTCAGTTAATTAAATCCTAGAAGTTGGAGTGTTTGTGAATTACCATTGTCATTTTCAGCCGTCCACTACTGAATATAGGAGACGCCCGGATCGTCGGGAGTTGCAAGCCGATTTAAGGGCCACCGTAGGCGCAGGCTTGTGGACGGCGAGTATTGGGTAGTTCGCCGTCCGATAAGGATCAAGCCAGAGTCAACGGCGCGTATTGATCCACGCGCGCCTCAAAGAGGTGTCAGTAGAAAATGAAGGGGTCCGCTAGGGCCGATGCCTGTCTGGGTCGCGGATAAATTTGAAAGAGAGTTATCGCGGCCCTGGAACAAGCACTTCTCCAGCATCAACCAGAGTGGGTGAAGTTATTCGATGATTTCTGCCCCAAGTGTCGCCAAATTAACCGGTTCTATGTTTTTATTTATATAATCTATAGACTCGCGTTTGACCACTATCTCGCCTGATGTTAAGCGATGATGTGGTCTACGGTGAAGCACGCTTGCCTAGAAGAAACCTATTCACTCTTGACTTAAAGACCCCAAGGTTGTAGCTATTAGGGAACAAAGGCCCTGGAAGGGAGTTCCATTCTTTAGCTGTGCGCACAATGAAAGTATTAGCAAAACGCTTTGTGCGTATGGTAGGGATGTCCACCATGTACCGAAGGCGCATTGCCGTACGTCTTGTAGTCCGATAATGGAAAGGGCTAGGCGGTAGCAAATTGTGTAGTTCCGTCGCACACTCCCCGAAATGTAACCAGGCTGGCAACTCGGCGTCGATGTTCGAGGCTCTGGTGCTTTGAGGCGACCAGTGCATCATTGCCAATAAGCCTTTTGGCCCGTCTGCCAATCGATTCAAGTGCATCAAGCTGGTATTTGGCAGATCCATCCCAGAGGTGAGAGTAGTAGTAGTCCAAGCATGACCGAACTTGCGCTTTATACAAGTTGAGCAGTTGTTCAGACGTGAAGTACTGTCTCACCTTTGCAAGAATCCCCAACTTTTTTGCAGCTAACTGAGCTTTCGCCTCAATGAATGGACCGAAGTTGAGAGTGGATGTCAACGTAACACCGAAAAGTTCGAGATGGTTCGTTAACTGCACGGTTACTCAGATTCAGATTCAGGTATGAAAGGGATGGGAAGGGAAAAGATAAAAAAAAACGGTATGGGGTATGACAAGGCAGTATTTTGGGTCCTCCATTGTTTTTGCTCTACATAAACGACTTTCCTAATATTTTAAATCACAAATGTGTACTATTCACGGACGATACTTCTATTGTACGAACAGGAAATAACGCTGCTCTCCAAACATCTGTAGACTAGTTAGAAGCTAATAACTTAAAGTTAATTTCATACCTATCGAGGTAAGGCACTAAATCTAAAGGTTGCTTATAAAGGGGTAGCCCTGAAAGAAACTGACTCAATTAAATTTCTTGGGATTACTGTAGATAAATTTTCCTGGAAGAACCACGTAAATGATGTTTGCGGTAAGATAAACGCTGCAATTACTGCGTATCACGGCTATATTTCCTCCATATTGCGTTATGGTATCATTCTTTGGGGTCACTGTGTTGAAATTGATCAAGCATTCATAATGCACACATGTTCGCGAGCTGGCTGACCAAAACCAGATGTATCATCGCACTGCACGCATGATTTTCTTCTTGTTTACATCTTTTTATTACTTGCCATTTTTTATACATACATACATGCAGTGGAACAGCTATCTCGACGCAACTCCACTGTTCTCCATGTGTATTGCTTCCAAAGGATTCCCGTAACCTTCACCAGGTCATCGGTGCACCTAGAGGGATGCCTTCCAACGCAGCGACTTTCAGTTCCCAGTCACCATTCCAGAACTTTTCGGCCTCATCTACTATCCGTTCTGCAAGCAATATACCCTGCCCACTGCCACTTAAGATTCGCAAAACTTTTCCAGGTTGACTCAAAATTCAAAGGAACTAGCCTTTTTCAAGTTTTGACCGATAGCAATAAAACCTAAATTTTAAGTCCTTATGAAGGAAACTTCCTCCACTCCGACCAAGTCAGTCACCATGGCAACGGAAAAGATATCAAGACTCAACAACAATTACTCAAGCTAAAGTCAACTTGACTGAGCCAAATGGATGAAATGATTTACGTCTATATACCAAGTCATTTCTCCTACCTTGTTGTGTATTGACATTAATTGAGGGATTTTCTTTAGTCATGGCGAGTGGAGATCAATTGGCTTAAATATGGGCCTTAGTATACAGGGGATAAACATTACTACTACTACCGCTATTAAGGATCTTTACAGATAACAAAAGGTCTTTGCAAACTAACCTAACCTAACCTATCAAATTGCCATTTTTTTATGAAATTAGTTAAAATATCCTTTTTCTATATTTTTATTTCTATTAATTAAAGTAATCACCGATTGCATGGGTATGCAATCGGTGCATCTTTGTCAACGCAGTAGCAGTTTATTGATTCTTGAAAAAATCAGCTGGATGGGAGGTAAAAAATTCTTTAGATGCATTTTGTACTACCTCTCGGATATTGAATTTTTTCACGCCAAGAAGTTACGCAAATTCTGGGAAAAGCAGAAGCCTCTAGGCGCGAGGTCTGGTGACGGTTTGGTAAGAAGCTATGATGAATCACACTGGCCCTAGACCACCAAATAGTGACCATCACTTTTGTAGGGGTAAGTTTTCGTTTAAGCATTGCTGAGCGCCTGCTATTGTCAAACAGAATCATTTTTTTCGTAGCAGGTAACAATACGGTTCAAAATTCCTTAATTTGTGTGCATGTGGAGCAGTGCAAGGCACGTCTCGACGCGTACCTCGCGATGGCGGTCATTGAGTTCGTGGGGCACCCATTTGACATTCTTTTTACCTAACCAATTTTAAGCAAATGTACCAATATTGTTTCGATACCAACGTCGAAAGCTCCTGCTAATTCAGCCGTAGATTGAGTATCATCAGCTTCCACAATCGCCTTTAATTCGTCATTGTCAACCAAAGTTTTTGGACGACCACGGGGTTAATTTTTCAGGTTGAAATTGCCAGAACAGAAGCGGGCAAACCAATAACAGGTGGTGCGTTCGTTTGTAGTGTTCGCTCCGTAAACGTCGTTGATGCTGCGTACCACTTGTTCCGCGTTGCTGCCACAACGGTTTCATATTCCATAAAGGTCTATCCACACATATACATCAAACACATATCAACACACATACACATATCAGGGCCGTGCCCGGCACATGGCAGGGCCGGGCCTAGGCATTGAAGATCCGTCACTGGCCCGTGCACGGACGTGTGTGAACGAGTTCATATAAAATGTACATACCGATATTTTTTTGAGCCTCTGACGGGGCACGGTCCGTCCACGTCCCTGGCACGGTCCTGATATGTGTGGATAGACCTTAATTATTCGAATTTTTGACGTATCCATGATGACGAAAGAGATTCAAATGCGATGAAAATATAACACTAATCAAATGACTAATTTTGAACTAAAAATAACATATTTTTTAAATAAAATTAATTTGAAATTAGAATTCTTAGCCGAACAAAAAATATTTTTATTTGAAATGACTAGTACTGCACAGCGGCAATTTCATAGATTGAGATCTATTATTTATTTATTTAACCATAGTATAGATACCACACTGGCCCCCTCTTATAAAAATAAATTCGTTATGCAATAACGACCCAGTCTCATATGTGCCTGCAGACTTGACCGCGTGAGTTTCTCGTTCCTTCTCAAAGTCAACCTTTCCTATCATCGCACGCTAGTGTCTCCTGTGCGGGACAAACATGTTTTTTTTTTCTTTCCATACTGAAGTTAATAAATATTGCCATCCAATTCGATAATAACCGACAACTATTTGGACACAATCAGACGGCACAGTCACTCCAGCTCTATTTACAATTGAATGTTTCGTTCAGTTTCGTTTTGTCACAGGTTTTGTTTTGGATTATAAAAGTAAATATAATTTCTATTGTGATTATCTTTTTATTTTGAAATAGCCTTTTTCCCTCGGTTTCACTTATAGGGCCTATCTCGCAGCAATCGTGCATTTTTTCGGGATCTTCGTCTTTCGTGTCGGGACTAAAAGTAACCTTTATCAGTACCATTTTTAACTATGATTTGTCTTAATTACCAACCTACTAATATTATAAAAGTAAAAGTTTGTAAGTATGGCTGGATGGATATTTGTTACTCTTTCATGCAAAAACTACACAAGAGATTTGAATGACATTGGGCCACAGATATTTTTTTTGCCTGGTTTAACATATTATCTACGCAGCGGAGCGAGCATGGGCGCACCCAAGACATTTGTGACAAGACATGATAAATTATGTCAAGTCTTACAATTTGTCTTAAATGTTAGCACGGGTCAAACATGTGACATATTTTAAAGGCGCGACATGCCTTTCTTGTTGCTGAATTCATAGTGCGACATAATCCGAATAGACGACCAAATAAAATAATACGTATAAAAGTGTGCCGTTCATACAGATAAACAACTTTTAAAATTTGTTGGGAATAAATTTTTTTTTTTTTTTTTTTCTTATATTCATGTTGGAATACTGCTAACATGGGTTATTTTTTGCCTAGGACATACCGTTTTCGAGATACCATTTTGGAAATATAGAGCGTTTTATGCAAAATAAAATAAGATTCGGAGGCCCATAATTCGGAAACAGTGCATCGTAGGGCTGTGCTTCTCAGAACATAAATGTTTATGGCCAAGGTTAAACCGAAACTGCAATAAAATTGGAAAATTTCAGAAAAAAAAAATACGTCATGAAGTTTATGCCACAAGTCAAGAAAATATCTCACGCCGCCTTGCTAGCATTTAAGACAAAATGGCTTTATCGCCCAAACTGTGATCAAAAGGGTGACTTAGGCAATGTCACAGTAGGCCGAGCTCGCCGGGCAGGCCTCCATCGCTCCGCGCGTAGGCATGTGGTAAGTGCCCACCGCTATGAGCATCGCCGGCGATGTTGAGATCAGTGGGTTGTCCATTGTCGCATGCCTTGACTCACGCACGTACACTATGCTGTAACGTTTCTTTCTACGTATCTTTCGTTTAAAATATTCTTTATTGATTAATCTTATTGGTAATGAATATAATAATAAATGAATATAAAGAAAAACTAGAAATAAATAAATTTGAAAATTTCTGAAACATGTGCTCTACAGGTATTCGAAATATTAAATAACATGAAATCGAAGGCTCTTATTTTAAACTTTTTATACGTTTCCGATATTTTTCGAATAACAGATTTAATAACCGCGAATTCAGGGAGGCAAAAATAAAATTCACCGTTACATCAAAGTAAAACATGTATGAGCCCTATTTATGTATATATACACGTACCTGCTAATTACTTTAAAACTTATTAAATGAATATTAATAAATATCGTAACCCTCCAAAGCTAAAAACCACAGCAACAGAGAACAAAAATTATCGCAACAAAAGTCACCCTTTAAAGATCGCAACATATAATGTCAGGTCCTTATCGTCATACGACCGCTTATTAGAACTGGAAGAGTCAATAAAAGAAATTAGGTATGACGTGATAGGAATCTCGGAAATAAGACGACTAGGTACCAGAATAGAAGAACACGAGAAATTCATACTATGCTACGTAGGCAACACCCCAGGAAAATACGGGGTAGGATTTCTAATAAATTACATGCATAAAAATAACATAGAGTGCTTCACTGGCATTTCTGAACGTGTGGCAGTACTAAACATGAATCACATCACATCACATCATCAGCCTATTAATGTTCCCACTGCTGGGACTCAGGCCTCCTCTCTGTTAGAGGGAATGGGCCGTAAACCACCACGCGGGCCCAGTGCGGGTTGGTGGATGTCACATGTCTTCGAATTTTTGGTTCTAGGACGTGCCGGTTTCCTCGTGATGTTTTCCTTCACCATTATGAGAGCAGTAGTGATGAAATAATTAACACAAAGTAAAGCACCTGCCTGAGCTTGAACCCATGACCTACAACTTGTAAGTCGCGGCCGATACCACTGGGCCACCACTGAAACATGAACTAAACATGAATATCCAAGGCTATATAATTACCATCATACAAGTTTACGCACCGACAGAAGCCGCTAGCGAGAGTGACCTGGACGAGTTCTACAAAACAGTCTACAGGGCACTAGAAGCCACACACGAGACCGTGATACTGATGGGAGACTTTAATGCGAAGATCGGAATACCCAATAAGGATGAACACTTGATGATGAAGGAATTCGGTTATGGCAAAAGAAACAACAGAGGACAGAGGCTTGTTGATTTCGCTTTACAACACAAACTAACGATAATAAAATTAATACATGTTTCAAAAAGAAACAAAACAGAAGGTGGACATGGAGATCTCCAAGTGGCGTTTACAAAAATGAAATAGACTATATATTGTCTAATAAACCGAGAATATTCCAAGACATCGGTACTATGAATCTAAACTACCCGTCGGATCATAGGCTAATCAGAGCAAAAGTAAATCTAATTCACTATAAGCAAAGTAGAGTGAAATTTGCAAATAAACAAGCAAGCCAACTAAAGTGCGAAGAGGAGATATTGAATTACAAGACAATCTTGTAAAAACTGCTAGCAGATTCACCTGTTCAGGAGAACACCAAAGTACAAACCCTCCACGATAGCATTACAAGCGCTATCACCTGTAGCTTAAAAAAAGCCAGATTGCCACAAGACGACTAAAAACGCCATAAGATTTTATCTGCGCGAACAGCTGCTTTATTACAAGGAAGGAAAGTACTACAGAGAACAAAACATAAAACTAGGGCTATGAAAAACGAACTTGCCGCACTCTACAAACTAGTCAACAAATATATAAAAAAAAACAAATAATATTAATGAAATATAAGAGAGAGAGGTGAGAGGTGAGTGTGTTATATAATGTTAGTGAAATTTATAAAAAACGATTATGCAAAATACAGACAAAATATCATAGAAAGACATCTTAATCTGACAGGAATCACTAAAAGAGCCTACAAAGATCTGAGAACAAACAAAACTTGGATAGAAGGACTAAAGAAGGCGGACAAAGACCTGAACAAACGTATGGATATTATCACTACCGCAACCGATTTTTACACAAAATTATACAGTGAAAATACTCAATAACGCACAACCCATATCAACAGTACAAAGCTCAGTAGTAAAGATAACATCGAAATAATAGACGAAACTGAAGTTATAGAGACAATAAAAAGGCTAAAGGTAGAAAAATCCCCCGGATCAGATAACATCACAAACGAAGCATTGAAGACAGCTCAAGAAATTCTGGCCACACCGCTAGCAAAACTATTCAATCTGATACTACAAAAATCTGAAACACTTAAACAATGGTCCGAATCCAACATTATTTTAATTTATAAGAAAGGAGACCCAAAAGATGTTGGCAGCTATAGACCGATAAGTTTACTACCGAGTCTGTACAAGCTGTTCTCCACTATTATTAACGCAAGAATCAGTCTTTTAATCGAAAACAGACAACCAGTGGAACAGGCAGGCTTCAGGAAGGGGTTTTCTACACTAGACCACATCCACACCCTTGAATTGACTATAGAAAAATATCAAGAACAACAGAGACCCTTATACCTTGCATTTATTGACTACCAGAAAGCTTTCGATACGGTAACACACGCAAGCATTTGGGAAAGTCTGAAAGAACAAGGAGTCCACGAGGTTTACATAGAAGTCATCAAAAGCATATACAAGAAAAATATAGGGAGAATAAAGCTAGAAGCTCAAGGTCCAAGCTTCCCCATAAAAAGGGGCGTAAGACAAGGCGACCCGCTGTCCCCGAAAATGTTTATAGCCATCCTGGAAGTCATAATAAACAAGCTTAACTGGAGCAAACGGGGAATCTATGTAGATGGCGCTATCTTAAGCCATCTAAGGTTCGCAGACGACATAGTATTATTATCGGAAACATGCTCACAGGTACAGAATATGATTGAGTCCTTACAGATAGCTAGTACAAATGTAGGACTGGAAATCAACCTCACCAAGACCATGACAATGACAAATAGTAGAAAAATACCAATAAGAGTCAATGGAGATCCACTGAAATACACGGAACATTATATATATTTGGGAAAAACAATCAGTTTTGACAGAAAAATCAACGAAATAGAAATAGACAGGAGAGTGCAACAAACATGGAACAAATACTGGAGTCTCAAGGAGATTTTTAAGAGTAACATGCCTATTAGCCTGAAAACTAGGATGAACTCGAGCCTCATACCGTGTTTGACGTACGGATGTCAGACGTGGAAATTAACTGCCAAAACAAAGCACAAAATTACCACCTGCCAACGAGGAATGGAGCGAAGCATGCTCAAGGTAAGGAAAATAGATAAAATACGACACACAAAAATAAGATCTATTACAAAATCTAAAAATGCCTTGACCTATGCACAAAAGCTAAAATGGAAATGGGCAGGACACGTCGCGAGGCTTACAGACCAACGATGGACCATAAGAGCAACCTTATGGAAGGGTCCACAGGGGAAAAGAAACAGAGGCAGACCACTGACACGATGGGAGGACGAGGTCATAAGAACAGCCGGCTCAAATTGGAGCCAAATAGCAAAAGACAGACATACTTGGGCATCTTTGGAGGAGGCCTTTACCCAATCTGGGGTTCTTGCAAAATAAGAAAACTAATAAACTAACCAATACATTTAATACAAGAAACTAACCCACTAACATATTATACCTGATAGAAATTAAGTTAACATTGTACATACATTCGCAAGGAATAAAAGGCTTTTTATTTTTATTTTATTTTTATTTATTAAGTATCGTGACTTTTATTTATTTCTTATGTTCGTAAGCAACTCTAATGTGTCCGCATTAAAACTGCACGGCTGGCAAAGAAATTTAAACTCTCGCTACAAATATTTTCATTCGTAGTGGACGCGGCGACGCTCTGTAGGTGATTATCGCGTAGGTTTATTGTGATTTCTTCAAGAGTGAAGAACCAGTAACGTAGTCATTATTAGGCAACCTGTGATCTAGATTCAAGATAATAAATTCCTTTGGGATAATTTTCGACATTCACGCGGGTGAAGCCGTAGTACAAGCTAGTATTATTTTCAAGCAGAATAGTTTCTTTCAACATATTTGCCGCGTCTGTCAGCTCGAGCAACATGACAGGATCTAACTAGTGTTCGGCTGACAGCTGTCACATCGTCATAAAGAGGCGGCGACATGTTGTAAAGGGTTGTGACAACTGACGGGTGACAAGTGACGGCAGGTAGCGAAACCGGACCGAATGAAATATACCTAGAAAATGTTGACAAGTTTGTCTAGATATACATATTGTTTTTGAATAAGACAGGTTTTTATAATTTTACCGGTTTTATATTACCTTGCATTCGAAGTGTGTCGTGTCCAGTAACTAATAATCGATTTTTGAAGCGCCTTTAGATATCTGATTGAATTGAAACTTAGCGTACTTGTGTAACTTTGGACACATTTAAATATAAGGTACGGTATGACAGTGTCTAATCTATCTATCTAATCTAATACCTTTAAACGAGCAATTCTTGTATGTATATATATATATATATATATATATATATATATTTTCCGTTTCCAACAACCGGCTCCAACGATTTTCATGATATTTAGCATGCAGGGCCTTTCGGGGGCGATAAATCGATCTAGCTAGGTTTCATTTTTAGAAAACGTCGTTTTATCCGTGTTTTCAGGCGATGAAAAATTGCTACAATATCATTAGAATACGAAGGTAAATTTCATCACCATCTACAAGGTTGTTATAGCTCAGGTGGGAAATCGGGCGGTCCCGAAACCAGAAGACCCGGGTTCGAGCCCAGATGATTAATTAATTTTTTCCTTTTTTTTTTCAAGTTCCTTCTTTTATGAGAAAGTCTATTATTTTTAAGCGAGTATACTATTTTATAGCTTTGGCAACTAGGGCCATCAGTTTAAACTATTTTACCAACACAGCAACAATAAAGCTACTTGATAATACATGGCGTTGTTAAGCAACACTAAGCCAATGAGTATTAGGTTTGAGTTAGACCAAGAAAATCAATTGTTTATAATATATTATTGATAAAATGTGCATCTTTTTAACTCACCTGTTAACTTAAAAATACCTAGAAGACCTCTTTAAAAAACGTTTATAAACAATCAAACACCACGAAGTCGCGACCTGTCTCAAGAACACCTTGAAGAAAATCGTCATCAAACTCAAACAGGTAAGGTTTCTCAAACTTCGCGCAGTCAAGACTCATTTCAAGAAAACCTTCATAAAAATAATCAGGTTCCGCTCGTCACACACGTGCTGCTAAAGTAGGATGCTTGCAAAACTTGACTAACATTATACGAACAGAAAGGTCTTATGATTTAGATGGTTTATGAGAGCGTGCAACACAACGTGTGGCTGCTGAAAATGACGATCAAAGGGAACGATGTCTACAAGATTTGCGACAGCGTGCGGCACAACCTGTACTTACTGAAAATGACGAACAACGAGAGCGACGTCTGCAAAATATGCGGCAGCGTGCGGCACAACGTGTAGCTACTGAAAATGACGAACAGCGAGAGTGACGTCTGCAAGATTTGCGGCAGCGTGCGGCACAACGTTTAGCTACTGAAAATTACGAACAACTAGAGCGATGTCTGCAAAATTTGCGGCAGCGTGCGGCACAACGTTTGACCTCTGAAAATAATGAACATCGAGAATACCGATTAGAAGAGCAAAGACGTCGAGAGGACGAGACGTCGTAGCGCAGAACTTAATAATTATTTACCGACATATAAATGTGAAGCTGAAGCTGTTTGATTTCGTAATACTCGAAGGGAAAACGCCACAGGCATGGTGCAGGGATGTGGTGGTACTCTTCTTCAAGAAGGGTGACAATACCCTACTAAAGAACTATAGGCTCATCTCACTTCTTAGCTATGTCTACAAGCTGTTTTCAAGAGTCATCACGAATCGTCTCGCACGCAGGTTTGAAGATTTCCAGCCTCCCGAACAAGCCGGATTCCGTAAAGGCTTCAGCACCGTAGACTACATACATACGCTGCGCCAGGTTATACAGAAGACACAAGTACAACCTGCCTCTCTGCTTAGCGTTTGTGGACTACGAGAAAGCCTTCAATTCGATCGAGACTTGGGCTGTACTGCAGTCTCTCCAACGGTGCCAAATTGGCACCGTTGGAGAGACTGCAGTACAGCCAACTACCGGTACATCGAAGTGTTGAAGTGTTTATACAAAAACGCCACCATGTCAGTTCGTCTTCAGGATCACACTTCGGAACCAGTCCTTCTGCAGCGAGGTGTGAGACAAAGAGACGTTATATCTCCGAAGCTGTTTACCGCTGCACTGGAGGATGTCTTCTAGGTTCTGGACTGGAGAGGGCTAGGCATCAACGTCAATGGCGAGTACATCACTCACCTTCGGTTTGCCGACGATATAGTGGTTATGGCTGAGACCATGGAGGACCTCAGTACAATGCTCGATGATCTCAGTAGAGGTTCCGAAAGAGTGGGTCGTAGGATGAACATGGACAAAACCAAGGTGAAGTTGAATGCCCATTTTACACCCACTCCTATCAAGGTCAGAGACTCAACACTCGAAGTTGTGGGCGACTATGTCTACCTGGGACAAACGATCCAATTGGGTAGGGCCAAATTCGAGAAAGAGGTCAACCGTCGAATCCGACTCGGCTGGGCAGCGTTCGGGAAGTTGCGCGGTGTCTTCTCGTCCAACTTACCACAGTGTCTCAAGACGAAAGTCTATGACCAGTGTGTGTTGCCAGTGATGACATATGGCTCTGAGACGTTGTCGCTTACAGAAAGCTTACAGTCACTCAAAGGGCAATGGAGAGGGCTATGCTCGGAGTTTCCTTGCGTGATCGAATCAGAAATGTAGAGATCCGCAAGAGAACTAGGGTTACCGACATAGCCCGAAGAATTTCCAAACTTAAGTGGCAGTGGGCAGGGCACATTGCTTGCAGAACGGATGGCCGATGGGGCAGAAAGGTTCTGGAGTGGCGACCGCGAACCGGAAGGCGTTTCGTTGGAAGGCCTACCACCAGGTGGACCGATGACCTGGTGAAGGTTACGGGGATCCGCTGGTTGCGAGACGCACGGGGCCGGTCAATGTGGCGACGCTTGGGGGAGGTCCAGCAGTAGACGTCTTTCGGCTGATATTTATTTATTTAGGATCACCAACGAGTGGCATAACAAAAACTTACAGGAAACATATAAATTTAAAACATTATCATGTTATGCACACTCAATTATAGGTAACCACAGCTTACACATTACTGAGTATACATGCTCTACATAAAAATTAATAATAATAAATCTAAATTAAAATAAAAATTACATTGAAATGCAGATTAGATTCAAATTAGCTCCAAATGTGCTAGGTTCACAGAGCCCCAAATGTTGAAGATGTCAAATTAAATCATAACAATTTTCAAATACAGTAGCGACATAAAATAAAAAACACAGATTATGTCAAAGTAATAAAATTAAATCAAATCAAAATATACATAATGTCAAATTAAAATAAATCAACTTAAAATATACAATGTCAAATTAAATTAAAAATTATATAAAATTAAATTAAATGAATAAAATTAAAATACAGATCGAAAGCAAAAGTAAATGCAAGCAAAAGTAAAAGTATAGATATGATGATGATGATATAAATGTGCCGTTACTGTAGCTGTGCAATATCACGCCTTAGGACCATTTGAAATTTTGTGCATTGCATTTCCCTGAGGAACGCGTTTGTAATTATATAAATATAAATTCTTTTGGTGGCTGTTGGTTGCATTGACGAATTTTAATGGAGCAACCAAAATTTTCGGGTTATTAGACGACTCGCCCGAATTTAACTCGCCCGAATCGGGCGAATTGTCCACTATTAAAAATATTCATTTTTCTATGTCGATTCGCCCGAAGTTATTTTATCGGTGGGCAAATCGACCACTCCAATATTATTTAGTGGACGACTCGCCCGAATTTTATTTTCGTTAACAAACAATATAAAAGTACAGTCGTACTCACCCGTATCGGTAATAATATAAAGAATTAATCGAAGTTAATAGATATTGTACTAGAAACTAGGAAAGCAATTCAAACTACCAGGAGGCCAGAATCACGAAGAAGTATTTGCAGAGCTAGAATCATTAGCGGTAGAGACTAACGGAATACTAGGGCTTCAGAGTCGAAAATCGCCCGGTACTCTTTTTACCGCTCATGATTCCAGCCTAGCTTCCTCATGATTATAATTTCCTGGTACTTAAGTTAGTCTTTACCGGTACATAAGGTACCGGTAGGTAAATGACCTGATAGCGTATAGAGCTTTCTCTTTATTTTTTTTGTAGCGAATATTGCTGTCTCCCTCTTAGTGTGTTGTCGCCAATGAATCAAAAGAATCATGAGCGTTAAAAAGAGTACGAGAGTACGTTGAGATTTGAACTTTAGATTTGATAAACAGGCGAAAAAACAATAAGAGGGAGACAGCAATATTCGCTACAAAAAAAATTAAAGAGACAGCTCTATACTTTATCAGGTCATTTCGGTACCGGTAAGACTAACTTAAGTACCGGGAGATTATAATCATGAGGAAGCTAGGCTGGAATCATGAGCCGTAAAAAGTGTACCGGGCGATTTTTGATTCTGATGCCCTAGTACTCCGTTAGTCTCTACCGCTAATGATTCTAGCTCTGCAAATACTTCTTCATGATTCTGGCCTCTTGGTAGTTTGAATTGCTTTCCTATTTTCTAGTACAATATCTATTAACTTCGATTAATTCTGCATATTATTACCGAGACGGGTGAGCACGACTGTACTTTTATAATGTTTGTTCTCTAAAATAAAATTCGGGCGAATCGTCCACTAAATAATTTTGGAGTGGTCAATTCGCCCGTCGATAAATAAACTTCGGGCCAATCGACACAGAAAAATGAATATTTTTAATAGAGGACAATTGGCCCGATTCGGGCGAGTTAAATTCGGGCGAGTCGTCCAATAACCCAAATTTTCAAATGAATTAGTACGTCTCATATAATTGCCAAAAAACACGATTTACCAAAAAAAGAAAACCGAGCAAAGCTCGGTCATCCGAGTAATAAAGAGAGTAATAAGAGAGTAATAGAGTATCTGAGTGATAAGTATTAAGTAAGTAAAGGGTATTATAGGTCCCGTCACGTAAAAAGAACGTATTAGGTACATTCTCAAGTACTAGGCTATTGTTTTATATTATGAGAGTAATTGTTTTATTGTAGAATCATAATAGGTACTTTACTATCAACTTAGTACTTTGGAAAAGGCTGGAATTAAAAATAGATAATGTTTACTCGAGTATTATTTTTGGTTTCGATCTTATCATTATAAATATCTTATCATTATAAATTATCAACTGCTCCTTTTTCAGCTTCTTTCATGTTTTTATTTTTTTATTGTTTAGGCTTGCGCTTGACCACTATCTTACTGATTGTAAGCGATAATGTGGTCAAAGGTGAATCACGCTTGCATAGAAATAACCTATTCGCTCTTGACTTAAAGATTCTAGATTGTAACTGTCGGGAAACACAGACTCTGGCAGGGAATTCCACTCCTTAGCCGTGCGAATAATAAAAGTGTTTGTGCGTATGGGTGGGATGTCCAACATGTACCGATGGCGCATCGCCGTACGTCTGGTAGACCGATGTTGGAACGGACTATGTGGAATTAGACCGTGCAATTCCATTGCACACTCTCCGAAATGTAACCGATAAAAAACCAAAAACCTGCAACTCGGCGACGGTGCTCAAGGCTTTGACTTGACCCAAACAATAAATACTATAAATAAGATTTCGTTCCTTCATTTCAACCACTGCGTGAAAATAAAGTTGTGTGTTTTGAGACCGAATGAAGCGTGATCTCAGCGCGGGAAGTATGGGTCAACTGACGAACCAAAGCGTGCGCGCACATATATACAGGTAGGCATTCTCCCGTCACGCCTCCTTCTTACCACCAATTAGATAGATAAATCGCTCAGTTTTTACGTGACCTGTAAGGACAGGTTACTCAGCTTCTCACATCCAGTGAATTTCCTTGTCCCTCATCATGTCATCAGGCCACCTTGTTGAAGACCTTTCTAAGCTGTGCCTTTCCGAACGCGGTCGCCACTCCACACATTGATACCATACTTCAGCAAAAAATAAAAGTCTTCATTGTATGTATTTCTTCCAATCATACGAACTTCCTCCGTGCGTGTAAGTACAAGAAGTGGTGTAAGAAGTACTTCTGCACAAACATGGTGGATTGCGGTGCGGGCAACAAGTTAGTCTGAGTAATCACGAGGCAGCTGCGAGACGAATAATACAGGCGGGGTTCCGTATGCCATGATCCTTTGGTGTTTTATTCTTCTTAGTTTAAATTTGAGCGAGGCCGATTTGATGAAAACTAAAGTTGCATCTGTGAGCGTTATATTATCTACTGTCATGTTCCTTGTTCTTAGTTTTTAAACTTTCTGGCAAACACTTCACTGAACACTACACCACACACAGTAATATTCACGAAACTCTGTTTTATCGAATACTAGCAATTTTTTCACTTTGTTTATTTACAGAAATTTCTTACATAATTTACCATTAACGGCTGACGCGGACGCGACGCTAAATATAATATTATATATAGATATAACATATACAGATCGAGCGAGCGCTACTGATCAATGATAAAAAAAATATTTTGGCTTGATTTGAACAATATGGACGTGAACGACATGTGGTTCCAGCAAGATGGCGCTACTTGCCACACAGCGAACGACACAATCGACATTCTGCATGAACGGTTTGAGGGTAGAGTTAGAGTTCCGCTAGACTTTTTCTTGTGGGGTTTTCTGAAGTCGCAGGTCTATGCCAATAAACCACATTCGACCGTTGCCCTGCAAGCCAACATAACGCAGGCCATCGCTCGGATTCAGCCGGATCTATGCAGCAGAGTCATAAAAATTGGACCTCTCGGATTCCTGCCACCATACGAAGCCGCGGCGGACATTTGAACGATGTCATATTCCATCCATAATTGGCATAAATGGGTCTTTTAAATAAAAAATAAATTTCGTTAATATCTCACACACATCTTGTTTTATTCCATTTTAACATCGACCCATCCTTGTTGAAAGACCCTTTAGTAGTGTCGCTAATAAGGATCAATCTATGGAAGGTAAAGTCGTACGGCAAACTTAAGTAAAGACCAAATTTTTTCATAACATGCAGTCAACCAGACAATAATGTCATATGCCTGATCGCTCAATATGGCTCCCATAATAAGCACAATACGTTCACATTATCTCCGGTTGATTGCCGGCCGTCGCTTGCCATTATCTAACGACGGTATAATGCTCATTGTTCCGCTGATTTAAATCAATGTACCAATAGTACTCTATTAAGTTAATGTAATAATTCTAAGGTATAATGGAGAACGGGCAACTGCACATCCATAGAAACATTTTAGAACGAAAATCATTATTAATAAAAAAAAATATTATACTGACACATTCACACACACACACCCACACACATAATTCACATTTTATTTCTCTCAATAATTTATCAACTTGACTGCCACGGTTTTCCGTTTCCCTCGCGGAGCTCTAAAATAAAACTCTTAGCAAACCGAAGCACACAACAAAGTTACAACTTACACGTACGCTAAGACTCGGTGCTCCACACTCACTTGCATAAGGTTCTACTCGAACATCAAACGTATTGAGGACGCCACTCGATGCAACTTTGTCAAACTCATATGTAATGCGCTTTTAAAATATAAAATGTTTATTTTTATGACGAGTTTATTCCTGTCGAGGAATTCAAGTTAGCGGAATGTTCTTGGGGTAAGAGAAGTGTGCTCAAATGAATGTGGCAGAGAGTAGGAATAACCGGTTAATCCGGTAGCACGGTTGATGGCTGATGATATATACTCGCCTTCATACAATCAATCTACCTAGCCTTTTTCCCAACTATATTGAGGTCGACTGCCAGTCTTACCGGGTTTAGCTGAGTACCAGTGTTTTTACATGGAGCGACTGCCAATCCATAACCCATTAACTGGGTAACAAGGTACTCCTTGGCAAGACTGGTGTCAGATCTCAATCTTCTGACTACCCGTAACGACTGTCTAAGCGACTGTCTGATCAACGGCTTAACGTGCTTTCCGAAGCACGGAGGAAACTCGGTATGTTGAAATGGTCACCCATCTACGGACCGACCGCGTCAAGCTTTGCTTAACCTTTATGATCGACCAGTGCGGCTGTTATGATTTAGCCACGAGCTCCTCCTCGTATGTAATATACTCGCCTTCATACACAAGGGACTTAAACATAATTGGCGAGATGTTGGTACTATAGGTGTATTTCTGCCTAACTTCGGTGAATAGAGTCCACTGCTGGACATAAGTCTCCCCCAAGTGTTGTCACACAGAGCGGTCCCGTGCGTCTCTCATCCGTCGGATTTCCGCAACCTGAACCAGTTCCTGGGTCAGCCTAGAGGAAGCCTTCTAACGCTGCGTCTGCCAGATGTTGTGGATGTATAAATAAATAGAACTCTCAATCTCTCCTTTAAAATTAGATGTTCAGTTACTTTCGTACAGTATACTTTTGTAATATCTTTAAATACTAGCTTGATATTACGGGTACAAGGGCAAGCATTCTTGTGTCAGCACGAAACAGTATATCTACCTAAAATTTGCCCTTAATATAAATTTTGTACAGTTAGTTCTAGACAAAGTATCTACATTCTATCAACGAAAACCGCGCACGAAGGGTCCCGTACCGTTATCGCAAATAAAGGCAAAAAAATCATGTTTGTTGTATTCTGTTTTTAGTATTGGTTGTTATAGCGGCAACAGATCACACATCATCTGTGAAAATTTCAACTGTCTAGCTTCACGGTTCATAAGATACAGCCTGGTGACAGATGGACAGATAGACAGAGACACGGACAGCGGAGTCTTAGTAATATGGTCCCGTTTTTACCCTTTGGGTACGGAACCCTAAAAAGGGAATAACAATGTCCAGGCAAACACATTTACAGACAGACAACAGGTATATTTACTTTGATCCACTTTTTGCCATTTATGTCGTACTTGAGGGACAAGCCTATTGCCATCAACTCTATGCTACTAAGTACTTATAAAATTAAGTATCTATTACAATAATGCACCATTGCCTAATCCAATACTTTTAAAACGTGTTTGAAGCACACAGCTGGCTGTAAGTACATCGGTATGTGTCGATGTGTACTTACGATGTCGATGTCGATGAGAATCAATAGAGATGTGCCGAGCACAAAATCGGAATATAAGCGCCCGCGCCGTGCTCTGAGGCTGTAAGTGTCGCCGGCTACGAGAGGAGGCGTGGAGGAGTGTCGATAGTTTGCATTCGATAAGGTGTCGATTGATTCGATTGTTTATACGCTATATGGCAAAACATATAATGAAATTTCTCCAGAAATAAGCAGCACCTTTGTGCTCTTCTATCTTTATATGTATTTTCTCTTTGAAGTGTTTTGAATGTACATAAATAAATAAATGAACTCTATGAAGTTGCAGCAACATATTATTTGATATTACGCACATGTTTGGGACCAAACAAAGCTAACTATTTGATAACACAGATCAGATAATTATTTACCGATTTCTTGAACTTTTAGCTCTCACATAGCGATGTCTAAATGTGTTGTTTTATGCAAAATCAGCTTGTTGTAAAAGTTAATTCTCACAAAGTAAGTTGCATGTTTTCAAATAAACTAGACCTAGGTCAAAGCACGGCAAGATTACCTCACCTCAGAGTGAAACTAAAATAAGTTGTGTAGTCTTATAACATGCTAGAAATAAATTGTGAACTCTTGAACCATTTCGGCTCAGAAAGTATTTCAGAATTCCTCGATTATAGCTGTTATTATGGCAAAAATCATGTTAAGATGGCCAATCTAGCAAACGAAATGTAATACTTTCCTAAATGTGGAAAAATGATTAAGTTATTAACCAATTAAGTAAAACATAAATGTCATCCAAAAAACGCCTGAGATGTACATTTTTGACAGTGGCAATAAACATATTAAAAACTAGCTTCTGCCCGTGAAAAAGGTGTTTTTTTTATCTCAAGGGATCCCATTATACAGAGTTCATCGGGATAAAAAGTATATTATGTATTAATTCAGGTTATAAACTATCAATTACCAAATTTTCTTTCGGACCTATCAGCCGTGTTTGCGTTATTTAAACTCAATATATTATATCTTTACTTCTATACTATATAATAATACTAGCTGTTACCCGCAGCTTCGAACGCGCTAATATTAGATTTTGTCTATCAATTCTGGTTGTCGACACACAGGGTGAGAAAAATTCAATGTTACAGTTTTAGTTTTAATCAAAATCGGCCCATTGACTCCTTTAATTGTTTTATGCTATTGTCTATAGTGATGATTTGGCCATCCACGCCCACTTGGAAAATTCAGCCTGTACACGCCTGTACAGGAAGCGTTAACGTAAGAACGATTCACTTATTTAATTGAAGATGTTAGTCAATACAGGTATACGTAAAATAGTTACAAATTAAAGATACCGCTTTATCATAAATTGTATCTATAGTTAATTGACATTCCTTAATTATGCCGTTAATCATGGACAACAACATTTTAGGACGCTTCTATATACTATGTTATGTTGATGCAATTTTTTTTATTTTATATTATTTTATTAAAAAAAGGTAAAGGTAAAAGGGTAAAGCATGTCTTTTCCAAATGAACCCTTGCTACCCTTGAGCTATGTTAATAGTAATAGCAAAACTAAGTTTAATTAGAAACTGGAGTCTTTTGAATTGAAATGATAGGTCAGTGGGTATTATTGGGATTCGACGTATGAACACGCTTTCCCCATTTCTCATACCTGTTAATATATTGGCACCTATTATATTTTGCCCATATTGTGTAATACGAAGCCATCCCATTAGATAATCTAAATAAATATGTAGATTTCAATCATTTGTTATCAAAATCATGCCTGCAAAGTTTCAACCAAATCGGAAGCCGCAATAAAAACTTTCATACAAAGTTCAGCTTTCCCATTTACCCCTTTGAAATTATAATTTACAAAAATCCTACCACCTGCCAAAATTCTGCTCCATGAAGAAAATTTGTACATCTTATCTTTACAAATCCAACCCCTTTTAGGGGTAATTAAAAAAAAAACAATACACTTTAATTATTTGTTACGGAAGTATTTCCGCAAAATTTGAAGTGAATCGATCCCCATAATAAGAAGTTTCATACAAAACTAACCTGTCCCATTTCTCCCCTTTCGACTTGTAAGCACAAAGAAGTATCTCCATACCAAATTTCATCTAAATCGCTTCATAATAAGAAAAAGTTGCATGATAAGAAGTTACATACAAAATTAACCCTCTCTCTTATTTCTCCCCCTTCGTGTTTTATGCAAAAGATGTAGACTATGTCCTTCCCAAGGTTTTTAACTATCTCCATACCAAATTCCATCTAAATCAGTTCATAATAAGAAGAAGTTGCATGATTAGAAGTTTCATACATAATTTACCCCTCCCACCACAGGCAAGCGGGAGGCCCTTCGTGTTTTATGCAAATAGCCTATCATATGTCCTTCTCATGTTCTCAAACTATCTCCATACCAAATATCATCTAAATCGGTTCGTACTAAGAATTTGCATGATAAGAAGTTACATACAAAATTAACACTCCCCCCATTTCTCCCCCTTCATGTTTTATGCAAACAAAGTAGTATATGTCCTTCCCAAGGTCTCAAACTATCTCCATACCAAAATTCATCTAAATAAGTTTTGCGATTTAAGCCATAGTAAGAAGTTTCATACAAAACTACCCCATGCCCCCATTACTCCCCCTTTTTGTTTTATGAAAAAAAAAAGTAGCCTATGTCCTTTCCTCAAACTATCTCCATACCTACTTTCATCTAAATCGGTTCAGCGCTTTGAACGTGAAAAGGTAACAGACAGACAGACATACAGACAGACAGAGTTACTTTCGCATTTATAATATTAGTATGGATTATAAAGAGGAAAGATTTGTTTTTTTGTATGTAACGAATAAATTTAAAAACTACTGGACCGATTTCAAAATTCTTTCACCGTTGGGAAGATACACTATCCCCGGGTCCATCCACATTTTTATCCCTGTATTCCCACGGGAACGGGAACTACGTGGGTGAAACCGTGAGGCGTCCGCTAGTATATTATACATGCAGACTTTCACATTTACAATATAAGTAGAATAAAATTTTCTTATCGATACATTTTCCAATAACTGTGTCCCCGCCCTAGCTAACCCGTTTACCGACACAGGTAGTGTGTGGCGGAAATCAAACAATCGGCAGCGCGATACTACATCTCCCCTCTCTTTCCTAAACACACCATCTACACAAGTAAGAGAGAGATAGAATGTGCTCAGGAAAATGTAACCAACAATATAATTGCTTGTCGGTTATCGAATCGTTGCGACAATTGTTTTGTAGGAGTCGATTATCGAAGTCGCGATACGTTTATATTGAATTTTTTGTCAAGTTGAGACTCCGTGAGATAATTAATTTGTATGAGGAGTGTTTATCGGGTTTGTATGTATGTGAATTCTTGTACCAATACGCAGTTTAACTGAACCTAAAAATATACATGACAAAATACTAATACGACATGGTTGGAGTAGTGCTGCCGATAGGCTGCTGCGCTGCGTGTCGCGGGTTCGATTCCCGCACTAAACAAATATTGGTATGACCTACCGTTCCTTGGTGGTTGGCTGGTGTCTTGTGTATGTATGTGAGTTTAAATGTTTGTAAACGCACGCACGATACAGGTAGTAATACCTGTTGTGGGGCAATGTCTTTTTTAATAAGAAATAAAAAGAATATATGGCATTGAAAACTCATCCACATTGCTGTCCACTGGTTTTTTTAAAGACTGGCAGCATTGCGACGTTGCATGAGCAGTGGTGGTAACGGCCCCGACTTACGTGTCGTACGTCGCGGATTCGAACGAACCCAGGCAGACGCTTTTCTTTGTGTAATTTTTTTAACATCACTGCTCTAAAAACGGTGAAAGGTGCCTGAAAAATAAATTGAAGATATGTGACATCCACCAAACTGCACTGGGTCCGCATGGTGGATTAAGGCTTTCTTTCTCGCAGAGATGAGTCCTGTGTCCCAATTGGAACAAAAAAACTGATGATGATTGCCGCGTTGTTTGGCAATGACCAAGGTAAAAAACCAGTCTTTTGGTTTAGCACACATAATAGGATAAGACACCATATCTTATTTGCAAACATCGCCGGGTGTTTTGGGCCTCGAAATTACAATTATACAAAGAAAAAGGTGGAATCAGGGGGCTGTGATTGCAACTACTTTATTACGGGTACTTTATTACGCATCTTCATATTTTACAACATTATTCAAGTTTCCTCATTCTCTACTTATACAATTAAAGAAAACAATACATAACTTTAAATAAATAAATACACTTCATTATGGTCAAAGCATATTGAGACTGAACCGAAGCGATGCACGCGTCAAATTCTCTAAGATGTGGGTGATTTCGCGCGCATTCGCTCGTCTTCATGCTTATACATAAGTAGTGGTTAGGGTTTTACAGTTAGAAAGTTGACTTTTTGTCACTTCGAGTCAAGTTGATATGTTTATCTTGATACAAATGTGTGCACTATCGTTGCGAAGATAAGGGTCAATACGCTTTGTACATTTTTAGAATGATGAGTGGCTTCAATTCGGCCCTGTCTCGGTGTGCTTTTACCAAATCAAATTCTCTGAAAAAGTAAATGGCCAATATTACCCTCAAAAAGTCAGCAAATATTCCTTCAACAAACCCTACGATTCTAACTCTTGAAGTAACTTCATACATAACGAAAAAAATCTTAAGTCCACTCACACGAAGACATTTAATTTCGATACTCCGCCGAAACAACGCACTGGCGATCTAATAATGTTCGAAATAAACAAAAAACTGGCCGAAAACAAACACTCACGACGCCCAAAGGACGAAGGACTTAAAACTTTTAGGGCGTAGAACAAATGAAGGTGCAGAAGGTCAAATGGATCACAAGCAAGCAAATATAGCGGGTATAATGATAAAAATACACCAACTTCTAATTCGGTGCGAATTTTTTGAAACCTGGCTTCTGTTAGGAAAATTAATCACACCATTTGCACACTTTGATCTATAAAAAAAGAGCTTCCTTAAATTATATTTTTTTATAGCTGTTCTTAAGATGGGGATTGCACCCAGACTAATTACTTCCTTAAATTATTATCATAATTTTTATCGTCACCCAATAAAAGCCTTACGATGAGGATGTAAGACACCCAGGACCGATCAAGATTATTTTTTATACCATAGCTTATAGAAGCTTGCCTAGAAAAAAAATATTAATTGTTAAAATAAATACCCCTAGATTGTAGATGTCATTAAACACAGACTCCGGCAGGGAATTGCACTCCTTAGCTGTACGCTCATAAGTGTGCCCAAAACGTTTTGTGCATATGGGTGGGATGTCCACCATGTACCGATGGCGCATCGCCGTACTTCTGGTAGTCCAATGAAGAAACGGGCTAAGTGGAATTAAATCATACAACTCCATCGCACAATCGCAGAAATATAACCGATAAAAAAGTTGGCAACTCGGCGACGATGTTCAAGGCTTTGCAGCTGTTTCGACGCGAAGCTTTCTCAACTTTGGATCTCTAACTTTCCGGCAGCCAGCTGAGCCTTTGTCACAATATGTTTGGCCAAAATTGAGAATCAATGTCAACGTAACACCAAAAAGCATCGCCCTATTTGGAGACTGCCTTTTTTTTTTTTTTTTTTTTTTTTGCGTGAAGAAATGCTCATGCATACTGCGCTACCACGGGGAGATAGCGCAGTTATGTGGGACTCTAACCCACTAAAACTCCACGGTGTCCTCCTGTGCCGCTTATGGCGGGAACACGGGTACGCGTTAGCACTCACCGCGAACCCGCCGCGGCTGTCCGTCACCGGACCCTCCTCTGGGGATTACCCCCCATCACCGGCGCACCAGAACACACTGTGCGCCGTGACCACCCCAGGGACCAAACCAGTACATGGGTGCCAGACGACCCCGTGTATGGCACCCTTGGTCCCCTTGTGACGGGTCAAGGTCAATGGCCCCGCCACCTACCATGTTTCGGCCGCAGGGGATAGGGAGAGCGGCCAATACTATACCGACACTCCTCTTCCCCTGCGGCCCCACCGCGTCCGCCATCAGACGGTAGCGACCCCGTCCAGGCCGCGGAAGGTAGGGAGAGCGGCGCACCGCAATACCGGCACTCCTCTCCCGCCGCGGCCTCCAACCCTCAGCCGTGATATCGTATGGGTTTGGGAGACCCCATACGACATCACGGCCCGCCTCAGTTGCGATGTTGCCCAGGCAGCACCGCAACCTACATGTTGGCCGCTACGTCGTCGGCTTATCGGCAAAAGCCCTGACGAGCGGCCCCTCCTCGGGTTCCTCTTCGCTTCACCGTGGGTGACCAAGCCACGGTTACTGAGCCCCCCCGCCTCGACAATGCGGGAACCCACCGGGGGGGATTTGGAGACTGCCTGCAAGGACAGTGTTTAATACAAGCCTTCTGATCACAGCCAAGAGGCTACGCTGGGGCCCATAGCAACGTTGCGGCTCTTGGATCCTATCAGACCTGTACTCGCAAAACCACAGTTCGTGGCAGCGGTCGCTAGAGATTTAGTTGAGAATACCTATTCCTGTCAGACAGGTGGAATGTGGTACATAAACGGGGCAACTTACCGGTATCCTCGTGGTGTTGATGAGGAGAGCATCCGGTCGAGGTGTTGGGGCAAAATATATATAATAAGGAAATAAGGGACGTGGCCTGGGGCGAGATGATTAACTGCAGACTCCTAGACACGTTCCCGTCAAAACCTCGCAGCGCGCGAAATATGCACAAATGTCCAAGCACCAACGCCGCACAAAACCAATCACGAATGGCAGGCGCACTTTTCAACAAAGATGTCGGGACTAATTCACAATTACAATATTCTCACACTAGACCCTTATTTTTTCGCGTTGCACAAGTTTACACCCGTTTTTCCAGACTTCAAACTAATTTCAACTGTCAACGGTCAACTCAATCCAAAAGCTGTCAAATCGAATGATAGCCGGTTGACTCAGTGTTGCAACCAAACGTTTTGGTTCCAAACAGACAGGTTCAAACGCTCCACCATGTCCTAAGGTGTCGACAATGATGAAGCCTAAGACTGCATCAGCATTTACCAATCCAGCCAACACAATTGAATGAATCAATCTGTCTAGTCTTTTTTCCAAATATGTTGCGGTCGGCTCCCAGTCTAACTGAATGCTGCTGAGTACCAGTATTTTACATGGTTCGACTGCCTATCTCACCTTCATAATCTTGCAATTGGGTAAAACGCGGTACTCCTTGAGCCAGAAAGAGTACCCGTGTCTATCTCGACATTTCCTGGCACATGCATACTGAACTGATCATGAAAAGGGTTAGGAAATTAATATGGACTTTTAAAACATTGCGTCACATTGCTTCAAAGAGTTTATTGCAGAAAATCTACTTATCGCTGGCCCAATCGATTCTTACGTACTGTTTGCCATGCTGGGGTGGAACAACAAAAATCAAATTTTTGGAACTTGAGAGGGCGCAACGATCTCTGCTTAAGGTTATGCTATTTAAACCCTATAGGTTCCCGAACCAAAGCCTTTACATAACCTCTGACCTTCTTTCTGTAAGAAAACTTTATATACTTCATCTTATCCTGAGAAAACATAAATCCCTTCCGTATGATCCCATAAAGCCGAGTATGAGTAGCAGACGGCGCTACTTAGTCGCTCCAACTGTCCCAATAAGATCAGTTTTTGCTAGGAGGCAGTATGCAAGGCAATCTTCCCACTTGTACAATTTATTAAATAAGGAACTACACGTCTATCCTCTGAAACTCCGTGACTGTAAATTGGTTGTGACTGGCTTAAGACTAAAACCTATGACGACATTGAGGCCATGGTAACATCCTAGCCTAGACCTTAACCTAACTGAAATCTAAACGTATATCTATATGCAGTCAAACGAATTTTACTTTTACTTTTATACAATCTACACTCACACTATTATACATACTCACGCACGCATACACTCACACTATCACACACACACTCAAAACCTACTCGCACAAATCGCACAAGCGCGCTCCTTTTTTTGTATTTTTCTTTTACTATTTTGATTTTTACACTTATTTTTTATTTTGTTATTATGTTTACAATTGCATACACTGTGTAATGTTAAGTGGAAGAGCGGAGTCACCTATCACAAGCATCTTCTTGCTTAAAAGGTCTCCAAATGTCTCCATATCACGTATGTTAATGCTTTATGTAATTGAAATAAACATTTTTTTTTTTTTTATTCGGGGCGTGACTGGCGAAGTACTGTGTAAATCCTGAGGACAAGATTTGCCATTTATACCATGTAAGCCCGGTGCAGCTGCATAAAGTTTTGGTTGGTATTATGGCAAGTGAGCTCATTGATGACCTTTATGAGATTTTGAGTTCGTATAGCTATGTGTATCGTGCAGCTGCTGGGTAGTCGTTGTCAGGGTGGATTTTAGTATTAAGAAGCAATTCACGTCTCATAAGCATTTGATCGAATAATCTCTTTCATCCAGGAAATAAATCATGAATAAAAAAAAAAGTTGTCTACTGTCACATCTAACATTTAGATGCTCACTATTGGTTTGGAGGAGAATGAAGTAGACGAATAGCCGAACACCTCGTCAGCGACACCCAGTAATGCCGAGTCGGAGGTTGCTCCCGCTGAAGACGCTCCGGTGGTTGCCGAGGCCTGCGAGGACGCCGGCACGTCAGGAGAGACCGTGTTAGCTGCGTCTCCAACCTACACCCCTCCAGAAAGCCCGGAGCATGTGATCGAGCCTATATAAGCCAACGCGTACCGTGGCCAGGGGCTCATTCCATCCCCCAGGTGGGTTCCCGCATTGTTAAGGCGGGGGAGCTCAGTAACCGTGGCTTGGTCACCCACGGTGAAGCGAAGAGGAACCCGAGGAGGGGCCGCTCGTCAGGGCTTTTGCCGATAAGCCGACGACGTAGCGGCCAACATGTAGGTTGCGGTGGTGCCTGGTCAACATCGCAACTGAGGCGGGCCGTGATGTCGTATGGGGTCTCCCAAACCCATACAATATCACGGCTGAGGGTTGGAGGCCGCGGCGGGAGAGGAGTGCCGGTATTGCGGTGCGCCGCTCTCCCTACCTTCCGTGGCCTGGACGGGGTCGCCACCGTCTGATGGCGGACGCGGTGGGGCCGCAGGGGAAGAGGAGTGTCAGTATAGCGTTGGCCGCTCTCCCTATCCCCTGCCGCCGAAACATGGTAGGTGGCGGGGCCATTGACCTTAACCCGTCACAATGGGACAAAGGGTGCCATACACGGGGTCGACTGGCACCCATGTACTGGTTTGGTCCCTGGGGTGGTCACGGCGCACAGTGTGTTCTGGTGCGCCGGTGATGGGGGGTAATCCCCAGAGGAGGGTCCGGTGACGGACAGCGTCGAGTTCGCGGTGAGTGCTAACCCGTATCCGTGTTCCCGCCATAAGCGGCACAGAGCTAGCTGTCGGTGCGTGGACAGCTGGTTGCCTGCTAGCTGTCGGCGCGTGGACAGCGAGCATTCATCTCCGTTTAAGGCGGTGTTGGAGCGGGGTCGTGTAAATGAGCTACTGGAAACTGTTTATGTTTATAGTCTTTTTCGAGTGTTGCTGAGAACTAACCTTTTCTGTTTTTTGTCTTAAAGCCAAAGGGTCATCCTCGACACTCAGTGTGTTTGTTTAGGAACTAATCGATCGCTCAAGATGGGCGCGACGCAAACGTGGCTAAATATTGGCGGCAACTCGATGCGTGTGGAGACCCTTCAGCAGACGATTAAGTTCGAAGGTTCTTAGAAAAGGAGTCAGATGACCAGTGGCGAAATTGTGAAGGCTTCGGAAAAGTGAGTGCGTCACGAAGGCCCGTAGTTCAATTGATCGAAGGACGTTCCACCGAAGGATCGTTTGCCTCAAAAACGATTGCCTGAATGATAGTTCGCCCGAAGAACGATTGCCCGAATAACCGTTCACATCAAGAAAATTTTACCGAACGAACGATCGCTTGAAGAACGAACAATCCTGATTGAGTCTATCTAGATCTCTAGTTACACGACCTGGTTGTGTCTTACAACACCTGGGGACAGAGACCAGACTTTGCAGTCTTGCTTGAACCTAGAAACCAACGAGCTAGAGTTATACGGGTCCAGAAAATACAAAAACACTTAAGTAGCTGCCACCCGTTGCTCTGCCTGCGTCGAATTAGTACTTCCCCAATCATAATCTACCTGCCCTTGTTAGTTAGGGTCAGCGCAACGCGTTTTCTTCTTCCTTACCGTCCTCTCCTCCGTACTTCCCCCAATATCTTTATGAATTTATAGCCTATGGATATTAGCCTATTTTTATTCTAATGGATAGGCAATATTACTGTAATGTTTTAACCAACTTCCCAAAAAGCAGTGTTGGTTTGTATTCGGGCATAACTCCGTCAAATATCACAGCCGGCATCTGATGGTGGCTCCCATGGAATTCGAGGGAACTCCTCAAATATTATAAGCAGACATATAGCGATTTGATATTTTCAATAACATGGCAAGCATTTGCACTCAGAAAATATCTTTTGGTGAAGTGGAACAGACCACAGATGACCACTGGAACTACTTAACAAGTATGTCATGGGTGTCGAATAGTTAAGCGACTATGATGAAGCAAATACACATAAATAAACTAGCTTTTGTCAGCGGCTTCGGCCCCGTGAAAAGTGTTTTTCATCCTAAGGGAACATTATACCGGGATAAAAAGTATTATATTCCAGACTATAATCTATCTTTGTGTTAAATTTCATCCAGATCCGTTCAGCCGTTCTGGTGTGATTGAGTAACAAACATACATCCATCCAAACTCTCGCATTAATAATATTAGTTAGATGGTTGGTGGGTTAGATGGTTATTAGTTGGATCGAACTGATCTGATGATGAAGTCGGAACGTAGACACTGGGACTCCGTAATAAATCAATGTATCCTAGTTGTGTTTGGGCTTATTGGAATTTAAATGAGATGTACTCTGGCTATTTAATTATTTTCATGGTAATAGGTACCAACACAAGAAAGAGGAAAATAAAAAACTTTTTGACAATAAATTAAACCGACTTCTAAATTATAACACTACAAAGCGAAAAATAACTTTGTTTTACGAAGTCGTAGTCGAAATACGACAATCAATAGGTACCAAAGACACCCACTTCGGCAAACAAAGTTAACGAGAAAGAGTAACAAACATTCTCACAAACTTTCACTTTATTATTATTAGTAGGATTTCAAGCTTATTTCTCAGAGACGTGAGAAACTACAGAAGGCAATCTTCTACAATCCTTACTTCACTTTTATGCATATTCTTCGTCCACACCGAGCCAAGAATACATAGGTCCGCAAACTTTCTAAGAACCATTACATTTAACAACTATGCAGTAAGACAGTCCATTTCCAATTGATCTTTAGATCTCTCCTCGCAGTCAATTGCTCTAACTACTTACCTGGCGCAGTCAGAATCTCTCAAACTTTGACCCTTCAACAGGAGTTCTATCATGGCCGGTGTCTGGAAGTGTGCTAAGCTTGAATAACCTCATTGAAGTTCATTTTGGTCAACTAACGATCGGCAATTTTGTTTGGAAAAATCTTTTTTGTAACACCGACTTCCGAAATTAATGTTTTTATTAATATATATAGTAATATATATTTTTATTCCAAAATTATTATTTTTCACTTTTTAGTTGAAATGCATAATGGGTAAGCTCTATAGTAAGGTACCTATAATGGCCAAAGTGATGCCAGAATAACATGAAACTTACACATAACCGGTTGAATGAGAGTGTATCAAGATAAACTGTGTACATCTGCTTACCTCTTTCGAGCGTACGCGTTTTATGTTATAAAATGATGTAAACAATAAACAGGCATGCGATTGCAACAATCCCGAGAGATTGGTCGTCATATTGAAGAGTTCCGTTGTATATCTCCAAAGTTCTTCATCATATCTTTACCAAATTTAAATGGGACCAATTCGGCAACATACTCTTACAAACAAAAATGAATTTTAAAAATCGGTCTACAATGGACATAAACAAAAAATTTTGGTAAGTCGGTTACAAATAGAACCGCCTCCTTTTCGGAAAGTCAAAAAAGAAAACGTGTTGCGCCAGTCATAAGTAAACTAGGACAAGGGCTGGAAAATGAAAATTAGCAACATCATCGGTGTGTACTTATCTCATTGCAGGGCTAAGGCCTCTTCTTGCAAGAAGAGATGTGAATTTATGATTATTTTTACGACTTTGCTTGTATGGTTTTCGGTCATAAAGTTCAGGTATTTTTGCAAGAAGATCTTCGCCTTTATAGTTCTTTGTTGTCTTAAATTACGTCGTTTGGCAATATCGTTCATAAATTTTCTAAGAAAACAAAAAAGTGAAAATCGGTCGAATTGCGTTCATGTGTATGAACGTATTTGCACTTTCGCTTGGTAAAATCGCGTATCGGTATTATATTTAAAATCAAATCGCCGGTCTAATATAGTCAAATTGTGGCGTCAGAAAACCTCGTGGTCCGCCTTGTCCCGCCTTGTCCTTACGATTTATATTTATAAAGACAAAAAAGATCTCTCTAATTTGCTGTCCCCGTAACGCAAGTACCAGGCGCACATAACGACACAACACGTATACATCACCTCATACACAGGCGAGGCGGTACGTCTCCGGAGAAGACGCCGCTAATAAACGAGTGTGCGGTGAGTTAATACATTAAATTTATTCGCGCCGAGACCCGCGGGTGGCCTTGTTGGGTACTCGGGTAAGGGACCAGTGACGGCGGGTGATATCCGGATCGGACTTTTGTAGACGAAATTCGGGCCGCATCGGTTTTAAACCTATGACATATGGACCTGAGAAATAATTACAAGGGTAAAACATTATATAAGTACGTTAAAAGTTGATGCTTCTTCTTATACAGACGATGATTTCAAAACTACGAATATTACCAAGCTATTTGGAAATGCACACAGCAGTAAAAGATAATAAAACAATTTATATTGGAAGGAACATTTTGACAAAAGTTCTAATAAAAAGAAAGGAATTTGGTTTAAAAGTATACAATGTGAGCCTCCTCATATACCCTGGCTCTCCGGGTCGAAACTGAATCGAAGTCAAATTGTTGCGGTTCATCGTTTGCGGTCAGGACATATTCCAATAATCAACTTTACTTATCTCATGCGAAAATCGAAGATGTGGATGTGGTAAGATAGAGGATGCACAGCATGTGTGTGATCGTCGCTCTACCTAATGGGAGGCCAATGAGGCATGTCTATTGGTAGGCAGTTATCACAGTAAAAACAAAAGATAAACAATACTTGTCAATAAAGTGTAGTAAACACTGCAGTAGTTCATTTAATTATGTTGGAGCCATTAGTGGCTGTTGATAGTCCCCGTGATGGATGTGTGACGGAAAGCGCTCACGAGTGAGCTCGCAGATCACAGGTCACTGCGCTTTAATGAGGTTTCAATAATATACCTTCAATTTACTATGCTATAAATGTATTGGGAATCTGAAACAGGTATTGGCATATATTAAACTGACAGAAGTGCGATACCCGGTTTTGGAAAGGCATTGGAACACAATTTTTTTATCAGTCATACTTACTATAGGCTGACAGCAGCAGGGATATATAAAGATATGAAATTTTGGATCAGGATACGGATACGGTTACGGATATAATATTATTTTGGATTATTCGTTTATTCAATACTAGCTGACCCGGCAAACTTTGTTTTGCCATAAAAACACCAAACATTCATCTACCCTACACTACTCTACCTACCCTACCCTACCCTACCTATCCTACCCTACACTACCTACCCTACCTGCCCTACCTGCCCTACCCTACCTACCTACCCTACCTACCCTACCTACCCTACCTACCTTACCTACCCTACCTACCCTACCCTACCTACCCTACCCTACCCTACCCTACCCTACCCTACCCTACCCTACCCTACCCTACCCTACCCTACCTTACCTACCCTACCCTTACCCTACCCTACCCTTACCCTACCCTACCCTACATATCCTACCCTACCCTACATATCCTACCCTACCCTACATATCCTACCCTACCCTACCTACCCTACCCTACCTACCCTACCCTACCTACCCTACCCTACCTACCCTACCCTACCTACCCTACCCTACCTACCCTACCCTACCTACCCTACCTACCCTACCTACCCTACCCTACCTACCCTACCCTACCTACCCTACCCTACCTACCCTACCTACCCTACCCTACCCTACCTACCCTACCCTACCTACCCTACCCTACCTACCCTAACCTACCTACCCTACCCTACCTACCCTACCCTACCTACCCTACCCTACCTACCCTACCCTACCTACCCTACCCTACCCTACCCTACCTACCCTACCCTACCTACCCTACCCTACCTACCCTACCCTACCTACCCTACCCTACCTACCCTACCCTACCTACCCTACCCTACCTACCCTACCCTACCTACCCTACCCTACCTACCCTACCCTACCTACCCTACCCTACCTACCCTACCCTACCTACCCTACCCTACCTACCCTACCCTACCTACCCTACCCTACCTACCCTACCCTACCTACCCTACCCTACCTACCCTACCCTACCTACCCTACCCTACCTACCCTACCCTACCTACCCTACCCTACCTACCCTACCCTACCTACCCTACCCTACCTACCCTACCCTACCTACCCTACCCTACCTACCCTACCCTACCTACCCTACCCTACCTACCCTACCCTACCTACCCTACCCTACTTACCCTACCCTACCTACCCTACCCTACCTACCCTACCCTACCTACCCTACCCTACTCTTAACAATAACCAACACAACAAAAAAAGAATAAGCGAAATCGGTCCAGCCGTTCACGCGTGATGCCGTGACCAAGGGAAATCGGGATTCATTTTTATATATATAGATACGTGACGTGCGCGGTTAGGATATCAGTTCGTTCGGGCAGCAAAACCTGTCTTAACGTGTCTCATTTGGACTCCACCCCTATACGAAATTATCCGAAACATTTAATCGGATTCAGTTACGGTTACGGATAGATTATTATTTCGGATATTCGATAGTTTTGGTTACGTTTACGTAGCTCCTTTATATCCCTGGACTGCAGTTTGAAAAGTCTGATAGCCTTAAACTTTTCTGTCACTAAAGTCTCCAGACAATATTTTATAAATGAAAGCGTGGTGAACGCAATAGAGATTTATAAAATGTCAAATATTTCTAGGATTGCTAAGCGAAAACATTTTAGCGTTTTGAAAATCAGCTGATAAAATTACATTTTGTATAGAGCCAGGTGACACTGTGTAGCTAGAGTGAACTTTAAGAACAAAAGAATCCCGTTACTTAAACTATACTCCTATATTGTTGTAAACACGGTGCCCGTAACTCAATTATTGAGCAACTTGATGAAAAAACTATGAACTGTTATTATTTTTACTTGAAACTTGATTTAATGAAAATACTAAAAGAAAACGAAAGTGCAACAGGGATTAAGGAACAATTTAAATTATCTTAGAGCCATAACGGACCGTTTTTCCTGTAATTAATTCCCTTAGACCAACCGCGAATAAAGTGAATTGGACCAATCGCAACTAAAGGGTTTCTAGGAAAATAGAGGAAAAACGGTTCAGAATAAAAGATAGTATATTCTGTACTCGTATATGTTCATAAACTCGTTTCCCGCCGTCACTGGCACGCACTCGGATGCTGTTAGATGTGTCTTTAGGACCGAAACTCCCGATTTCCGCCTGCCTTCATGAAATCCCCTCAAAACTCCTAACACCAAGCCCGCACATTACAAAAACAACTCTACTCTCTATAAAGTAGGGTTTGGTATAGATTGTTGTATTAATGTCATTTCTTTGCGTCAAATTGGAAAGGTCGCATTTAGGTGTAGTGATAAGATTCAGTGTTATATTATAGTACGTAGAGCTGTTGATAGCGATGTGTGATATGAATGGCTTTGGTTTTTCTGTATAATACACATACATAAACTGGTTAGTCCCGCTACGCTCGACTCTAAAAATACGAAATTGTTCGATTCGCCGTAAACAATGGAAGGTACAGTTGGAAAGAAAAGTGTTTGAATTTAATTAAATTGAGCAGGAAGCTGAAAAATATTGAAATTAAATTAAAAACATTGAAATCTTAGTTTAGTGTAACTGAAAGGGTATCGTGTTAAAGGAGATCGTGTCAGTTATTGGGTTGTGGTGGTCAGATATGCTGTCGATCTATGTAATATACTGGCACTCAGCTGAAGCCGGTTAGACTGGA
Source organism: Anorthoa munda (assembly GCA_945859665.1). Classification (NCBI taxonomy): domain Eukaryota; kingdom Metazoa; phylum Arthropoda; class Insecta; order Lepidoptera; family Noctuidae; genus Anorthoa; species Anorthoa munda. Next base: position 35,970,849 of record OX243898.1, read on the forward strand.
ACTGTAACATAATTGGGCAGAGACTAGGCAGTTGATGAGGCAGAGACGTGTACTTTGTCCACATTTCACCGATTTTGATTTTGTTTTTTTTTTGTTTGAAAGATGACTTTGTTGAAAGTGTTCTTAGCTATGACTGATTAAAATCAGTTTACCAGTTCAAAAGTTATGGTATTTTACTCTTTGAATCTGGATTTTTTCGCAAGATGTGTTTGTCATAATTACGTGTTTCCATAGATTGTTGATTGAAGCGTGTCTATTTATTTATTTATGTATACTTTATTGTATACCAGAAAATACAATAACAAAAGAAACTTAAAACTAAAAATATACAACGGGCGGCCTTATCGCATTCCGCGATCTCTTCCAGGCAACCTGGAATGGACAGTGATTTCCTGGGCATGACATAGGGTTGTCAGGGGTGTAACAATACCAACAATGAATATAATGATACAATAATACTTAATAAAACCACAAATATATATATATATATATATATATATATATATATGCCATATAATAGATACATAAATACATACATATTTAATATATAAGACGTGAAAATAAATGACGTATGACAATCATAGACAAAGTCTGTTTAAAAACTAAGAGTACGATTACAGCGACAAGTAATGTTCCTTGATGAGTCTTTTAAAAACAGGCAACGACTGAGCACGTTTAATTGGGTCAGGCAACGCATTCCACAGACGAACAGCCTGGACTGTAAAAGATTTATCCATGAAACTTGTGGAATGCATTGGCATTTTAAGTCGTAAGTTAACAGATGACCTAAGAGATTTCGTGTGGGACTCGCAGATAAACTGAAAACGATCCTTGAGATAAAGAGAGGTGGAAGGAATAAAGAGCTCTTTAAACAAAAGAGAAAGAATATGAGTATTACTACTACTAGGCATATTATATGTAGTTTAAAAAACATGAAATAAAAAACCGTCGAAGTTTATAGCAGTTTATTTTATTTACTTAGCGGTTCCACGAAGCGAGGACGAGTATTTTTAGCTTTTAAGACGTTTTTCTGTCGAGGGTTTTTAAATTTAAAATTTTTGTAACGTTCATCAGTCTATATAAAATTTATTTTAAAATACACGTAACTTATTAAAAAAAGTCATAATAAATTTATCTTACGGTATAAGTGTATTGCAAAGACTTAAATGCTATCCATACGAGATCAGGGCCGAGCCGGGACGTGGACCGACCGTGCCCCGTCAGGGGCTCAAAAAAATATCATTGTGTACATTTTATATGAACTCGTTCACACGCGTCCGTGCACGAGCCGTGCAGTGACGAAGCTTCCATGATTAGACCCGGCCCTGTCACGTCCCGGGCACGGCCCTGATATATGTGGATAGACCTCTACTGGCTAGTTACCCATCCCTTCCCGTATACTTTACAAACCTACTCGTTTCAAGCAGCAAAGCTTATAAGCTTATGTATCACACAGCGAATCCTTTCTCCTGAGAGTGCACTACAGTAGGAGTACCGTCAGCATAAGAGTACCTACTAACGTAAGGTCAACAACGTATAGAGTTCACTTCCGGAGAAAGCTGAGTGTGGAGGCTTGGATATACACACACATATATTCACGCCTTTTTCCTATGGAGGTAGGCAGGAATTATAGAACACCAGCGGCTACGAACCATACATTACCTACCTTTTGCTTAATTTACGTCCATATATCTAGTCATACACGCACGCCGGTTATGAGTACCTACTGCGCACCTGGCGTGTGCCGCTTAGTGGACTAATTGAAATAAAAAAGTTGATTTGGCATCACCAATAAGTTCCATGTCTATGGACATGGAACTTATTGGTGATCTTTGTCACAAAATCATGGATTGGATTCTGAAGTTTAAGAAACAAAAACGTACTTTTTACAAGGTGCCTGTATTCCTAGAAGGGATGGGCAGTGTTGTGTAGTTCAGTCTTATTTTCGCCAAGCAATCGTAATTTTGCTATTTATATATTTAGTCGTATATTTCAATATTGGTTTTGGTTGGTTGGTTGTTTGTTTTTACTATTTTTATTTTATTTATTGATAGACTTGACCACTATCTCACCTGATGGTAAGCGATGATGTGGTCGACAAATGAACAATAATTGCCTGGAATGACAACGTTGCTTGCTATGAAGCTATCAGTAAATACAGACACCGGCAGGGAATTTTACTCCTTTGCTGTACCCATTATAAAAGTATTTTGAAAACGTTTGGTGCGTATGGGTGGGATGTCCACCATGTACCGATGAAGCATCGCTGTACCTCTTATAGACCGATGATGGAACTTTTGTTTATGTTTTAGTTAGAGTCAGATAGAAACTATATATATAAAAATCAATTGCTGTTCGTTAGTTTCGCTAAAACTGAAAAACGGCTGGACCGATTTAAATCATTCTTTTTTTGTTTTGTCGCCCGGAAGGTTTGAAAATAAAAATTATTGAGCCCACCTCATGGTTATTGATAAGAAAACCGGGGTTCCAGCCTGTAACTACCACTGCAGGGAAAAACCTCTTCTCATAGAGAGAAGGCACGAGCATTGATCACCATGCTTACTCAAGGCGGGTTGGCGATTTCCGACTTACATTAATTATATGAGTCCAAGTTACCTCACTTTGTTTACCTTCACCGTTGTCTGTGATTTCCAAGACAAACTTAGTAAGTACATTTGAGTTTGAAAAAAGCGACAAATGGTTACCAGACTCTGGTAACCATTTGTCGCCAGTAAACCAGAAAGCGAGCGTAATTCAAACAGCGATGGCGATTCTTCTTTTTTCGAGTCGACGGTAATTTCTTTAGATATTTTGGGACCAGAAGGCAGCCACACCAATAGCAGCGTCAAGTGTGTGGGCACTTGGGGCACTCCAGAATGTGTGTCATATTCTGCATAGGGGCACCGCACTCACATAGTTTGTCAGACGAGGCTATCAAACCCCATTTTGTCAAATTGTCTTTGCAGCGGCCTTCCTGGGTACGCAATCGATTGAGTGCTTCCCACACAGACCACTGCATTTCATGGCCAGGTGGCAGGTGTTTCTGGGGTCTCAAGAAGTTAGGGGGGTGGAGAGTGAGATATTTTCCACAGCTTGCTTCTTAGTATTGGTCTTGAATGGCCGTGTGCAGTGGATAAAACTCTTCCAGCTCTTAAGTCTATCCGCGTTTGTAGTGTGATCATAGAGGGGATGTCGGGAATCGGATCCCTGACTTTTTTTCACCAGCACGCATTTGACATCACTTCGTACTTTTGCTTTTGGTGGTGCAATACTAGCCAACAGGTATAGCTTGTTGAGCGGAGTAGAGTTAAGGCAACCCGATATAATTCGACACGCGATTATCGAAATGCCAAGATAATCACATGACGTGACATTCCGATAGCGTTTGCCAATCCCATCCATTTTACCAATCGCAATCGGGTCGCTTTCAGCCAGCAGGTCAGCCATAATTTTCCTAGGGTTATATCCAGTAATTATACAGTGTTTCTGAATTTGTAGTTAAGAATCTTTAAATCCGTACTTAAATGTCAAAGTTTGACAGGTTTTCAGGTTACAGTAGGGTTTGAAAATTATTTTACTTCCAATTCTTAATTCGGGAACCGTCGATAAATCTCTTTTGTCCACTGCTAGAGGCCTAAGGTGATATTTTAAAACTACTTTGTAGTCCCTTTTCTCTTCGGAGATTTCGTTTAGGTAACGCTGTGATATTGTAACTGCCATGAGGGTGAGACACTCGTTTACTGAGGAGATACCAGGTTCGAATTCCAGCTGAGCCTTCTGTTGGCAAATACGATTTATTTGCTCTTAAAACAAAATAATCTCAGTGATATTCATGGCTTTTAAATTTTCTTGATCTTCATAATAATTTCGGAGTAAAGTCACAACAAAAAGCTAGTTCACTAAAACGGGAAACATCCCAAAACTTATTTAATCCCAGTGGGATTTGTTTTTGCGTGTAAGTTTAGAAATCATAGCGATTTAGCTCGCAGTTCTGTTCAGTGTAGTCTGCAGTAAAGTTAGTCTGTATATTGAAATAACTTTAGTTAGCGTAGTTTGGAACTGGTCCTGGTAGGTGGCGCCATCTGTGATAAAAGGAAAGGGAAAAGTTTTATTACGGGATTATTATTATTTAATAAAACTTCATGCAACATAAAAGTACATAGGCGGACTTAATGCCTGAGCCATTCTCTACCAGTCAACCAAGGGTGGTGGAGAGACACAGTAACGCAGTAATTATTACAAATGAACATAACATTTAGTTATAATACTTGCTGAGGGACACAGGTGTCACTAAATCATCATCATCATCATCAGCCTATTAATGTTCCCACTGCTGGGACACAGGCCTCCTCTCTGTCAGAGGGGATAGCCCATAATCCACAATGCAGGCCCAGTGCGGATTTGTGGATTCACATGTCTTAGAATTTTTAGGGTTCCATTACCAAAGGGTAAAAACGGGACCCTCTTACTAAGAGTCCACGATCCGTCTGTCTGTCTGTCTGTCCGTCTGTCACCAGGCTGTTTCTCCTGGACCCATGAATTTTCACAGATGATGTATATGTTGCCGCTATAATAACAAAAAACAGAATAAAATAAATATTTAAGTGGGCATACAACACACGTGTTGTTTCACTTTTTTTTTTATAACGGTATTTGCCGATTCCCTCACTATGTTTACCTTCACCGTTTCTGAGAGCAGTGGTGATGAAATAATTTACACAAAGTAAAGCGCCTACCTGGGTTCGAACCCACGACCTACAACTTGTAAGTCGCGGCTAATACCACTGCGCCACCACTGCCCTCTGGGCCACCACTGTTCTCTGGGCCACCATTTCTCTACCGGGCCTCCACAGCTCTATGGTTGCGTCACTACATCTACCGATAAGCCACAACGTTGTCTTATTACGTCACTCCTCAATCTATCATTCAAAGTTACACCACATTTATACTCGTACTTTACATTTGCTGATTCTTCAGTGTTCTGATATATAAAGCCTCTAGTTTAAGATGTATTCAAAAACAGATGACTGCGTATTTAAAAAATATATTGTTTAAAAACCGGCCAAGTGCGTGTCGGGCCACGCGCAGTAATAGGGTTTTTTTAAAATTTGTGATGGGTTTGCTCTAAACCCATCACAAATTAAAAAAATTCTCTAGTCTAGGTCAGAGGTGACAGAGACAGAGTCTGGAGTGAGCTTACCCAGAAGAAGCCTGTTCACTCTAACTTTCAAGAGATTCGGGTTGAATGCGTTCGGAAACACAGACGCAGGCAGTAAATGCCACTCATTCGCTGTGCGCATTATGAAGGATATTTGAAAGCGCTTGGTGCGAATTGGTGGAATGGCTACAAGGTAAGGATGGAGACTTGCAGTGCGTCTAGATGTTCGATGGTTGAAGGGGGCTGGTGAAATGAGGTCGTGGAGTTCTTGATCACACTCACCGAAGTACAATCTGTAGAAGACCGACAAGCAGGCAACCTTGCAGCGCTGAGCCAAGCTGTGAAGCTGGGCATCCGCCAGTCGCCTATGAGCCTCTTGGCTCTGCGTTCCACCGAGTCAAGCGCGGCAACCTGATACTTAGCTGAGCCATCCCAAAGGTGGCTGCAATACTCCATGCAGGATCAGACTTGCGCTTTGTATAGGGTTAAAAGCTGTCCAGGGGTAAATTATCGCTTCGCTCTATTTAGGATGCCCATTTTTTTGGCCGCAATTTGGTCTTTGTACTCAATGGAGGCGCCGAAGTGAGACTGGATGTCAACTCCATGCCTAGGAGCTCAAGTCACAGGAACAGACGTACCCCAAAAAGTAGGAATATGATCGAAAAGACTCCTTTTAGCGGTAAAACGACACGCCTGTGTTTTGGTGGCGTTAAAGGAAACCAGATTGTCATCACCCCACTAGGAGACAAGGCTTAAGGTCAAATCTGTCCGCTCCACCATAGCCTCTCTCAAGGAATGAACTTCATCCACGCTGGTTTTTGCGCTGGACAGGTATCTCTCTGAAACAGTACTGTCATGTGCGAACCCAACAATACCAGGCTGAAGTAGATCATTGATGTACAGCAGGAAAAGAGTTGCAGAGAGAACAGACCGTTGAGAAACTACGGCATCAATAGCCATAAGGTCAGAGGAGCTTGTTAAACGCAGCTGCATAAGGGGAATCGCCAACTCAGCACTCAACACTTTTATTATAGAACCATACGCTGCAAATTTAACGAACGACGGAAACTGCGAGCTGAGGTAGCACTTTGTGACGCACGTACCTAGTTTAGCCAATTATTGTAACTCTGTAAAATTTCATTCCATATTTATACTTCGAATAGGCACTTAGACTAATTTTAGCGATAATTAATGTAATTCTTTTATTTTAAAATAAATTAAGTAAATTCATTTTTGTTTTTTTTTTAAATCCTCCCATTGCAGCTAACGTAATTGGCGCAGTCGGTAGGATATTCGCGGGCCGGTTCGCAAGCTTTAGGGATCTCTAATATCGAAATCCGCGTACGCGAATCGGGTGGCTATCGAGCCCCGGTGCCGAATATCCGAATCTACAATCCAGCTGCGGTCCTGGAAGGAGAATCCAGACTTCGATTCACGAGAGAACCAGAGATGAAAAATTTGTTAGTACACTTGAATTGTTCCTGTGTTGCTTCCTTCTTAGTCCTAGTACCACCCAACTTCCAAGATTTTTCATACGAGAAGTTCAGATTCCCAGGAGCCCACATCTCGTACGGCTCGCTGGAGTGCTACAGATAATAGTAGAGATTTAAATAGTGATAGTGAAATTAGTAGTATAAATAGCATAAATATGGCCTACGACCCGGATACAATTTTCAAGACCCTTCGTATGGTTCCGGAGTTCGATGGGAACCCAAATGTGTTGACTAGGTTTGTCAGAATATGCGACCAAATAGTAACTAGTATGTAAGTAATACCCCAGGCAGCGAGTTAAACAACTCATGCCTATTAAATGGCATCTTAAATAAAATAACACGCTCTGCCGCTTGTACCATCAATTCCAACGGCATACCTGATAATTGGCTAGGGATTCTTCTCTTCTTGGTCGCGTTCTTCATTACTAAAGGTCGTGTCCCTGAAAGGCCCTCGTGGCTTTATGTACGATGTTCTTCCAATTTAGTCGGTTCTCAGCTTCTCTCAGGGCGGCTGTAACAGAGAGTCCAGTGAGGGCGGTTACCTGGTCTGACCAGCGGTTAGGTGACCGGCCGCGAGGTCTTTTTCCATCCACCTTGCCCATTACCACGAATTTCTCGAGATTGTCTGGTTCCCGACGGGCAATGTGACCAAAGTAGCTGAGAATCCTTTGGTAGCAGAGCGTGGTTAGTCTGTTACTCTGTCTGGCTAGGGATTAGGACAGCCTTAATCAATAACTTTTCAGATCAACGGGATGAAACAGCATTGTATAGAGACCTTTCTTTAGCTACGCAGGGAAATAGAACGCCTCAGGAATTCTACGAGGAATGCCAAACTTTGTTCAGTACAATGATGACGTATGTAACATTACACGAGTCAATTTCTATCACAGTGGAAGCGAAGCGTACACTATTTTGGCGATGTTGGCAGGGTGATGGAAATAATAATGACTCCAGATTGTGGTAAATAATAAGGGCTTTATTTTTGGTTGCACACTCTTAAATACTATTTTACACTTATACTCTAACCAATGAAAATACAGAAACAAGTTTACAATTATAAAAATAAAATCTAAACCAATAGGGTTGCTTAATTCTTTGTAACCAATCGTGTTGTAGCATAGATTGGTGTTTGTTCCGTTGGTGTCGCCACAATCGACGCACGCGGTCGATTTGGCGCGCGTTCGTTCGCACTGAAGTTATAAATATAGGTGGCGCGTAGATTCGGCCTGATTGTAGCTCGCCAGCCGTCGCTCCGTGCGGACGTCTCGCTGCTCGTCGCCCCACCGCGCTCTCCGGCGCCCCCACTCTCCGTCTCGTCGCGCCCCTCTGCGTGACGTCACTGCGGCCGTCGCGTCTTCGCACGCCGCTCCAAAGGTGTCGCTACTAGTAACTTTGGTTACTAGTAGTGGCAGCTATTTTGGCCCTTCCGGGCAAATCCACTCTTTGTGGTCCCTGGCGGGAAACCTAGCGGTGTTAACAAGCCAGTGGGGTGTGCCCCAAGCACCCGCCAAGTCCCTTAAGGACACGGCAGTCATTGGAGTCGGGAGCAGGATCAGTTGGCCTTGGTAGATAGCCTAGTCAACCCCCGCTTCGTCCCCCAGCATTCACCTGGCACGGTCGGGTGTGTCTACCCCGACGTGCCAGACTTCTTCGGTACACATTGGTGGGTGGCCCACCTTCGGTGGGTTTACCGGTACCTTAGGGCCCTGTCACCTAATAAGATTGGTGGCAGGTAGACAAGCTTAGGGCTCACCAGATACTCACCTCCCAGTCTAACCCGACTGGGAGGGTAGGTTTGCACACATCTCCGGGCCCCTCCGCCCGGGGAAGATACCCCTCCTGGCTTCACCGGATCCATACTTCTCAATTATGTCGCTCGCGGCAGTAATTGAACTCCTTCACGAGATTTTCGAGAAGGAAAAACTCTCCAAAAAATACAGCCATGCTGTAAGTCAGGCTTTAGCCTCTTATGTGCCCGCTTCGGGCCCGACCGGGGCCCCTGGACCCAGCCAGGCACCCGTGCCGAGCGAAGCCCAGGTTTCGCCCAGGTCGCCCTCCCCGGCAGCCAGGCCCACTTCTGGGACTGGTGAGCCGACTCTACCTAAGCCCCCAGCTCCGGCCGTCGAGCCTAAAGCTACTGTCCGTTCATGGAGAGATCCTCCTTCTCCTATAACTTCTTCTCAACCGGCCGTCGAGCCTAAGAAAACCCGATTGTACGGGTTGTAAGTCCGTACATGTAATTTGTCGTGAAGGTTTGTAAGTTAAGTTAGTGAAGAGAAACGCGTTCCACTAAGATGCAGTTAAGTTTATTGAGAGTAAGTTACAGTACTTGAGCGGAGGCGATTATTTCTCTCAGTTGTTGATAGTCACACACTTGTATGTTTACTACGATTGAATTAGTTAATAAGGTTATTTTTATAACGCGCAATCGTGACGCGCATCGCTGGTCTAAAGTAGGTTACAGCGTAAGCAGAAAAATGTACGGCGATGAGACCGTACATATTGGCAACCCCTAAAGAAGTTAAGATGAGTAAAGAGAGAGAAAGAACCGCCTGTACAAAGTTAAGGCTTAATGTTAAAGTAAGTATACAATTAATCAAAAGTAAAGGCAATGTTGTCTCGATGTCCTTGAGGTTGAGTGTGGCAGACGTGGTCGCGCGCCTGCTGGTTTTCGTCTCTGGCAGTCTGCTGTCGAGGTCCCATTGGCTGAAGTTCGATGTCTTCATGTTTTGGCTTCGTATTTGTTGTCCTCGGAAGTCGTTTCCTGAGCCGTACGCAGTATTTTCTTGTGACGATCCCCAGACACGTGATGACAGCAATTGTAAGTAAAAGGTAACTAATTGCATATTGGTGAATATCATGCTGTGTGATGGTGGATGGTAGTTGTGGCTCGTTCTCTTGTTGGAACCGTAGTTTCTTGTCGATTACTGTGAAGTCGTTTTTCTTGAGAGTGAAGAGTTCGTCTTGAGAGCCGTGTAGTGTTATGTTGACAATGTTATTAATCGACGAGTTCAAGTTCGGTACATGCATGTCGTAGTTTACGTTTAGGTTGCTGTTGTACTGATTGTGTGAAGTGATGGTGAGCTCTTTTGACTGCAGAACACATCCTTGACTCAAAGTTACAATAGCCGCTGATGTGATAGTTTGCGAAGTTACGTCGTTATCACAAACAGTACGTAATTCGCATCTTCCGCAACAAACAACCAGCCAGCTGTTTGATTCTTGCAATTTGATCCATGCCTTGTCGCATGACACACTGACGACGTTGCATGGCGACGTAGTTACACGATGACCCAGTAGTTTTGCTTCGCAAGGTGCATTCTTGTTCTGTAAGTTGAACACTGGTATGTTTGCGTTGCAAATAAAGTTATCTTTTTGTCTTTTGGTACATTGCTTGAAGTCTTCATCCTTTAATGAGATGTAAGACTTCTTTTCAAAGTTCACGGCGATGTACTCTGACGATAACTGCATCAATTTGAATTTTTCCTCAGTTTTAAAGGGTATAGCGATAGCCCGGTAGTAGTTGAAGTCCTCATCCGAGATCAACGGAATGTGAACTTCGAACATAAAGTAGTTTTTTGTTATTCGTGCTTTCACGTAGAGCAGTTTGTAAAGTTCCTTGATATCTTGTTTGATGTTGGTCGTCGGTAGTGTCAGAGTTCTCGGCAGTTTGCCGGCTATGTCTTCCATTTGTTTGACTAGGCTGACTGGTGATATCAAGTGCACGTCCATGTGCCCACTGTAGACATTCGTGAGGGTGTTTAGGAGCATTGTTTGAATTTCTTTAAGATTTCGTAATAGTAATGATGCTGTGAGCGAAGCGGAGTTGAAGTAGCTTGTAGCCATCATTATTTGTATTTCTGTTTCAATGTTGCCCAAATTCGACTTAGTTTCATTCATGAAGCGTTCTATCATTTTGCATTGTAATTTAATGTTTTCATCGTTTTTCTTCAAAACATCGTTTTGTAGTTGCATAATTGACGTTTGGTTTTTTGCGAGTTCGCGTAAATAGTTTTCGTTGCGTTGAATGGCATCAATATCTTGGTGATATTTGTCAGCAAATCTCTGGTCTAAGATGCCGAATAAGCTGTTTGCTACCATGCCTACTCCGTCGATTAAGCCGCGTTTCTTGCGTGTTGATAAATGCTTGTGCGGAGCCAGCAGGATCGTATTGTAGAAGTTGAGTAGTTCCATCTCGTGTGAAAGTTGATCTGTCGTAGCTTGGCAATAGCTTTGATGGATTTTCTGGCATAAGCTATTTACACCGTTGACGTAGTTTTCAATGTTTTGAACGCCTTGCCAGTAGTTAGTTAGATTGTAGTACGTAAGCAAAGTCCATTCGTCGTGAATGAGTTCAATTTTGCCTATGGTGTCATAATAAATCGGCCGCTCGGGTTCCAGGTTTGTAATCTGAATTCCTGACCTTTGTTGCGTACCATATGATCCATTCACGAATATCAACATTGTGAAAATACACATCAAAATGTTTGTAAGACATTTTTTCGTTGACTGTTTTGTTGTGGTAGGTCTTTTAGTTTTGTCAGCGTTTTGTAAGTCCGTCTGACATTCTTCACTATCTCTGTTGCAAGTAGTTTCGATGGGTAGAGCAGATAGTTTCACAATTGGTCGTTTGATGACACCGGTTTGTGTTTTCAGGGTTGTCACTCGAACGTATCCGTCGGCTCCAGGGTGTAATTTCAGCACCCGTCCCATGGCCCATTTTCCTGGCGGCAAATTGTTGTCCCGGACTAGTACGATGTCCCCCTCGTTGAGGTTTTTCTTAGGATTGTTCCATTTGCTGCGCCTTTGAAGTTGTGTTAGATAGTCGTTTGACCAATTCTTCCAAAATTGTTGGTACATGTGTTCAGTTAGCTGCCATCGTCGGCGTAGATCTATGTTATGTTTTTCATTGTAGTCTGCTCGTGGTAGAGACATTGTTGGTCCCCCCGTTAGAAAGTGACCTGGTGTCAGATAGTTATAGAATTCTTCGGGGTCCTCAGTAAGCTGGCAAAGTGGCCTGGAGTTCATGCATGCTTCTATGTTCGCAAGCAAGGTAGTTAACTCCTCGTACGTCAGTTTTTGGTCTCCTAGCACCCGACGAAGGTGATACTTCATCGACTTGACCGCTGCTTCCCATAGTCCACCAGCGGTTGGCCAAGCGGGTGCATTGAAGTGCCATTGTACTCCCATGTCAGCAATACTATTGAAGAAGTCTGGCGATAAGATTTGCTTGAAGTCTTCAAACTCTTTCTGAAGCAATCTTGATGCGCCGATAAAGTTCGTACCACAGTCCGAGTAGACATGACCTGGTGTACCGCGCCTGGAGCACATTCTCTGGAAGGCTGCTATGAATGTTTCGGTGCTTAAGTCCGATGCGAGTTCGATGTGTACAGCCTTAGTTACCATGCACACGAATATGCATATGTAACCCTTTGAGGTCCGCACTCCCTTTCCTTTGTTAAGTTTGACTTCCACGTGTCCTGTGAAGTCAACTCCTGTGTGGGTGAACGGTCGCGATGGTGTCACACGTTGTGGTGGTAGTTCTCCCATGAGTTGGTTTAACTCCGATGGGTTGTAGCGGTGGCAACGCACACAGCGCCGTAGTTCAGCTTTTACCGCTCTGTTGCCGCCAACGATCCAGTACCGTTGTCGGATGTGCGCTAAAGTTAATCTGGCTCCTCCGTGTAAAGTCGTAAGATGAGCTTGATGAATCACCAACTCAGTAAGTCGTCCACTCTTAGGTAGGATGATTGGGTTCTTCATCTCGAAAGGTAGAACAGAGTGGTTCAGTCGACCACCGACTCGGATGATGCCTTTGTTGTCCAGATATGGCTTAAGTTTGAAAATGTAACTTTTAGTAGAAATAGTTTTAGTAGTTTGAAGTTGTTTGTATTCTTGCGCAAGTTCCGTTTGTTGCACATATTTTATTATTTGTTCTTTTGCACTGCTTAATTCGCACAAAGTAAGGCATCCGGTGTCACGTTTGGCCTTGTTTCTTGTATTTGCAATGAATCGTTGTATCCATGCTGCAATTCTGTTCACTTTGGTCAATGAACTGCAATTAGTTAATAAATTATGAATACAATTATTGTTTTCTTTGTTCGTCGAGTTTGATTTTGCTTGGCAAACGCTGCCTATGTTCGTAGTAAATGTGCATGTTACGTTTTCTTCACGACTTTGTTCTTGGAAGCTAGGCAGAAATGTAGGACCTTCCCACCACAGACTGAAAGTTTGTAGCTTGGTGGGTAGCATGCCTCTTGATGCGCAGTCTGCAGGGTTATCTTGTGACTTCACATAACGCCATTGCTCGGCTGGTATGATTTGTCTTATTTTTTCAACCCGGTTAGCGACGTATTTTTCCCTTTTGGATGTGTCCCCCTGTATCCAAGCCAGGACCACTTGGGAATCGCACCAAACGCTTGTAGTTATGTCGAAGCCATTCAGGGCGTCTCTGATTTTTTCGATGAGTTGCGATAGTAAGAGTGCGCCACAAAGTTCAAGTTTCGGTAATGTGATCGTTTGTGATAGCGGCGCCACTCTTGTTTTAGCAGCGAGTAATGTTATTGTTGACTTGTTTGTTTCTTCTCTGACGCAGCTGTATACCACGCAAGAGTAAGCCTTTTCACTGGCGTCACAGAATCCAAATAGTTCTATCTTCTTGTTTGTTGTACGGACCCAGCGCTTGATTACCATAAGTTTTACATTGGGTATGTCAGCTCTTAGTTTCAGCCACTTTTCTGCTATTTGTGACGGTAACTGATCATCCCAGTCAAGTTTGTTGATCCAGACTTCTTGAAATAGTAGTTTTGCCGCAATAGTTATGGGTGATAGCCAACCCAGCGGATCGTAAAGTTGCGAAATTTCAGAAAGCAGCCGCCTTTTAGTTATCTCGGATCGACCTTTTTCTTCAAATTTCCAGTTAAACACAAATGTGTCGGCGTGCGGATTCCAACCTAGTCCTAAGGTTTTCATTGATTCCTCTTGCTTAAAGTCAAAAGTAGTTCTGCGTGAAATCTGTTCATCGCTTAAGTTTACTAGTAGTGCTGGATCATTGCTGGACCACTTGCGTAAGTTCATCCCGGCTCCTTTTAACATGTCGATAAGAGATGTCTGGAGTTCCTGGGCCGCTTCTAGTGAGTTGTGGCCGCTTATGACGTCATCGACGTAAGTTTCGTTCAACAGTATTTTAGCAGCCGTGGGGTATTTGCAGCCGTCATCGTATGCAAGTTGCTTGATGGTTCTCATGGCTAGCCACGGTGCGCACTTAGTGCCATAAGTGACAGTGCAAAGTTGGTACTCCTGCAGCTTCTCTGACTGTGTAGTTCGCCAGATAATTTTCTGCAAATGTTGTTGTTCCTCAGACAGCCAGATACATCGGTACATTTTCTCGATGTCAGCTGTAAAGGCGTATTTGTAAGTTCTCCATTTTATGATAAGTTCTTGGATATCTTTTTGTAGGTTGGGGCCTTTTTCTTGTAAGGCGTTCAAGCTGTATCCTGTGTTAGTTTTCTGAGATGCGTTGAAGACAACCCTGAGTTTCGTGGTTGTAGATTCTTCTCGAAGTATTCCGTGATGTGGTAAGTAGCATTCCGTCGTTGACGATTGTATAGGTTTTGTTAGTTTCATGTGACCTAGCTCCAGGTATTCCTTAAGGAACCCTTTGTATAGCAATGCAAGACGGCTATTTCTTTGAAACCGTTTTTCTAGTTGCAGCAATTGTGATACTGCTATCGTTTTCGATGATCCAAGTTTATGTTCGTAATCTGAACATAGAGGCATCTTCACAATGTATCTTCCGTCTAAACCACGGCGAGTAGTTTCCTTGTAGTAAGTTTCACATTGATCTTCTTGAGATTGATCAGTGTTTGCTTTTGTTACGTCTTCACACTCCCAAAATTTCGTTATTTCGGACAAGTCGAGTAGGGTGACGTGACAGTTAAACGTTTCTAGTTTTCCACACAAAATCCATCCCAGCTGTGTCTGTTGAGCAACTGGTGATTTTGGTGCGCCCTTTAGTATTCCGTCTTGGATTATTTCTGCGTATACGTCAGCTCCAAGCAGTATGTCAACAGCCCTTGAAATGTTGTAGTCAGGGTCTGCTAGTTTTAAGTTTTGCAAGTGTGACCACTCAGGTCGTTCAAATGTGTAGTTTGGTAGTTTGTTGATTAATTTCTTCATAATCAACGCCTCAGTGTCGAAAGTATATTCGGAGTGGATTGATTTGCACGTTAGCTTCAGGCGCCCTTTACAGTCGCCCGATACAGTACCAACTCCCGATATCTTTGCAGTCATTTTGCTTCTCGGCAGCCTCAGCAGTTGTGCTGCATTTTCAGTTATCAAATTAACTTGTGAGCCCTGGTCTACGAGCGCACGAAGAGCGATGTAAGTGCCATCTAACGATTTGACCTTGATCTGGACGGTTGTAAGTAAAACCTCCATCTCGTTGGTTGATAGGTGGTTTGAACTTGGTTCAGTTTCCTTTGGTCGTTGACCTGAACGCTGATTTTCATAGCTCGGTGAAGGTGTATTTTTGTTGTAGTTGTTGTAATGTAAGAGCGTATGATGTTTCATATTGCATTCCTTACACGTTTTTGTAGAGTTGCAAGTCTGGTTTTCGTGTTTGAACAAACAGTTTTTGCATATCCGCAATTTTGCAACTGTGTTGTTACGTTGCTTAGTATCCATGTCCACAAATTGCTGACATTTCATTAGAACATGATTGTTTTTACAAAGAGGGCATTGCCCATACGAAGTGTGGTAAGTTTTCGGATGGCATTTTTTCTGATCGTAGTTTTTTCGAAACGTATGTTTTTCGTTTTCAGTTGATTTTCCTGAATTCTGTACCTCTTTCTTCGAAGTTTTCATGGTTTCAAACGCTGTAAACTGGTTTTCTAAGAACATTAGAAATTCATGAAGTGTTGGTACCTCTCTGTTGTCGTTTAAGTCTTTTATATATTCGTTGTATGTGCCACAGTCTAGTTTTAGTGACATCACATGGACAATCATAGGTTCTCCACCGGTTGTATCAAGACCCATATTTGTCAAGCCGTTTAGACATTCCGTTGTTACGTCATGTAGCTTCTTCAAGTTGTAAGCGTCAGGCTTCTGTATGACAGGCAACTGTAGCATAGTGTTCATATAGGCTGAGAACTGTAGTCGACGGTTATCGTACCGTTGATTCAATATTTCCCAGCATGAAGCGTAGTTGTTGGCGCTGATGCCCAGGTGTTGCACCAGCCTTTCTGCTTCGCCTTTCAGTTTGGTCTTCAGATGCTGCATTTTTTGTGCGTTATTCAGCGACGGGTTTTTGTGTATGGTCTCCAGGAATAGATCTTTAAACGATGTCCACTTGCTGTAGTGTCCTGAAAACTCTGGTATCTCGATTTTCGGTGCTGAACGTTCGTGATGAGCGTTAGACCATATTTTGCCTTTCAGGCGTTTTCTTGTTTCGTCGTATTTGGATTCCATGCTGTAGAACATGTCATAGTATGTCTGATTCGATCCTTTTAGTAGGGCTTCCAGTTCCCAGTGAGTGTTGTCAAGAGCACCCCATTTCGACTTCAAGATTGACAAGTGATCATCAAGTTCCCATTTTTCAGCTAGGCCTTCATAGTCAATTTTAGCCATAGCACGATCCATCGCCTTGAAGTTACATTCTTGCTTAGTCAGTAGCGTCTTTGTCTTCTCGTCAAGCTCTCCCCCTGAGGACTCCGTAAGGTCGAATTTGACGCTTTCTCCTGCAACTTGTTGTAACATACTCGTAATGTCGGCTCTAGTCGTTTCATACATAGTTTTTGTCTTGCCGTAGACCTCTTCCACAAAGTAGTTTATGTTTTTATCTTCAATTTCCTGCAAAAGCAATGTGTGCCTTGCATTGAAATCCATCCATTGAGCTTCTAATGAAGACAGTCGCTTGTTCAAGTAATCAGTTGTTTTTCTTGTCTTGCTATCCTTTTTGTAGTTGTTGCATAATGTTTTTATGTTTTCCAAACACGTAGACTGGAGTTGTAGCTTATTCATCTTGATTTGTTAGACAAATAGCTTCCTTATAGTTTACAAGATAACTTTCCTTACGTGTTTGAAGATTCTCCCAGTATTTGAAGTCTCTTCTAGTTATAGTTGAAGGCGCTTCTAGTTGTCGAAGGCTCTTCCAGTAGTTGAAGTTAGTTTCAGTAGTTGACGACTCTTCTTGCAATCGAAGACTCGTCCAGTAGTTGATGTCAGTTCTGCAGGTGACGGCTCTTCTAGTAGTCGAAGACTCACCCAGTATCTGCAGCTGGTTCCGGTACTCAATGTGCCTGTACTCGAGCTAAGTATATGCGCCTTCTCAATCCAACTGGGGCGACCCTCTTCCGGGAGACCAGCTGAACCGATTCGCTACCGTACAAGAGACACAAACACACTAAGATACGCGAAGGCTCGAAGGACCATAAATGTACGGGTTGTAAGTCCGTACATGTAATTTGTCGTGAAGGTTTGTAAGTTAAGTTAGTGAAGAGAAACGCGTTCCACTAAGATGCAGTTAAGTTTATTGAGAGTAAGTTACAGTACTTGAGCGGAGGCGATTATTTCTCTCAGTTGTTGATAGTCACACACTTGTATGTTTACTACGATTGAATTAGTTAATAAGGTTATTTTTATAACGCGCAATCGTGACGCGCATCGCTGGTCTAAAGTAGGTTACAGCGTAAGCAGAAAAATGTACGGCGATGAGACCGTACACCGATCATGGAGAGATCCTCCTTCTCCCATAGCTACTCAAGTAAAAGCTTATAAAAGCTACAAAGAGCGCATAGCCGCCCTCCATAAATACAGGCCCAAGTCTAAGTCCAAGACCATCTGGGCGGACGATGATGACTCCCCTATGGAAGAGGGAGCAACCCTCAGCACTGACGAGGAATGGGAAGCTTTGGCTGACCAAGCTAACTCAGTTGCTGACGACCCATTAGACCCAAATGTCCCCGATAGGTCAGACGACTACGACACCGTCTCCTCCGACGGTGACTCCGTAGTTTGATCTGGAGGAAAGAGGTAAAAGAGGAGTAGTCCCATTAATGCTACCATGGCCAAAAAGGCGGTACCAAACACCTCTCCTCAGTCAGTTCTGCCACCGGCCTCGCCCGTAAGGCAAATCACCCCCACCCCTGACATTGCTTCTTCTCAGCGGTCCAACCGCAGCCCCAGTCCCATGGTAATAGTTACCAATAAGAAGCTCCGTCCCCCTCCACCTATTTATCTTCAGGATAAAGTCAAGTGGAACGATGTTTCAAACGCTTGTGTTGAGCGGAAAATCAACTACACCAAAGCCACTGCATGCCAACAAGGCATCAGAATCCAACTCCCCTCTCCCACTGATTTCCGGAATCTAACCCGGTACCTCAAAGAAAGGAACATCTCGTTCCATACTTACTCCCTCCCAGAGGAAAAGCCCGTCCGAGTAGTCATTAGGAGAATCCCAAAAGAGATCCCTACGGAGGAAATCCGTAAGGACCTTCTTGACCAAAATGCCCCCGTCACTGAAGTCCACCGCTTGCATAAAGCAAGAGGCGGACAACAGTACGATATTGTATTAGTTGTCTGTAGCCCTACTGAGGGTTACAACCCGATCTTCAATATAAAGACCGTGTGCTCCCTGTCGGGCATCTCGATCGAGAAACCCTACCGCCCCCATCTTGTAGGACAGTGTCACAACTGTCAACTTTATGGCCATTCTCAGGCCCACTGCTATGCAACACCCAGGTGCGTTAAGTGCATGGGTGATCATGGCACTAAGGACTGTCCCCGTCCTAAAGACCGCTCACAGTGCACGGAGCCTCCCAGCTGCGTGCTCTGTGGCCAACTCGGGCACCCGGCTAATTACCGGGGTTGCCCAAAAGCCCCCAAGCTCGCGCCTAAAATGGCCAAGCGATACAATGCGCACATAATGCGCATGGCTCCCTCTTCCCAACCACCCCCCCGTCTAGCCCCTCAGAGGACTTCACCATGGGGTAAGCTGAACCACCAAAGTGTGGCTCCTCAGACTTACTCCCAGCCTATCCCAGCGCTGATGGCCCACCCCATAGCAGCTCCAAATCCAGTCCCCGACCCAGTGGCCCCAGCTGCCCCCATGCCCGCCATGTGCCCGCCCCCTGTAGCCCCCTCCGGGCACAAGCCATATTTGAGCGTCGCTGAGAATATTATCAGCGCGTATTCCATATGGATGACCCCTCAGGCCCGTGCTCTGGATGCAGAAATCCGGAATGCAGGCTCTCTCACCCCCGCTTCATGCAGTGCCCTCTTCTCGAGGTACGAGTGCATTACTAGGGAACTTGACAGCCTTGTCTACAAGGACGGTCAATGGGTTCGTAAATAGTACGAACACCTATTCAAACGTAGCATACACACCGATTGGTCCGTCCTCGCCGCCGAGGCCCCGCCGCGAAGCCCCAGTCATTATTTATGTAGCCAGCCCGCGAATAGCTGTGCCATAGTTAATTCTAATTAGTTAATTGGAGTTTCTTGTCCGTTCTTCTCCACGTAGGCTTATTCCGAACGGATGGTAGAATCACTTTATTAAGATCCAGCCTTAGTTGTCCCCCCAGCGACGCCCTGAGCCGAGGTTCGAGCTGGGGTAGCCCTCAGCGTTGTCGCTTAGGTTTAGTAAATTTTTGCCTAGCTGGAGGCTATATAGTTTAGTCTTCGTAGGAAAGCCCGGTTAAGCAGCTAAACAGTCATTCTGACTGAGTTGCGAGACGCCACGTATTAAAAAAAAAAAAAAAAAAAAAAGATTCGGCCTTTTCTTCGGGCGATCGTGGCGCAAGACAGACGTGTCCGGCGCGACGGTTGTTCGTGTCCTGTTTCTTTACAAATGAGTTCCTTCGGGTTCTCAGACGAGTTCTTTTCAGAACTGGTGATAGTCAAAACGTAATATACAAAGGTTCTTTTGAGGACTGCTTGCTTCAATATTTCTGGTAAACATAGTGTCAAAACGTACTGCGATCAAAAATTATTTTCAGAGCTACTTGTTTCAATGTTTCTAATAAACAGAGTGTCAAAAACGTGGATTGATGAGTTGTGGCTACACTACCACCACCACTACCATTTAGGTTCAACCCCAATTTTATTAATCAGCAGCCCCAACATCGCATGCCTAATCGAACACAGCAAATATTCCGTGCACTGCCTCAAACATATAACCCTCAAAGTAACATGTTCCGTTTGCCACCCAGAAACATTCCGGCCCAAAATCAAAATCAAGGTCCTAAACCTATGAGTGGTGTACAGCATTTTACACCTAGACCCATGCTATCTAGCCAGAATTGGCAGAATTCAGGTAATGCGCCACCAACTAATTATTTTAAAAATCGTGAAATGCACATGAATGAGTGCACGTCATACGACGACTCATATTACCCGACGGAGTTCTATTACGAGCCGGACTGTTTTAATTACGATAACACTTATTATGATCATAGTCCGTCCCCTACATTAGAGTGCAACCATGATCCCATTTCGAACGATGTTAATGTTCAAGGAAATATTACAGGTTCAAATGAACCTCAGGCAGGTTCATGTCAGATAAGTCAGGATTTTCAGGAGGCACAGAAATCAAAAAAGTCAAAATAGAACTAAACCTCCAAACTCAACGTCAGTTGCCGTATATACTAATATCAGAACCACCTCTAAAATTACTAATTGACACCGTTGCGAACCAGTCTTTTTTAAGTCCAGAAGCTGTAGAAAAATATTTTCCAATGTTTTCCTTTTAATTACGACCCGTTTGAAGTTACCAATTACACGCGGTTAGTAGAAATAATTATTCTATAAGTTTATCTTGCTTCACGGAATTTAACGATCCAGAGTCTATCAAGTTATTTGTATATCGTTTCCATGAATACTTTGACGGTTTAACTTCTGACGCGTTTTTCGTACCTACGCATGTACGTAAGAAAAGTAGTCGCGAAACGTGTTACGTACCTACGTAACTCACAGATCGGATTGGACGGTGGTTTTTGAGGTAAAATCTTCACTTGCAACACTTTCTGGCTGTATCATTCGTTCAATCGAATTATATTTCACCAACTTTGGTAACATTTTAGTGAACCATCACTAAAAGTGAACGAAAGAAAAAATTCACAAAATAGGTCTGTAGTTTTTGCGACTCCGTCGCCATGTTTTTTTGTTGTGTAAACAAAATAGTTTTTATTACATTTTATTATTGTTGAGTGCTGTTTATTTGGAATTACTTGTCTAAACATTACCTACACATATTGTTTTATCGTAATAAAGTGTTTTTTTAGTAAATATGCGTGTGAATTCGATATATTGTGATAAAGTAATATGTCGTGGTAGCCCAGTGGCTAAGATCTCGCCTCTCGTGCTTGACGTCCTGGATTCGAATCCGGGCAAGTACCAATGTGACTTTTTCAATTCATATGTACTTTCTAAGTTTGTCTTGGACATCGCTGACAACGGTGAAAGAAAACATCGTGAGGAAACTTGGACTTATAGTGAGTTTATTATAAGATTGTGCTCCATTGGTGTAATTGCTGCAAGGCGTTCCAGTGCGAGGATAAACTAATAAATAAAATAAAATAAAGTTTTATGGTGCAAGTGAAAGATATGCGATTGAAAATGATATAAGTGATAATTTGCTAGCGTATTTCATCACTGTGAGATGAGGTCAGTTTTATTTGCTTATTGAATAGTATAAATAGTTAGGTAAACTCATAAGGAAGCCAAGAAAGTATAATAATATACCATGCTTCATAGCAATAATGCTGATTTCTCACTTTTACTGAAGGCCCGCAGAAAAATAAAAAAAAACGCAGCCGGCGCACTGTGGATCGAAAAACGGCTCTAGAAGACATAGGAACTTAAATTTAAAAGTGCCGGTTTTTTTGCTTGAAATGGGTTCTAATAGCCAATATCATACTTATATATTTCATAGGACGCAATCTGGTAGGCAAAAGGGCAAGTTTTATTTTTTTTGCTAAAAAAATGTATGGAGCTGATATAAAAAATGCATAAATCTCCGGAACCGCAAGACTAACCGTAATATCCTTGCACCCGGTTATATAATAATAATAATAATAATAATATTAATAATCTGTGGCCTGACTTGTCAAGAGTGACATTCAAAAATTCTTAGCTCTTCGTATTTTCTATAATTTATTTATCAAACCGTTTTAAATCACCGTAATATCTGTATAAAATTAAATTTTAATAATGTTGACATATATATATATATATATTAAACCAAGAAGAAAACAAATAATATAATTACAATGCCAAACCATACAAAATCACACGTAAAATGACATAAGCTAAGAAGAAAATGCTCACGCGAAGCCAGGCCCGAGCCAAAATCACACGCCCAACATCTTCGGGTTCGTCGCTCAGCTCCGCCTCGCAGCCACCGGGATCCCCTACATCCATGAGTGAAGAGATCCTGGACACTGCAGTAGCGTCGAGCTCGAGCGACGAATACTTCTCTCCGCCGACGACACCACCACCTGCGCGTCGACGGGGAGGACGCCGGCCGCCGGACAGCCTGGGACTTCGAGGCCCATCGGCCTCTGACAGGGTCCCCGCTCCCGGTGGAAGTGTGCAGCGCATGCGATGGACGCAATCAATTAACGAAAACGTCATGCGCGCATACTTTGGGGCTACAGAGGGGGGAAGTAAACTGACTGCGTACCGTGGTCGGATGCTCTCTCTGTTTCAGGTGCTTGAGCCAGCTGTCAACGTGTCGGCCCAACGTCTATCGGATCAGGTGCGGGTCATCCAGCGTAACCATATGCTGGATGACACCGTACTTGATAGACTGCGTGAGGAATCACGGAGTAGCCGTGTCTCGCCTGCCTTGCCTCCGGCCGCGGTGCAACTGCAACCCAGTGTATCTCCGCGACCCGACCATGTTGGTGAGGATGACGACGACGGGGCTATATCCGTGAGTACCCAATGCAATGCACGATTGAGGAGCGCTTTTGAGTGTGCATTCCAAGAGTATCGTTCCACACCGCCTGAGCTTAGACCTCGACTACCTCGTCTGCCCATGCATAAGAAAAATAGGGCGCTGGTGTGTGCTCTAGATTCGCAGCTATCAAATGTGTTTGATAGCAGCAAAGATCTTGCCGATACCCACTCGATCTTGTACTGTGCGGCTGCAGCGGCATGTCGTGTAGCTAATGTCAAGTTTCCCAAAACTGACAGAGCTACACGACCAGCTATACCAGCTTGGCAGTACAGGATTGAGCATCGTATCGGTGAGGCTAGAGCACTCATCGGCAAGCTTATCTGCTTCAGGGAGGGCAACACTCGCCCTAGAGTGATGCGCTTTGTGAGGCGGGCGTTTTCGGGGACTGATATCAGTTCTCGAGATTATCTGTCCCGCGTCACAGAGCGTATCGACTTTCTGAAGCAGAAGATCTATGCATGGGCAAGCCGTATTCGTCGGTACAAGCGGCGAGTGGAGCGATACACTCAGAATCGCACATTCCAGAGCAACGAAAGGTGGGTTTATAGGGCTTGGGAGCGACCCGACCAAGGTGTGACTGACATGCGCCTACCGGATAATGACGCCATGTGTTCGTTTTGGCGCGATATCTGGTCGGTGCCTGTCAGTCACACCGAGGGTGACTGGACTCGGGAGGTCGAGCAAGCGTGCGATCCGATACCACAAATGGGGGCAATTACCATCAGCCCCCAAGATCTGGCTCGTGCAGTCCGTCCGTTGCCCAATTGGAAATCTCCAGGGCCAGACGGACTGCAAAACTTTTGGATTAAGTGGTTCCAAAGTTCGCACGCTCGTTTGGCATCTCAGTTCCAGTCTGCCTTAGAGTCAGGGTCGCTGCCCCAGTTCCTAACGACAGGAATAACCCACCTGCTCCATAAATCGGGTAGTACTGCGGAACCTAAAAATTATAGACCGATAACGTGTTTACCGACGGTCTATAAAGTTCTTACATCCATTCTGAGAGCGAAAATTAATCAACATATTGACAATAACTCCATCATGTCTGCTTCTCAGAATGGATGTAAGAATGGGTCCCGCGGTACTAAGGAGCTGCTCCTCATAGACATTGCTATTAGCCAACAGGTTCGCCGTTCCCGCAAGGATCTGGCGACATGTTGGATAGATTACAAGAAGGCCTATGACTCAGTGCCACATACATGGCTCATGAGGGTGCTGGAGTTGTATAAAATTGATGCAACACTGCGCACCTTCCTGACGTCATGTATGGGGCAGTGGAGGACGGTCCTTCACTATCCAGGATGTCGACAGATTCAGGAAAACAGCGAACCTATAAGGATTGAGCGCGGAATATTTCAGGGCGACAGTCTGAGTCCTCTGTGGTTTTGTTTAGCCCTGAACCCTCTCAGTACACTGCTGGAGGGTTCGGGCCTAGGCTATCGGTTGAGAAGAGGTGGTCAGGTTATATCACACCTCCTTTACATGGATGATCTGAAGCTCTTTGCCCCCAACAACTTTCAACTGATGAAGCTACTGAAGGTGACAGAAACCTTCAGTGACGCCATCAGGATGGAATTTGGTGTGGACAAATGTGCAGTCATGCATGTAAAGCGAGGGGAGATTATGGAATCCGTGGGAATACAACTCTCGGATTCCATACACCTTCGATCCCTTTCCTCAACCGAAACTTACAAGTATTTGGGTATGTCGGAAGCATTAGGCATCAATGCTAGTGACGTGAAACAGTCGTTGAAGGAACGCTTCTTTGGCCGCCTGAATAAAGTACTAAATAGTCTTTTATCAGGCGGAAACAAGGTGCGCGCCTTCAACGGCTGGGTCATGCCGGTCTTGATGTATTCTTTCGGCATACTCAAATGGACTCAGACAGAACTTGACGCCCTGGATAGGAGAGTCCGCACGCTGCTTACCGCAAATCGTATGCATCACCCACGGTCATCGGTCATGAGACTGTATATCCCGCGGAAGTGTGGGGGTCGAGGCTTTTTAAATGCTAAGACCCTGCACAACCGCGAGGTATGCAGTCTTAGGGAATACTTCCAGGCCGCTGACGTGGGTATGCATCGAGATGTGGTAGCGGTGGACAAGGGCCTTACCCCGCTCTCCTTGGCTAACGAGAACTGGCGCAAACCTATAGTATTAGATACTAATGACCGCAGGGAGGTATGGCAGAGCAAGGAGCTTCACGGACGCTTCTACCGGGTCCTACATGGGTCCGATGTAGATCTTTTAGCGTCCGTGGCCTGGCTTCGATTTGGTGACCTTTTCGGGGAAACCGAAGGTTTTGTCTTTGCGATTATGGACGAAGTTATGATGACGAACAACTACCGGAAATATATTGTGAAGGATGGCACAGTTGACATCTGTCGGGCATGTCACCGGCCGGGTGAATCTATCCGTCACATTATCTCCGGTTGTTCTAGTCTGGCTAACGGAGACTATTTGCATAGACACAACCTTGTAGCCAGGATTATCCATCAGCAACTTGCTCTTAAATACAATCTTGTGGAATCGGAAGTGCCTTACTATAAGTATGTGCCCGACCCAGTTCTCGAAAATGGCAATGTCACGTTGTATTGGGATCGGTCTATCATCACTGACAGGACTATTGTTGCCAATAAACCTGACATAGTGGTGATAGACCGACCAGAGCGTCGCGCAATGATTGTTGATATAGCGGTCCCCCATGACGAGAACCTCGTGAAGGCTGAGAGAGATAAGAAAAGCAAGTATCTTGATCTGGCTCGCGAGGTTGTCGACATGTGGGATGTGAATACAGCAGTCATTGTGCCGATAGTCGTGACGGCCAATGGTATAATAGCCAAGAGCCTCGACGAACATCTGAGGAGGCTCTCGTTGGGCAGCTGGATCAAGGGCTTGATCCAGAAAGCGGTACTCCTGGACACGGCGCGTATAGTCAGGAGGTTCCTCTCTCAGGAGCCCTGATCACCGGTAGCTTGGACCCTGTTCCCGATACCGGTGGGCTACTATTTTTGTATTTTTAAATGTTTTTATTATTATTTTTTATATAGAATAATATTTAAAAATGTAAAAATATGTATATAAAATAAATAAATGCAATAATAATAATATAGCCTTTTATTCCAAATTTCCCAAATTACATTTCAAATGATGTTATTTGATTGCTTAATTTTATGTTAGTAATAATAAAATACAGCTTTATATTCCATGCATAATCACTGAGATAGCACAATTGTTGAACTTGTAAAAAAATAAAAAAGTATTTAAAATTAGTTATTACATAATGTGTTACTAAATTAAAACATATTATTAAATAAAAAACGGTTATTAAATTAGGAATAAATAAAATTGATAGTTACATTATAAATTATTAAATAACAATTGATTTGTACATCATGGATTATTAAATTAAAATTGATTATTGAATTATAAATTAAATTGATTATTAAACAATTAATTAAAATAAATGATTGAATCAAAAATTAAAATTGATTATTGAATTACAAAGTAAAATTGATTATGGAATTATAAATTAAAATTGATTATTAAATTACAATTTAAAATTGATTATTGAATCTTAAATTAAAATTGATTCTTTCATTAAGAATAACAATTAAAAATCCATTTGATTATTAAATTTAAATAATGTGTAACAAGTATTAGTCTTTGTTAATTGAAATATGGATCCCTTCTTGGGTATAGGCCTCCTCCAGCCTCTTCCATGACTCTCTGTCCTCGCCTAAGTTTATCCAATCGTTTCCCGTCGTATTTATTATATCATCAGCCCACCGTCTTATTGGTCTACCAACATTTCTTTTTCCTTTAGGCCCTTTCCATCGTGTGGTTTCTACGGTCCATCTTTTATCCGTGTAGCGCGAGATGTGACCAGCCCATTTCCATTTCAGTGTAAGTGCGTGTATGAGAGCATCGTTGAATTTAGTTTTTTGTCTGATCTTTTCGCTCTTCACTTTATGAATTTTCCTGATCTTCAATATACTCCTTTCCATTGCTCTCTGGGTACATATGATTTTCTGTTTAACTTTATTTGTAAATACCCAAGTTTGGCAACCGTATAGTAAGCATGGTAATAGGCATGTATCAAATACAATCTTCTTCAAGTGCAAATTATAATTTCCTTTTAAAATTTCTTTCAATGACCAAAATTTATTCCAGGTTACATTAATTCTTCTGGTTACCTCTTCCTCATTACTTGACTTGTTAAATGATAGCTGCTTGCCCAAGTATATATAGTCGTTGACATACTCTATATTGTTTCCTTGTATCACAATATGCCCTCTGTTGGAGTTAGTCATTATCTTCGTCTTGCTTACATTCATTTCCAAACCAACTTTTGAGCTTTCATGATCAAGTGATATCATCATTTCCTCTAAGTCCCTAGAAGTTTCAGCCAATACGACTATGTCGTCAGCGAATCTGAGATGGTTTAGGTAACATCCGTTTATTTGTATGCCTTTGTTTGACCAGTCTAAATTTTGGAATATGTCTTCAAGTACCGCGATGAAAAGCTTTGGTGACAGGGGATCTCCTTGTCTGACTCCTCTTCCTATGTTTATTTCGTCACCTCTGTTTTCCAGCTTTACTCTGCTTGTACTATGCGTATAGATATATTTTAAGACATTGATATATTTTTTATCAATGTTTGAACGTTTCAGTGCATTCCAGATTGAACAGTGGCTGATGCTGTCAAACGCTTTACAATAGTCTATAAAACCCAGATACAGAGGCCTATTAAACTCTCGGTATTTTTCTATGATTTGTTCTAGGGTCTGTATGTGGTCTGTTGTACTGAATCCTGATCGGAAACCTGCTTGTTCCCTCGGTTGAAGTTTGTCAATATCTTGTGTTATTCTTTTTAGTACTATGGATGAAAACAGTTTGTATGTACTTGCTAGTAGGCTTATGGGTCTGTAGTTGCCTATATCTAAGGGGTTTCCTTTTTTGAAAAGTAGCGTTATATCAGATGTACACCATTGTTTTGGTACAGTTTCTGTATCCAATACCATATTAAAAAGTTGCGACAGGTGGTGAATTAAAATAGGTGCACCTATTTGAAGAAATTCATTACATAGTCCGTCTGGGCCGGGACTTTTTTCAGCTTTCAACCGCCTTATGTGATCGTAAACTTCTGAGTCTTCGATTGGTTTGATGCAATTAGTTCTAATTTCATCGTTTAATTTTATTTCGATTTCATTGTCATTTCTTTTCCGGTATAAATCTTCATAGAAGTTTGTAGCGTGACATATAACTTCTGCCCTTGATTTTGTTTTTTCTGACTTTTGTTCAAGTTCTTGTATCCATGTTTTGTGTATAATTAGTTCTTTGTTAGCTTTTTTAATACTTCTAAAATTCTTAATGTTTCGTGTGATAATTTCATGTCTATGGTTGCTGTAGTCTTTCCTGATTGATCTGTTGGTTTCTTTAAATATTTTGCTGAGTTCATTTTTAATGTCTTTGGTTTTGTTTTTTGTAAGTATTAATTCCGTGCGTCTTTTTATTAGTTCTTCTGTGTCTTTGCTGAATATTTTATGCTGCTCTATCTGAGTTAGGTTCTGTGACTTCAAACTGTCCTTAATGCTTTTTTCCAGGAGGTTGTAGTAGCTCTGAACATCAGTTGGTTCTTTTTCATTATTATTTATGTTTGTTTGTAGATTTTTGATGTAGTTTTTGATTTCTTCTTCTGTCTTTGGAATATGGAGTGGTTTAGCGAAGTTTTTTCTACTCTTTGTAGGTCTATTTAGAAGTAGTGTGGCTCTCAACAGTCTATGGTCCGAGGAAAATAGTATGTTATTTATTATTTCCATATTTATTATTAGTTTGGGATTGTTTGTCAATATGAAATCAATTTCGTTTTTGGTTTTTTGGTCGGGTGATTTCCAGGTCCATTTGTGCGCACTTTTTTTCTTAAAAAATGTGTTCATTATTGACAGTTTGTATTGGTAAGCATAATTTACCAGACGTTCACCTCTTTCATTTTGTTCTCCGACTCCGTATGGTCCCATAACAGGGTAGTGATTTATTTTTGGGCATCCTATTTTTGCATTGAAGTCACCCATCACTACTACAACTTTCTCGTCAATTAGTGCATGAGCAGTTTCGATGTCGTTATAAAATTGTTCAATTTCATCTTCTGGTGATCTTTCTGTAGGTGCATACACTTGAATTATTGATAATGGAAAGCTTTCGAATTTCAATTGTAAAAGTGCTACTCTTTCTGAGATTCCTGTAAAGTTCTTTATGTTGTTTTTGTACTTTTTCTTGATTAGGAACCCCACTCCGTGTAGACCTTTGGTTTGCCCGATGTAGCAGAAAATGTTATCTTGATATTCTTCGATGTTGCAGCCCATTTTCCTGACTTCCGAAATTCCTAAGATGTCGCAGTTAATGTTTTTTAGGGCGTTATTTAATTCGAGGAATCTTTCTGTTGTTGATAGCGATCTTACATTAAAAGTGCAGAGCCTTAACGTTGTTACTTTATTCTTTATATTTGTAGGTGGAGGGTAGTGGTCTAATTCCCCACGAGGACCAGTCGGATTGGGGAATGTTATGTTTGAATTAGTATTTGGTTCTGGCTTATTAAATGGTTTGTTCCGGTGGCTGATAATTGTATCCTATGCTTTCCGCTCAGCTGGAGGGTTTGTAGTAGGCAGGGGGTTGCTTCTGTTTCTCATCACATCGAATGCATTCAGTCTATTTGTTTTCATGAACGTTTGTTGCTTGCGAGGCTGTTCCGCTGCGTCGGGTGAGGTCGATGAATTTCTTTTACGCTTCTCGCTACCCAGTTTTCCCTCCTGAATGACTAGTTTATCATATTTAATAATTGCATAATTACCCTTCGCTCTTTCTTCTTCGAGTTTTGGCTTTAATTCTCTCCTTTTATCAAGGACCTCTTTCGGATAGTCTTCTGAAGCATATACATTTTTAAGTTTCTTTTTATTCTTCATTATCTCATTTTTCTTCCAATTGTTTACCAGTGAAATGAGTATCGGCCTCCCCCTCCCTTCTTTCATGTCATAACTGCCAATTCTATAAATCGAGTTCAAGTCTCGGTTTTCAATGTTTATGTTTAAATCGTTTTTAATTTTTTCCTTTACTATTTCGATGAGTGTAGAAGATGAGTTTTCGCTTTCGTTTATTCCGTATAAAATTATGTTATTTATTCTTCTCTGTTTTTCAAGATAGCCTATTTTTTCCTTCAATGCTTGATTTTCTGACCTCAATTCCACAATTTCCCGTGTGAGGGGTGCTAATTTTTCGTCCATCTGTGCAATTATCTGTTTTGTTTGATTTGACATTTCGATTTTCATTTGTTCGAAGAGTGTTTGAAGGTTATCCATTTTGTGTGGAACGGAACGTAATTGCGTGAACGCACCTTATTTTAGAGCTGTCAAGTTGTCACTGTTTTTTTTTTTTTTTTAATATTTATTGTGGGTACACTACAATAATATTTTCGAGTTTATGTCAGTGTAGATACTCGACCACCAAATTTCTATGTTTTTATCGTCTTGAAAATTATGTTGATGACACAGTATTCGCTCGGTTTTTTATTTCACTTTACACTATAGCGCGTTACGCACGAGATTAGGGTGTTTTTTCACAGGATGGAACGGTATGTACTCGGTATTTGTATCAGATAATGGAGCTCGATATCATTACGTCTTTACGTCAAAAGAGCCGAACCGGAACTCCCACACCCGCACCCGGTTATATAACTATTTATTTATGATTTTTTGACATACTTCGTATAACGAGATAGACAGCGTTTTTTTTTTAAAAAATCCTCAACTTTTTTTACCTAATATATATATAAATAGAAATAGACGTGTTATGTTATGTGTCTATCAAACTTAAAAAAAATATTTAAAATTATTAAATATATTTTGATGTTTATTAACCGACTTCATAAACGGAGGCGGTTCTTAATTCGTTTGCATTTTTGTGTATGTTTATTTAGAGATTATTTTTGTTTTAAAGAGTATGGTCCCGGATTGGTCCCAGTTAAATTTGGTAAAGATTTGATGAAGAACTTCGGAGAAATTCAATGGAATCTCTTCAATAAATGAAGGTAAATCATCATAACTTTAATTTACAATATACAACACTTATATCCCAAACTCTGAATTATAATCAATTTACAGACATGCGATTAAACCCATTTTGGGTGTTTTACCGTCATTTATTGAAGAGTTCCATTGCATATCTCCGAAGTTATTCAACAGAGCTTTACCAAATTAATTAAACAATTAATAACTGGGACCAATCCAGGACCATACTCATTCAAACAAAAAACGAATTATCTAGATCGGTTAATAAACAAAAATGCTATGCCCAAATAGATAACCCCAATAACAGGGAACTTGAACATATCTGATGAAATGAGAGTGTGGAAAGGTGAACTGTACACATCTACGTACCCCTTCAGAGTCTACTGGTGCGATGTTATGTAATGAAATGGTGTAAACAATATACAGACTTGCGATTGCAGCAATGTATGGTGGTTTACCGTCATTTATTGAAGAGTTCCATTGAATAACTCCGAAGTTATTCAACAGGTCTTTACCAAATTTAACTGGAACCAATCCGGGACCATACTCTTTCAAACAAAAACAAATCATCAAGATCGGTTAATAATTGGCGAAGATATCTCTGAATAAACATACACAAAAATTCAAACGAATTAAGAACCTTCTACGTTTTTGAAGTCGGTTAGTAAACATCAAAATATCTTTAATAATTTAAATATTTTTTTTAAGTTAGATAGACACATAACATAACACGTCTATTTCTATTTATAGCATATATTAGGTAAAAAAGTTAAGGTTAAAGCTATTGGTGCCATTCTATCTCAAGGACCCGTAGGTTCCGACAAACCTGTGTGTTTTGCATCCCGAACCCTGAATGAAAGTGAGCTTAACTACAGCACCATAGAAAAAGAACTCCTTGCCATAGTTTGGGCCACCAAGTATTTCAGACCGTACTTGTTTGGTCGCAAATTTAAAGTATTAACAGACCATAAACCTCTTCAGTGGATGATGAACCTTAAAGAACCTAATTCGCGATTGACTAGATGGAGGTTGAAACTTAGTGAATACGATTTCAACGTTATCTATAAGAAAGGTAAATCTAATACGAATGCCGATGCTTTATCTCGGGTGAAGATTCACAACGAAGATACTAACACCTTAAATAAAATAATTAATTGATGAATTTTGTTCTTTGATTCCTAACCCATCAGAAAGCCCGATGCCAGCGAACTCATCCACTGCCACCGTACACACCAGTCACAAAAATCCCATACTAGAAGTCCCAATCACAGACGAACCCCTTAACAGATTTCATAGACAATTATGCTTTACGATAGTAGAAGATGTCAAACGCAAACCAGTAGTTACTAAGCCATTCGAAACTGACACGCGCGTAGCAGGCCAGATATCATCATCTAAGTTAGAAGAAGATGTAGTCAATGCCCTCAAAGAGTATGTAAACCCGAAAGTAAAGACCGGTATCCTAATAAATCCACCTCTTGCCATGTATTCCATCATACCAGTCATACAGGACAAATTTAAGAGTTCGTCTATGAACTTAGTGCTAGCTAAGATAGAATTAGAAAACGTTAAAGATTGTCTACGTCAGCAAGAGATAATTCAACACTACCATGACGGTAAAACTAATCACCGAGGAATTACCGAATGTTATTTGGCCCTTTCAAAAAAATATTACTGGCCCAAAATGAAAGACCAAATAACCAAATTCATCAACGAATGCATTATTTGCGGGCAAGCTAAATATGACCGGAGACCTATTAGACCCCAGTTTAATATTGTACCCCCGGCAACAAAACCATTCGAAATAGTCCATATGGATTTATTCACGGTTCACAATGAAAAGTATGTTACATTTATAGACTTTACAAAATACGGACAAGCATACCATCTCTGGGATAGCACGGGCATTAGTGTACTTCAATTATTATTACAATATTGTACCCACCATGGGGTTCCCTTAACTTTAGTGACTGACAACGGAACAGAATTCACTAATCAACTGTTCCTAGAATTCACACGCCTTCACAAGATAAACCACCATAGGGTTTTAACGCATTTGCCTAACGATAACGGTAATATTGAACGCTTCCATTCAACTCTCCTTGAACATATAAGAATATTAAAGTTTCGCATTGTGCTAATAATTTCACCAAAAAATCCCTAATAGTGAAAATATTCTAAAAAAATATTCCAAAAACAAAGTGCCAAAAGTGAACAGATAGTGCTCATTATCATTGTTCATATTCAAAATACCCTCTACTGGATAAAGTTTTGCGAGTAAAGTGCGGACGAAGACACGAGCTTCTGCTCGTTGAACAGTAAGACCAAGTTTTTCGACGAGTCTAATACGTGAGCTGTGGCTCTGTGGCTTTTGCCATACACTTCGGTGCATCGCGACGCGCGGCGATCCCTAGGAACTGCAAAACTTTTAGTAAGTTTTAAAAACATCTTTAGCGAATATTTGTCTTCAAGATGCCACTTAAAAGAACGACACAAGTATCGGCCAGTTCTGTACCTATTATGACGGAATCCGATGACAGTGCGTCGAATATGATATCTCGCTCCAAACGAACAACAAAACCACAACAAGAAGTACTGGATGCTATGGACAAAATCCATAGACGAGCACACCCAAAAATTAATATCCCTGCAAGAAATAGTTACAGAAATTAAAAATCAAAACGAGGAACTAAACAAGAGTGTTCAATAAATGTCTCAAAAATACGACGAAATAAAGGACAAGTTGCTGTCATTGGAAACGGAACGGAAGGAAAATCACATTTATATTAATCAGCTGGAAATCAAGCTAGAAGAACTTGAAAAAAATGCTCGTTCTGGAAGCTTGGAAGTGCGCAATATACCCAAAAAACCAGCTGAAACTAAAAGCGATCTTATAAAAGTGGTCGAAAGCTTAGGTAATTGCCTGAAATCACCTATTCCTCGGTCGGACATAAGAAACATTTTCCGTATTCATTCTAAAGGTCCGTCTAATAATACTATTATTGTTGAGTTATCCTCTGTACTTAAAAAGGAGGATTTAATGGGATCGCTGAAGGCATACAGGAAGGAACACGGGAAAACGCCAACGACAACAGAAATTAAAGTTGACGGCCCCTCTCAACCAGTATATATCTCGGAGAATCTTACTACCAAAGGAAAGCGCCTGTTTACACTGGCTCGAGATTTTAGTAAATCGAACGAGTACAAGTACTGCTGGACTTCTCATGGATGTGTCTATGTACGTAAAAAAGACGGTGACACCGCCATTCGAATCAACAATGAGGAAAGTTTAGCACATTTGTTGAAACAGTTGTGACTGTCTTCGGTTATGACTAGATTTTGTACGATCCCGATCAATAAGTGCCTGTTAATATCACTTAGTTGTGTGTTATCTTCTGTTGTTTCTTTCAATGTATGTTACCAGCTCGTTCTTTGCATAATTGTCAACCACTTTGATAAGATATTTCTCACAACTCGCCACTGCAGACACCCTTACTACATAATTCTCCTCACAACTCACCATATAACACAACCCTGCCCCACTTCAAATAAAACTACATCAAGTTATCGCTTGACTGGTCAGTCTAGCAGCCATAAGATTTCCTCCTACAAACTTACCCAACTGTCCAGACGTGTTTCGGAAGACAAGGTTTATCAAACGCCCGTGGCTGTTCTACGAGTTCCTACTTATAAAATTTAATTTTGATAGTATCGAAATAGGTAACGAAATTGAGTCTAGCGGTGATATCGAGTGTACTGTTGTAGATGACGCCTCCACCTGTAAATTACTTCTTAATTCCACAACATGCACATCTTCATTGACAATCCTTGCGGTGAATATTCGTAGTGTTAGGAAAAATTTTGATGCCCTAATGTTATTTCTCTCTAATATTGGCATTGATGTTGACTGCATAGTGCTGACTAAATGCTGGGTTGATAGTGACTCGACTATTAATCACATCGATAACTACACTGCGTTTCAAACCACACGCAGTATCAACCAGAACGATGGTGTCATAGTAAACGTCAGGGATTGCTTTGTAAACGTACAAGCTCAAGAGCCTGAAGTGACGGACGGTAACTGTCTTGTCATAAGCATAGACAAATTTACACTCATTGCCTCTTATAGACCACCATGCTACTCCAATCTGTCCAACTACATCTATGCTCTTAACGAACTTGCTCACTACCATTCACTCTGAAAACATAATTCTTGCTGGTGACATTAACATCAACATCCTTCCAGAAAGGACCACTGGCCATGCTGCCCAATACATCACTGTGCTGGCCGCCCATGGCCTTAGACAGGGGGTTGACAAGCCTACCAGACTAGACAACTGTCTTGATCATTTCATGGTCAAAACACAAAAGCACGTCAAACCCTACATATTCGACCCTCTTACTGATCATAGTCCTACATTACTTAAAAGACTCTAAGTTAGCAAAAAATACGACTGAGCACTATAAAGTAACTGTCAACTTTTAACAAATAGGGTCTGATTTGGACAACATCATTTGGGATTGTTTTTATGGCTCGCATAATGTTGATGAAATCACTGAGTTTCTTGTCAATACGCTGCGTCAAATAATCAGTAAGAATACTTCAGAGTCTATATTGTCAAAAAAAAAGAAACCCCTTAAGCCATGGATCACGGCTAGCATAGTGAGGTGTATACGGAAAAGGGACAAAATGCTTTCTGAACTTAAGAAATTCCCTTATGACGAGGATCTCCGAATTCAATACACTAGATATAGAAATACCTGCAACGACTTGACAAAAACTTTGAAGCGCTCTTACTACGAAACTCAATTAAACAAAAATGAGAACAACCTAAGAAGGACATGGAACGTTATTAAGGACATGTGCAACTTTAAGAAAGGCCCGAACAAACCAAATGCAGTGTGATTCTGTAAGACTTCATTCTAAACTTCGAATCTGAATCCGCTGTGAGTTTCTTGATTGGCATTCTTAAAACTCGGTTGATAATTCGAATCTACACTAGCGCTACTCTTGCGAGCGTGTTTGTTAATTGAACTAAATTGAACTCGAGATTTTGACAGATAAAGTATGAGATGACGTAAAAAGTGGCATTCTATAAGGTAATTCCCCCTTCACTTCGACGCTCACTTCGCACTCAAACCCGATTCAAAGTGTCAAATTATAAGCATCTATTTTAGGAGTGAAAATAGAAGAAATCATAGTTAAATAGTGGTTAAATAAAGTTTTTAAAGTGAATAAGTGCCTACCTACTTAATCGATAACGATGGCAAAAATGTTTTTGTTTAAGTCCTTATTAGAAGAAGCTCATGCTTTGGATAAACTAGAAAAACGTCGACAATCTACCAAAATTCGAAGTTTATCTTTATTAAACCCTTCGCCATGCCAGCGTTTCTTTCCATAAACTCTACCAGAGTTTCAACCTGAGCCGATGATGGGTGAGAGGAACGTGTCTCATTTGGACTGAAACATTATTGTTGGATTAGAAAACAAAATAAACACTTCTTTAATTAAAATTAATTTTGAACTTTACAACAAGAAATATAAACTTACTTCATGATTATTTTACAATTATTATCGGCACTGAACGATCAAAAAACAAATAAAACGTACAAACAAATGCAACGCACTAATGAAAATATTGTCCACAGATTAATAATGATATCGGCTGTCAGTCATTTTTTTTCGTACATTTACGGCATGAATTTAGAGTTTTCTGTTTATTTTTTACTTATTAGCTGCCTCAAATTCTGCAAGAAATTTTAATTTAAATATCTTATTAGCTAAAATTCTGTGTCAAAAACTGGTAAAATAAAAAACCGATAAATCTCGACTTACATTTTGTTGAGTGTGGTAGTCACTAGTACAGTATTGGTCGCTTTGGAGCTCACTTCACTTCGCAAGTGTCTATGTGATGCTTACAGAATGCAAAATCAAGGTCATTTTGAACCTTATGCGAAGTGAGAGCGAATAGTGACGTGAAATGCGAGTTGTTGTCTGAATTTTACAGAATCGACGTGCTGAGCTTCTTCAGACTCAATCTAACCCTAGCAGACTCCCTCAATGAAGTAAATAGATACTTCACTTCTATTGGGAAGGATCTGGCAAATACAATTTTGAGAAAGCTCAGACAGGAAGAGGGCACTCTGGCAACGAAAGCACGGAAATCGAAAGGCTTCCTTCATTCGATGGCTCTGTCTCCTACGGACGAGGGCGAAGTTATCCAGGTCATAGCTGGCCTTAAGAATGACAGTGCCCCTGGTTTAGATAATATTCCCGCTAACATCCTAAAAAAATTCAAATGCAAATTAGCTTCACCAATAAACCATCTCTGTAATGTTAGTTTCTCCCACGGTGGTTTTCCCGCGACATTTAAAAAAGCTGCCGTTTTTCCCATCTTTAAGGCTGGAGATAAAACACTTGTTAGCAACTACCGGCCCATATCTTTACTCAGTACACTGTCCAAAATTCTGGAGAAACTTGCAAACAAGAGACTGGTTAGATACCTGGAGTTAAATAACATCCTATCATCTAACCAGTTCGGCTTTAGAGCCAATCGGTCCACCAATGACGCTATTCTGAAGCTCACCAAAAACATCACTAATCACATAGATAAAGGAGAAAAATGTGTTGGTATTTTCCTTGATCTACAGAAGGCATTCGACACAGTTTCGATCCCTATTTTAGTCAGCAGATTGGACAATATCGGCATTAGAGGAGTACCCCAGGACTTGTTATTGAGTTACCTTTCGGGAAGAAGTCAATGCGTTCGGCTCGATGGCAAAATCAAAATCAAAATCAAGGTATTTATTTCAAGTAAACTTTAGAAGTACTTTTGAATTGTCAAACAAAAAATTAATAAAAAGATGACTCTTGTTGCAAATTCGCAAGCGTCTGTAGGTCTCAATGGAGAAGAATTTGCAAGAAACTCCCCGGACACTCCTTTCCATCAGTTTTAATTACAAGTTTTTGGTTACATCATTCTTGTTGAAAAAATACATATATGTGAGAACGATGTAAAAAGACGTGTACGTAAGAGCGTCTAGAGTAACAAATAATTAAAAAAAAGCACTTTAACAGGCCGAGACAGCTAAGTTATGACCAATCCCAACTGATGGCGCCCGTTCACGAACATGACGCATGGATCGGCACCACTCAGCTCAACCATCATGAAGGGAACCGAATGATCCAACACATGTGCCACCATCAGAGAGAAATTAGAGAGAGCATGACACACTCAACTGCCAGGGCACACAGAAGTCAACGAACGACACATAGGTACAGTGAATGGAAGATTTATCTACAGTCGGAACATAGTACTCACACATTTGCTGTGCAATTATATAATACTAAAAGAAATTGAGTTTATACAATACAAAAAATTTCATACAGTCTTCAGCAGGTCCAACAATACTTCGATACTTTTCTGCCCATCACTAATTGTTCTTGCGCCCTAGTGGCTGCGGAGCAGGACCAGCATTGAGCCAAGCATTTTTATCAGCGATGTAATCCCCCAACTTATAATATGCTTGCCTACATAGTGTGCGTTTTATACAAGTCTTAAATTTCGTCTCATTTAGTTGTAGAATGTGGGGAGGAATTTTATTGTAACATTTTATACAGTACCCCATAAAAGATGATGCTACTTTAGCCAGCCTGAAACCTGGTTGAATTAGTTGGTCCCTATTTCTAGTAACATAATTATGTCTGTCGCCGTTTTTACTAAAAAGATGTAAATTCTTTCTAACATACATGATGTTTTCATAAATATATTGACAAGGTACCGTCATGATGTTAATGTTCTTAAACAGTTCCCTTAGAGAATCGCGCCGGCGAAGATTGTATATCGCTCTGATGGCTCGTTTTTGCAGAATAAAAATTGACTCAATGTCTGCAGCCCTTCCCCATAGTAAGATACCGTAAGACATTATACTATGAAAATAACTAAAATAGACTAATCTTGCGGTATCGACATCAGTAAACTGACGTATTTTTCTAACAGCATAAGCTGCCGAGCTTAGCCGCCCCGCAAGTGATATTAAATGAGGCCCCCATTGCAACCTCGAGTCTAGCGTGATCCCCAGAAAAACCGTTTTATCGACGAATTCTAGCTTCTCCTTGTTTAATAAAATGTCACAATCATTATTTTTGACATTCGGCAAGACAAATTTTATGCACTTAGTCTTTTTAGCATTTAAAACTAGATTATTAGCTGTGAACCAATTTTGAACCTGTCGCAAGACGGTATTTACATCTTCAACGTTACTCGTACGTCTATTTATCTTAAAAATCAACGAAGTGTCATCAGCAAATAACACCATGTTTAGATTGTTTTTCAATAGATGAGGTAAATCGTTAATGTAGACTAGAAACAAGAAAGGACCCAAAATTGAACCCTGGGGTACCCCCATTTTCACGGTTAACCCGGACGAATTGACACCGTTTATTTGAACTAATTGCTGTCTATCATTTAAATAAGATTTAACTAAACTCAACGCTGATTGGCCTAGCCCGTAATGCTCAAGTTTCAAAAGTAATGTTTCATGATTAACGCAATCAAATGCTTTCGACAGGTCGCAGAAAACCCCTATGGCATCTTGTGCCTCTTCCCACGCTTCAAAGATATGTTTTAATAAGGTGACACAAGCGTCAGTCGTACAACGTCCTTTGGTAAAACCATACTGTTTATCGTGTAGGATGTTATTCGTATTAAAATGAATGAGCATCTGATTTAGCATTATCTTTTCAAATATCTTGCTGAAAACCGGCAGCACCGATACTGGTCTATAATTATTTGTGTCTTTACTGTTCCCGGATTTAAAAAGTGGTATAACCTTACTATGTTTCATTAGATCCGGAAAGACTCCTTGATCTACACACAAATTAAAAATTAAAGCTAAGTACGGCGCTATAGTCTGAATAATGGAGGTAAAAACTTTGATGGACATTCCCCATAGATCTTCGGTCAATTTGATCTTGATTTGCTTAAAAGCTTTTATTACTGTTATTGGGTTTACATGTGAAAAGTTAAATTCTGTCGGGCAGGCTGAAACGTTTGCGTTTAATAAACCAGAAGCAAGTGAGGGCGAAGAATTTAGGGTTTCAGTAGTTTTAATTGGGATGCTGGTAAAGAAATCCACAAATTCTTGAGCAACTTTTTTGTTATCTCTAATAAGTCCATTTGTAGCATGACTAGTGATGACGCTATCTGTACTTACGGAGTGCCCCAGGGAAGTACAATTGCCCCCACACTATTCCTGGTGTACATAAATGAGCTTTGTGATGCGACAATTGACAAAGCAGAAGTCATGATGTTTGCTGATGACACGGTTCTATTGTTACATGAAAGGTCGTGGACTGGCCTGGAGGCCGTCTGTGAGGTGGGTCTTTCCCGAGTAACAGCGTGGCTTGAGGACGGTTTCAGTTATGAGGAAATAGAAAACCTAATTGGAAGCGTAACTTGAATTTCCAATCACATACACTACACAACACACTATACACGGTAACATTATACACTACTCACTAAACACCCACTCACCTCCCACACCCACACCCCTCACATATACTCGGGGTGAGTGGCACACTCTGCCCTGTTAATTTAAATGCAATGTTTCATTCTACTTTTATACAATGTTAATTATTTTTATCTAGGCAATGTAAATTATGTAATGTATTAAATTCTAATAATTCTAATTTATGCAAAGTCAAATTTTAATTTATTTAATGTTAATCTTAATAATTTTTTTTAATCAATGTTTTAATTTTAAGGATATCAATTTGCCGTTTTAATTTTAGTTTGTATACCTAATAATGTGTGCATGCTATAACTCTCATATTATTATTATTTTATTTTTCTTTTTTTATGTTTTCTTTCTATCTTGCTCCATTTGTATAATATTCCCTGTTTTTGGAGAGGTCTTGTGATACAGGACTTCCTAGTACAAGAGCCAGGGCTGCACTGATAATTGTTTAATAAAGTGAGTTAATAAATAAATAAATAACATGTTTGCTATATATTCAGGAACCATAATGTTCAAGAATTCGAAATTTTGTTTACATATTTGTATTTACTTCAAAAACTATTCTGTCCTAATATCGTGTATACTTATTTTGCACGTAATAATGTCATATGCCCTAAGTATTGTATTATATAATGTACGAAAATGCCATCAAATTTCTACAGATCAATAACAATAAGTTAGTGAATTTAAAAATCACATCAGTCGTTTCATTTGAGGCGATGATAGCTCAGTGGTAGTGACGTCGGATACCGAGACGAAGGTTGCGGGTTCGAATCCTACAATGAGCTTGAGCTTTCGGTGAAGGAAAACATCGTGAGGAAACCATAGCACGGTGGTAGGGTACTTTGTAGTACCCGCCTGGCTGGCAACCACCCTCAAGTTGAAAATCTGTCGCCAAGCACCTTCCGGTGTGTTCCGACAGCAGCACTTGAGAGCCAGTTCCCTTCTAGGCTTTGTGTGCTTACCACCATCGGCCACATCATCACTGACCACGGTGAGATTGTGGTCAAACACAGGCCTACACATAGTAAAAAAAAAAAAAAAAATGTCTCAACAAAGAATGGATGTCTAAGCATAATAGCGTTCTTATACAATTAGTCGAAAATCTAAGTAAAATCAATAGCACCATAGAGTTATTGTTAAATAACACTCATACAACAGGTAACTTAATAGCCTATGCAAAGTTTAGTCAGCTCATATCTATTATAAGTCAAAATGTAGAAGACTTAAGCTTAGAATTAGAATAGAAAATATGTTAGCGTTTATACACGCATCAAGTACTGTTCATTATATGATAGATGTAGAT
This sequence comes from Anorthoa munda, assembly GCA_945859665.1. Classification (NCBI taxonomy): domain Eukaryota; kingdom Metazoa; phylum Arthropoda; class Insecta; order Lepidoptera; family Noctuidae; genus Anorthoa; species Anorthoa munda. The sequence goes on from OX243898.1 coordinate 36,012,343, forward strand.
ACACTTAGATCTATGGTAAATAGGTTAGAAAAAAAATACAGTAATAACGAGATATTAATTAAGTCTGGAGCTCAGAGAATATTACGACATTATCCAGCCCGGATCATATTTTAATGAAAAACAGATAGTTATAATTTTCAGATTTCCTATAATTTCCAAAGTCGTTTATGATTTTTATAAGTTATCTATACTACCCAACAAAAACCGTCAAGCCCTTATCCCTACCTATCCTTTTATAGCAACTAATGGGGACTCTTTCGTGTACATAGAAGCAGAATGCTCGAAGTCTAGTAACTGGTATCTCTGTGAAAAGGAAATAACCCATCAAATACGAACAAAAAAAGACTGCATACAAGAACTTATCACTAATCAAGCCCTCAAGAGTTCCTACCAATTCAGTACAGTATTTCTGGAAAAAGAAGCGATGGAAAAGCTAGATGACCAGCATTACGTCCTATCGTTTCCAAAACCAACGAAAGTGCAATCAGTCTGTGGGAGAGAAGACTTCAATTTGCTACAGGGCTACCTCGCTACTATACCTGTCAACTGTTATCCCCGCACAAAGGAATTAACTATAATCAACGACAACGACGTAATACAAGGGCAACCTTTGAAATTAATTAACATTCCCTACGACACGGAGACACCGGGCGCTGCATTAACCCAATTTCATCTTAGTTCAATCGACTTAGGACGACTACACAGCATACAGAACCAAGTCATGACGAGCCAGCCGATACAACTCAACCAGCTGCAATCAGATGTCATATACCATACGACCATACCCTTCTACATCGCATTATTAGGTGCAGGCGCACTTATCACAGCCATACTGGGATATCGCAACAAATGGTTTTGCAAACGCTCCGAAACGCCCAACAGCAAGGGACATACTTACGAGGAACCTGACAAAGGAGGAGAGGATCGCGCGCCCAGAAGACAAGTTCCAGCAACATTTTCTCTCAAAGTTCTCAAATAGTTGCTGATCTGCGGGTGGAGATGTTACACGCAGCTGCATAAGGGGAATCGCCAACTCAGCACTCAACACTTTTTTATAGAACCATACGCTGCAAATTTAACGAACGACGGAAACGGCGAGCTGAGGTAGCACTTTGTGACGCACGGACCTAGTTTAGCCAATTATTGTAACTCTGTAAAATTCCATTCCATATTCATACTTCGAATAGGCACTTAGACTAATTTTAGCGATAATTAATGTAATTCTTTTATTTTAAAATAAATTAAGTAAATTCATTTTTGTTTTTTTTTTAAATCCTCCGATTGCAGCCAACGTAATTAGCTACTATAGAAATCATTATTATTAAGGATGTTATGATTTTATTTTTGTTTATTTTAACATGGTTCATAAGCATATATTTGTCGGGTTTGGTTCAGACATCAGGACTGAAACTCAGATATGGCAATACACAAATTTATTTTAGTTGAACAATCAGTTAAATTAACCTAAAAAATATATATTTAATTCAATTAATTAATAATGGCAGTGAAGGCGGTCACATAGGGCAGTACTGGCTGTCAAGGACAGCGTTCCGTGCACCCACCGCAATAAGCATAGTACTACTTGTCGGAGACAATGTTCCACATCCAATTACTGGGCAGTACTGACTGTTGAGAGACAGTGGTCCGTGCACCAAGACGCATACGTTCGAAATGCGTACCGCCTCTCTCCTCGTTGGAAGTCACGGAGCTAAGCTCCCTGCCCGCAGAGGCCGTACTGGCCATACGTCACTATGGTGTTCCAATGAACCTAACATCGCGTGAGTGCGGATAAAGCGCCTAGTCGCTTTGCCTTAGCAAATCCGCACTCACTGTATTGGTAGCTTGTTGTGTGTATCTGTAGGCGAGCCGCGGCGGGCGTTCTGAACGCACCGCCGCTTCTTCACGGCACCCTGGCGGTCAACCCCACGCGAATAGTGCAGCTCCTTAGCCCGTGGGGGAGGTAAACGTCACATTATTTTACTCGATTTAATTGCAAGTCTTTTAAGCCAAATGACAGATAGTAAATGATTTGTCCAAGATGCGTCCGGTGCACGTTCCACTAGCGCCATGCAGCCTCTCACAGCAGCTAAATCATATGGCTGCCGTCATATTTACTACCTGTTTTACATAGCTAACAACGTTATTTAAGTAATTTTTCAATGGCATTTGTACAAAATTTTTATTGTGCCAAGTACATTTTATAAGTTGGTCGACTATTACTCGTAAACTTGTAAAGCCTGTTATGATTTTATTTTTACATGGTTCATAAGCATATATTTACTCTGTTTTACACAGCTAAAAACGTTACTTAAGTAATTTTTCAATGGCATTTGTACAATATTTTTACTGTTTCAAGTACATTTTCATGAGTCTGTCTGTCTGTCGCCAGGCTGTATCTCATGAACTGTGATAGCTAGACAGTTGAAATTTTCACAGATGTTCTGTTGCCGCTATAACAACAAATATTAAAAACAGAATAAAATAAATATTTTAGTGGGGCTTCCATACAATAAACTTATTTTTCTTACGTTTTGTGCGATAATGGTACGTAACCCTTCGTGCGCGAAACCGACTCGCACTTGACCGGTTTTAATGTCTAGTTTTTTGTTTATGGAGCTATTTAAAAAAATTGGTTTCAAATAAAGGGTATAGGCGTAGAACCATTTTATCTGTTTAAATTATGTAAATCGTTACTGATATAACCTTTTTTTGAAAGACCATATTTACACTTTTTTTTATATCAGTTTTAAATATTGGAATACATTGGTAGACAGGTGTTAACGACTTTTATTTTTTGTTATATATTAAAAACGAAGAAACAAAAATAGGAACACAGACTTCTGAAATTGAAGTTGTTTTTCACTTTGTAGTGTTTTTTTTTGGTAGCCAGTTGTTCAAGAAAATTTCAAGTGCAAATCGATCGAATTGCATCATATTGCGTCCATGTGATCGCACTTGCAATTTCGCTTAGTAAAAATCTACTTTCTACACTTCCGTATAAAAACGTTACAAACCGTCGCAGTACCTACGTCTGTTACGTGAATGTGCGACAAACAGGCCGTTAAGATAACGCCACACGTCGCGGGACATCGCATGAATCTGCCTAAACACAGCCACATCTAACTATGACGTAAAGCTTTAGACACACTGAAGCTGCCGTCTTTTGAAGTCGGAATAATTGACTAGCTTTTGTCCCCCGGCTTCGCTCCCGTGGCCCGCGCCATGCAATTCTTCATAATTGTTTTATACCTATGACTGTCAGTGATAATGTAGCTTTCTATCAGTAAAAGAATAATATTTCTCTTCGGTCTAGTGATCGCGAAGTTTTTAATAGGTTTGCACTCCGAGCATAGCCCTCTCCATTGCCCTTTGGGTGACTGTTAGCTTTCTGATGAGGCCTATTGTGAGCGACCACGTCTCAGAGCCATAGGTCATAACACACTGGTCACAGACTTTCGCCTTGAGACACTGTGGTAAGTTGGACGAGAAGACACTGCGCAACTTCCCGATCGCTGGCCAGCCGAGTCAGATTCAACGGTTGACCTCTTTCTCGAAGTTCTCTTCTCCTGGGATAAAGGATCCAGTTGGCTCTACCCAACTGGATCGTTTGTCCCAGGTAGACATATTTTATGTATGTCTGAACATATTTAGTCATTCCTAATCTTAAGGTGACAGAAACCATCTGCAAGATATCAAGACATTGTCAACACGCATATATTCGTATGCAACAAAACAAATAGAAATCTGTAGCACAATCCAGTGTGATTGCACAATGGATTCACTTCAATCTGGATTGAGAGCCAGTATATGCACATTGAAATATTGTTTTCCAGTAGCCGCCACTTCTGTTGCAATATCAATCAAATCACATAACATAACAAAACATCAAGCCATACCAAGCGATGGGATGGACAGAGAGAGGTATTATACAAGGCGTGGGTAAATAGTGTGGTATTACTAAATAAACGCTGTTTCTAAAAAAGGGTCATTTTACTCATCATTATGAATAACTTTTATTATGAGAGCAACTCTGATATCGCGAAAAAAAAACGACTGTTCAAAAAATTACCGCTTTTCAGGAATTGTTTTGTTCCTGTTTACCTTGTCCTCTTGTAGAGCATCCTGAATACCTTGTACCATGTTAGGGCACCATGTATACCTTGTTAGGTTTGCGCGACTTTACACCCTGTGCCACATACCTCCATGCATTTGATAGATAGGAACATGGTACTCACATTACGTTATTATACATTTTGCAGCCTTAGGTTTGCTATAATGTTTAGTAGTCGCATTTGCACCAATTAATACTGCCTTATTCTAAATCATTTCAGCTGTTTTCATTTAAAAACGATTCATCATCATCATATCAGCCGAAAGACGTCCACTGCTGGACATAGGCCTCCCCCAAGCGTCGCCACATTGACCGGTTCCGTGCGTCTCGCAACCAGCGGATCCCCGCAACCTTCACCAGGTCATCGGTCCACCTAGTGGGAGGCCTTCCAACGCAACGTCTTCCGGTTCGCGGTTGCCACTCCAGAACCTTTCTGCCCCATCGGCCATCCGTTCTGCGAGCAATGTGCCCTGCCCACTGCCACTTGAGTTTGGCAATTCTTCGGGCTATGTCGGTAACCTTGGTTCTCTTGCGGATCTCTACATTTCTGATTCGATCACGCAAGGAAACTCCGAGCATAGCCCTCTCCATTGCCCTTTGAGTGACTGTAAGCTTTCTGATGAGGCCCATTGTAAGCGACCACGTCTCAGAGCCATATGTCATCACTGGCAACACACACTGGTCATAGACTTTCGTCTTGAGACACTGTGGTAAGTAAAAACGATTATTTTCATAAAAATACATTTTCTCTATTGTTTCGATGTGTTATAAATAGAATCGCAACATCAGGAAGGTCGGTTTAGTAGATAATTCCCAAAGGGTTAAAAAGTTGTAAAGGAGATTTTCATCGATAGCTTTATTAGGTCCCATGTAATAATAAGCTGCTACTGAGAATTCCTAAGAACACTAACCGAACTGGGAAAAAACCTATTCTACATTCCATCCTCGACAGTCGATTTGATAACCTCTGCGTCAAGGAGACCATCCTTAAATTAGGTACCTACTTTTTATTTTTCATTAAATACGGAATCTACGTAAAAACGCTGCGTGCTTTTGTCATAATTATTTCTTCCCTTTAAAAATGAAAATTCTCAATGCACTGCTCTAAGTACACCCAGCAAAATGTATTTTTTTAGCTCGTAACTTACTCGGCCGATAAAAAGTCAGTCCTAATAAAAAGGAAGTCGTTCCCGCCGGTGTGCGTGTGTGTAGTGCTTTAGAACAAACTCATTCTTTCTCATAAATATCGTCTTATGTTCGTGATACGAGCTCCCAGACTATTCGTTTTTTACAAGACAAATGGCGCGCTCTATTACCTAAGATATCGATATTCGGTACTAGAGATGTCTTTTGTTGATATGTCGATATTTGTGGCGACTAATGTTTGTTTATGGTGTCATTTGTAAGTAAGGGTTGGATGAATTTATTTGTTGTGGATCTATTCTTTAAAGGATCATTGTTTTCTGTAACAAAATAGTCATTACAAGAGAAGATTCTAACACAAAATAAATAAAAAAAAAGGAAGAAACCTCCTTCAGGGTCAGTTGTGACATAATACATAAAAACCAGAAAAAAGTGAGTTAGATCAAGAAAGATCCCTAGTTTTGTCTGATCTACGCGGTGCGCCCTCTTTGCCATCCCGTTTACCGGTTGAATGCCGTAATTTTTGAAACAATTATGTCTCGCGCGGATCAACGTTTTAGGCACTTAAGGGGTTAAACAATGAGACAAACTTGGGGTCATCTCGGCGAGCTAATTAATTGACAAAAAAGCTTTTTAACAAAAAAATTAATCCGACTTCTAAAACAAAAGACTACAAAGCGAAAAATAACTTTAATTTCTTCGAAAAAAAAAATTTTTCTCTCTTTGTAGTGTCAGTGTCGGTGTCTTTGTTTTTTTCTCTGTATTTCGTTTATATTAGAAACAGACTTCGTAAAAAAAAAAAAACACTTTTTAGTGGTAAGTAAATAATGGACCAGTTCTATAGTAAGGTACCTATAATGCCTACAGTGATGCCAGAATAGATTACCCGAATAATATGTAACTTGAACATAACCGGTGGGATGAGAGTGTACCAGGGTGAACTGTACACATTTGCGTACCCGTTTAGAGCATACTGGCGTGATGGTATGTTATGAAATGGTGTAAACAATAAACAGACATGCGAGTGCAGCAATCCCGAAAGATTTGCCGTCATTTATTTCCAAAGTTCTGTTTTAGAATAAACTTCTTTCAAACAAAAAAAATCGTTTATTTAGGACGGAGTTATGCGCGAACATATATTAAAAAAAAAACTGAATTGAGAACCTTCTCCTTTTTGGGAAGTCGGTAAAAAAATAAAACAAAATCATTAATTTGCATAAATAAAATAAAATAAAAATCAAATAGCCTTTATTGCTGAACTTATTTTTACAATGATATTTCTTACAAATATGTTTACTTTATACAGTTTTTTTTTTTACATAAATTAGGAATCGGTAAACGGTCGTTTCTACGTTGCAGCTTGTCTTTCGACATAGGCCTCCTCTAAAGATTTCCACTCTATTCTATCTTTCGCTATGCGAGTCCATATTGGACCTGCTATTTTTCTGATTTCGTCTTCCCATCTTCTAGTTTGTCTGTTTCTATTTCTTTTGCTATCTCGAGGTTGCCATTCAGTTATTAGTCTCGTCCATTTTTCCCTCTTCTCTCTTATCATATGCCCAGCCCATCTCCACTTTGAGCACCTGTATGTTGTGTATGCATTCTTAAATTTTGTTTTGCTTTTGATACATTTTAGTTTAACTTGTCTTTTCTTTTAACTCTTATTGTGCTTCTCTCCATTCCATTCTGGCAAATTTTTATTTTTCTTGCCAGTTCTTCTGTCAATGCCCAAGTTTGGCACCCATATAGTAAGCATGGTAGGATACACATATTGTATACTCTCCTCTTGTTCCTCACAGACATATCTTTCTTCTTCATGACTTCACTGAGTGACCAATATCTCTTTCAAGTATTAGCTATTCTTCTTTCTATTTCTTTTTGCATACATTCCTCAGTAGATATTAACTGTCCCGAATACACATACTTCCTTACATACTCTATTTCTTCATTATTTACTGTTATGGGCTCTGTTTGTGAGGAGTTTGACATTACTTTTGTTTTCGTTAGGTTCATTGACAGGCCTGCCTTCTCGCTCTCTTTCGCTAATTATTGCAACATTGTCTCTAGGGTTTTCGGGTTTTTCGAAAATAAGATTAGGTCGTCTGCAAAGCGTAGGTGACTCAGATTTTCGCCATTAATATTTATTCCTTTATTCGTCCAATCCAGATTTCTGAATATCATTTCCAGGACAGCTGAGAATATTATTGGTGAGATTGGGTCTCCCTGGCGTACCAGAAATTCTTCTCCTATAGATTCTAGCTTTACTTGTGCGGTACTTTTTGTGTATACGTTTTTCAGTATTCGTATTTATTTTGCATGTACGCCTTGTCTTTCCAGTGCGTCCCAGATAAATTGATGTTCAAGTGTGTCGAAAACCTTGTTGAAATCCACAAACCCTATATAGTAATTTTTTTTATATTCTTTACACTTTTGGAGTATATGTCTAAGGGCGTGGATGTAGTCTATTGTTGAAAAATTTCTACGGAATCCAGCTTGTTCTTTGGGTTGGTTTTCTTCGAGTGTGTTTAGGATTATAGATAATATTATTTTCGAAAACACCTTGTAAATATTGGACATTAAACTGATTGGTCTGTAATTTGATATATCTCCTTTGTCACCCTTTTTATGAAGTATTTAGTATAATTGTAGATTTTCTCCAATCCTCTGGAATCTTTTCCGTATTGATAATTTCATCAAATATATCTGTAAGTTTTGGAGCGATTACTGGTAACGTTGCTTTTAATAGTTCGTTTGTAACAAGATCAGATCCAGGAGCTTTATCGAGTTTTTGTGTATTTTTTTGCTTTTATGGTTTCTTCCTTTATTATTTCCGGTATTCATCGGTTGTTTCGTCGTTTTCTTTTATAGTTTCTTTCTCTTTTTGACTTTGGTATAGGTTTCGGTAGAATTTTGTAGAGATTTTTAATGTTTTTCTGGTTACTGTTTTAGTTGATTTAGTAAAAGCTTGTACTTTTCTTGTATTGGTGGATATTCTTTCTTCTCCAATTCCACGGCATCTAGAGGTTTTTGAAGATTTATTTATCAGGAACAATTTACATTGTGTTTGATACAACATTACTTAACATTACATTACATTCATCATTATTAATAATATACATAAAATTAAAAAAATTAAAAGAAATAAAACATAACCAACTAAAAACAATTACAATAAATACCTTTTTTACATAGATTTCAATATTATTTCTAAATTACAATTATTCTATTGAGTACAAGTTTCTATGCAACAGAAATGCTTTTAGCTTAGCCTTATAAGAGCTAGTGTATATCAAATTTTTTAAATCCGCCGGCAATCTATTAATATTTTTTACAGCTTGGTAATGAGGGCTATGCTTGACAATGTTGAAATTAGGTACAATTTTATTTTAAAAATCCTTTCTACGAGTGTTTTCCCTGTCTATTCTTTCTTCCCCAGATTCGCATTCATGGACATATTTTTTAAAATTAACTAACAACACAAGTATGTATAAGCTGGGCAACGTTAGTATATGTAAATGCTGAAAATGAGATCGACAGCTTTCTCTTTGTGTAATTCTGACAATTGTACGTATTGCTCTTTTTTGAAGAATGAAGGCTCGCTGAGAATTATAACTGTAACTTTTCTCCCAGAACTGTATACTGTATCGAAGTCTGGATTCGACAAGAGCATAAAATACCATCTTTAACTGTTTCGTATCTATGACGTCTCTTAATTTTCTCAACGCATAACACGCAGATGATATAGTAGAGTCAATGTGTGCTAGTTCTTTTTTCCAATTAAGTAAATCATCTAAATGGATACCTAGAAATTTGACTTCCCTCACTAATTCTACCTTTCCATTGTTAAGTGTTATGTCCAAATTCTCTTTATCGCCTGCAGTGGTTCGAAACAACATGATGTTCATTTTTTTTATATTTATTATTAATCTATTAGTATTGAACCAAAACTGAAATGCTGCCAACGTAGTATAGACCTTATCTGTCAGTTCACTAATATTTTTCGCCCCAACTACAGCGTTAGTGTCATCGGCAAAGACTACGAGATTAATGTCTGGTCATTTTTTTTTAATATAGTTTATCAAATCGTTAGTAAAAACAATAAACAGAATGGGACCCAATATGGAACCTTGAGGTACGCCAGTGATAATATTAATCATGGATGATTGGTATGTTTTCCGTTGCCCATTCAGTTCTACAGTGCTGGATTTTACGTACATTTTCCTATTTCTTAAATACGATGTAAATAATTGCAGAGCACTGCCTCTAATACCATAATAATTTAGTTTAGCAATAAGTAGATTGTGATCAATCGTATCAAATGCGGACGACAAATCTAGAAAAATACCTGCAACCTTTAATTTCTGATTTATTTTGCTAATCACATCATCTAAAAGCTTATAAATAGCATCTCCAGTGCCAATTCCTTTCTGGTAACCGAACTGTCTTTCATGTAGAACTTTATTTAAATGAAGATGAGTCAATAGTCGAGATTTCAATATTTTTTCAAAGATTTTTGATAGTGTGGGTAGAAGCGAAATTGGTTTGTAATTTTTAGGGTCCTTTTTTGAATCCTTTTTATGAACTGGCACCACCTTTGCAATTTTCAATTGTTCCGGAAAAATACCCTGCTCAAGACAGTTGTTAAAGAATGTAGATAGTGGCCCAGCCAATATTTTTCTGTGCTCTTTAATAATAGCAATAGGGATTTCGTCATATCCACTGGAGTGCTTGTTAGTCATGGATTTAATTATTTGTGTTATTTCTTTGGGTGTAGAAGGCGTAAGTGACATATCATTTATAACCCTTACACAACTTTGTTGAAGAAGCAATAGAGTTTCTTTCGTTTCAGTTTCAGATGAATCAGAACTATGGTTGAACTGTTTTGCTAATATATTAGCCACGGCAGTTGGCGAGTCTATAATTTTATCTTCAAGTTTTAATAAAAGTGGTTCTTGTTGCACTTTTTTTACCCTGTTTGTGCTGTTATTAATTACTTTCCAAACTTCTTTACTTACATTTTTAGTGTTATCAATTTTCTCTATGATCGCAATTTTTTTGGCTTTGGTCAGGACTTTTCTATATATTCGAATATATTTATTTTTATAATTGAGTACACGTTTATGAAGATGATTACCAGTATTTGTGCATAAAACTCTTTTCATTTTACTAGACGTTTTTACTCCCTTAGTTACCCACTTTAACTGTTGTCCCCTTTTCAAATGAATTATTTTTATTTCCCATTTTTTGTAACTTTTCCGAAAAGTAGGTACTATTAATTTTTTTTTAAAAAGAATTAATTCCCATTGCGTTTCAATTTTAATGTAACAGACTGTCCTTAAAAGATAAACTATTTCTACAATTAAAGATTCTTTTATTAATGACTAAATAATGATTATTTTTATTTACTAACATATTTTCTAGTAAAAATTCACCCAATTGTGGTCCATGTCCGTCCCCTAAAGCATTGTGGTCAATTACACTTCTTAATACCTGCTCTTCTTGTAAGTTCGTTATGATATTGTATAAGCAGCAATACAAGTTGTTACGAATAAAAGTGGGGCTATCAAAAAGACATCTAAAATTGTAACATGCCAGCAAACTCAAAAACTCAGTACGTTTTTTGTTTTCCTGAAACAAGTCGACATTATAATCTCCGCAAATAAAGTATTTCTTATTGAATATAAACTCAAGCAATAGTTCCATTTTCTTCATAAAAACAATAAAATTTCTATCATTAGTGTAACGATACACACAACATACATACACTCCAGTTGTGGTATCCTTTATGCAACATACCTCAAAACTCTCTTCGACGTACAGTCTATCAATTGCTATCACATTCTCTACTTTCCTATCTGCTTGAGCTAAAATTAAGCTCCCTCCTCGCTTTTTATTATTACGTGTATACTAATTTGTAACCATCTAAGTTGAAAGAAGATACAGACACACTATTTAAGAAATGCTCAGTCAAGCATAATTAGTCTATCTTTTGCCCAAGAGTTTGTAGATAGGCTTCTAATTCGTTTATCTTGTTACAAATACCACATATATTCTGGTGAAAAATTATTAAATTTGTACAATTCATTGGGTCAGTATTAACATCGTTACTACATTTTACATATTTATCATTGTTACTATACACGAAAAAAATCTGTTTGTAGAGTTAAGTCGTTGGTTATTGTCGCCGCATTAACATCATCAGTCTGAACCCCAACATTTTCGACAAATTTAGTTTATACACTAGCATTCTTTGTAGATTTTTGCTTACACCGACTAAATAGATTTTCAGTATAAGTCTGATAATTGTTTTTATAATTTATATTTAGAATCTGTCTATGTATTAATCTACAAGCATGCAATTTATTTACGTAAGGCATGTAAACATCACAATGTAACGATAGAAAGGTAGAATTTGTACAATTACCGCACACAAACTTTTTGCAGTTTATTTACACTATTTACATTCAGAGAGTTATGCTTCTAAATTTGACCTACCAAAACATTCGTGGATTTTAATTGACATAAAGTATAATATAAATAACTTTGGATGTTCATAGGATTGTTGTCATTTGAGCCAGCTAGTATTATAACAAAATCGGTTTTACTAAAATTTTTACACATACTTGCACATGATTTCAAAACTTGTTCAGTAGTTGCATTTTGCTTAATAAATGAGGTCACGATGAACTTTGATCCCAAATAGTACTGCAGGATTTTACGAACACCATATCCAGTTTGATCAGCGAAGATCATGACTCTTTGAGTAGCTTCTTTTTGCGAATGAGTTTGTGAGTTAATGGTCGACTGCTGATTTTCAGCAGGAGTACATTCAACATTAGAATCTGTCCTCGATGTGGGAATAGTCTCATCAACATATTGCGAATCACGAATTGAGCTGACCGGAAGTGTGAATGAACTATAGATGACATCTTTCGGCGACTTTGCCTACAAGTTTTCCTCAATTATACGTCCAGATAAGGCTGAATTAAATGAATTGTCGCAGCTATCGGTAGCATTCTGTACCAGTTCGACAGTATTAGGTGGATAGGATGTAACTTTAGGAGAGGGATTTATTTTTGTTGGCGTCGAAAAACAGCTTGTCTTCATTAAATTTAATTGGCGCGAAGACTTTGGTGACACGCTTTTTCTCTCCAATAAGTTTTCTTTCTTATAAGTTTCAATAAGTTTTTGGTATTGACCAATATCCAATTTTAGATGGAAATTTTTGCTATTCAAATTATCAATCTCCTCGTGTGCGCTTTCTAGTTTTAATCTTTTTATTGTACCTTTTAGATCCAAGGTGTCGCTTTCATTCAACGATGTGCTCGGAAAACTCATCTTGGTAGTATCTAGTAACGTGGAATTATCATTGAAAATGTTGTCTAGTGAGGTTGATTTCTGTAGTCTACGAATAGTGATGTTATCTGGATCCATTTCCATTATCAATATTAGAAGTGAGTGTTTTTTTTCCCCTAAAACAGGAAATAATTTTTAAATTTGAAAAACAAAAAGCGTATTCTCCGATGGGATTCGAACGTACGACCGCTCCTTCGGCAAGCCGCGACTTTAGCCGTTACGCCACGGCACTTTGTCTAAGACTTTTCGAAAAGCCAATATAGTTCTTGCAAGTAAATTTCGAAATGAAATCCTTAAAGCCATCAGCAACTGTGAGGATTAATTTAACTTAATTAAGTTACTTATTTCTGTATTTGTAGATTTTGTTTTTTATTTTTTGTTTAGTATTGCACTTGTTAGAATCATAAAGGAACTCCATATAAAAGTATCGATAGCAAGCTTAGAATGTCAAGATGGTTGTTGGTTATTTACCGTGTATTGTTTATTGTTATTTACCGTGTTTGTTCCTATTTATGTGGTGTATAAGGGAAAGGTTTTATGAATAAAAGCACAGAAAGACAAGACTAGGTATTTATTTCAATTAGGCTTGTCAATTAATTCATATTCAGGCTCAGAGAGCATACCGCCCGTTCGCTAAACTAGTTCTCGTGTAGAAGAAGGGCAAGAAACTCCACGGAAGCAACTATGGTTGTAAAAGTATTCATGGACATATTTTACAACCATATAAATATCGTATATTACAGATCTAATTCTATTATGACCATTATATGATGAATCTTTATAACATTTCACAATATTACATAATCAAAACAACAAGGATAAGGCAAGGGACATGACTAGTCCTTAAATCAATTTAACATCATTATGAATAAAGGCCACAATATGAAAATAGAGTTTCAACACAACCAAGCAGCAATAATCAAGTTATAATATCAAATAACTTACGTGAAGCTTGTGTAGTCCACCATAAAAGTGTTTTAACTTACGAAATACACACTATTTATAGAACAAGTCGACTGGTCTCAATACGTCAAATGTCCCCACCATTTTCTACATTGCTACAAATAATCTCACAATTAAGTCAATAATCAATTCTTGAGTAATGAAACGTTTTTAAAACGTATCAAGACAATTAAGGAATTTAATATCCCCTATTTAGTCGTTCTTAATCAATATTCTAAAGAATATTGATACTAACTGACAGTCTTTTATTAATTGTCTCAAAAGACTTATAATACTAAAATAGCAATATAAAATCCAGGATACATCACAATGATCATTACAAATTCAGTAATATTTTATAGGAATATCATCACTATGGCTTATATGTAAGTTTAGAGTTATATCCTGTACACACAACAATAATTACTTAGATGGGTACTCTAAGAATTGTAGGTATCTGACAACACAATAATAATTTAGGTAGGTACTTCGACATTTGTCAGTAGATGCTTAAAAGTATGACAGTTTTATTTTGTAGCAAACCCATTGTGCTTAAAAGTGTAAATTTATGATTTAATGACGTCACACGTACTTCCAATACTAACACACTCGTGCATGTATCTTCCAATTTTAGTTTATATAAGATGTGGATAACGTTGTTAGTTGCACACTAATGTAGTCTCGTACAATTATTTGTTAATCATATACAGTGTCTAATTGTTTGTTTTCCCTAATAAATAAAATAAAATAAAAAATAATTGTTATGCTTGTCCAATGATTCAGCGAAAACGGGTCAACTCGTAACCATATTTGGTAATAAGTCGCTTCGCGCACTTGTTATGATGAGTCACACTGAGTCAACTAGTTCACGAATCACTTTTTAGATTTTGTAGTAATTGTTTTTCCTTTTGATTTATCACGACACCGTTTTGATAACACGTAAAATCATAAGTTTGACTCCCAATTTGTGTAAATTCAATAAGAAATAAGCGACCTTTGCAATTAATACAATTTATCAACGAAGCTATCACTTTATGTGTGCGTAAAGCGGGCGCGCGCGCGGGGGATCCCCGGAGGGGGGGGGGGGGGTTTAGGGTCACCTGTGTATTGTACCGCTATGTGTTTATTTTGGAATCGTCTGGATGTCCAGCACTGGAACCTCCCTTGAACACTCGTTCAGGACGGACTGTACGTGAGTTGTAATCGAGTCGAGCGCAGCTGTCGTGTCAGCGACCGAGTCTAGGTTGTTGGGGATAGAATCTAACTGAGGTGACTTGGTGGATTTCAGTTTAGCACTTACTTTCCTCCAGTGGGTGACCATTTTAGTGGGGGGCGGCTGTCCTAGATTTGGGAGGCCCGACCGACTACCATGATCACAGATGCACAGGTGCATGATCACAGGGCGGTGATCTGAAACTAACTCGTCTAGCGTTTCTATAGAGCGTAACTGAAGGCACAAAATAGAAAGTATACAGAAGAGCCACTCCCGCCGTTTCGAAAATTGACATCTAAACTTGACAGATTCACTAAGGTTGCTACTATATAGATTACGAATTTAAAAAAAGAGTAGGTTGTACACATTACAAACATAAACTCATTGATTCGTCCTAAACATACATCATATCATGCTTACATGCCTCAGAGGGTAGACAGCGCACCAAACATCCATTAAATATCACGTCGCCACATGCATACAACAAGACGTAACAATAGTGTATTCATCATCATCAGCCTTTGTTTAATGTTCCCACTGCTGGGACACAGGCCTCCTCTCTGTGAGAGAGAATGGGCCATAATCCACCACGCGGGCCCAGTGCGGGTTAGTATTATTGATCGCACTAAAAACATTAAATTGTAAAAAGCACCAAGCTCAACCAAAAAATACATATGTGAAAAAGAAGGTAATATAATCAAAAAACCCGACTGCTTCAGAAGCGAACTAAAAAGATGTACTTAAACAAGAAGAAAATTATACTGTGCCGTCGTAGGAAACATATTTGTCAGCTGGATGACTTAAACCATATTATAATGTCAAGTTTCATAGCCTTTCCAATTTCGTCTATGGACTTAAAATAATTCAATCAAATCAAAATTTCTTTATTCAATTAAGCCATTAAGTGGCACTTTTAAACATCAAAAAAATATATTTTAAAAGTAGCAATAATTGATTCTACCGTCCATTCGGAAATGTAGCTTGTTATGGAGAAGAATGGACAAGAAACTCCAGTAGCCGCCTCTGAGGTGGTCACATCCTCGCACGAAAAGAAGTGAGAATCATAGTCGTTATAATAATTAGTATAAATTTATACAGAATTGTTCCAAATTTCGTTAAAAGTAAATTATAGACATTTACCGAAGCATCTCAACAGTTAAAATATGCCATATCTCACAATTCACTCATTTTTTCCGACTGTCGAATATTATAAAGAGGTAGAGTTTGTGAGTTTGTGACGTTGTAGAGGGTAATCTCTAGATCTTCTGAACAGATTTTGAAATTTCTTTCACCAGTAGAAAGCTACATTATTCCTAAGTATATTTGGCTATAATATATTTTCAAAAAATTAGAGATCTTTATGAAAATTGCAATAATGTAACCCAAAGTAACAAAATGTAGCCTGTAAAATTAATTCTTTGACGTGCGCTGAGAAAATTATTGATGATACATAAAAAATTATCCAGCCTTTCCTTCTCTGGCCTGGTAAATGCACGAGAGCGGAGATTTGTATCATATCTGAATTTTTCAAATTAAATCCCAATCAGGTCGATGTGAGTTGACGCATCATTCCTGTTAGTGTCGAGAGAACGCCTTGTTTCTTTTTCAGACGTTTTGATCAAGGAGGTTCAAGCTTGAAGGCGTTGACTTGTTAATGCATATGCGCACGTCAGCTGATCGGCGTATCCGATTACCCGTTTTTCATGTAAATGTGACTCCTCTTTTAGGTAAAAGTTCGGGTTAGGATTAGGAAGGATTGATGTAACCTTTGAGCAGTGAGCGGTGAGCAGTGGTGGCCCAGTGGTATCGGCCGCGACTTAATACACATGGTCGTGGGTTCGAGCCCAGGCAGGCGCGGTACTTTGTGTGAATTATTTCATCACTACTGCTCTCAAAACGATGAAGGAAAACATCGTGAGGAAACCGGCATGGGAACCAAAAATTCGAAGACATGTGACATCCACCAACCCGCACTGGGCCCGCGTGGTGGATAACGACCCATTTCCTCTCACAGAGAGGAGTCCTGTGTCCCAGCAGTGGAAACATTAATAGGCTGATGATGATGTAACCTTTCAAAACGTAGAATAGAAGCACTTCATAATTATGATTCTACGCTTCTATTCGTAGGGGCGTAGCTCATGTGAGAACTCCTCACCTATTTAGAGGCAACCTTCTTGTCTATTATAAGACTGGCAACTGATAACTATTTAGTTTTGGAAGGCAATTGAAATCGGAACGCAAGGAAATAATTGAAGATGTTTTTGTTTAGCTTTGGTTGTCACTTTGGTAAAAGCTGCCTTTAGGCAGGCACGTTGTTGCTTCAATATAACATATCAAAGTAATGTCTGCTTATTACTTAGAGCTCTCTGAGCTACCCGCTCACAGTACCTGTACATAAGCTTTGGTCTCTTGATTGGAACGCACAAGCTCACGGTTTGTGGTACCAGACACAATCCTCCTCACCTCTGGCGCATTTATATAAAGAGACCAAAGCTCCATTCGCCACTCGGTTATCCGATACCTACTATAATCCTCTGTCTTAGCGAGTCTGAATGGTAAACAGCATGCTTTACTTGTTGAATACAAGTGTGTGGATAATGGAATGAAATATGTTTTAAAACATCGTATAAGTCACAACGTGCCGTGTGGTGACGGACGTAAAGAATTTCACCATCCCATATCTTCCCGTGGGTGTCGTAAGAGGCGACTAAGGGACACACCAGAGAATGGGCAGCAGCGTTCTCTGAGCACTTTAACAACTAACTGCGATCGCCAACCCGCCTGCCAAGCGTGGCGATTATGGCAAACCCCCCCAAACCAAATGAATAGCACACATAAGAAACGGCCCCGAGTGCCCGGCAGCCCGTCTACCCTCGGCTACGGTAGCGGTCGAGGCGATGGCGTGGCAAGGGGTGCGAAGAATCCCCGGAGTGGACCCGGCTACCCCAATAAACACCGACGACTGGACCTGGCAACTTATAACACGCGAACACTCCGGACCGACGAGAAGATAACCGAACTCGAGGCGGAATTGAGCAGGTTACGATGGAGTATTATAGGGTTATCTGAAGTCCGAAGAGAGGGAGAGGACTCGATAATCCTCAAATCCGGTAACCTGCTCTATTTCCGAGAGGGTGACCGGCAATCCCAAGGTGGTGTCGGGTTTATCGTCCACAAGTCCCTTGTGAACAACGTGGTGAAGATCGAGAGTGTGTCGACCAGGGTGGCGTACCTTATACTCAGAATATCCGCAAGATATTCGCTGAAGGTCATACAGGTCTACGCCCCAACCTCGGCACACTCCGACGACGAGGTAGAGGCCATGTATGAGGATATCTCTACAGCCATGCATGGTTTCAAAACTCACTTCACCGTTGTCATGGGGGACTTCAACGCGAAACTGGGCAAACGAGACGAGGATGAGCTGCAAGTGGGGCAATTTGGAGTTGGACGTCGGAACCACCGGGGTCACCTACTGGCCAGTTTTATGGAGAAGGAGGGCCTCTACATGATGAACTCCTTCTTCAAAAAGCGTGAGCACAGGAAGTGGACCTGGCAAAGCCCCGATGGTGCAACTAAAAACGAGATCGACTTCATCATGTCAACCAAGAAGCAAATGTTCAATGATGTCTCTGTGATCAATTCGGTGAAAACCGGGAGCGATCACCGCATGGTAAGAGGCACATTGGACATTCATGTCAAGCTTGAAAGGTCTCGACTGATGAAGTCCACGCTCCGTCCAGCACAGATCCAGGTCCAAAACCCCGAGAGCTTTCAGCTCGAACTCCAGAATCGTTTCGAGTGCCTAGGGAGCTCAGTGGACGAATACAATGACGGGTTCGTGGAAGCTGTCCATACGGTCGGGTCTAAGTTTTTCAAGACCCGCCGTACAAATAGGAACAAAAAGCTCTCTGATCCTACTCTCAAGCTAATGAAGGAGAGGCGTGAGATGATCCTGCAGTCTTCAGACGATGCGTTGAAATACCGGCAGCTAAATAGACGGATCTCAAAATCCTTGAAAAGCGACCTCCGCCGCTTTAATACTGAGCGTATTAAAGACGCGATTGAGCGGAATAAAGGCTCCAAGGTCTTTGCAAGAGATCTGTCTATTGGGCAGAGCCAGCTCACGAAACTGAAGACCGATGATGGCAGGATCGTTTCCGCCAAACCAGAGCTTCTGAGGGAGATCGAGAGATTCTATGGGCAGCTGTACACGTCAACCAGTAAACCCGTCGCGAATCTAGCGAATGACCCTAGAGCTAGATTGACCCGACACTATACCGAAGACATTCCGGACGTCAGCCTGTATGAGATTAGGATGGCTCTGAAACAGCTTAAGAACAACAAGGCACCGGGTGACGACGGAATCACGGCTGAACTCCTGAAGGCGGGTGGAAAACCGGTTCTTAAGACCCTTCAGAAGCTGTTTGATTCCGTCATATTCGAGGGCAAAACGCCACAGGCATGGTGCAGGGGTGTGGTGGTACTCTTCTTCAAGAAGGGCGACAATGCCCGGCTGAAGAACTATAGGCCCATCACACTTCTTAGCCATGTCTACAAGCTGTTTTCAAGAGTCATCACGAATCGTCTCGCGCGCAGGTTTGACGATTTCCAGCCTCCCGAACAAGCCGGATTCCGTAAGGGCTTCAGCACCGTAGACCACATACATACGCTGCGCCAGGTTATACAGAAGACCGAAGAGTACAACCTGCCTCTCTGTTTAGCGTTTGTGGACTACGAGAAAGCCTTCGATTCGATCGAGACTTGGGCTGTATTGCAGTCTCTCCAACGGTGCCAAATTGACTACCGGTACATCGAAGTGTTGAAGTGTTTATACAAAAACGCCACTATGTCAGTTCGACTTCAGGATCAGACTTCGGAACCAGTCCTTCTGCAGCGAGGTGTGAGACAAGGAGACGTCATATCTCCGAAACTGTTTACTGCTGCACTGGAGGATGTCTTCAAGGTTCTGGACTGGAGAGGGCTAGGCATCAACGTCAATGGCGAGTACATCACTCACCTTCGGTTTGCCGACGATATAGTGGTTATGGCTGAGACCATGGAGGACCTCAGTACAATGCTCGATGATCTCAGTAGAGCTTCCGAAAGAGTGGGTCTTAGGATGAACATGGACAAAACCAAGGTGATGTTGAATGCCCATGTTACACCCACTCCTATCAAGGTCGGAGACTCTACACTCGAAGTTGTGGGCGACTATGTCTACCTTGGACAAACGATCCAATTGGGTAGGGCCAACTTCGAGAAAGAGGTCAACCGTCGAATCCGACTCGGCTGGGCAGCGTTCGGGAAGTTGCGCGGTATCTTCTCGTCCAACTTACCACAGTGTCTCAAGACGAAAGTCTATGACCAGTGTGTGTTGCCAGTGATGACATATGGCTCTGAGACGTGGTCGCTTACAATGGGCCTCATCAGAAAGCTTACAGTCACTCAAAGGGCAATGGAGAGGGCTATGCTCGGAGTTTCCTTGCGTGATCGAATCAGAAATGTAGAGATCCGCAAGAGAACCAGGGTTACCGACATAGCCCGAAGAATTGCCAAACTCAAGTGGCAGTGGGCAGGGCACATTGCTCGCAGAACGGATGGCCGATGGGGCAGAAAGGTTCTGGAGTGGCGACCGCGAACCGGAAGACGTTGCGTTGGAAGGCCTCCCACTAGGTGGACCGATGACCTGGTGAAGGTTGCGGGGATCCGCTGGTTGCGAGACGCACGGGACCGGTCAATGTGGCGACGCTTGGGGGAGGCCTATGTCCAGCAGTGGACGTCTTTCGGCTGATATGATGATGATGATAAATCACAAATCGTAATAAGAGCCGGCTGTCATGAATGCTTTGTGCGAGCATTGTCACGTCATTCATACATAAAGTACTGTAACGAGGTTGCATTGGCTGGTTTATTAACTGTTACAGACCGAATATACTTTTTTTCTTTTTAATCCATACATTTTTAAGGTTTCATTTTTCAAGATGACAAGTTAGAAATTCAATACCTAGGAATATAATAAGTTATTATAAGTCCATAGACGGAATTTGGAAAGGCTATGAAATTTTTGATAATGATATGGTTTAAATCATCCAGCTCACAAATATGTTTCCTCCGATTGCACAGCATAATTTTCTTCTAGTTTTTGTACATCTTTTTAGTTCGCTTCCGAAGCAGTCGGGTTTTTTTATTTTATTACCTTATTTTCAATTTTTGTTTTTTTTTTGAGTTTTTTTGGTAGATCATTATTACACAACTTTTACGTCTTGTTAACCTCCAATCTTCGTCGTATGTGGCGTCGTGATATTTAATGGATATTTGATGTTCTGTCTACCCTCTAAGGCATGTCAGCATGTTATAAAAAAATAAAAAAAGGAAACTTATGTATAGACGAATCGATCTATGTTTGTAACTTATACAACCTACTCTTATTTTAATTCGGAATCATTATAGTAGCAACCCTAGTGAATCTGTCAAGTATAGCTGTCAATTTTTGAAACGGCGGGAGTGGCCCTTCTGTATACTTACTATTTTGTGCCTGCACCATCAATGGTGCAGAAGAGACTAATTTATAGTTTCGTTTACCCCATTAATGGTGCAAATGAAACTGCATTAATAGTATGGTCTCATCTGCACCATGGAGATGATACTATATTATCAATGCGGTTGTAGGTATTTTCTCAAAGTATTTCCTCTTTGCATGTTATATTATTTAAGTTTTGGCAAGGTAACTATTTTGTTTTATTTCTGTCATTTAATCTAAATAATTATAAAATTGGAGCTTAGACTAAATTACAATGAGTGAAACTTATTTAACTTTTGTTCCACAAAGTCGAGGAAGACTTTTATTGTTCGAAGGGTATCAATAGGTACCATTTTCACACACAGTACAAAAATTTTGGATGCCCAAGAAGACACTGTGGTGCTGTTTCAGTGAGCGGCATCGTACGAACAACGTCTGTGAGGGATGGAATGGGTTTATTAATAACTGCTTCAAAAGAAGACCTCCGACTGTAAATAAATGCTTAGCTGTGCTTAAGCAAGATGCCGCTTTCAATGCTGTTAACACATTAACAAAATACCCATATAACAATAGGGCAAACACGTCAAGAGACGTAATAAATATATATTGCATGTACAAATGCAATTAATTAATGGCACATCAAAGCCGTTATTTTTAGAAAAGTTAAGGTAAACAAGTTGCATGTTTTTAATTTCATGAAACAATAAAATATAAGTGTTTGTGTGGCGTCATTATTTTTATATTATTACATGAAGTAGCTGTGGAATTTATTCGTAAAACATATTATTGTTCTTGCTTTTTGGTTGTTTATTTATTAAAAACTGGTTCCGCACACACACAAAATACGACGTATTAATGGTATTTTTTTTACCTGTGACTAGGAAAGTAGTGTCATAATATTATTATAGTGTAGGTATATTAATGGTGCAAACGAAACTAATTTAGTCTCTTCTGCACCATTGACGGTACAGGTCAAAGGTGCATACGGCAAAAGCATGGTGAAGTAGTTGTATTAATATTAATGGTGCAAACGAAACTAATTAGTCTCTCCTGCACCATTGATGGTGCAGGTCAATGGTGCAAACGGTACAACGGGGACCTAGATGCGGTCGGTTTTTGAATGTCACTTGTGTAGGACCTCTAGACAAAATACTACTACTAACATAACGTTAAAAGTGGTGTTAAAGTTACCGTCAGTTTCTTCTTCGTTATAATATTTATTTTGCAATAATTCATTATCAATCTTCACTTATCTACAATGTACCCAAGAAGATTAATTAGCTTTGTTTATAAATTGACTTCAATTATCGTGTGCTTACGTCACCGAATGGGTTGCCGGGTCAACAATATCTTCAAAATTCACTCTATTTCGATTTCAATTCGATCATAGAATCATTCAGAAGTACGCAAATAAAAATTTATATGAGTAAGTATTCTAATAAAAGATTCTAAGTTCTAATTTTGTATAGATTTGACCATGGCTAGTATGGAAGAGTGCCCTAGAAATGTATAAACATTGTATCTAGTAATATGAAATGCTGAATCGCTGAATATTAGTATTTTATTTGAAAAAAGTATCAAGATTTTTTTATATCGTTATTATCCTAAAAATAAAATCGAAGAAAAACCTACATATGTAGGTATTCAAACTTGTATAAGAATAGGATTTTGCTATGGACTTTAACCTAGGTATACAAACTTCAAAAAATGCCTTTAGTTCACAAATACGTGGGCGAGACATCAGAACACGTTGTCTACTCCGGCTTAATTTTTAGATAATGTTCTTGTGAGATTATCAGAATAATCTCCATTACCTACATATCACTTTTGCTCCATAATAAATAATAAATTTACCTAAATAATAAATATCGTTGTTGTTATTTTATTTCAATATTGTATGTCTCTTTGTAATCAGTGCGTATAATATGTATGCGTAGGGTGATTTTCCTAACAAAACCTTGGAACCAAAGGCCACATTGGACCTGGACTTATATATTTAGTTAATGTAAGTCTGAAATAGCCAAGTCAGAGGCCTGTGGGATTCCCAGAGGTGGCTTAAATAACTCTGACACTAGAGGTGGCCACACACACAAAAATATGAAGAAGAACATTTGTTATTCTTCATCTTTTCGTGTGAGGTGAGGCGCTTGCCTAGGCTACAGTTCATAGCATTTTTTTAAATCGTTTACTAGTTAGTATAGGTACCTATTGATTTAGGAGTTTCTAAGATTTTATTTTCAGGATTGTAACGATGTAAAAAGCTTTTGAAACTTTTTTCATACGAAATACTAATATGCAGCATTACATTTTCCTAGGTACAATGTATATACATCGCTAGGGCAGTCGTCAATACTTCTGTTATAATCTTATATTCTCCTTGTCAAACAAAATCATGAAAAATACTTTTAATTATTTGATTAATTCACGAAAGTTCTAGGAGAATAATAAAACCGTGATAATTAATTAATGAATATTTGAATGTTACTATCCAGTGAGAATTTTCTGTACGTGCTAAGGGCTTAGGCATGTCCATATTTATTTCGAATTCATAAATATTACATCACGCCTATATTTTCAGAAGGATTAGTACACCCACATTTCGCTACTCAATTTGAATTTAGAATCTGCTAATCAATGGCTGAACAGTGTCAAGATATTCATGAAAAAAAAAAGTTAATTAAAAAAATCCTAAAAAACCCGACTGCTTAGCGAACCAAAAAGACGTAAACAAGAAGAAAATCATGCTGTGTAGTCGGAGGATACATATTCTCGAGCTGGCTGACCAAAACCAGATGTATCCTCCGACTGCACAGCATGATTTTCTTTTTGTTTACGTCTTTTTAGTTCGCTTCTTAAGCAGTCGGGTTTTTTGATTTTTTTAATTAACTTTTTTTTATTTATAACTTTTTAGTTAAATTTTTTCGAATTTGGTACATAGAAATATATAAGTGTATATATTTTTTAAATTGCCTTGTAAAACCCTTTATTTTGATAGGTACCTCACACGATGGGATAGCATGAAAAAATTGGGCTCCCACAATAATAAATAAAATAAAAAATAAAAAAGCCTTTTATTTCTTACTAATTTTTTTTACAAAAATTAAAAATTTGGGCTCCCACAATATGGCACCCAAAATCCGCCATTTTTCTATCTTACAATTTTAATATAGCCAGTGACACTCGCAGGGTTCAGACGAATCGATTGACGTAAGAATCATCAAAATCGGCCAACGCGTTTGGTCTCTGGAACGCCACATAGGAACATACATACATACATACATAGACTGATAAACACATTACCCTCCTTCGGCAGTCGGGTAAAAAGACTTAATAGCAATGTGTCTAACGCACGCATGTCAGCTTTATATAGTGTTGAGGCTCCTTCCTCCATGTAATTGTGAACGGTCAGTCACGTTGTAAAATTAACTTCATAAAATTAAATAGTCTCGTTGCTTGAACTGCCGTTATTCTTATTTCAACAGGTTATGGGCCCAGCCTAGCCTGCCATTAAAAGTTATCTTTGCCTTTTGAAAAGTAATAATAAAAGTAAAAGTAAAATCACAAGTATAACCTCACTTAGTTACCGCGCTCGCGAGTGAAAATTTTCTTTTTCAGATTGAACATTTATTATTTATATATGGCGGGAAGTAATCCAATGATCTCAATTGAAAAGCTGAATGGTCGTGTGAATTGGGCGAGTTGGACCTTTGCAGTCAAGGCATACTTGCAACATGAAGATTTGTACAACCGTATTTTGCAAGAACCAAAGGCTGCTGACTCTAACTCAGTTAGACAAGACACCAAAGCTAAGTCAAAGTTGATATTATTGGTTGATCCAATTTTATTCGTACATATATAAGAAGCCCAAAATGCAAAAGAAGTATGGGACAATTTGGCAAAGGCATTTGAAGACAGCGGCTTAACTCGTAAAGTAGGGTTATTAAAAGAGCTCTTTAATACCAACTTGGAAAACAGTTCATCGGTTGAAGACTATGTAAACAAAATAATGACAGCCGCACACAAATTAAGGAATATAAAATTCAATGTGGACGATGAGTGGTTGGGCACACTAATGTTGGCAGGATTGCCAGAAATGTACAAGCCCATGATCATGGGCTAGGAAAGTTCTGGTATGAAGATTAGTGCTGATTTAGTCAAAAATAAGTTACTACAAGAAGTAAAGACATCAGACACTACCGCACTTTATACAAACACAAAAAATCATCAGTCCAAAAAAGACCAATTTAAAAATAAAAAAGGCCCTAGATGCTATCATTGTAATAAGTATGGACATCTTAGTAGAAATTGTTGGCATAAAAATACAAGTACTAATAAAAAAAACTGATAAAGAAACGGGATATGTCGCAGCTTTTTCAGCATCCACAGGAAATGTCTATAATTTTTGGTATGTTGACTCAGGGGCATCTATGCATTTGGCCGCCGGACGTTGGACGCGCTCGGTCCAGTCCTGCAGGGCTGGCTCGAGCGGCCACACGGTTTCCTCTCGTTCCGTCTGGTGCAGGTGTTGTCCGGACATGGTTGTTTCGGGACGCACCTGCACCAGATCCGGAGGGAGGAAACCCCGGCGTGCTATGACTGCGGAGCAGTAGAGGATACGGCGCAGCACACCCTCGAGGTGTGCCCAGCCTGGGCTGAGCTGCGCCGTGCCCTAACAAGTGTGATCAGGCAGGACCTCTCACTTCCCTACGTGTTCAACTCCATGTTGGGGAGTGAGGAGGTCTGGGCGGCGGTCGCCTCCTTTTGCGAGGTCGTGATGTCGCAAAAGGAGGCGGCGGAGCGTGCGCGGGAGGACGATCCTCTCACGCCGCCGCTCCGCAGGCGAAGAAGGGGTGGGAGAAGGCGGTTGTATGATCGTCTCCTCCCACCTCCCGGTGGTGATTACCGGGCGACACGCGCGGGGGCGTCTTTCGCTCGCATTGCACAAATCACCACCCTCGTTGGGCGGGAACGGCCGAGCACTTGCGGTCGTTCCCGGGCCCCTCCACTAAGGGAGGGGCGTGAAGGCCTCGCTGTAAAGGCGGGCGGTCGTCGGCGGAGGACTGGAAGTAAAGGCTGTGCCGGTTTCCCAGTCCTCCTCCACTCAGACGATGCGGGAGTGCCGCTGGGTTATTTTAGTGGGTATACCGGGTCAGTCAGCCCGGGGAGTCCCACATAGCCCCCCATTCCCCCAATGGGCGGGTATGCGTAATGCATTTTTTCCCAGCGAGAACAAAAAAAAAAAAAAAGGGGCATCTATGCATATGACTCAGCACCGGGATTGGCTCACTGATATCACTCCTTCATCTGTACCGAGCATAAGAATTGCTAACAACAAAGTACTAAAAGTTGAATGCTGCGGTAATGCAAGTATTAAGGTAAATGCAAAAGATGGCAGCACCGATTTATTACAGGTGAGGAATGTTTTATGTGTACCAGAATTAAAGACAAATTTGTTATCAGTTAGCAAAATAATTAAAAGTGGATGCAGAATAACATTTAATGAAAGTGGGTGTCTAATCTACAATCCAAGCAACAAGTTAGTTGCAAGGGCAGACTTAATTTATGAGACATATAGGTTAAATACTTGTAGAAATCAAAAAAATGCCATCCGAAATGCAAGTCATGTTGGCTAAAACTGATGACGATTTTTACCTGTGGCATCAACGGATGGGTCACTTAAATTTCACAAATCTTAATAAAATACCTAACTGTACAGAAGGCGTAAAGCTGTCATCAAGAAAAGAGAATTCCATTTGTGTAACATGTCTTGAAGATAAACAAACAAGAAAACCATTCCCCACTGAAGGCTCCAGTGCAACCAGCTTGCTAGAGCTAATCCACAGTGATGTGTGTGGACCGATGATGCATACTTTTGTAGGAGGGGCAAGGTATTTTGTAACCTTCACTGTTGATTTTTCTCGGCGAGTACATGTATATTTTATTCAAAACAAAAGTGAAGTATTTGATAAATTTGTAGAATTTAAAAATAGAGTTGAAAATGAGCTAAGTTCAAAAATTAAAACTCTTAGAAGCGATAATGGAACATAATACAAAAATAATAATTTTGAGGCTTATTTGAAAAAACATGGAATACTGCACCAAACATCCAATCCATACACTCCTGAGCAGAACGGCCTCAGTGAAAGAATGAATAGGACCTTAATAGAGCGTTCTAAATGTATGATGAATGATGATGTGTGAATGAATGCTGAATTGCAGGTTACATTCTGGGCAGAAGCGGTTGCTACAGCTGCATACATTGTGAACCGATCTCCCACCTGCACCTTATCTGATGTAACGCCTTATGAAGTATGGACTGGAAAGAAACCAAACATAAGTCACATGAGGATTTTTGGATGTCCTGCAATGGTGCTTATTCCTAAAGAAAACAGAACCAAACTTGATGTGAAGTCACGTAAGTTAATATTAGTTGGCTACAGTAACAGTACAAAAGGCTACAGATTTATAGATCCTGAAACAAAAAAAGGAATTATAAGTAGAGATGTAGTGTTTTTAGAGGGACACTTGGCTCTCCATGGGAATCAAACATAACTTTGAGACCGCTGCCACAAAGAATGAGAAGCCGCAATAATGATATTCAGCAAAGTCCCTCATCACTAATGTGCCTTAATGTTGAATCAACAATGAATTTATTAAACAATGATCCACAAAGTCTTCAAGAAGCTCTAAACAGTGAAAAAGCTGATAAATGGAAGAGGGCTATGGAAGAAGAATATCAATCATTGATTAAGAATAATACATGGACACCAGTTAACTTACCAAAAGATAAATCAGTAATTCCCTGCAGATGGGTTTTTAAAACTAAGACAGATGGCAATGGATCTATTACCCGTTATAAAGCTAGACTGGTAATTAAAGGATATAAACAGGTCAATGTCACACAGTCAAGGGCATTGATTACAATGAGGTCTATGCTCTAGTGGTCCGTTATACTTCTATAAGGTACCTCATTGGACTTGCTGCTAAATATAGACTCAAAATACACCAAATGGCAGTCACAGCATTTCTACAAGGTGACATCAATGAAGAAATTTACATGTCCTTTCCACCTGGCTATGAAGATCAAAATAAAGTATGTAGACTAAACAAGTCAATATATGGACTTAAACAAGCCAGCAGACAATGGAATATTAAATTAAATACTACCTTATTAGAAATTGGAATGACTCGTTCAAACATAGATCCATGCATTTACTACCGAATTTTAAATGAAAATGATATGCTTCTTATAACAGTATATGTCGACGATATACTTTGTTTCGTTAATAATGATGAAACCGCACAATAGATAAAAGGGAAGTTAAAACAAAAATTCTTTATGAAGGACTTAGGACCAGCCAAACATTGCATCGATTTTAGAATTTCACAAGATGAAAATGAGATTTCTATTGATCAATCTATTTATGTAGAAAGTATACTTACACGATTTGGTATGAACAACTGTAAGCCAATGTGGACACCAGCTGATGCTAATGTCAAACTGAAGAAAGGTGAAGGTCAACAGGAAATTTTAAAGGACATTCCATACCAAGAAATAATTGGCCGCTTATTATATTTATCACAAAGGACTCGACCCGACATTACTTATGTAGTAAATTCTCTGAGTAGGTACAATAGTCAACCTACTAATGAACATTGGGTGGCTCTGAAACGAGTTTTGAGGTACCTGAAAGCTACAATGCATATGAAACTGGTTTATAAAAGGAATGTTGATGGAAGAATTTCAGGCTACTGCGATTCAATTCAGACTGGGCAAGTGATGATGAGGATAGAAGATCTTGCACAGGCTACATATTTCTATTCCAGGGTGCCGCAGTAAGCTGGAATTCTAAGAAACAGCTCTTTCTACAAGTGAGGCTGAATATATGGCTCTATCGTCGGCCATTCAGGAAGCTCTTTGGTTGAAACAGCTGGCAGACGAGTTTCAACCAGAATTTAAAGGTACACCTTTAACCCTTTATTGCGATAATCAGATTGCGAGAGTCTTTCAGGTAATGCTGCCTACCACGCACGCAGTAAGCATATAGACGTCCGCTATCACTTTGTACGAGAGAAGATTGCTGCCAAACAAGTCGTGGTTCAATATAAATGCACTAGAGACATGGTCGCCGATATCTTGACAAAAGGACTCCATCGACCGAAGCATGAAAACTTCACCACATCAATGGGCTTAATTTTAAAGCGTCAGCGTCCAGGAGGGGATGTTGGAACTATGGACGCCTGCGTGAAACTTAATAGCAATGTGTCTAACGCACGCATGTCAGCTTTATATAATGTTGAGGCTCCTTCCTCCATGTAATTGTGAACGGTCAATCACGTTGTAAAATTAACTTCATAAAATTAAATAGTCTCGTTGCTTAAACTGCCGTTATTCTTATTTCAACAAAAAGGCCCAAGGTTAGCGAGCAAAAACAACTATAAGTTCTGCAATGGAAAGCCGTACCGTAGGCTTATTACGTATCTTTTGCAAGAGAAAAACGTAGCGATCAAACGCTTTATGTCATTAAAGTCGGAATTACCTACCATACGAAGTCGGTATGGTAGGTCCTACTCAATCGTTTGCTAATCGCTCGCTGTTTGTCAAATGCAATTATTTAAAAAAAAACCGCCAACAACTCTAAAACTTTTGTATTTAAATATAATATATAATAAGCAATTATTGCGCAAAAATCGCTATCGTTTTGCTCTTGCAAAAGATACGTAATAAGCCTGCCGGTTTGTATTGAATGAATGAAGTGCTAGAACTTACCAACAGCAGGCGCCTTCGCAAACGCTGTACACTTGACGCGTGGGCGCTTTTGTAGGGCCACCGATTACGTCGATCAGTACAAAAGCTGAGAAGGCTGAAAAAATACCTGCCGTACTATTATCGTAAAAAAACGGCAAAAAATCACGTTTGTTGTTTGTGAGCCCCACTTAAATATTTATTGTATTCTGTTGTATTTGATGTTATTATGGATATCACAGTTTGGGTAAACAGATTTTAGGTACACATACAAGGATATTACTCTCATAGATAATCATTTCATGATGGTATTTACAATATGTTTTGTCTCCATATTCAGCAATAGTCCTGCACTAGCCGGGGATTGTCCTTGGATGCTCTTGCGTAGTGACTAGTGCATACAGGGATAATCGCCGGTTGATGTCACATTTCATACGACAAGGCCTCTGCGAGTTGGTTTCGGCCCCTGGTACACCTTTCAAAGGTTATGGCTAGGTTCCCGAGAATCTCAAAATGGTATTAATGTATTTCTCCCCGCCGACGTCGCCAACACCTGTACGTCGGCAGAGGAAAGGCCGGCCGCCGAGGAGCTTGGGACCTAGGGGCTTGGGGGGATTCAAAGAGTAACATGCGAATTACTTTTGAACGGTAGAACCGATTGACTTGATACGTTAGAAAAGTAGGACTTTATCAAGACGGTTTGGAAAATTATAAATAATGAAACGAATAGGAATAAAAGAAATAATACTGATTACGCGCTTGAGACCACACATGGACTTATTAGAGATAACAAAAAAGTTGCGCAAGAATTTTTAAATTTCTTTACCAACATCCCAATTAAAATGACTGAAACCTTAAATTCTTCGCCCTCGCTTGCTTTTGGATTATTAAACGCGAACGTTTCAGCCTGCCCGAATGTATTTACCTTTTTACATATAAATCCCATAACAGTAATAAAAGCTTTTAAGCAAATCAAGATCAAACTGACTGAAGATCCGTGGGGAATGTCCATCAAAGCTAGTACCTCCATTATTCAGACTATAGCGCCATACTTGGCTTTGATTTTCAAATTGTGTGTGGACCAAGGAGTCTTTCCGGATCTAATGAAATATAGTAAAGTTATACCACTTTTTAAATCTGGGGACAGTAAAGACACAAATAATTATAGACCAGTATCCGTGTTGCCGGTTTTCAGCAAGGTATTTGAGAAGATAATGCTAAATCAAATGCTCATTCATTTTAATACGAATAACATCTTGCATGATAAACAGTTAGTTTCACCAGAGGACGTTGTACAACTGACGCTGGTGTCACCCTATTGAAACACATCTTTAATGCGTGGGAAGAGTAGCAAGATGCCATAGGTATCTTCTGCGACCTGTCGAAGGCATTTGATTGCGTTAATCATGAAACATTACTTCTGAAACTTGAGCATTACGGGCTAGGTCAATCAGCGTTAAGTTTGGTTAAATCTTATATGAATGATAGAAAGCAATTATCTAAACATATAAAAGAAGAAAGTGACTGACTGACTGACTGACTGACTCACTCACTGACCATCAACGCACAGGCCAAACGGCTGAAGCTTCTATCATGAAACTTGGCACGTAGGTTCCTTTGGTAGTGTATGTGAGCACTAAGAAAGGATTTTTGGCAATTCCACCCCTAAGAGCGTGAAATAGGATAGCCCGTTTCATCATCGGACTACCAGACGTACGGCGATGTGCCACAGGTACATGGTGGACATCCCACCCATACGCACTAAACGTTTTGAGAATACTTTTATTATGCGTACAGCTAAGGAGTGGAATTCTCTGCCGGAGTCTGTGTTTCCCGATAGCTACAATCTAGGGGTCTTTAAGTCAAGAGTGAATGGGTTACTTCTAGGCAAGCGTGCTCCATCGTCGACCACATCATCGCTTACCATCAGGTGAGATGGTGGTCAAGCGCGAGCCTATATAAAAAAAAAAAAAAAAAAATTATGAAAATCCGTCAGTTTTAAAGTCAGGATCTTCATATTTTGGGGTTGGGCTGAAGATTAAAAAATAATTTAAAAGTTTCTCAGCGATTTTGAAGATTCCACCCCCATGAGGGTGAAAAGGGGGATGCAGTTATGGGAATAATTAAATCGTCTAGAGACTTGAAATTTTTCACATCGATACTTTATACTGTGCAGGCATCCACTAAGAAAGGAATATTTGTGAATTTCACCCGTAAGGGCGAGAAATAGGGGATGAAAGTTTGTATGAAAATCCGTCAGTTTTAAAGTCAGGATCTTCATATTTTGGGTTTAGGCTGAAGAATAAAAAATAATTTACACGTATCTCAGCGATTTTGAAGATTTCACCCCCATGAGGGTGAAATCGTCTAGAGACTTGAAATTTTGCAAATAGAATCTTTATTATGTGCAGGCATCCATTAAGAAAGAATTTTTGTGAATTCACCCCTAAGGGCGTGAAATAGGGGATGAAAGTTTGTTTGAAAATCCGTCAGTTTTAAAGTCAGGATCTTCATATTTTGGGTTTAGGCTGAAGATTAAAAAATAATTTACACGTATCTCAGCGATTTTGAAGATTTCACCCCCATAAGGGTGAAATCGTCTAGAGACTTGAAATTTTGCAAATAGATACTTTATACTGTGCAGGCATCTACTAAGAAAGAATTTTTGTGAAATCCACCCAAACTATATTAGTTTATCTTGCCATATTTTATTTAATAAGAACATATTTTCTTAAAACAATAGCCTAAAATAGCTGGTGTAAGGGAATTTATTGCACTCATTCAGAGTGCAATAAATTCCCTTACACCGCATTCCGCTGCGAAATAATACAGTATGTTCATGCCTATTTTATGGAGAATATTGAACCCGTAGGGTAAAAATATCTGTTGTTAACTAAAGACACATGTCTTAACTATAGATTTAGTTAAATAAAATCTAACATATATCTTGTTTAAAATATAAAAAACATACATTTATACCGCTTCATAACTGACACCTGTCATTAGCTCAATATTATTACAACACACACACAATATTATTTTAGTAAGGCAAAAGCAGCGGGCTCAGCAGATGCTAAACAGTGTATAGCATGGCTACTACACTGGTCAACGCTGCCGTTTATATTTACAGCCCGCTCCTTTTCTCACAGCACTCTTCATAATAATCACTTCAAATAAATACCTGATCCACCACAAATATCAAATTACACCTACTTATCTACACATAATAACAACAATTATATAGTAACATAACATAGAAAAATTCTAACAAAAATTATTCAATCACAAATAATAAAAACAAAAAAAAACTAACATTCCAATCAATAGTACATTGTGATACAAGGGTGGAAAGTAGGTTATTGCAAACGACACGACACACACGACGAGTTTGCAATAACCTGCACGCCCGTGTATCACACGATATTTTTCAATACATTTGTGAGAAATAGTAAAAAAAAAATCAAACAATTAGATTTGTTAATACACAAAAAAATCAAATTTTCGCGCATTTTTGCAACTGGACATATTTTTTTTTACAACGAAAACAGCCTACACAGCCTATTCGATTTATGACAAATGTTGATGTGAAAATAATTAAATTGAAACTGGTAATTAAATATATTAAACAACCATTTAAAAGACTTTTGAGAATTAAATGCTAAAACGTACGGAATCATTCATCTTTCCTCGTATAAAATCTATCCCATTTTATTCTATGTATGAAAACTCTTTGCTACTAAACTTTTTAAATTGACTTATAAATTTAAAACTAAACTGCAAAACTAATGATCGAGCTCGTAAACAAAAGTCACGACCGCGTAACAGAAAGATGCCTGTGCATAAGATTTAATTTTCGAATCATAAAAAGCTAATAAGGAGCTCGTGGCTATAATTACTAACAGCCGTAAGGGTTGACCTTCAAGATTAAGCAACGCTTGCCGAGGTTGGTCCGTGGATGGGTGACCAACCATTACACAGCCCCGGAAAGCATTTAAAGCTGTTGGGCCCGGCTGTCGTTTGAAGATCTTTGACATTCGTTGCAGTAGTACATACGAAGCCAACAAATCTGACTCCAGTTCCACTTAGCAAGAAGTCGTACCGTGTTACCCAGTTACTGGGTTGTGAAAAACTGCTGCTCAGCTGAATCCGATTAGTCTGGCAGTAGGGTATTTGAATAGTATGTGTGTAACAGCTAAAGCGCTGTATATAAGCAATAAAATAAAATCAGCAGGCGATAAAATAAAAACTACCTGGAAAATAATAAATAATGAAACAGGTAGAAAATAACAGCGTAATAGTGAAATTATTTTAGCGACTGCACATGATCCCATACTATCAGATGTAGAGGTAGCTCAGGAATTTGAAAACTTTTTTGTTAATATTCCTCTTAAAACTACAGCAGCTTTAAACTCCTCACCCACGCTCTCTGCTGCCTTACTTAGAAATAATGTAAATGCGTGCCCTTCGGAGTTTAAGTTTCAACATACAAACCCCCAGGCTATTTTAAAAGTTTTTAAAGATCTTAAAATTAAATTAACAGTAGATCTTTGGGGACTATCTGTAAAAGTATGTACATCAATCATTGAAACTATTGCGCCCTATCTAAGGGCGTGAAATAGGGGATGAAAGTTTGTATGAAAATCCGTCAGTTTTAAAGTCAGGATCTTCATATTTTGGGTTTAGGCTGAAGATTAAAAAATAATTTACACGTATCTCAGCGATTTTGAAGATTTCATTCCCATGAGAGTGAAATCGTCTAGAGACTTGAAATTTTGCAAATAGATACTTTATACTGTGCAGGCATCTACTAAGAAATAATTTTTGTGAATTCCACCCCTAAGGGCGTGAAATAGGGGATGAAAGTTTGTATGAAAATCCGTCAGTTTTAAAGTCAGGATCTTCATATTTTGGGTTTAGGCTGAAGATTAAAAAATAATTTACACGTATCTCAGTGATTTTGAAGATTTCTCCCCCATGAGGGTGAAATCGTCTAGAGACTTGAAATTTTGCAAATAGATACTTTATACTGTGCAGGCATCCACTAAGAAAGAATTTTTGTGAATTCCACCCCTAAGGAGATGAAATAGGTGATGAAAGTTTGTATGAAAGTCAGCCAGTTTTGAAGTTAGGATCTTCGAATACTGGGTTTGGGCTGAAGATTAAAATCTAACGCAAATTAAGGTTTTTTGGGAATTCCATCCTTGGGGGGGGCGGATCATGGGTGATGAAATGTTGTGTATAAAAGTCCTTCTTTTACAAAGGAAAAAATATTAAAAATACTTTCAATACTTTAAAGTCTGTGTGTAACTATAAAATGGCTCAACGCATAAATATAGGAATTAAATAGGGACGGGAAAATTTGCTTCGCAATGACAATTAATAAGGCTCAAGGACAAACTCTGAAGTATGTTGATGTAGATTTGAGGGCGAATTGCTTTTTCATGGACAGTTCTATGTAGCGTGTTCACGTGTTATCTCATCAAATAGTCTGGTGATATTGGCGTCAACATCCAAAATGGTTTAAAATGTTGTTTATAAGGAAATACTTTAATTTAATTACTTACTTATGCTTATGATAGTTATTATTAGTCATGGATAAACACAGAAATAGTGTAGGCATACGGAAGGGGACAAGGATAGAGCGTATTGATGATAAAGTAGGTAAGTATAAGTCTGTCCTAAGAAACACTTTCGCATTACATTATTTTTTACTTTTCTCTACATACTGTTAAAATATGATAAGGAGAAGCATGTAGTCTACGCGTGCGAAGCCGGGGGCAAAAGCTAGTTTCAAATAAACGGTGTGAATTCGTCGGGGTTAAACGTAAAAATACCCTAGGGCTCAATTTTAGGTCCTATCTTATTTTTTAACATACATAAACGATTTACCCCGTTTATTGGAAAACAAACTAAACATGGTGTTATTTGCTGATGACACATCTTTAATTTTTTAAATAAATAGAAGTACTGGTCGGGTTGACGACGTAAATAACGCGCTACGGCAGGTTCAGGATTGGTTCACTGCCAATAATTTAGTTTTAAATGGTAAAAACACCAAGTGCGTAAAATTTTCCTTGCCGAATGTCAAAAGTACTGATTGTGACATTATATTAAACAAGGAGAAGCTAGAATTCGTCGATAAAACGGTTTTCCTGGGGATCACGCTGGACTCAGGGTTGCAATGGGGTCCTCATTTGGTATCCCTTGCAGAGCAGCTGAGTTCGGCAGCTTATGCTGTTGGAAAGATTCGTCGGTTAACCGATGTGGATACCGCGAGACTAGACTATTTTAGTTATTTTCATAGTATAATGTCTTACGGTATCCTACTATGGGGAAGGGCTGCAGACATTGAGTCAATTTTTATTCTGCAAAAACGAGCCATCAGAGCAATATATAATCTTCGCCGGCGCGATTATCTAAGGGAACTGTTTAAGGACTTTAACATCATGACGGTTCCTTGTCAATATATTTATGAAAACATCATGTACGTGAGAAAAAATTTACATCTTTTTAGTAAAAATGGCGACAGCATCTATCTACAACCTATTCAATGAGACCATTCCAATGAGTCCAAAAACGATACCTATGCAGTAGGTTAGCGTGGAGTTGGGTGTGCTGCTGATTCTTGGTGAAGCCCCAGCATCAAGTCAAGATTATTATGTTTTGGCAATATCATTGAACTGACAGTTTATCTCTCAATCCCCCATCCATCACCAGCACCATCCATCATCAGACCCTGATCACCATCTATCTACAACCTATTAATAACAACAATATTAATCACATTTACATAAGTAGGTTATTATTATAGTACTAATAATACCTACAGGTAAAATAACTAAAACTACCAATTAGTAGTTTGTGTACACGAAGTTGTCATGAATTTTCCTGTTTTTCAGTTCTAAGCACTGTATAGCGGTTTCTTATCATGTCCTCATTACTTAATATATCCACAGATTAATGCCTTTGTTTATATGATCAGTTGGCAAACGTTATTTTTTATTATTATAGATAGGCTCACGCTTGTCCACAATCTCACCTGATGGTAAGCGATGATGTGGTCTTCTGAAGCACGCTTTCCTAGAAGTAGCATATACACGCTTGACTTAAAGACTCCCTGGTTGTAGCTATAAAAAATATACAGGCTACGGCAGGGAATTCCACTCGTTCGACTTAAGGCGCCCACAGACACGTGCAACGAGGCAATGCAATGTCGATCTTCATAGAATTCGATTATGCGATCTTTAGATGAGAACGTGGCAACACTGCTCAAGTGGCATGGTTACATCCTAATAATGTAATAAATATGAAAGTGTATTTTGTGTTTCAATCACCCAAAAATATTAAATTAACGCTTTTGTATCGGTTTTTTTTTTAAATTTTTATTAAAAAAATAAACCGATTAAACCGACCGATTTAATTTTAATTCATGCTTTTTAAACTGTCCACGATCTATCGAAACTTGTAATTATGACACGATATTTTATAAACAGCTACATTTATCACAATAAATAGGTAATATGACTAACGTAAAAGCACCGAACATTGCTCTAACGAAGGGACAAAATTAACGTTGGCGTTCGAAAACTGATATACAAAATTTTTACATCTCCAAGTACATTTTATACAATGGTCGACTTTTGCTTGTAAACTTGTAAAGCTGTGATAGCTGTTTTCCTTTATATGTTATGGACCAAGTGATCATAACGCGGCATTATTCATAACATCCGTGCCCGGACCATCTGAAAAATGCCCAATATGAGTAAGAAATATATTAAAAACTATTGAAAAAATTAAATTGCCCGGGCTTTCTGAATAATGCCCATCACTTATTGGGCATGCATCTTATTGTGTCCATGTGAACGAACTTGCAATTTCGCTTAGTAAAAATCGCTTATTCGTGTGATATAAATTGAATCGCGTTGCTCCATCAGGATCGTCGCCTGCAATCACTTGTGTACTTTTTATTCTATTCCACTTTCTCGGCATGAATAATATGTATGTCGGGTTTAGTCAATAGTACGGACGTCAAAACAAATCGCAAGCACGCCATCTGGTGGCAAAGCAAGAACAACTACGCTTTGACGCGCTTTCTCTAACCACTTGCGTGGTGGGGATAATAGAATATAGCAGTTGAGCTAAAATGTACTGACAGTTGAGTACTGACAGCCGTAGAGCTAACACGTCGTAGAATCAGTGTCGATCCGTAATATTAGTAAGCAGGAATGTAACTGTCTATTTGAATATACAGTGTATCGAATAATTTGTGTGATTTCATTTTCACGATTCTGCCCAAGGACCTGCCCACACACGATGTCTTAACCTAAG
Organism: Anorthoa munda; assembly: GCA_945859665.1. Classification (NCBI taxonomy): domain Eukaryota; kingdom Metazoa; phylum Arthropoda; class Insecta; order Lepidoptera; family Noctuidae; genus Anorthoa; species Anorthoa munda. Next base: position 36,050,705 of record OX243898.1, read on the forward strand.
GGAATACAACCTGACTTCCCGATGGTTTGCATCTATCGGTCAGCCTTGATGCGACATGTATATCCATGCCAAATTATAGCTTTTTAGTACAAAGAGTCTCTGAGCTAAGCTGCGGATGGCTAAGCTCTAAATAAAGTCGAGCAATTTATTTATATATTTTGGGCCACTGGGTCACTGGGGACCTTAAGGACATTGTGGATATTGAAAGAGAGCGCAGGGCGCTGTCTGCCCGATGCAACATGTTGGCCCACAGGTTTTTACGGTACACAAGGGCTGTCAAAGTTACGCTTTTGAAAGCCTACTGTCAGTCCTTTTACACCTGCAGCCTGTGGGTTAACTATACATAGCGGACATACAGCGATCTGCGAGTTCAATACAATAACGCGATCCGGGTGCTGATGGGGCTGCCGCGCCACTGCAGCGCCTCTGCGATGTTCGCGGTAGCTGACATAGACGGCTTTGCCGCTATTATGCGCAAACAGTGCGCTTCTATCATGCGCCGCACGCGCGACAGTCCCAACACGATGCTGGCTCGCTGGATACGGATGCACGCTGTCGTTTAGTGATTTGTCACCATCATCGGGGAGTCCACCCGGACCTGCCAATTACTCTTTTATGAATTATTACTAACACTAGTTTGTAAGCTCGCATTTGTACTAACAAATATGGTTGTAATCGTAAGATGAATCTGCAATAAATGATGATTTATCTAATCAAAGTAATTATTGTTTATTGTTTGAGCTCCCTGCTCTACCCCTCATACTACCTACTTAGGTTAAGGAAGCTTACCCTTTTTATAGTGAACTATTTATTATATTGTTATTGTATTGTATAGTATCCATCATGGAACTGTTAATGGTACTAGTGACAACGAAGCTTCCACTTAACCTGTTTGTTATTAAATAGTCGATAGATCGAATAAGAAGACAGCAAATAATCTATGAAATTGACACACAGCGCTTACAGACTGAAATTCATGTACTTGAAGACTTACTTAGTTCTTCTTTACAATAAATATGACACTTTAGTTCACAATTAAGGTCAATTAGAAGAACACATTCGGGCTGCAAACGAGTGTTTTCGAAAACAATGCGAACAAATAAACTACATGAACTATGACCAAACGACGCGCGACGTAACGAGACTCTACGTAGAAGGAATTATCCATCGTTAGCAAAAACTAAGAACATGTATTATATAGTGATGGGACTTCGCTGGAGAGGCGATTGCAATATCTGATGCTAGTATTTCAGAACCCTGTGACATTAAAGAAAAAGCATTCATACTGACCGGCGTAGGCAGAGACTGGAGATATCAGCCACACTCGGGGTCTGCTGCGCCGCTGCCGGCCGGCGTCTGGTATCCAATATACACTACAAGTTCTCGGTTTTGCGCCACGTAGGGACATTCACGAAAACTTATCTGTTGATCAATTTCCAACGAAGATTTTTATGTATTTTTATCATTTACTAGCTTCTGCCAGCGGCTTCACCCGCGTGAATATCGAAAATTAACCCAAGGGAACATATTCCCGGAATAAAAAATATCCCATGTGCTATTCCAGACTATAATCTATCTCTGTGCCAAATTTCATCCAGATCCGTCCAGCCGTTTGAGCGTGCAGAAGTAACAAACATACACACTCACTGACTTTCGCCATTATAATAGGTGTGATTACTAGCTTCTGCCAGTGTACATTTGTTCAACTGTACATTTTTCCGGGATAAAAAGTAGCCTGTATGTTATTCCAGTCTATAAACTTTGTCTGTGCTAAATTTCATCTAGATCCGTCCAGCCGTTCTGGCGTGATTGAGTAAAAAAGTTAATTAATGAAATCAAAAAACCCAACTGCTTAAAAAGCGAACTAAAAAAACCAAACCGACTTCAAAAACAAAACACTACAAAGCCAAAAATAACTTTCTTTGCCGAAGTCGGTGTCTTTAGTACCCATTGTTTTCCGTTATTCGACACCGACTTCGGAAAAGAAAGTAATTTTTGGCTTTGTAGTGTTTTGTTTTTGAAGTCGGATTGATTTTTTGTTATAAAGTATTTTTTTTTTGTTTTGGTAGGTACCTTCAATTAACATGAAAATCATTTATAGCCAAAGTACATCTCATGACGATTCCAATTAGCCCAAACACGACTAGATTATATGGTTTTATTTCTGAGTTCCAGTGGCCATTGTGGTCTTCTTCATCAGTTCAACTACAACAAATGATACTTTCTGAGTGCTTGCATTTTTGATGAAAATACCAAAACCGCTATATGTATGTCTATAATATTTGAGGAGTTCCCTCGATTTCTCTAGGATCCCAACACCAGATCCTGGTTTCCTTATCATGGTACCACCCTTGGTATATCTCCTTTCCAACAAAAAAGAATCATCAAAATCGATTCATAAACGACGAAGTTATCCGCGAACACACATAAAAATAATATCGTCGTAAAATAATGTCGAATTGAGAAACCTCCTCCTTTTTGGGAAGTCGGTTAAAAAGATGTTATTTTTTTCCTTTTCTTGTGTTCATCAATAAGATGGACCCTAATTTTATTACAATCTAGCCTTATAAATAGACTAATAAGTACTTTAATTATAACCTTAACTATTACATTGTCTTTATATACTAAGAATGTGTCCAATAGCACTTTTCTTATTGTCTCTATTAAGGCGAATACACTTCATTCTTGTGTTTGTTTGGTACTTTTGTACGTTACACTATTCACATTCACTAACACTAAACACTAACTCGAACGGTTTTGTTCTTTTTAGTCTTCTCACTATGTTTGTGTGGTCGAGAAGCTGGATTGCCTCGACGTTCACATGCTGATGAAGTCTCTTTTCGTGAGCTTTTGCAAATTTCTGGATCACTTTATCGATGAACTCAACTTTTAGGTCCCGATGGAGGTCATCATTTCGTATGTACCAAGGTGCATTTACAATTGCCCTTAGCACTTTGTTCTGGAATCGTTGTATAATTAATATATTGCTCTGTTTGGTGCAGCCCCATAGCTGAAACAAACATCATAGTCCAAACTGGCATCAGGACTTGTTTTTATAGCAATAATTTATTTTGCATAGACAGCATGGAGTTTCTTCCAAGCAGCCAATACATTCTTTTATATTGGAGGTCGAGTGCTTCTTTTTTCTTCTTGACGTGGGCTTTCCAGCGTAACTTTGCGTCAAGGGTGATACCGAGATATTTGGCTGTATTCTCATATGGGACTTCTTTATTATTAATATAAACTGGAAAATACTGATGTTTTTTGTTGGTAAAATCTATGTGAACAGATTTGGATTCATTAAGTTTAATCCTTCATTTTTTGGTCCAGTCATAAACTTGATTAACAGCCATTTGAACCTTTTCTACTGCTTCTTCGTGGCTGTTTCCTACAGCCATAATAGCTGTATCATCAGCAAAGGTCCCAATCGTGTTTTGCTCTAATTTAGGAATATCACAAGTGTATAGTAGGTACAGGACCGGACCTAAAACACTTCCTTGCGGTACGCCAGCTTTTACTTGTTTCAGTTCTGATTAGGAATCTTCTTGTCTTATTCTAAAGACTCAGTTTAGAACGTAGGACTCTAATATATCTGCAAATTTCTTCGGTAACAGGCTCTTCAATTTATATATAAGGCCTTCATGCCATACTTTGTCAAACGCTTGCGCCACGTCTAGAAATACAATAGAACATACTTTCTTATCTTCAAGGGCGTTTTCTATTACGTTTGTGATCCTAAGTACTTGATCAATAGTGGAGTGTTTTTCTCTAAAACCAAACTGGTGCTCTGGTATTATGTTTTTGCTATCTATTATAGGTTTTAAGTCGTCTGAGGAACAGTTTTTCAAATAGCTTGGACATTATTGGTAGCAAGGAAATAGGCCTATAGGATGATGTTTCGTGAGCCGGTTTACCTGGCTTAGCTATCATTATTATTTCAGCCACCTTCCATAAGTCTGGTACATATTTAAGCCTTAGTGCGGCATTGATAAGGGTCGTTAATTTAACCAGACCCTTTCTCGGTAGGTTATGAAGTACTTCTCCTGTTATTAAATCGTACCCTGGAGATTTTCTTGTACTTATATTGTGTTTTATTTCTCGTGCGACTTTTCTCGGTGTGGAGTCTGAATAAGGGCGCTTGGTAAAATAAATTTTAATCGAAGGACCGAAAGTTATTGGTGGAAAGTGCTGTACCTAAAAACCCCCCATTGAAGTGACGATATTGCTCAATACACAGAGTAGATAAAAAGGCCTGACCACCAACCTGAATATCCCAGCCACGGCACCAGATCTCAGCTTCAGGAAACACCACAGCAATTCGGCACTCGCGTGGGAAAAATGTCTCGATGAACGCACGTAATTAATTGCACGGCAATTTATGTATGTCCAGAAAAATGTTCAGTTTTGAGTTTATAATACGTAAAATAACCACATCTAATGATGATCCAGATCGAACTGGGAGAGGCTTCACACCCGGGCGCGGGCGCGCGCGACATCACTCCACCAATCCATTCACCGATTTCCAAGTGCGGGTAGGAGAACAGACGAGCGGACAAGCCAAGTTAAAACTACCCTACGTTTTTATGAGCAAATATCGAACATACCCCCCACCGAAATTATCATGATAATTTCAAAATTAACCTAACAATGAATAGGTACAGCATTCTAAGGTTCAGAAGGAATGTCGCCCATAAAAGGGTTAAACACCAAAAGGTAAACAAATCTAATTAAATAAGAAATTTACTTAAGTACTATGGTAACCTTTTATAACAGAAATACTAAACAGGTTTATGATTTATGAAATGTATTAATTTAATTTGAATAAGGGAGAGGACTCAGCTTGTTTACTGGCCTCTTTAAAAGTCCCCTTTGTGTCCTCAAAGTAACAACTCGAACTATTTTATCTGGGCCTTCATGGAGCTGTTCCACTTTAGCACGAACCCAGTTTAGTGGACGAGTTAAATCTGATTTGATAAGAACTAAATCACCGATTTTCAAGTTTGGAGGTGAATTGAACCACTTTGCTCGTTGTTGCAAGGTATGCAAATAGTCGTCAGACCATTTCTTCCAAAACGTTTGGGAGATTGTTTGTATGCACTGCCAACGTGACAGTCGGTTCGTACCTACATCATTTAATTCGTATTCGGGTACAGCGAGAAGACTTTGTCCTATCAAAAAATGACCCGGTGTTAAGACGTCAAACTCGTTAGGATTGTCAGATATGGGACAAAGGGGCCGCGAATTCATGATCGCTTCAATTTTACAGAAAACGGTAGTGAGTTCTTCAAAGGTAAGTGACCTTTCACCTACTGCACGGAGTAGGTGGTGTTTGGCAGATTTAATGCCAGCTTCCCACAATCCGCCCATTGAGGCTGCCGTTGGTGGAATATTTTTCCATTCAATCGAGTGGCCTGAACAACCATCAGAAATTGCATTATTATTTTCATTGAAAAATTTGCAAACTTCTTTTAAATGTTTTGCAGCGGCGATAAAATTCGTGCCATTATCCGAATGTAAACACGAACATAGACCGCGTCGTGCCACGAACCTATCGAGCGAAGCGAGGAAACAATCAGCTGATAGATCGCTAAGTACCTCAATGTGAACGGCCTTTGTGGAAAAACACACAAAAAGACACATGTAACATTTAAGGATTTTTGCATTGCGATTTAAACTTGTCTTTATAAAAAACGGGCCACCCAGGTCACAACCGACATCATTAAATACCTTATTGATTTTTAATCGTTCGCCGGGTAACAGACTCATCGCTGGCTGTATTGACCTGGGTTTGCATTTAAAACAAGTGATGCATTTAGACAATACACTCCGAATCATACTGCGTGCCGATAAGATCCAATATCGCTTGCACAAAATTCCTTGTAGGGAACGAGGTCCCACGTGTAGATATAATTTATGAAAATGTACAATTATTAAAATTGTTATGTGACATTTTTTAGGCAATAGCAAGGGATGCTTTCTTTTGTAGGGTAGGTCAGCTTCACTGATCCTACCCCCCACCCTGAGGAAATTATGCACATCTACGAAGGGTGAAAGTTTCCTTAGTGATGGAACAAATTTATTATTTTTAATGTTTTTTATTTCGTTAGAAAAATATTGCTGCTGCGTCATTTTTATTATAAGATCATGAGACGCGTTCAACTCGTGTGTCGTTAACGGTCCGCAAGAACGTTGAGATGTCTTGCAGTTATTTATAAACCGTAAACACCAAGCAACGACTCGTTGCAATTTATTAAATGTCGAGAATCTTTGAAATAGTGAATCTGTGGTTTCCTCTTTAATGATTTGAGAAGCAAGGCCGAATGAATCAGTATTAGTTTTAAGTTCTAAAATTTCTGTTTTGTCACTGACGTAAAATGTACTGATCGGCCACAAATGAACGTCATCTGTGAGCCACTCTGGGCCGCTTAACCAGCGCTCGTACTCAGCTACGATCTGAGTAGGAAGAGCGCCACGCGAGCACAGGTCAGCAGCATTATTTTCGCTTCGTACATGAAACCAGCAGTTGGACGGAACTACCTCCACTACTTGAGCGACACGACTCGAAACAAATGTTTTTAATTTGTAGGGAGGCGTTTGCAACCAGGCTAGTGCTACACTAGAGTCCGTCAAGGCGGTAATTTTAAAAGGGATGTTTTGAATGTTTTGCTTAATAAACAGAACCAGTTTAGAAAGCAACACAGCGGACATTAATTCGAGCCTCGGGATTGAAAGAGGTTTAATCGGCGCAACCTTGCTTTTACTGATAAGCAAATGGGTCTTTACTTCATTATTTTGATTGACACTGCGTACGTAAATTACAGAAGCATAACCACGGGTAGATGCATCACAAAAGGCAATTAAATGCACATCACAAAATTTAGGTATAAGCATGTGTCGCTCAATTTTTAGTGATGATAGACAAGACAATGAAGAGATAAACAAAGACCACTTATCGCGCAAATCGGAAGGAAGTGCGTCATCCCAACCAAGACTTAATTTCCACAAGTCTTGCATTATGCATTTTGCTAAAAAAGTACATGGAGATAGGAATCCCACAGGATCAAAAATACTAGCTAGCAATTTCAGCACTGAACGCTTCGTGTAGGTATTATCAATCATGTTGTAATCGAATGAAAAACAATCATCGATAGGCAGCCATTTCAGGCCTAATACCTTCAGTGACGAACGCACGGTGTCATCGCTGAAATTTATAGCTACTGCTTGATCTGCGTTAATCCTTGACAGTAAATCAGGGGTGTTGCTTGCCCATTTGCGAAGGTCAAAACCACCCAGTTTTAACAGAGCTACGAGCTCGTCCTGTAAAGTACAGGCTTCGTCAAGGTCTTCAGCAGACCATAGCAGATCGTCTACAAAAAAAACATGCATAAGTATGTCAGCCGCGCGAGGATAGCGCGCACCCTCATCAATAGCTAGCTGTTGCAACGAGCGTACAGCGACATAACCAGACGATCGTAATCCGTAGGTATTTGTCACTAGCTTATAAGTTTTTATTTCGTCACAAGGTGACTCCCTCCATAGTATATGCTGATAACAGCGTTCAGATGGGTTGATAAGTACCATTCTGTAAAATTTAGCTATGTCAGCGGTGAAGCAAATGGGGTAAAGGCGAAATTTAAATATAATTTTTAATATATCATGGTGAAGCTTCCTGCCTGTAAGTAAGTTGTCGTTTAATGACACCCCGTTGGATGTTGCCGCTGAGCCATCAAATACCACTCGCACGGGAGTAGTGGTACTAGAGCTTTTAAACACACAGTGGTGTGGGATAATGTATCGACTTGCCTCTATACCGGTATATTGTTGCATGTGCCCCATCAGCTCGTATTCGCGCATAAACTTTATGTAGGGCTCACGCAACTCAGGTGAACGAACAAAACGTCTTTCTAGATGCTGTAACCGACGCACGGCGTGGTTATAAGATTCGCCCAGAGGCATTCCATTAGGGTCCAGTAGGATAGGTGAAACGTACCTACCGGTCTCGTCCCTGTAGTGGCGCTCTGAATAAATCTCGTCAGCGAGTTTATCAAGTGGGCTGATAGGGCTGTCGCACGGCGACTCTTCTATTTCCCAAAATGCTTTAAGTTGGTGGTTGATGGTGTCACTATCATTAATGTACGACATTAGATTGCAAGACGTTGCAATATTAGCGACATCATCAGAAGTACACGGTACTTCAATTTTGCCACACAATACGAACCCAAAAATACTGCTTAGCGCAGTGGGTAATGTGGGGCCTAAAATTATCTTATTTCCATCATATATGTAAGGAAATACGTCACCTGCGAGTATTATGTCGACAGGTGACCTTTTATGGAAGTAGGGATCCGCTAACAAAAGGGTTTTATATTTTAGGGATACCTCCTCAGAAATTTCTACCGTAGGTAAATCAGATGTAATTTTTTGTAGAATAATAGCATCGATTTTTAGAGTAGGTTTATCAGAATGCCGAGGCGTTATAGTGCAAGACGTCATGCCAAAGTTCTTTACAGAATTTCCACCTAGACCCATAATATTAAACGGGCATTTTTGACGCGACAGCCCTAGCCGCTCTAAACAATTTAAAGTTATGAAATTCGATTGAGCGCCAGAGTCGATAAGAACACGGCAAGCGTGCGGGTTTCCGAATGAGTCACTGACATTAACTATGGCTGTACCTAGCAATACCATATGGCCTTTGTTTACATCGGATGAGTGATAGTTAGCTGCATTCGCTGTGCAAGCATTTATCGGCTCAGCGCTGCGGTTGTCAAGCACGGCTCGCGCGGTAGCAGGTTTGAATTCCGAATCAATGTGCAGTAATGCATAGTGACGTTGATTACATGTAAAGCATTTGTATTCACTTTTACAATCAGCAGTCGAATGATTTTGCTTGAGGCAATTATGACAAAGATTCAATTCATCAGCACGCTTGATTCTTTGCGCGGGAGACAATTCACGGAATAGCACACAGCGAAAGATCATGTGATTATTGTCACAATGTACACAAGCAAATTTATTATCTCTCGACTGCGTTTGCGAAGCAAATGCCTTTCTAATGTTGTTATCACTCGATCTTTTATTTTGATTGCTAGGTGTAAAATTCTTATTTTGTGTGGTATTTGAACCAGAATAAGCCTGCGAATGTTCTAATATTTTTATTTGATTATGCACTTAAGTGGCAGTGGGCAGGGCACATTGCTCGCAGAACGGATGGCCGTTGGGGCCGAAAAGTTCTGGAATGGCGACCGCGAACCGGAAGACGATATGTTGGAAGGCCTCCCACTAGGTGGACCGATGACCTGGTTAAGGTTGCGGGAAGGCGCTGGATGCGAGACGCACGGGATCGGTCAATGTGGCGACGCCTGGGGGAGGCCTATGTCCAGCAGTGGACGTCTTTCGGCTGAAATGATGATGATGATGATGATGCACATGAGACATCAGCTGATCATAGGTAGGTATAGTACTTTGATCTAGACCTTGTTCAAATGTTTTTCTTGTGCTCGGATCTAAACCCTTCAAAGCTATATGGCATAACACATAACTAGACAAGTGCTCAATATTGAGAGCATTAATGGCTCTGTACGAATGATCAAATGTTTCAATGAAATTATTCAAGTTTGTAGGAGATTCATTTTTTAGCGCGGGAAAATTAAGCATTTTGTCTAAGTATTTACCTACAAGCATCCTATTATCCTGATATTTATCTAACAAGGATTGCCAGACTACTTCGTAGTTACTAGCAGTTATAGGTACACTCTTAACTATGCTAAGCGCAGAACCTTTTGTGCATGATAACAGGTAGTGAAACTTATCTATGTTAGATATACCTGTCTGAATGTGCACCAATGAGCAAAATGTTTCATAAAACGTAGTGAAACTCTCAATATCTCCATCAAATGTGAACAATTCGAGCTTGGGCAAACGTGGGCGAATTTCTACGTTAGTACTTTTACTCGTTGCACATGACGACACGTCTGCCATTTTGTATTGTTCCGCACACAATTTTACATGAAAGAATAAATCATCAAAGCCTTTTAAGTCGCTTTCAGAGAATTGCGTTTCAGGATTCATGATTAACTGCATTTCATAAACATCATAGCATACGGCTTCAAATGATTCCCGCAATGATTGTACCTCTGAGGCACGCAAAAGGAACATATCTTTTGTACTAGGATGAGTATCTATTTTTTTCGACAAATCATAAACCTGCTGCATTTGTGAAAACAAACGTTGTTTTTTAGCAATAGACTTATTTAAATTCCTAATAGCTTCTAGCTCCTTCCTAGACGGGGCCTTGTCTGATTCGTTAGTCATTTTGCAAAAGAGTTAAATTTATCGATAGGGAAAATGGCTATTTCTGACTAAATGATACAACACAAGCACGGCTTGTACAAGTTGAACAAATCGTTGGTACACGGTACGTAACGGCTTTGTTCAAAATGGCGTCTTTTTTACCAGAAAATTACCAACGTGGTAATGGACGTGGAAGACAAAATATATATAAATATGGAATGATTTTACGAAAATCAATCTTAATAATACTAATCCGGCTCGTATGGACCAAAATGTGGAGTCTGAATAAGGGCGCTTGGTAAAATAAATTTTAATCGAAGGACCGAAAGTTATTGGTGGAAAGTGCTGTACCTAAAAACCCCCCATTGAAGTGACGATATTGCTCAATACACAGGGTAGATAAAAAGGCCTGACCACCAACCTGAATATCCCAGCCACGGCACCAGATCTCAGCTTCAGGAAACACCACAGCAATTCGGCACTCGCGTGGGAAAAATGTCTCGATGAACGCACGTAATTAATTGCACGGCAATTTATGTATGTCCAGAAAAATGTTCAGTTTTGAGTTTATAATACGTAAAATGACCACATCTAATGGTGATCCAGATCGAACTGGGAGAGGCTTCACACCCGGGCGCGGGCGCGCGCGACATCACTCCACCAATCCATTCACCGATTTCCAAGTGCGGGTAGGAGAACAGACGAGCGGACAAGCCAAGTTAAAACTACCCTACGTTTTTATGAGCAAATATCGAACACTCGGTGTTACTAATTTTATGGTAACTTCATTTTCCGATGTCACCATATCAAGCAACGTGTGATCTTCAATGATTTCCCCGTCGTTTGGTTGGAAGATATTTTCTAGGTGCTCTGCAAACCTCTTCGCTTTTTGCTCGTTAGTTACCGCCCATTGCCCGTTTTCACATTTGATAGGTGGGATTTGGGTAATCGGTCTTTTTAAGTGCTTAGTAGCCTTCCAAAGAAAGTAGTCTATCCTTTGGTCGTTACTTAGGCTTTGAAGATAGGTTTTGGTTGACTCGTCTTTGAAGTCTTGGATTAGTCTTCTTACTTTTTTTGTAAGACAATTCAAATTTTCGTTTGTCTTCAGGGCACCTAGATTGATGCCACGTTTTTCTCTGTTTTCTTTTTTCCATAATGAGATGCTTGATTCTGAGCGGGTAAGTATTTCCTTTCGTCCTCTTGTTGAAGTCAGGTGTATTTTCCCACGCTGCTTGCTGGATATGCATTATGAACTTTTCTACTCCGACGTTTAGATGTTCGGGTGTTTTTAGTGGAACTTTAAGGTCTATCTGATCTTTCAATCTGGACTTGAAGCTCGCCCAATCTGTACGCTTATTAACAAGAGTGGGCCTGTTTTCTTTATACAAAATGGTTTCGCTAATTTCTAGATAGATTGCAGAGTGATCTGAGTTCATGTCATAGCAAAGCAAAGCATTGAAGTCACCTCCTAAGATAAATCGACTTCTAAAACGAGTTAGAAAGTTCATATAGTGGTCCTTTTTAATCATATACCGTGGTGGACAGTAGATTGCAGATACTGTTACAGGCTATTTTTTGGTTTGTAGACAAATCGCCACTGCTTGGATGTCCTTCTCTTCGTGTTCAAATTTTTCTTAGTGCTGTAGGTTTTCTTTCACTATAATGGCACTACCACCTCTTGCAGAATTGTCTGGGTGAAGTGCATGGTATACTTTGTACCCTTTGAACTTAATGTGAGATTGCTTTGTGAGTTTCTGATATCAGGCACACATCAATCTTTTCTATGTCTAATACTCCTTGTAACTCGTTCTGATGTTTTTGTAACCCATTTGAGTTCCACGCCATAATTTTTAGTGTAGTATTCATTTTTGTGGCTTAGAAGTAGCAGCTTTTTTGCTATTTTCATTTTTTTTTTTATCTCTCGTCGAATGATGACATTAACTTTAAGATTTCATCTAACTTTTTGTCACTGTTCATATCAACCAAAGGCGCCTTGGCTATGCCTCTTGTAGCTACTTGCGCATAAGATACGTTTTTAGTTGTAGTGCTTTGCCTTCGTTTGTACTGGGTGGGGACTTCGACTCTTCCAGTAGGTGTATTTTGTTGAGGGGCAGTATTATTGCCTTTAAATTTTTTGTTTCTAATCTGCTGGATTTCTTTGGCTACGATACATCCCCTGTAGTTAGCTGGATGTGGCGCTCCACAGTGAACGCACTTTGGCTTCTCCTCTTTTGATTTTCTGCAATCCGTCGTGAGATGTTTAAAAAGATGTAAACAAGAAGAAAATCATGCTGTGCAGTCGGAGGATACATGTTCGCGAGCTGGCTGACCAAAACCAGATGACAATGTATCCTCCGACTGCACAGCAAGATTTTCTTCTTGTTTACATCTTTTTAGTTCGCTTTTTAAGCAGTAGGGATTTTTAATTTTTTTTATTAACTTTTTTATTTTTAAATTTTTAGTTATCTTTTTTTATAATTAGGTACATTTAAACATATAAGTGTTATATATTTTTGAAATCACCTCTTAAAGCTCTTTATTTTGATACCCCACGAAAGGATTGGAAGAAAAAAAATTTTGGGCCCCCACAATAAGGCGCCCAAAATCCGCCATTTTTCTAGTTGTAAACCATTGTTTAAGGAACTTAGTTTGCTCACTCTACCGTCTATGTACATATATGAAATGGGGGTGTTTGTTCGCTGTAACCTGCATTTATTTGAGAAACTGCGCTCTCGCCGTTATCAGAATACCATTCATGTTACCTCTCATAAAACCGCATTTTTCGGCAAAAGTGTGCTAGGTATGGCCCCAAAAATATATAACAGTATACCAGCAGCTATTAAAAATAAAGAGTGTCTGGGATCCTTTAAGAGGTCTTTGTTTAAATTCCTTGTAGATAGATGTTACTACTCCGTCACTGAGTTTACTACTGATAAACAGAGGTATGACGATTCCGACTTGCCAATTGGACATTTATGATTTGATTTATTGATAAGGTATAATTGTGTTTATTAATCTATAATTATAATAACCTGTTTACCTATTGACATATTTTAAATTGATTTATTTTTAATGTAATCTGACATGTAAATTGACATGCTACCTTAATTGTATTATTTTATTTATTATTTATTTTTGTTGACATATTTTAAACGAGCAGTTGCCCGCGGCTTCGCTCCCGTGGGCCACCCCACAGGACCCGTTTTCGGGATTAAAAAATAGCCTATGTTACTCAGGAATAACGTAGCTTTCTATTGGTGAAAGAATTTTTTAAATCGGTCCAGTAGTTTCGGAGCCTATTCGGTACAAACAAACAAACAAACAAACAAACAAAAAAATATTTCCTCTTTATAATATTAGTATAGATTGATTTATTTTAATGTAATCTGACATGTAAATTGACATGTTACCTTAATTGTATTATTTTATTTATTATTTATTGTTGCTTGCTAATTTTAATTTGCATGCTATTGTCAATTTTGTACGCCAGATATTGGCAAAACATAGTGCACATATTATAACAATACTATCTGTAACCATACCTATGTTTTACAAAATAAATGATTGATTGATTGATTGATTCTATTTTCCAATTTTGCAGCCAGTGACAATCGCAGGGTTAAGACGAATCGATTGCCGTAAGAACCATCAAAATCAACGCGTTTGGTCTCTAGAACGCCACATAGGAACAAATATACATAGACTAATAAACACATTACCCTCCTTCGGCAGTCGGGTAATAAACATACATCTACCAAACTATCGCATTTATAATATTAGTAAGAATAAGATAGTGTGATTTAAAGGACACGCGCGGGACGGACTTGCCGCCGTTCCGTTTCTTCGCAAGATAATTAGTTACACTGTCCTGAGAGTCTGTCTGTGTGTCTGTGAGTACAGTGTCGCTAGCGAGCTCCATTGGTATGGCACCAATTTAGAAAGGCTAAATTGGATAGGAAGATTTATAAGGAAAGCCTTCATGTATATCCAGATAGTACAACCATAGTGCGATGGTTGCACCAAATGGGAGTCGAGGTCAACATATTATATCAGGGAAATATACCTGACGTTGGTATTCTTTTGGGCTGCATAACATAAAACCACGCCTGTATTCCCCAAAGTGTTAGGCAGAGGCAGTCCGGAGTCTGGACTTGTGCCCAGTGGATGACAATACACAAGCACTCTATTAGGTGTTCCTCTGCCCAACTCTTGGGGGAGTGGAGCGTGATGTTGTGTTATGTACTGACATGATGTAACTTTCGGGAGTGTTGCCGGAGGTATTCGAAGTAAAACGAGGTCTCTTACTCGGATGGTGGTTTAATGTAGATTTAATTCTTTACACATAGTTCTTACACACTAGTTTACATCGCTGTCGATCACTAACCTATGTCTGTCAACACTTATATTATATATTACTTTCGCATTTACATATTAGCAGACGTAAAGACTTATGGAATGGGAACGTGAATTTCTGAACATTCCTCATTCTTCATTCATTAATTGGCTAATAGCTATGGCGATGACGACACTTGAGTGTTCAAATGCGTCCTTTTAATACTAACAAAATTAAAATATTCCTAAAACTATGAAACAATGCAGCTTAACTAAGTATTCATTTTCATCAAAGTCTTCATCATGGATAATAATATTAATAATAGTAGTTATAATAGTTTTCCATTATCACCGTATATCCGTATCATCTATTCATAACTTCGATTTACTCTCGCTGTATCAGTGATCGAGTCTCGCCACATTTGAAGGCTGGCTGCTATTTGTGTCAGAATTCACGACGTCATCCGGGCTTGGTGTTTAGGTTGCTTTGCATGTTCTTCAAGTTTGCCTTTTACAGATGGGTTACATACATTTTAAGTTGGATCCATATCTACACAAGCTAGCAAGCACAGATGTGCTTGCTCGATTTGGCGAGGTTTTATCGTGGTTTTTAAATAAGTGTAACAGTTACCTGAATTCTTTTTGACTTCTCGTATTTTTAAGTCTTGACCTCATACTCATCAATTTTATCAGAGAAACATCGCAGTGTAGGTTGTAACTCTTCTTTTATAACTTCTCTCATTTCCCTGCGCAGGTCTCGTAGTATATGCTGCTTCGTGTTGTCAGTATGGTCATCAGTGTGTGTGGTATCAAACTCGCATCTTTCACCCTCATAATCAGCCGAGCACTCGCAATCCGGTTCATCTTCATCATTAAGGAAACAGATACCGTTGTTCAAACAGTGCTTATGGCACGCGTTAACCTCGCACCGTACCCCGGAGTAGCCAGCATGACATCTGAAATAATGTAGATATTCAATAAACGCAGCTATATTAGTTGTAACAGATAAACGAGTTGCATGCCCAGATATGTATATTAAAAAAAAACCGGCCAAGTGCGAGTCAGACTCGCGCACGAAGGGTTCCGTACCAGTATCGCAAAAAACGGCAAGAAAATCACGTTTGTTGTATGGGAGCCCCACTTAAATATTAATTTTATTCTGTTTTTAGTATTTAATAAATACTAAAAACGGCAATGGTGGCAACAGAAATACATCATCTGTGAAATTTAATACATTTTTAAATTTCAACTGCCTAGCTATAACGGTTCATGAGATACAGCCTGGTGACAGACAGACAGACACACAGACGGACCGCGGAGTCTTAGGGGTCTCGTTTTTACCCTTTGGGTACGGATCCCTAAAAAAATAAATGTTATTTTTCACAATCTTGAAAAAAAACATGAAAAAATACTTGGCACCGTTGTTATTTTTTCAGAAAAAGTGAAACATTAAATTGGGTTGTTTTGTTTTAATTAAAGTTAAATTATGTTTAAATTAATGGGAACCTATTATTATGAACTTAGAAAATACCTAATTTGTTCCAATTAGAATCATCTTTTCTTTGTAATTAGGAAAATCCCCGTCCGTAAATGTTGTGTGGGTGTTGCGAATTATTTTAAGTCATTTATGTACTAAGTAACCAGCATATCCCTGGTCTAGATCCCTAATCCTCGATATTACTGGAATATTACCAACAACTGTACACAAATGACTCCTTTGCAGAAGACACTATCGCAGCAGGGGAAGAACTCATAAGCAAAGTCAGTGAAAGTCGCAATGAAAAGTGGATGAACACCATAAATAAAATTTACATGACTAAAAACGCTTACCGGCGACCCCCTGAGCCTTCACCACCAAATCAAGTTACTGCCAGTCAGATAACACATCAACTCTTTTTACAAACTCCCTAAACTCCCAAAAGCCTCAAAACCATCTTCCGGTAACAATGATATAAGTAAACCCTTTTCGCTACCTGATATAATACCAGCAATTAAGTCTCTTAAAAATAGTAAAGCCGCTGGTGTGTATGACATATGTGTGGAGCAACTTAAGAACCTGGGTCCGGTGGCAATTTCATGGCTCCTTGCCCTCTTCAACGCATGCTTGCTAGAAGCAAAACTCCCCAAGCAATGGAGGAAAGCTAAGGTGATAGCGCTTCTCAAGCCGGGAAAATGTCCAACGGATCCCAAAAACTATCGCCCAATCTCGCTACTTTGCCACACATTTAAGTTGTTTGAAAGGCTATTCCTAAACCGCCTACAGCCCCTCATCGGTCCTGGGCTGATCCCAGAACAAGCTAGTTTCCGTCCTGGAAAATCCTGTACTGGGCAAATCTTCCGTCTCACTCAATATATAGAGGATGGATATGAGGCTCATAAAATAAACGGTGGTGTCCTTGTGGACCTGTCAGCGGCGTATGACACTGTTAATAACCCTAACAGATGACCAAGCATTTATACGAGTCTTGGGTGAAATGCTACGCAATCGACGCTTCATAGTCAACTTAAACTCGGAAAAGAGCTGGTGGCGTATTAAGAAAAATGGATTACCTCAAGGCAGTGTTCTGGCTCCCATTCTATTTAATATCTTCACTAACGATCAGCCCAGCACAAAAAATCACACAAAGGCTTCTGTACGCAGATGACCTAGCACTGGCTTGTAGCTGGCTTGTGAAAAAATTTGAAGATGCCGAAGCAAAACCTCTGGCGAACCTCAGTGAAGTACTACGAAGACAATGCACTTAGACCGAATCCGTCTAAAACACAGTCGTGCTCATTCCACTTGAGAAATCGTCAGGCAACTAGAAAATTAAGCATTAAATGGCGAGGCGCTGATATTGAACATAACGATAACCCTGTCTACCTAGGTGCTACCTTAGACTGCTCTTTGACTTAAGGAACCACTGTGTCAAAACCAAACTCATGGACAATCACGCACGCAATAACCTTCTCCGCCGACTCACATCCTCCACCTAGGGCGCCTCTTCTCACGTTCTCCGCACATCTGGCTTAGCTCTTTGCTTCTCGGCTGGCGAATTTGCCTGCCCAGTCTGGCACCGATCTGCCCGAAAAGTAGATGCAGCTTTAAATGAGACTAGTACAATAATAACTGGTTGCTTAAAACCAACTCCACTTAACGCACTATACCCGCTAGCCGGAATAGCTCTTCCAGAAGTTCGAAGAGAAATTCCGGAAGGGGTTCCTCCGAGAGGAACAAACAGGAGTTCGACAACCGATACCTAATGTACAACATGGAGCAACCAAGGAGACGGCGATTGAAAAGTCGGACGAGCTTCCTTAAGTCGACTAAAATAATTAAAGAAACAGCCCTAGCGAAGTTCGCAATAATCTGTGGCTCGTCAAATACCCGCCTCCAGCTGACTATGTTGAGCTTGCAGGAAAGCTCCCAGCGGGCTATAAACAGCCATGGCCCATCTGGTAATCCCTAAACCGGTTACGAAGCCAATTGGGATGCTGTAGGCATAACTGAGTCAGATGGGGTACTCCAATCAGCCACAGTGTGACTAAGGAACCACCACACAGACGATGCCCCACCTCCTGTTTTGCTCCTTATGTAAATACTACCTGCAGGTAGCTAAGCTAAGGTGCACCATGCAAGGCCTTTGTGAGGCTAACGCTAAGGCTATCGACGTGCAACTCATATACGATAACCGCCTTACCATATTATTAAATACGTACTCTTGAAAAAAAACATATTCTAGAAAAAAAACATTATTTTTCAAATGTTTTTATTAAACTTTTTTTTTCATCTGGTAAAAAAAACGTTTTTTTGCAACTCTATGCATGCCCACTGCGCTGCCAATTTATTCTCAAACAATATTAAATTCTAGGTTTTCTTGTAGGGGAACATATTATAAGAGTTAAGGTTTTTATTTATTTTATGGTTAGAAATTTTCTTTTGGTTTCAGTGTGAGCTGACACTAAATATCTTGGCTAGTCCTTATTAAATTGAACATGTTTTACCGGCATTTAGGTTCTCCTTCAGCACTGACGCTACAATTTCCTTGGAAACAATAGTTCTGACAAGTTTTAATTTTACTTCTCTCACCGGTGTAACCCTGAGTACATTCACAACGAGATTCCCCACTAACTTTCGTGCCATGGACACATAGCATGCTTACATTTGTAAATTTTGTGTCTGTGGAACTACGAATCAATCTCTTTAGAGGTTCACAATTCTGATTTCCTTCAGTTTGTTCCGTAATTGTATAGTTGGCTGCTATAAGTTGTAAAGACCACTCGTGATTGCTAGAAATTGGAAATACTTTGGCTTCTTCATGTTGTTCTTGATTCTTTGGTAATTGCCCAATTGTTATTTGATCATAGCCCCTCCAGTAGATGAAATCTTTTGACACGGCCAATGAATCTGGAGTTTTTTCGTTTTTGAGAACATAGAATGTTCTTCTGTTCTTTCCGTTTAAATCGGCACATACAATAGAATCCTGATGGTAGCTATTATTATAAATGGTCTCAATCCAGTACATTGTTTGTGCCTGTTGGTCAATAGCCAAGCTTCTTCTTTGGTCAACAGTACTTTCTATTAAAACTTCTCTCTCGGAGCCATTAAAACGAGCCCTCTCAATTTCATAGCGTGTAATCCAGTAAATATGCCTGTAATGTTTAAGAAGAGTACATAAAAAAAGTTGATTACTAATTTTTCTGAGTCATAAAATTACACACAACGGCTAAAATAGAATGAATTTTAAAATGTAATGGTAATCCTTTCTTATTAAAAATAATATAACATTTAGTATGAACTAGCTTCTGCCCAATTATAAAATCATAGAAATAGTCTCTGTGAGTCAAGCTTCAAAGATATTATACAAGTAAGATTTAAAATCCCCCGACACAAATACCTCTTTAAACTACATAATTTATCTAGTACTAAACGCACTTCGATCGACAATCCATCGAAACACGTTATTATAACACGATATCTTGCGAAAAATGCCCCGATTCACAGAGTAAACAGATAACTTAACATAACGTGAAGTGGTAGTGGTAGGAGATTTTAATTTATATTCCTGTACTAAAAGCATTAATTCATATTATGAGTTTTTTATGACATATTGTAAGTTTACCCAGAGCAACGGAATATTTAATTGCAATTATCGCTGTTTGGACTTAGTACTGAGTACATATTTGAGGAGGAGTGTTTGAGTGTGCGCGCGGCGGAGGCTCCACTCTTACCGGTGGATGCTTATCACCCACCGCTTGACGATACCCACTTAAGGCCGAGTTTGAGCACATCGTCATCGGAAATGCGCACATAAGTCAGTTGGAATTTTAATAAAGCGGATTTTTTTTATTATATTCCAAGATCGCAGCCGTCGACTGGGCTCTTTTATATAACTTAGATTTAGATATGAGTTTAAAGTATTTTTATGACACAATTTATTCAATTATAGATGACTGTGTTCCCAGAAAAAAGCGATGTCGTGTACGCTACTCTTCATAAAAAATATAAAAGTAGTGGTTTAGGGAAATAATTACGAAACGTTTGCCCAGTGTAGGGCTAAAGTTAAAGGTAAGATTTTAGTAGCACAGGAACAGTATCGCCAATGTTTACAAAGCCAGATTTCAAGTGATCCTAAGTCTTTTTGGGCTTACCTTAATTCTAAAAGAAGTAACAGTAGTAGCCAAAAGATTATAAATAACGGAGAGGCCTTGACAAATAAACAAGCGGTTCAAGAATTTGCTGAATATTTGTATTCAGTATATAATTTTGATACACCTAGATTAGATGTGAATGCGGCGATTGTGGAAGCAGGGACAGCTTGAAGTGGGATGACGTTTAGTTTAGTTTAGAAAAATTCTTTATTATCATAAAAATTATGGAGGAGAGAAGTGGGATGACGTGGCACGCGCCCTGCAGCAACTTAAGCCGAATAAATCGTCAGGGCCTGATGGTATTCCGCCGTACATTTTTAGGGACCGTCGAATGGCATTAGCGAGACCGCTGATGCACATCTACAATCTTTGCCTGGAATCAGCTATATTTCCCGAGATGTGGAAGATTACCCGGGTCATACCGGTACCAAAGGGAGGTTTGAGAACTAAAGTGGAAGAATATAGACCTGTTGCTATATTGTCAACAGCGGTTAAAGTGTTAGAATCTGCTATTCATAAGAAAGTATATCAGCAAGTTAGCTCGCAACTCACCGACGCGCAGCATGGATTTCGGCCGACTCGAAAATACTCGGAATACTACGAGCAATTTACTTAGCTACATGGCGGAAATGGTGCCGATAGTGGACGGTGGGGGGCAGGTCGATGCTGCATACTTTGACTTTAAAAAGGTGTTTGATTTAGTCGATAATGACACATTACTGAAAAAGTTAGCAGGAGTCGGTTTCACACCGCATTTACTTAAGTTTTTTGCGAGTTATATGAGTAACAGGCAACAGTATGTTGACTATGCAGGATACCAATCGAAGGCATACTATACTCGACCTAAGAAAGGGAAGTAATTTGGGCCCCTTGAGTTTCTCGTAATGATACTGTGCTTACTATTTGCCGACGACCTCAAGTTTTCTCTCCCCATAACGAACATGGATGACTGTGAAAGACTGCAGAGAGATATAGATAGAGTAGTAACTTGGAGCAAGAGTAATCTCCTGCAGTTTAACACATCTAAGTGTGTGACCATAAGTTTCTCACGCGCACACACGCCCATTACGCATAGTACGTGGACGGGGTACCGATGACTAGAGTCAACGAAGTGAGGGACTTGGGTGTCTGTTTCACCATTGGGCTAACGTTTCGTGACCGTAACTATATAGTTAAGGTATGCAAAAAAGCATTTAATGCAGGGTGGCTAAGTTTGGCAGCTTATATGCTGTTAGAAAAATTCGTCAATTTACTGATGTAGATACCGCGAGGCTGGTCTATTTTAGTTACTTTTTGGGGTATGTGGAACAGGATGTAAAGTCCAGGGTAAACATCCATAGAAAACGGAGTATCCATGTCTGGTCCGGGCAACTGCTTTTATTTTTGTCCTACTCCTCCATTTTTCTTTTCTGATTAATTTCGTTGCGGGATCCAAGACAGTTAAATTCATGCCCTGGGACTTCGTCGAGCTTCATTGCCCCGGCGCTTTTTTGGTGTTTGCCACTGTTGATTCTGGCTTTCAAGAGTTGTAGTGGTTAGGGAATAGTGCGGTGAATTTGCCAATAAAAAAAAATGCAAAAAAGCATATAGAAACCTAGGATTTGTCCTGAGAATGGTTAAAGATTTCACAAATATGAAGGCTATAACGGCATTATATAATTCTTTGGTAAGGAGCCAATTAGAATGTAATGCAGTTATCTGGGCTCCGCATGAAATTAAATATAGTCTCATGTTGGAGCGCGTACAGAATAAATTTATTACATATAAATATATGAGGGAATACGGGGTGTATCCATTTTATCCGTTGATGTATCCAACACTATTTGTCTTAGGTATGATCTGACATAATGAACTGAGGGTCAGGAGGCAACTCACACTTTTGACTTATATCTTTAAGATAGTTAGGGGGAAGATACACAATGCGGATATATTGCGAAGGGTGGAACTGGTCGTGCCAGACGGGTATGCCTGGCGGTGCCGAGCGCGCGATCTAACTTGCTGCGTGAGGCGCCGCAGACGAGCGCGCGCCGCACTCTTAACCTCATTGCTGATGACGTCGACATATTCCGTTGCTCTTTGAGTGAATTCGAAAGAATAGGTGCCTATAGAATTTGTTATGGTACTAGCAGTGGCACTATTTAATTTGTAAGAGTACTACATTATCGCATTGGTTCTAGCCTGTAAGGATATTGTATGTTTTGAATGAATAAATAACTTTTGAACAACCAAAATCAAAATCGGTTCATCCGTTTAGGAGCTATGATGCCACAAAAAGATACACAAGCAAAGAAATACACATATATACACGCCAAAACTCCACAAAATAGACTTTCAATCTTTTATTATGTTCCGCTTATTTATCCGGTGTGTTTATGATTATATGTATATCATTAGTAACATACCCTCCACAGCTGTCCACGGCGATATCAGCGCATAAGTTATTCACCTTAACTAAAATATTTAAGTCATCTGCTTTATAAGATGATGAAGCAGGATTTATAGAAAACGAGTAAATACTCGACATATTCGTCCAAACGAGTAACTGTGTGACCGGATCGTAGACGACCCTCACGGCGTACTCGTTTGAATATGCCTTAACTAAGACTTGTATTTTTCTTGTTATTAGGTCAAAGCTGGATATTAATACGTTCTGGTGGTTCTGGTTATTATTGTCGGCAAACAGCACTCTGTAGTGAACTGGGTCGTAAGTTACTGAAGTGATACTTTTAGCCGACGGAATGTCTTGTGTGTGCGTTAGTGTTCCATTTTCATAAAATTCCAGTTGTTTCCTTTGGCCCACCACGAGGTCTGAAATGTGAAAATAACATTTAACTTTATTAAATTAAGTGTACCCTTGTCTCTTATTTTCATATAATATGCTGCTGGTTAACAAATGATCAACTTGCATTCCCGCCAGTCTATTTTTAACCCCCGACGCAAAAAGAGGGGTGTTATAAGTTTGAGGTGTGTTGCTGTGTATCTGTGTATCTGTGTATATGTGTGTCTGTCTGTGGCATCATAGCGTCCAAACGGGTGGACCTATTTTGATTTAGTTTTTTTTGTTTAAAAGGTGACTTAATCGAGAGTGTTCTTAGCCATGATTCAAGAAAATATTCTCAGCTATTTGAAGATAATCAGCTCTCTACTAATTGAGGAAAAGATATGAGCAACTTTCATAGGTCTAATCGATTTGAAATTTAGAATCCTGTCAGCTCAATGATATTGCTAAAACATAATAATCTTGAACTGATGCTGGAGCATTACCAGGAATCACAGGACACCCAACTCCTCAGTAACTTACAGTAGAGGTATCGTCTTTGGACTCATTGGAATGGTGTCATTGAATAGGTTGTAGATGGATGGTGAACAAGGTCTAATGGTGGATGGTGCTGGTGATGGATAGGGGATTGAGAGATTAACTGTCAGTTCAATGATATTGCTAAAACATAATAATCTTGACTTGATGCTGGGGCATCACCAAGAATCAGCAGCACACCCAACTCCACGCTAACCTACTGCATAGGTATCGTGTTTGGACTCATTGGAATGGTCTCATTGAATAGGTTGTAGATAGATGGTGATCAGGGTCTGATGATGGATGGTGCTGGTGATGGATAGGGGATTGAGAGATAAACTGTCAGTTCAATGATATTGCCAAAACATAATAATCTTGACTTGATGCTGGGGCATCACCAAGAATCAGCAGCACACCCAACTCCACGCTAACCTACTGCATAGGTATCGTGTATGGACTCATTGGAATGGTCTCATTGAATAGGTTGTAGATAGATGGTGATCAGGGTCTGATGATGGATGGTGCTGGGGATGGATAGGGGATTGAGAGATAAACTGTCAGTTCAATGATATTGCCGAAACAAAATAATCTTGACTTGATGCTGGGGCATCACCAGGAATCACAGGACACCCAAATCCTCAGTAACTTACAGCAGAGGTATGGTCTTTGGACTCATTGGAATGGTCTCATTGAATAGGTTGTAGATGGATGGTGATCAGGGTCTGATGGTGGATGGTGCTGGTGATGGATAGGGGATTGAGAGATAAACTTTCAGTTCAATGATATTGCTAAAACATAATAATCTTGACCTAATGCTGGGGCATTACCAGGAATCACAGGACACCCAACTCCTCAGTAACTTACAGCAGAGGTATCGTCTTTGGACTCATTGGAATGGTCTAATTGAATATGGTGATCGGGGTCTTATGATGAATGGTGCTGGTGATGGATATGGGATTGAGAGATAAACTATCAGTTCAATGATATTGCCAAAACATAATAATCATGACTTGATGCTGGGGCATCACTAGGAATCAGCAAGACACCCAACTCCACGCTAACTTACAGCATAGGTATCGTGTTTGGACTCATTGGAATGGTCTCATTGAATATGGTGATCGGGGTCTTATGATGGATGGTGCTGGTGATGGATATGGGATTGAGAGATAAACTGTCAGTTCAATGATATTGTCGAAACAAAATAATCTTGACTTGATGCTGGGGCATCACCAGGAATCAGTAGGACACCCAACTCCACGCTAACTTACAGCATAGGTATCGTGTTTGGACTATTGGAATGGTCTCATTGAATAGGTTGTAGATATGTGGTGATCGGGGTCTGATGATGGATGGTGCTGGTGATAGATAGGTGATTGAGAGATAAACTGACAGTTCAATGATATTGCCAAAACATAATAATCTTGACTTGATGCTGGGGCATCACTAGGAATCAGCAAGACACCCAACTCCACGCTAACTTACAGCATAGGTATCGTGTTTGGACTCATTGGAATGATGGTCTCATTGAATAGGTTGTAGATATATGGTGATCGGGGTCTCATGATGGATGGTGCTGGTGATGGATAGGGGATTGAGAGATAAACTGTCAGTTCAATGATTTGGGCGCACGGTTGGCGCAGTGGTTGAGCAATTGACTGCTGCGCTGCGTGTCGCGGGTTCGATTCCCGCACGGAACAAAAATTTGTATGACCTACAGATTGTTGTTCCGGCTCTGGGTGTTTGTGTATGTGAGTTTATATGTTTGTAAACGCACCCACGATACAGGAAGAAATTCCTAGTGTGGGGCAACGTTTTAAAAAAAAAAAAAAAAAAAAAAAAAAAAATGATATTGCCAAAACATAATAATCTTGACTTGATGCTGGGGCATCACTAGGAATCAGCAAGACACCCAACTCCACGCTAACTTACAGCATAGGTATCGTGTTTGGACTCATTGGAATGATGGTCTCATTGAATAGGTTGTAGATATATGGTGATCGGGGTCTCATGATGGATGGTGCTGGTGATGGATAGGGGATTGAGAGATAAACTGTCAGTTCAATGATATTGCCAAAACATAATAATCTTGAATTGATGCTGGGACATCACCAGGAATCAGCAGCACACCCAACTCCACGCTAACTTACAGCATAGGTATAGTGTTTGGACTCATTGGAATGGTCTCATTGAATAGGTTGTAGATATATGGTGATCAGGGTCTGATGGTGGATGGTGCTGGTGATGGATATGGGATTGAAAGATAAACTGTCAGTTCAATGATATTGCCAAAACATAATAATCTTGACTTGATGCTGGGGCATCACTAGGAATCAGCAAGACACCCAACTCCTCAGTAACTTACAGCATAGGTATCGTGTTTGGACTCATTGGAATGATGGTCTCATTGAATAGGTTGTAGATATATGGTGATCGGGGTCTCATGATGGATGGTGCTGGTGATGGATAGGGTATTGAGAGATAAACTGTCAGTTCAATGATATTGCCAAAACATAATAATCTTGAATTGATGCTGGGACATCACCAGGAATCAGCAGCACACCCAACTCCACGCTAACTTACAGCATAGGTATAGTGTTTGGACTCATTGGAATGGTCTCATTGAATAGGTTGTAGATATATGGTGATCAGGGTCTGATGGTGGATGGTGCTGGTGATGGATATGGGATTGAAAGATAAACTGTCAGTTCAATGATATTGCCAAAACATAATAATCTTGACTTGATGCTGGGGCATCACTAGGAATCAGCAAGACACCCAACTCCTCAGTAACTTACAGCATAGGTATCGTGTTTGGACTCATTGGAATGGTCTCATTAAATATGGTGATCGGGGTCTTATGATGGATGGTGCTGGTGATGGATATGGGATTGAGAGATAAACTGTCAGTTCAATGATATTGCCAAAACATAATAATCTTGACTTGATGCTGGGGCATCACCAGGAATCAGCAGCACACCCAACTCCACGCTAACCTACTGCATAGGTATCGTGTTTGGACTCATTGGAATGGTCTCATTGAATAGGTTGTAGATAGATGGTGATCAGGGTCTGATGATGGATGGTGCTGGTGATGGATAGGGGATTGAGAGATAAACTGTCAGTTCAATGATATTGCCGAAACAAAATAATCTTGAATTGATGCTTGGGCATCACCAGGAATCAGCAGGACACCCAACTCCACGCTAACTTACAGCATAGGTATCGTGTTTGGACTCATTGGAATGGTCTCATTGAATATGGTGATCGGGGTCTTATGATGGATGGTGCTGGTGATGGATATGGGATTGAGAGATAAACTGTCAGTTCAATGATATTGCCAAAACATAATAATCTTGACTTGATGCTGGGGCATCACTTGGAATCAGCAGCACAACCTACTCCACGCTAACCTACTGCATAGGTATCGTTTTTGGACTCATTGGAATGGTCTCATTGAATAGGTTGTAGATAGATGGTGATCAGGATCTGATGGTGGATGGTGCTGGTGATGCATAGGGGATTGAGAGATAAACTGTCAGTTCAATGATATTGCTAAATCATAATAATCTTGGCCTGATGCTGGGGCATCACCAGGAATCACAGGACACCCAACTCCTCAGTAACTTACAGCAGAGGTATCGTCTTTGGAGTAGCCAATTTATGTATGAAGCATACCACTCATCCCGTTCATGTAAACGATCCTAAGTTAGTCATCATTCGCACCCTACCAGTGTAACACGTACCTATATATTTTATTAATATACCTTGTGCTTCAATTTAAATACAGTCCACTATATAATCTTATTTATGTGGTTTTATTATATTACCAGCGTCTGCCACACTACCCGTAATAATATTTACAACATGTCCTAACGACAACTATACCCAAAGATGCTCAATCGTAGCGTGACTCTACTTGTAAATAAAGTTTAAAAAGCATGAAATAAAAATTAAATTAAAAATTTAAAAACCCCCGACTCAAAAAACCCTCTAAAAAGTAAGAAATAATATATACTGGCACACTGGCACTTTACGTTTGAAATACCTAACTACTATTTAATTTTATCCAAGCGTCGTCGCGTTGGGGGACCGCTAAGCTAGAAATACAACAAAAAAATTATAAAGAATTAATGTACTTACAAGAAAACTGCACCGCGACCCGCGTGCTGCGCGCATGCATTGCATCATGATTTAAAACGATAACAAATCTATTTATAGGTTTATGCATGAAACTAAGTTCGTATGTAAGTAACAACACAATAATAATATGCAGGTAACTCTATTAATAGTAACTTTATCAATGTTAACCTAATTAAAGACAGATTAATTTCCATATTTCATAATAAGACTAAACTGTAACTGATATGTATCTTCACGGCTTTTTTATAGATAAGTGTGAGGCGCGAAACTGGAGAAGAAGCCTACCCAGCAATAAAGAAAGTGTCTGTTATACAAAGAATGGCTGGTATTTAGCGGTCCCCCGACGCGACGACGCTTGGATAAAATTAAATAGTAGTTAGGTATTTCAAACGTAAAGTGCCAGTGTGCCAGTATATATTATTTCTTACTTTTTAGAGGGTTTTTTGAGTCGGGGGTTTTTAAATTTTTAATTTAATTTTCCACTAAGTATCATCTACAATTTAAAAAAAAAGTTTAAAAAATATAAAATACATAAATTAAATCAATAAATTAGTGTCAGCTTGTACGAGATTAGGATGGCTCTTAAACAGCTTTAGAACAACAAGGCACCGGGAGATGACGGAATTATGAGATGGCTGAACTCCTGATGGCGGGTGGAAACCAGTACTTAAAGTCCTTCAGTAGCTGTTTGACTCCGTCATACACTTGGGGAAAACGCCGCAGGCATGGTGCAGGGGTGTGGTGATACTCTTCTTCACGAAGGGCAGCAATGCCCAATTGTAGAATTATAGGCCCATATCACTTCTTAGCCATGTCTACAAGCTGTTTTCAAGAGACATCACGAATCGTCTCGCGCGCCACATACATCTGCTGCGGCAAGTTATACAGAAGACCGAAGAGTACAACCTGCCTCTCTGATTAGCATTTGTGGACCATAGAATTTCTCGATCTCCCTCAGAAGCACCGGTGCGGCGGAATGATCCTGGCAGGCATCAGCCTTTAGTCCAATGTTGGCTGGCAAAATTGCTGGCTGTGCCCAATAGTCGGATCCCTTGAAAAGACCTTGGAGCCCTTATTCTGCTCAATCGCGTCTTTAATACTTTCGGTATTAAAGCGGCGGAGGTCGCTTATCAAGGACTTTGAAATTCGTCTATTTAGCTATTTCATCGCATCGTCTGAAGACTGCAGGATCATCTCACGCCTCTCCTTAGGTGAGGACAAGAATTAGTACTTCCCTCAATATCTTTTTAAATAATAACCTATGCGTTTTTCTTGTATCTATCTACGAGTATATATAAAAGGGAAAGGTCACTCACTCACTCATCAAGAAATATCCAAAACCGCTTGTAAGGTATAAAGATTAAATTTGACAGGGAGGTTCCTCAAGAGAAGTCTGTGTGCAATATAAAAAGATTTTTGTAAATTGTACCCCTAAGGGGATAAAAGGGGGGTTGAAAGTTTGTGTGAAATTTCTACAGTTTGTAAATTGAACACGTGAAATTTTATATTTACGCTATTAATAAAAAGAATTCATGAATTTTTTTTTTTGGCAATTCCACCCGTAAGGGGGTAAAAAGGGGGTTGAACGTTTGTATAAAATTTCTTCTACAGTTTGTAAGTTGGACACATGAAACTTTAGATTTACACTGTTGGTTGATAAAAATAATTTATGTGTTTATAGGTTTTTGGTATTTCTACCCCTAAAGGGATAAAAAAGGGTTGAAAGTTGTATGAAATTTTTACAGTTTGTAAATTGGAGACATGAAATTTTAGATTTACGCCTTGGTTGATAAAAAGAATATGGTAGTTGACAAAAAATATCTATTTAGTCCGTCAGTTCGTTAACTTAAAAATATTGAACACGTATTTTTTCTTTTGCCACCTCCCTGGCGAGTTAATGAAGGCGGCCTCCACTACGGAAAGGATGGAGGCAGAGATAAAGAAAATAGCACAGGCATTACATAAACACACCAACCGATGCGATAAGAAATGCGGCACCATCAAGAGAGAGAAAGTGTGTGGGACGGAATTTACAGAGTCATAAGGAAAACCGCAAGAAGGGAAAACGATGCGCTCCTCAGAAACCCAGCGGGAGCGACCCTGAGTCCCGAACAGTCGGCCGAACTTCTTGCGAACACCTTTTACCCAGAAGACTCAACTCTCGTGGAAACATCTCACCACACCAGCTTAGAGACCGAATACGAGAGGGATCAAACAATCTCCGAAGATTGTCGGCCAACGGCCCACCTTTTACACCTGCGGAGCTTGAAATGGTTTTACAAGGTTAAAACCCAAAGAAAGCCCCAGGACCGGATGGGCTGACGGCCGATATATGTGCGGCCCCTATCAACTGCAACAGGGAGGTATTTCTTGCCTTGGCAAACAGATGCCTGGCGCTATCGTGCTTCCCTACAAGGTGATGACAAGAAAGCTTAAGCATGACCCGGTTGCTCACATGTCTGGTGTCCGGCTGAGTCTCGTTAAGGAGATTAATCTTCTAGGGTTGATCATAGACAACAAACTCACTTTCAACGCACATGTTTCCGCCACCTGTAAGAAAGCTGCGGATATCTACAAACAGCTTGCATGTGCTGCAAGGGTGACTTGGGGTCTCAATCGGGAGATTATCAGGACCATATACGTGTTGGTAGTGGAGCCAATAGTGCTGTACGCCGCAAGCGCATGGGCGCCTGCAGCTGGGAAACTGATGGTCAGAAATCAGTTAGACTCACTGCAGAGAGGCTTTGTGCAGAAGATCTGCAAGGCGCACCGCACTGTGTCTCTAGTATCGGCTCTCGTCCTGTCGGGGCAGTTGCCTCTCGACCTCCGGGTAATGGAAGCCTCGACCTTGTTCTTGGTAAAAAAGGTCACTCCCACGAGTTCCTACCTCCAGGTAGAGAAGTGGAGCGAAAAGTGGGATACCTTCAACAACCACACCCATTGGCGCTCATAACCACGCACAGTGTTTTATAGACCCAAAAAAAGTGACATCGGCTTTTTATTGGCTATTTCTAAGTGAAAGTTTTCGTAACCTTGAAGCCCTAAAGACCTAAAAAAATTCGTAAAAAATAAACTGTACATAATTGAGCATTATTCATATTGCAGGTTAATTAAGCAATTTAAGGAGAAAATTATCCCGTAATTATGTAATCAAAAACGATAATAGAACACACGAAAAAAAATGTTTTACCGAAATCACTATTTATTTTTACCCGACTGCCGAAGGAGGGTAATGTGTTTATCAGTCTACGTATGTATGTATGTATGTATGTTTGTTCCTATATGGCGTTCTAGAGACCAAACGCGTGGGCCGATTTTGATGATTCTTACGTCAATCGATTCGTCTTAACCCCGCGAGTGTCACTGGCTACATTAAAATTGTAAAATAGGAAAATGGCGGTTCTTAGGCGCCATATTGTGGGGGCCCAAATATTTTTTTTCTTCCAAACCTATCGTGTGGGGTATCAAAATGAAGGGTTTTGAGAGGTGATTTCAATAATATATAACACTTATATGTTTAAATGTACCTAATTCGAAAAAAAATAACTTAAAAGTTAAAAATAAAAAAAGTTAATTAAAAATATCAAAAAACCCGACTGCTTGAAAAGCGAACTAAAAAGACGTAAACAAGAAGAAAATCATGCTGTGCAGTCGGAGGATATATCTGGTTATGGTCAGCCAGCTCGCGAATATGTATCCTCCGACTGCACAGCATGATTTTCTTCTTGTTTACGTCTTTTTAGTTCGCTTTTAAAAAGGTCACAAAAACTAGGTAGGTATTCAAAATTGGCACATGGGAATTCTACTCGTGCATTTGTAATGAACTATTTAGTAGAAATAGCCAATAAAAAGCCGATGTCACTTTTTTTGGGACCAACAACTGGAGGATTTCGATCCCGAGACCCTGGAAACCCACATGATGGCAGCAAAATAGAAGGAAGGGTAGGAGCTGCCATAACGTAGTGGAGTGAAGGCAGGGAATCGAAAAACAGAACCTTCCGGCTGGAACCGCACAACACTGTCTTCCAATCGGAACTTTACGCGCTATTCAGAGCCACAAAATTGGTGAAAGAGAGCAAGGCGGACACAGCCAGCATTCTTAGTGATTCGAGATCGTCCCTGGATTTGCTGGGGTATCCGAAAGTAAATCACGAATTGGCTTATGATCTCAAGGAACTCGTGCGTGGAATCCGAGATATGTGCGTTATTTCTTAAAGCGGCGCTCACAAAAAAGACAGCGCCGGACTACGACAAAGTGCCGGTCTCCTTTGTGAAGAAGCGCAAACGTGAGGAGACAGTTAAGAAGTGGCAACAAATATATGAATCCTCCAGCACAGGATCTGTGACAAAGGTATTCTTCCCAAGCGTCCTGGGCGTGAAAAAAATTACCTGAGACATGGTCCTCACTCCAGCGTTAGTCCACTGTCCACATTCACGGGACATGGAGGATTCTCTGCATATCTACACCGCTTCCATCTAAAAGACAGTCCCGCGTACGTGTGTGACCCATTCGCAGAGGAATATCAGTATGGCGCCTTCTGTTCGAATGTCCGAGATTTAGCCACGACAGGATGAGGCTGGAGAGTGAGCTGGATATCACCCTGAGCTCGTCGACTCTCAGCTCCATCGTAGAGGGTAAGGCTACAAGACCACCTTTCTTAAAATTCACGCAGAGGGTCGTCTCAGTCACCGCTGGGCCAACTTGTCGACCACCGTTTATTCAATTCTACCAAAAAACGCATAGACAACCAACACACACACTTTGACAACACAAAACTCAACACAAACACTAACTCAGACCACAACATCCACAAACACCCAAATAGCCACAACATTAACACAAACCCCTTTAAACACACACATGACTTTAACATCAATACTGACAATGATTCCACCATTGACAAAACAACAAACAGCAACACAAAGACCAATTGTAACAATGATACAAACCCACAACACAACAACAACAACTAACACACAAATGACCATAACACCAACATCAACTTTAACATCATCACTGACACAACGATCACACACTACGATATTGACACAAACCCGACCACAAACACTGACCACATCCAGTCCAAACAAGGCACAGGACCAGTCGCATTCAGAGACTAGCATTGACCAAGCATCATTTGACAACACCACCACCACGCAGCAAACGGGTCCCGATCTCGGAACCATACCGTGCTATTTGGCATGGGGAAATAGGGGAGTCTGGGGAGCAGCAGATGATCCCCGCATAAGACTACGAGGAGTAGCCCTGTTCATGAACCAAGAGAACGCAAGAGAGTTTGGGAGTTAGCTTCTGCAGAGTAAGACCGAGCAAGTCCAAAGTAGCCATACCACCTGCCCTCGCGGCCCTAATCAATGGAAATACCACCAAAACAAGCATCACGGGCAAAAAATACACCGATTTGCCCACAATAGAGATCCTCAGCATCCGATGCTGAGTAATGTAGTTTAAAGACAAAAGAATTGCACTGCTCGAGTGGAGGAGGCTCCATTTGTTCAAGCATGCTCGTTACTCAAAAGATTGGGACTGGCCGTTGGACACTCAGCTCGAACTATCAGTGTAGACGCCATGGTCATCTATGGCGAGCGGGACAAAGTTGCAAACCGCCTCGGATGCATCAAGGCCGCAGAGCCGCATGAGGTGATCGTGTACGAGGACAGAGGGGAAACTTTGAGTTACCTTAAGTCCCCTAAGAAGTCGCACACGGTATCGCCTTCAGTCACGCTTAGCGGCTCAGCACGGATGCATCAGAAAATCGCCGAAGACAGGGAAAGGGAGACACTGAGCAGAAGCACTCCAAGGCGACGAGAACAGGAGTCAAGCAGACTTGCCGGGATAAAGACCGGCATTAAAACCTTTCTTAAAACTATCTCCACAGACCAACGCAGTGGGGCAACCCACTAAGCCACTTCCGGACCGTCACAGGGTGAAGCTCTCTCTAGCTTCCTAAGGAAATCTCCAAGGGAGACGGGAGAGCCGTCCCCGAAAAAGACCTTAACAAAAAGACCCTCTGACCACATACAAAACGCGTTCCTCGAATTCTTGGCGATTGTAAGAGCGATAAAACCGGTCAACACATTAACCTGTAAAAAGATCTTGCAATCGTTCAACCTACAATCTGAGGGACTGCTGAGGGTCTTGCTCGAGGAGTCCGAGGCTGCTGTATACGACAACCGCGAGTCCCGAGTCATCACGGGCTGCATGACGAAGTCGTATATGGCGGCTTACAACGCAACTGTCGACATTGTAACGAAAAATAAGGCAGAGACGGTGAAGAAAGGAATGCCAGTCTTCGACACACCTGACGAGGACCCAATCGTGGTGGTTGCCCGATGCACAGAAATAATGCTAGATGACAAGATTCTCGAGATGGCCCAAACCATCTCGGGAACGGCTTCAACAATGGACTGGGACATTAACAACATTAAGGAGGTGAACGGGTTTCCAGGGTGCGGCAAGACGACGGAGAACGATGTGGTGATAGCCACGACAACTGAAGCGGCTAACGGACCTGAGAGAAAAGCTGTCGCACCGCATTGGCGAGAAAGCCGAGACCATGGTGCGAACTATGACCTCCGTCCTGGCAAGTGGATTCAAGAGGAGAGATAGATGCCAGCGACTGCTGGTGGATGAGGCCCCTATTCAACCACTTTGGGACAATTATGTAATAGTTATGGCTGCTAAATTGTCGGGTGCAGACGAAGTTGTCCTCATCGGGGATGTTAACCAGCTGCCATATTTGGACAGAGAGAACCTATTTCCACTCAGGTATACCCGTCCAGGTATGGTGGCCACAATCACGCAAGAGTTGCTCTGTACTCATCGGAGCTCTAATGGACGTAGCATACGTGCTCAGCGACATCTACGGTGGGATCTACTCGCCGAAGACCTGTACGAGTAAGATTCACTCACTGAGGGTTTCACGGGTGCGGATATCCTGAAAAATTCCCAGAACACGCTGTTCCTGGTTCACACACAAGATGAGAACTCCATCCTGGGTGAGCAGTCCCTTCTGCTTCCTATCCTTGACTATGCTGATGTCAGTTATCTCGATCTCACCCAGGTACAACTAAATAAACTTGAGCTTCTTCAAAACCTTTGCATAAGATTTATATTTGGCCTGCGCAAATGATCACATTTCTGAATTTCGGACAAAGCTCAAGTGGCTTCCCATACGTCTTCGCCGGGATTCTCATATTTTATTTCTGCTTTACAGTATTCTATATAATCCTACAATACCCTATTATCTCAAAGAAAGTTTTAAGTTCCTTCATGACACACATAATAGATATATGAGGTCATCGGAAAACTTGAGACTAGAGATGCCGATGCATTCCACCAGCTTTTACGACAAATCTTTTACGGTTCAAGCGGTGCGGTTGTGGAATGCTTTGCCCGTGTCAATAAGGCGTGCTCAATCTCTGCCCATTTTTAAAACTATGGTGAAGAATCACTACCTCTCTCTTTAACAGTTGTTTTTCTTGATTTCTATGTTTTTGTTCCATACTTGTTATTGTATATATAATATATATATATTTTATATATAAATAGTACATTAAAGACTACCTACAGTACTGTATTTCCTTTCATTTTTAAAATCCATCCAAAGGTTGTCTTGAAAAGATCGCTTTTAGCGATAAGGCCGCCCATTGTGTCACCCAGTGTATTGTTTTCTTTGTCAATACTTTCTGTAACTTATATGGTGTACATAATAAAGAGTATTCTATTCTATTCTATAGATTAGCGGGAAGTCGAGCACGAGTAAATCTGACATAGGTCCAGCCTTTTCAAGGTCTCACAGCCGACTGAAGAGCCGTACTTCGGCCGCTGTGTTATATATAATTTTTTTATTAAAACAATTAAAACATTTTATAAATTCTACCCTGAGAATAAAGTTCTATAGGTTGTTAACTTTTTTGAGATATCTGGTGTAGGTAGTGAATGTTTCATAATCATCTAGAAAAATAAGGGCTTATGTTTAACTTACCACCAGATATAGTAACATATAACAGACAAAAATAGTAAATGATCACCAAAATTAAACCCGCATCTTATTGTAAAATTATAACCAAAGTTTTAACATCTCGCTATCCTGTTTAGGCAAAATGACTCCAAATAAATCATTGTTAACCCAAAAGTAGTAAATGATCACCAAAAGTAGTAAATGATCACCAAAATTAAACCAATGACCAAAAAGATTATAAAATTTCTGGGAGCAACTTGGAAGTAGCGCTCGCCGGCCGCTGCCGCGGCACCGCTCGCTTTGCTCGCTCGGCTCGCGCGCGGTTGGTCACAGTTCTAACCTAACCTAACCTATTTTACAACATTAAATAGCGCAATAATTTGCTATTAAAATTTGGTGATCAATTTACTAAATTTGGTGATCATTTACTATTTTTGTCAGTATATTACTAGATTTGGTGGTTAGGGGTTATCGTCACAAAGTTTTTTTTGGTGGTCATTATATTTATTCCCAAAAATAAGTCCTGTTTATTTTTTTTTTGATTTAACGAAGTTTTCGATATCATGTTTTGAATCTCAGAAATGAAAAGTACATTTAGTAAATTACATTATATTTTTTTTTTCATTTAAACTATCACTATTTGTTTGTTTAATAATGAATCGAAGAGATGAAAAAGTCTGGCTACGTGCCCTTAACCGGTTTTAATTTTATGCCGAAAATTACTCCTGTGAAGTGGACCACGGGAGCGAAGCCGCGGGGATAAGCTAATTATAATAATATAATGTTGTATTGATAATCTATTTAAGTTCACTTTAATCCCAATTTTTTGTTAATTATGTATTTCTAACCTAACCTACGTACGACTTTCACTCCAATTATTTTATTTTATTTTATTTGGAACAACAAACAATTACATAATAAAGCATAAAGACATAAAACTTAAAATTAACAATTATGTAATCAACAGCGTTATTCACAGCATACAAGCAAAATATTAATAACACGCTTCAAAGAAGAATTTAAAGCAATAAATATATTAATACAAACAAAAAGACAGTGATTTTAAACTTTTAAATAACTAGTATGTGCATAGAATCTAATAACACCTATAATAACCTAAGATGAAAAGGATAATACTATCTGCCTAACTTATTGATTATATTAACCGACTTCAAAAAAGAAGTAGGTGATGTTCTCAATTCGATCGTATTTTGTATGAATTCTATCATTTAGCATCGCTCATCATCAGGTGAGATAATGGTCAAGCGCGAGCCTATAGACAATATTGAAAAACAATCGGCCAAGTGCGAGTCGGACTCGCGCACGAAGGTTTCCGTACCATTATCGTAAAAAACGGCAAAAACGGCAAGAGCCCCACCTAAATATTTATTTTAGACAGACAGAGAAACAGACAGACAGACGGACAGCGAAGTCTCAGTAATAGGGTCCCGTTTTTACTCTTTGGTTACGGAACCCTAAAAAAACAGGTCAAGCTAAATAAAAACCTTTAAAAATAGGACCACTCTGGAAAAAGTTGGAAGAAGTTACCACTCTGGAGGGTTCCGTACCCAAAGGGTAAAAACGGGACCCTATTACTAAAACTCCGCGGTCCGTCTGTCTGTCTGTCACCAGGCTGTATCTCATGAACCGTGATAGCTAGACCGTTGAAATTTTCACAGATGATGTATGTCTGTTGCCGCTATAACAACAAATACTAAAAACAGAATAAAATAAATATTTAAGTAGGGCGTCCATACAATAAAAGTGTTTTTTTTGCCGTTTTTTGAGATAATGGTACGGAACCCTTCGTGCGCGAGTCCGACTCGCACTTGGCCGGCTTTTTCTTTGTTAGTTTGGAATAGATTTAGTAATTGAAATTTTTCATTAAAATCCACCCATTTCATTAGGTGAGATCCTTGAGGCATTGAGGGAATTCCTCAAATGTTATAGATATACATTTACCGATTTTGATATTTTCATCAACGAGTCAAGCTATCAAGCAATGCAAATGCATTCAAAAAGCATCATTTGGTGAAGTGGAACTGAAGAAAAAGTACACAGATGGCCACCTGAACTCCACCGTAATGTGTATTCCACAAATGGCGATAAAATACCTTGAATAGTTATGCGACTATGACGAAGTAAGTTTAAATAATGATTTCTGAAGAAAATCCTACTATAATTTAACTATTTATCTATACTAATTACTAATACTAATATACTAATCTACTAATCTATACTATATATTATAATCTATCTATACTCTATACTAAATTTATAAAGAGGAAAGATTTTTTTGTTTGTTTGTACCGAATAGGCTCCGAAACTACTGGACCGATTAAAAAAAAATCTTTCACCAATTGAAAGCTACATTATTCCTGAGTAACATAGGCTACTTTTTTATCCCTAAAACGGGTCCTGTGGGGTGGTCCACGGGAGCGAAACCGCGGGGAACAGCTAGTACTATATATAACTCGCTTTTGCCCGCTGCTTCGCACGCGTAGACTACATGCTTCTCTTTACCATATTTTAACGGTATGTAGAGAAAAAGTAAAAAATAATGATGATAAAATAATGTAATATGAAAGTGTTTCTTAGGACAGACTTTTCAACCATTTTGGATGTTGACGCCAATATCAAAAGACTATTTGATGAGCTAACACGTGAACACGCTACATAGAACTATCCATGGAAAAAGCAATTCTACCTCAAATCTACACCAGCATACTTCAGAGTTTGTCCTTGAGCCTTATCAATTGTCATGGCGAAGCAGACTGCCCGACCCTATTTAATTCCTATATTTATGCGTTGGGCTTGGGTTGGCCCATGACTTCATCCCCCTTTTCACCCTCATGGGGGTAGAATCTTCAAAATTACTGAGACAAGTGTAAATTATTTTTTAATCTTCAGTCTAAACCCAAAATATGAAGACGGACTTTAAAACTGACGGATTTTCATACAAACTTTCTTCATCCCCTATTTCACGCGCTTAGGGGTGTAATTTCCAAAAATGCTTTCATAGTGTTCACCTACGCTATCAAAGGAACCTACGTGCCAAGTTTTATGATTGAAGCGTCAACCGTTTGGGCTGTGGGTTGATGGTCAGTGAGTGAGTCAGTCAGTCACTTTCTTCTTTTATATGTTTATAAGATTTATATATTAATAAAAAGAAAAGTCCTGACTGACTGACTGACTGACTCATCAACGCCCAGCCCAAATCCTTGGACCTAGAAAGCTGAAAATTTTCACAGAGGTTCCCTTTATAATGTAGACAAGGAATAAGGAAGGATTTTTCGAAATTCAACCCAAAGGGAATTAAATAGAGGATAAAAGTTTGTATGAAACTCTGTCATTTTTCATTTGAAATGAATGAGATATGGCATTTAGTCTCTATATAAAAAATAAAAAACACTGTTTTAAGGTTTTTTTGAATTGCATTCCATAAAGGGGTAAAAAGGGGTGTAAAAGTTTGTAAGAAAAATAAATTGTTTATCACCAAAATTACTTCAAATACTAAGTGTATTTTTTGTTCTTCAATACAATTAAAGAAAAAACCGGCCAAGTGTGAGTCGTACCCGCACACGAAGGGTTCCGTACCATTATCGCAAAACACTGCAATAAATCACGTTTGTTGTATGGGAGCCCCCCTTAATTTATTTTATTTTAATTTAATCATTATTATTTTTCGAAGAGAATATACAACTAAACATTCTGTGAATTTTTCTAGCGTCTACCTGTTGCCGTTATTAATATCGAGCAAAAAACGGCAAAAATATCACGTTTGTTGTATGGGAGCTCACCTTAATTATTTATTTTATATTGTTTTTAATATTTGTTGTTATAGCGGCCACAAAAATACATCATCTGTGAAAAATTACAACTGTCTACCTATCACGGTTCATGAGATACAGCCTGGTGACAGACGGACAGACAGATAGACAGACAGACAGTCAGACAGTCAGACAGACAGACAGACAGACAGACGGATCGTGAAGTCTTAGTAATAGGGTCCCGTTTTTACCCTTTGGGTACGGAACCCTAAAAACGTACTAAAGCATTTTTTGAATTTCATCCTTTAAACGGATAAAAAGAGGTGTTAAAGGTTGTACGAATGATTAACTACTAGATGTGCTGGGGAGGAATCAGTTTTCATACCTCGAATACCACTGATACCCTCTGACTATGTCATTGTCAAGTCGGTAGTACTTTTTAGTTGTACCTACATAATAGGCAAGTTGTTTGGTACCTATAACGCCAGAATAGATTACCCGAATATCATGAAACTTGAACATAACCGGTGAAATGAGAGACCTGCGTACCCCTTAAGAGCGTACTGGCGTGATGTTATGTTATGAAATGGTATAAACAATAAACAGACATGCGATTGCAGCAATCCCGAGAGATTTGCCGTAATTTATTGAAGAGTTCTGTTGTATATCTTCGAAGTTCTTCATCAGATCTTCACCAAACTAAAATTTGACGGAGAAAAAAACAAACATAATGTCGAACATAGAACCTCCTCCTTTTTGGTAAGTCGGTTAAAAAATAACTTTAATTTGGAAGTAGGCGTCAAGAAACTTAGAATCAAAATCAGGAATAGTGTTTATTATAACCCGCACTATATAATAATATCATTTTATGTTACATCGAGCCAACATTTAATAGGTGAAAATAGTATGTCAATAGAATATTTTTTTTTTACCTATGGGCTCGCGCTTGACCACTATCTCACCTGATGGTAAGCGAAGATGAAGATGATATGTAGTTTTAAACCATTATGTAAATAATTATTGCAATCCGATTTCTAGTTTCTTAAAAATACGTGGACAAACATACATACATACGCTACATAATCTGGGCAAATTGTTTAGATGGTAAATTAACAAACGAAAATATTATGCATACTGCATGGTTTGGTCATATCAACAAGACCAAACCAAAAAAAGATATTTACAAAACAGATGTGAGTGGAAACGCTAGGAGGGGAGGAAAGCGCCCTAGAAGGACACACGCGAATTTTATTGGCGATGTCCTTCAAAAAGGTCAGGTAAAAAGGTTTTAGGCGCGATTTATTTATTTAACATAGAAGACTTACAGCTAAAACAAACAGATCAAAAACAGTAGATTTGCCAGTCAGCCAATAACAAGTCTTCACTTATAGATTTTGAATAATACTTAATTTCTACGGTCATTTCAGCACACATCGATAAAAACAGATCTGCAAGTGAAAAATCACTCAATAATTCCTGCACCAGTGACACTGACTTTGCTCGCATTGCATAACAATATACTCGCTGCAATGAACTAGGTGAAAAAGTTACGGCTTAAGCACTTCCTGGCACATTAGTTAGGAATGGGTCAATATCCTGCTGCTTACACAACTCATTAAAGTTCCTGCTTGCACGCACAATGTATGAATTCTGCCTATAATTAGTGGAGGCTACTGCCACCTGCAAAGGTGGATTAAACCTTTTTGACTTCCAAGGGGTATTGAAATTAAATTTGGACAAAATGTCGGAGCAGTTTATACTATTGTTGAAGACTTTCAACAAACAAACGCAATCAGAAATCTCGCGGCGATTACCTAGAGGCAATATATGATATTTTTACATAGGTTATAGTAGTTTTCAGAATGATATGGTACTTTTTGGTGGTAACATAAACATTTTATGAATCGTTTTTGGATGCTCTCTATACGATTAATGTATTTGTGGTAACATGGGTTCCATATTTCTGACGCGTATTCCAAGTGGCTTCTAACAAAAGTACAATATAGAATCTTTAAAGTTTTAGCTTTAGTGAAGCACTTGGATAACCGCATTATGAAACCCAGTGATTTTGATGCCTTAAGGACTATTACATCAACATGTGCTTCAAACCTGAGCTTGGAATCGTGGTGAACCCCCAGATCACGGATGGAGTTTGATCTAAGTAAGTTTTGATTATCTAGAGTATACGATGTGTTAATGTTTG
The DNA here is from genome assembly GCA_945859665.1 of Anorthoa munda. Classification (NCBI taxonomy): domain Eukaryota; kingdom Metazoa; phylum Arthropoda; class Insecta; order Lepidoptera; family Noctuidae; genus Anorthoa; species Anorthoa munda. Next base: position 36,092,351 of record OX243898.1, read on the forward strand.
AGCGCTTTCGAGAATATGTAATAACTGAGCATTTGGTGGGATTGAGATCAAGTTTTTTACTACGACAGTAATCCTCTAATCGATACAGATCGTTCTGGAGTGCGATTGCGTCCATTTGAGACGATATCGAGGTATAAATTTTCATATCATCGGCAAAACACAGTAATATAATACTAGCATAGCAGTACTAAATAACCGCCGTGTGTGTATGACTATCTAAATGAAGCAATAGAAGTATATTACGATCATAACAGGCGTTCTGTACTTTCTGCCTACTCCCTTGGACAAAAGGCGTGAGATTATTTATGTAAATATTATCGTTGGCTGTTCTTGTACTTACCCCACGAGAAGCAAAGTGCCACACTAATCTGAAGCGCTAACAAAGCTAGCACACGCGTGCACATCTTGAACTGTCTATAATACTCGTGGTGAACGGTCGTTGAATACAAAAGCAAACTGCTGATTTTCTACAAGCTGGCGCTATATATAGGTGGCAAAATATATGGTACCATGTCACTTTTTCCTGTTTTGAAGGAATTACTCCGATAAAAGTGGGACTCATACGGAATTGACGATAATAACAGGTAATAAAAATAAATAAAATAAAAAAGCCTTTATTATTTCCTATCCTTAGACTTTACAGAATATGTGTATACATATATTTAGTATATTACATACTTCACTTTTGTTTTTGCACTTAACACTTTTACAATTTTCATTTTCTTGGATAGGAACCCGTATCGGGTATAGGCCTCCTCCAGTGCATTTTTTCTTGAGTTGTTTTTTTATTGTTTTTCAAGTTGTTTTTTTTTCCTTTAATTGTTTTTTTTTTTTGAGTTGTTTTATTTTGTTTCTTTATTGTTTTTCTTAAGTTTTAATTTATTTTAAAAATAAGTTTAAAATTATTAATATGTTTTTTTTTCTTTAAGCGGTTGTTTTTCCTTGATTTGTTTTTCTTCTTGAGTTTATAATTTTAATTTCTTTAGTTGTAATTCTCTCTGTTTTCTGAGTAATAATAATAAGTTATAACAGTTTCTGTGCCTTGGAGGGTGGAGGTCGTAATCTTCCACGGTGACCTGCCGGGTTGGAAGATGATTCTTGTTGTTGTTTGCTTGCGTTTATACCATGCGAGAGGGGGGCCATGATTGTTACATGCTTGGCTTTAGGACCCCTTCAGAGTCACTGTTCGATCTACGCGCAGGAGAGCGAGTTTTCAGCATTTTATTATTTTTATTGACATGTACATGTCCTAGCCTTGCTTTGTATTTGGGAGTCGTTTGTCGGTGAAGTGTCGAGTTGCCTTTTCTGATTAGGTTTTATTACGACCAGTTTATCATATTTTATTTTAACTATATTCCCCTTCTGTTTCTCCAGTTTCACCAGCTCCTGTAGAACTCTCCTTTTGCTCAAGAACTTGTTTTGGGTAATCTTCCTTGATATAGTATTCTGTATCTTTAAGTGCTTCTTTTTGTTTCATTATTTTTATTTTTGTGTCTAGTGTAGAAAAGCTCACCACTAATGGGCGTGGCCTATCAGACTTCTTCCCTATTCTTTTAACTTCTTGTATGTCGTTGTAGGTTAGTTTCATAGAAAGGTAATGTTCCACCCATTTAATAGTATTTTTCTCCAGACTATCGTATGATGTTTCAGATTCCTCAATGCCGAAAAATACCAAATTTCTTTTCCTTTCCTGTTTTTCGAGAAAGTTGACCTTTTTTGCCTGGTTTTCCACTATTTCTTTTAGTTTTTCATGTTTCCCTTCCCACGCAAAAATATTGTTAATGTTTTGAGTGACTTGTTCAGTAACATTCTTCCCAGTTTCCCGGATTTCCCGTCTTTGATCGTCCAGCTCCATCTTTATTGCTTTAAGCGTGTTTAGAATTTCTTCCATGATTTTGTTGTTAAAGTTGTTTGTTTTGATACAAGTTACGCCCTCTAGTAGCTGTTGTTGTGATATGGATTATGGATCACTGATCAAGCGCTCAAATCGGTGGCGATGTTAGTTTACTCTTATAGCAACAGATGTCGCTATTCAGTGATTTTTCTGTCGCGGTCGGTTAAGTAAATAGCAGTTTGCAAGTCATCAATGTTTTAGGTTATAATGTTTTTCACTTTCTTATTAGCACTGATTTTGAGTCTGTTCGCACTTTTGCATACACACTATAGTATTCAGTTCGAGGTAGTTTGACTCTATAAGCACGTACAAGTTCACAATTTTCATATGATTGGCAGTTTGTTTGCACTATGCACCTTGTTTGATACACTAAGTATTAAGGTGTTTTTTGATTGTCTTTTCGTGTCACTCACTCACATTGCACTTTATCTCTTTGCACATACAGTTTTTATTATTCGGAAGTTCACTTTCAGAGTATTTGTAAATTATTTTCTACTGAGCCGATGTAAACCGTGTCAAAGTGGCGCCCTACTCTAATAACAAGTAAAATATATTAATTACCAACACCAACAATACAACACACCAACATTACACACTTAGTTCGCAATAAACGTTTTGACTTTGACTTTCACTTATTAATAACTAACTAGCCTCTGCCTGCGGCATCGTCCGCGCATAAATTTCCTACTTTTTGCGTTCTATCATTGAGATAAGAGGTAAACCAGTCCAGAGCAGTGCCACGAACTCCCAGAAGCGACATTTTTTAATCAAGATTTTCCTAGATTTTGTATCAAATGCCTTAGCGAGGTCCAGGAAGATGCCAGTACATGCCCGTCCGTGATCTATATTGAGAGTTATGAAATCGGCTAAGTTGGTTACTGCATCCTCCGTGGACCTACCAACCCGAAAACCGTATTGATTGTCCGACAATAGTCTGATTTTTTCTAGATATGCAAGAAGTCGTTTGTTTACAACTTTCTCAAGGATTTTTCAATTCAATTTATTCATCAACAAACTTTGAGTACATAATTATCCTTAATACTACCACATAAATAAAGCAGGTGAATGAGGCGCGCTGCAGCAGAGGGCAAGCAAGACCCAGCTCTGCGCTAGGAACTAACCTGTGTTACAGGCACTGGGCACCTACTCCACCGTCACACTTGCAGCACACTTACAAACCTCGAAGTAGCATAGAGGGATTAAGACTTAGACCTAGACAGAACAAAATTCAACACAATGCAATACAATTCAATACTATATAAATTAATCCAATTTAATACAATTCAAAACAAAACAAAACAATTCTATACAATTCAATACAAATCAATAAGATTCAATACATTTCAATCCAATTCAATAGTAACTGATATTAAAATAATAATTAAGTACAATAATATTATATGCCACATTTACATTGTGTCCCTGGTGTGTGGGTGCGTGTGATGTGTGAATGTGAGAGGACGTGAGTGCAGATGGGTTAATGGGATTACTTAGGTACTGATGTGGACACTATAGGTTTTAAATTTGGCCTTTAACCAGCCTTGCCAGTTATTTTCAATTATTTTATTCTTTTTAGTGCGATTATTGCATTCAATAATCATACTTTTGTAGAAATCTCACAAATAATATTAATTTACCAGGTTTTCAGTTTCTGTGTAATCTAATTGTAAAAGCCATGACTTTAGAATATTTTTAATTTCCTTCTGTTTTAATGGGTAGTTTTAATATTTTGTTATCTTTGTTGTATAGGATACCGCTAACAACCGTGTAGTGCCGTTTAGCCATTGTCGTTCTGTGTCTTACTGAGGGACAGACTATATCCGATCGACGTTTGTTTTGGTATATCGAAGGGTCGTAATTTAAACTTGTGTGTTTCTTGGTTATAGTCTGCTGTACAAATAGTTGTCTCACCGTCAAGACAGCTGTATCATTGTAAAGCCTGGAGGTGGGGTACCGAAAGATCTTTTCTGTCATTACTAGTACGGTTCTTTGCGCTCTTTCCAGAGGCAAGAGTAAAGCTTTGGCAGCCCCACCCCAGGCAGTAATACAGTAACATATTATTGACTGGCATAAAGCATGATAGGTCATCTTAAGTGTTTCCAAATCAGCGGCATTACGTAGCAATTTAAAAACATAAACTAGTTTTCTGACGCGTGTAGTTAGTGCATCGATGTGAGATTGCCATTTTAAAGTTTGGTCTATTTTGACTCCGAGGTACTTCACAGTGGTCACCCGAGATAATGTTGGGCAATCACAGTTGTCGGTAGGTTCCCTACAAGAGTGGGTTTTGATAAGAAAGGAATCCAACGGAGCGAGAGAAGAAGTCTGTCCAGTAAGTATGTAATTTACTTACTGGACAGTAGGTCATCCTCTTTAGATGTGCTTAGAAAAAAAACATAGTACCAGACACAGATTAGAGTTTAGCCATTATATGGTTATAGAAGGGAAGCTCCAAATATATATCTGTCTCTCTTTTTGGTATGACATTTTATGAGATAGATATATTTTTGGAGCCATAAACAGCCATTTTATAGTCTGTGACACTTAACGCGACGCAGAAAAAGTATGCACGTTGCGTTTTGTACTTAGTAATGTTGTAGAAGTATAACAAATTGAAATTACTAAATACAAACATAAAATCCCACATTTTATGTTTGTATTTAGTAATTTCAATTTGTTGTTAAACTTTCTTTTATTTTTGAGCATCATACAAGCTGTTCAATGTTAACCTTTGAACATCGAATCAGCACTTGGCCCGGCGACGACTACACGAGCGGCCTAGTTAAAATAATGACTGAGTTGCATCTTACACGCATGAAACACATACAACTTTGTATAATAGTGTGTATTAAGTTAAATTAGTATATAAGCTGTACATCTTGTAAAATAAAGCAGATTTGAATTTTATATTCTTGTCTCATTACCCCTCACTGTGGCCAAGACACCTTTAGCCATCTCTGATCAGTCCCGTGAGTCTGCGGGCTGGCAGTGAGTTTATCCTTCCCGAACCTGGACATCCTGTCTACTATCCGTCTGTAACCTTAGGTCGCATGGTGCAGACATCCTGAACTTATTTATATATTTATATATCACTACTAGGTATATGGTAGGTTAGGGCTGTAGGGCTTATAGGGATTATAGTCGTAGGGACTGTTAGGCTTATAGGTTCAGTAGGCGCGTGACGTATCATATCCCTACATGTACTAACGCACCCTCAACAGTATTGCGACTTCACGTGACATCTGTTTGGAGTGGTTAGACATTTTGGTCCTTCGAGCATTTGAAATTTCTTTCAATCACGCGGTCCCCTTATTACTGTAGGAATTGACTCTGACAGACTTGACTATTGAGTTAGGTAAATAGGGCCGTTAGAGAAGTGGGAAAGAAGAGCACTATGGAGATACAGGAAGTTAACGAACTAATCAGGAGCCAGGAAGCGGATTACAGTGAGATCAAAAGGATAGTCTCAAACCTGAAAAAGGACTCGCCCACAAGGAAAACGGAAAAATACCTCAACGAACGGGAGAAAATATTAGACCAGGTTTTCCAGCGAGTTCAAGAAAACCACTTGAAACTACAAGATCAAGAGATCTTGTCAACTCATAAATACATTACTACAAACTACTTTGGTAACATTAAGAAATGTTACGACGAAGGAATCAACTACCTCAGAAAATGTGAGGAAAGACTACAACACGTACAAAGTATTTATGAACCACGACTTCTAGACGAAGATGAAGACAAGGGGGTTGTCAGTAGCCCAAAACTGTTTATACAACTGTTCCGAATGTCACAGATATCCAAGAAAATATCTCAGGCTAAGGAATCCATTACTCAGGATAAGCCAATATGGCATTTACAGACACTATTACAAACCTTACAAAAACAATGGCTAGAAATTGAAGAGACGCACATCGAATTACTGATGGCTGAAAGCACACTGGACAATAGCTATTTCAAGGATAATTGTTTCGAGAATACACAGACAGATTATGACATTATCATAAATTTGTTAGAAGCAAGAATAATCCAGAACTCGGGTGAAAAAGCTATGTCGACAAAATCGTCAGTAAAACTTCCACGAATAAATATTCCCATATTTGCGGGGAACTATGACTCTTGGTACACATTCCAAGATTTATTTAGAAAAATAATTCACGAAGATAACTCAATTTCTTCTACAGAGAAAATGCAGTATCTTAAAACACACGTAAAAGGCGACGCAGCAAGATTAATACGTCACTTAACAATTAGCGAAATAAATTACGAAACAGCTTGGAAATTGCTTACGCAGAGATATGAAGACGAGCGCATGATTGCTACTAAGTTTATTGACAAATTATTAGATTTACCTAAAATGCAACGAGCAAACGCGGTACAATTACGAGACATGCACGACACTATAAATGAATGTCTTGAGGCACTGAAAAATCAAGGTATAAATACACCATCTTGGGGCCCTCTATTGATAAGAATAGTCAGTAGAAAATGGGACGAGGAAACAAATACCAAGTATGAAGACCAATTACAAAACAGGAATAAATTACAATCCTTCGACGAGATGATGAAATTCATGGAAAACCGTTTCAGTTGTCTTAAGTCATTTGACGGGTCGTTATCACATACTAATGGTCAACAATCACGTAATAGACAAACATCGGAAAAATATAAACGCTGTTGGCATTGTCAAAGTATGGATCATAGTATTCATTCTTGCCCTAGTTTCAAAGAGTTATGCGTCAGCGACCGATACAAAGCCGTCACGGAAAAAAGAATGTGCAAGCGTTGCTTAAATCACGATGATCGGAAACAGTGTGTGAGTGCAGTTTACAAACAATGCGATATTTGTCAACATAAGGGGCACAACACATTATTACACCAATCTAAACCGTTTCAGAATAGTAATAACGCCAAAAAATACACAACAAAAAATGTAGGAATGGAGAAGCCTCAAAATATAACAACGTCGAATTTATCGGCAACAAATACCAACACTAAAAATACAACTTTACTCGCTACCGCTATAGTAAAAACTACCTCTTATGACGGGATGCCGCAGTTGTTGAGAGTGTTATGTGATCAAGGATCAGAAGCTTCATTTTGCACTGAAGAAGTAGCACAACTGCTGGCTTACCCACGTCAAAAAATCCGAGCCGAAATAAAAGGAATCGGAGACAAAAAACCAAAAACATCAAACCATACAATCAACATTACTTTACAACCAAGGTACTCTAGCGATTATAAACTGCCAGTAACGCTAATAATACTACCAAAACTAACAAGTTCATTACCAAGGCATGACTTAAAACAATTACAAGAAAAAATCTTGGATAATGCGCTGATAGCTGACCCAACTTATTATAAAAACCGGCCAAGTGCGAGTCGGACTCGCACACGAAGGGTTCCGTACCATTATCGCAAAACACTGCAAAAAAATCACGTTTGTTGTATGGGAGCCCCCCTTAATTTATTTTATTTTAATTTAATAATAATTATTTTTGAAGTGAATATACAACTAAATATTCTGTGAATATTTCAAGCGTCTACCTGTTGCCGTTATTAATATCGAGCAAAAAACAGAAAAAAAAAACATGTTTGTTGTATGGGAGCCCCCCTTAAATATTAATTTTATACTGTTTTTAGTATTTGTTGTTATAGCGGCAACAGGAATACATCATCTGTGAAAATTTCAACTGTCTAACTATCACGGTTCATTAGATACAGCCTGGTGACAGACAGACAGACAGACAGACAGACAGACAGACAGACAGACGGACAGCGAAGTCTCAGTAATAGGGTCCCGTTTTTACCCTTTGGGTACGGAACCCTAAAAAGGGACCAATTGATATAATATTAGGTGCCCAAGACCATAGCAAAATACTACTACAGGGTTTCGAAAGACTACGGGACGGAATTATCGCTCAAAACACACAGTTAGGGTGGATTTTATCTGGATTTTATCCCGATGACACGAATAGTGGAGCCAAAATACTGAGTATGGTGGCTTGCACTGAAGAGGTACGACAACTTACGAAATTTTGGGAATTAGAAGAAATTCCACAAAACTACAAACTCACACAGGACGACCAGGCCTGTGAAACCTACTATAAAGAAACAACGATAAGAAACCTAGATGGAACATACACGGTACGACTTCCGTTTAAGGATACAAACTTAAACTTAAACATAAACGGCGAATCGCGCAAAAAGGCCGCTGCTCGCCTCTTACAACTAGAACGACAGTTCGCAAAAAATGAAAATTTACGACACCAATACATTAAATTTATGAACGAATATTTACGTATGGGTCATATGAGAAAAGTAGATACAAAAAACTACAACTTAGGAAAATACTACATACCACATCAGGCAGTAATTAAGGAAGACTCACTTACTACAAAGTTACGCGTGGTTTTTGATGCAAGCAGCAAAAGCAGCACAAAAATAAGCCTTAACGACAATATGTATAAAGGTCCACGACTACAACAAGATTTATCCACTATACTGCTACGATGGCGAAAACATAAGTTTGCCTTCATGGCGGATATTATGAAAATGTACAGGTTCATAAAAATTAATGATTTAGACTTCGCACATCAAAAAATATTATGGAGACTTTCTCCCAAACAAGCAATTAGTGAATATGAACTTACAACAGTTACATACGGTACAACTAGCGCACCTTATCTTGCGGTACGAACACTACAACAACTTGCCATAGACGAAAAAGATAATTACCCAATGGCGAGTCAAGCTACATTACAAGATTTCTACGTGGATGATATTTTGTCTGGAGATTCCCAGGAAAGCACAGCTAAAGAACTTCAAAGTCAGTTAATATCCATGTTAAACAAGGGTGGCTTTAAACTTAGAAAATGGTCGTCAAACAGTTCAGAGCTCCTCGAAAATATACCTGCGGAAGACAAAGACGATCAACTACTCAAGCTACCATTAGACGAGTCCAGGAAGTCATTAGGCATTTCAAGGTCACCACGGGAAGACAGTTTTTATTTTCAAATAACTATAATGGAAAAAGAAAAACCAACAAAAAGATGGATTATGTCAGAAGTAGCGAAAATATTCGATCCCCTGGGTTGGTTAGCACCAATTATAATTAAATTGAAGCTGCTTATACAAGAACTGTGGACTAACGAGATAGGATGGGATCAACCTGTTGATAACATACTCCAGAAAAAATGGATTGAAGTACAAAAACACCTTAAAAGTATAGAAAAAATAAAAATTCCGCGGTGGTGTCACATAACTGATAGCACAGAGAATGAACTATATGGTTTCAGCGACGCGTCCGAGAAAGCTTACGGAGCGGTCGTATATAGCCGTGTAAAAATCAATAACAACTACTACATTACATTATTACAAGCAAAATCAAAAGTGGCACCGAAGAAACAAAAGACTACTCTACCTCGTCTCGAGTTATGTGCAGCACTCCTACTAGCCAGTTTGATCGAAAAAGTTAAAGAAGCGCTCAATTGTAAGAATATCACGATATCTTGTTGGACGGATTCCATGATCACCTTAGGCTGGATAAGAGGAGAGCCTGGACGCTGGCAAACTTTCGTAGCTAATCGGGTATCACAAATTAGACAACTTGTACCGAACGCAGAGTGGAACCATGTAATATCTGCTGATAACCCAGCTGATATCATTTCAAGAGGCCTTGAGCCGGAAAAACTTGTTAATTATTCCTTATGGTGGAATGGTCCACTATGGTTAAAAACCGATCAGATACCCACCACGAGACGTATGCCACAGCCGACTGAGGAAATCAAAAAGTGTCACACAGTTACAAGTGTTACAACTGAGATAGAAAAGAACGATCTCTGGAATAGATTTTCCAGTTTGAATAAAATGTTAAGGGTGTTATCTTACTGCTATAGATTTGCAAACAAGCAAACAATAAATAAACCAATTTCTTGCGTTGAATTAAAAAAGGTAACAAAACGAATAATTCTGAAAATACAACAACAGGAATTCGAAGAAGAATTGAAAACTATGCAAAGAGGACAGCCTATGAAGAAAAATAAAAAGCTATCCACTTTAGATCCATTTATAGACGAGGATGGATTACTAAGAGTTGGAGGCAGGTTACAAAACTCTGGATTGCCTTACAACCAGAAACATCCAATACTGTTACCATACAACCATCATGTAACGTCACTAATTATACAAGACGCACATTTAAAAACGTTGCATGGAGGCAACAAATTAACATTAGCATATTTACGACAAACATACTGGATCATTAATGGAAAAAGAAAAGTGAAGAGCGTTATTAACAAATGTGTGAAGTGCATACGATACAAAGCAGACACAAACTCGCAAAAAATGGGAATTCTACCAAAAGTACGAGTGACGGAATCATATCCATTCAGTCATACTGGAGTGGATTATGCAGGTCCAATACAAACCAGAACTATGAAAGGAAGAGGTCACAAGTCTTACAAGTCATACATTGCTGTCTTTGTATGCCTAGCAACAAAAGCAATACACCTAGAATTGGTGGGAGATTTGACAACAGAAACATTTATCGCTGCACTACGCAGATTCATGGCACGTAGAGGTCATGTGTCACACATGTATAGTGACAATGCAACAAATTTCGTAGGTGCAGCCAACTTCTTACATCAAGAAATATTACAAATCACGCAATCGCCGCAATTCCAAAGCGCAATAACAAACATAGGAACTGAATGGCATTTTATTCCTCCGTCATCTCCACATTTCGGTGGCATTTGGGAAGCTGGCGTAAAGTCAGTGAAACATCATTTACGACGAGTAATCGGAGATACGACCCTAACATACGAGGAAATGACCACCTTACTACACCAAATTGAAGCGTGTTTGAATTCAAGACCATTGTGTGCGCAAACCGAAGATGTTAATGACAACACTATACTAACTCCAAGTCATTTTCTTATTGGCCGAGAAGCAGTAGGAACACCAGATCCGATGGAAAACATTAATACTGACTTAATGAATAGATGGAAACAGATACAAAAGATGAAAAAAGATTTTTGGAACAGTTGGACAAAAGACTATCTACATCAACTTCAGCAAAGATACAAGTGGAAACAAGCACATGAAAATGCTAAAATTGGAACTGTAATACTAGTAAAAGATGACAATGTAAAACCAAGTAAATGGCCGTTGGCAAAAATCACAGAAGTCCACCCGGGAAATGATGGGGTAGTTAGAGTGGTAACAATTAAAAAATCAACAGGAGCTGAACAGAAGAGATCAATTCATACATTGATCCCGCTCCCTGTAAACGAAAACAAAGAAATTGGTACAACGAGTAAAGACATACAAACGGCTACACAATGTAACATATCAACAGCTACCACAAACAGAAGAGGTATACGATCACCGAAAAATTGGATAAAGGATTTACTATTACAAACAATACTAGTTTTATTAATTGGCACCATATCAAGTACGCCTACATACACATTAAAAAATATAGATCCAGGATTGTATGTGGAAAAAATAGGAACTGCAACTATCAATCGAGGAATGTTTAGAATTGAAACAGACTACGAGAGAGAAAGTTTAGAACTAGACCAAGGAAAGATTGAAAAAATAACGTCACAATTCCAACAATTTTGCATAAATACGCAAAAAATCATGTACGAAACGCATTGCAACGAATTTTATCACCATTTAAACGAAGAAAAAACAAAGTTTAAGACAACAAAAGGATACCTAACAGAAATAAGAAATAATAGGAAGAAAAGAGGTGTATTAGGTCAACTCTTAACATCGGTGTTTGGAGTTAATGACGAAGTATACAGAGACATAGATACATTAAATAACAACCAGCAGAAACTTATTGATGCTGCCAACCATCAAACAAAAATAATGATATCTACAATCACAACTGTAAACCAAACTGAAGAGCAAATCAAAAAAAAGCTAGATAAATTCCAAGCAAAACTAAATGAAGCAATATCATTTATGAATCAAAACAATGTTTGGTATAAAAAGATTGACAACAACCACGTTAAAATACAAGTAATGCAAGCCTATGAGTTAGCAAACAATTTCATCAATGAAATAATGGATTACTATACAGGTTTACTTGAAATTTATTTACAAAAAGCAAATGTATATAGCATATTAACACCAACACATGTCAGCAACATAATAAAAACGGCTAATCAAAAGTTACCATCAAACTTAAAAATCATTCAGGATCAAATAATACAGACTGAGATGAATGTAAATACTACTCACATAAGAGTATATGCTCACTTTCCAATACACGACGTAACAAAGTATACACTCATACATGTCACGCCTATTCCAGAGAGGAAAACTGATGGATCGTTCGAGTGCTTCTCTATTCAGCAGACTTTCATGGGGTTCGACTACAACAACGAGCGTTACTTTGAACTGAGTCAAGAAGAATTTAAAGATTGTCTTCATAGCAATACAGAATTTGTCTGCTATCCTGTAGTTGTCAAGAACATGCAATTAAATAAAAATTGCATAGTTGATCAACTCTTTAGAACTGAGAACTACACACAAACTCAATGCACGTCAGAAATCTACAAAATGTCGACAGATATTGTATGGAAGCAATTATTCATGCAAAACACTTGGCTCTTCGTAACGACAAAACCAGTAGCCATATCGATTGTGTGTGACGGACAAAGACAAGAAATAACGATTCACGATGTTGGAGTTCTACATATCGCCGAGAATTGCGTTATTAAAACACTTAAAAACATACTTGCTGCAAAAAGAACAACGACTGTGACAGTGCTAGCTTCTTATTCTAAAACAACGAATTTCTCCATTAATACGCAGATTTCACAAACAAACATTAAAGATATATCGAAAGAAGAAGTAGTGTTAGACAGGACAAAAGGAATTTTTGACCATTTAGTCACATCTGAAACTAGCTTACAGACTCAACTAGATAACACAATTTGGAAACAGTTACAGTCTCATACATACATAGCTAGCATCAGTACTTCACTCATAATCATAACTTTAGCATTTGTTTTAATTTATTTTGGTCCACAGGTGTTGAATCGACTTAGAGCCGTCATTACTGCGAGAAGAAACACTGCGCCACCTACTCAATTGCCCTCGATCGTCAGCAACATACCACACACGCAACTAACAGAGCAGCCGTACGGCATACCACGCAGGGTGCCCACTCGAGCACAGCAAACTGGAGAAGGCCAGGCCAGACCATACGAAACCATTGAACTGTACCAACTACGGTCCTGTCCCTGAGGAGTCGCCAGAATGTTCAATGTTAACCTTTGAACATCGAATCAGCACTTGGCCCGGCGACGACTACACGAGCGGCCTAGTTAAAATAATGACTGAGTTGCATCTTACACGCATGAAACACATACAACTTTGTATAATAGTGTGTATTAAGTTAAATTAGTATATAAGCTGTACATCTTGTAAAATAAAGCAGATTTGAATTTTATATTCTTGTCTCATTACCCCTCACTGTGGCCAAGACACCTTTAGCCATCTCTGATCAGTCCCGTGAGTCTGCGGGCTGGCAGTGAGTTTATCCTTCCCGAACCTGGACATCCTGTCTACTATCCGTCTGTAACCTTAGGTCGCATGGTGCAGACATCCTGAACTTATTTATATATTTATATATCACTACTAGGTATATGGTAGGTTAGGGCTGTAGGGCTTATAGGGATTATAGTCGTAGGGACTGTTAGGCTTATAGGTTCAGTAGGCGCGTGACGTATCATATCCCTACATGTACTAACGCACCCTCAACAGTATTGCGACTTCACGTGACATCTGTTTGGAGTGGTTAGACACAAGCCTCAACCAGTAAGAAAGCCATCCTGGCCTCGTATATAACTGGACCTCACCTGCGGTTCGGTCTGGTTAACTCATACTTGGCCAGGAAGGCTTACTTACTGGATTCTGCAATAATGTAATAAAAAATACCTGTAACACCTTTTTAACATGTATTATGCAAATAAATTATTTGATTTGATTAATTTGATTCGAAACACGTGTGCCAAATTTCATAAGTGTTTGTATGTTTTTTATATGTGTTTGTCCACGCATTACTACGCATAACTACATATCAGATCGTGAATCCAAAAATTAATGAATTTTTGGATTAACAGTTTCCTTGTCCAATCATATTTGATTATTTCTATTGTTTTACTAATTTGACAGTGAAAATGTTAGGTATCTCTCAACTTAGAGAACAGTGCATGTTGCCGGTTCAGCAGTTTTCAAGATACGGAGCATACAACCGAACTCCTTAGCGACAAACAGCACGAATGTGTAAATTAAGTTTTTATGGGTATTTTGTCAATCCTTTAGGTAGCTTACTATAGACGTTGCTCACTTTCTAGTGTACTAAAACTAGAAAGATAGAAATAAAACCTTTCGTTTCGGAAGTCGGTGTTGAAAAACGATAGAAGCAAGAGGTACCAAAAACACTGACATCCGAAACGAAAGTAATGTTTGCACTTTTTAGTGTTAGAAGTCGGTTTATTTTTTGTGAAAACATTTTTATCTTCACTTCCCAAAAAGGAGGAGGTTTTTCAATTCGTTCGTACATATATTTTTTCATGTGTGTTCGCGGATAACTTCATCGTTTATGAACCGATTTTAATGATTCTTTTTTTGTTGGAAAAGAAATATACTAAGGGTGGTAAGATGTCAAGGAAACCAGGTTCTGATTTTGGGATCCTAGAGAAATCGAGGGAACCCCTCAAATATTATAGGCATACTAGCATACATATATTAGCGATTTTGGTATTTTCATCAATAAAGCAATTATTTGCACTCAGAAAGTATGATTTGGTGAAGTGAAACTGTTGAAGGGGACCACAATGGCCACTGGAATTCCGAAATAAAACAAAGTATCCTGGTCGTGTTTGGGCTTATTGGAATCGTCATGAGATGTTCTTTAGCTATAAATGCCTACCAAAAAAAGCGAAAAATAACTTTCTTTTCCAGAGTCGGTGTCGAATAACGGAAAACAATGGGTACAAAAGACACCAACTTCGGAAAAGAAAGTTAGTTTCGGAAGAGGGAAAGGGCATTAACCCACCGGTTAGTGCCATTCCCTCTCTTACAGAGAGGAGGCCTGAGGCCCAGCTGTGGGAACATTATAAAGCTGATGATGATGAACTATTTTTTTGTTTTAGTTCACGATACCCGCACCTAAATCAGTTTAGCCGTTTCTAAGATTAGCGTTCACAAACGCATAGATAAACAGCCAAAAAATCTAACAACCACTGTTCTGGGTTCTATTGCGTTGATAAAGTCCCCGATAATAGCTTTTCTCATATATCTTCCATGTACATTAAGCAATCAGTTACATTTATATTATACAGGACTACAAGTTAAACCTACCTAGATCCTTTAAGAGGTTGTAGTTTCTATCATTCGTGACTGATTTGACTATGAAACACCGTACCCCAAACTTAAATGATTTCATGATATTGGACCTTGTTTTTTTTTTAATTGCCGATTTTTTGTCTATTGGCCTAGGCAGAGAATTGATGCGGCAAATGAAATAAGAAGGGGTTTAACAACTGGTTTAGTGAAAAGTAGATTAAGACACAGCATGGGAGTATGTGTGCGGAACAGAGGCGAACACGTGGAACATGAATTGTAATCGAAGACTTTCTGTAAAATAGTAATAAACGTCATTTTGTACCTATTTAGATTATTTTGTTTTGTTTTGTGACCAAAGTGATAAATTTGACGCTTAATTACCGTTATTTTCACAAGATTTAGGCATAGTCGCAAGATAGTAAAGCTTCAGTGTATCAGTGAAATAATTATCGTTATCGATTCAGTACTCCCTGCCATTTACAAACATACACTTTAACAGATTCACCTGTTATTAGTTAGGGTTTTCAGAGGATCATTACTGAAAATAAAACACGAGGACAATTTTGTATTTATGGAATAGTTCAATAGATTAGAACGGGTACACTGACGGTCGGCTAATTGGATTAATCTAATTTGGTGTTAATTAACAATGTCCACAAACATAAAACGATAATGCTCCTAAAATACTTGTTTTTCAGAATAATTAACGGTTCTGTGGTATTTATCGTGAACCGCGACTTCCTCTCTGATATCGTGGCCATGGATATAAGGAATGACCGTTTATATTACAATCATAGCAATTCTAATTCGTTAGTTTTATGCTTTTATAAGTTACCGTTTTTACAACAGAGAAACAAAACACTAAAAACGGCGAAAAACCAAGTTTCTTGTAGAAGGGTCCTTATTTTTTTATTTATTACTTACAAGCTGTGCCCGCGGCTTTGCTCACGTTATCTACCGGCTTTTAAATCTAGTAATGTGCAAAACACTCGATAATAAATGAGACAACATATTGAAAAATTCACTCAATGTAAAATTATCGATATATCGTATCGTATCGATCGACTACATCGGTGCAACTCTCAGTAGACCAACTATCAGCATTCGTGCTTACAACCTTTCAAATTGGATGGATTTAGGATTACATTTTACCAAGATAATAGAGACCTGAGTATATCATGTGTCGTGGTGGCCAGTGGCTAAGACCTCGCCTGTCGTGCTTGAGGTCGTGGGTCCGAATCCGGGCAAGTACCAATGTGACTATTTCAAATCATATGTACTTTCTAAGTTTATCTTGGACATCGCTGACAACAGTGAAGGAAAACATCGGGAGGAAACCTGGACTTATAGTTAGTATTTGTAAGTTTGCAAATAAATAACAAATATTAATTTCAACTTGATACCTCCTCACTTTACTGCGAAAAAGACAGACAACGAAATGATCCTATGAATAAGGATTTGTTTTTATCTTTTTGAGTAACGGAACCCTAAAAATGGTTACAGAAGCCTGGGTACGCGGCTTAGCGGTAGGAAGGTTTGTTCAGTTTGCGCAGTATGCAATGGTAAGCTTGAATTCATCTCACGATTTCTTTACTTTTCACGATATTTAATCAATGAACGTCGTTTCTTCAGTTACGTAGAAATTCTACTTCTACTTCTGCTTGGTAAATTTTCAAGCTGTCAGTAATACTAGATACTCTCGAGAAATGCTCCTAGCAGGAAAATAATGTATTTACTTATCAGACTTAATAATATATCACTCACTGCATTACTTTCCGTAGGAATATTTAAAATCATATTGCCATACACAAAGAAAGAAAAAAAAATTGTATTTGGAAATATTAGATAGGTATAAAAAAACCGGCCAAGTGCGAGTCGGACTCGCGCACGAAGGGTTCCGTACCATTATCATCATATCACGCAAAAAACGGCAAAAAAATCATGTTTGTTGTATGGGAGCCCCACTTGAATATTTATTTTAATCTGTTTTTAGTATTTTTTGTTACAGCGGCAACAGAAATACATCATCTGTGAAAATTTCAACTGTCTAACTATCACGGTTCATGAGATACAGCCTGGTGACAGACAGACAGACAGACAGACAGACAGACGGACCGCGAAGTCTCAGTAATAGGGTCCCGTTTTTACCTACCCCTAAAAATTAGTTAATTATACTTGAAAAAGATTTGGTAAAACTTGGGATCGAACCTACAACGTAAGGTTTGGAAGGATTGGCTATACTCCACCAGGTCTTATAATGTAATGATGGTTCGACTGCTTAGCTCCTAGTAGGTGTAGCATGATGATAATAATGTATGTGCTCAACCCGTATATATTTGCAATGTTGTAACATTTTTGGCTTCTTGTATCAATGCCGCGCAATTTGAATAATATTCTATATAACTGTAGAAAAATTGCAATTTTCATGTACAACTCACGCTTGACCAAAAAGTGTCTATGTAAAAACTGATCTCACAACAAATCAACTAAGATTCCTCAGACAGTTTCATGGTATTTCCAATGGATTCCGATTGCCCCGTACCACAGCCCGTACGGAATCAGTCAAGGAAAACACTTTTATATTGGTAACTCGACTTCTAGGCGGCGTATCAAGATAAAACATATACTATATTTTTTTGTTAGACCAACAATAATACAACTTTGAAAACCGCATCCATCGACGTGCAGTCGTTATTGCGTCAACCACGTAAAAATATCGTCCGTGACAGACAAACAAAAAATCCCAATGTATTATTTTTGGCATCTACTGCTGATATTTTTTATCAAATTTTCGTTGAAGGAGAAAAGACTTCGTGTCAAAGTGATTTGTTACAACAGAACTGCTAGGAAGGATAACTGGATATTAAAAACTACCTGCCCGCCGCGACTGCGCTCGCATATACTTTTTACTTCTTTACTATATTAATATACCTATTATAATTGCGAAAGTATCTGTGACTGTCTCTCCGTTACCCTTTCACGTCTTAACGACTGAATGGATTCGGATGAAACGTAGCACACGGGTAGACCACATCCTGGAGTATAGCCATAGGATACTTTTTATCTCGGTAGTGCCTTGCTTTGAAGTGGGAAGAACACTTTTTACGGGTAGAGAATCCACGGGCAGAAGCTGACTTCCTTCTTATACATGATAAATGTTTTGCGTGAAGTTTAACGTACATCTATGCCGTTAACGTTCACATTTGTTTTTATAAAGTAATTATATTCAAGATAAGAATGCTTGGAAACAAACCGGTTTTGGAAATTTGGTTTTTACATGGAAAAATCTTTATAGTAAATAAAACCAAACTGAGTCATCATCAGCTTCCTACCCTTGTCTCAAGTTACTTATGGTGCGCGCAACATGTTCTCTTCTTCCGCACCGTCCTGTCCACCGTCACGCTCTCACTTAATCTCATTTGTTTCATATCACTCTTCACACAGTCCATCCAGTCCAGGCGGTGACAAGCAAGATTTAAAGTGGCACCTACCAAAACTTCGTTTGTCACCGCTCGCTGGCAGCACCTCATCATATTTAATGTCTATTTTATTAAAATAGACATTAAATATTGTATTAAATATTGCACTTGTTTAAATTAATAATCTATGTGAGACCCACTATCAAAGTTTTTGCTGGATTCATTTTCCTGTTATAGCTTATATAATATATAGCACCTATTGATAGTTTTACTGTAGAGACATCGTCTTATCGTTTATTATATATTACATAACATCTCGCCTTTATGCCGCGAAGAGTCAGGCAGAGCTGCACCAGCTGCTCCTGCTGTACAGCCACTTGTCTTTAGTTAAGTGTAAGTCTCATGTACTAGGGGTCTATTGCCATCAACCGGCACAAGTCCTCACTCCAGGTTGTTACTGAGAAATTACTCTTTGCCCGAGCTGGGAATTGAACTCAGGAGCTCGTGCTCAGCAGCAGCGCTCGCGACCACTACATTAACGAGGCGGTCTTACCGTCCAGATCTTGTTACAAATAAGGATTTGTAACAAGATATTGTGTAAAGTTTTTTAAAACGGCTAGAAAGGTTGCAACTTAGATTTCTTTTCTTAAATAACACATTGTAAACAAGAATATTACAAATGTGATATTTTATTATTTTTAGATATAATGTTTGGAAACTATCTCTGCCTAACCTTACGGAGAATACAGCGTGATATTATGTAACGTTTCTATAAGTTAACTTCCTGAAGCTGAGAGTAAACAACATAGCGTAGGTATAGTTAACTCCATGATAACCATTGTGTTCGACTTCTTCCTGGTGTTAAATCATACATACATAAATTCACGCACTATTCTTATGGGAGTAGGCAGAAGCTACAGGTCGCCAGCTGCTACGTTCCTTATATACTCATTTACTTGCACTTACTTATTTACTTGGGACAGATCTGTCAAATGCCAGCTTGATGCAATTGAGTCGATTGATAAACGGGCCAAGAGGTTCATCAGCACTGAAGCACTGGTTGATTCAAAGCTCCAAAACCTTGAACATCGACGCCGAGTGGCCCGCATGTCGGTTTTAACACGCTTTTATTAGCTTGGTACGTATGTATCTATGTAAGGGGATCTTTAAACGTGATTTTCACCCCCTTCAAAACATCGGATTAATTTGTAACTTTGCACACTTTTCAAGGACCAGGTATAGGTTGCTTTGCAATAAGGTATAGGTAAATCTGGCAGAACATTTGCTTCAGCAATATATCCAAGATGACAGAGATAAAATGGTCCAAGTATATGATATTACCAATGAATACGTCCCTTCAACGGCGTACTGAAATAACTGAAAACGCTAATAAAGATAGGGAACCTACCTATAGTCCAGAACAAGAAATATACTACGATGCTCGTTTGTTACAGGACACTCCTGATCCTGAGACTGGCGCGAGCAGAGGAGACAACACTTAACAACATGGAAGATGGGCCCGGCGTGCTTCCGTTCAAATTGGGTTCTACAAAAGTAGTTTCACATTATCATTCCTTCATACAGCCAGTAAATCTGGACACTATCCGAGATAATTTGGAAACAGTCAGATCACAGTTGAATCAGGTAGCTTCTCAGATGAACAACAAAACGTCATTCTACGTATCTATTGTTTTATCACATTATTAGTTCTATTTGTATTGTTGACATTGTTTTTTTTTTATTTGTATTTTATTAATGTAATGATTTGCATGCCGTAAGGTAAAATGTAGCTGATCTCATTTTTTTATGTTATTTATCTTATACTGTACCTACATTTAGATCAAATAAAATTCTGATTCTGATTCCTTTATGAACCCCACCTTGAACACTTAGGTACCAAAATTGAGAAATTATTCAGTTTACTAGCATCGTTCGAACCCAACCGTAGAAAAAGAGAGTTGATAGACAGGACAGGATGGATTATCAAAATATATCAGGAAATTTTGACTACACAGCTGCTATCAGGTACGATAACGCAATTAAGCTATTACAGGAAAATGGAATGAAATTACTGCCGAAATAAACTCCCACATGAGTCTAAGCAAGAATTGGATGTCACAAAATTCAAAAAAAAATACTAGTTTGGTTAAAAATCAGGAAAAGCTAGAGCAAGTAGTAAATAATCTAATAGGCAACACTCCCATTACGAACCTGACTTAGTTACATATCTGGCTCAGTTCCTACTAATAATAAAATATAACATACAGAGCTTGTCTGAGGAACGCCTAAAACTGTGCACGCAGAATGCAGAATGAACGCAGAATGCCCGAAGTACAACTCGAAGTACCTCTGTGAAGACAATCCTAGCCATCACTTCGGGAAACATCGAGAGTGCCTGCGACACCTGCTCCTAGAACAGCAGATCGCCGACTCCTGCCACTTCAGTAATAATCACCACTGCAGCAGTGGAACAATTGGATGATAAGCACTAAGTAATAAATCTGCCGGTACTATGTCAAATCAACGAGCAAGAACGTTGCCCAAAACCAAGACGTATACGCCATTATCGAAGAGAAGAAATCTGCCGGTACATCGCAACCCAGCATTAGCATTATTCTCGACCAAAACACTCAAGTAGCTGCTGAACTGCGGAAGGGAGGTGTTATGCGACCTGAATGCCTACGTCGCGTCGCCCGGATAGCGTGAAGCAACCACTTAGTAACAAAGGTCACACTTACACGTGCCGCATCGACGGAAATGTAATTAGGTTTAACATTGCGACATTCACTTTTGTATCTATCGCAGAACATTTGGAATGTATTTAGATTATTAAGTTTTATAATTGAATTCATTTTAAGTAAATTCGGTTTATTTGCTATCTCCTGCGCCGCTGTACATGTTTAGTAGGTTATTATATGTCTATAAAAACACCAATTAGCATTTTGTGTTGACCAAATATTATAATCCATTTTCCTGTTTTTCAGTTCTAAGTACTTTACCGCGTTTTCTTATCGCATCCTCATTATTTTAATATATCCACGGATTAATATCCTTTGTTTATGTGAACGATGGTCTCTCATCTGATGATAAGCGATGATGTGGTCGACGGTGAAGCACGCGTGCCTAGAAGTAACCTAGACACTCTAGACTTAAAGACTTCCAGGTTGTAACTATCAAGAAATTCAGATTCCGGTAGGGAATTCCACTAATTCGACTAAAGGTTCCCGCAGACAGGTGCAACGAGGCAATGCTATTCAATTCAATCATTTATTTGTGTACTCAGCTTATAAAGTGTGTTAGTTAATCAATTTGCAACGATTATGATTAGGACGTTATTTTTTTTGTGACGCGGTTACTCCGTCAATTGCGGATCGATTTTGAAAATTATCATTGTGTTGGGACCACCATTGTCACCAAGACAGAATCTGATGATGGGATCTCATGGAAAACGAGGGCACTTCTCAAATATTACAGGCATACATATAGCGATTTTGCTATTTTCATCAACAATGCAATCATTTGCCCTCAGAATGTATCATTTTATGAAGAGGAACTTATGAAGAAGACCACAATGGCGGCTGGACCTCCTTAATGCTAAGTATGTCACGGGTATAAGATATCTCTAATATTTAACCGACTATGATGAAGTATATAAATAAATGGTATTGACGAAAATGGTACCATCGAACTGATCTAATGATGATGCCGGCAGGTAGGCACTGGAAATCCGAAATAAAACAATGTATCCTAGTTGTGTTTGGGCTTATTAGAATTGTCATGAGGTATACTTTGTCTATAAATTAATTTAATGGTAATTTAAGGTACCAAAACTAAAAAGAGGAAAATAATATCTTAAAAAAAGATAACCGACTTCCAAAAAATCACTACAAAGTGAAAAAATATTTTCTTTTCGAAGACGGTTTCGAAAAACAAAAGACAAAAAATGTACTTTCTAATTTTATGGACATCGCGACCACAGTGAAGGAAAATATCGTGAAGAAACCTGCACTTACATAATATAACTTGGAGCGCCAACCCGCATCGAGCAACCGTGGTGAATGTTTTGACCAACGATTATGCCCGATGTCCACCAGTTGGTTGGCCACCACTGGGTGACAGCGAAACAAATCTCTAAATAATGCTCGTGCCTTCTCTGTATGAGAAGAGGCCTTTGCCCTGCAGTGAATCAGAAACAGGCTGGTATTATTATTACATTAAGTACCTGGGCGACCGAGCTCTGCTCGGGTGAAAATAGAAAAAACGACGTATACTAAATATCAAGAATAGCTCATTTAAAGGTATTAGATAAGGACATTTTATTATTTTTCTGGAAGAATATCAAGTAAAATACTACTTTTTTGTAACGGTTGGCACCGGTAACCTATAATGAACAACCGACGTTCGTACTTCTGAATAATACGGGGAGGATTTACTTTTATTTCTTATTAATATGTCGTTTTTTCATCTTATTTTTAATTATATTACATTTTTTAAATTTTCATAAAAGCATAAAAAGAACATTTAAAATATAAAAAATAGAGGCCCACCAGTATCGGGAACAGGGTCCAAGCTACCGGCGGTCAGGGCTCCAGAGAGAGGAACCTTGTCGAAAATTGCGAGCCTTGTCCAGCAGTACAGCTTTCTGGATCAGGCCCTTGACCCAGCCGCCTAACGAGAGCCTCCTAAGGTTTTGATCGAGGCTAGAGGCTATTAAACCATTGGCTGACACGGCTATCGGTACAATGATCGCTGTGTCCAGTTCCCACATGTCGACAACCTCGTGAGCCAAGTCAAGATACTTGATTTGCTTATCATTCTCGGTTTTCACGAGGTTCCCGTCATGCGGGACGGTAATGTCAACAATCATTGCACGCCTCTCGATTCGGTCCACCACCACTATATCAGGCTTATTGGCTACAATAGTCCTTTCATTGTCAGCTGTGCGACACACGTTGTCAATCACACTTACCAGTTTATTTGCAAAAGCTCGTAAAAAGTGCAATTATTGTGGTAATTTTTAACAAAACTTATTCATTACACCAAGTGCTTTCAAACTTTTAGTAAAAACTGTGTAAAGTATAAACAATTCGGCTACAATTAATAATCAAAAGTTCTAAATAACTTGTCAATATATAACTACCGCCAGTGATTAGTTGTGAATGTGTGTGGTGTCGTAACGCGCAAGCGCCTGCATATCCACAGGACTTACGACCTTTTTCTCGCGAGGTTTTGCCTCAGCGTCTCAGCGTAGACTCGTTCGACGCGGTGGGCCTTTATTAGTGTGCTCTTTTACTACTATTAAAATTTACTACCTGGAGAAGATTTTAAACAGAGTCCTACTTGTGCTTGCGGTCACCCACTGATGCTCACCTTCACGTCCGCTAGCAGAATGTGTGGTGGTGTGCATAATGACTCAACACTTCGTACATCTAGCTGGCTACAACAGTGCCTTTAACTGGAGCGCTTAGTAATATTAATTTAAATTATGGAACGTTTTCTAACTCGTTCGAACTCAATTGGCAAACGTCCTCTAGAAGGACCAGTCGATATGAGTGAATGGAAAATACCCAAGCATAGCGCGAAACCTCCTGTTAAGCAACCTCCAACTTCATGCAACATAACAAATCGATTCAGCTGTCTACCAACTGACAAAAATCCTTTGGAACCTGCAGCCACACGTTACCGAGACGCCTGTACTCCCAAGAAAAATCCCAGCCGCATTCCTCCCATCTTGATTGTCTTAAAGGATGAATGGACTCATGATTTCATAAAAACTGTCGTTTCAAGATATACGAAAAGTTTTCATTTGTCCTACAAAGGAAATAGTAGAATTGCTGTCGTCTGTTACTCAGCCGAAGGTCATGAGGCTCTCAAAAGTGGACTCCGCTCCGAAAATATAGGATTTCACACAAATTTTGCTCGGAAGGATGAGAGAACATCTAAAGCTGTGATCTTTGGTCTGCCCGACTATGCGGAAGAAAATCTTAAGGAAGAACTTGAATCACTCGGCTTCAGCGATGTAGTTGTTCGAAAGACGCCTAAGGATAAAAAAACTTTGTGCCCCCCCTTTCTGGTGCAACTTTCTCCGGGCTCAGATATCTCACGTTTCCGACAGTTCAAGTACCTTAGCAACTGTGCTGTTCAAGTGCGAAAGTACCAAGCTCACAATCTTTATGGCACTCAATGCTATAGGTGTCAAGGTTTTGGACATTCCTCAAAAAACTACAATCTTACACCCCGCTGTGTAAAATGCACAGAGCCTCACCTCACTACGGAGTGCCCAAAACAAGACCGGACGTCACCAGCCCAGTGCTGTAACTGCAACGAGGACCACCCGGCAAACTTCCGGCAGTGCAAAGAGCGAAAAAAGTATCTGGAGCAAGTTCGGAATAGGCAAACACAAATAAAAGCAGTTAGTGGTACTGTTAAACCTACCAGCACTAACAAGATCGATGGACGCGCCTGGAATAAGGTCACTTCTGGGGTTGCTGCTGCAGCGACCAGTCTCCCGCCCACCAACAGTGTTCAAGATCAAGCTACTACAGACATGTTAACAATCCTAAAGACTATCAAATCGATAAAAAGTGAATTTCTAGCATGTGATAATATGATGGACAAAGTCATTTTAATTCTAACCCACCTTGGAAAATATGTTTAACTCTAACCTTTTGCAAGTTATGTATTGGAATGCTGATGGCATTCGCACAAAAATAGACGAACTCTTGGATTTGGTAAGTGAGCGCTCAATTGACATTATTGCCTTGTGTGAGACTAGAATCTCTCCCCAAACATCTCTCCGTACTCCAAGCTACAAGTGCTACCGCCAGGACAAACTGAATGAAACCAGAGGACAGGGAGTTGCGATTCTGATTCACTCTGATATAACACACTCCCTTGTTAAAATTCCCAATTTACAAAATCTAGAGTGTATCGGTATTGAATTAACGATAACTGGTAAAAAAGCTGTCATAATTTCAGCTTATCAATCTCCCAACTTACCTTTACTGCTTAGTGATCTTGACTTGGTCATGAATCTAAACCCGCAACTGCTCTTAATGGGTGACCTAAACACTAAGCACCCCTATTGGAACTGTTCTGTGGCTAACCCTCATGGAAAATTACTTTTCGATCATATGGTCACTAATGATTACGAAATCCTTGCCCCTAGTACCCCTACATTAGTTCACTACGACTGCTCCCACGTACCTTCAACTCCTGATGTAATCTTAGCTAACAATGTCACAGTATCTAGTGAACCCAAGGCATTAACATGTCTGTCTTCTAATCATCTTCCAGTTCTTTTTACTATTGGTGGTGCTTTTTGTCGTCTGAGCGAAATCTCCTTCAACTACAAAGATGCAGATTGGGCGAAGTATAGATCTATTATAGACCAACAGATTATCTTGAGTTCAGCCACCTTTAAGGAAATCTCTGAAATAGATATCGCAATTCAAAATCTTACTATGGTAATTACTAACGCTCGTAAATTAAGCGTCCCTATCATTAAAAGAGAAGGTAAAACTAAACTTCCCAGACGCATTAAAACCATAATTAAAGCTAAGAACATGTGGCGCAAGCTTGCTCTTAAAGAAAAAAGCGCTATGGAGAAGAAGTATATATCTAGCAAAGTAAATGCACTTAACAAAAACATAAAACATTTATTAATAAGTCACAACAACAAGATCTGGAATAAGAAACTATCCAAAGTAGATAACCCTGCCTCTGATATATGGCGTATAGTCAAATCACTCAATTTTAAACCCATCATAATACCTCCACTCAAGACGTCAAATAACACCCTAACGTCCTCCGTTCAAGAGCAATGTGAAGCATTAGCAGACGCTTTTCTAGAAAACTCTTTGCTCACAAAAAACTGGCAAAATGACCCTGAAACTGATAGTGCGGTTGAGGAATCGTCTGAAAAACTCAACAGGTACAAAATAAGTGATTTAAAAAATCCAGTGAGACCTAAAGAAATACGCAAACTTCTGAATGCTTTGAAAACTCGCAAAGCCCCGGGTATAGACGGGATTGTCAACTCACTACTTAAAAACTTATCGCAAAAATGTATAGTCCTACTTCCCAAATTGTTTAATGGCTGTTTTCAACTGGGCTACTTTCCTTCATGTTGGAAACTAGCTAAGGATAACCTTAAACAAATCCTAAGAATAATCCTATAAAGAAATCTGGCAAAGATGAAACAATTCCCTCAAACTATCGGCCAATAAGCCTTCTTCCTAGCTTAGCCAAACTTTTCGAGTCTCTAATCTTGAATCGCCTCTCCAAATTCACTGAGCATTTCCTGATACCTGAACAATTTGGTTTCCGCAAATCCCACTCCACAGTCCAGCAGCTGGCCAGAGTAACTGAGCACGTTGTTGACAACCTCAACCAAAACAAATCCACAGGCTTGGTGCTGTTGGACATTGAAAAAGCTTTCGATACAGTTTGGCATGAAGGTTTACTCCATAAGTTAATAACCAACCACGTCCCTCCTATGCCTCATAAAGCTACTCCAGTCGTATTTAACAGAACGAACCTTCGCTGTTGCCATTGGTGATCAGACTTCCAGTCAGAGGCGAGTTACAGCTGGTGTGCCACAAGGATCAATATTGGGACCGTACCTCTTTATTTTGTACCTTAATGATATTCCAAAGCAAAGGCTAACACATCTCGCTGTGTATGCGGATGACACTGCAACATATACCTCATCTGACGACCTGGACCTGGTA
This sequence comes from Anorthoa munda, assembly GCA_945859665.1. NCBI lineage: Eukaryota > Metazoa > Arthropoda > Insecta > Lepidoptera > Noctuidae > Anorthoa > Anorthoa munda. Next base: position 36,119,767 of record OX243898.1, read on the forward strand.
ATTACTCGAATACAACTTTCGCTTGATCTTCTCCTAGATTACTTCACTAAATGGAAGCTTAAAGTAAACGCCACAAAAACGGAAATAATCATGTTCACAAGAAAGCGATTACTCCCCACCCGCTATGTTAAAGTTGAAGGGAATGATATCCCTTGGAAAAGATCCGTTAAATATTTGGGAACAATATTAGATGATAAAGTGAGTTGGTTAAAAAATCTGGAAGCACTTCGTTTAAAAGGGGTTAAGTCCCTCAATAGCTTAAAACCAATCCTTAATCGTAAATCTAAACTAAGTCCACAAACAAAATTACGTATTTACTCCACACTGGTACGACCTTGCATGACCTATGCATCCCCTGTCTGGAGTAGTATCAGCGATAGTAACTACAAAAAACTCCAGGTTGTGCAGAACAAAGCACTTAAAACAGCATTTAACACATCTCCCTACACAAATCTAACAAAGCTACATCATCACATCAAGTTTCCACAAATTAAAGAATTCATTTTGAAAATTTCCCGAAAATTCTTCCTTTTTACTAATCCACATCATCGTAATTCTCTAGTCTCACACATTGGTAAGAGTAGATTTACCAGATTGCCTTATGCCAGAACTTACAAAAAGTACAAACTGCCCCATCATCATTTCCTAGTCGCTTGACCATTCGCGCGTGACGCATCGTAGCGAGCGGACGCTTCTTAGTAGCTACGTAATTGCGATGTGTTATTTTTTAAATCTACCTTTTTCATTTACTATAATTATAAAATTTTGAAATGAGTAAAAACATAGAAGAAGTTTGTGTATCAAGTTTGAGTAGTGAAAGTGATACGGAAAGTGAGCAACAAGTAACAGAGGCAAGCTGAGACCCATGTCTCGAAACAAACAGCTGAGAAAAGGAGGAGACAAGAGAGTGAGGAAAATTCAGATGACGATGATGGGGATTTTATAACTGTGAGAAAGAACTCAAAAAGGTTACACCGAAGTTATTCAAATATTAATGATAATGGCGGTAGATCACAGTCGCAAAATGTCAAAGCCAAATTTGATGTTTACATCACATCTAAAGATCCTTTGCCCAAACAGATTGGCATGGCCAAACTTTTAAAACAAGAAAATATAACAGGGGTATCCAGAGTAATATATAAAAATCCTTTTAGAGTATGTATACAGTTCGAAAACCGTGAAAATGCTGAGAAATTACTGTTATGCGAGAAAATTAAAGACTTGGATTTTAGATGCCAGTCGGCTCAAGAAGTGATTTTATCATACGGAGTTGTTAAAAACGTCGAGCTAGATATTACAAACGAAGAATTAAATACACTATTTTCTAGCGAATATGATATAATCTCTGCCAAGAGACTAAAACGTTCTACGGATGAAGGCATATGGCAAGAAAGCGAGACTATTCGTGTTTGTTTTAAAAGCTCAGTTATACCTAAATTTGTTGAAGTATACGGATGTAAACTTAAGGTCGAGTCTTATACGTTCCCGGTGACGCAGTGTTCAAACTGTTGGCGATTTGGACATCTAAAGAGGCAATGTACCACCAAAAAAAGTATATGTCCGAAATGTGGGGAATCACATGCGAACTGTGAAACTACAAAATATAGATGTGTGAACTGCAAAGGAGGGCACATGTCATTAAATAAAGCATGTCCCGTTTTCTTAAAAGAAAAAGAGATTCGACGAATTATGTCATCAGAAAATTGTACTTACAAAAATGCACTTGAAAAATATCTTGAAGAGGCCCGAATAAAACGAAATAATAACAGAGATGACGGTATTATAGAGGATGACGAGCCAATTTTAAATAATAATGGACAATATCATAGTAATCAATCAAGATATATCGATGACATTCAATCATGCGCAGAGCAGGCTATAGATCAGGTATCCAAACCCTTATATCGCGATATTTTGATGAAGGATTCGGAAATACATAAAGATAAATATAAAAACAGACAGGAAAAGAACATTATTACTACAAAAGCACAGAAGGAAAATAAGAAAGGAAACCGAAAAGAAAGGTTTGAAAATAACGTGGGCATGGAAGAGCAGAACTCAGAGGAAAGTAGAGGAATTGAGAGTACTCAGCCACAGGAGTCATTGGTGCAGAGAAAGAGAAACAAAAGTACCTCATTTTGGGAAATATTGAAACGTATTAAAAACACGTTACTTTCAAACAGGAGTTTAGAAGAAAGGATTACTGATGTTACTAAATTAATTCTAGAAGAGCTTAAATACTTTTTTATTGAAAAAATCCAAGGCGGAGAGTGGTTAAAGTTAATATTAAATAATTTTTATGAATAACACAACCCAACAATGAACATTAAACATACTGCCATGGAATTCGCAAAGTCTGAAACCTAAATTAGCAGAATTTAAATGCCTATTAGTTCAGGAACATGTACATGTTGCCATTATCAGTGAAACCTGGTTGGAATCCGAATATCATGCGCACATAAGTGGTTACAATATATATAGAAGAGATAGGTTTGATTCGTATGGTGGAGTCGCGATTATCTGTCATAAATCACTAAAAACTCAAGTGTCATCATTTAGTTTAAGGAATTCTGGTATAGAGGTACTGCATTTGAAGTTACATAACTGTTCTTACGTGGAAAACATTGTAAGTATATATTGTCCTTCTAATGTTAGAACCACGCAGTCAGATTGGGATACACTTTTTGGTACATATTCTCAAAAAACTTTAATAGCAGGGGACTTTAATGGTCACCACACCAACTGGTCATACAAGAATGATACTAGAGGTATGCAACTTATGGATGCATCACTTGAAAACTCCTTCATTTCATTAAATAACGGTAGACCGACGAGAGTTAAGTTAGTAGACAGAGTGCTGCAGGAATCATCTCCTGACATAACATTTGTATCATCAGATATTGCTTTGCACTTTAATTGGAACACTACCAATGAGACATTAGGCAGTGATCACCTTATTATTAAAATACAATTAGTACTGTCAAACTTTCAGAAAAACTTTGTAAAAATGCGTAATTTTAAAAAAGCCAAATGGCCATTATACAAAGAAATCCTCAAAGAAAATTTTACAAACGCTGTAGTTAACATGAGTAATGTCCAAATAAGTTACGATTTTCTAGCTGACCAAATTAACCATGCCGCTAATTTAAGTATTCCTTTGGTAAAGTTATGCACAGATCCTTTATCAAAATTTAAACCTAAGTCATATTGGAACTCAGGTTTGTCCGAAGCAGTAGCTAAACGAAGATTGGCACTAGATTGGACTGGCCCTACCCCGAATAACCTAGACATTTTAAAAAATCAAATTGCTGAGTCAAAACGATTATTGAGAGTAGCTAGATCACAAAATTGGTGAGAATTTACTAGTAGTATAAATGAATCCACATCGGCTTCACAAATGTATAAGGATAAAAGGACAAACTAAATCTAGAACCTACGCTACTAACGAACAAATAGAGGAATTATTATGCAATCTTGCACCTGATTTTGTAATACCTTCAATGCCTACAATGTCGTCGACTAACACTTTACTAGAGACAAAATTTACTAGTCAAGAATTGGACAGGTGTCTCAAAAAGAAAGACACTGCTCCTGGGGACGATCAAATTACCTTCTCAATGATCTACAATCTACCTAGAGTTGTTAAAATGTACCTTTTACAAGTTTATAATTTAATTTTGGAGACTGGTCACGTCCCTAGTCAATGGCGAGATATACAAATAGTGCCAATTCCTAAAAGTAACATAAACTCAGAGATACCCATTAAATTAAGACCTATTTCTTTAATATCGTGCATCTGTAAAATCTTTCATACTTTACTATGTAAACGTCTCGAATGGTATGTTGAAAGGAATAAGATCCTATCAATGAATACAGTAGGATTCAGACGGTCTCATTCCTGTTTGGATAGTCTGGTTCGGTTAGTATGCCATGTACAAATAGGTTTCTCCAGAAATATACCCACCTTAGCGTGCTTTTTAGACATAGAAAATGCCTATAACAATGTGACAATAGATAGCATGATCCATAAACTTGATAAAATTAATGTAGGAAAGAAAATTTGCCAATATTTGTGGAAATTCTTAACAGAAAGACATCTTAAATCCAGAATTACCAACAATACGGACAAACAGTTTTTAGTTAGATGGACAAGTAAAGGTATCGCCCAGGGCGACCCATTGTCTCCTTTAATCTTTAATATTATTACCCATGAAATATGCCAAACTGTTACAAATGTCATAGTCTCACAATACGCTGATGACTTTGTACTGTATACTAGTTGTAATAGCCTTAATGATAGTGTTTCCGAGGTGCAAACTGCGCTGAATTCTATTTTTATATTATTGGAACAGTTAGGATTAGAATTATCAAGCAATAAATCAAAATTTTGTGTTTTTGGCAGAGGGCGAAAAAGACAACAAATTAATTTAAATATAAACGGAATGCAATTAAATTCAGTAGAACATATAAAGTATCTTGGCCTGTGGTTAGATAGAGCGATGCGGTGGGGCAAACACTTGAATGAGACATGGAAAAAAACACAAAGATTCTTGAGTCTACTTAAAGTGCTATCGGGGGCAGCCTGGGGTGTCCATCCTAAACATCTTCGCAGATTATATATAGCGCTGATTAGGAGTAGGATAGATTATGCAAGCTTTATATTCGACAACTGCGCAAAATCTCACCTAAGCAAGCTTGACAAAGTACAAAATCAAGCCATGAGGATAATTGGAGGTTTCATACGTACAACACCTATCCATGTTATGGAGTCCGAATTGTGTATTCCTAATCTGGCTTTAAGAAGAAAATATTTAGCCATAAAATATTGCTTAAAAGCTAAATCTTTTGATAACAATTTGACAAATGAACTACTTAACTCTTTAAGTAATTATACTACCAATAGTTATTGGCGTAATAAAAAAATTTTTTTTTTTTTTTTTTTAAATATATACCGAAATTAAAGAAGAATCTATATCCTCTAGTTATCCATTAGAAATGTTTGGTCTAGATACATGGATATCAAATATAAATTTAGAAACCGTAATTAAAGATCAGATTGATAGTGTAAAATTACCTAAGAAATCGTACGATAATAATATATTAAAAACTATTGTATTGGAGGACTTACACAATAAATATAACGGATGGCTTAAATTGTATACAGATGGGTCGAAAATAAATAATGATCTTGGTGCCGCCTTTTACGATTCAAAACACAAAGTTACTGGTATATTTAAAATGTCTGCAAGTCAAATATGTATCATGACGGCGGAGCTTGTTGCGATATCAGAAGCTCTTGTATATATTCGAAATATTGGAAGTGATAAATGTGTTATTTTCGTGGATAGCAAGAGTGCTCTCCAGCATCTGGCTCGATGCGCCTCTGGTTACAGAGGTGTTTCGATAGCCTACTCCGTACTTAAGCAGATTTATAGCTTCACATTAAGTAATGTTAAGTTGGTATTGCAATGGGTTCCGTCACATGTTGGCTTACCGGGAAATGAGGAAGCGGACCGCTTAGCAAGAAAAGCCGTATCAGATGGTATCGAAACCAATGTCCATCCAAGTTATTTCGAAATTTTAACTAAATTTAAGACTGTATGCCGAAACGATTGGAAAGAGTATTTTAATGAAAGATCGCTAGAAAAAGGAATCTGGTATAGAACGATTCAAAGTGAACCCCCTCGTGTTCCCTGGTTTGCCAACAGTGTACTTAATAGGAAATTTGTCGTAATAGCCCACAGACTCCGGTCTGGACACATTCCTTGCAATAAGTTTAGGCATCTTATGAGAATAAAACCCAACCCAAACTGTACCGAGTGTGGTGTTGTGGAGGACGTATACCACTTGTTGGTGGAATGTGTCAGGACCAGAGCTGGGAGAGATACTCTGATGAATAAATTTAATATTAAAATAATAGATTTAGGAATTTTCCAAAGTATCCTATCAGCGCCGCTGTCGGAAGCAGCCATTCTAGTATATAAAATAATAGATAAGTTAGAATAAGTGTATATTTATGTATGTGTATAAGCTTAGGTTATGATGGGGCTGGCATGGTCTTAATTTTGACTAAAAGCCCCTAAATAAAACAAGATTAAAAAAAAAATAAAAAAAATAGTCGCTTGACGCTAGCTCACTTACCATCTTACCAGCGTAATTAATTGCTGTTACTGTGCTTATGTGTAAATTAATTTGTATTGATAATATTTAACTTATTAAATATCAGTTATTAGACCTTAAAATGAATATTATTAGGTATTCGCTTTCTTTGTATAAAATAAATAAAAAACAAATAAAAAAATTGGGGGGTGGGTGTGAAACTTTAATTAAAAAATGTGGGTCTGCAAACCCTACATAATTTATTTAGTTTAAGCTATTGTTACTAATCAGGAACTGTCAACATATAAATTATTAATGTTATATGTTAAAAGAGGCGATTTAGCCTACTTAACATTATTTGATGTATGCTAGTTTACAATTAGAATAAGATCTTTTTTTGTTAACTTTTTATACCTTTATGTCAATAAAGACCTTTAAAAAAAAAAAAACAATCAATCAATCAATAGTCCTTTCAGTGATGATGGACCGATCCCAGTACAATGTGATATTGCCATTTTCGAGAACTGAGTCGGGAACATACCAGTAGTACGGTACCTCCGATGCTACAAGAATGTATTTAAGAGCAAGTTGCTGGTGGATGATCCTGGCTACAAGGTTGTGTCTATGCAAGTACTCTTCGTTAGCTAGACGAGAACATCCAGAGATAATGTGGCAGATCGATTAACCCGGGCGGTGACATGCCCGACAGATGTCAACCGTGCCATCCTTCACAATAATACTCCGGTAGTTATTCATCATGATAACTTCGTCCATAACTGCACAGAAAAAACCTTCGGTTTCCCCAAAGAGGTCACCGAAACGCAGCCAGGCTACGGACGCTGCTTGGTCTATATCGGACCCATGTAGGGCCCGGAAAAAGCGTCCGTGAAGCTCTTAAGCTCCTCCTTCTCTCGTATTATTATTATGGCTGGCCTGTAACGACCAATAATGCTATGAATTTAAGGAACCCAACCAAATGACCTCCAAATAAAAACGCTACAAAGTGAAAAATAACTTCGATTTGGGAAGCCGGTCTTCCTGTTTTCGTTTCTTCGTTTTTTGACACCGCCTTTGAAAAATTTTGGAAATACGTTTATATATGACGGAGTTATGCCCATATACATAAAAAAAATATATATAAACATCCCAATTAAGAACCTCCTACTTTTTGGGCAGTCGGTTAAAAAACACCAATGTAATGAAATGTAGCAGAAAACAGAGGAAAGTTCCTTAAATGACTTGATGACAATCTGTTCGCTCCTTAATACATGGGACTTAAATATTATTAGCGAGATGTGAGTGTACTATAAGTGCACTTCTGCCTAGTCCTGCGGGATATACAAGGTAAAGTTATGTTACATTTTTCCGTAACCGACCCGCGTCACTGAAAAACTTCAATTATAATATATCAACAGCGGAACAAAAGGAAATAATTTAATTAGATTTACAAAATACATGCATTAACACATGTTCCAAATCGATTTTACGGTAAGTACAGTGCTCTGCATAGTTTAGTAATAATTTGACATTGACAACGGATTGTTGACCGACAAAACCATTGCTTCACACTAAGAATTTCGCCTGTATCGTGAAAAAAAAAAATCGAATCCAGAACCTCCTTTTTTTTTCACTATATACAAAAGAAAGGTACACTTAGGCGTCGAAGTACTCCTCCACATTGCTGTCATCCGGGAACGTACCCAGAAGACTGGCAGCATTGCCATGTTGAATGGCAATGCTGATTCTTTGCACAAAGAAAGATCCAGCCCTCTCTGGTCACGCACAGTGGCGATCAGTCAGCGAGAGCACTCTGGCCCCATGACCCAAGCGTTTAGTGTAAGTAGTTAGTTTAAGTATAATTTTGTATAGTTTGCTTTTGTTTAGTGTTTAAGTATGTACATATTTAAACCTTTGTTTTACCTTTTTTTTTCAATTGAAGTTGTAGATAAAGTTTTTTGTAAAAAAGATATTTTTATTGTAAATCTTTTGTTTCTTCTGAGATATGGTTGACTGTATTTAAATAAAATGTTTTATATGTATATATATGAGGCTAGGTGGACGGGTGATAAACAAATCCATTAATCGAGCATGAAGGTTCTAAGTGTAGTGTTTTTTGCTCTCATAGGGATCAGTGCTGCGCTTGTACAACCCCCGCGGAAAGGTAATATCTATTCTAAATGAGTAGAGCAGTAGTGGCCCAGTGGTATAGAACGACCGCGGTAAACTCATAAAACTGAATCAACATGGGTTTTTATTGTTATACGCGGAACTTAACTATTTTTCTAAAATAAAAATTTCCTCTGTTCCTCCTTATAACTTCAGCTATCTGCCAGTAAAAATCCACTGAAAGTCCTATCAAACTCAGTGCAGCCAGTTAGTTAGTTTTTAGGGTTCCATACCCAAAGGATAAAAACGGGGCCCTATTACTGAGACTCCGTGGTCCGTCTGTCCGTCTGTCAACAGGCTGTCTCATGAACCGTGATAGCTAGACAGTTGAAATTTTCACAGGTGATGTATTTCTGTTGCCGCTATAACAACAAATACTAAAAACAGAATAAAATTAATATTTGAGTGGCGCTCCCATACAACAAACGTGATTCTATTGCCGTTTTTTGCGATAATGGTACGGAACCCTTCGTGCGCGAGTCCGACTCGCACTTGTCTGTTATAAGTGCCGTAATCAAGGTGCGATAATATTTTAAAAACTGTTTCTGCCCATGATATAAACAACTTACTCCAAGGATATCATAGACAATTCCCAAAAAAAATATATATATATTTTCCATACAAAGTTGTCGCCAGCTGATCAAAATTTCTAAGAGAGATGTTATTTTTTTATTTATATGTATGTTAAATAGCCTAAGGTCCTACTGCAATAATCTGCAGGTATTTTTACCAAACTGCAAGGAAAGGGTTATGTTTTTCGAACGTATATTAACTATGTATGTGTTTGTTTGTATGTAATATTCTTGATTACCTCGTATCTATCAAACCACTAGATGGATTTATAGGTATTGACCACCCAAGTGTTCTTAGATAAATGACGTTAAAAACAAACATGGCGGCTTTTGGGCAACATATTGTGAAGGTCCCAATTTTTTTTTCCAATCCCTTCGTATGGTGTAACAAAATAAATGGTTTTTAGTGGTGAATACAAAAATATATACCACATATATGTTTAAAAGTAATTCGAAAAAGAGAAGTTATAAATATTCACGGGCTGGCTGAACAAAACTATAATGTATCCTCTGACTGCACAGTATGATTTTTTTTACATCTTTTTAGTTCGATTCACAAGGAGTTGGTTTTTTTTTTTTATAAACTTTTTTTATTGATTTGATTTTGATTTTTAAAGGTCTTTATTGACATAATGGTATAAAAAGTTAACAAAAAAAGATCTTATTCTAATTGTAAACTAGCATACATCAAATAATGTTAAGTAGGCTAAATCGCCTCTTTTAACATATAACATTAATAATTTATATGTTGACAGTTCCTGGTTAGTAACAATAGCTTAAACTAAATAAATTATGTAGGGTTTGCAGACCCACATTTTTAAATTAAAGTTTTACACCCACCCACCAATTTTTTGTTTATTAATTTTTTTAATTTTTTTATTCAAAGAAAGCGAATACCTAATAATATTCATTTTAAGGTCTAATAACTGATATTTAATAAGTTAAATAAGAATAAGAATAAATTTATTTGATAAGGTTACATTCAAGTGGATTGAATTCCTAGACCTCACACTAGGATTCCCTGTGTCGTGAGATCCAGGCTCCTTCATTCCGTTAAGAATTTTTATAAAAGACACAATTTAAAATCTTAAAAATAGGTAAAGAAGAGTGTATGCATGGTGCAGTGATTTGTGTCAGTTGTGTTGGTGTTATAAGAAAGTGTCTGTATGTTATAAGTATGTTAGTGAGTGCACGTGTATATTTGTGAATTTTCAATGTGTACTGTAAGTTTTTACTAAGCCAAGAGACATTCCGTCATATCGTAGTCCAATGTAAGAAGCCAGTTTGTTACCGTCACTCTGCATTTTTTTTGTGTTAGTTTTAGTATTTTGTAAAGACTATTGACTTTCGTGTATATGTGTGGTCCCATAAAACCGTAAGACCTTCTGCCAATATTTTTGCGACATTGGATTTTGTTCCAATACAAATATTATCAATACAAATCAATGTACACATAAGCACGGTAACAGCAATTAATTACGCTGGTAAGATGGTAAGTGAGCTAGCGTCAAGCCACTAGGAAATGATGATGGGGCAGTTTGTACTTTTTGTAAGTTCTGGCATAAGGCAATCTGGTAAATCTACTCTTACCAATGTATGAGACTAGAGAATTACGATGACGTGGATTAGTAAAAAGAAAGAATTTTCGGGAAATTTTCAAAATGATTTCTTTAATTTGTGGAAACTTGATGTGATGATGTAGCTTTGTTAGATTTGTGTAGGGAGATGTGTTAAATGCTGTTTTAAGTGCTTTGTTCTGCACAACCTGGAGTTCTTTGTAGTTACAATCGCTGATACTACTCCAGACAGGGGATGCATAGGTCATGCCAAGAAACCATGGTCGAACCAGTGTGGAGTAAATACGTAATTTTGTTTGTGGACTTAGTTTAGATTTACGATTAAGGATTGATTTTAAGCTATTGAGGGACTTAAACCCTTTTAAACGAAGTTCTTCCAGATTTTTCAACCAACTCATTTTATCATCTAATATTGTCCCCAAATACTTTTCCACGGGATATCATTCCCTTCAATATTAAAATACCTTAAGCTTCCATTTAGTAGAAGTAATCTAGGAGAAGATCAAGTGAAAGTTGTAGTCGAGTAATTACCAGGTCCAGGTCGTCAGATGAGGTATTTGTTGCAGTGTCATCCGCATACACAGCGAGATGTGTTAGCCTTTGCTTTGGTATATCATTGAGGTACAAAATAAAGAGGCCCCAATATTGATCCTTGTGGCACACCAGCTGTAACTCGCCTCTGACTGAAAGTCTGATCACCAATGGCAACAGCGAAGGTTCGTTCTGTTAAATACGACTGGAGTAGCTTTATAAGGTATAGAGGGACGTGGTTGGTTATTAACTTATGGAGTAAACCTTCATGCCAAACTGTATAGAAAGCTTTTTCAATGTCCAACAGCACCAAGCCTGTGGATTTGTTTTGGTTGAGGTTGTCAACAACGTGCTCAGTTACTTTGGCCAGCTGCTGGACTGTGGAGTGGGATTTGCGGAAACCAAATTGTTCAGGTATCAGGAAATATTCAGTGAATTTGGAGAGGCGATTCAAGATTAGAGACACGAAAAGTTTGGCTAAGCTAGATAGAAGGCTTATCGGGCGATAGTTTAGCATGATAACTTTAAAAGTAAATTGTTTTCCTTCAAGCTCGTTGCCTCGCCTTTATGTCAGTGTTCTACATCTGACTGCGAATATGTACAATCTGCACATCATATCTTATGGGAGTGTATTCTTTGGCAGAATGAACGTAATATTATGTTGAATAATGTAGAGGCTACCTCAGGAGTTGTTTACTATACGGACCTTGTGGAAACTAGAACAAATTTCCGTGCGTTCAAGCGTTTTTGACATACCTATTATTGGAATCAAACATAACAGCTCACAATGTTAGGACCCATTTATATTAATTCTTATTTCTATCCGTGGTGCTAGGCAACTGGGCTTATCCCAGTTGTAAAAGACTATTTGTGCCTAGTGGCCTTGTTTGTTCTGTCTCCTGCTTGATATTAAGGGAAGTGGAAATTTATGTTTTTTCCTACTCCTCCGTTATTCTTTTCTGATTAATTTCGTTGCGGGATCCAAGACAGTTAAATTCATTCTCCGAGACTTCGTCGAGCTTCATTGCCTCGGCGCTTTTCTGGTGGTCGCCACTGTTGATTTTGGCTTTCAGGTGTTGCAGTGGTTTGGGAATAGTGCGGTGGGATTGGCCGATAGTTTGAGGGAATTGTTTCGTCTTTGCCAGATTTCTTAATAGGAATAACCTTAGCTAGTTTCCAACATGAAGGAAAGTAGCCCAGTTGAAAACAGCCATTAAACAATTTGACAAGTAGGACTATACATTTCTGTGATAAGTTTTTAAGTAGTGAGTTGACAATCCGTCTATACCCGGGGCCTTGCGAGTTTTCAAAGCATTCAGAAGTCTGCGTATTTCTTTAGGTCTCACTGGATTTTTAAAATCACTTATTTTGTGTCTGTTGAGTTTTTCAGACGATTCCTCAACCGCACTATCAGTTTCAGGGTCATTTTTCCAGTTTTTTGTGAGCAAAGAGTTTTCTAGAAAAGCGTCTGCTAATGCTTCACATTGCTCTTGAACGGAGGACGTTAGGGTGTTATTTGACGTCTTGAGTGGAGGTATTACGATAGGATTAAAATAGAGTGAATTGACTATACGTCATCTAACAGAGGCAGGGTTATCTACTTTGGATAGTTTCTTATTCCAGATCTCGTTGTTGTGACTTATTAATAAATGTTTTATGTTTTTATTAAGTGCATTTACTTTGCTAGATATCTACTTCTTCTCCGTAGGGTTTTTTCTTAAAGAGCAAGCTTGCGCCACATATTCTTAGCTTTAATTATGGTTTTAATGCGTCTGGGAAGTTTAGTTTTACCTTCTCTTTTAATTATAGGGACACTTAATTTACGAGCTTAGTAATTACAATAGTAAGATTTTGAGTTGCGATATCTATTTCAGAGATTTTCTTAAAGGTGGCTGAACTCAAGATAATCTGCTGGTCCATAATAGATTTCGCCCAATCCGCATCTTTGTAGTTGAAGGAGATTTCGCTCAGACGACAAAAAGCACCACCAATAGTAAAAAGAACTGGAAGATGATTAGAAGACAGACATGTTAGTGCCTCGGGTTCACTAGATATTGTGACATTGTTAGCTAAGATTACATCAGGAGTTGAAGGTACGTGGGAGCAGTCGTAGTGAACTAATATAGGGGTACTAGGGGCAAGGATTTCGTAATCATTAGTGACCATGTGATCGAAAAGTAATTTTCCATGAGGGTTAGCCACAGAACAGTTCCAATAGGGGTGCTTGGTGTTTAGGTCACCCATTAAGAGCAGTTGCGGGTTTAGATTCATGACCAAATCAAGATCACTAAGCAGTAAAGGTAAGTTGGGAGATTGATAAGCTGACATTATGACAGCTTTTTTACCAGTTATCGTTAATTCAATACCGATACACTCTAGTTTTTGTAAATTGGGAATTTTAACAAGGGAGTGTGGTATATCAGAGTGAATCAGAATCGCAACTCCCTGTCCTCTGGTCTCATTCAGTTTGTCCTGGCGGTAGCACTTGTAGCCTGGAGTACGGAGAGATGTTTGGGGATAGATTCTAGTCTCACACAAGGCAATAATGTCAATTGAGCGCTCACTTACCAAATCCCAGAGTTCGTTTATTTTTGTGCGAATGCCATCAGCATTCCAATACATAACACGCAAAAGGTTAGAGTTAGACATATTTTCCAAGATGGGTTAGAATTAAAATGACTTTGTCCATCATATTATCACATGCTAGAAATTCATTTTAATCGATCTCATACTAAAAGATGTTACTTTCAGATTGTTACGCGGACGTCGAGTGCGAGAAGAATTTCGGCGAGTTCTGCTTCTGCCTGCGGGGCCAGTACGAAACGATAGGAATATGCATTTGCAACATGGACCCTAAAATAATCAACATGCCGTTCCGTAAGCTTAACCTTCATAAGAGCCTTCTCCTCATATGAGTTAAAACGTAAAAAATATAATATTTTAGCCATTCCGAAAAATGCTCAAAACTGTTCAAATTTTTTGTTACCCTTATGACCCAACTTTTTTCAAAGGGTCGGGGAGTAAGGGATGGAAAAGACAGACACGCAAAATGTACAGTTCACAGAGCCACTAGTATTAGTATGGAGAGATAAGAAAATTGCCTGACTTGCATGAACACCAAGCGTGCCACTTTTTTACACACAATTTACGAACAAAAAATTACTACTGCCTACTTTTTTACAACTCAATAAGGCATAATTTGGTACTTTCATAAATGTTGTTTGTTGTGCAGTGCCCATAACGCTAAATGAAACAGCTCAAAATAGAACACAGTTCTCACTTTTATTCCCTTTTTGACCGAAGTAAATAATTTATCGTCAACTGGTAACATTAATATCGGTACTCTACCCTTCTTTCAGCATGCATGTACGATGAAGACTGCATAGACAAGGTCGACACACACAACGGTCAGCGACTGTGTGGTTGCCACAGGGATAAACCAATATACATGCAACCCCAGGGCGAGTGCAAGTGTCTCGATCCTCTATACTAAATAAGGAAGAAGCAAATGGAGTGCTATACAGCCTTATTTTTTATCACCAACAAATCAGCTGTTTCGTATAATTTGTCGAGTTAAATGCGAAATGAAATGTACTGAACAGAAGATTTTTTGTAATGATTTTGAATAAACTTTTGATTGATGCCTGTAAAATATTGTGTTAAAAAATGTATTTGTATAGAATATGTAAGATTTTGAGACAGGCAGTCTCAGACAGTAAAAGCTAGCGAAACCCATATTCTATAGCTTTTTGAAGGAAACTACCTCGACTTCAATTGGTCAGTAGCCATGGCAATGTAATAAAACTAGAGCAGAGAACATAAATGTCAATAAACAACCAACTTGTCTAGCATTTTGAATGAGGGCGGCTTAGTCGAGTGGAGGAAATATAATGCATACATTCAAATGGACCGGCCCTCGAAAACAGCGGCGCGGGAGCGGCGCGGCCGCGGGCAACGAGCGGTGCACGCCAGTCAAGCGGTGACCGCCCGCGCGTATGCATAGCAGTGTTGTGCAATTTTTTTATGTGACGTGTCGAAATGTCCTCGGACGTGCTAGAGCATTTTTATTTCAGCAATTTTTGAGAGGACACCGATATGGAACAGCAAAGATGTGAACCATAAAAATAGAAGAGTAATTAACCAGTTTAATTAACAAATCGCCCTTGATAGCTTCAAGAATATAGTCAAAAGTTTCTACACTCATTCTGGTGTAGTCATAGAATTTGTCAGGACATTGTCTCTGTTCTTCATAATTTCGATAAAACTCGCCTTTTCGTTTCCTTGCCCTATAGTAGGGATTCACTTCTTCTTTTGCCCACATTAAATCGAGCGTTATGAATAAATATGAATCGAAAAAATGTTGTCACCGGTGTTCAGACATTTCGTTCGCGAATAAAAACAATTATCTCGACGACACAACTACGAACACAACACTACGCCGCTATAGCAGGGGGGTGTCACTCCGCAGTTTAGGTACGATCGGCCGGCGGTACCTTGCAGAGGGAATAACGCATTAGGTTGCCGCTTACTGCTCGGCTCGCACGTTAGCCACGTTATTTATATTATGCAGCAAATAACGATGACTTTTAAACGTACTTCTAAAGCCTTTAAAAGATATTGTTGTGTTTACGGGTGTTTAAATAAAGCAAAGAACAATGAATCGATATTAAGTTTTTTTAAAGTACCTACCGAAAGATTTTGAAAGGTAAGCTATTTTGTTGTACCTATTTAAATCATTACATAAATAATCTGTAACTATCGGTAGTAGGTGCATAATGTGTACGAGTTTTGTATAAAAATTTATAGCATTTTGGTGTTCCTAAAAGAATGAATAGGTGAAATACCTAAATAGGTACCCACCTACTTAGATATTTTAGATTTTCGTGTTGTTCACAAATATAATTTGATTTGTTTTTTTTTATTGAATGGTTACTGTTTTGTTAACATAAAAATAAACGCTTTAGATCCAGTTTAAAATAAATTATAATTGCCTAAGTAGTTACCTACTTAGCCTATGAATTTACCAATAGCCTGAGTATACGCACTTGTTAAAGTTAACGTTTGTATATAAAACTAGGTACTTACTTATACCTAACGAACAAACAAAAAATATTTCGTAAGAGATCTTCAAGCCAACTTTAAATAAACTAACAAAAAATATCACTAAAGAGTAAACAAAGAGGTAGGTACCTATACTCAATTTGAAATAACATTAGACGTCTTTAAAACTCGTTTTACAGCCCGTTTAACCGATTTTGTGTTCTATCTCGTACACATAAGGATGATATAAAAAGCACAAATCTGTTACCAAAACCAACTGTTTACTACAGCTTTCATTTGTCGTATCACCAACGCAATAGAAGTCAAAATCGATTGACCGGGCTGTAAAATGGGCTTATTTAAATGTCTAATGTTATAGTAAATGAAGTTTAGGTAACCTAGTTTTCATTTGTTAAGTACCAAACAAAATAACGGCATATAATATTCATTGTCTATCTACCTACTTGACCGTGTAATCAAAGGCATCAAACATAAGAAAGATTACGTGGTTAAGTAGGTAGATAGTGGATGTAAGCGAAAGCGGCAAGTCGACAACCCTTACGAGCCGAGTCAAACCGCGCCAGACAGCGACGGAGATACGCGTTAGAAGAGAACGGCAACGTTTAGGTGAATATCACGTTAGGCACTGAGCGCTTATGCGAGCTGAATTGCACTTTGTTGCTAACTAGCAGGAGTCTCTATTTCAATGAATTGTTGCACGAAGTGAGTCTTCTGTACTTGTACTATTATTTATTCTGTGGCTATAGTGCCGCGCGTTCTGCCCGCTGGTTTCGAGAACGGTAGGCTTATTACGTATCTTTTGCAAGAGCAAAACGACAGCGATTTTTGCGCAATAATTGCTCTTCAATACAAAAGATTTAGAGTTGTTGGCGGTTTTTTTTTTAACTAGTGCATTTGACAAACAGCGAGCGATTAGCAAACGATTGTGTAGGACCTACCATACCTAAACTGCAGCAAATTCTGACTTTTATGAAATAAAGCGTTTGATCGCTATCGTTTTGCTCTTGCAAAAGATACGTAATAAGCCTACGGGTCTGCGTTGCCCGCGCCGCTCCCGCGCCGCCGCCGCCGCCGCCCCGCTGCCCGCAAGATTCGAGGCAGAGGCCTTAGAGTACGGGTGCTAGGAGTTGGTTGTCTATATAAAAGTTATGGTTAGTCAGCATGTACAATATCTACTTGCGATGAATACCCGGCACTGCAGTAACACTTAATCTTCTCTATTAATTTGTCGTACCATTTCGTTTTATATTACCTTGCTTCCGTTGTGTCCGGTAACTGTTAAACGACTTCTGAAGCACTTCCTGGCATTAATTTGTAATTTTGGAGCTGGAGGAGAAATGTAGCTTGTTCCATGATGTTGATGGAGCCGGAAGGTGACCATGGCAACTCTAATCACTCACTACTCAATCTGAAGCATTTCAAACGTGTTTCACATCACCTGTTAACGTCCAAACATCACAGCTCATCCGAGACCACCCGACCTGTCCCGAACTCTCCCGACCTCGCCCGACCTCGTCCGAGTGCAAGCGAAACGGACTGAATGTAATCCTCTACCGTGTGAATTATTCAATGTGGCTGATACATATTCAAGAGTATTCCAAGAGGTTGTTTTTGCATTCTCATATAAATCTTAACATTGGAATAAATTAAGACAGGTGTCATGTGTCGCCTCCATTGAGACAAAACGAAGAATTTTACATAAATCATTGCTTGAGTCGAGTTTCAGAGAGCAACATGGAGATTTTATTTGTTTTACTTAGGAGTTAAAGATGAGCGGGTGTTTAGTGGATTGAAGGAGAAGACAACGACAAGGTTAAAGTCAAGTACTTTTTAGGGTTCCGTACCTCAAAAGGTAAAAAAGGAACCCTTATAAGAGCACTCTCTTGTCCGTCTATTTGTCTGTGTGTCACCATCGATTTTCTGAAACGGGTGGATCTAGCAAGTTGAAGGTAGCAAGCTGTTGCTTTTAAACAAAATTGACAATTCTAGTTCTACAGGAAGTCCCCTATAGGTTTTGGGTCGAAAACCTATATAGTTCTCATTGACCTAGAATCACGAAATTTGGCAAAAAGAAAGGTCTTCAGCATAAATATAGGAAAAATTCCAAAAATGGTTGAAAATTAAGGTACATTTTGGTACTTACCTTAAACTTGTAACACAGGCTAGAATTTGTATGGAGCTAGAAAATGAAAAATATTCTTGTACGTTGACATACAGTACGTCGTATTAAAGCTTAGAGGTATGGCTTTACAATAGTTTAAGTTTTATGATCAGAGAAGAAGCGAGAGACACTATAAAAAAGATAATATCATGATAAGATCAACGCAAGACTGCACCATAGATTAGATTGCACAATGCACCAGTGCAGTGCGTGCATGAAGTCATAGATGAGTGCGCGCGCGTAAAACGTCAAAATGACTAAGACATTCGGATAAACACTCTGGAATATTATTGTCGATGCATTCAGCATTATGACATGACGCTTGGCAACTGAAAAAATAGTGTCTGCGATAATCTTAAAACCTTAACTTTTATTTTAGAGGTATTTACCTTAGCAATACGTTCTTGCAGTTGTCGTTGTTTTATATTTTAATCTCACCTTCAGGCGTACTTTAGAAACAGTGTTTGTTTTATGCGTGTATCTAGACGCAAATGTATTGCATAGTAACCGCACATAAACAATTAACACAAATATTATTTTTGAATTTTTTGTCGCCTTTTCTAGACAAATGGAATCGTTGCGGTTAATTTTTATATATTCTACAAGTAATTTTCACATATTAATAATTACTGTACATTTATGTATTCTGATTGATTTGGAGGACAGAATCTGGCCATTTCCTTTGCCCATATCTTTTTATCGTGTTGACTCAGGAACTTGATTCACACACAAACACACTTAAAACTTAGTCACCAATAAAATTGATACCAATTTTATTATGGCGGTATAATAGGTAGGTACGGAACCCTCAGCTCACGAGCTCGAATCGCACTTGACCGGTTGTTTTTATTCTAGAATTTCTCAGTAACTGGCGAAATATGGGTGTCCTATAAACCTATGCCGAACCATTCGGGGAATGCAGGCGTGATGATACGTACACACGTCGATCTTTAGATTAAGAGATAATGGACTGAGCGTTCCCTATTCTGGTATGACAGTTAATACGGACAGAAAAGCGAGAGAGAGAAAAAGTGATTTATTGCCAACTGCAACAAAACATGAACAAACACTAATTAGCTCAGAGGCACAATATTATTTTAGTTAGGCAAAAGCAGCGGGCTCAGCAGATGCTGAACAGTGTATAGCATGGCTACTACACTGGTCAACGCTGCCGTTTATATTTACAGCCCGCTCCTTTTCTCACAGCACTCTTCATAATAATCACTTCAAATAAATACCTGATCCACCACAAATATCAAATTACACCTACTTATCTACACATAATAACAACAAATATATAGTAACTTAACATAGAAAAATTCCAATAAAAAAAATTCAATCACAAATAATAAAAACAAAAAAAAACTAACATTCCAATCAATAGTACATTGTGATACAAGGGTGGAAAGTAGGTTTTCAATACATTTGTGGGAAATAGTAAAAAAAAATCAAAGAATTAGATTTGTTAATACAGAAAAAAATAAAAATTTCGCGCATTTTTGCAACTGGACATATTTTTTAGCCTACACAGCCTATTCGATTTATGACAAATGTTGATGTGAAAATAATTAAATTGAAACTGGTAATTAAATATATTAAACAACCATTTAAAAGACTTTTGAGAATTAAATGCTAAAACGTACGGAATCATTCATCTTTCCTCGTATAAAATCTATCCCATTTTATTCTATGTATACAAACTCTTTGCTACTAAACTTTTTAAATTGACTTATAAATTTAAAACTAAACTGCAAAACTAATGATCGAGCTCGTAAACAAAAGTCACGACCGCGAAACAGAAAGATGCCTATGCATAAGATATAGATAGATATGCAAATATTTTTGGGGGCTGAGTCACCCGCGTCCGTAGGAGAGTTACCCCTATTGATGTTACCCTACACGTGGTCCCCGGGTGGTACTAATCAGGTGACACTACTGGTGGTAGGCTTCGGCCGAAGGCTTGTGACCACCCACCGGGCAAAGACGTACCTCCAAGCGGCCTAGCCGTGTTCCGGTACGATGCTCGGTGTAGCCACTAGAGGAGTTGGGTCGAGATAGTTGTTCCACTGCATGCTGACCAGCCTGACTCACGCTGTTTTGGGCGTATCGGGAGACTAGTTGCGGAGGGTAGCGGGATCCTAGGCACGGTGCGCCGCTGGCCGACCGCAGGTAGTTGGGGGCCCAAGTAGTGTGCCAGCCACACACGAAAGGCTGCCCCGCCAACTGTCGAAAAATCCCGGAATGCACCATCGTGCTGGTTGGCGACCAGATGGGAGGACCCGATGGACATCTCCGGGGGGGCTCGGGCGTCCCCGCAGTCTCCGGACTAGTGCCCCAAAGATGGCGTCCTTTCAGTGCGTGTCTGTAGGTTAGTAGCGTGGAACCACATCTCACTTCCTTCTCCTCTCCTTTCACTCTTTCAAATAATGGCAAGAAATAAAAAGAAAACTGGAGTAAAACAGCGGCTGCACCCCCTCCCACACAAAGTGCACCTCACTAATATTAGAGGTCTGCACTCCAATCTCACCTCAGTCCACCATCATCTGGAGACTGAAAAGCCAGCACTGTTTTTCCTTGCGGAGACGCAGATAGGAAGTCCATCAGACGTTTCGTACTTATCCTACCCAGGGTTTACCCTGGAGCACAATTTCAAACCACGCGCGGGTGTATGCATGTATGCCCGAGACGACACTTGCTATCGGCGTCTCCGCAACCTTGAAGACTCCAGGTTCTCAGTGCTGTGGGCTCTGGTGGACACAGGGCTGGATAAGATTATCTACGCCTGTGTCTACCGGTCGCACAGCGGAGATCAGGAGACAACCAGGCTCACAGAGTACCTCAGTAAGGCGGCTGATGCGGCACATCAGCGGTACCCTTCCACCCAATTAGTGCTACTGGGGGACTTTAATGCCCACCACCAGGAGTGTACTGGTATGGGAAGAGTCCCATACCAGTGCACTGATCATGCTGGACGAGAGGCGCGCAAGCTTGCGCTAGCGCTAAATCTCACCCAGCTGGTCCAGGGGGCAACGAGGGTGCCAGATGTTGTTTCGCACACAGCCAATTGCTTGGACCTTCTGCTGACAACAGATCCAGACCGATACTCAGTGTCAATATCTTCACCTTTGGGTAGTTCCGACCACTGTCTGGTGAAGTCTGTATCCGTCTACTCCCCGCCCGATCCCAGCCCAAGAGGCTACCGGCGGGTATGGCGGTACATGTCAGCAGATTGGGATGGGATGCGATCTTTTTTCGCATGCTATCCTTGGCAGCCCACTTGCTTCTCTTCGGACGATCCATCGTCATGCGCTGACGCCGTGACTGATGTGTTGCGTCGGGGGATGGAGTACTATATTCCATTTTCTGATGTAGCAATGTCTAACGTCGATAGACCATGGTTTGGGGCCGAGTGTAACCACGCCAACGCGGTCAAACACAAGGCCTACCAGGAATGGGTCGACGCTCGAACGCGCAAGGCAAATGACGTGACTCAGAAGAAGAGAGCCTTCAACAGGGCTGCCAAGTCCTGCAAAAAGGTGATGCCAAGAGCACGGTTTGACCACATTAGCAGAATCGGGAACAAACTTGCTTCATACCCAGCGGGTAGCAAAGCGTTTTGGTCCCTGGCTAAGTCGGTCGAATCAAATTTCTGTCGCCCCTCACTACCACCACTGCTGAAACCTGACGGGTCATTAGCCCACTCCGCTGAGGAGAAGGCAAACTTGTTTGCCTCCCTTTTTGCGGAATCTTCGCATCTGAATTCTGATGGCGCGCAGCCTCCTCCTTCTTCTGATGGATGTGTGACGAGTATGTCGAACATTCGCATCCATCAAAAGGACGTCCGTAGGGTGCTGCGTAGCCTTGATGTGAACAAAGCGAGTGGCCCCGACAATTGTACTTAAAACCTGTGCGCCTGAATTGTCTCCGATCTTGACACGCCTGTATCGCCTATCGATAGAGACTGGAAAAGTGCCGAAGGCTTGGAAGCAAGCCAACGTACAGCCCGTGCCCAAGAAGGGCAGTCGAGCTGACCCTGCCAACTACAGACCCATATCTGTAACGTCCATCCTCTGTAAGAGTATGGAACGTGTGCTCAACGGGAAGCTCCTGGCATACCTAGAAGCAAACGACATCCACAGTGACCGCCAATACGGCTTCCGCCGAAATCGGTCCACTGGGGATCTTCTAGCGTATGCCATTCACATCTGGAGTGAGGCCATCGAGAGACACGGGGAAGCGCTAGCCGTCTCCCTCGACATCTCGAAGGCTTTCGACAGGGTCTGGCACGAAAGCCTCATTGGTAAGCTTCCTTCCTTCGGTCTGCCTAGTGGTCTGTGTGATTGGATTGCGGACTTCCTGAGGAATCGATCCATCCGAGTGGTTATCGACGGCTGCTCGTCCGGTCAGTTAGATACCAACGCCGGAGTCCCTCAGGGGTCAGTGCTCTCGGCAACATTATTCTTGCTGCACATTAATGATCTGCTAAAACCCGGAACCTTTGGGTACGCAGACGACAGCACTGTTGCTGATAGATACGTGTCCGACGCGCGGGCTACTGGGCCTCAGATTCGGTCTCTCCGGGAGGCCATGGTTGAACGCTTGAACTTGTCCTTGGAGGCAGTCTCCGAATGGGGCGATGCCAATCTGGTCAAGTTCAATGCCGCAAAAACACAGGCGTGTCTCTTCTCCGCGAAAAAGAGCCAATTTCACCCGGCTCCTTCTTTCCGAGGTGTAACCATACCGATAACGGACCATCTTGACCTTCTTGGCGTAACGTTGACATCGACACTTAATTTTGGCCCATACATTGAGGCAACGGCTCAACTGGCTGCCAAAAAGTTGGGGATCCTTACGAAGGTGAGACGGTACTTCACGCCGGAACAGCTGCTTAAGTTGTATCAAGCGCAGGTTCGATCTTGCATGGAGTACTGCTCTCACCTCTGGGATGGATCTGCCAAATACCAGATTGCACTTGAGTCGGTTGACAGACGGGCCAAAAGGCTTATTGGCAACGATGCACTGGTCGCCTCAAAGCTCCAGAGCCTCGGACATCGTCGCCGAGTTGCCAGCCTGTCGGTTTTTTATCGGTTACACTTCGGAGAGTGTGCGACGGAACTGCACAATTTGATTCCGCCTAGCTCTTTCCATCATCGGACTACAAGACGTACGGCCATGCGCCATCGGTACATGGTGGACATCCCTCCCATACGCACAAAGCGTTTTGCTAATACTTTCATTGTGCGCACAGCTAAGGAGTGGAACTCCCTTCCGGGGTCTTTGTTCCCTGATAGCTGCAACCTTGGGGTCTTTAAGTCAAGAGTGAATAGGTTTCTTCTAGGCAAGCGTGCTTCACCGTAGACCACATCATCGCTTAACATCAGGCGAGATAGTGGTCAAACGCGAGCTTAAAAATTATAAAAAAAAACCATTTAATTTTCGAATCATAATTATAGCCTCTGAAAGTACGCCATGTTTAGCAACTGTATTGAAAACATAATAATTATATACCTAGAGAAGTCATTGAAACCTCTAAAAAAAACCAAACAAAAATAATTAATTAAAAATACCAAAAATAGTAAATTTGAAAGGGTATTTGTCAGTCCATGGCCTGTGTCTGTGAAACCGTCTTTTATGCTACTCCTAAATCAGACCCACATACATCTAGGAACTTCCTAGCAAAGTAATAAGGAGCTCGTGGCTATAATTACTAACAGCCGCACGGGTTGACCTTCAAGGTTAAGCAACGCTTGCCGAGGTTGGTCCGTGGATGGGTGACCAACCATTACACAGCCCCGGAAAGCATTTAAAGCTGTTGGGCCCGGCTGTCGTTTGAAGATCTTTGACATTCGTTGCAGTAGTACATACGAAACCAACAAATCTGACTCCAGTTCCACTTAGCAAGAAGTCGTACCGTGTTACCCAGTTACTGGGTTGTGGAGATCAGATAGGCAGTCACTCCATGTGAAAAACTGTTGCTCAGCTGAATCCGATTAGTCTGGCAATAGGGTATTTGAATAGTATGTACAATATTGTTCATCTAGGTACCTCTTCCAGCTTTCCCAACACAAACAATAGACTGTGATCGGCTGTCTGCACCATTGTGTGCAATCGTCTCCATTGGTACGTTGATCGGCTATCATCGGACATACTCGGAAGCGCTCGGCTATCGACGACGGTTTCTACAAATGACAAAATGGTTACAAGTGCTTCAAAGGGGTTACAAATATTGACGTGCTAAAACAATCACGGTACGACTGTGAAAAAAAAAAAGTTAATAAAAAAAATAAAAAAACCCGACTGCTTAAAAGCAAACTAAAAAGACGTAAACAAGAAGAAAATCATGCTGTGCAGTCGGAGGATACTTATTCGCGAGCTGGCGAACCAAAACCAGATGTATCCTCCGACTGCACAGCATGATTTTCCAATTTTAATGTAGCCACTGACACTCGCAGGATTAAGACGAATCGATTGACGTAAGAATCATCAAAATCGGTCAACGCGTTTGGTCTCTAGAACGCCACATAACAAACATACATACATACATACATACTTACATATATACATACATACATACATACATACATACATACATACATAGACTGATAAACACATTACCCTCCTTCGGCAGTCGGGTAAAAAGACAGAGCTATTTGCCGTGTATAACTGCATCTCTCCCACAGTGAAACCATGATAGTTTTGGCACGTCATGGTAAGGCCCCTGTGTCACTTACAACATAGATTTTATAGATATATTATTTCAAATTTTTATTACTTGTACATTTTTAATTTAGATTTAATGTTTGACGTTCAAAAGTGCCGCTTATTGGCCTAGTTGAAATAAATATATTTGATTTGATTTGATTCAACATAGACGCAAAAATAGGGGTGTTATAAGTTTAAAGTGCCTGTAGTTCTGTGTGCCTGTGCGTGTGCGTGAAAGATGAGTTCAAGTTAGAAGTTAGCTGTATATTTGTGAGTATAAATACTAAGCTGTTTGTTAACTTTAGCGGTCCCCGATGGATAGGATAGATGGGCTCCCTTTTCCTCCTTAGACTCCCATTTGGTCAGTTGTGCGTGCAGGCCTTATCTCTGTGAAGAGTATAGACCGTAATCCACCACGCTGGCCCAGTGCGGGTTGGTGGATGCCAGTTTCCTCACGATATTTTCCTTCACCGTTTTAAGAGCAGTGGGGATGAAATAATTTACACAAAGTACAGCGCCTGGGTTCAAACTCACGACTTACTATTTGTAAGCCGCGGCCGTTACCACTGGGCCACCACTGCTCTAGCGGTCCACGAGGTGAATACGACGCTATGATAAAATATTACTATTCATATTAAACTTATAGGGCCACTACATGTTATATGGTTTACTGTTTGTAGGTGGTTGTGTCGGCAGTTTGTTCTTATTTTCTTTTTGCTAATACTGTCCCACTGCTGGACAAAGGCCTTCCCCAAGTTCTTCTTCCTCTTCAAACTCTTCGCCCGATTCTACTGGCACCAGTCCTCCTGGTATGCTTCTAGATCGTCTATATACAACAAGAAACTAGAATTGTCTATCTTGATATTCTAAAGTTTACGCTTAATACTTCCATAATATGGTTAACAGGAAACACTATTTAACAGATGGATAAATAAACCAGTTACTAAGTTAATTGTCCTCCAAATATGTAGTAGCACTACGTTATCAAATTACCACCAAATATCCGCCAGATTGCGCGCACCTCTATCCAGTACATTTGATTCAGTGAGGCCATGTTTATCGACTGACGACCGCCATTCGGCTCACAATAGAGCTGTAGCAGCATCGATATCGAGACAAGTCCACATGTTCTCTAAATGGCTAGCTAGCAGACGCAGCGACATCTATCGTTTAATTGCCAGCGATTTGTCGACATTTTGGCGACGTTTCGGCGACGGTTTGTCTGTGTGATAGCCGTGATCAGTGATCGGTCTATTGTATGTAGATGCTATTGTCGCTAATTGTCAGAGTGCTCGGTGTCTGTTGGTTCCGACTGGATCGATGTAGTTTGGATAGAAATTTAGTCGACATGCTTTTGTTTCAGAATTGTCGGCTAACTTGTATTGGCTCGATTCTGAGTATTGATACAGGTGATTGGTTTGTGATGGACATTTAGGATTATGAACAAAACAGATTGCTAGTAATATTCTCCTAAAGAGTTTTCAGAAGTGATACTATGTAATATTGTTTTAATGACAATGCATGTTGATGTAAGTTATTACATAATTATTCCAAACAGTAGGTAGTACGGTTGGGGCCGAGGAAGAGTCTATTTGAAATTCCGGTAGCCCGTACACACCTATTAAAGTTTGCACCAGTGTGTCGGCCTGTTACGATTCTTAATAGTGTCTCTCAGTGTTTGGACATTTTTTCCTGCTCTTTGGCGGAATTCCAGAGGGTGACAACTGCGTTGTCCACTATTTAACTTGTGCCGACACCCGGAGCCGTTACTTGGGACTGGTCAATCATGGACGCGAGTAGGTGTGTGATCAGTTTTTACGGGGCGTCTCTGAGTGTCGCATTGTATGACTACTTTTTAACCGACTTGCCAAAAAGGAGGATTTTCTATGTTCGACTTCATGTTTGTTTTTATTTGTGTATGTTCACCGATATCTGCGTCATTTGTCGACCGATTTTGAAGATTCTATTTTGGTTTGAAAAAGTATGTACGGAAATTGGTCCCATTTAAATTTGGTGAAGATCTAATAAAGAACTTCGAAGAAATACAACAGAACTCTTCAACAAATCTCTTGGGATTGCAGCAATCCCAAGAGATTTGCAGTTATTTATTGAAGAGTCGCATATATTTTTATGGTTTATACCATTTCATAACATAACATCACGCCAGTAAGCCCTTAAGGGGTACGCAGGTCTCTCATTTCACCGGTTATGTTCAGTTTAATGATATTCGGGTAACCTATTCTGGCATTATAGGTACCTTACGTAACTACTTGCCTATTAGGTAGATACAACTAAAAAGTGAAAAATAAAAGAACTTTTTGCAAAAAAATACTACCGACTTCCAAATAAGAAAACTACAAAATGAAAAATAACTTTATTTTTGGAAGTCGGTGTCCATAACACAAAAAATGGTACCTACCAAAGACACCGACTTCCAAAAATAAAGTTATTTTTCACTTTGTAGTTTTTGTTTTTGGAAGTCGGTAGTATTTTTTTGTAAAAAAGTTTTTTTATGTTACCTTGGGTTCTACCTGTAAAAATAATTGTATGTATAAATGGATACATACATATTTTAATACAGCCTATTTGGTCTAGTGATCGCTAGCGCTACTGTTGAGCGTGAGGTGTTGGGTTCGATTCCTGGGTTGGGCAAAGTGTTATTGGGTTTCTCCTTCTAGCATTATCTTTCAGCGGAGTTTGTATTGAGCTCGGTTAATTATATCAATAGGCTAATAATATACCATGTGACTTCAGTATAACTGGTGAAATTTGGTTCCATCTCTGCTCAACCCTTCGGGAAATACAAGCGCCGCGTTATACGTAGCATATTTAAATGAGTCGACTATTCTTAGGAAGCTACATTTTTTTTAGATACTAGCAAAGGTAGACATGAACTCCAGTTGTTCAATCATCTTCTTGTCAAAACTAACTGTAGGTAAGTACATCTGGGTTACGTTTAAAAGAGAGTTACCGCAGCCCAGGCACAAGCAACTGAAGCAACACGGGTGGGTTTATAGTCAGTAAAAGTCATGTAAAAGTCTAACACGCCCTCCCGCTTCACCCAGAGCGGGACAAACCCACCGCACAATTCCGTAACCACTGAAACTCCTGAAAGCTAGAATCAACTGTGGCGACCACCAGAAAAGCGCCGAGGCAATGAAGCTCGACGAAGTCTTGGAGGATGAGCCTTTTAGTTGATAAATGCTACTAGAATTTAAATGACTACTTAAACGATACATTTTCAAAACTCAAGACCTCACAGTGACATCAAGTTATAGAACAGTTATGCATTATCTTCAAATAATTTATATGTTAATATTTTGTAATGATACTAGGAATGACATTGAAATAATTTGATTATTATCTCCTTTATTTATTAACATTCTTATTGAATACATTTTCAAATATTTAATAAAAAGAAAACTTAAAAATATTTAAAAATATAAAAATAGAGACCAACCGGTATCGGGAACAGGGTCCAAGCTACCGGTGGTTAGGGCTCCAGAGACAGGAACCTCCTCACAATGCGAGCTGTATCAAGGAGTACCGCCTTCTGTATCAGGCCCTTGATCCAACCGCGATTATTATTATTATTGAATGAATTGAATAAAAATGATTATTGAAAAATCTATATTAATTTAATTAAAAACAAAACATTTATTTCAGGTCTTAAACCCATATCGGACAATAAATCAATAATTCAATAATAAATACAAAATCATACGGATAAATACAAACAAATAAATACAAAATAAATACAACATCAACACATCAAATAAATTCATATTCCATTTCATTAATTTAATATCCAAAATATTTGATTATATTTATTTTTTATTATATTTATATCTTGATTTTAATAAAACATTATTGTACACATTTTGCATGCCTTTCGGTCGAATCACTTGATACATGTACCATTTAATATCACCATTTTAACAGTGTTTTCTGCAAAAATAAATAATTTGATTTGATTGCAAATAAAATGTCTTATCTTATTGATTGATGAATTAAACTGTCTTGGATACAGCAACGAACTTTTTTATTTTTTTTATTGTTGATAGGCTTGTTGGCTTAAATTAATCAGAAAAGAATAACGGAATTGTAGGAAAAATTAACAAAATTTCCACTTTCCTCCATATCAAGCAGGAGACAGAACAAACAAGACCATAAGGCACAAAGAGTCGTTTACAGCTGCAATAAGCCTAGTTGCCTAGCACCACGGATAAAAATTTGCATTAATATTAATGGATCCTAACATTATGACCC
This sequence comes from Anorthoa munda, assembly GCA_945859665.1. Taxonomy (NCBI): domain Eukaryota; kingdom Metazoa; phylum Arthropoda; class Insecta; order Lepidoptera; family Noctuidae; genus Anorthoa; species Anorthoa munda. The sequence continues at coordinate 36,148,905 of OX243898.1, forward strand.
AGAGCGGGAGAAGTCATTGGATGATTTCTTACCCAGAAAAATAAAAAAAATAAAAGTAGGTACATCAAACAGCCTAATCTGCCTTACTTTACCCGATAACATTTTGACCAGCTTCCAGTTTAACTGGATACAGCATAATACCAGTATTTTTCATGGACCGACTGCCACGCAAATGATCTATGTTCAGCAGTGGACGTCTTTCGGCTGAAAAGATGACAATGATGTCTGCCTATCTGACCTCAAATACTGTGACGCGATACATCTTGTTACATCACTAGCGTTCAAAAATAATCAGACTATTAGGGCATCAGTTTCAGAGAGAGGTCAACACAACCTCTGTTCGCTCGTGTACGGTCGGCAGCACAGGGCGTGCGCTACATCGCTCGCTCTTCACTCAATGAGTGCACACACTGTGTGGAGAAGTGTACACGATGACGTCACACTCTTGTATGTGTTATGGAATACAGTGCAAGTGATGGAAGCATTGCGAGTTTTGGAACTGTAGAAGCTGACACTAATATAGTTAGAAAAAAACAAATCAGCTAGGGTAATAGGGATGTTTCCTGGGTAGGAAAATTATAATACTATTTAGTCCATCAGTGAGATTATCAAATAATATTGGACACGTATTTTTTGCTTTATCAAATAAATAAAACTTGACAAAGATAAAGTGCATCAAAGTTTAGTAGTGGGGACTTGTGACGTCACTTTGTCAGAAGAAAGAACCTCACTTAAATATTTATTTTATTCTGTTTTTAGTATTTGTTGTTATAGCGGCAACAGAAATGATGTATTTCTGTTGCCGCTACAACAACAAATCTGTAAAAATTTCAACTGTCTAGCTATCACGGTTCATGAGATACAGCCTGGTGACAGACGGACAGATAGACAGACAGACTGATCGTGGATTGTTAGTAATAGGGTCCCGATTTTACCCTTTGGGTAAGGAACCCTAAAAATACTGGTATCCAGCTGTATCCAGTTAAACTGGATGCTGACCAAAATGTAATTGGGAAAAGTAGAGCAGCTGATGATTGATTTAGGTACCTACCTTTATTTTTTATTTGTCGGGGTAAGAAATCATCCAATGACTTCTCCCACTCTGGGACACAATGTTAGAATCTTTTAATATTAGGGGTTAAGGTATGAAATTGCCGGTTTGTACTGAAAAATTGAAATTGTTTTTTTTTTATTTAACATATTTATATAATCAAAATAATTACCATCATTATCTATACATTTCTGCCATCTAATAGGAAGGTCATTTATGCCTTTGCGATAGAACTCTGGTGATCTTCGACAAACTGTGTGAAAGCATTTTACATACTGCCTCCTGAGAAGAAAACTTTTTATCACGTAGATAATTGTCCAAATCACGAAAAAAATGGTAGTCCGTTGGAGCAAGGTCCGGCGAATACGGAGGGTGACGAATGGTTTCTAATTGCAGTTCCTGTAGAGTTAAAACGTTTCTCGTGCTGTATGAGGTCTCGCGTTATGATGGAGCAATAATGGTGAAGATCGATTCATGATTCGGGGCTGTTTCCCTACTAGTTTTGCTATCATTGTTCAGAGTTCGGCACAGTAGACATCTGCCGTTATTGCTTGACCAGATCGGAGAAAGCTATAGTGAATAACACCACGCTGAGACTACCAAACAGTTACCATTACCTTTTTATTGGTAAGCTTTACTTGACGACACTGTTGTGGCGTTGGACCTGGGGTCAGCCATTGTATTTTTTGCTTACGGTTATCGTCTTCGATGAAGAATACACTAGATTCCCGGTCAGCGCTTCAAAAACGGGCCGAACAATAGGGCCACAAATACGGTTGTGGCCCTATTTCAAATTAGTATGGTCCAATCATAGCCCAACATTAATACGTTAAAAATGTCGCAATGTGCGTTCAAAAACGGTGCAAATAACCACCGTAACATCTTGATTTTGGAAAGAATATATTTTTTCCGGTAAATTTATATCATTAGGTGTATTTCATATAGTAAAAACCTAGTTAAATAGTAAATATGAATCAATTACTAAATATTATCATTGTTTGACCAACGTTTGCGTCAAAAAAGCGAACGCGCCAACTATTGTAACAAACATGGACTGTTCTGGAACAGAGAATGATGTAGTTTGTGAAGCAGTTTTTTTTTTAGCTTTCCTAATGACCTATAGAAAACGAAATAAAGTAACCCCGAAATTTCCTACATAGTGTTTTTAACCTTATTGCTGAAATTTTAAGGTTTATTTTATGGTAAATATTTTTGTACCTACATATAACTAACTTATAATTTTCAAGTTTTCAAGCAAACCCTACCCTACCTACCTTCCTACCATATCTAACTACCCTACCTACCTAACCTAGCAACCCGCCCACATAAATATATTTTTTTAAACTGTCTCTTTATTCGAGCAAACAAAACAAAAAAAATATTATTCAAATCGATCCAGCCGTTTTTGAGTTTTAGCGAAACCAACGAACAGAAATATTTTTTTATAATATAGAAAGATAGTTAGATAAGTGTGTTTGGCCATTTGAGTGAATTATTTTCGTTCCTGATTCTTAATCTAGTATTTCCATAGATCGATAATATAAAAAAATAATTGAACGTTTCGACTCCACTCATTCCTTGTCCAAGCAGCGAGCTCGAACATAAATTTTGAAAATTCGAATTTCGAATTGCTTTTTTTGGCACATTGTAATTTAGACTTTAATATTTGCGTGTAAGACTAAATTCGTATTGAGCTCATACATTTTTTATTGCTTTTTGTACAGTTTTGTGAATGCAACTTAAAACATTGCATTTAAGGTTGAATTTACATTAATGTATATTTATTTCAAGTAGAATTCTTAGAATTACTTAAACACAATTGGCGTCACACGACATTTCAACGCACTGTATCGTATCGTCGTAATTTTTTGTTTAAGTGGCTAAAGGAAAAATACGTGTCCAATATTTTTAGGTTATCCGAGCCTCTCAATTCATCATCAACATAATTCTAATTATTTAGTGCACATCTGTACCTAAAAGTGTATCTACAAGGAAAGTGTATTTACGAGGTCAACATCCATAATGAGGTAGAGTCACCATTATGTGTGAAACTAGTAAGTACATAAAGATTACGCCCACGTTTCACCAGTTATATATAAGTGTGTGTGTGCGTCTGTGTTGTTAATAGTAAATATTTTATTTTGCCTACAGTACCTACCTAAAGCGATAAAGTGCGAAACAGGAAAAAGTTCAACCATATTTTACCGATAATCATGCAAAATTTACATACTTTGATGCTAAAACAAACACATTTATTTTAAAGAATTGAGTCGTTGAAATAAAAAAAATTGTCGATTTATTAAATGTATTTTGAACTTATCATAAATTATATTGTCGTTGAAAAAATCACTTAAATATTTTTTTAAGTTATTATAAGCAATTGAAAAACGATAAAATTTTAAAAAGAACCCCTGACTACGAACGGGTCATCATTGGTCTCCATGTTGGTGACGTCATAACGTTCAAGGAATTTCACGATAATATAAAAATTTTACTTTAAAATAAAATTTGTATTATGTTTCCTAGGACGTCCGAAGTCCATTTATGAGAGTACATCGTCTTTTTCCCCGCCAAATCGTTAGGTGATGCTACTTCCGTCACGTGAGTCAACCACAGCGCCGCCTGTTGCCGCTCCTGGAACTAACTAAACAGCACACAGCAAGCCGCCATTCCTTTGTCATTGTTAAGCTCATAAAGTTTAATGATGATGGTATACACCAGGAAGAAGTTGTATGGACTTCGGACGTCTTAGGAAACATAATACAAATTTTATTTTAAGGTAAAATTTTTATATTATGTGTTCCGTTTGACGTCCGAAGTCCATTTATGAGAGATCTGTTTGGTATCTCCTGGTGGCTTGCTTAATAAAACGCAACAATGTGATCAATTATTTTAATAATTGTTAAGATAGTATCATAGAAACAAAATCACAATAAGTAAGTTAGATTCCAATAAACAATCAACATTGTTTGATTAATTACTCAAATCAAATCAAATCAAATCAATTTATTCGCAATAAGTGTTGGTACAATTTTGGTCTTAACATAAATAATAATACAGATCCATAACACTTAGTCATAATAATGTGACATGCAAACATTTGGGTTAATATTTAAGTATTTAAAGTTACATAATACTATTATAGTTATAATTAGTAAATAACAATTGGGAAATTGATTATATATTATCAAATAAATAAAAATATGTCCGGAAGTAAATTATTAAGGGATTATTAATTTTTCAACTCCCTATTAAATATGTCGCTTACAGAGTAGAAATTCTTATCCAATAGCCATAATTTAAGATACCTTGAAAATTTATTAACTGGTAAGATTTTAATCGTGTCAGGTAAAGCATTGAATATGTGACCACACATTGCATAGCTATTTTTAGTATATAGTGCAGTCCTCGGAATTATTGGCAAAACTATTCTATTCTTATGTCTATTACTTTTTGGATACAATTCATGAGCTTTTTTAAATAATTCCGGGTGAATTTTGACAAATTTAGCGCATTCAAAGATATACAGGCTTGGAAGGGTTAGTATCTTGAACTTTTTGAAAATGGGTTTGCAAGATTCCCATGGATGTATTCCCGCTATGGCGCGAATGCATTTTTTCTGAGCAATGAACACTCTCTGACTTTCTGTTGAGTAACCCCAGACAATAAGACCATATCTCAACACAGAATCAATGTAGCCATAGTATGCAGATAGTACAGTTTTTAATGCTGATGTTTTTGAGAGTTCGTATAGAACGAACACGAATTTATTTATTTTGTTGCATACTTTATTGACGTGGGCTTTCCAGTTGCAGTGTTTATCAATCGTGATACCGAGAAATGTCGTTTCGTTTACTTCTTTTAATTTAAGTCCTCTATAATTGATGTCCAAGGACTTATTTTGTCGTCCATATGTACTAAATTGAATAAAATTAGTTTTTGTAAGGTTTACACGTAGATTATTTTCGTCAAGCCATGTTATTATCGATTCAATTCTATTATTTATGTCATTTGTATATTTATTAATGTCAGTATTATCAGATGTCATTATTAACGAAATGTCATCAGCGAACAGAAAACAGGGGTGATTAGTAACTTCAGGAAGGTCATTAATATATAGTAAAAACAATAGGGAGCTAAGCACACCCCCTTGGGGCACACCAGACCTATTATGTTTATAGTTTGATCTGTGAGATTTTAGTTCTAGTTTACTATTAATTTTTTCGATTTCTACACACTGCATTCTGTCATTTAAGTAACTTTCTATCCATTGAAGAGCTGGGCCCCTTATCCCGTATTTTTCAATTTTGTCAATTAGCAATTTATGTGATACGAAGTCGAAGGCCTTCGACATGTCAAAAAATATGCCTGTTGTCTTAAGTCGCTTATCCAAATTAGTAACGATTTTGTGAATTAGATTAAAACATGCTAATGTTGTGGACTTTCCTTTTTGAAAACCGTATTGTTCTTCCCTTAGGATAGTATGCTTGTCGATGAATTGAGTAAGGCGTTTATGCATAGCTGTTTCAAAGATTTTTGATATAATCGGTATGAGAGTAATTGGTCTGTAGTTATCTAGGTCTTCCTTGTTACCCTTTTTGTGAAGAGGTTTTACAACCGATTGTTTAAGTAGGCTCGGGAAGCATCCAGATTCAAAAGATAGATTTACTAAATATGTTAGGACTGGTGTTAATTCACCAGAACAACATTTTAAAATTTTTGTTGCTATCTCATCGTAACCTACTGAATTTGTGTCGTTTAAAGCTAACATAATTCTGTGTATTTCTTCATGTCCATATGGTTTTAGGAAAATACTATCACTAACAGATTTTTTAAGGCTAACACGAGTATTTTTATGGGTATCGTTTGTTAGATTAATCCAATAGTCATTGAATGTTTCAGCAATTTTATCCGGGTTATTAATTACAGAACCTTTGCTTCTAACGTTTTCAATTATTTGTTTGCTCTTAGTACCGACGGACTCATGTTTTATCAGTTGCCATGCTGCCTTGCATTTGTTTTTAGAATTACTGATAAATTGATGATTAGTTGTTTTAATAGACCCATGTATGCAACGTCGTAGGAGTTTAGAGTAATTTTTAAATTTTGTTTTATTCTCAGCTGTTTTGTTAGTATAGTATTTCATTCGTAATGATCTTTTGGTTTTGCAGCTTGCTCTAATACCTTTAGATATCCATTTTAGGGGTCGACCCTGTTTAAAAATTTTACTCTCCTGATCGGAAAACATAACTTATAAAATAGATATATTAGCTCGTAGAACTTTTCGTAAGCTACGTTAATATTGGATTCTTTAAATACCTCTAAAAACGATAGTTCGGACATACATTCTTTAAATTTAGTAATGTGGTGTTTATCATAGTCTCTCTTATACGTTGAATATTCTGTCAAAGCTTTTTCTTTGTTTTTCACAGGTATATTCAGTAACTGTGCAGTATTATGATCAGAAAGACCCAGGTGTAGGAGTTCACCTTTAGCCGCTTTGATGTTGCTGATTAGGTGATCTATACATGAATGTTGTCGTGTTGGTTCCTGAATATGGAGCACTAGATCATAATTTTGGGCAAATTCGATTAACGCCTTAGATTTATTATTTAGTTGTAGCGTGTTGATATTCAAGTCACCTGCTATAACAATTTTTTTTTTTTTAAACTTACGTGTTATAAATTGAAGCACTGTTTCAAGTATTTCGAAAAATTTGGTAATATTTGAAATTGGTGTTCTATATATGCATAAGATAAACAAATTTTGGTTCATGATCTCAATGCCACAACACTCAAAGATATTGTCAATACAATGTTGATTTAAGAATGATATTTCCTTGAATCTGGTACCATTTCTTACGAGGATAGAGACTCCACCACGCTTTTGTTTCTTGGTTCTGCAGTAAGAGGTGGCTAAACTGTAACCAGAGATCTTTATGAGATTTTCATTTCCTCGTTCTATGAACGTTTCCGACAGACAAATAATATCCGGGCTCATTTTTAGATCCGAAAGCTCAGATAAATGTATTTCTATCAGATGAATTTTACTTAGTAGACCGGCGATGTTTTGGTGAACTATTCTCAAAAAGTTAGTCTCGAAAAAACGTCTGTGTACCCGCGTCACAAGGGTCCTCTGTTTGGGACCTGCTTATGTGGTTTTCGTTAGAGGAACCCGGTACGACTTCCTCGACGGATACCACATAATCTGTTTGAGTACTAGAGTCTTTTAGTATAGGTTTCGATTCCGTAGGACGTCTTTGTGAAAGGAGATCATGCATTTGAGGGGGGTATTTTTTTAAGTGTAATAACCGCTTTGTATGTTCAGAGTTTTTATAAAAACTTAAAAATTTTGAATCGTAGTCAACCTGATCTAGAATTGAATTAATCTTGCCGCATAACCCATAAGCATTGAAAACGCTAAACTTGTCAGAGTAATCCACAAATGTGCAGTCATTCGATTGCTTACTAATTAATCTTAGAGTATTATTTAATTTGTTTTCATTTAAATTATCAGATTTAGAGACTTTTAACAATATAACTATAAGTCTACTGTCTGTAAAATTTATAATATCAATTTGTAACTGTAAAGAACTGAGAAAGGGACTTATCTGATCCAGTTCTGTTACTCATTTTCATTTTCAAAGATCTTTATTTAGCATAATAAAAATAACAAAAATGCACTTACCCTAAAAGACACATTAACACATATAACAGGACACTTTATGAGGCTACAAAACATTCGCCTTTCAAAGTTTATTTAACACATTTACTTTAAACTGATTTCAACTTATAATTTTAAACATTAATAATATTAACTTAATATTTTTGCAAATTATTTAGAAGCATTATAATTTTGCTATTTGCATGTAGGTAGGACAAAACAAAAATAAATAAGTAGATATCAGCTGATTGCACGGCAAACTAAAATATATTAGTAGCCGTGCGACCAGCTAACGATCAGCGGACGAAGCCTCCCTGCCGCCCGCGCTCCCGTACTATAGCAGCCGGGGCCGGGGCGGCAACGAGGCTCTCAGGGGTCAAGCCGCTGGTCGCTCGCACCTCAGTTGGTGGGAACAAAAGATAGTGATGCGGTAGGCGGTAAGTGCCGTAACTATCGACATATGGTAATTTGTCTAATGTTGATGAACATAAATTTGAGATCAAGGGGTTAGAGGTATTAATTTTATTCTTTTTATAAAATCTTGATGACACTTTAACTATGTGATTAAATAATAAAGGAAGTTTAATATGTTTGTGTAGTTTTTTAAGATTTGTTTTAAATTTAGTGTTGTAGGATATTTTTACGGCTTTATTCTGGATTACTTGCAATAAATGATGGTTAGAGAGACATGTGCTACTCCAGACGGGACAAGCGTATGTTATACACGGGCGGACAAGTGTAGTATAAATCCTCAGTTTGGTACTGCTACTTAATTTGCTTTTACGATTAAGTACAGGGTTTAAGGCACCAAGTGCTTGGGCGCCCTTCACACGTAGATTAGAAATATGCTTGGACCAGTTTAGTCGATTATCCATTATGATTCCAAGATAACGCACACAAGTCCTCCAAGGTACTATACAGCCTGCAACTTTTAAACATCTTGAAGGGGGTTGCCTAGCTCTAGAGAAGATAATAGCTTCCGTCTTATCCTCATTTATTTTCAGTTTCCATTTCTTTAAATAGTCTAGTAGTAAGTCAATAGAATATTGAAGACGACCTATGATAAGATCGGTGTCATCCGAAGAAGTGTATGAGGCAGTATCGTCAGCGAAGCAAGCTAGTTTGGTTCTAGGTTGGATAGGGATATCATTCAAGAACAGTAGAAATAAAAAAGGCCCGACGATCGAGCCTTGCGGAACACCAGCTGGTACTTTTTGGGGTGATGAGACCGTTACTGAGACCGGTATTTATTACCTCTCTGAAGTAATGTTTTCTAAAAGTATGTTCATGGCGCCAGTTAGCTTTAGCTAGAATATCATTAATTGGGTACTTTTCTAAGCTGTTAAGACATGAAACAGCTGATCTACAACTACCGGGAGAAGCGTCTATGCCGGCTTCCAAAAGAACACGTTTTATCCATCCACCGATAATTACGGCACTAGCTAGTTTACGAGGCTCCCTTGTGGTGATAAATAAATTTGTCAGAGAACCTCTGACATTTTTCGAAATATCTATTAATGTTCGTAACCAAAATAGAGCATTTGTATTTTTGTCCGGTGAAGCTAACAACGTCCAGTTTGACTGTTGGTATGTCGCCGAATCAGTTTTTGACCCAAATACCGGATGCAAGGTTATTGAATCCCCATTATCCTTAAAATGTTTTGAATCCAAATGTAAGAGAGTCAAATCGTGAACTCTACGACCCGAGGTCAACAACAATAAAGTGGCAACACGCCTAGAAAAATCAAATAAACTTTGCGTGTTTTTTAAATATTGAATTACTATCCTTGCGTCCCATATTGGCAATTTTGGTGGAATTGATCTAGCTAAAGAAACAGCTTTTAAAATATGTTTAACCAAATGATTTGACGAAATCTTAATATCAGAGAGCGTTTCACAAACTGATGCTATAGCTGATTTGTGAACAAGAATAGTACGGTAAGCTAGTCGATCTTCCAGAAAAAGTTTTGCTAAATATCGAGCTACATCGGTAGGTTTCGGACAGCGACAATTTAGGTTATTTTGATTACACCACATTACCCATTTGCTCCATATAGGCGTATAACTCTTGAGTGTTGAAGCTCTCCAACATGTTGACAAAAGTTGCTGTTCTTCCTTAGACCAACTTTGTGTCAGAGAGTCCCACCCGAAATGAGCCAGGCTTCCAGCTTTAGGTTGTGAACTTGAGCTGGGGCACGCCCGGTCATTGTGTCCATCAGTGACGTTTTGAGGTCCCTGATTTTCATGGGATGAGCTAGGGCGCGGTTCTTCAGATCTGGACGCCAAAAGGGTTTCTTCCACCTGGGTGATACTATTATATACCTTCCTTTTGCAGAGTTGAGGTGGCGTAACACCCGTGGAAGCAGGGCTGGTGGAGGGAATATCCATGCAAGGTCGTAACTCCAGTATCTGCTGAATGCGTCGTGAAAGCAAGCGCTCGAGTCTGACAAGTCTAGAGTAACATAATTGCTCACTACTCGAGCGCCTTGTGAGGCGAACAGGTCTATGGTTGGTGTTCCCCATTTGGCGAATATTTTGATGGTCGCCTCGCTTAGCAGATGCCATTCGGAGCCAGTTCGATTTCGAGACAGACGATCGGCTTCCACGTTGTACTGTCCCGGAAGGTGGTGAGGGACTAGTACAACATTGAGGCCGTCCGTCAGTGCCAGCAACTGTTTCGTCAGATTTAAGAGGTTTTGTGACTTCGTTCCGCCCTGGTTTTTTATGTACGACACAACGGTTCTGTTGTCGCTTTGTAGGATCACGGTAGAATTTTTTAGAGCGTTTGCCTCTAAAGATATTGTGGCTATCACTGCATACATCTCCTTTAAGTTGCAGTGCCACTTCATTTGATGGTGACTCCAAGGCCCTTTTAGCGTCTTGCTGTTCACTACGGCCCCCCATTGAATATCTGAGGCGTCTGTGACCAGATAATTCACATGTGAGCTTTTGGGATGAATGCAAGATTTCCGGCTGACATTTTCTACCCACCAATGTAGTTCCAGTCACACCTCGTCTGTGAACAGAGCCGAATGGCTCGAACTTTGTTGAAGACGATTGCTCTGGCGCTGCAACGTACGGCAATGCAACCTTCCCCGGGGGGTGATGAAGGTCGCAAAGTTGAGATACCCTAAGAGGCGTTGCGCCTGCTTGAGGGTCCAACTGCCGGTTGCTAAGCGAGTCAATAGGCACTGACGGATTTTGGAAACTTTTCTGGCGGCAAACTCTTGGAGTTGGATTGTGTGTCCCAGACAATTCCCAGGAATTCTATACACCTTGTCGGGATCAGTATAGACTTTTCCATATTGATATTCCAACCTAGGGTCGTGAGGAATTCTAATGCTAACTGGACATGATCTATTAAAGTTTCTCTGCTTTAGTGGACTATCAAATAATCGTCTAAATAAACCACCAGGCGAAGACCTTTGCTGCGTAAGACTTCGGCAGTCCAATTCGTGACTGATGCAAACATTTTTGGCGCCGCGGCCAGGCCAAAAGGTAGACATGTCATTTGAAGCAGTCGACCTTCGTAGCTCAAGCGAAGAAAACAACGATGTATTTGAGATATTCGCAAATGATAATAGGCTTGGGTTAGATCGAGCTTGGCCATCCAGTCGCCCGTTTGTAAAAAATTGGGCATTTGCTGATGATGGAAAAGGTGAAAACTTTTTGGTTGCAAAAATCGATTTAGTGCTTTGAGGTTGAAAATAACCCGATGTTTTCCACTGCTTTTCGTTAAAATGAAAAGTGGGGATATGAAGGACGGAGTTAAAGGTGCGGGCTCGAGGATCCGACTTTGTATCATGGCATCGCAGCCGAGCGTGGTGTTTGAAATTTCTCCATGACCTCCAACGTCGGAAAAACAAGCGGAGGTGTCTGAGTGAATGGAATGTGAGCTGCAGAAATTAATTTGAGAATCATTTTAGGTGGCCCGACCAATTCGGGCCACCCAAAATGATTCTCAAATTAATACTTTTCGGTAATGCATCAGACAACCTCCCGTAAACCTCGAGTCATTTGCGCCCGCTCCTGTTAACCCCACCCTTTCGCCCCCCTCCTTTCTTTTGATCATCAAAATTTCGTCTTTTGTTCTTCCCGTGGTGCTATTTGTTTTGTTGAAAACGAAAGGGTTTTTCACGGGAAGTTGAAGCGACCGGTGACTTAAGTCGTATCGGCGATTTGGAACGAACGAAAATTTTAGAACTAGGCGGAGGCACGGTATCCTTAACCAATTTATCGATCCCACCTATTTTCTGTATATAAGCATAACTTATAACTTTGAGGGTTGAACATGTATTCCGCTGAAGGCGGTATTTTTGCAATATCGTCGCGTATATATTTCCCTTTAAAATCTTTAAGGATTGCCTTGCGCCGTAGTTCTATAACCTCTGCGCGTTTTCCGCAGATAATTTGTAAAATGTCTTCAGAAATAGTTTTATACTCAGATTCGTTTCCGAAAACTCTTTTAATTTAATGTAAATCGTAGTTGATGTAAGCTGTGCATCAGGCTTTGCAGACCAATCAATTATATTTAGCAAAGCTACATTCACAAACTCATTTTGAGCTAGAAAAGCATTTGACAAGGCAGCAAAGCCACGTTCCATCTGACACCATCGAAATGGCGCAGAAGGATCTTCAAAACGCCTCATTTCCTCGTTAACTTTCAGCTCAGAAAACGCCGGAATAGCAACATATTTCTTTTGAACCTCATTGTATCGCACAGAGTTCCAGTCTTTTCATTCCAGTCGTTTCCAGGCATTTGACTCTTCGTCAAATCTTTGCATCGAAGCTAACTTAGCGACACGATCGGGATTAGAGGTACGGAAGGTTCTCTAACGGATATGTTTAGTTTGGCAATGTAATTTATTTCGACTAACGGTCGTAAGAACGGATCGTCTGACGGTACATTGACTGGCACCAATGCAGGCTCCGCAGTCGAACAAGAAGCAGTCGGCTGCATTGCAGCGTAATTAGCATAAAATAAATTATTAACATGACTCACCAACTGCTGCGACAATATTTCAAACCTTTTCTCCATCTCCCGCGATGACCCGTGTGATCTGGTTCTGCACCGTCGTTTTGGAGGTGGTTCATCTTCGCTCGAACTTTAACTCGATGCTGATAACCCTGGCTCCCTGGACGGCCCACGTGCGTTATCACTTTTACGTAACCGAGCGGAATCGCGATCGCTAAAAACGTCCGCGAGATTATCAACGCTCGGTTCAGTAGTTTTATCGTTATTGTCCATATTTTAAAACACGCTTTTACGTAACGGAAGAATTAATATTTGTAACTTTCTACTTTATTCTCGAAAGTTAAACCGAATTTTACAGATACTAAAACAAATGGGGGTATGTTAAGTTTTTTGTATTTAAACTCTAACGACTTGTGCGCGTTACGAAGAACAACGCAACAGTGACAAAGGAATGGCTGCTTGCTGTGTGCTGTTTAGTTAGTTCCAGGAGCGGCCACAGGCGGCGCTGTGGTAGACTCACGTGACGGAAGTAGCATCACCTAACGATTTGGCGGGGAAAAAGACGATGTACTCTCATAAATGGACTTCGGACGTCAAACGGAACACATAAGGGACACACAGGAACTAAAATTATCCGAAAATTTGTGCAAAAATATTATTTATAACAGCAAATATTTAGTCATGTGTGATAAAGGATTCATAAAGGCTAATTTTGATAAAATACCCACCTGATGGATGATTTGGAAGTTTTGAGCATAAATAAATTAGTCGTAATGAATATTACATGTGAGTGTACCGGTGTTTGTTATTGTTGTTTACCAGATATATTTAGAAACATAATTGTCATAATGTAATCGTTTTTACATATGATTAGGTGATATTTGTGTAAAATAAAAAGTAAACAAACACGATGGGCGCGCAACTTCGACTTTAGATTTCAAAAAACTTCATTAGGTACCACTTAGGTACACATATTATACAACCCGAAATCTGTGGAGCCTTTATTTTTATTTATTTTTTGCAAAACATCATGAATTTTTATACCGAGACATTATACCGAGACAAAAAGATTATTATACTATTCCAGACTATAATCTATATCTGTGCCAAATTTCATCCAGACCCGTTCAGCCGTTCTGGCGTGTTTAATTAACAAAATAATTATTAAGTAAACATACCACACTTCCACATTTATAAAATTAGTAAGATAAGTTGCCATTTTCTCGATGGGGAGGGATCCCTGAGTTGGACTAGTGGTGGTAGTTCCTGAGGCGGCTTGAGCACTGGCCGCCCTGGACCTGGAGGCAAAGGTACTCGCGTCACTGTATCGGTGGCGCGAGGAAGCGGGGGCGCGGGGCGAAGGGCTGATGCAGCGACATATGGAGTTGCGTCAGTCTCAGCTTCGCGAGGTCCTGGTGGCGGAATGGCGGGACAGGCTTTCACGCCCTACCGCCGGCCTCGTTACCATCAAGGCGGTGCGGCCAGTGCTCGAGCGCTGGCTCGGGAGGAGGCACGGCTCCCTGTCGTTTCAGCTGACGCAGGTGCTCTCGGGGCATGGTTGCTTCGGGAAGTACCTGGGTCGCATAAACAGGGAGCCGGACGCCCGGTGTCACTGCGTCGACTGCCGGGAGGACACGGCGCGGCATACGCTGGCAGAGTGTGCCGCGCTGGGACGAGCCACGCCGTGCCCTCATCTCTAAAGTAGGCAGTGACCTGTCGTTGCCGGCCGTAGTCAAATCTATGGTCGGCAGCGTGGAATCCTGGGACGCGGTGGTATCCTTCTGCGAAACAGTCGTCTCGCAGAAGGAGGCTGCGGAGAGGGAGAGGGAGATTTCATCTGCTCACCCGATCGCAGCAGACGCGCCGGGCGTCGGCGGAGGGCGGACAACGCCCTCTTCCAGCCCCCCTAAATGGGTCCAGGGGCGACGGACTCGGGGACGTCCGTCACCCCCCACACATCAGGACCCGAGGTGGCAGCGCGTAGTGTTCCACGCGCACCCCTCTTAGTCGTCGCGGGGCGAATCTAACACCTCACTCCCTCGCCAATCTGAGATCGAGGCCCAAAAAGCAAAAAAAAAAAAAATTGCTTGTGGTTCCGTAGTTGGTCCTAGATTCAATCCCCTGGTCATGCAATGTTATTGGGTAAAGTTGGCAGAAATATGGATGTACTACAGGTGCCTCTCTGTCTAACCCTTCGAGAAACACAAGCGTGATATTATAACAATACTGGCGTAACGGACGCTTGTGGCTACCCCTTCACACTACAGGCGTAAAGCTATCCAGCCGACAGTCAAGATCACCGAAGCGGCGAAAGGCAATGGTAATTTCTATTGTGTCTGTTAATTAGCGCTTGACAGGGTCGCTCTCGCCAACAGCGTGATGTATGACGTCACACGACGGCGACGTGCCTCACGTCAATACGCCAGCGTAGTGTTGACGTGTGATGCACGGCTGGCGTGGACTGACATTATCGTTGGTTTCAGTAGCTCCCTTGTATATTAATACAAGATCACGTACTTACTTATGTCCTATACCAATAGTTAACTTGTAACTATACTGGGTTGAGCGATCGGCAGCTGCGCAGCGTGCCGAGGGTTCGATTCCCGCACGTTACAAATATTTGTATGGCCTACAGATAGTTGTTCCGGTTCTTGGTGTTTGTGTACGTGAGTTAAAATTTTTGTAAATTCACCCACGATTCAGGAGAAACTCCTAGTGTGGGGCAAAGTTAAAATAAATAAAACATTAATTCACGCCTTTTTCCCATGAGGAACATCATGAGGAAACCAGCAGCCGTATTGCGTAAGTGCGCAAACAGTTTGACCGCTATCCAATCGACCAAATTGGCCAATCACACAAGACGGAAATCCACATCGCGTCATTCATCTTGCATGTGATTTGTCGATTTAGTCGATTGGATAGCGGTCAAACTCTTTGCGCACTTACGCAATACGGCTGCTGGACTTATAATAGAGTTAATAAAAGTTTGATATCGCCAACCCGCACTGAGCAAGCGTTATGATTAATCGTGCCTTAGTAACACGCTGATATCATTGAAGGTGTGATTAGATCCAAATAAAATTTAGTTTGCAGTACAGTTTAATATTTATTATCAAGTCAAAGTTACTTAGAAGACGACTTACAAACATTTTTATTATTACATCGAAAATGTCGGCCACTTCGCTGCTCCAAAGTGAGAGTGTTGCCCGTGGTTACTGTATCTGTCAGAATATGCCTGTGAAATATAAAACGGTTCATTACAACTGTTCATTCGGCATATTACAATTTGGATGTGACACCCTTACACCAGCACCTAATTGTGTAACTTCAAAGAATGGCGCACGCATGCTTTGCTTGCATTAATTTCTTTATAATAATATGTTCAAAAAGCCATCGAAACATGCAATGATCACTGTTGAGTTGTCAAAATGAAAGGGAGCACGCAGTTGCGGCCCAGTGGTGACGGCCGTGACTTACAAATTGTTGGTAGTGGGTTGACCCAGGTAGGCCATTTACTTTGTATCAATTATTTCATCACCACTGTTCTCAAAACGGTGAAGGAAAACATCGTGAGGAAACCGAATGATTGAGATGAAACCAATCCTCACTGGGCCCATGTGGTGGATTACGGTCTAGTCCCCTTCACAGAGAGGAGGCCTGCGCGCACGATGGCCCAAATGGGAGTCTAAGTGTGGCAAAGGAGGACAATCTATCATAAGGAGCGCGCATGCTTTGTGCTGGTCAAACAAGTTACGCATGATACTGAAGGCCAATGCTGATAATTATCTAAAAACTATATAATAATATAAGTATCAAAAACATCGAGTTAGTCAATCATTTGTCATACAGTAGGGAATGCAGTGCTTCTACACAAGTGACATTCTATAAACAAAAGCGTCGCGCTAGCCATTGGAAAACTTATAAAAAATATGAGAATGTCAAGCGCTATTGAAATGTCACGTGAGTTGATCACACCCTTAAATTTTAGCATTTCAGCCGTCATCATCACTGATTGAATGACACATTGTATAGAGATTCTTAAGTGTTTAAAAAAAATTAGAACGGTCCTTTAAAATACGAGAATAGCGCCTCTGGCCTCTTTTTATTAGAACTGGCAATACGACACATTTGTTAAGTTGACATAACTGTTTAATAAAGAAGAAAATGTATTAAAGAAACTTTAAAAAAATGTTGATTTGTGTCCTACCACTTGTAGGTTTAATTATATAGGCCCATGTAATTTTTTTGCATGCGAGGTGATTCGGCAGAGAACCAAAGTTGTAGTCATAGCTCACAGAATAAGCAACCTTAAGTTGGGAACAAATTATCGGACGAGGCTGACGGACTGATATGTTTGCACAGTCGTTTGGGTTGCATATTGTAGACGCGTCCGAGCGCTTATTCCATAGACAATATAGCTCATTCAACGAAGATTATGTTTACGTAGAAACATGTCGAGTAGTGAAAGTGGGGACGTAATTCTCTGCTGCGAACACACTAAGATAAGTTTTTCTGCCATTTTTATTTATAACCTCGCAAGCACGTGCGAGATTTCGCGTATTTTGAGTTATTCTGACGCCGGGGCGCGTCCCGCACCCCATGCTCCCCGTCCGCGGATGTTTTCGGCTGACAAAAACATCCAAAGGGCCAGATTTCTATCGTACGTCCGAACGCCCAAGGTCTCTTCTGCGACTTACGTCCGATAGTTTGCACAAAATGTAATGTACATTCATCCCGGCGCGGCTTAAAGTGGCAATGGGCCGGCCTTATAAGCCATAGAACCAATGATCGTTAGGGTTAACGTGTCTTTGAGTGAAGACCGCGAACTGGTAGACGCAAGGGTCACCCTCAGACTAGGTGGAGCGACGATCTTCGCAGAGTGGCTAGTAGCAGATGGATGAGAGTTGCAGAAAATCTAGAAAATGGCGTGCAATTGGAGAATGCCCAGCAGTGGACTGCTATGGGCTGATGATGATGACGATGAAGATGCATTTTTGCGTACCTAATGAAAGCCTCTGGCGATGCATCAGGAGGAGTGACTTACCGGGAACTTTAGCATCAGATTATCGGAGTCTATGAGACGAACCTGCTCCAAGAGGCGCTGAAGTCGACGGACGCCAGGAGGCACAGCTACCGTGATGATCTGTAGAATTATGTAGAAAAGGTCACAATTAGGCACTTGCACCCCTTCTGTGCAACGCCTGGTCAACAAGCGTTGCACAAAGATGTTCTAGGGTGGTGTTTTAAGAGATTTCCATGTATTATTGTAGGTGCCAGGGTGGTTTTAGTAAGGTAAAAATACCACACTCCTTGGTCTTTGCCTAAAAAGTTCAGGCACCTTTTGAAGGGTTTCCCCCAAAACAAAAAGATACTAGTAGTACCCGGTTTCTGTATCAACAACGTGTCAAAATAAAACCAATGCTATGTGGTTTTCGATGTGCGTTTGAAGATTGTCAAGCCAATTTTATTATTGTGTTTATTTTTCTCCATAACCCAGTAACTGGCTAACACGATACCCCTTGGCAAGACTGGCGTCATATTGCTTTGCTACTGACTATCCGTAACGACTGTCATAGATCTACCTATGCATGCATGCCTGCCGTAAATAAACTCTTTTTAACCCCCGAGGGAAAGAGAGAAGTGTCTGTCTGTGACGTCATAGGTCCTAAATGGATGCACCGATTTTGATTTAGCTTTTTTTTTAAAGGTGATATTGTCGGGAGTGTTCTTAGCTATGTTTGTTGCAAATCGGTTCATCCGGTCAAAAGTTATGCGCATTTTACTCTTCGAATGTTTTTCGCAAGGTATGTTATAATAATTTTCGTGTTTTCAATAGATTGTTGCTACTATTAGGTACATTATAAGTAGCTCAAAATACATGAAATAAAAATTTAATTTAAAAACCCCCGACACAAAAACCTCAAAAAAGCAAAAAGTAAGCCTCATACTCGCGATTGGGTACTACTAAGTAAATAAAATACTGCTATAAACATTGACGGTTCCCCGAAGCGAGTAATAGGCTTATTTTTTGCTTTTAGAGGTTTTGTGTCGGGAGTTTTTATTTTTTTAAATTTTATTTCTTCTTTTCGAGGCACAGAGCTAGGAGTTTCGATATGTGAGTCTTAACATGATGCCTACTCACCTTTCTTTTGGGTGCTTCCTTCGATCCGGCGTCGGTGTGGTTTGTTATGAGGACTGACGGAGTTATCGAAGACTGCTGGAACAACCAAACAATTTAGGGCCTTATTTATAAAAATCTTTTTAATCATATGGTTAGTTTATGCCCTGATTAGCATTCTTAATTCAAAATGGGCGGCGAAATGTGCGTGAACTATGGGTGTATCTCTGTCTAACCCTTCGGTTTATATTGGCGTGATGTTGTGCTTATGTTTAATTCAAAATATTATTTATTTATTTATTATAAGCTTTATTGTACACCTTAAAATACAATTATAAAAAGAAACTTAAAATTAATACACATACAATGGGCGGCCTTATCTCATTCCGCGATCTCTTCCAGGTAACCTGGTATGGACAGTAATTGTCTGGACATGAAGTAGGGTTGTCATTGGTGTGACAATAACATTTTTAAAATACCATAGCATAATAGATACACAGAAAAATACATATGCTATGTAATATATACATAAATACATACATACTAAATATAATGGCAATAAAAATAAATGATGAATGACTCTGACAATCGCAATCACAAAGTCTGTTTAAAATCAACACGCTAAGACGAAGACAGCGACAGGTAATGTTCCATTACGAGTCTTTTGAACACAGGCAAGGATTGAGCACGTTTGATTGGATCTGGCAATGCATTCCACAGACGAGTAGCCTGGACAGTAAAGGATTTATCCAAAAAAGTCGTGCAATGTGTTGGAATTGCACGACTTTATTTTCGTAAGTTGTCTGATGACCTAAGATATTTTGTGTGGGAATCGCGAAGAAACTGGAAACGTTTGTTAAGGTAAAAAGGGGTGGAAGGAGTAAAGAGCACATTATATAAAAGGGAAAGAGTATGAGCATTCCGAATGCAAATAGCTTGCGGCTAACCTCCTACAGTTGGGCAGTCTAGGTGAAATTCCTATCAATGCATATCCCCAAGTTTTTAAATTTCTCGCAAAACTGAATTTATTTATTTTTATTTATTATTATGGCACTCCAACGAATTGTTCACAATAACATTGACAGTAAATTAATCACAATTGACTACATACTATAGCGAACTTTTCAATTATAGGTGTGCACAGCACTAGCAGTTTATGTTTACTTTATATAATTTCAAATATAAAATGTCAAAACAAGAATTAAAAAATTGATAGTAAAAATAAAACAAAAATTACAAAAAATCATGTCAAATAGAAAAATGCTAATACAAGAATCAATAATAAAATTACGAAAAATCAATAAATAATCGCTAATAATAATAATATAAAAACAAAGAATTAATCAATATTAATTAGAAACAAAAGGATACGATTCAAAACACAAGTGGTGATGGAATAAAACAAAACAAAAAAATTCATTAATTTTTATCAACCTTGAGTTGTTTGAAGAGATGTCTTTGAAATTGAGCAGGAATAACTGAGTTATCGAAATAAACCTGGGGAAGAGTAGTCCAGTCGATTTTTGAACCCATCCTAGAACTGCCCACCACTATAACCTGCGTCTTTGTGGGGTTAACCTTTTGCTCCATTCGCATATGCGGGCTAGATCACGATTTATTGTTACGATAACCTCATACAGTTGTCCGAGAGGAGCACGCGAATAAATTTGTAGTTCGTCCGCATAAAGATGGTAGGAAGAAGTTAGTTCACTGGAGATTGAGTTTATAAAAACTGCGAAAAGTAAAGGGGATAAAACGCCACCCTGCGGTACCCCAGCAGAAGTACTACACCAGGAAGACAAGGTCTCTCCCATGTATATACGTTGCCGGCGACCAAACAGGTAACTACAACCAGCCAATCACCGATGGAGATAAGTTAAGAGAGCATAGAATGCCAAGCAAAATATCGAAATCGACAGTATTAAAAGCATTACTAAAATCTAGCAATGCCAAGACCTTCAGATTACTGCTTTCCATGGCTGACCTTATATCATCCGTAATATTGAGAAGAGCTGTGGTGGTGCTGTGACCAGGACGGAAGCCGGACTGGAAGGGATTGAGGAGATTATTTTTAGATAGGAAAGTACTAATTTGGTCGTGGATTAAACGTTCCAGGATTTTGGACAGGAATGGTAGGACGGATATTGGACGGTATTCTGAAAAGGTAGTGAGAATGGACTTTTTTTGGTAAGGGGATAATTTGAGCATCTTTCCTTGAGCTTGGAAAGACACCACTGGACGTAGAAAAGTTGAGGATGTGGCAGATGGCAGGAAGGATTAAAAATAATGTACTAGTTAACGAGCAAAAAGGATTCAGGGAAAACCGTACTATAAACATGGCTATTTATGATTTCCTACATAGGGTTATGGTAAATGTTGATAAGACAATTCCCGTCTGCACAATATTCTGTGATATGACGCAGGCGTTCGATATTGTTCGGCATGATATTTTGGTGGATAAACTAGAGGCATACGGCATTAGAGGCAATGTTCAAAAACTAATAAAATCTTATCTTGATAATAGAAAGCAGGTTACGGAGATAACGTCAATAAATGTAAGGACTAAGCGTGAAGAAGTGTTTCACTCACATGAACGAGTAGTCAAGTATGGAGTCCCCCAGGGAAGTGTATTGGGTCCTCCTTTATTCATAGTTTATATAAACGACCTGCCTAAGTATGTAGATCATCCAGTAACACTCTTTGCTGATGACAGCACCATCACAATTCAATGTAATACTAAAGATAGCTATAATAATGACATTAATAATTCTCTTAAATCAATAATAAATTGGCTAAATAATAATAATCTGAAAATAAATCTCAATAAAACTAATGTAATTCATTTTAGTCAACGCACATCAACTATGACTGATCTTGTGGTCCAATATAATAATAAAATTGTTACAGAGGTTGACACTACTAAATTCCTTGGGGTAATGATTGACAAAAGACTGAACTGGAAAGAGCACATTGCACAACTAAGCAAAAAAAATAGTAATTCTTCATATGCTCTATTCAAATTAGTTCCAGTGCTTAACATTGACTCACTGCTTACAGCTTACCATGGTTTAGTTTCTTCACAGTTAAGATATGGGATCATCTTTTGGGGTAATTCTACAGACAAAGATATACCTTTCAAAGCCCAAAAACGGTGCATTGGGACTATGTTTAGATTGGACACAACAGAAAGTTGTAAGCCTTACTTTAAAAGATATAAAATATTGACTCTGCCATGTCTTTATATATTAGAAATTGTCATGTTTGTAAAATGTAATCGAAACTTATTTCCACGGCAATCAGAAGTAGTCAATCGTAACAGACGTGATGACTTAATTCTTTGTTTACATATATCAAAAACCGCATTGATGCACAAAAGTGTTATCTGCATGGCTCCTAAAATATACAACAAACTTCCAAAAAGTTGGAGGGAGGAGAATGCCTGTATATTAAAAAAGAAATTAAAGTTCCATCTTGAAGGGAGAGCATACTATAGTATAATAGAATTCCTTAACGATAAAATTTAATACCATATAAGGTACCTAGGAAAGTTATCGATGCATCTTTGGCAGTGTAGTGAACTGACAAGTACCGTTACATGTTACTGTTTACTATATTTTATTTTTTTTACTTTATTGTTATATTTTTTTGTGGCTTAACTTGGCATTTATTCGAATTGCATTCAAATGCACAATTATTATAATCGTGTTTTGTATTGTAGGACATTTTTAATTCCATTGACATTTAAATTATAGAATTTTGAATGTTGAAATGTGACATTCGAAAGTAATTGATTTGTTATTATTCTACTAATTTATTTTATTGATATCTTGACAAATGTTTTCTTTTTTTTTATATTTTTTACTGTGACATTCTAGAATGATTATTTTGAAATGATTTATTAATATGACAATTTTTTTATATGTTTTGTTATCTGACATTCTAGAATGGTAATTTTGATTTGCATTATTTTATTGACATTTGCACATGTTTTATTATTTTTTTTGAATTCTATAATAATTATTTCAACTGTATTTTAATCAATATTTGCATGCCATTGCCCGAGGCAAACATGACGTTCCATGATACTTTTTATTTTAACATCTCTTCATGCTGGCAATTTGTTATGTATGTATGATACTCATGTTTGAGCGAATAAACAATGATTTGATTTGATTTGATTACGTCCAGCACTGGGAGTATCATTTTACGGCTGATACAGTCACTTCCTACTGCATTGGAAGTAATCGATAGTATGCTCTTCTTAACATCACATGCAGAGAATTGACTAAAAACAAATGGAGAATAACT
This sequence comes from Anorthoa munda, assembly GCA_945859665.1. Classification (NCBI taxonomy): domain Eukaryota; kingdom Metazoa; phylum Arthropoda; class Insecta; order Lepidoptera; family Noctuidae; genus Anorthoa; species Anorthoa munda. The sequence continues at coordinate 36,172,020 of OX243898.1, forward strand.
GGGGCTCGGAAGAGATGAAAGATAATCCAATGTATTAAATTTTATTGTCCTATCGAAATGGGACGAAGCTGTAAAGTGTTTATTCATTGAATCGAGGTCTAAATTTTTAGGTATTGACTCTTGTCAAGTTTTACCGTTCCCCAATGATCTAAGAAAAATCCAAACTTTGGATGCGTCCCCATTTAGGACAGAGTTATGAATGTGTTGGCGAGTAGCATTCCTACACACCTTATTGCAGTGATTGCGAATGGAGGCATATTTTTCCCCTATTAACATCAGATAGGCCGTCGCTTAAATTTAGACTTCGCCGCCACTTTTTTGTTCATCAACTTCTTAATGTCATCTGTCAACCACGGTGCCGGCAAATGCCTTACTTTAACTGCTCGTACTGGTGCGTGAACATCGTAAACCTCGACAAGTCTATCAGTGAAAAAATTTACTTGCTCGTCGACTGATGTAGACGCAAACAGGGGAGACCAATCTATGTTGACGGCATCCTCGCAAAGACTGTCAACGTTCATACCACCAAAATTGCGCTGCATAAGAATTTTGGGTTTAGCCTTAGGTGGGCGAATTTTGTATTAGAGATAAATTAGATCATGATAACAAAAGGCATCGGCTGAGCGACGTAGAGTTTGGAAAATGGTGAGTGGCACTAAGCGGAAGAATGGAAAGATTACTAGAATTTGAAATGTTAGTCAGAGAAGAAGAGCGATGATCTTTTTTCAGAAGACAAGTATTAAAATCACCCATGATTATGCTATGACTGTAAGAAGGGATCGGTATTTCCAAGAGATTTTCGAAAGAAAAAAAGAAATTGATGCGTAAAGAGGGACAGTAATAGACTCCAAGAAGTACTTTGGAATGATTTAGCTCTATTTCAAGAAATAGGTGTTTACCAGCATTTGATGGTGGTGGCTGCGTTGACACATTGATAATAGTGAAAGGAATATAAGCGCGGAGATATATGGCAACACCCCCACCTCCACCAACCGTCCGGTCGTTTCTTATCAGCATAAATCTGGGAAGAGAGTAACTAGTAGAAGGGAGACAAGGTTTAAGCCATGACTCGGAAATAAGAATAGCATGAATGCTTTTACAGTCAAAGCTTGCCAGCATATCGTGGAAATGAGCCGGAATACTTTAGGCATTAATATAAATAACATTAAAATTCTTAGGAACATCAGAAAACTGGGCTGTAAGGCTATCTGCAAGAGACGGCAGACTCTGGCAACTGTCATCGTTACTGGTAAGAGAGAAAGAACTATCACTATGACTGTTATAATCGTCAGACATAAATAAAAATAAATATATAAAATCCTATCAAAAATATAGTTCTAAACACCAAATATGTATCAAAGTCCACCTGCCGGAGCGTTTTAAAAGTACAAATTAAAATATTACACTAAATGCAGTCCGGGTAACCAGAACATAAAAAAGGAACATAAAGCGAGGCATAACAAAAAAGAACTAAATTAAAACATAAATGAAAGTTAACGCCGACTGCCAGCACATCACTACATAGAACGGAACGCATTGGTATGACTGACTTGAATGTTGACAGTTTGACACTGACAGTGACAGTTGTCAAAACTATAATTGTGACAATAGAACCAAAACAATTCAATTAATGAAGGTAATTTACGGATTCTCGCCACAGGTGTCTTGGTGTACACGTGCTATTCCGAGTGTCTTGTGGTTTTAATCAATTTTTGTTACTTTTGTGAAGTGTTTGTGTATTTTAAGTGTGTTGACCTTGTGTGTCCAGGTTTGTATTGTGATTGTCCTCCATTTTACCTCTTACATTCATTATGGATAAGAATAAGCCTCCCGATCCTGATCCCCCTGATATACCAGCCTCCCTATCTCCTCTTCCTCTCTCTCCGAATCCACTTTCGCAGTTTGCGGATGTTGTCTGCAGCATATCCGAAATGGAAGTCTTACAAACACAGCAAGCTACTCGTAAACGCCCTGGTAATTCTGTAGTATCCACTCCTTCATCCCCCAACAAGCAGGCAAAAAGCCAAATTGGCCGGGTAAAATACTCAGTCATGGATAAGGGTCCATACATAGTTCATGTTTCTCGCGTGGAAACACAACCAAATGCAGGCACCACACATCACCCAGTCAACTTTGGCAAGTTTTTAATAGGTCATAAAATTGCGAATGTCGTTCGTGATGGAGTCAACAGAGTTGGTCGTAACAGGGTTTCTGTTGAGTTTACATCCCCTCAGGATGCTAACGCATTTCTTGTAAACACATTGCTGTCGAAACCCAGTTACACTGCATCAATCCCGACATTCAACATCACCAGGATGGGTGTTGTGACAGGCGTCCCCGCAGATATAAGTGAAGAAGAGGCCCATGGGTTGTGGACAAATTTTAAAAGTACGCCGTATTAACCGTAAGATCCATAAGGAAGGCATTGTTGAATGGAAAACTGAAACATGCGTTCTAACTTTTGACGGGCAAGTTTTACCAAAGCGGGTATACTGCTGCTACACATCCCTTCCTGTAGAACAATACATCTTCCCAACCATTCAATGCCGTAAATGCTGTAGATTTGGACATATAGCAAACGTATGCAGGTCGAATCCGCGCTGTAGTAAATGTGGCCACGATCACCCCGGTGATGGTTGCAACATTTCCTAGGGCGAGGCCTTCTGTGTGCTTTGCTCGGGAAACCACTTCGCTAATAGCAAGTCTTGCCCCGAGCATGGTAGACAGAAGGCTATTAAGACTGTCATGGCGGAGAAATCCATTTCTTATGTTGAGGCTAGCAAAGCCATTCCGACAGTCTCCCGCAATTACGCTAATGCCGCTAAATCTCAGTCTTATCGTAAGACTGTCCCCTCAAGCCCAGGACCCATGCCCCTCTTTCCCAATCTTTGACAAAGCAGCTCATCAACAGTTAGTAAACACTCCCCAATCTTCACAGTCTAATGGCTGCGCTCTTAATGATAAATATGTCCCCTGCAATAGTACTGTATCCATCTTTGAACTTCTAGTTAAACTATTACCTACTCTTATTTCCTCTTCTAGTAACTCCCAATTACCGTCCAACGTTGCCGAACAACTTATCTCTCTTATACTATCCATTAAAAATGGCGTCACATCAAACATTTCTCCAGTGGAATGTGAGGAGCGTGTGGCATAAAAAGCACGACCTCATATTCCTCTTGAACAAATACAAGCCACTGGCTTGTTCCATAGCTGAGACTTGGCTCACCCCAAGTCTCAGCTTTCGTATGCCACACTATAACACCCTTAGATGCGATAGATCCGATGGGTACGGAGGGTCGGCTCTCTTCGTAAATAATCGGGTCCCACATTCTCCTTTATCCCTTCCCCCACTTCAGGGTAATTTGAGTGTAGTAGCAAGTATGGTTGAGGGTATCACAGTGTTTTCCATCTATATTGCTCACCCTCACCCTGATTTTCTGGTCACATTGAAAAACATGTTTAGTAGTATACATGGTCCGTTGCTGGTTATGGGTGATTTCAACTGCCATCATTATAGATGGGGTTCGGAACGCTGTGATGCCTTTGGTGTAGCCCTAGTGGAAATCTTGGATGACCTAGATCTCTGCGTCTTGAACAATGGCTGTCCAACCCGCAGATCTCCTCCCGGACAACAGAAGAGTTGTGTTGACCTCACTTTTTGTTCAGCAGATCTAGCAGCATCATCCCACTGGGAATGCACATCCTTGTCGCATGGTAGTGATCATTACCCTATAGTTATTTCATTATTTAATAGAACTTATTTAGAAAAACCGGCCAAGTGCAAGTCGGACTCGCACACGAAGGGTTCCGTACCATTATCGCAAAACACTGCATAAAAATCACGTTTGTTGTATGGGAGCCCCCCTTAATTTATTTTATTTTAATTTATTAATTATTATTTTTTGAAGTAAATATACAACTAAACATTCTGTGAATATTTCAAGCGTCTACCTGTTGCCGTTATTAATATCGAGCAAAAAACGGCAAAAATATCACGTTTGTTGTATGGGAGCCCCCCTTTAATATTTACTTTATACTGTTTTTAGTATTTGTTGTTATAGCGGCAACAGAAATACATCATCTGTGAAAATTCATGAGAGTGAGTCTAGCTATCACAGTTCATGAGATACAGCCTGGAGACAGACGGACAGACAGACAGACAGACAGACGGATCGCGAAGTCTTAGTAATAGGGTCCCGTTTTTACCCTTTGGGTACGGAACCCTAAAAAAGTTTCTCCTCCACTCTTGAAATATAACTTGTCCAATCCAGATTGGACTAGTTTTGTATCATTATTGGAGCAGAGAATTGATAATCTTCCAAATTTAAATTCAAGTTTATTTGATACTTCTGATCACCGCCATGCCAAGAGCTGTTATGAAGGTTTTGTTGAGGCCGTAACCTCTAGTGCAGATTCATGTTTCCCTCTGAAAAATAGTGTCCGAAATAAAATCCCATCTCCTCCGTGGTGGGATCAGGAATGCACTTTGATGGTCAGGTCAAGAAACGAAGCTGAAAAACGATACAATCGTGAGATGAGCCACCAAAATTTGTTGGCCTATCAGCAGGTTTACGCCAGATCCAAACGTCTCCTCCGCAGGAAGAAACGTGCGGGTTGGGTTAAATTCTGCACTTCCTTATCCCCCTCCACCCCAATTTCACTTGTATGGAAGAACATCAATAGATTTAGACGTGGTTGTTCTCCATCAATCTCTTCACCGATCACTAGGGAAACAGCTGAACTTTTTTTTTGACAAAATTGCTCCACCATATGTCCCTCTCCCTTCTGAACTCTTTACCACTGTGCCCTCACATATTGTATCTGATGATCCCTTTGATACGCCATTTACTACGAAGGAACTGAATTTGGTGCTCAGTCATGTCCGGGACTCAGCCCCTGGGATTGACGGTGTTCCATATTCTTTTATAACTCATTCTGGGGATAAAACAAAGCATTAGAGGACAAACAAAGCAAGATTCTGTTGTAGCAGCCTTCCTAGACATTTCCTCTGCATATGATAACGTTCTGCTTCCTGTCCTCAGGCAGAAACTGCACCAGCTGAGTATTCCAGTCAAGATGATCGAATGCATATGTGGACTTCTCTTGCCTCGCTCCTTGGTTCTGAGAGTCCAGGGCGAGGTCTTCGACAAAAGGCAGACTTGGAGGGGCCTCCCGCAGGGCTTCGTCCTCAGTCCTTTACTCTATAACTTATATACAGCCGATATCGGGTCCTGCCTAAACGACAACTGTCAAATCCTTCAGTACGCTGATGACTTAGTTCTCTATGTGTCAGATTCCTCCATAGTTGACGCCGCGTTTTCTCTTTGCCTCTCTCTGGACTCTTTGAACCATTGGCTTTTAAGCCATGGCCTGACGCTATCCGCGCCCAAAAGTTCGGCAGTAGTCTTTTCTAGAAAAAGATTAATCCCTCACATCTCAGTGGCCATTTCAGGCAGCGTGATTCCTTTATCAAATAAAGTTAAATTTTTAGGCGTCTTTCTTGACTCTAAATTAACAGGTAAGTACCATATAAACTACTTAATACAAAAAAGTGAACGAGTCATTCCGATCTTAAAAGTTCTTGCGGGCGTCTGGTGGGGTGCCCACCCCTACTCTTTAAAATTAGTTTATAATGCCTTAGTTCGTAGTATATTAGATTATGGGACGTTTCATCTGATTCCGTGTAACAGGGGTGCCTTGGCAGGACTGGATAGGATTCAGTCTAAGTGCCTTCGGATCATCTCTGGTTGTATGAAGTCCTCGCCCATTGGCGCGTTGCAGGTCGAGTGCGCTGAACCTCCCCTGGCCCTAAGACGGTATCTGGACTCCCGATTTTTATCTAGAATAATATGCAGATCTAACCACCCTCTTATTACCAAACTGAACGAGTTAAATCCCATATTCAGACAATCAAATTATTGGAAAAATAAAGAAATTCCCTTAATCCTAAAACATTTTCGCTTAATACAAAATTTAGAATGTCCGATCATCCAGTATCCAAAATTACCCCTTTTTAACTTCGATTGATGAAGTTTTATGCTTTACTCCAAAAAATTTATTTAACATCGGCATTCCCAAAAAGTCTCCTTCAGCGAATTCGACTTTCAACGCGTTGGTGGACGAGCGTTGGACTGGTTTCCAAAAATTTTTCACTGACGCCTCAAAGTCCACTGATTCTAGTTATTTTCCCATCCCTTCTAACTTATTCTTCCCCAGACCTGCTTGTGGTGCTGATGCGTTTTATCCGCCACAACAATATCAAATTATAATCCCTAGTGCCAATTATTGGGCCTGTAGATGTGGTGTATGTATTTTAATGTTTAATAACTTTAATATATTTGTATATTTTTTTTTTGTTTGTTTCAGTAACCCATGAATATCAAATAATCAACTGTACCAAAAATAACTGTACCAAAAGTAACTGGCAGTTTTCGTTTCATAAAATTATCAATCTCAGACACTCTTGTATTCCAATTCACTTTAGACATTGGCAGAATAGTCGACACCGGCTTTGCTTGCCGTATAAAAATATAGAATAGAATAGAAGGTAATTTACATAATAAAAACAAAAACACAATATTACCCGGACATCAAACCGGACATCAAAAACATCACATCAGAGTTATTTCTTTAAGCTTTAAACTTCAACTTCAAACTTCAACTCGCTTCAACCTTGCTGTCCTTGCAGCAGCAGCAGCAATCGCTGGCACTGCCGTTTTTGGGTCGCTCAGCTCCGGCTCACTTGGAATCAGCGGACTCGGCGCAATCCCGTCCAACTCAGCGAGGGACTCAACTCGGTGCCGTGTATCGTTGGGACCAAGGACAGACACGCAGCCTGCCTTAGTACAGCATTTGGTGACGCCGCATCTTTCCCTCGCGGCCAAGAACACGTCGTGCCGCCCCTTCGTCAGGAACTCTGACAAAGTGACGCCTGAAGCCCTTAATTTCGTTTTGGAGAACCAAATCTTATCCCGGACTGCAAGACTGCAAACCTTGAATAAGATAGGTCTGTTTTTATTGGCCACCGCTCGACCCATCCTGTGACAACGGCTGATGTCAGTAACAGTGAAGCTGTCCAGCTTAAGCTTATTACGGACCACTTCAGTGACCAGCTTGGCGGTGTCCTCCTTCTGCTCTTCACCAATTCCATGCAGGAGCAAAATCTTTCTTCGTCCCTGCATCTTTAGCTGGTCGACACTTCGAGATAGAAGTCCCACTTGCCGCCGAAGACTGTTTAGAGCCTGCGTGACAAAACTTCGGAACAAACTGAATTCCGCAGCCAGGCCAGAAGCTGTGATGGGCGACTGAGGGGTTTTCTGTAACTCTTCCTCAAAGACTGCCATTCTCGCGTGAAACATAGCCTTCAGTTCACTTAGAGTGCTTGAAAGTGAATCCATGTTGATGATGTGAAGTGATTGTAGTGTGTTATAGTAAAAATAGTAAAGAGATAACGCTTCACCAGTAGGTACAAATAGTTAACTTTTACTATAAGGCATTAAATACTTGAAAATATAGTTTCTATTATATTATATTGAATTTTAAAATAAGAGCAAAAAAATTTTTATGTGTCAGTTACAACTACCCACACAATATTATATAAATTAATTTAGTATTAACTGCTAATCACATAGTTAGTTATTTTTTACCTGTAAATATGGCTTTTTGTGTTAGTACACAATGTAGTATTCTAGATCCAGTGATCAATCTGTTGTACAATTCAACACAACTATAGCATCGAAAATTCGAAAATCCTATTGGTTCCGATTTACACAACCAATAGAAATCGCTCACTATCGCGCCATTCAACGCTGTTCGCGCTTTATATTACCTTGTTACATCTAATTTGTATCGTAGTGTAGGTAGATGTCGCTAATTGTCTGAGTGCTTGGTGTCTGTTGGTTCCGAGTCGATCAATTAATACATTGTACTACGTCATAAAGAGTCTTTGTTTGGTATTAACATTTCACAGTGGCAATGTATGTTTCTTTCTTTCCTTGTAGTTTGGTTAGAGACGGGAATCGAAGTGCTATTTGTTTGGGCAATGCGAAGGGCATTTTAGATATTTGAAATTGATTGCCAGAGGCTCTAGAGGAAGTGTCAGTGTATCATCGAGGGCGATTGTCAAAATGCATCTCATCATCATCATTTCAGCCGAAAGACGTCCACTGCTGGACATAGGCCTCCCCCAAGCGTCGCCACAATGACCGGTCCCGTGCGTCTCGCATCCAGCGCTTCCCCGCAACTTTAACCAGGTCATCGGTCCACCTGGTGGGAGGCCTTCCAACGCAACGTCATCCGGTTCGCGGTCGCCACTCCAGAACCTTTCTGCCCCATCGGCCATCCGTTGTGCAAACAATGTGCCCTGTCCACTGCCACTTTAGTTTGGAAATTCTTCAGGCTATGTCGGTAACCCTGGTTCTCTTGCGGATCTCTACATTTCTGATTCGATCACGCAAAGAAACTCCAAACATAGGCCTCTCCTTTGCCCTTTGGGTGAATGTAAGCTTTCTAATAAGGCCCATTGTAAGCGATCACGTCTCAGAGGCAGAGGTCATCACTAGCAACACACATTGGTATAGACTTTCGCCTTGAGACACTGCGGAAAAAAAAGCCATAATGTAAGGGATTAATCACGTGACATTTGGATAGCGCTTGTCATTCCCATAAATTGTTGCCTTTTTCTAATAGCTATGGCGACATTTTCGTTGTTGGAATGTCACTTGTCTAAAGCCTAAGCTATTTTTAATGCTTTCGAATGATTCTATTGAAACTCAACACAATCAGCACATCTAAACTGCGTTCTAGAGCTGTCAGTGTAAATCATCATATTCATTTTGACTTTCCCACTGCTGGGACACAAGCCTCCTCCTTGTGAGAAGGAATGGGCCCTAAACTATAACGCGGGCCCAGTGCGTGTTGGTGGATGTCACATGTCTTCGATTTTTGATTCTAGGACATGCTGGTTTCCTCACGATGTTTTCCTTCACCGTTTTGAGAGCAGTGGTGATTAAATAATTGTTAGTGTCAATATTCTACAGCAATGATGACTCTGACGGCTCTTGAACGCCGGGCCGCCAACTATAAATATAACTTTTAATAACTATGACATATCATTGCTATCAAGATATGCCGTTGTTGCTATTCGTCCTATATAACTACTTCTCTCTCTCACAACGGAATAACAACGGCTTTTGTATGTCATAGTAAGGGAGCTGTTCGTTTGTGAAAGCCACCCTTAATCTTGAATTCATAATATCCACTCACATTGTTTTCGGATGCTTCCTTCGGTCTGGCGTTGCTGACTTCTAAGTTATTCAGAATCTCTCTCAAACTCACCGCGAACTTCTGTAACAATCAAACCACTTTGTAAATGTCATTCAGACCGAATTTCGGCTTAGGCAGTATTATTGACCGAGCACGCGCGAATCGTCTCCGTTTCAGATTGGAAGTCCGGCTCAGATCGCATTTCTCAACCGATTCTCGTAAAATTTTGTGAGCAGATTCTATAATTAAATGGAATTATATTTGTCCTGGTGAAGGTTGTGTGACCTGGTTAAGGTTGCGGGGATCCGCTGGTTACGAGATGCACTGAACCGGTCAATGTGGCGACGCTTTGGGGAGGACTATGTCCAGCAGTGAACGTCTTTCGGCTGATATGATGATGATTTTTGTCGAGCTACTACTTAGAAATTCCTAATGGAAATCTCAATACCACTTTTTGCCCGATCTGAGAATCGAATCCACGAGTGAGCTCACGCTCAGGAGGCGCACTTGCGACCGCGAGACGAACAGTAAAATCAAACAACTTAGAGATATCGCGCACGAGCAGCTTTTGTCTCCGTAACTAATTTGTCTCTCACCTCAAATCTAGATTTTTATATGAAAAGTCTCCCGGCTGTCGCGTCGCTACATGAGCGCACTTTCATATAAACCCAAAGACATAGACGTGCGTTTGAAAATCGACTAGTCAATAAATATTTGTATTGAAAGAGATGTGTAACTTTTCAGCCTACGACGCCCCAAAAAGGAGGTGGCTGAGACTGTATATATTTTTTTTAATTATGTGCATCGTCTATTGTGGGCCAATTATAAAATGATTTAAATGTTTGAAAGGGTATTTTCCCACAGTGGTCCCAAACAATATAGTGAAGATCTGATGAAGGATTTCGGGTAAATATAACAGAACACGAAACGCAACACGCACGCTGCACGAAATGACGGCAAATCTCTCGAGATTTCTGTAATCGTATGTCTGTTTATTGTTTACACCATTTCACGAAGACACGACGGCACTCGATAAGTTTCATGAAGTCATTATGATCATTATATAATAGGTACCTTAATTATGAGACTCACATCGGTGACTGGTGCTTCCTTTGGGCCGGCTGTGCTGTTCTCATGATTCTTGTGTGTAACTGTTGTACTCGCTGAGACCTGCTGTAACAAAACCGTGCTTATGCAAAGGCTCTGTAGATCTGCACATCATTCGTGTGTCATTATTGAAAGTCTAAGTGTCGTAGTGGCCCAGTGGCTAATACCTCGCCTCTCATGAATAATACTTTTTCAATTCATATGTATTTTTTATCAAGTTTATCTTGGACATCGCTGGCAAAGGTGAAGTAAATTGTAGACACCTTGACTTAAACTGTTTGAAGTTTGAAATGCAACCCGTATTGAGCAAATACGGGGATCCGTTGCATACGAGACGCACGGGACCGATCAATGTGGCGACGCTTGGGGGAGGCCTATGTCCAGCAGAGGACGTCTTTCGACTGATGTGATGATGATTGAGCAAGTGCGGTGATTAGTGGTCGTGCTTTCTCTGTATGAGAAGAGAACTTTGCGCTGCAGTTGGACAGTTACAGCCTAATATTATTATTATTTATTGAACTAAGATCAGGTTATAGTTTGAAGAAATTGCAGGAGAATCTGTTGAAGCAAGAGGTAATCGGTGGTGCTAACAAAATCTCTGCCTTTGGAATCTAATAGGATTCCTGTTCAACCAAATGCAGCCGAATATTAGTTTTTTGGAGATGCTTAATTGACCTTCAAAACTCAATTGCTGGATAACTACACTACATAAATCCCTTAGCAAGACTGGTGTCAGATGTTCAATTCTCAATTCTTTATTGCGTACCATAATTTATATAGTTGGTAGGGAAACAATTATATTAGTCACAATTATGGACCCTGTCGGGCACAGCATAGATCAAGTAGAAGATGTTTCTGTTTAACTGTCGCACAGGTGGATCTTTGAGGTTAAGCAACGCTTGCCGATCCGTGGATCCGGTCGTGCCGTGGATTGGTGACCATCTTAACATATCGAAATTCACCCGTACCTCGGAAAGTAGAAAAAAATAAAAGGAAAGTATAAAAATATAATTGTCTTTGTCTTACGTTAACCCTAAGATTCTGGCCATCATTGATATATTTTTGACAGTCGTTACGCATAGTCAGAAATCAAATAATCTGATAGCAGTCTTGCGAAGGTACAACCCAGTATGTGGAGGTCAGATAGGCACGCTCTGCATATTAAATACTCGTACTCAGCTGCATCCAGCTGGCAGATTGATGACAGCTAGCTAGAACTAGAACACGATACCCACAGCAGTTACTTGTGCTTCCTTCGGGCCGGCTTTGCTGTAGTCATGGATCTTGGAGGTGACCGTCGGGTTTGCTGAGGTCTGCTGTAGAAAAGCAGATTTAAATAACCCCTTACAACCCTAGTTCGTACATTCTTGCAAATATACCTAAAGCAAAATCTGTTTTTACTGTAATAAAATACGTATCTTTTTTAGAGTTTGGACCCGAAGTGTCCAAACGGAGCCCTTTTGCTGTCACTCACGTGCCCGTCGTCTGTCACATAGGTTTTACAGCCAAACTGTTTGAGCTACCGTCTTAAAATTTTCACAGTATAAGAATCTTGATGAAGCCATACAAATTGTCTATCTCTACATCTGACTCCTATACAGACAATGGAAATGTGAAAAATTATTTTGATATACCCCATCGAGTGGGGTATTGTTGTTTAGAACTCATTGAGTAGATAAATACTGGATTTTTTGTTTTCAAAAATATTGGAAAACATAGGAATGAGAAGCCACCAAAGTCAGCTATTTTTACAAAATGTTGTTCCGAAGTATTTTTTAACTTCCCATCGCCAACGACCTATGAACTCGAAATTTGGTGGCACTTGATCAGTCCCTTACATTTTGACGATACGGTTGGCGTTGTAGTTGAACGATCGGTTGTTGTGCTGCGTGTCCCGGGTTCAATTCCCGCACGGAACAAATATTTGTATGGCCTACAGATAGTTGTGCCGGATCTGGGTGTCTTGTGTGTGTTAATTTAAATGTTTGTAAACGCACCTACGATACAGGAAGAAATTCCTAGAGCGGGGCATAGCTAAAAAAAACGCATTCGGCAATGACACTTTGGATATAGCTTTAGGTCTAAGTAAAATAAAATGATGTGGTACTTACCCAGACATAGCACACGGCCAGGAGACACAATCCTACGGTTCCCATGTTGATACAGGGTCTTGTCACTGAATGTCATCACTCTCTGTTGGTCAGTGTTATATAAATCATCGGTAATATAATGCACAATAGGAAGATATCTCCATTATTTTATTATTATTGTAAAATACTTTTATTCTCCTTGTTGGTACAGTGGTCGCAAGTGCTACTGCTGATCATGAGGTCTTAGGTTCGATACCCGGGTCGGCCAAAGTTTTATTCAATGTCCATCTAGAATTTCATAGAAGCAGCCCGGATTCTGGATTTATGCCTGATTTATGATTGATGGCAACAGCCTCGCCTACATGGAACTTAAACATAACCAACTAAATATGGGTGTAACTACCATAGCTCAAGGTGCATCTCTGCCCAACAAACAACTACTCTTCTGGGTTGCCTGGAAGAGATCGCAGAACGCGATAAGGCCGCCTGTTGTATGTTTGTTGTTATTATAAGGTTTCCGTACGTTACGTTTTTATCTTGGTGTACAATAAAAGTATATATATGTACGTCCTTACGTCAAGTTCCGTCTCTGTCTCACACACAAACCATGGTGTCTTTAAGATTGCTGACATCTATAAACATCAAGCTGTACGATAGATTATGCCTCTGACATCCTAAAAAGATTCATCAAAATCTATTTAGCGGTTTAGACATGAAAACGTAAATTTACAGACATACTATATTAGTATGTATATTATGATCTGGCCAGGGGATCGAATCTAAGGCCTTAAACTGAACATTGGCACTTGCAATTACTAGACAAACAGAAAATGGCATAAATTCTAAAGCCATTGACAAATAATCTCTGAACTTCGTAAACAAAGTACCAAACAAAACATTTTACAAGTCGGTTTTCTAACACAATAATTCCCCAATAAGCATTCAAGCATGTTCATGTTCTGCAAAATAAAATTGTTTACCAGTAAAACGGTGTGGGTAACAACCGCACAAAAGAAACAAGCGATTAGACGGAATAAGAAGTAAAAACGAGTGTATTAACTCGTATCGAGTGGAATATCTTTCTCATTACCAGAGATACGGATCAGGGGCTTTACGACACGAAAAGGAGGCAGAAGGGCAACTGCGATTAATGAGAATTCGTTTCATTGGGGAAACATTTGATGGAGGAATTGTGTTCGAAATAAGTCTCGAATAGGATCTCCAGTTTATGAGCCGAAAGGTCAGATCGAAGTCCGGTCCCTCTCATAAGAACTGTATCTTAGAATTTCTCTCATAAAAAACCTGTTCCAGTAGTGGAAACATTATAGACCGATTTCAAAGTTATTAAATTTATAAGTCTCAATTTAATTTCTGAAGTGGTCTCATCATCTGTCTAAAGCAGTCTACTGCTAGTCATAAGCATCACCAGTTGTACGCATTTAAACACAACGTTCTTCCACATAAATATTTACTTTAACCTTGATAACGATGTTGGTTGTATTTTCATACATCATCATAATAATCATAATATTCTAGTCCATCTACTTAGTAAAATTATTAAATTCATTGATTCGGTCACTGGCAGATACCGTACAGCCTAAACAACTGGGTCTAGTCGGCTTATTGCTAAAGAAAACGCCTCTCCGACGGTATCCCACTGATCTCCTCAGCCATTTGGACGCATTTACAAACAAAATCTCATAGAGATACACCGGAGCTCGATACTGTAGGAGTGTAGGCTGTACAAATGTTTGTTCCATATTGGTATTAAATCGGAGGGCAGCGGAGAAGCGACGCTGCCGATCGGATTGGCGGTGTTTGCTGTTCATAACTTAACAACAACCTTGTATTCCACAGGTAGGATAGCAGAGGTGTATGGTACTATTGCATCAGATATGTTCAAGTCCCATAACTTGCCACACTTTTTCCAGTAAGTTATAACTCACGTCAAGCCCGTCACACTATTTAAACCACTGCAACTACTGAAAGAATACAGAATTAACAGAGGCAACCTTAACCACCAAACTACCTTACCTAACTGAATGTTCTGTCAAGATTCCCTCAAAGCAGAAAAGCAGAAAACAGTAAAGGACCCCCCGGAAAGCAGAAAAAAATATAATTAGATGTGAGTCTACTGTCAAAAACCGGACTCCGGGTTTTTACTAAGAATTTTCTGATGAAAAATCCAAAACCGCTGCGGACCAGGAAATCAAACTCAAGACCTCACGGTCAGCAGTCACGAAAGACAGACTAACACTTGACCAACGCGTGTGCTAATGATGATGATTTATCTTTTTAGGGTTCCGAAGTCAACAAGGAACCCTTATAGTTTCGCTCTGTCCGTCTGTCCGTCCGCAATTTAGCTCAGAGAATCTAAGTACTAGAAAGCTACAATTTAGCATACATATACATATTAATAATTCCGACAAAGTGGTAACATAAAATCATGAAAAATATTTTTTTCACGGGTACCTCCCATAGACGTAAAGTGGGTATGTAGATTCAGACATTCGTTTGCGAAAAATTAAGCTTTAAGTTGCAAATTTATCAAATCAAATAATTTATTTGCATAATACAGGTTAGTAAGGTGTTACAAATAATATTTATGTAAGAGTCAAGTGTCCCCCCCCCCCTGCCAGCGAAATGGTTGCTCTTGGCTATGTGAAAAAAATCAAGGCAGTAGTTAATATAACGAAATTAAAATGAAAATTATCACGGATAACAAGGCTTTACAAGTATAAGAGTAATAGTCGACCAACTTATATAATGTACTTGGAACAGTAAAAATTTTGTACAAAAGCCATTAAAAAATTACTTTAATAAAGTTGATAGCTGTGTAAAACAGAGTAAATATAATGCTTACGAACCATGTAAAAATGTACAAAAATGAAATCATAACAGGCTTTACAAGTTTACGAGTAATAGTCGACCAACTTATAAAATGTACTTGGCACAGTTAATTTTTTGTACAAATGCCATTGAAAAATTACTCAAATAACGTTGTTAGCTGTGTAAAACAGATAGTAAATATATGCTTATGTACCATGTAAAAATATACAAAAATAAAATCATAACATCCTTAATAATAATGATTTCTAAATTAATAATGTTTAAGCTCGAATAACGCATTGGAGTGGCCGGAGTCGTTTGCCGTACCAGTCCGTAGTCCATACGGCGCATGCGCGCGGTGAAGTCTATTTTGTGTTAGTGCAGAAGTATTTTCGAAGTTTTGTAATTAAAACGTAAAAGTAAAGTCTAATAGAAGATTCGACCCGACTTCATCACTAATTGAGCAACGTAAAACTTTCCAGAATGAAATAGTGAATACCGCAGATTAGAGGATTCACGTTTAATTAGCGGTAGGTATTAGAGGCGATTAGAGGTGAATACTTACGATTTTTTTCTAATTCCGTAAGAAAAATAAAGCAATAAAGCGTGCACGCAAGGATCCAGGAACGAACTATACCATTCCCCGTGGCTCTAACGTGCGCTCGTATCAGCTCCTTTCGCAATTCGCACCCGTGGTGGTACTCAAATTGATAATATTTTTCTAACTTCAGTTGCGAAGTTGGATTTTATAACTCCTTCTTCAGTTAACAGTGAGTCTTTATTTAGTTTAAGTTGAGAGTGAATAGATTACATCTAGGTAAGCGTGCTTCACCGTAGACCACATCATCGCTTACCATCAGGCGAGATAGTGGTCAAACGCGAGAATATAGATTTAAAAAAAAAACATCATTCTATGTGGGCCCGTTTTTAGACTTTGTGAGCCGCTGAAACCGTTCTAATATTCATGTAATAACAACAAAACCCTCTTTTTAGTCCGCATTATTATGCAACTTCGGAACCCTATTACTGCGCGTGGCCCACATGCCCTTGGCCGGTTTTTTCTGTCTAAATTCGTTGCTAGCCAGACTTCGTAAATGAAGGAGAAAGGATTGTTGAAGGTGGCGTTCTGTAGATTCTGCCTATTCTAATAAAAAAAACGCGTGATTTCATGTATGTTATCTCCTACTAAGGTCACAAATAATGTTAGGATGTTTGGAGGAGGTCTATGTTCAGCACAGATGTTTGGAGGAGGTCTATGTGCCGAGTCTTATAGGCGAAATGATGGTACTGAGCCTTCTGCGTGTTCTTGCCTCGTAAACAGATGGCATGCGGTATCTGCCGTGCGCCGGTGGATCCGGTCCTAACTCCCCAGGGGTGGGGCAGGCTATCGCGATCCGCGCGGAATCCCACCATCAATAGCGGTGGCCATCGCGATAACGTGGTACGGAGATGTGCCGGTAGATGTCGCTGGTTTTGGATTGTTTGAGGAAACTTCTTGCCAATTTATACAAATATACTAACGGTGTTGTGTCTATTTAACTCAAATTGTGTCCGATCAAAATATGGCAATCTGGATAGTTGTATCGTTGGCATGGAAGGTGCAGGTGGTAGTGCATGCTAGGCTAACATCGTTGGTATGGAGTGTACCGCTGTAATTAGCCGCTGATAGCCATCAGTTGCTATCTGTACTGACGAACACAGCGGTGCTTTGTGTATAAATAGATAGTTAGGTACTATTACAGGTCTTCATATGGCTCAACTGTCACGTTGGTCTCGCGACTGATTCTTAGCAATTTTATAGCTTGACTAGACTAGTCTTTGGAACACGGTGTGATACCCCCGTGCCTGATTTTCTCCAGTCGTTTCGGATTGCCGTCCGGACTGTAAGAGTGAGGGTACAAAGGGTACAAAGAGTGCACTTGTGTTTACACACAAACGCCTGCACTATAATATCTCCCGTGGCGATGGCTGACCCCGGCAAGCGATGGTTGATAAAGGATAAAAACTACCAAATATTTTCGCCGATAAAACTTATTTCACATCTACCATTGTATCAAACAATCTCTTTCGATATTCATTGTCCGATAGGCTATAATTAACAAGATCAAACGCATCACTTAACATTCTCCTGAGCCTCGACAGCGACACAGAACTACGTCATACCTCGAGACCTCGCCTACGTTACAGTTATCGCTGTGTTCCGCATACATTGCTGTCTTTGTTCGCTTACTAGAGCGCCTGGCATTCATGCCTGTATTCACTAAGGTAAGGCAACACCTATGTGTTCGTAAGTCATAAAATGAAACAATTTCTTACCGCGAAAAACAAGTTTTTAAGGTATCACTAAAGTTTTGGAAGGGTTGCCTTTTTTATTACTGACTAGCACTTCGCCCGCGACTTCGTTCGCGTCATCCGTAGTTTATCCTACAGATGACTTTTTAATTCACCCCCTAAAAAGATGAATTTTGAAAAATCCTTTCTTAGTGCTCCCCTACATCATAAAAATAATTTAAGTTTAATTATGAAATCGGGTCTTAACCAAATACTTCCTTTCATACTATATTGCGGGTATGTCGAGGATTTTCATTTCGAAGATGAACTTTTAACGTAGTTGGTCGCTTAACTGTAGAAAATGCTACATATAACATGCCATGCATGAAGACCGGACTGGACTTTAAATCAACCCCAACAGATTCGTATATTTGTCCTTGGGATTTGTGGACAGTCATGGCAAATGCAGACCTAACGCGAAATTGGTAACGCTGCATGGTGCATCCCATCAGTTAACCTTTTGATGAGTCAAGGGTTATCCTTGGTGTATGTACTTCTTTGCCGGATTGTTCACCAGTAACAATTTTTGCCTTTATTATGTGATTGAACAAACTTGTTACAATGAGTCTTATACCATTGCATAGTCCTTCTGATACGTCTAAATTACACAACAACATTATTAACGCATTTTTTTCAATTTTAGTTCGTGTGGTGGCAAGTCTGAAAAGTTGACACTATTGAGACATTCTGTAGTAAATTCGACTGCTCCTTCAGGTTAATCTTTTATTGAGTCATGGCTATAGTAGATTTTGTACACTCCAGGTATTTTAGCAACTTTATCATCGTTAATTTTTTCTACATCTTTGTTAAGAGGCGCGAGTATTGCTCTGTCTTTCATCCCCTCATAATTTCAATTGGCTAAGCAGTTAGAAGAGTTACCAAATAGTTCATCAATAAGATTGTTGCCTGAAATGATATTCTGTGGCAATTCAATTTCTTCCATAGTATATAGTGTCAGTTCGCCGATGCCTAATTTAAGTAAATAATCAGCAAATATCGTTGCTCTATATCAACGCGCTTATTTTCTTCTAGTTTAAAAGTCTTAAAAACAGACCATAAGGATCGGTGCATCGCTTAATAGAAAGATCTAATAACTCACTTTTATTCGCACGTGGCTGTACAAGCATACATTGGCGAAAATCTCCTCGTAGTACTATTACTTTTTCACCGAAAGAGAGATCCGAATTTCCAATGGATCACAAAAGTTGATCAATGTTCTGCAAACCATATTTTGGAAGCATCGGAGCCTTATCCATAAGAAAAATATCTATTTGTGCTAATTGTCTCGCTTTAGAAGAGTTAGGTTTAAGTCCAAAAGTTTTATGAGAAGTTTTATGACAAGAATAAATGCCATGTCTATTTATTGTTCTGTTATCTTCTGCTTTGAAGAATGCTAGTGCAAAAAATGGGTTTATGTTTCTTATTTTTTTATGAAATTCTTCCGAATGTGGGTGACGGTTTAAAAAGAGGCGTGCTAATTCATTTGACAATTTTGGTTGTTCCATTAAAATCCGTCCGTGCATACAAGAGTCAGTTGGGGGCTGAGTCACCCGCGTCCGTAGGAGAGTTACCCTTATTGCTGTTACCCTACACGTGGTCCCCGGGTGGTGCCAATCAGGTGACACTACTGGTGGTAGGCTTCGGCCGAAGGCTTGTGACCACCCACCGGGCAAAGACGTACCGCCAAGCGGCCTAGCCGTGTTCCGGTACGATGCTCGGTGTAGCCACTAGAGGAGTTGGGTCGAGATAGTTGTTCCACTGCATGCTGACCAGCCTGACTCGCACTGTTTTGGGCGTATCGGGAGACTAGTTGCGGAGGATAGCGGGATCCGAGGCACGGTGCGCCGCTGGCCGACCGCAGGTAGTTGGGGGCCCAAGTAGTGTGCCAGCCACACACGAAAGGCTGCCCCGCCAACTGTCGAAAAATCCCGGAATGCACCATCGTGCTGGTTGGCGACCAGATGGGAGGGCCTGATGGACATCTCCGGGGGGGCTCGGGCGTCCCCGCAGTCTCCGGACTAGTGCCCCAATGATGGCGTCCTTTCAGTGTGTGTCTGTAGGTTAGTAGCGTGGAACCTCATCTCACTTCCTTCTCCTCACCTTTCACTCTTAAATAAAAATGGCAAGAAGTAAAAAGAAAACTGGAGTAAAACAGCGGCTGCACCCCCTCCCTCACAAAGTGCACCTCACTAATTTTAGAGGTCTGCACTCCAATCTCACCTCAGTCCACCATCATCTGGAGACTGAAAAGCCAGCACTGTTTTTCCTTACGGAGACGCAGATAGGAAGTCCGTCTGACGTGTCGTACTTATCCTACCCAGGGTTTACCCTGGAGCACAATTTCAAACCACGTGCGGGTGTATGCATGTATGCCCGTGACGACACTGGCTATCGGCGTCTCCGTAACCTTGAAGACTCCAGGTTCTCAGTGCTGTGGGCTCTGGTGGACACAGGGCTGGATAAGATTATCTACGCCTGTGTCTACCGCTCGCACAGCGGTGATCAGGAGACGACCAGGCTCATAGAGTACCTCAGTGAGGCGGCTGATGCGGCACAGCAGCAATATCCTTCCGCCCAATTAGTGCTACTGGGGGACTTTAATGCCCACCACCAGGAGTGGCTCTTCCCATACCAGTGCACTGACCATGCTGGTCGAGAGATGCGCAAGCTTGCGCTAGCGCTAAATCTCACCCAGCTGGTCCAAGGGGCAACGAGGGTGCCAGATGTTGATTCGCACACAGCCAATTGCTTGGACCTTCTGCTGACAACAGATCCAGACAGATACTCAGTGTCGATATCTTCACCTTTAGGTAGTTCCGACCACTGTCTGGTGAAGTCTGTATCCGTCTACTCCCCGCCCGATCCCAGCCCAAGAGGCACCCGGCGGGTATGGCGATACAAGTCAGCAGATTGGGATGGGATGCGATCTTTTTTCGCATGCTATCCTTGGCAGCCCACTTGCTTCTCTTCGGACGATCCATCGGCATGCGCTGACGCTGTGACTGATGTGTTGCGTCGGGGGATGGAGTACTATATTCCATTCTCTGACGTAGCAATGTCTAACGTCGACCGACCATGGTTTGGAGCCGAGTGTAACCACGCCAACGCGGTTAAACATAAGGCCTACCAGGCATGGGTCGACGCTCGAACGCGCAAAGCAAATGACGTGTGTCAGAAGAAGAGAGCCTTTAACACGGCTACCAAGTCCTGCAAAAAGGTGATGCGAAGAGCACGGTTTGACCACATTAGCAGAATCGGGAACAAACTTGCTTCATACCCAGCGGGTAGCAAAGCGTTTTGGTCCCTGGCTAAATCGGTCGAATCAAATTTCTGTCGCCACTCACTACCACCACTGCTGAAACCTGACGGGTCATTAGCCCACTCCGCTGAGGAGAAGGCAAACTTGTTTGCTTCCCTTTTTGCGGAATCTTCGCATCTGAATTCTGATGGTGCGCAGCCTCCTCCTTTTCCTGATGGATGTGTGACGAAAATGTCGGACATCCGCATCCATCAAAAGGACGTCCGTAGGGTGCTGCGAAGCCTTGATGTGAACAAAGCGAGTGGCCCTGATGGGATACCAGCAATTGTACTTAAAACCTGTGCGCCTGAATTGTCTCCGATCTTGACACGCCTGTATCGCCTTTCCATAGAGACTGGAAAAGTGCCGAAGGCATGGAAGCAAGCCAACGTACAGCCCGTGCCCAAGAAGGGCAGTCGAGCTGACCCGGCCAACTACAGACCCATATCTGTAACGTCCATCCTCTGTAAGAGTATGGAACGTGTGCTCAACGGTAAGCTCCTGGCATACCTAGAAGCAAACGACATCCTCAGTGACCGACAATACGGCTTCCGCCAAAATCGGTCCACTGGGGATCTTCTAGCGTATGCCATTCACATCTGGAGTGAGGCCATCGAGAGACACGGGGAAGCGCTAGCCGTCTCCCTCGACATCTCGAAGGCTTTCGACAGGGTCTGGCACGAAAGCCTCATTGGTAAACTTCCTTCCTTCGGTCTGCCCAGTGGTCTGTGTGATTGGATTGCGGACTTCCTGAGGGATCGATCCATCCGAGTGGTTATCGATGGCTGCTCGTCCGGTCAGTTAGATATCAACGCCGGAGTCCCTCAGGGGTCAGTGCTCTCGGCAACATTATTCTTGCTGCACATTAATGATCTGCTAAAACCCGGAACCTTTGGGTACGCAGACGACAGCACTGTTGCTGAGAGATACGTGTCTAGCGCACGGGCTACTGGGCCTCAGATTCAGTCTCTCCGGGAGGCCATGGTTGAACGCTTGAACCTATCCTTGAAGGCGGTCTCCGAATGGGGTGATGCCAATCTGGTCAGTTTCAATGCTGCTAAGACCCAGGCGTGTCTTTTTTCCGCTAAAAAGAGCCGATTCCACCCGGCTCCATCTTTCCGTGGTGTAACCGTGCCGTTGACGGACCATCTCGAACTTCTCGGGGTTACTTTGACATCGACCCTCAACTTCGGTCCATTCATTGAGGCGAAAGCACAGTTAGCTGCAAAAAAGTTGGGGATTCTTGCAAAGGTGAGACGGTACTTCACGGCTGCACAGCTGCTCAACTTGTATAAAGCACAAGTTCGGTCTTGCATGGAGTACTGCTCTCACCTTTGGGATGGATCAGCCAAATACCAGCTTGATGCACTTGAGTCGATTGACAGACGAACCAAAAGGCTTATTGGCAACGATGCACTGGTCGCCTCAAAGCTCCAGAGCCTCGAACATCGACGCCGAGTTGCCAGCCTGTCGGTTTTTTATCGGTTACATTTCGGGGAGTGTGCGACGGAACTGCACAATTTGATTCCACCTAGCCCTTTCCATCATCGGACTACAAGACGTACGGCTATGCGCCATCGGTACATGGTGGACATCCCTCCCACACGCACAAAGCGTTTTGCTAATACTTTCATTGTACGCACAGCTAAGGAGTGGAACTCCCTTCCGGAGTCTTTGTTCCCTGATAGCTACAACCTTGGGGTCTTTAAGTCAAGAGTGAATAGGTTTCTTCTAGGTAAGCGTGCTTCACCGTAGACCGCATCATCGCTTAACATCAGGCGAGATAGTGGTCAAACGCGAGCCTATAGATTATAAAAAAAAAAAAAAAAAAAAAGTCATCAAAAGAATTTGTATTTATACAATTAAAGGTTTAAAATATTATAAATTAATAATAGTTTTACTACTTGCCAAAAAATAATAGATTTTCTCATAAAAGAAAGAACTTGAAAAAAAGAGAATAAAAAAGGAAAAAAACAATCAGCAGGTCTCGAACCCGGGTGTCTTCTGGTTTCGGGACCGCCCTATTTCCCAACTGAGCTATTACAACCTTGCAGATGGTGATGAAATTTACCTTCGTATTCTAATGATATTGTAGCATTTTTTCATCGCCTGAAAACACGGATAAAAACGACGTTTCCTAAAAATGAAACCTAGCTAGATCGATTTATCGCCCCCGAAAGACCCTGCATACTAAATATCATGAAAATCGTTGGAGCCGTTTCCGAGATGCATATTATATATATATATACAAGAATTGCTCGTTTAAAGTATTAGATTTTAAGTAAATAAAAACTAATATTAAAATCCTTTACTATTTACTTAGGTTAGTATCTATACCAAGTCACAAATATATAAGCCCAACAAATTGCCACCTTTTCACCTCCTTAGAGGTAGAATTTTCAAAAACAAAACCAATAATACACGAATTCTTTCTATCAACCAAAAGAGTAAATAACTTGGGTACAAACTGTAGAAATTTCATACAAACTTTCAACCCCCTTTTGACCCCCTTACGGGTGGAATTTTGAACAACCATACATGAATTCTTTTTGTCAATCAAGAACGTAAATGTAAAATTTCACGTATCCTTAAATTTCATATATCACACTTAAAGGCCTAGAAATTTCACACAAACTTTCAACTCCCTTTTTACCTTTTTAGAAGTAAAATTTCCAAAAACCAATTTAAGTAAGTTATTTAAGTCACCGAGAATCTCTTAGGGAGCTATTTAAAAATATTAATATTATGACAGTTTCTTGCCAATTCATTTATGAAAATATTATGTATGTAAGGAAAAATATACATCTCTTTATTAAGGTCAGTGATAGACACAATTGTAATACGAGAAATAAAGATAAGTTAGATCAACCATCTTATAGACTAGCAAAAGTACACTCATCTTTCATGGGGTACTGTGTTAAATTCTATAACAAAATACCTTGTGATATATTAAAACTAAATGAAAGTAAATTTAAAACTTTAGTTAAAAGCACACTTTGTAAACAAGCATATTACAAATTAGATGATTATATTCAAGATAAGAATGCTTGGCAACATGTTGGTCCCGCTCCGTAGGGCAATCTTTGGTGTGGACAAAATCAAATTTGCTAATTTGTATTCCTATTCGTAGTTATTGTATTCTTATGTTATTTTTCATATTTTTCCAGAATTTGACTCACACAGGGTTCCGTTGTTGTTGAATTAGGTATTTTACAAACTTATAAATTTGAATTTACAAACATTATAATTTACGTTCAAAAAATTCTCAATATTATAGAAATTATTTTCATTCAGCCATTTATAAAATTTAATTTTGAATAACCTGCAATTTAATATTTTCAATTAATTCGGTAAATTATTATAAACACGTACACACATAGCCAGACAGCTTTTATTATATTTATTTTGTTAACCTAGGGCGCTCATCTATACTAATATTATAAAGAGGAAAGATTTTTTTGTTTGTTTGTTTGTACCGAATAGGCTCCGAAACTACAGGACCGATATAAAAAATTCTTTCACCAATAAAAAGCTACATTATTCCTGAGTGACGTAGGCTATTTTTTTATTCCGAAAATCCCGTGGTCCACGGGAGTGAAGCCGCGGGGAACAGCCAGTGACATATAAACTTACAGAAAAAAAGATATTTCTTTCAAAATCTGGGTGTTACGATAGTAATTTGCACAATTTTTGAACGCACACCGCGTCATTTTGACGATTTAATGTTGGCTATGATTGGACCATACTAATTTGAAAATGTTGTAAAACACTTTTTATAAAAGAGTAAGTAAGTGTGGAGATTCTTGTCCGTTCTTCTCCATAACAAGCTACTTTTCCGAATGGACGGTAGAATCAATTATTATTACTTTTAAATTCAAATTCTTGACGTTAAAAAGTGCTGCTTAATGGCGTACAGTTGGGTGAAGATCTGATAAAGGACTTCGAAGATATACAACAGAACTCTTCAATAAATAACGGCAAACCTCTCGGGATTACTGCAATCGCATGTGTGTTTATTGTTTATACCATTTCATAACATAACATCACGCCAGTACGCTCTTAAGGGGTACGCAGATCTCTCATTTCACTGGTTATGTTCAAGTTTCATGATATTTGGGTAATCTATTCTGGCGTTATAGGTACGAGTACCTTATTAAACAACTTGCCTATTAGGTAGGTACAACTAAAAAGTGAAAAATAAAAAACTTTTTTTGCAAAAAAATACTACCGACTTCCAAATAAAAAGCTACAAAGTTAAAAATAACTTTATTTTTGGAAGTCGGTGTCTATAACGCAAAAAAATTGGTACCTACCAAAGACACCGACTAGTCTACTATATAATAATAAGTCGGGTTTTCCTTCCTGACGCTATAACTCCAGAACGCACGAACCGATTTCGCTTATTCTTTTTTTGTTGTGTTTGTTATTGTTAGGAGAAGGTTCTTATGTAGGGTAGGGTATGTAGGGTAGGTAGAGTAGGGTAGGTAGGGTAGGGTAGGTAGGATAGGTAGGGTAGGTAGGGTAGGTAGGGTAGGGTAGGTAGGGTAGGGTAGGTAGGGTAGGGTAGGTAGGGTAGGGTAGGTAGGGTAGGGTAGGTAGGGTAGGGTAGGTAGGGTAGGGTAGGTAGGGTAGGGTAGGTAGGGTAGGGTAGGTAGGTTTTTTTTTTTTTTTTTTTTTTCTTAACTCTAATCCCCGCCAACGACATTGGCGCCTTAATTGCTTAACCTCTGTCATTCCGTTCAATCATTTATGCCTCTCGTACATTCATTCTTCATACTAGTTCTTTCTTATATTCATCATCTTGCATTCTGTGGGTAGGACTCCCACTTATATTAATCTAATCTTACGGGCATAATTTATTAAAATATCAAAACAGGTAAATAAATCACAACAAAATACAAAGGTGCAGTTATAACAAATTGTGCAAAATGTGCTATGTATCACAGTTTCGAGCAAAAAAGTGCTATTTATCACAGGATTACAGAATATAAAACAGTACAGGTTATCACAGATAGTTTCGAGTAACTAGGGATAAACACACAAGCACGGTTAACAAAATATCACAGAATATTTACACAGGTATAAACTTAGGTACTAATTTAATATACTAGCCACTGCAGTTTTGTGCGTTTTTCCTATGCTTCTAAAGCTGTTATTGTTACAAAATAATAGTGAAGCATAGTGACGCTTCAGCTTGCGTTTCGTGCAATGACTACGTTCGCTACTCTAACGCAGTACATTAAGAATTTTTCTCTAAATTTCTTGTCCATGAGCCCATGCAGGCTCTCCTTCGTTATTTTCCTGTCCAGCTCACATTCAAGTTGGTAGCGCTCCCTGATAAATAACGGGCATTCTACAAGTATGTGCTGGACAGTCTCTGCCACGCCTGGATCGCAGACGCACGATGGGCTCTCCTTACACTTGAAGCGATTCAAGTATTCAGAGAACCCACCGTGCCCCGTCAAAACTTGCGTGAGGACGCCGGTTGGCCGCACCTGTTGTACGATACGGAAAGCCACTATTGCGTCCGGAAGAAACATTTTCGTCACCGAGGCCGTCTCGCCCGACACATATCTCCGGTTCCATTCATCAAGCGATTCCAAACGGATCTGTCGCTTGATGTATGAGACCGGACACCGGTCGTAGTCCGGCTTCCTCCGTGACGACAATGCTGCCTTCTTGGCTAGCTCGTCCGCTCGCTCATTCCCCGGCAGGCCCGCGTGGGCCTTGATCCAGAACAAAGTAACAACTTTGCTCTGACCCAGGGCGTGAGCCAAATTGGCGCGCGCGCGAACTGCCAGGGGATGGAGAGAGCCATGGTTTGCGAGCGTCTGCAATGCTGCCATTGAGTCACTGTACACACCATAGCTCGCCTCTTGCCGCGCGAGGATCAATTCTGTCGCTCTACAAATGGCCAGGAGTTCCGCCTGGTAGACGGTGCAGTACGCGGCAAGGCAAAGCTTGAGGTTCCGGACTTCGCCTACATTATCCCAAATGGATAATGCGGCTCCTACCTTCCCCTCAATCTTGCTGCCGTCGGTGAAGATTCGCACCGTCTGCACGTTGTTGCTGTCTAGCGACTGTTGGTCTGCCAGGCACATGAATTCTAGGGGCATTTGTGTAGCTGGATGAGGGGCTTCTGCAAATTTTACCGCACCTTCGATCTCCCTGTCTCCCGGCACTAAGCGGGATGACCCTCTCCTCGCTTTATACAGGGCGGCTGCCTCTTGTATGCGTAGTTTTAGAGGTAGTATCCCGGACAGTACTAGTGCCGAGTTCAATGAGACAGTGCGGTAAGATTTGCAGAGCTTCTGAACGAATCCTCGTTGGACGGAGCCTAGCTTCTTCCGTATACCCAACTTATTTACAGCGGGTGCCCAGGCTGCGGCTGCGTACGTAACTATGGGCTCAATAGTTGCTGTGTAGATGGTGTGTATTACTTGTGTGTTCAATCCCCAGCTCACCTTTGCGGCTCTGGACAGCTGCTTATACACGTCTGCTGCCCTCTTGCAGACGTTCGCGGCATGCTCATTGAACGTGAGCTTATCGTCTATGGTTAGACCCAACAACTTCATCTTCTTGACCATACCAATGCCGACCCCGGCCATGCTCAGCCTTGGGGTGTCGTAATTAAGTTTGTTGGTTACCACCATCGCACAGGTTTTGTGCGGTGCGAACCTCAACTTATTTCTGACGCCCCAACTCTGAACATGGGCGAGGGCTGCATTGGCAGATGTCGAAACTTCGGTCGCTGAGTCTCCATCCACGACCAAGACGATGTCATCCGCGAACGCCTGCACGAATATTCCGCACTGTTCCAGGTACTTGAGGAGTGGGTCGAGAAGGAGGTTCCACAGGATGGGACCGCCGATTGACCCTTGAACGCAGCCCTTGCTAGTCACTTTCGTGCATTCCTCACCGGCATACCGAACTCTGACCTTCCTACTATCGAGATAGCTGTCTAATAGCCTCCTGATATTGACCGGGCACTTTTCCTCAGCCAGTCTGACTCTAATGGCTGGCCACCAAGCGCTGTCGAAGGCCCCCTCTATATCCAATGACACCAGGACAATTAGCTTCTTCAGCCTCAACTTGTCCTGTACGTGCTCCACTAGGGTATAGAGGGCGTCTTCGGTGCTCCTCTGGGGCATGAAGCCAAACTGACGAGTACTAAAACGTGGTACAAGCTGCCATTTTAGACGCGCTACGACCATCCTTTCCAGGACCTTCCCCAGAACAGGCAGTAGACCGATTGGTCGGTATGCCTTGGGGGTCAGATAGTTGTCCTTGCCCGGCTTCCTAAGGACCACGACCGTAGCCTCTTTCCAGATCTCCGGAAAGTGGGCCAGCCCGAGGCACTTGTTGTAAAGGGCAAGGAACAATTCCGGGTCCTGGTGGATCGCTCGACTGCAGATGTCAGACGTCAGTCCATCCCCTCCTGGTGCCTTTTTGGGATTGAAACCCGCCACGGCGGTCTTCAGCTCCAGCGTCGTAAATGGGGGATCATGATGTTCACCATGGGCCCACTCATTTACTCGGCTGGCCGCTTCTCTAATTCGCCTGTGGTCAGCGTTGTCCTGGTCTACTCTGTCTTCGGGGTAGAACGTATCTGCTAGTAGGGCAGCCGATTCACTCGGATTAAGGAATGCACCATCGCTGCAAAGGGTCAGTTCTTCTTGCCTTTTGGTGGTCCTACGAATGATCCTGTAGAAACTCTCCCAAACTCCCTCACGATCCTGCCTCCGGCAGAACTCCTTCCAGCTGGCGATTTGGGCATTCTTCGCTTGCATCTCATATTCTTCTTTTGCTTTCAGGTACTCGCCAACGACCTTCGCTCGCCGGACCGGCGCGGCATTACGGATGCGGTTTTTCTTGGTCATGACCTCTCTCTTCTTCACAGTGAGCTCCTCGGACCACCACGGACAGATGAGTTTAATTTTGTTACTAGTTTTAGGGATGGTATTGTGACAAGTCTCAGTAATTGTATTAACATATTTAACTATTATTTCCTCTAATTTTTCTTTATTATTGATTTCTCTTATTGTTTCTAAATTGATTTTGTCTCTTATTTAAAATTCTTCCAATTTGGTCATAAAAGCTGTCCAATCTGCTTTTTTTGTGTTAAATTTTCTTGTTGTTCTCATTATACTTACACCTTTTTCCGTTTTTACCCGACTGCCGAAGGAGGGTAATGTGTTTATAAGTCTATGTATGTATGTATGTATGTATGTATGTATGTTTGTTCCTATGTGGCGTTCCAGAGACCAAACGCGTTGGCCGATTTTGATGATTCTTACGTCAATCGATTCGTCTTAATCCTGCGAGTGTCACTGGCTACATTAAAATTGAAAAAAAACAAAAATGGCGGCTTTTGGGCGCCATTTTGTGGGGAAAAAATTTTGTTTTTCTTCCAAACCCATCGTGTGGGGTATCAAAATAAAGGGTTTTAAAAGGCAATTTCAAAAATATATAACATTTATATGTTTAAATGTTTATGTTTATTTAATAACATTTATATGTTTATATGTTTAAATTCTAAAAAAAAATAACTAAAAAGTTGTAAATAAAAAAAGTTAATTAAAAAAAATCAAAAAACCCGACTGCTTAAAAAGCAAACTAAAAAGACGTAAACAAGAAGAAAATCATGCTGTGCAGTCGGAGGATACATCTGGTTTTGGTCCGCCAGCTCGCGAATAAGTATCCTCCGACTGCACAGCATGATTTTCTTCTTGTTTACGTCTTTTTAGTTTGCTTTTTAAGCAGTCAGGTATTTTGATTTTTTTTAATTAACTTTTTTTTCATTTATGTTGAAAAATATCGTGTTGTGGTCCGAGGATGTTGCTCCTGTGTCGACCCGCTAGCCATCCACCAGGTCAAAAAGGTCAAGCGAACATGCCGTGACATCCACATGGCTTCTATACGCTCTACCACCTCTGACAGTATCAAAGGTGGGAGCGTCACCAGTGTTGAGCACCTGAAGCTCTAACTCATCCAGGGTAGCGGACATCTCCTCGCCTCTGGGGTCCTCTTTGATGCTGCCCCACCAGGCACTTTTCGCGTTCGCATCGCCGCCTATCAGCAATCTACCGTTGGCCACTTCCCTTTGGATCCGGGTCATCTGGTCCAGGTATGGCCCTATGGGTTGGTCTGGCTCGAAGTAGTAAGAGACTACTACGATTTCCCAGGCTTTGGTCCGGATCCCCACCACAACAATATTATTTGTGGTGAGTTTCGGGCAGGGTATGACGTCTACGTCATGATCAAAGACGGCTATTGCCGCCTTTACCCTCCCACTTCCATCAACCTCGCACTGGTAGATTCTCGCACCACGGTAGCTCTTCATACTTCGTGCTCCTCCCACATACGGCTCCTGAATCAGTGCCCACGAGATCCTTCTTTCACTGGCCTCTAGAAAGAGCTCGGTGGTTGCCAATTCCTTGCGTTGAAGGTTCGCTTGGGCCACTCGGTATGGTCTTGCTGATTGCTGGGCAGGAGTCTCCGGGGCGCCCTTAGCAATATGCTATTGATGACCGGGATATTGCGTCCCACCTTCTTCTGACTGCGCACTCTGAACTGAAGGCGTGATGGTGCGTGTTTTCTGTTTTGGCCCGTATGCAGTTACAACATGTCGGTGGTAGACCGGCACTCCAGTCCGCGCACTTCGTCCTCATGTGAGGCCCGCCACAGTGGCTGCACTTAGCAACGGTCTCCGTGCATGTGCGTCGGCTATGCCCATACCCGAGGCAGATCGAGCACTGGACCAGCGGGGACTGGTCTTCGACCTTGACCCGCTGAAGTTCCACGTGCACCGATCCGACCTCGAGCATGCGCCGCCAGACCTCCGTGGCGACCCTCAACACTAGGTGGCACTTGTGCGGGTTCCTGGCTCGTTTTCTGTAGAGAGCGTCCATTACTTTCTGCTCTTCTTCCAGGTCTTTGAAGACGCGGTCGTTTTGTTTTATAAGGGCCTTGATTATCTCCTCATTGCTGTTGTACTGCATAACTTCCTTAATCACAATTTGAGGATTTTTGTTTTTTATATCCTTTGCCTCCAGCTCGGGCGCTTTACTTAATCTTTCTCTTAATTTCCGTCTCTCATCCTCCGTGCGGCAGCCAACTATCACCTTTCTATCTCTTGCTTGTCTTACTTTTTCTACTTGTATGCCCCCTTCCTTCGCGTTAACTACCTTTCTGATTCTGTCCAGGACTTGTTCACCGGTTTCCTCCTCGTCCTTGGCCGTCACTACAACTGAATGTAGCGCTGTGAGTTTCGAGGCTTGCATGGCAGGCTGACTTGCCGCTACTCTGGCGTAGGAGAGCTTCTCCATATGTTCTTGGCCAGTTTGTAGTGCCTCTTTCAGCCTGTCCATTTTTTCACTGTTTGCGGCCAAGTTTCGACTATGCTCCTCCAGGGCCTTTCTGAGGGATTCTACATCTACCTCTCTGAAGGCGACTGGAGGAGGGGTGGAGGTTTCCTCAGTCTTCTGCACCTCCTGGACTTGGGAACCTTTGCTACTAAAGGTTTTTATGGTTGGGGGTATCTTTGCTTTCAGGCTGTATCAGCTTGTTAAGGAGCTCGAGCAGGAGCTCGAGCTCCTTAACTTAGGCTCCTCCATGAGGCCGGCTCTTAACAGGGGTGCGCACACCAGGCATCCCGCTCATCTTGACTTACTAAGGTTTTTGGGGATTAGTGTTGCGTCTAAGAGGGGTGGTGTAAAAAGCACCCCAATTGTGAGTAAAATGTAAGTGAATGTAAAGGGGGGTATTGTAAAGGATAC
The DNA here is from genome assembly GCA_945859665.1 of Anorthoa munda. NCBI lineage: Eukaryota > Metazoa > Arthropoda > Insecta > Lepidoptera > Noctuidae > Anorthoa > Anorthoa munda. The sequence goes on from OX243898.1 coordinate 36,203,720, forward strand.
CCCGCTTTGTGTGTATGCGTTGATGGTTCCCCTTCTCAATTAGGGTACTAGTCAACGAATCTAAGGTAGAATAATTTAGTTCTAACCTATTGTATAGTAGTACAATAGTACTACTATGTGTCCTATGCTAAGTTTAAAAACAATATATTTACAATAAATTTAGCAAAATGCTTATCACTGTCTTAAAACCTAGTTTATATTGGCACAATAGTGCTAATATATGTCCTATAACTAAGCACGGAGTCTAGGGGACCACCGAGCCGCCCACGTTCCCAATCTTTATTTTTCAAACGAAAAATATTCAATTTTTCAGTCAATTTTATATTTTAATTTGGAGGTGGGGGGGCCTTTTGGTATTTTGGTAGGGGCCAAATGAGAGGTCGCCCTGTCTCGATTCCAGAGAACCCAAACTCGGTAGGTCTATGTCTTCTGGTCACGAAGTTATCTCCGGGGGGAGTGAAAGATTTTTGGAGGGGAAGGGGGGCAAGTTTCCACTTTACAGCCCCAGCGAAGTGGAGTCAAGTGCCGAAGAAACAACTTAGGAATACTGACCCGTTCCCGAGCTATCAACTCTCAAGACCACTACAATTAGTTCTGGCTAGCGACAACGGGTTGCGCTAGCTAGTCTGGCTATTTTGTAGTGATTTCTTGACTTTGGTTGCGACTCGGTTATTGATCAGTAAACTTTCAATTTCTCGTCACCTACCTTAATTGGAGATGTCAAAGTGGAAATTATTGGGAAAAAGTGGATTGAAAAAGTGGGGCGGGGAGGGGCCGGGGTAGTTGCCTTAGTGTTCCTAAGATAGGTTTCGGTCTTGGCCGATGTGCAGAGCAATTATTAAATTTTGAAAAATATTTTTTTGGGTGAGTAAAAAGTCAAAAAAGGGGGGATTTTTTATGCCTATCTTAGTCTCAGTCCCGACGGACGGGGGATTAACAGGGGTGGAAAATTTCGGTCCCAGGTCCGTATCTCCAGCCGTTCCTGAGATATTTAAGAGTTTATGAAATTTTAAAGGTCGGTCCAAAATTAATGTCGGCTAGAGAATTTCCAAAAAATTGAAAAAATGAGGGGTGACTACCCGGGGGGGTTTGAGCTTGGTCGTCCCGAGGTTTGTCGAAACTTTTGCTCCAATTCCAGCCGTTCCCGAGTTTCGACGGTTTTCCTGGAATCAGGGAAGCGATCCTTCTCGAATGTCGACTTCTAGGTCGACTCGACTCCGAAGACTCGATATCGGAATCGATTTCGGCCTGTACTCAGGTTCGACTTTATCTCAATAAATAAATAAATACGAGGTAAGGGGTGGTAAAGGGCTACCGGAAGATAAGGAAAGACTGGCAAACACTTAAAGATACACACAAAAAATATTTTGAAAAATGTTAAAATCACAAAAAATATTTTCAAACTGTCAAAATATGGTTGTATTCCGCTCAGAATTTGGCTCGTTTTTAAGGCTCGGATCGCCAGGTCCCAGAGACTTAATTTAAACCTAATTATATAAATTCACAAAATTTCGTCGTTTAAAATGTTCACAATATATAACCTATAAATAAAATTTTCACCACGCGACACGTGCAAAATGGCGTGAGAATTTTTATATTTTATTTATTACGACGTATGTTTCAAAACACGCTTTTTTATTTCCACTCCTTTTCAAAATTTAAAAGTGCTATAAGTTAGTTTCTGTGCCAGAAACTTTTTTAGCCGTGTTACTTTTGGGCTAGGTTGGTCCTAGACCGAGTTCCGGGCTTTTCAAAATCCAAATTTAGTAAACAAGGTATACAAAGTTATTAGTGTAGTTTAGAAAAAAGGTATGATTCTAGACTATTTTAATTTTAGTATAAAAAATTTATTCTAATTTTACCGGATTTTTTTATATATACTTATATTAAACTGACTATATTATTTAATCTAAAAAAAAAGGTAAGAATTTTGAAAAGGTGTATTGGAATTAAATTAATTAAACAATGCAAAATTATATTTAAACGGCAAATACCTTGTTTTGGTATTGCCACTACCTAGATTTTCAGGAAAAAACTTCAGAATGTTGCCGGTCACTCCAGGTGTCTCCTCAGGTCCTCAGAAAAGCTGTTCGTACCTCCTAGTGTGACTTTCCACGGGTTTTGGCCGCGCGGAAATTTCTCCGGGTGGCTTGAACCGCAGAGTGAGGCCCGGGGGCTCACGGGAAAATTTCCCGGAGTTCCAGGAATGTCGGGGGCACTCAATCACCAACTGTCACCGAATTTAATATTTAAATTTTCCTGAATTTTGGAAGGGATGGAAGTTTCCCGCAGAATTTTTGTATTTTTACGTCTCCGATTTCGGAAAAAGTTGCCCGAAAAAGTCAGCGCATATGCAAAAAATCCAAATTTTAGATATGATGCAGTCACTGTGTTTATCCATAAGATAGCACCATAAAAACAATATGTCGTCGCGACCGTTTAATCGCCACATCCACTTTTCCACAGGATTTCACTTTTCACTGTTTATTTACTGTTTTTCAGCCGCAGTGCTCTGGAAAAGGCAATGGAAACCAGGCTTAACGGGGGCCGAAAAATCAGGAATTCCTGGGTTGTGTACTCACTGAGTTGTCGGTTTTTATTGTTAATTAAAAAGTAAGGCTTGCGCCGACTAATCGAGCGCCGCACGCCACTTTCCAAATAGTTGTATATTTTCACCACTTTTTAGTTTAAGAATTTAATGTTTTATGCCTTATTTTGGTCAATTCTTATCCAATTTTTATTTTGAAGACACTATTGGGTTGGACTCGCTTGACCGCAACTTTTAACGCGTGTTTCACTGTTTTTGCCTTAGTAAGACTTTGAACTCGATTTTTGAGGCGCGGAGCTCGCGAAAACCGGACTGCACGGGCTAGCGTCTCGCAGGTCTGGGTAGGTAGGGTAGGTAGGGTAGGGTAGGTAGGGTAGGGTAGGTAGGGTAGGGTAGGTAGGGTAGGGTAGGTAGGGTAGGGTAGGTAGGGTAGGGTAGGTAGGGTAGAGTAGGCAGGGTAGGGTAGGTAGGGTAGGGTAGGTAGGGTAGGGTATGTAGGGTAGGGTAGGGTAGGTAGGGTAGGGTAGGTAGGGTAGGGTAGGGTAGGGTAGGTAGGGTAGGGTAGGTAGGGTAGGGTAGGTAGGGTAGGGTAGGTAGGGTAGGGTAGGTAGGGTAGGGTAGGTAGGGTAGGGTAGGTAGGGTAGGGTAGGTAGGGTAGGGTAGGTAGGGTAGGGTAGGTAGGGTAGGGTAGGTAGGGTAGGGTAGGTAGGGTAGGGTAGGTAGGGTAGGGTAGGTAGGGTAGGGTAGGTAGGGTAGGGTAGGTAGGGTAGGGTAGGTAGGGTAGGGTAGGTAGGGTAGGGTAGGTAGGGTAGGGTAGGTAGGGTAGGGTAGGTAGGGTAGGGTAGGCAGGGTAGGGTAGGCAGGGTAGGGTAGGCAGGGTAGGGTAGGCAGGGTAGGGTAGGCAGGGTAGGGTAGGCAGGGTAGGGTAGGCAGGGTAGGGTAGGCAGGGTAGGGTAGGCAGGGTAGGGTAGGCAGGGTTTTTTTTTTTTTTTTTTTTTTTTTTTTTTTTCTTAACACTATTCCCCACCAACGATATTGGTGCCTTATGTGCTTAACCTCTGTCATTCCGGTCAATCTTTTATGCCTCTCGTACTTTCATTCCTCATACTAACTCTTTCTTGCATTCATCATCTTGCATTCTGTGGGTAAAAGTCCCACTTTTATTAATCTGATCTAAGGGCATAATTTATTTCTTATAAAAATAGGTAAAATACAAGTGTGCAGAGGTGCTATTAACGATGTGCAAAAGGTGCTATCAATACAATTTGAGCTAAAGTTGCTATTTATTTCAGTTTGAGCAAACAATGCTGTTTATCACAGGTATACAGTGAGCGGTTTATCACAAAAATATGTATACAATATCATATTATAATTAGGGATAAAAACACAAGCACAGTTATCAAAAATTATCACAGTTATATTACACAGTTTATAAACTTAGGTACTAACACGAAGTACTGCCGGCTACACGTGCCTGTGCTGCATTCCGTGCTTACATTTAAATATCATACAAAATACTAATGAAGCACGGTGCGCTTCAGGTTTTATTCCTATGTATAACCGCAGTGGCTACTCTAATGCAGTACTCCAGAAACTTTTCCCTTGTCTTTTTGTCCATGAGCCCATGCAGGCTCTCCCTCGTTATTTTCCTGTCCAGCTCACATTCAAGTTGGTAGCGCTCCCTGATAAATAACGGGCATTCTACAAGTATGTGCTGGACAGTCTCTGCCACGCCTGGATCGCAGACGCACGATGGGCTATCCTTACACTTGAAGCGATTCAAGTATTCAGAGAACCCACCGTGCCCCGTCAAAACTTGCGTGAGGACGCCTTCGGGCCGCACCTGTTGTACGATACGGAAAGCCGCTATTGCATCCGGAAGAAACATTTTCGTCACCGAAGCAGTCTCGCCCGACACATATCTTCGATTCCATTCATCAAGCGATTCCAAACGGATCTGTCGCTTGATAAATGAAACCGGACACTGGTCGTAGTCCGGCTTCCTCCGTGACGACAATGCTGCTTCCTTAGCCAACTCGTCCGCTCGCTCATTCCCCGGCAGGCCCGCGTGGGCCTTGATCCAGAACAAAGTCACAGCTTTGTTCTGGCACAGGGCGTGAGCCAGGTTTGCGCGCGCGCGAACTGCCAGGGGATGGAGTGAGCCATGGTTTGCAAGCGTCTGCAATGCGGACATTGAGTCGCTGTACAAACCATAGCTCGCCTCTTGCCGCGCGAGGATCACTTCTGTCGCCTTGCAAATGGCCAGGAGTTCCGCCTGGTAGACTGTGCAGTACGCGGCAAGGCTAAGCTTGAGGTTCCGGATTTCGCCCTCATTATCCCAAATGGATAATGCGGCTCCGACCTTCCCCTCAATCTTGCTGCCGTCGGTGAATATTCGCACCGCCTGCACATTGTTACTGTCTAGTAACTCTTGGTCTGCCAGGCACATGAACTCCAGGGGCGTTTGTGTAGCTGGATGAGGGGCTTCTGCAAACCCCACCGCACTCTCGATCTCCCTATCTCCCGGCAAAACCTGGGATGACCCTCTCCTCGCTTTATACAAGTCGGCTGCCTCTTGTATGCGCAGGTCTAGAGGTAGTATCCCAGACAGTGCCAGCGCCGAGTTCAGAGAGACAGTACGGTAAGATTTGCAGAGCTTCTGAGCGAATCCTCGTTGAACAGAGCCTAACTTCTTCCGTATACCCAACTTCTTTGCAGCGGGTGCCCAGGGTAGGCAGGGTAGGGTAGGCAGGGTAGGGTAGGCAGGGTAGGGTAGGCAGGGTAGGGTAGGCAGGGTAGGGTAGGCAGGGTAGGGTAGGCAGGGTAGGGTAGGCAGGGTAGGGTAGGGTAGGTAGGGTAGGGTAGGTAGGGTAGGGTAGGTAGGGTAGGGTAGGTAGGGTAGGGTAGGAAGGGTAGGGTAGGCAGGGTAGGGTAGGCAGGGTAGGGTAGGCAGGGTAGGGTAGGCAGGGTAGGGTAGGCAGGGTAGGGTAGGCAGGGTAGGGTAGGCAGGGTAGGGTAGGCAGGGTAGGGTAGGCAGGGTAGGGTAGGCAGGGTAGGGTAGGCAGGGTAGGGTAGGCAGGGTAGGGTAGGTAGAGTAGTGTAGGGTAAATTAATGTTTGGTGTTTTTATGGCAAAACAAAGTTTGCCGGGTCAGCTAGTCTAGTACAAGTTTGTATTGATCACGGCGACTTCGAGAACATATTTCCTCTGCTGTTTTGAACAATTCTTTATATTTCTTAACAAACATACATGCTTCATACAAATATAAAGAAGGTAACGGTAGCAAACCAAGCTTCTTAAATATCGGTTGACATGATTCATCAGATGGAATGCCGTATATGGCTCGTATTTTTTTTGGACTACAAATGCTCTATTATGGTCAGTGCTATTTTCCCAAATAATTAATCCAAACCGAAACGACGACTCAACATATGTACGGTATGACATCACAGCCGTTTTTATATTTGTTATCTTTTTGATCTGTCTAAGTTTACAAATTTATTTATTTTATTGCATACATTATCGACCTGAGTTTTCCAGTCTAATTGTTCGTCAATAACTACTCCTAAAAACTAGACTAGTTTATGTCACTTGTGTAATTTGTGGTATGTCCATTCTAAAATTAAATCGATTTTGATAAGATTGATTAAATTGTATATATACAGATTTTTTAAGATTAATAGATAAATTATTATTATTTAACCAATTAATAAGACTGTCTATTGTATTATTTATGCCTACTTTATGATCAATAATTGATTTATATTTTATTACGGTAGTAACAATTATGGAAATATCATCAGCAAAAAGCGAATAGGTTCTCTGTTTTATCATAGTTAAGTTGTTTTAAACTTGCGGGAGGGTAGATGGCGTTGTTGCCGGTGTAAACATAAGCTCCGTATTTATTTATTTTTTTAAAGTACACAATCAAAGACAAAAAGACAAAGACAAAGACAAAGATATTTTATTTCAACTAGGCCACCAAGCGGCACTTTTGAACGTTACATTAAAATGATTCTACCGTGCATTCGGAAAGTAGCTTGTTATGGAGAAGAATGCACAAGAAACTCCATACTTACTCTTTTAAAAAAATTTGTTTTTTTACAATATTTAGGAACATACATTATTAAATTCATACATGTGAGGACAATGCACCCAGAATAGCACTACCCACTATACCACCTACAGACAAAGTATTAGAAGTACTCACACATGTACTGCGCAGTTATATAATAGATACTAGAAAAAAAATTAACATCCGAAGCAGTCAAGTTATGACCAATCCCAACTGACGGCGTCCGTTCACGAACATGACGCATGAATTGGCACCACCCAGCTCAACCATCATGAAGGGAACCGGATGATCCAACACACGCGCCACCATCAGAGAGACATTTGAGAGAGCATGACACACTCAACGGCCAGGGCACACACAAGTCAACGAACGACGCATAGGTACAGTAAATGGTAGATTTACAGTTGGGTACATAGTACTCACACACGTGCTGTGCAGTTATACAATACTAAGGAAATTGAGTTTATACAATGCAAATATTAATAATTCATACAGTCTTCAGCAGGTCCAACAATACTTCAAAACAATAATGTTCTGCATATCACTTGTTATTGCGCCCTAGTGGTTGTGGATTGTGGAGCAGGACTAGCATTGAGCCAAGCATTTTTATCAGTGATGTAATCCCCCAACTTATAATATGCCAGCCTACATAGTGTGCGTTTTATACAGGTTTTAAACTTCGTCTCATTCAGTTCAAGAATGTGGGGAGGAATTTTATTGTAACATTTTGTACAGTACCCCATGAAAGATGAGGCTACTTTAGCCAGTCTGAAACCTGGTTGAACTAATTGGTCCCTATTTCTAGTAACGTAATTATGTCTGTCGCCGTTTTTACTAAAAAGATGTAAATTTTTTCTCACGTACATGATGTTTTCATAAATATATTGACAAGGAACCGTCATGATGTTAATGTCCTTAAACAGTTCCCTTAGAGAATCGCGCCGGCGAAGATTATATATTGCTCTGACGGCTCGTTTTTGCAGAATAAAAATTGACTCAATGTCTGCAGCCCTTCCCCATAGTAGGATACCGTAAGACATTATACTATGAAAATAACTAAAATAGTCTAGTCTCGCGGTATCCACATCGGCCAACCTACGAATCTTTGCAACAGCATACGCTGCCGAACTCAGCCGCCCTGCAAGGGATACCAAATGAGGACCCCATTGCAACCCTGAGTCCAGCGTGATCCCCAGGAAAACCGTTTTATCGACGAATTCTAGCTTCTCCTTGTTTAATATAATGTCACAATCAGTACTTTTGACATTCGGCAAGGAAAATTTTACGCACTTGGTTTTATTACCATTTAAAACTAAATTATTGGCAGTGAACCAATCCTGAACCTGCCGAAGCGCGTTATTTACGTCGTCAACCCGACAAGTACGTCTATTTATTTTAAAAATTAAAGATGTGTCATCAGCAAATAACACCATGTTTAGTTTGTTTTCCAATAAACGGGGTAAATCGTTTATGTATATTAAAAATAAGAAAGGACCTAAAATTGAGCCCTGGGGTACCCCCATTTTTACGTTTAACCCCGACGAATTCACACCGTTTATCTGAACTAATTGCTGTCTATCATTCAAATAAGATTTAACCAAACTTAACGCTGCTTGACCTAGCCCGTAATGCTCAAGTTTCAGAAGTAATGTTTCATGATTAACGCAATCAAACGCCTTCGACAGGTCGCAGAAGATACCTATGGCATCTTGCGACTCTTCCCACGCATTAAAGATGTGTTTCAATAGGGTGACACCAGCGTCAGTTGTACAACGTCCTCTGGTGAAACCATACTGTTTATCATGCAAGATGTTATTCGTATTAAAATGAATGAGCATTTGATTTAGCATTATCTTCTCAAATACCTTGCTGAAAACCGGCAACACGGATACTGGTCTATAATTATTTGTGTCTTTACTGTCCCCAGATTTAAAAAGTGGTATAACTTTACTATATTTCACTAGATCCGGAAAAACTCCTTGATCCACACACAAATTGAAAATCAAAGCCAAGTATGGTGCTATAGTCTGAATAATGGAGGTACAAGCTTTGATGGACATTCCCCACAGATCTTCAGTCGGTTTAACCTTGATTTGCTTAAAAGTTTTTATTACTGTTATGGGATTTATATGTGAAAAGTTAAATACATTCGGGCAGGCTGAAACGTTCGCGTTTAATAATCCAAAAGCAATCGAGGGCGAAGAATTTAAGGTTTCAGTCGTTTTAATTGGGATGTTGGTAAAGAAATTTACAAATTCTTGCGCAACTCTTTTGTTATCTCTAATAAGTCCGTGTGTGGTCTCAAGCGTGTAATCAGTATTATTCCTTTTATTCCTATTCGTTTCATTATTTATAATTTTCCAAACCGTCTTGATTTTATTTTCTGCTAATTTAACCTTATTGCTAATGTACAAGGCCTTAGCTGCCTTGCATGTATTTTTAAAAATTCTTGAGTAAGTAGCAACATACTTATTAAAAGTTTCAGTGTTAATACAAGGCTTAAGGCCATATAGCTCGTAAAGTCTTTCCCTACTTTTCCTAAGTCCTGTAGTCGCCCAGTCACTGAATAAAAACTTAGGGCATATAGTTTTAGTTTTCTTCTTAAAAGTGTTATTGAACTCTTTTTGAACCACTGAGAAAACTTTATCATACAAAATATTACCATTATTCACTGTGAGGTCCTGATCGCTTAACTTACAGATTAAAGTACTGTTAAATTTATTTAATTTACCGGCTGTTATTGGTCTGGATTGAATCTGCACTTGTTTTATTCGCATAATGTACTCAAATGTCACCAATAGCCCACTATGATCCGAAGGCAGATAATTTATAATGGCCTTGTCCAAGTAGTTGCAGCAACAAAAAACATTATCAATACATGTAGCAGAAGTCAGTGTAGTTCGGGTTGGTTCCATAAACACATGTGACAAATTAAATGATTTAAAGAGATTTAATAACCTACTGCTATCTGAATTATCTTCTAAAATATTAATATTAAAGTCACCACAGACAATTACTAGTTTATTACCCATTGCAAGTTTTGCCAAAACATCTTCCATCACTGACTCGAATATAGAGTAGTTCTTATAATTAGGGGGTCTGTAGACGCACACTATGACATGCTTATCCAGCTCAACACAGGACAGTTCAACACTTTGTTCAACTGATAGGTCTACTATATCTTTACGAGGTTTTGATTTAATACCCTTTTTAATTAATATAAGTGAACCCCCACGCAACATAATCTTTCTGTTAAAACAACTGCCCACAGTATAATTTTCATAATTAATTAGCATTGCATAATCTTTCAGCCAATGCTCCGTAAAACAAATAATTTCGAACATTGATTTTTCTAAAAACAGTTCGATTTCCAATTCCTTCGAAGAAAAACCCTGAATATTCTGGTGGAATAATTTCAGAGAATTCTGCTCAGACATTTTTTTTAAATTATATTTTTGTGAGCAAGAAGGTACCTTTTTGATGGTGGATATACTCGTATCTATTCCGTTATTGGTACCCTCCCTTGTCCTATCAACTAGTTTAAAGAATAAATATTAATAGCGTTTTTGCTAACGTTACTCAAGGTATACACCCCATTTAAATTAGTACTATTACTAATATCAATAATAACTGGATACTTCGACATACTACTTATGTCTGAGTTTATTGTATATGATAATAGCCGAGCTATTTTCTGTCTTACCCTAAGAGGCAGATACAAAGTATCGCCTGTCGACTTTAATTTATCAACAAAAATGTTGATGTCAAAAAAAACTAGTTTATCACTATAGTGACTCACAAGAAAGTGCAGATGCTTATTAAGCATGTGAATGTGATTATTTTGTCTATTTGACAATTTATCCAAGTAAGGGAATGCACACAAAATAATTTTATTGCAATTTAACTTTAACATCTCTGTTACACACTCAGTGATGTCATCTTTTTTTACTTTTATACTATTACCTACAAATACAGTTATATTGGTATCTGGTTTATATATATTCTTTGTCACAGATTCCATTATTTGTACGATGACCCTGGCATGCAATAATTAAAAGTGGAATGACTCTGATTGCCATTTATTAATTTACCTAAACCCTTTCCAATACCATCTGAAAACATAACCGAATGAAAACCTTCATTACTATGACTAAATGCAAAGCCAGCACTTTCAGGCCGGTTTACTTGAGGCAAATCCTGTGCTACATTAGATCTGTCTTGTACGAAGACACTGTCTTGAGACACCCTCTCAGCTTGGACCGGGTCCTCCGTAGCATCAGGCTGGACTGCAATTAGATTTGATACTGTCTGGCAGTTACACTGACACATCACTAACTCATTTGCAGCCAAAATGTGTTCTTTAATTTGTAATTTTGAATTTACATATTTATTGTAAAGAGAACTAAGTCTGTTCTCAAGAACCTGGATTTCTGTCTGCAAGCGGTGTGTGTCAATCTCATAGATATTTTTGCTGTCTTCTAATTTGATTTGGTAATTATTTAATTTATTTACTAGGTCAACACGTTCTTTCCTGAGTGGAATATTTTTTATAAATAACTTGTGTTGCTTCCTAAACTTGTTGCAATTTCTAATTATTTTATTTAATTTTACATATTTTTTGAGTTTGTTATGACTAACTTTGAAACAGTTTCTCTGATTTATTAAAGAGTCTTCGGTTAGGTCAATTGTAGGTATTGAATCAGGTTTACAATTTGATTTAATAAGTTCATCATACAAATGGCAAGTTTCATCAACCTGAGTTGATTTCTGTTCTTTTTGCAATTTAATAATATGAGTATTTGCGTAAATCAATTCTTCTTCCAGATCCCTAACTTTACTTAAAGCCTCCTCATATAGATAACTGCAGTTATTGAAACCATCCGTGACTACCTTCAGTTGGTCGCGTTCATCCACAACATTCTGGTATTGCTGACTAAGTTCAACTAGCTCCCGTTTAAGGATTGTGTTTTTATAAACAATGTTCTCAACTTCTACTTCACAATCCTCTCTCTCTTGCAACATCTCCCGACATTGACTTTGTGAGTCTTTGAGTTCCTGGAGTGCTGTTCTCAATTTAATTTCTAAGTCCTGAGCTGTAGCCTTACGGGTCATCACAGGCATGGTTTCAGTATAGGTTACTGGAAAATAGAAAAAAAAAGGAACGGTGAGAACCAAGGAATAGAGGAAAAATAAAATAAAGCAAAGCTGGTAATGGAGAGAATAGTTAGTGTAGTTCAGTAGAGAAATGAGGTAGGCTGTTGAATTAGCTAAAAAGTTATTTATTACTGACTTTAGTTGCTTATTATTAGATTGAGATTTTACTTTTTTTTTTAATGTGGGGTAGGTTGCCCAGAATTTGAATGAGTGTTTTATTGTAGTTTTCTAATTAAATTATGCAAAATAACGATCAAAGCGTTATGTAAATGTTTATTATTAAATTATCTTAATATATTAGTAGAATTATGTACTTGGGATCTTGGATTTGTTTCGTTTTCCAAGATGTCAACAAAACTATTTAGATTCACTGCACAGTAGTAAATCAATAGAATTTATACGTCAAAACAACAAGAACGTGTAACAAGGTTAAATTTACACTTCGTGTGCTATAAATAAACAATACTGCCCTTAGAATATCCGTAGATCAGCACTTCAGTCGTCAGCTGTTTGATAGGTTACCGGTTCCGTGCCACAAACTTGTATAACTCGATATTTTTCCAGCAAAACAAAAATCCTGAGCATTTATAGCGTTTGGTTGAGTTTTTACTTATAATTAAACCCTAATTACACTTAAATACTAATTAAATATAATTTTAAAATACGGAGCACAAATTTGACATGTCACTCGGGCAGTGTTGCCAATTTTTCCTCAATCATTAATAAGTGTTAAAAACTACTCAGTTAGTGAAAGTAAACAACAAAAAACGTGTGACATTGTTATCCGGTGATAATTGTGGAAAATAGTGAAGATACAATCGATATACTTATAGACGGTGTAAACTTGTAAAATTGTGAAATCTGAACTACAGTTTAAAATACCAATCTCCAGTATATGTGTTAACACATCAACTATTTGAATGTTAATATCCAACACCGAAAACCAGTAAAAAGTGTGTGTGAACAAAAAAAGGAAAATACGGACAATTTGAACTTTAACGGTCAAGGTGTAAGTCTTTAAGAACAAAGAAACGACCTTTGAACCCAATTCATACATTAACTACTTATCCCAAACAAAAGTAACAACTGGTCAACAAATTCAATCCAATTGGCAAGGTTCGCTTGGTCTAGCGGTCGTACTGCAGGCTATGTAAACGTGTGATCGTGCGTTCGAGTCACCTCAACGACACACGTCTTTTTCCAGTCTTTTTTCTGAACATTATTATTTGGGACAATGAATTTTTTCGAAAATATTACGCTACGTAGAAATCGAACCAAGTCACTTTTAGAGACTATAATCGAAGAATCCAGTACAAATAACTCGACGATAGATGGCAGCACAAGTAGTCTGCCAAACATATCCGTAGATGAATGTGACGAAATTCAAGATTTAAAATGTAAAATAGAAAAACTTAACCTTGAGCTATCAGCAGCACATGAAGAGATAAACCAGTTGTCCATTGAGAATAATGATCTAAAATCTACAGTAAATGACGTCACAAAAAAATATGAGCTGTTAAAAAAAGCTACAAAATATTTAACAACTGACACACGAGCAGGCTCACCAAACCGCAAATACACAAAGCTGTCAACTCCACAAAAGAAGTCAACACAACAACAAAAACAGAAGGGGACCGTCGAAGATTGATCCTTGCTACTCATTATGAAAGACAATCAACAAACTGTACCTGATCCCGAATCACTCTCATCAGCTTTAGATAAATCTAAAAATATGCAAAGTGCAAACACTCAAGAACCTCAAGAAACACGTTTAAAAACTAGCGACATTTCGGCAGTGCAATCTATGATTCCGATGGACCTCCAATCAAACACTTTATCAGAAACCCGTAGATGCAAAAAACTATGTATGATTTCTAGCAACAATGTTAATAAAATATTGGATATAGGTGAAAAAACGTTCACAGGGTATGAATTATGTCATTACATCATGCCTAATGCAGGTATAAATCAATTGTTTGCAGATTTAGATAAAAAACTCATAAACTTTACTCATAAAGATTTCTGTATCATATACATAGGAGAAAGAGACTTCGAAATGTCTAACAACTATAGACTTTTAATAGACTTCATTAAGAATCAGCTTAAAAATTTAATTAATACCAATATTGTAATATGTTCACCAAATTTTAAACTAAGTAATGATTTTTCAATTTTTAATAATCGAATTGAAATGTTTAATTATTGGATGTATTTAGATGCGGAACTGTGTGAGTATGCATATCTTTTTGATTCCAATTTCTATCTAAAATACACAAACGAAATGTTCTGGAAACATAATGCAAAAATAAATAATAAAGCAGTTGCCATCATTCTTAGAAACTTAATATGTTTTGTGAGTTATTTTGACTCACAAACAAAAGTTTCGTATAATTTAGTTTCTCATCAGTGTTTTGATAATATTGCTGTCACAGATGGTTCCAACCAATCAAGCAACAACTATAATAAATTGCATACAGATCAGGCAACACAAACCGAATGCACACATAATGAAAACGCAAATGATCTTTTTCGTTTATAATTATAATCATTTATTTATCTTAAATCAAAATATTAACGGATTGATAGGAAAGTCAGACTTATTAAGTATACACCTAAACGAAGTCATGCATAAGGGTAAAATAGTGGATGTGGTGTGTATTACGGAACACAACATGATAGAGGATGATGACTTACAATTGTACATACCGAACTATAAACTTTCAACATACTCATTAAGAAGCACCAGGAAAGGTGGTACGTGTATTTTAATTAAGCATGGACACGAGTTTAGGGTTATAGATATTAAAGAATTTTGCGTGCCCGGAATTATGAAATGCTGTGCCATTGAATTGATAACTCACAAATTGATTATCATTTGCATTTATAGACCCCAAAATCTAATAGAGGTGCTATATCGATTTTCTTCGAAAAAATTGAACTTCTATTAAACCGTTGTGGACGAAACTTAGGAAGGAAGGTTTTGCTGTGTGGTGATTTCAACATTGATATCTTAAAAAATACCAGAGTATCTATTGAATTTCTAAATCTATTACTAAATTACAATCTGAAACCAAGCATAAAACAGGCTACACGTATATCGTCTGGAACATGTATTGACAACATTATCCATAATGTCAAGGGTGGTAGTGGTAAAGTTTTAGAATTGGCCTTATCTGACCACACAGCTCAACTCTTTAAGTGTCCTGTAAAAAAGTCCTGTTCGAGTGATCACTGGTACGTACTTAGTCGAGATTATAGCTCTGAGAACGAGTCTAAGTTTATTGAAGCCATTAGTAGTCTTGGTTTTGTTGAAGTATACAACAGTACCGACCCGTATTGAAAATAAACAGTTACTTAAGCAATATTCAAAACGATTAAAAAAAGTGATACACTTGACACAAATATCTCAAAACGGTCATGTAATTAATAGTGCTGAGAATAAAACTAAAGCTACGTGGAAAATAATTAATAGATGTAAATCAAACTTCCCCTCTGAATCCGTAAAAAAAATACTCAATGGTGATAAACTAATAAGTGATCCAAAAGAAATGGCTACGGCATTCAATGATTACTTTATAGACTCAATTTATCCTGGAATTAATTGTAATACTAGTGATGCTATATCTTGCGTAAATTATTATCCCAAATCTCTATTTATAAGACTGACAGATTCGTTGGAAATATTTAATATTATCAATTCATTAAAGAACACAAATAGCGTGGGTTATGATGGAATAACTACTAAAATTTTAAAATCTGTGTCGCATATAATTGCACCTGTTTTGAGTTTTGTTATTAATCTATGCATAGACAATATGACAATATACTCAACGACATCGATCAACGAAACAAAAGTTGACATGCTCCATAAAGAAACTCAAACCTGCAATCTGACTCATGACATCTTGACGCAAAGGCAAAAGTTGACCTCCAAATCCCAATTAAGTAACATTGCTGTAAAAAAGCCATCAGGGGGGATGCCATACCATAAACACAAACTTGCCGTTATAAGCAGCAGCACCACAAAAGGAACTTTGCCGTTAATCAAAGAAGTATTCTCTGACCAATTTGATTACTGTCATTATTTGATACCAAATGCCATCACAGAAGGCTTCTTGACGAAGATCGAAAATAAATTAAAAAACTATTCAATGGATGACTACTGCTTGATTTTTGTTGGAGAAAATGATCTTGGAAGTAATAAGTTTATGAGCATCCTTGACAATTTAAAAAACTCCCTGAAAAATGTTAGCCACACAAATGTTGTTATTTGTGCTCCAACTTACATAAAAGGGGCACTAATACATAATTGGGTTGTTGAATTTAAAAAAAAATACTATTTTTAAAATTTATTTTGTAACTTTACATATCATCAATTATATTGTCGTTGCAAAAATCTCTTAAATATTTTTTTTCAATTTATTATAAGCAATTGAAAATCGACAAAATTTTAAAAAGAACCACCTGTCTACGAACGGGCCATGATTGGTCGCCATGTTGGTGACGTCATAACGTTCAAGGAATTTCACCATAGTACAGTGTCACGTAAATTTACTAAAAATATCCGAAAATTAGTGCAAAAATATTATTTATAACAGCAAATTTTATTTAGACATGTGTGATAAAGGATTCATAAAGGCAAATTTCGAAAAGATATCCATCTGATGGACGATTTGGAAAAATTGAGCTTAAGTAAAGTAGTCGTAATGAATATTACGTGATAATGGACCGCGACCGGTGTTTGTCATTGTTGTTCATTGTACACATTACATTTAGAAACATAATTGTCATAATGTAATTGTTGTTACATATGGGTAGGTGATATTCGTGTAAAATAAAAAGCTAACAAACACGATTGGCGCGCAACTTCGACTTTAGATATCAAAAAACTTCATAGGTACCACTAAATATTATACAACCCGAAATCTGTGGAGCCTTTATTTTTATTTATTTTTTGCATAACATCCTTAAAATTTTCGGTGCTTTTTATTATTTGCATATCCCTTTATAATATTAAACACAAATATCTATATAATATAATTACAAACACTAAAAAACTTTGTAGAACAAAAACGTGAAAATATTAATTCGGTACATTTTCAAATATCTCTTAAATGCGTCGACCGATTTTCACCATTAAAACAGAAATATTAGTTTTACGCCTATATCCGTCATTTAAAATTAAAATAATGAATATATCTCCATAAACAAAAAATCATGTTTTCAAGTTACGTAATTATACAAAAATGTCAACTTTGCTCGAAAGTTCCCTTAAAAATTTACTTTTCTCAATCTTTAATGATCAAATTAAGATATTAATCAGAATCTAATACTAAATTAGAACAAGATAACAACATAATTAACATATTCTAATTGGAATCTAGTTAGACATAGAACATTTCTCAAAACTTTAGTACAGTTTGCTAGGTTGGGTATTGCGCGAATCACATAATAATGATAATAATAATAATAATAATTTCTTTATTTGTATAGAATGCAGGTATTACAATAATGGTGTTAGTTTCAAATATATTCCCAGTACATTCTGCCTGTTGGCATACAAAAATATAGTGGTTAACTTACAGATAATTAAGAAACTAAAATAAAATTAATTAGTACTTAAATTCAAAATGAGATCATGAATCAGCTTAGTCTAAATAATTTACATAATAAATAAGATAAAGTGAAACAAATATTACAATTCATCATTTATAAAATCGGTAACAGAGTAATAACATTTCTCTATCAGCAACGTCGATAGGAGTTTCTTGAATTTTATAAATGGCTGATCCTTAATACAATTTGGCAATTTGTTAAATATAATAGGAGCCATACCAATAATGTTTTTTTTAAGCAATGCAGTGTTATATCTACCAGTACACAATAGACTCTGATATTTTGATCTCATGACATTAGTTCGCATCCTTGTATCATTCAATGTAGGGAATAGATGCTTGTTAGTTTTTACGAATATAGCTACTTCGAGAATGTATAAACTAGGAAATGTTAGTATTTTGTGTTTCTTGAAAAAGGGAATGCAACTATCTGTAATTTTGAGATCAAAAATGGATCTTATGCACCGTTTTTGGGCTTTAAATATAGATTCCCTTTCGGAACAATTACCCCAGAATACTACACCAAATCTTAGAACAGAGACCACCAAACCGTGATATGCAACCATTAATGTGTCAACGTTAACTTTCTTGGACAGATTGTAGAGAGCATACGCAGACGTGCTTAATCTTTTGCAAACTTCTTCAGCTTGCGGTTTCCAAGTTAATTGACTGTCAATCAATATACCCAAGAATTTAGCCACGCTAACGCTATCAATAGTTTGTCCTTTATAAGTCATTTTTAGGTTTAAAGGAAGAATTTTTTGATAAAAATGCATTATATTTGTTTTATTGAGGTTTATGATTAGATTATTGTCGTTGAGCCAGTTTATTATTAATTTCAGAGAATTATTTATTTCCCTTTCGTAAAGCTCTTTGTTGAGGCAGTCTATTAGGATTGTACTGTCATCGGCAAATAACACACAAGGATATGGGATGTGTCGGGGTAGATCATTTATATATAATAAGAATAATAATGGCCCAAGAACGCTACCCTGCGGAACGCCATATTTAATTGCCCTAGGACCAGATAAATATTTGACCTCACGTTTTGATTTGATGCATATTTTAGAGATTTCTGTATACTGAAGACGTCCACTTAGATATGATTTTATTAGTCGTAGGGCATTCCCTCGTATACCGTAAGCATCAAGTTTGACCAAAAGCGTTTCATGGTTCACGTGATCAAAAGCTTTGGTCATATCGGTAAAAATGGCACAAATTGGTATTTTTTTATCCACATTAACCATTATTTTATTTATTAAATCGTATATGGCCATATTTATATTTTTATTTTTACGAAAACCTTTTTGTTCCTCACATAATATATAATATTTTGACAGAAATGAATAAAATGACTCATAAATTACTTTTTCGATTATTTTGGAAAATACGGGGATTAAAGCTATTGGTCTATAGTTAGCCATGTCTTCTTTGTTGTTCTTCTTATGGAGTGGTTTAACTATTGTGGTTTTAAGACTATTGGGGAATGTTCCAACGGATATGCTTGAGTTAATAATGTGGCTTAGAGGGTTAGCTATTGTAGAACAGACAAATTTTATAACGTTTGTAGAAATACCGTCATATCCATAGCTCTTCTTGTTCTTTAAAGATTTGATCACCCTTATAATGTCTTGAGGGACAACTGGAGCCATAAAAATAGAATGAGGGTTATACGTTATTCTTAGCGTATCTTTAGTTGTGTCCAGGGGTGGATCTGAGATCTGATCAATAAAGAAATCGTTGAATGATTGAGCAATTTCATTAGGGTCAGTTAATATTAAATCATGTTTTTTTATTCTTGTTATGGGTTCACTTATAGATTTTGTATTATTTATTATTTGCCAGGATGTTTTAGATTTATTTTTGGAATTTTTAATTAGAAAGTTGTTCTGTGCTTTCTGGGTCAGTTTGATAATTTTTTTTAATTTTATTGAGTACTCTTTAAATGTCGTTTTATTTTCTCTAGTAGGATTAAGTCTTTGTTTCCAGAGTAATTGGCGTTGTTTTTTGCTGCAGATTCTAATACCTCTAGATACCCATTTGATCTTTTTTTCAGATCTTAATATGACTGTTTTGAAGGGGAAGCATAGTTCATAAAGGAGTTGAAATATTTCTAAAAAGTTATCATATGCTTCATTTGGATCCTCTGTGCTATATATATCTGAAAACGATAAGTTTTGGAGATGATTTCTAAAGATAATTAAATTTTCTTCAGATATGTCTCGTCTTGATGTCTTCCATGTTTTAACTTGACCGAACTTACTAACTTTTATTGTAAATATTTGGGCCGTATGATCGGATAATCCGAAGTCTATTATTTCACTTTGGCCGCTTTGTTTTGTATTGTGCGCAAAATTATCTAAGCAAGTTTTACTTTGAAATCTGGTCGGTCTATTTATTTCTAGCTTTAAATCGTAGTTCATAAGAAAATATTCAAAATCCATGCTAATTCTGTTCTTTTTCAGAATATCTATGTTAAAATCGCCGCACATAATAATTTTTTTGCTGGGTTTAGAAATCTTTTTAAGTATTATGTCTAGGTTTTCATAAAATTGGTGTAGATTAGTGATTTTTGGTGGTCTATACACACAAAGAATTGTAAGTTTTTGAGAAGGTAATTCAATTGCGCAACATTCTATAATGCCCGATATCGAATGTCTCACAATGTCAGGCAGTTCTTTATATTCGATGCCTTTTTTAACTAAGATACAGGCTCCACCGCGCTTAATGTTTTGTCTAGCATAACATGCCGCTAGCTTATAATTTGGTATATGTAAAAGTTTCTCTTGGCCAGACATTATGAAATGTTCGGTAATACATATAACATCTAAATCAATTTGTTTACTTAACAATTCCTGCAAACAAATAACCAATAAGTCGGACTTGCTTAAGAGACCGGCAATATTTTGATGCAATATATTTATATGATTAGAGAAAAAAATCGCATCGTGGAGACGATATGCTTGTTTGGTTGTCAGCTATATTTTCTTGTTGAGAAAGTGAATTATAATCAGCTATAGTTACCGACAGATTATAAAACACATTTCGCATACCACGATCGTTTATTTTCCTACTAAACTTAGAGAACATTGTAAAATCGTAACACAAGTCTAAATTTGAGTCAAACGCCATTGCATAGTTGTACGTCTGCAAGTCTAAATGAAGTAGATTATTAAAGGTCTCTATTCGCCAGTTGAACAATGTTGAATTATCACTTAATTTGAAAGTAGGAACACATATTATAATATTCGTGTGCTGTATTTTCTGCAATTTTTCTCTCAGTTTTATTATTATGTCCACATAGTTTTCAGTTTTATAGAAGTCTTTTTCTCCAATTAGAATAATGCAGAAATCATTAAATGTATATTCTATTAATTTCTTCTCCAAGTTGTTGATAAGCTGCTCCGTGCCACAATTCGGGGAAACATAATGACAAATTTCACAGTTTTGAAATGAATTCTCGGCTATAGACAAAATCTTGTTATTTTTATTTTCACTCACAATACATAGCTTATGTTTGGTGTTATTAGACTTGATGGACTCTGGTTCTGTTTCTTGGGATTGAAGTGCCTCAGTGTGTCTATTTTGTACAGAGACCTTTTCCTTAGCTGCTAGTGTCTGTGCAAGGATGTCAATTTCTGGAGGAGTAGTAGTAACATTTGCACATGATTTTGCCAGTATTTTTTTTGATTTTTTCTTTGGGGTAACGGTTGTCTCAGATGTTAATTTACTTGTAACTTGTTTCATTATCTTGTGCTTTGTATCTAAATGTTTTATTTCTTGTTTTAACTTCATGTTTTCTAATGATAAGTTATTAATTTCTTCGTGAGCTGCGCTTAGTTGTAGATTAACTTTTTGTAGTTCATTTTTAAGCTGCAAGATTTCTTCTTCGTTTTCATCATCGGATATATTAGGAGGTAGGCTACTAGATGTGCCCTCTAGCGGTGAGTTCGCCGAATTATTATACGTACTTTCGTTTATTGTGTCGTTTGAAAGTGATGTGGCACGTTTTCTCATCCGAAACGTAATGTTTTCTAAGAATTCCATTTTTTATGCTGATAAAGATCAAGAAATAATAGAAAAAGAACTTTTGTTTGGGCTGGGTTTGAACTCGGGCCTCGAGCGTGCACCGCGACTCTCAAAAAGAGACCTACCTTTAGACAGCTTAGCCAAACGGTCAATTAATTCCTTGACGAAAATAGTGTTCTGTTTTTATTTTCGATATTTTTGAATTTTAATGTGACCGTTTTTTTTTCTTGTTATTGTAACAGTGACCGCGATTTGAAAAATGTGTTTTTGTTGCTTTTTAAGTGTTTTTAATGTAAAACGATCAAATATGCACTGTCATTAGTCACTAGGTTTTATTACTGTTTGTTTTAAATCCTTATTTATACAAAGATTATTGTGTACACAATGTTTACACTATTTTATAGTTGTAAGTTATATCACTAGTTTTCGCTGACAGGATTGTTTGCTAACACTGTCACTTGTTTATTGGAATACACTGATGCTATTTCACTACTTATTCACACTTGAAAACGATTTAGATAATTTAAAAACAATTTTAATTACGGAGCCGAAGTTAACATTGGCACTAGCGCCATCTACTTTTCAAGTAGGGGAGTTATTTGTAATATTCGTACATAATGATGCGAAGCAAGCACGATAACTTTTAAGGTTCGATATTTATGATCAATGTATTCGATATTCATCAATATATTGACGATAATAACAAGATGGAATTGGTTATAAGTCAAAACACTGTATAAGCTATGTGCCACAATGAGTAGAAATGAACGTTGTGACGTCACACGGGCTCGGCTTTGTTCGGAAAACTGTCGGGGTGTTTTCGGTACTGGATTCAAAAAAATATTTTCGATTGGATTTTACTTTGTAATTACAATGAAAAAAAAAAAACTAAAAATAGTTTTGTATGAAAACTTATATGTGATCTTTCCATTTATTACAAAAAAAAAGTTGGTTCAACAAACCAATTATAAAGTAGAGTTATTCAATAACCTACTTTGTCTTGACATAAAAAACCACAAATATGCGTACTTTTTTGATAGTAATCTTACTCTATCACTTGACATGTTTGCCTACAGAACAGGTAAAATAAATCAATATGGATGGAGAGGAATCTTTAAACAGATCATGTCCAACATACAAATGGACTACAAGTTGTTCGGCTCGCAGGGCGGTTCAACAACCACACACCATACAATTGAAGACGGTTTACCCGCAACATTTAATACTGAGTCTTCAACTGATCAATATAATACGAGTATTAACACAGCAAATGATCAGTTTTTTCTATTATAACCACATTAATATTATGCACCAGAATATCGCTGGGCTTCTGAATAAATCAGATATAATGACGCTGCATGTCCACGAATTAAGAACTGAAAAAGATATAGAAATTGACGTATTATGCATAACCGAACACTTCGTAACTTCAGGACAGGAATCATTAATTAAAGTACCTAATTTCAAGCTTGCAGCGTGTTACTCAAGAAATCACCAGAAGCGTGGAGGAGCGTGTATCCTTCTACGAAATAGGTTTGAATACAAAGAACTGCCAAACACATCCATCACAGGTATATTTGAGTATTGTGCAATTGAATTAACGCAGCAACGATTGATTATTGTTTGCATATATAGACCGCCGAATATGTCTTGTATTAATACCTTTTTAAATCATTTGGACATTTTACTAAAGAAATTGTGTACTAAGGCCAATAAAAGGATTGTCCTGTGCGGGGATTTCAACATTAACATACTGAAAAGGAATAATGTAACGTTAGACTTTGAAAACTTACTTTTAAGTAATAATCTTAAATTAGTATTCGATCAGCCGACAAGACCAAAAAGCGGCACTTGTTTAGATAACTTTGCTCACAATTCCAGGCAAAAATGTGTGAGTGAAGTAATCGATTTAGCTTTATCCGACCATACCGCTCAAATTTTAAAAGTACCGGTAAAAAAGTCATGCATACTAAAATATTAGCGCATCCAAAAGAGGAACTTATCCAATGACAACTTAATGTTATTCAAAAAGCACCTCCAAAGTCTATCTTTTACAGAAGTCTTTGAAACAGATAAACCTAATGAGGCATATGATAACTTTATCAATCTATTCCGATTATTCTATGATTTATGCTTTCCAAACCAGTTAGTTAAGGTACAATCTGATAAAAAGGTAAAATGGATTTCTCGTGGAATAAGATTATGTAGCAGAAAACAAAGAAGCCTACTTTGGAAATACAGAAAAGCACCCACAAGCGAAAATAAAAATACATTTAAAAATTATTCACTGAGGCTTAAAAAAATTGTAAAACTGACACAAAAAGCTCAAAATAATAACTTTATTAATACCTCTCAAAATAAACCCAAGGCCTCATGGCAAATAATTAATGATAACAATCAAATAAAAGAACCTATTTTACAAGTAATTAAAGAAAATATAATAATAAAAAATCCTATGCAAATTGCTAATTCATTTAATGATTTCTTCGTGGATCAGGTGCAGGATGTAACTGATTATGAAAGGGGAAAAACGTTTGGCATTAACGTTATCTCAAATTCTACATTTATGCCCCCAGTAGTACCTCAAGATATTTAACATGTAAAAAAAATGTAAAAAATGTAAAAAGTTGTGGTTACGACGGCGTTTCTACCGGTGTAGTAAAATTTGTTGGGGATATTATAGCAAATCCACTAAGCCATATAATAAATGCATGTATATGTTCAGGTATATTCCCTGAAAAGCTGAAAACTGTCATCATTAAACCACTACACAAAAAAAACAATAAGGAAGACATGGGGAATTATAGACCAGTAGCTTTAATTTCAGTTTTTTCTAAAATATTTGAAAAGATCATATATGAATCTATATACACGTTTTTAACCAAAAATAATGCCGCCCATTGTATGTATTTTAGTTTTAAGTTTCCTGCTCTATGTATTAACTTGGTGTACCTACAATAAAGCATATATAAATAAATAAATAAATAAATAATATATTGTGCGAAGAGCAAAAAGGCTTTAGGAAGAATAAAAATATTAATATGGCTATATTTGATGTTTTAAAAGTAATAATGAATAATGTTGATATTAAAAACCCTGTATGTACAATATTTACAGACATGACAAAAGCATTTGACTATGTAAAACATGACACGCTCTTAAAAAAGCTTAACGATTATGGTCTAAGAGGCAACATATTAAACTTAATAAAGTCATACCTCACGGATCGTAAACAATACACAGAAATTTCGACAGTATGTACTAAAACTAAACACGAATTAAAATATTTATCTACTTGTCGAACACCCAAATTTGGTGTGCCGCAAGGTAGTGTACTTGGGCCACTGTTATTTTTATTGTACATTAACGACCTCCCTAGACATATTCGGCATCCAATGACATTATTTGCGGACGACAGCACAGCCATAATCGCATGCGTAGATAAAAATGATTACGAAAGAGACATAAATGATACACTTAAAACAATAATAGATTGGCTTAATAAAAATAACTTAGTTATCAATCTTCAAAAAACCAAAGTCATGCATTATTACCAACGACTACAGACAGAAAATGTAAACACTAAATATAAAGACCAACTCGTAGATACAACCTCAGAGGCAAAATTCCTAGGATTGTATATTGATAAAAAACTGACATGGAAACCACAGGCTGAAAGCGTATGCCAAAAACTAAGCAAGACTGCTTACCTACTCTACAACCTTTCAAAAAAGTAGATACAGACACATTAGTGACAGCATACCATGGTTTAGTCGCTTCATTATTAAGATTCGGTGTAATTTTTTGGGGTAACTGTAGTGAGAGAGAAAGAATCTTTAAGGCCCAAAAACGGTGCCTGAGGTCAATGACAGGTCATAAAAATACAGAAAGCTGTGTGCCACTTTTTAAATCTTTGAAAATTCTTACATTTCCGTCCATGTATGTACTAGAAGTAGCCTTTTTCGTTAGAACAAATAAACACTTGTTTACGTCAATGATTGATATACGACAACGCACAGGACCGATTAGGTCTTTATATAAAAACCAACTTTATACAGGTGGTCATAAGACAGCTTTATTAAAGAAAAATATTTTATGCATGGGTCCGCTTATTTATAATAAATTACCTAAGAATCTCAAAGAATTACCCATACAAATGTTTAAAAAACAGCTAACAAGGCTGTTACTAGACAGGTATTACACAATTCAAGAATTTTTAAATGACAAAACTATCAGTTAAAATGTACCCACTTGTTATTGTAATTATTTAGCTGACATGATTATTTTGAATTTCTGATGTTTTTGACTGCGATTGTACTTAATCTGTATTAATACAATTTGTTGACATGACTCTATCATGACTATGGTTGCATTCAATTAATTATTTTGTTGACTCGATTATTTTTATTCCTAATGTTTTACTATGATTGTTTTTAATTCATTAGTTTGCTGACATGATTATATTTTATTCCTGATGATTGACTATGATTGTATTTAATTTATTATTTTGCTGACATGATTATTTTTTTATTCCTAATGACATTATTATGTTAATTAATCGTGAATATTTTGATTATTTTTTTGTTATATCAAATTATATTGTAGAAATAATGATATTTACTGTCTAATGTTTTTAATTATTGTTGTACTTATTGCTGATCCTTTTAAATTATTGTATTCAAATGAACAATTTTGCATGCCGTAAGGTAAAATGTACCGGGACTGTCTACAGAAGTTACCATCTTATATGTATACCTACATTATTAGCAATAAATGATGATTCTGATTCTGATTCTGATAGAACATGGTCACTTTCCTAATTTATTAAAAACGACCATAATTAAACCACTGCATAAGAAAGGTGATAAAGCTGCTATGTCAAATTATCGTCCAATAGCTCTGATACCAGTAATGTCAAAAATTTTTGAAAAGGTAATTTATAGATCTATGAACACATTCTTTGAATTAAACAATATACTGGCTAAAGAACAATAAGGTTTTCGGAAAAATAGAAACATTAATAAAGCTGTTTATGAATTATTTACAGAAATTGTTGGTAGTGTTGACAAAAAAAATCCAATTGCAGCAGTGCTTATGGACATGTCGAAAGCCTCCGATCACGTAAATTATGAAATATTACTGGGTAAGTTAGAACGATACGGTGTCAGGGGCAACATATTAAATTTAGTCAAAACATATCTAACAGGACGTAAGCAAGCCACTGTTATAAATAGAATTTGTTCTAAATCCAAGATAGAAACTACTCATATGTCATCAATTAGAGATACAACATGTGGTGTACCCCAAGGAACTGTCCTTGGGCCCTTTTTGTTTCTCATATATGTTAACGATTTGCCAAAATGCACTGAGCATCAAACTGTTTTGTTTGCAGATGACAGTACACTTATTGTCCCATGTAAAAATATAGAAACTTATGAAGATGACATAAACAAGTCCATCCTTTGCATCATAAATTAGTTACATAAAAATAAATTAAAAATAAACATAGATAAGACAAAGCTTATGACATTTTATCAAAGAACAAAGAAACTTAACTTAAACATAGCTTACGAAAATCAAATAATAGCTGAAACAAGTAGTGCTAGATTTCTGGGACTTCACTTGGATAGTCATTTAGACTGGAAATATCATGTGGAAACGGTTTGTAAGAAACTAAACCAGTACTCATATGCACTTTACAAACTAGCAAAAATAGCGAGTGAGTCCGTTGTTCTGGTTTCCTACAAGGCATATGTCACATCTACATTACGTTTTGGCATAATATATTGGGGCAATTCCACGGACAAAGAAGTTGCGTTTAAAGCCCAAAAAAGATGTGTGCGTGCGGTGTTTAAACTGAAACCGACTGATAGCTGTATTCCATATTTCAGAAATTTTAAACTATTAACATTGCCCTGTATGTACATTTTTGAGACAGCAGTATTTGTCAAATCCAACTTCCATCTGTTTGAAACCTTGAGATCTAAACGTCGCAACAGAGAGATATGCACTAAGCCACATAGCACTGCTCTTTATGCAAAAAGTTTTTTAGGAATGGCACCTAGGATATATAATAAGATCCCTAGACGAATTAAAGAAATGAATAACATAGACGATTTTAAAAAGGCTTTTCTGAAAATTTTGTATGAAAAGACATATTATACGGTGAACGAATACCTAACTGACACATTATAATTACACATTTTTTTTTTTTGTTCTGACATTTAAATTGACAATTTATACTAGACTTTATTATTATTATTGTATTTTATTGGAATGTATTATTTCTCTTTTTTTGTTTTCGACTATTTCATTTAGAATTATTTAATAATGTGTGATAACTTTTTATAATCAGCATGTTTGCCAAATTATTATTTGTACGTCGATGACGGCTAGACATAGCGTTCTTCAATAACCACAACATCTGTATCTAACCTACCTATGTTCAACAAATAAAGATATTTGTATTTGTACTTGTAAAAAAAAAAAAAGAAAGCATTTATGATTGGTCACATTTACTATGACGTTTATGTAGAGCAGAAATAAGTATGCTACCCTGGGGGACGCCGCGTTTTATTTTTTATATTTTCAGACGAACAGTGTGTCATGTCTAGGGCATGAATACCGGAATCTCAGAATCTCGTAATATCGGAATCTCGGAACGAAAACATCGATATTTCAATTCCGATCCAATATCGGAATCTCGGAATCAGAAAAAATCCTTATTTTAGCTCCTTGTGAAGCGCCGAGCGAGAAAGCACGGTTAAGCCCTTTGACTTCGGTGATTAGCAGTGGTCAGATAGTCTGTTCACTAATCGGGCGCTTATTTACTTAAACTTCGATGTGGGGGCGCCACCGGTCATGTAAACATCGAGCTCTGTACATATTTATTTTTAAAAAATACTTAACTGTGTAATATATTCCCAAAGACGTAAATAAAGTGAAGCATTAAGTGAGAACTAACTGTGCAAGTGTTATCTTAGCCATACAATAACGAACAATAAAGATATCATTGTGTTAAAGTACGTGATTTAAAAACTGTCATAATTCTGGTTTAAGCAACGCGAGTGGAATCTAATACTAAACCATAAACTTATTATAAATAAATACAAAAAAACTCTGTGTTAAATTTAATATAAAAGTTACAAAAAGTGCGAAAACAATAACAAAATATGAGAAAGTGATTGTGTACTACATAGAACAAAGAACATTGACAAAGAAAAAACTAATACCGACATTTAACTTTTTGTAATGAAATTTTACAAAAACTCGATATAACTGGCCTATATTTTCGACCACTACGCTAACTGTCCAGTTGGTTCGGAACGTTAGCAGCTCGCCTGGTGAATCAGTGGTAACGAGTTCGATCCCAGCGATTGGTTGTACTTTTTGAAAGCTTTAAAATCTTCATTATTTCTTGACCAGTTTGTGTTCGTATGACAAAATCACAACATGAATCAAGTAAATAATATTACCATGAGGAAACAGCAACCAATGGCTAAAATTAAATCACGATCAATGGAGTCTCTGGAACACAGTTTCATTGACACAAGTTTAATGTCTTGTGACGAAATACTGGGGAGAAGCTTAGACCTATCTTCAAATATATGCTCCACGTACATGTTGGAATTGAAGGCAGAAATAAAACAATTAAAATCTCAACTTGAAAGCACACAAAATGAAATGGAGAACATTGTTCTAGAAAACATAGACTTAAAGAAACAAGTATTAAATATGAATCAGGAGCTCGGCGTACTAAAACAATTGTGTAGAAGTCCGTTGACTGGCTTCAATCATAACATGTCAACAGTTTCTAAGAGGAGCGTGCGACGTCGGCTGACAAACAGTTTCTGTGCTTCACCTCTTAAACCTAACGACATTACAAACACCGAGGAAGAAAATGTTAAGACCACCAGGCCATCAGAAAACTTAACTGAAACTGAGCAACTTTATCAAACTAAGTCACAGAAAACATCTTTTAACGGATATAAAAAGGTTGCAGTTAACCCAGCAATCCCAGCATCTACAATGCAGGAAACCAACATCCAAAGGAAGTACAAAGTTTTAATTTTTACTGATGAACAGGAAAGAGATATAGGTGGTCTGCTACGGCGTGACTTAGGAGCGGATTATGAGGTACTGTCTTTTATAAAACCGATGGCACCAACAGATGAAATAGTTAACTCATGTATTTCTTTATGTAAAAACTTTGACGAAAATGACTTTGTAATAATATTGACAGGCACTAACGATGACAATCTGATTACTATGCAATCCTTCTTACACTATAATTTATTTAAAATGTCACACACAAATGTACTCGTTGGAAATGTACACAACGCAAGATACATTGACACATCAAAAATTAATTGTATTCTTAATCTTATAACTGACAACTTGAAGCATGTAGAATTTATTAACAGTGGACAGAAACAAAATACCATAATTAAGTCACGGCTATTTTTAAGAGAAATTTTACGAATTCAGTATCGAAACAACTACAGGAAATACTGCAACAATATAGTGCGCAAAAATATAATTTCTTGGAAAGCCGAAAAATGTAACCCTACAGGGAGTATTAATAAAACTATCCCCCGAAAAAACACTATACCATATTACTTCCATTCAATTTCTAAACCTTTGCCGAAAATTATTTCGGAACCTTCAAATACACAAACTTGTGTCAATGCAGTACAGCAAGATGATGATTTTTTTCGTATGTATAAAAATGGAAGACTCTAGCTTACATAAAACTAGAACTACTAACTGTAATCAAAATGAAATAAGCACACCTAGATTACAAAATATTAATATATTTCACCAGAATTTGTGTGGTATTAGTAATAAGAAGCAGGAATTGGATGTTTATATACAATCTCTTGATTTCAGGGTAGACTATATATGCATTAGTGAACATTTTCTAAACGACAAGTCCACCATTTCGTTTTCTTTAGACAATTATAACCTGATTTCATACAACACCAGACGCAAAAAGACTAGAGGGGGTAGTTTGATACTGGGACATGTGGATAGAAAAGTAGAGAATATAGATGTTATTAACAAACTGTATAAGATGGACAGCTTTGAAATATGTTGTACTAAAGATGTCGATACTGGTCTGTACATTTGCTGTTGTTATCGTAGTCCTTATGATAATAATTTTGAACTTTTTATGACACGTTTGGAAAAATTGCTAGAACATTTATTCAATAGGAAATGCATTATATGCGGAGACTTTAATATAGATTTACTTTTAGATAATAAGAAACGCACTGAATTTGTTAGTTTATTAACTTGTTATAATTTTAGGTATCTTGTTGACTCTGCAACTTTTATTCGAAATGACTCGTATTCGTGCATCGACAATATTTTGACAAATCTGCCTGAATTTTTTGTAAAAGAATGTGAAGTAGACCATAATGGTTTGGCTGATGGACATGGAGGCCTCCTAGGTAGATTTTGTTTGGAATCTCTGACTTGCAGGTCAAGTAACTACAACCAGCATTTTGTTATAAACAAAAGAGTGTTCAATTCTAAAAACGGTTCATGTTTTAAGCAGGGGATTTTGAAACACAACTGGAACAATATAGGAATTAATACATTCATACATAAGTTCTCAGATATTTTTAAAAATAGTTATAGGAAAAAGAAACGTAAAATTAATTTTATAAAAAGCACGAAACTAAATTGGGTCACCAAAGGTGTAAAAGTATCTAGTAAAATGAAACGTTTTTTATGCGGTTATAATGGAAATAGTCTTGAATCTAGTATTATGGATTACAAAAGAAACTATATCAGAATTTATAGAAAGGTAATCACGAAGGCCAAAAAAATTACGGTTGGGGAAAAAATTTATAATTCAATTAACTCGAGCAAAGAAATCTGGCAAATTGTTAACAAATGTACAAATCGGTCAAAAGTTATGCAAACGGAATCACTACTACTTAAAATTGACGGCAGAATGATTGATGATCCCCAAGAAGTAGCTAACACCTTGGTAAAACTTTTTGATAATACAAGTAAATGTCTAACCGGTAACAATACGAATGAGGAAGGGATCTTGTTACTGCAGCAGAGTACACAGCGGGTTGAAAATGAACTTTGTTTTACTCTTACCACTCCAAACGAAATTTGCGATATTGTCAAAAAAATGGGTAATAAACGTTCATGTGGATATGACGAAATTCCTATATCTGTCATTACAGATCATTTAAATATTCTTGCGGAGCCGTTATCTTGCTTCTTCAATAGGTGCATTACAGAGGGAATTTTTCCGGAACAACTAAAAATTGCCAAGATCATACCGATTCATAAGAAAGGCCCAAAGACTGATCCCAAAAATTACAGGCCTATCTCTTTGCTGCCAACGCTTTCAAAGATATTCGAAAAAATTATCAAATCTCGACTCTTACTTCATATTAACTTAAACAAAGTCCTGCATCGAAGACAATTTGGATATCAAAGAAATGTTGGCACACGAGACGCTATATATGCTCTTGTTAATGATGTTGTTGTTAAAATGAATAATAAATTGAAAGTAGCTGGTTTATTTCTGGATTTGAGTTCGGCGTTTGATACTGTTGATCACGATTTACTTATAGCAAAATTAAGTCACTACGGAGTAAGGGGCAAAGCCTCTCAACTTCTGTTATCCTACCTAAAAAACAGAAAAATGTTTGTAGAAATCAGTGAGATACAAGATGGACAACGACAAACATATAAATCATCCTTTTATAATATAAGTGCCGGTGTGCCGCAAGGATCTATACTAGGTCCCATATTGTTTATTTTGTTTACCAACGATTTAATCAATTATATAAATAAAATTCTACCCGACATACAACTTGTGGTTTTTGCGGATGACACGAATGCCATCATTGGGGCAAAAGATACAAAAGAACTTGCAAATAAAGTTAATGCCGCGTTATCTTATCTGTATACATGGTTTACTGTAAATAAGTTAAAAATTAATAGTGCAAAAACCAAGGTAATTTTATTCAAAACAACTGCCCGAAATAAAGACACTATGACAATACAACTAAATGATGGCAATATTGAACTCGTGAGAGAAACTAAATTTCTGGGAGTACACATTGATGACTCATTAAATTGGAAAAATGAATTAGCCGCCATTGATGCATCTATATCATCCGCGTGTTATGCTTTAAGAACCCTTAGAGGTGAAATTGACAATAAATATTTAAAAATTGTATACCACGCACTGATTGAATCGAAATTAAGATACAGTATACAATTCTGGGGAAACAGCTATAATTATAACAGTCAACGAGCTTTTGTCCTTCAGAAAAGAGCTATACGTACCATTGTCCGTATTTCACAAATTGAGAGTTGTCGTCCACATTTCTTAAATTTAAAGATCCTTACAGTTCCCAGTCTCTACGTTCTAGTCCTTCTGACTAATTTAAAAAAGTACATACATGAGTATGAGACGGATGAGGAAAGACGAGTTAGGGAGAGTACACGTAGGAAAGATTTGAAAAATAAGATAAGTCCTCATTTTAACATTGTGAAACATAGTTCACAATATCAAGCAGTGCAATTATTCAATAGGTTACCATTAGAATTAAAAAGCTTAATCTATACGTCTTCATTTAAAACGAAGCTTCAAGCATTCCTACTGGATAAATGTCTCTACTCCGTTGACGACATGTAATATACCTATATAATTGTGATAATGCGCCGACTGATATTTTTTGTCCGTTTTGTTTGTCAGTTTTTAATTTTTAAATGACCTTCGTAGAAAGCTGACATGAATTTTTACACCAATTTAATTGTATATTTCATTTTCTTTTATAATTCTTTTTCAATCATGATTTTAATTTGTATTTTATGTGTGATAATATATATATTTTTTTTTTTTTTTTTTGTTTTGTTAATGTTTAATTATGACTTATGATTTTATGAATGTGTTTTTTATACTTATGCCATTATTTATTACTTGTTATTATTTTTATGATTTCAAATACAATGTAAATTGTTTGTGAATAAATTGAATTGAATTGACTTCACTTCATGGAAAAATAATATGTACCTTGATGAATCCCAGATTTACAGTTTCGAGATTGCTAAAAATTTAATGTTTAAGAGTACAAGTAAAAACACAGATTCATAGAACTCGTCGTAACAATGATATTTTCTTTGATTAATCCTTAGGTTACGGGTATCCGCAGAATATGAGATGCACGGCATCGGCTAATGTGACGATATTTGGGGTATTATGTTCAGCAGTGGACATCTTTCGGCTGAAATGACGATGACGATGATGATGAATACTAAGATAAATTAGCATTCTTTTGAGAGCTGTTTTGGAACGAATACTTATCCGTGTTAAACTTTATTTTAAATGTATAATGTGTTACTTGCTTGGAAGCCTAAATAAATTAAAACTTAATAGTTTTCTGGCTTCTGCTTGTATTTAATACTACAAATTAGTCTATACGATCATTAATATGTTGGATAAATCAACTTCCACTACTTGACTTCATTGTCTCTCATCATCATTATCATTTCAGGCAAAATACGTCCACTGCTGAACATAGGCCCCAGGAAGCCTTGCCACAGTGACTGATACTTATACTGAATTATAAATCAGTATTACTCTCTACACTTATCGGGACTACTTTCAAATTGATCAACAAACATTTATTTTCTGTTTTTTTTTTTCGTTATCCTTTTTCAGATACATTACTTATATTCCTTCTTGGAAACAAATGTGCAGTTTAGTTAAATAAACGCCCGATTACACAGTCACTAGTGATTAGAGAGTGACACAATAGAAAATCCTATTATGTTGCGGCAAAAACGTGTTTTTTTATTGTACTCAATCCAGCCTTATACCGAATTTGGGAAACAAACAAAAAAAATGCGATGTTTAACGAAAGTGCCCAATTCCGATATTAATATCGGATTTCCGATATTGAGATCTAATATCGGAAATCAATATCGGAATTGAAAAACTTACGATATTACATGCCCTAGTCATGTCCCTATTTTCATCAAGTTTAGTGACAATGACACTGCTGTCTGTCATTTAGATATGAAGATATCCTGAAGTGGCAGTCCTCTAATTCCGACAGCCTCTAATTTATGTATTAATGTGTCAGGTGAGACTATATCAAATGCTCTTGATAGACCAAAAAATAACCCTGTCGTTAGCTGATTGTTGTTGACATTGGTCAGTATTGCTTTTAAAAGTGAAAAGATGGCTATGATGCATTACTCAAATATTTTTGACAAGATGGGTATTAGTGTTATGGGACGATAATTATTTATATCAGCCTTATCACCCTTTTTTTAAATCGGTTTAACAATAGATATTTTAAAGCTTTAGGAAACACTCCTTGTGAAAAGGATAGGTTAATAAGATAAGTCAACACTCCGCTTATTTCATCAACACATGACTTAATTATTCTGGTGTTAAGTTCATCGTAGCCTTCAGAGTTGGTATTGTTCAACGATAGTATCTGTAGTCTCACCTTATTTTCGGACATGGGTGCGAGGAACATCGAGTTAGCAGTTCGAGTTTCACTACGGGAACTATTTGTACAAGTTGGCGTAGGGATGGAATTTATAAAGTGATTGTTAAATACGGAAGCTATTTCTGCTGGTTTAGTGAGCATTCTGTTGTCAACTTTAATATGATCAATGGTGTCTTTCGGGTTCGCATTGTGTATTTCGTCTTTTATAACTGGCCATGTCGCTTTACATTTGTTGTCATTATTGTTCATAAACTTTATGTTTGCATTTCGTTTAGCATTGTAGATACACTTATGTAATAGATTAGAATTTGTAGTGTCCTGTTTGTTAAATTTTTATTTTTGTAGTAATTGAATCGTAGGAAGCACTTTGTTATAGAACTCTGTTTAAGACCCTTTCTTATCCATTTTCGTTTTATTTTATTGTTTACTACTAGTGATCTGCTGAGCGCGAAGTTCAGGGTTCACGGTTTAGGAATAATGTTATTGGGTTTTGAATTTCTCAGAGACAGCCCGGAGTCTAGGTTTCTGCCCAGCTGATGACAACTACCCTTATACATCGGATGTACGACATACCTACTGGCAAAATGTGGACTCACAGGCTGTTATGGAATGTATCAAAAATTTTGATTTTGAAGCTGTTTCCAAACTGTTAGTGTCGTACTAAAAAAAATATGGTGAACTGGAAGTGACGGCATGCAAAACAGCTTCCATGACGCATTGCCTAACTTTCTTTGATTTCCATTAGTGCTGTAGATTTCAAAGCTTAAGAGTTACCTGCGAGAAAGCAAAATAATAAGGAAAACGTTTCTTAGCAAACAATTTACATTAGGTTACCCAACGAGGCGTTGTCGAGCTCAACGTTGTCTAAGTAGCGCGCAAGCGATATCGCATAACGACCGTAGGGAAGCTATCGCCTTCTGCTGCCGAAGAAAGCCGCCAATTTGCCGCCCGCCCGTTTAACATATAAACTACTCCACTGAATACATTAGCTGCTCACTGATTGAATCCCTTGTTTCCTATTATTACTTCTTTTTTTTTATAAATGGTTTGTTCGGTGTACATAGGTTGATAATTTTTATCTGAGAAAATGAAAAAGCTTTTTTGTTAGAGACAATCACTTGTCTTGTCCATTATATCTGAGTATGTTTATTAACAAACAATCAGATCGGTAACTTCCTATATTATTATAAATGCGAAGATTTGTGTCAATGGAAATTTCTTACTTCATCACATATCAAAAACTACTAAATGGATTTTGAATGAAACCCAAATATACACATACATCAACATCCTTACATACTAAGGAGTATTGCTTCTTTAACATTCATACATCTAGTCATACACGCACGCCGGTTATGAGTACTGCGCACATGGCCTTTCTGAAGAACATTACGTATAAGATCCGTGTGTGTCCTTCTTCTAAGGCGTCCGCTCCCGACGTTCCCACTTACGACTGGCTTGTAAATAGGTACCTACCTTTCTTTAGTCGCCTTTCTTTCATCCTCTCAATTTTAATTTGAAAGCTGATTGCTAGTCTTTTCCCCGCCAATGACCTAAAGTTTAAATGAAAGCACAAAAACGTAATACAAGCGTTAGTGGGATGAAAGTGGTCGCATCAGCATAAAATGAGAGCCGCTGAGCCTCCATACGCGCTCATATCGCGCCTTAATCCTGAAAAATTCCTAAGCAGATGGAAGCCAGAAGGTAAACATCACATTAACTTGAACCAACTAAAAATCCTCACTAAATATTCTCAGGGCCTTATGTGATGTTTTATCTTTAATTTTTTAACCGACTTACCAAAAAGGAGGAGGTTCTTTTTTGTTTGAAAAAGTATGTTTTTTTCCTATGTGGGTAGACACAGGGTACACACACATTTTAGACAGCTCCCAGCTTTAATTTATTTTCAATTGAATTTTTTATGTTTTATTTATATTTTATTATTATTTACCACCCTACGCTCACTATATATTATTTTCAAGTCTCTCTGATATCTGTACTTACTCCAATTTAATTATCTACTTCTCTTCAATCACTGACGCCATGGACTCAAAGCTGGCAACAAGTCTGGAGGATCTGGAGCAACTGTTCCAGTCATGGATGGCAGTTTATGAGAATAAGCTCAAGATTGTATCCACTGAAACTCGGCCTACACTGGAGTTATCAGTACTGTCACGTGAGTTTGCTGATTTTAAATCATTTGTATGGCAGGCTCTCTCCAAATTTAAAAGACAAATTGAGATGTTGTCTGTGGGATTCGACAGGCATGAAACGATGATGAGGAGGAAGGTACTCTTGTTTCATGGCATCACTGAGCATCCTGGTGAAAAGCTGCATGAAGTGGTTCACGGGGTATTATCCGAACAAATGAGCTTGCCTGAGATTGGGAGGGATAAGATCCATGTCTGCCACAGACTGGGATCTATACGTGGCAAAGCTCGGCATATATTGGTCAGGCTGTACACCACTGAGCACCGTCACATAATCTGGGAGAACAAGAAGTCCCTAAAAGGCACCGGCATCACGATCTCCGAATTCCTGACGCACAATAGGCACCGCACCTTCATGATTATCGCACCCGATACCAAGCGCCACAGGATCGAGACGCCGGGTGAACTTCAGGATCTTGTGTCGAGGTTCCCCAAGGCATCTAGCGGCCCTCGTAACGCTACGCAGACTGTGGAACATTCTTCTCTAAAGAATGCCAGCGCCACTGAGACTACTACTACACCCTCAAATGACCAAAGGAAGACGCGTCGGCGTAATTAATTTTGTTATTGTTTTGTCCGTTCGTCAAGCTACCTACTTCTTAATAATGCCGGAGTGTACGATCCCTTTAACTTGTTTCTGTCGGTACTTTCAATATTTGGTATTTTCCGCATCACCTTCATTTCACTATTATGATATGAAGTCGGTATATCTCTGTCTGTCTGTCTGTCTGTCTATCTGTCTGTATGTCTGTCTGTCTATCTGTCTGTCTGTCTGTCTGTATGTCTGTCTGTCTGTCTGTCTGTCTGTCTGTCTGTCTGTCTATCTGTCTGTATGTCTGTCTGTCTATCTGTCTGTATGTCTGTCTGTCTGTCAAGTTCAAGTTCAAGTTATTTATTCAGTAACAATTTACATTGCGTTCGAAATAATCGGCATGAAACAGTTGGTATTTGATGTACAATTAATCAATAAGAGAATTCAATTTAAATTAGAATAATGTGTACCGTGATAGTTAGACAGTTGACCGTTGCCGCTATAACAACAATTACTAAAAACAGAATAAAATTAATATTTAAGGAGGGCTCCCATACAACAAACGTGATTTTTTTGCAGTGTTTTGCGATAATGATACGGAACCCTTCGTGTGCGAGTCCGACTCGCACTTGGCCGGTTTTTTGTATAATTTCTTTTAATGTTTTTTTTTGTTTACAACAGTTCATTCAACCAACTAGACTGAGCTGTCATTGTCATGTCAGTTTGACAGTAAGACTGCTGTCGGATTGACATTGTCAAACGTGAATCGTTCCGTTTCAGACGTTTGTACACGGTTTTTATGCATGTCTGAATGTGTTTCGTGTTACGCTGTTGTGTTGTTATTATTTTATGTCTATTAATTCTATTGTAACTTGTTTTTGGTGAATGACTTGTCCAATTCACTAGTGAGTTGGGGTGGTTGTTTTAAAAGCAATCAGCCTATTTAGTATTAGTTTTAATTAGTTTTAGTAGTATTATTTTCTTCGTATTAAATTTGTTTTATTGTATTTAATTTAAATGGATGATCCTGTCAACTTAAATGACAGTTATTTCTCATGCTCTTCTTTGACTAGTAGTTTTGTTAGTGCTGGAAGTGATTCTCCGCTTCTTACTTTGCATGACAATATCTCCTCTATATTTTCTAATTATCCTAAAAAATTCCATATAGCCCATATCAATGCTCAGAGTATTCCTGGCCATCATTCCGATCTTCTGGCATCCTTTAGCAGTGTTCATCTTGATGCACTCTTAGTGTCTGAAAATTTTCTTAAGCCTCCTCTCCTTTCTACGCACTATGCACTTCCTGGCTTTGTTTTGGTCAGAAATGACAGGACTGGCAAGGGAGGTGGTGGTGTCGCCATTTATATACGTGCTGATATACCGTACAAAATTGTTAGTGCGTCCCCATCTCAGTACTCTGCGTCGGCTGAATTCTTGTTCCTTGAGATTACTTTAAATCATGCCAAAATATTACTTGCGGTATTCTACTCGCCTAACCTTCACATCAACTATTTTGACTCTTTAGAATCGTCACTAAATATTTTTTGCCCACTGTACGAGCATGTTGTTTTGATGGGTGATTTTAATACGTGTCTAATTAGAAATGATTCTCGTTCATTAAAACTCCGTTCCCTCTTATCTTCTTTTAATCTTGAAATTCTACCTCTTTCTGCGACACATAACTTTCCCAACTGCCTACTCTTCTTGACCTTATGATTGTTTCTTCCCCTCACAATGTTTCTGAGTTTGGGCAACTTACTGCAACCTTTTCTTACCATGACCTCATCTATATGTCTTATCGTATCCGGCCTCCTAAACGAAAACCTCATTTCTGTTATTTGCGTAACTATAATGGGATTGATTTGGTGACGTTGAGGCGTGATGCAGGTGATATCGACTGGTCTCTCGTTGTTGATAGCGCCTGTATCAATGATAAGGTGAACTACTTCAATGCCAAACTGCTGAGTATATACGACAAGCATGCACCGCGTCGGCGAGTTAAAGTTAAACATAATCCTGCTCCGTGGATGAATACTCAAATTAAAGACACTATTGCTCGCAAGGATAAGGCGAAGAGCAGATACAAGCGCAGACCCACGGATCAGAATCTCAGTCATTTCAAAGCTTTACGTAACCGCTGCAATCGTCTGTGTCGGGATGCTAAGAGACGCTATTTCCACGAATCTCTAGTCGATCGCAAGTCCTCTGACGTCTGGAGATTTCTAAAGTCTGTCGGTATCGGCAAATCTCCCACTAATACCCGTAAAGATGTCGACTTGTCGGCTCTTAATAGGCACTTTTCTCTTCCACCTGTCACTCTGGGCCCTACTGTCAAAACTTCTACTTTGAGTGACCTTTCCGAATTGCCGTTACCGAATTGCCAACCATTTAATTTAAATTCTGTCTCTCATGACGATGTCAAAAAATCTCTTCTTGCCATTTCGTCCTCTGCTGTCGGCCATGACAATCTGTGTTCGCGAATGTTAATTCCTATTCTCCCGCAACTCCTTCCCATTCTCACTCATATTGTTAACTACTCTTTATTCACTCGCATATTTCCTTCAGCCTGGAAACAGGCACATATAATTCCACTCCCCAAAATAACCAATCCTTCTTCTTTATCTCATTTCAGACAAATCTCCATACTACCTTTCCTCTCTAAAGTTCTCGAGCACATTGTTCATGGTCAAATTTCTAGATTCCTTTCGTCTAATGCTCTTATCTGTCC
Organism: Anorthoa munda; assembly: GCA_945859665.1. Lineage (NCBI taxonomy): Eukaryota > Metazoa > Arthropoda > Insecta > Lepidoptera > Noctuidae > Anorthoa > Anorthoa munda. The sequence continues at coordinate 36,244,110 of OX243898.1, forward strand.
TGTCCAATCTGGCTTCCGGACTGGGCACAGCACTGCAACTGCACTTCTGAAGGTCACTGATGACATCCGCTGGGCTATGGAGAATAAATCTCTCACCGTGTTAGTGACCGTGTTACTTGACTTCAGTTGTGCATTTAACTCGGTGGATTTTGACATTCTACTCGGGGTCCTTCAGTCTATTAACTTCTATTCCTCTGCATTAACCTGGTTTGACTTTTATCTTCTGGGTAGAGTGTTCGCATTGAAGAGATTTTCTCTGATTGGTGTGATCTCACTGCTGGTGTTCCTCAGGGTGGCGTTCTCTCTCCTCTTCTCTTCTCTATTTTCATAAATACTGTTACTAAGGTAATCAGCTCCAACTTCCATCTTTACGCAGACGATTTGCAGCTTTATCAACACTTCTTGCTTGCGGATGTGGACTTAGCAATTGTGAATGAATCGTGACCTGGAGAGTATTAGTGAATGGGCTAAGTCCTATGGATTACAGATCCACCCATCAAAGTCCCAGGCTATGATCATAGGCAGTCGCTACTATCGCACTGCGCTTGACGTGTCCACTTTGACACCTTTATCCCTTGACGGTTCGGCCATCACTTACACAGAAACCGCTAAGAACCTTGGTATCTTATTTGACAGTAATCTCTCTTGGCGAGCTCAAGTAAATGAGGTTAGTCGTAAGGTGCACTTTTCTTTTCACTCGTTGAAATCACTTCAAAACCTTTTGCCCTTTAAAACCAAAATCTATCTAGCTCAAGCTCTAATTCAGCCGATCATCGATTTCGCGGATGCCTGCTATCTGGATGCCACGGAGGAGCTCTTAAATAAGCTTGAGCGCTTGCAAAATCTGTGTATCCGTTTTGTTTTCGGTCTGAGAAAATACGATCATGTCTCTCAGTTCCGCAAGGATCTCAAGTGGCTCCCTATACGTCTTCGCAGGAACACTCGAGTATTATGCCTCCTTTTCAACATCCTGTTTAACCCTACGTACCCTGAATACCTGCGTGATCGCTTTTCCTTTACTCGCCCTGCCGATGTCCAGTATAGATCCCACCTAAAGCATCATCTAAACTTCCCCTCCCACAATACTAATTTCTATTCCCACTCCTTCTCTGTTCATGCAGTACGACTGTGGAACTCACTTCCACCTAAAATCCGTGACTCTAAAAATGTATCGTTATTTAAGAAACAGGTCAAAGAACATTACCTCTCCACCATCTTATAATGTTATTTATTATGTGTATGTATTTTTATCTTCTATATAATGTATATGTGTAATTTATATATAAACAGTTAAGTTATAATAGTCTATTTTAAGTTTCCTTATTTCTTTCTACACACTGTGTCTTCGTCTATCATCCAACTTTCCTGTCGCAGGTCTGCTGGAAGAAATTTCTACTGAAATAAGCAGTACCTTTGTGCTCTTGTATCTGTATTTTTTTTTTCTCTGTTAAGTGTTTTGTGTGTACATAAATAAATAAAAATGTTTCGAAATTGGTCCTATTTTAATTTGCTGAAGATTTGATGAAGAACTTCGAAGATATAAAACAGAACTCTTCAATAAATTACGGCTAATCTCTCGGGATTGCTGCAATTGCATGTCTTTTTATTGTTTATACCATTTTATAACATAACATCACGCCAGTACGCTCTTAAGGGGTACGCAGATCTCTCATTTCACCGGTTATGTTCAAGTTTAATGTTATTCGGATAATCTATACTGGCGTTATAGGTACCTTACTAAACAACTTGCCTATTAGGTAGGTACAACTAAAAAGTGAATAAAAAAAGTTAATTAAAAAAATCAAAAAACCCGACTGCTTGAAAAGCAAACTAAAAAGACGTAAACAAGGAGAAAATCATGCTGTGCTGTCGGAGGATACATCTTCGCGAGCTGGCTGACCAAAACCAGACGTATCCTCCGACTGCACAGCATGATTTTCTCCTTGTTTACTACTTTTTAGTTCGCTTTTCAAGCAGTCGGGTTTTTTAATTTTTTTTAATTAACTTTTTTTATTTATAACTTTTTAGTTATTTTTTTTTTTCGAATCAGGTACATTCAAACATATAAGTGTTATATATTTTTGAAATCACCTCTTAAAATCCTTTATTTTGATACCCCACACTATAGGTTTGGAAGAAAAAAAAATGTTGGCCCGCACAATATGGCGCCCAAGAACCGCTATTTTCCTATTTGCCAATTTTTATGTAGCCAGTGACACTCGCGGGGTTAAGACGAATCGACTGACGTAAGAACCATCAAAATCGGCCCACGCGTTTGGTCTCTAGAACGCCACATAGGAACAAACATACATACATACATACTTACTTACATACATACATACATACATACATACATACATACATACTTACATACATACATACATAGACTGATAAACACATTACCCTCCTTCGGCAGTCGGGTAAAAATAAAAAGCTTTTTTCAAAAAAATACTACCGACTTCCAAATAAAAAAAACTATAAAGTTAAAATAACTTTATTTTTGGAAGTCGGTGTCTATAACGCAAAAAATAGGTACCTACCAAAGACACCGACTTCCAAAAATAAAGTTATTTTTCACTTTGTAGTTTTTTTTATTTGGAAGTCGGTAGTATTTTTTTGTAAAAAAGCTTTTTTTCAATTAAAAAGGCGTTGCCTATTCTAGGAATTCACTCCAGGAAAAAACAGTCCGTTGGCCAGATTCTGGCTTATTTTAGCAAAAGAAAGTTAGAGTGCATCGTTGGTAGCAAGCGAGTTCTGAGTTCGATCTCCACTTCAATCAAAATGCTTTTGGGTTGGTACTTCTGTTCTATATTATGTATTTACATAGAGGCGTGTTCTAAAAAAGTTTGTAGTGAGGAACTTAAATGTTTGTAGACGTTAAATTATATGCAGAGTAGGATCAATACCTCTATTCTCTACATATTAGGCGTCTTTTTATCCTGTGAATTATCAGCGTCCTCCTGTCTGCCTATAACAATAAACTGCAATTAATAAGACGGTTGTAAATAATGTAAGTAGATACGTAAGTGAACCTTAAAAATCGTGCGTAATCGGTACTGCCCGACTTTATCAAGTTGGTGTTAATTGAAATTATTTTAGAGATATGTCCAATGGAGCTAAACGGAATAGCTTAACATAAACTTATGATTAATACAACTTTACTATCTACTAGTGACCTAACAACCATATTTTTAGATTACTCAAAGACACTTGGACCGATTTGGACTTCTTTTCTTTTTTTTGAAAGAGTATACTTTCCAAGTAGTCCCATAGTCATTAGGTATATATCATATCTGGTGATGGAATCCTCAAATCATACCTATAGCAATTTTGATATTTTGCATCAAAAATGCAAGCATTTCACACTGGACCGCGCAACACAGGGAATCCTAGTGTGTGGTCCAGGGAATTTGTTAACACCTAGTACTTAAGGCCCTCTGTGTATGTATTATTGGTTAACTATAGTACTGTGTAAAAATGAACGGAATAAAGATTTTTATTTTTATTATATTTATTTATTATTTTATTATTTGCACTCAAAAAGTATCATTTGGTGAAGTGGAACTGATGAAGAGGACCACAGAGGGTCACTGGAACTCCTTAGTCATAAATATGTCACGGGTATAAGATATCTCGAATAGTTAACCGACTATGATGAAGCAAGTAATTATAAATAAATGGTAGGTCCTACTAATGAAAACGGTACTATCGAACTGGTCTAAAGTTTAAAGCTTGAAAATAGGCACTGGAACTCCGAAATAAAACAATGTATACTAATCGTGTTTGGGCTATTGGAATCGTCGTGTGATGTAATTTGTCAATAAATGATTTTAATGGTAATTTGAAGTATCTACCAAAACTTAAAGAGAAAAATAAAAATCTTCGACAAGGAAAGTTATTTTTCGCTCTGTGTTTTGTTTGAAGTCGGTTTGATTTTTATGTTAAAAATATTTTTTTGACATCTCTATAATATTCATTGCGTGTTTTACGCTGTTGCGTAGACCAATATTTGAACTTATTAAGTAATTAATGTAAGCAAAGCATGTGTATGCCATTCTTCGAATTTACGTACGCAATTGGTTTGTTGAAACATTTTTTTTTTGTAAAAAATGGAAAGATATATATAAGTTTTCATACAAAATTATTTTTAGTTTTTTTTTTCATTGTAATTACAAAGTAAAATCCAATCGAAAATATTTTTTTGAATCCAGTACCGAAAACACCCCGACAGTTTTCCGAACAAACCCTAGCCCGTGTGACGTCACAACGTTCATTTCTACTCATTGTGGCACATAGCTTATACAGTGTTTTGACTTTCAACCGATTCAATCTTGTTATTATCGTCAATATATTGATGAATATCGAATATATTGATCATAAATATCAAACCTTAAAAGTTATCGTACAAAAAGATCCCCATTATATGTGTTTCGCGCAATAGCCAAGTACCTAGCAATCTGTACTAAATTTGAGAAATGTTCTATGTCTAACTAGATTCCAATTATAATGTGTTAATTATGTTGTTATCTTGTTTTAATTTAGTATTAGATCCGTATTAATTTCTTACTTTGATCATTAAATAAAGACTGAGAAAAGTAAATTTTTAAGGGAACTTTCGAGCAAAGTTGACATTGTTGTATAATTACGTAACTTGAAAACATGATTTTTTGTTTATGGAGATATATTCATTATTTTATTCTTAAATGACAGATATAGGCGTAAAACTAATATTTTTGTTTAAATTATGAAAATCGGTCGACGCATTTATGAGATATTTTCTGCCGAATTAGTGTAAGGAAAATCTACCAAGTTAATATTTTCACGTTTCTGTTCTACAAACTTTTTAGAGTCGAAGTTTCACGCCAATCGTGTTTGTTTACTTTTTATTTTACACCAATATCACCTACCCATATGTAAAAACGATTACGTTATGACAATTATGTTTCTAAATGTACCTGGTAAACAACAATAACTAACACCGGTCCACTAACACGTAATATTCATTACGACTACTTTATTTATGCTCAAAACTTCCAAATCGTCCATCAGTTGGGTATATTATCGACATTAGCCTTTATCACACATGCTAAATCCACATGACTAAATAAAATAAATAAATATCACACATGACTAAGTAAAATTTTTGTTTAATAATATTTTTGCACTAATTTTCGGATATTTTTAGTCAATTCACGTGCAGTTGACACTGTATTATCGTGAAATTCCTTGAACGCTATGACGTCACCAACATGGCGACCAATCATGGCCCGTTTGTAGAGAGGTGGTTCTTTTTAAAATTTTATCGATTTTCAATTGCTTAAATATAATAAATTGAAAAAAAAAGTATTTAAGAAATTTCTGCAACGACAATATAATTTATGATATGTAAAGTTTCAAAATACATTTAAAAATCGTATTTTTTTTTAAATTCAACAACCCAATTAGGGTTGAGGTGGTCGAAAGTGCGACTGCTAGCCTGAGTTCTTATGTACAATGCAATCATTATAAATTACCAGTACCCTGTGCGCTCATTCGTTTAGTCTTTATCTCCCACTCTCAAGGGGCCGCGCATCTCACTCAATGTAGACTTGTGATAAGGGTCGCCACGATTGAGGTGTTTACAGCGCAGATAAGTGAGAGATACGCTGACAGATGCTGAACTGGTGGGGCGAGGCTACGTTGAGAAGATTCGGGAGGAATGCCATTGATGATGGGAAAGCAGTGTTGTTGTGTCTTTATGAAGAACAGAAAGAAAAATAAAAACACTACAAAGTGAAAAATTAATTTCGGCAGTTGGTGTTCCTGTTTTCTTTTCTTCGTTTTTTGACACCGACTGCCGAAATTGAAGTTTTTTTCACTTTGTAACCTTTTTATTTGGAAGTCGGTTGTATTTTTTTGTAAAAATGTTTATTATTTTTCACTTTTTAGTTGTGGTACATAAGGACCAGTTCTATAGGCTAGGTACCTACAATGCCTAAAGTTATGCCAGAATAGATTAACCCAATAACGTGAAACTTAGACAAAACCGGTGGAATGAGAGTATACCAGGGTGAACTGTTCACACCTGCATACCCCTTTAGAGCGTACCAGTGTGATGTTATGTTATGAAATGGTGTAAACAATAAACATACATGCGACTGCAGCTATCCCGAGTAATTTGCAGTCATTTATTAAAGATTTCTGATGTATGTCCCAGAAGTTCTTTATCAGATCTTGATAAAATTATATGAAATAAATGCGAGCACATGACAAGCTTCGAGAAAGAGGTCAACCGTCGAATCCGACTCGGCTGGGCGGCGTTCGGGAAGTTGCGTGGTATCTTCTCGTCCAATTTACCGCAATGTCTCAAGACAAAAGTCTATGACCAGTGTGTGTTGCCAGTGATCACCTATGGGACCGAGACTTGGTCGCTCACAATGGGCCTTATCAGAAAGCTTAAAGTCACCCAAAGGGCAATGGAGAGGGCTATGCTCGGCATTTCCTTGCGTGATCACGTCAGAAATGATGATATCAGCAGGAGAACCAAAGTTACCGACATAGCCCGAAGAATTGCTAAACTTAAGTGGCAGTGGGCAGGGCACATTGCTCGCAGAATGGATGGCCGTTGGGGCCGAAAAGTTCTGGAATGGCGACCGCGAACCAGAAGACGATATGTTGGAAGGCCTCCCACTAGGTGGACCGATGACCTGGTTAAGGTTGCGGGAAGGCGCTGGATGACGAGACGCACGGGATCGGTCAATGTGGCGACGCCTGGGGAAGGCCTATGTCCAGCAGTGGACGTCTTTCGGCTGAAATGATGATGATGACATGACAAGCACCATCTTTCAAATAAAAAAGAACCAACAAAATCGATTCACCTAGTAAAAAGTTCTGAGGTAAAAAAAAATATACAGTCGAATTGATAACCTCCTCCTCTTTGGGAAGTCGGTTAAAAAGGTAAATTATTTTTGAACCCGTTCCTATTAGCCACGACCCACAAAAATACTCGTATAATCATTTTTCTTTCTTGTCGACTAACTGAAATTATAGTCTTAACCATTCAGATTTTGTCCAGTATGTAGCAAATGCCTTTGTATATATTGTGGTGTTCATTCCACATGTCTTAGTTCACTTACGTTTTTGATACACTTTACAAATTTCATCTTCATAACTTTTGAAATTGTATCAGCTCATGTTTCCCATTTTATGTATCCTTTGATAATGTATTTTTATCTGACATGACATATGTCTATTTTATTTTCTTAAGCCATAGACATATCATACCATGGACTATACTCTATAAGGTCGTTGTACATTATAATTTTCATAATAGGGGCAGACTGCCCCCTGTGTTTTATTGCGTTTTATTTCGTTCCTCATGATTTCTTAATTGATATTTGAATTCCATAAGACATGACAGAGAACGAAGAAAAACGGGAGTCACTTTTTTAGTTTTGAATCTGGACTGAACGCCAAAAGTTGGTTTTCCTACTTAATACTACCAAGTATACTATTGTATCTGAAAACTCTTTAAAACTATAAGATAATATACGGCCTGTGAATGTTAACAAACCATTGAAGTGCAATAAATATAATTTATTGAGTGTGGAACTTAAATGTGAGCATTTTTACTGGTTCATTAACCTCGTCGGTCACCGCTTCATATTAAAGGGCTCGTTTGATCGGCGTATGAAGCCACAGCCCGGAAGCGAGCTCGGAAGCTTAGGGCACTCCGTGTTACTTTAGACCCTGAAGACAGAAATAGGACTTTGTTGCTTAAATAGTAATCGAATAGAATTTTAACAAAGGCATTTAGTAAAAACTAGTTCTAACTAGTGAAAACGCGTTCTATCTAAAAACTGGTTTTAACTGTAACATTTATATTTTATTTTATTCAATATTAATATGCATTCTTTTGATTTTAATTTAATATTTAGGGTAGAGTTCCTAATTCTAGGTAGTCGGGAAGTAGTTGAGCTCAGCCTAATGTTGGTCTGAGTGCTACACGTCACTTTGTCTGTGCTCCGGCCAACATTGTAGTTGAGCTCAGCCTAATGTTGATCTGAATGCCACCCGTCACTTTGTCTGTGCTCCGGCTGACATTGTAGTTGAGTTCAGCCTAATGTTGGTCTGAGTGCCACCCGTCACTTTGTCTGAGCTCCGGCCGACATTGTAGTTGAGCTCAGCCTAATGTTGGTCTGAGTGCCACCCGTCACTTTGTCTGTGCTCCGGCCGACATTGTAGTTGCGCTCAGCCTAATGTTGGTCTGAGTGCCACCCGTCCCTTTGTCTGTGCTCCGGCCGACATTGTAGTTGAGCTCAGCCTAATGTTGGTCTGAGTGCCACCCGTCACTTTGTCTGTGCTCCGGCCGACATTGTAGTTGAGCTCAGCCTAATGTTGGTCTGAGTGCCACCCGTCACTTTGTCTGTGCTCCGGCCGACATTGTAGTTGTGCTCAGCCTAATGTTGGTCTGAGTGCCACCTGTCACTTTGTCTGTGCTCCGGCCGACTGCAGTTTGGATGATTTAAATGTTTTCTTGGGGTGTTTTATAAAAAAATATATATACTTCTTATTACTGTAAATTACTTTCCATTTATTTTACGTATTTTTATTATTTATTAGTTCAGCACCTACATACTCGTATTAGTAATTGCGGAACGATATTTCTCGATTTCGTTTCTATTTTTGATGATGCAATATGGGTTTGTAGGATTCTTCGTACGGATCTTATTTATTTACTATAACTCACATAAATACGTGTTGGTCATAGACCAGAGGGAATAGGAAGGGACGTATGTCAGTGCCTTACATTAGATCACCAATTATCATAGGTTTTTTTTTTTTTTTTTTTTGTTATCATATGTAAATAAATACAGATCTTATGTTTGATGAACAGAGCGCTATGTTATGCCAGGAGGCGTACAAAAATGGTGTGCAAATCTCGCTGAGGATTAAAAATTAAAATTTACTAAAAAAGTATTGAAAATCATGCTTAATTATGGTAATAAATTAGAAAATAAATTGAATAATTACATAATAATCCAATTATGTCAGACCTAAATGAGGAATTATTAAAATGTCAAAAAAAAAGAAATCTATGTCAAAATAATTCAATGTCCAATAATTGAATATACGATAATTGTTATTCTAAATTAATTCGTCATTTAAGTATTCGTCAATATTATAATAACATTTATCAATTAAGAACAATTTCATTTTTTTCTTAAATTGTGTAAAATTTAATTCTTTTATGGCGTTTGGAATTTTATTTTACATGCATGGAGCCATACCCAGGACACTTTTTATTACTAATGCAGTTTGACACAAATAATTATTCAAAGAATTTTTGTACTGACTACGAATTGGAACATTTCGTACCATTGTCATTTTTTCAAATAGGTTGGGATTTGTTTTGACGAAGATACGTAATACAAGTTTTTTTTTTTTTTAATTATGGCTTGGTTACTAAGACCTTTAAGCCAAGTCTTTTTGATGGGTAACATTTTAACACAATAAACATTAGGTATTTACTGCACTTATGTGTTAAATTTTTTGAATAGTACTTTTAACATATTTGTAAAGCGGTATAAAACAGTTTAATTCTTTTAATAAATTTTTAAGCGGCGGCGGGCGGGAAGAACTATCACTTTCACTTAAGTTTAGCACATCACTAAGATCACTGGCTAACATTAGTCTGTCAATCAAAAATTTCTGACAACTGAAGAATAGATGTTCCATGTCTCCGTCTTTTTCTTCACAATATATACAAGTACTGGATTGAATTATGCCAAGTCTTGCAAGGTGTGATGGCACAGTGTTGTGGCCAAAACTCATTCTATTAATAGTGGTTATAAAGTCACGGCGGGCATCTTTAAGTCGATCGTACCAAGGTCTAACAGGTAAGCTCTCTTGAATGCTTTCATACCACCTTCCTTTTGTCTCCTGGTCTTTCTTCCACATCTCTATCCACAGATTCTTAATATTTTCATTTATAGAATACAGATAATCGTCGCGTGCGGGCTCGTCATTTTCTCACTAGGCTGGTCCTATACCGGAGGAGTAGCTCTGGCGTTGCTCGTTGAACGAGTAACGTCCCCGACTGAGGGCTCCGTGGCGGGTGGAGAGCTCCAATGGTGAATTTATTACTTAACAACTTATGGATAAAGAGACCAATCTTTTAAAAATCAACAAACAGGCTGCGTCCTCGGATGCGCCTAAAATAACATCTACTGATAGGGCTGCGTCCTCGGATGCGCCCACTACAGCTAAAACTAGGGATGCGTCCCAGAATGCGCCTAAGCGGCAACCGCCCAAGGCTGCGTCCTGTGATGCCCCTAAACAAAACTTTCAAAAGCATTCGGCTGCGTCCAAGGATGCGAGGAGGAAGGCAACCGCATGGTATGCGCCTAAACAGGCTGCGTCCCAAGCAACGCCAACCAAATCTGCGTCCAAGGATGCGCCATTAAATTTAACCCTGCCCACAAGGCCGAAGACAGATCCCGCTCATGGCGATTCTAAGAGTACCGTGGACGTGGATGCGCCCGTAATGCGGGCTGCGTCTACGGCTGCGGCCTCGGAGAAGGATCTGACGGGTCTGTCTGAAGCCCCACCGGCAGGTAATCTCAACAAGGCCCCGGCCAAAGAACAGTGGATAACAATTACCCACAAAACTAAGTCCACTAGGAAGCACCTGACTCCCCAAGACAAGGGTGAGCATAAGGCTGTCGTGACAGACACCGCGGGGCAACTCGCGGAAACGTCTACGACACCAACAGGTGCGGCTACCACCGTTGCAAAACGGAAGCGCAGCACGAAACCTAGGGGGCGTAAAAAACCTCAAAATACCGACAGGGAACCTGCTAGGCCACAGAAGCGCTCGCGTCCCGAAGATACCGTCACGCCGACCGGGACTGGCAAGAAGATAAAGCCGATTCGCTCCAATACGGCTGATGGTATCTCGGTGAGCTACGCTGAAGCGGCCGCGACGTACAGGAACAATGAGCTGTGCGTCGCCGTCATGTCTGAGCCTTTCCAGGACATGACGCAAGAGCAAGCGGAGGCAATTCGATCGGATATCGAACAGCAGCTCCGAGCTCTGCTCATAGCAGACCCTGATCCAACAGACACAACAACAAATACCGCGATCCACTTCAGAGGAAAGGCCCACTTCGCTGAAGGCGTCCTCAAAACTTGGTGTGAGGACGACTTCACGCGATCATGGCTGAAAGGGATCATAAATAACATGACGTCCCCGATACCGGGGACCAGACTAATTGTTCGGCCTCAGTCTGAAATCCCAAAAAAAGCACTGTGCATGCTGTTTGTCCCAGGAAACACCGAGGACACTCAGCCATTGCTCAAGATGCTGACGAGGCAGAACCCTAACTTAAAAATAAATACATGGACTCTGACACACGAGAGGGCCAGAGAGGAGCCTCCGGGCACTTTTCTGTTCTTCCGTGTTCCAGAGTCCATGGTTAAAATTATAAAACAACAGCAGAGGCGTATCTACTACCTCATGGGCAGCATCTATCTCAACTTCCTTGAGAAGGAAGCTGCCAGTGTAGATACCGCCACGCTACCAAACTCATCGACCTCGGTCGCGCCTGTACCAGAGCTGGACTCTCTGCCACCCGTGCGTTCTCCGTCGCCTCCCGCGGCGGAGTCCGTCGCGGAGGAGGAGCTTGCGACCTGCATGGCAGCGATGGAGGTCGAAACTAACCTGGAATCAACTCAGGATGCCCCCTCGCCCGGGATTACCTCGGACGAGGACTGCTTTCCGCTGGGGGGAGAGAGTGGGGAAGAGGACAGCATCCTCGGCTCCTCTCCCTTGCGGGACAACTAGCATCCTGCAAACCAACCTCCAGCACAGTCAGACTGCGTCGGCTACCCTGCGCAGAGTGCTGGAGAACCAACAACAAAAAACTATCGCCCTCATCCAAGAGCCGTGGATTAGGGGTGGCAGAGTATGTGGCCTTGGCAACATCGGAGGTAAGTTGCTGCTTGACACCTCCGTCAGTAACCCACGTGCCTGCATATTTGTACCAAAACATGTACCTAACTTATTAATTAACGAATTCTGTTCAAGGGACCTGACAGCAACCAGGCTTTTCAGAACAGAGCAGAAACTTCCGGACATAGTACTAGCCTCGGCTTACCTGCCAGGCGATGGAGATGTGCCTCTACCAGAGCTCGCCTCACTGGTGAAGTACTGTGAAAAGGAGAAACTTGAACTCATCATCGCGACAGACTCCAATGCGCATCACACGCTCTGGGGCAATGTCAAAACCAACAACCGAGGTGAGGAAATGCTTGACTTTATTCTTAGTAATAATCTGGTACTACTCAACAAAGGCTCGGAACCTACCTTTATAAACGCAAGATCACAAACAATCATAGACCTAACTATAGCAACACTAGGTATCTCCGGCTCCATCCAGGACTGGCATGTGTCCAATGAGTTATCATGCTCAGACCATAGGTGGATCCGTTATACCATTAACTTCGACATAACTAAACCACAGCCGAGAAGGGTTCCTCGCAACACAGACCGATCCAAGTTTGTGAGACTTATCAGAACTGAACTAAGTAAGTTGCCCCCTATTCCGGCTGAGATACCAGTAACCAATTTAGACGAACACGTAAACAACATCACAAACATCCTTCTATCTAGCTATGAACAGTCGTGTCCCCTCACCACACCTAGACAGGGTGTTAGGCAATCCTGGTGGAGCTCCGAACTGGAAAGACACCGGCACAAGCTGAGGAAGCTGTTCAATAGAGCTAGGAACACGCGGTCGCCAGAGGACTGGGACCGTTACACAACAAAACGCAGAACATATAAAAAACTAATACGCCTCCGGGGAAAGACCAGTTGGAGGCGTTTTTGCACTAACATTGAAAATAACAACCAGGCATTAAGGGTCAAAACCTGTCTTGCTCAAGAGACTGACCTTTCTATAGGGTGCCTGAAAAAACCAGACAACACCTTTACAATAAACGATGCAGAAACAAGCGAATTACTTCTAACGACGCACTTCCCGGGCTGCCAGATCGCCACCCAGCAAAGCTGGGAACCGTACAGGGAAAGGGCCACAGGTAGCCTGGATTGGGAGGAGGCGCTAGAAGTCATTGACAAAGATAAAATAACGTGGGCAATCAACACCTTCCTACCTTTCAAGGCGGCGGGTATGGATGGAATCTTTCCAGCTCTGCTCAAGTGGAGCGGTGATATGCTGGCTGAATATCTCGTTAAGGTATTTCGAGCCAGTCTGGCCCACCGCTACATCCCCTTGAAATGGCGCGAAGTAAAAATAATCTTTATTCCGAAACCAGGTAAGGGTGATTACACCCAGCCTAAATCTTTTAGACCCATAAGCCTCTCTTCGTTCTTTTTGAAGACATTGGAGAGGCTGGGGGACAGAAGGATCAGAAACCAGATTTCGGTACAAAAACCGTTGCACCCCAACCAACACGCCTACCAGGCAGGCAAATCAACAGAATCAGCACTCCACAGCGTAGTCTCACGCGTGGGTTGTGCTCTACAAAACAAAAACCCAACCTTAGCCGCTTTCATTGATATTGAAGGTGCTTTTGACAAAACTAATTTCACTAGCATCGGGCAAGCACTCGCCATGCATGGTGTTGTACCGACGCTCGTTGAATGGATTAACAACATGCTAAAAAACCGTGCTATTCAATTTACTGTGAACACTACCACACGAGGAATCGTGAGTAGGGGCTGCCCACAAGGTGGGGTGCTGTCACCACTTTTGTGGAATTTGGTTGTAAATGAGCTCATTGCAGAGCTCAACGCCAGCAGACTATACTCGGTAGGATACGCAGATGACATAGCAATCCTAATTTCGGGGCAATTTGAGGGCATCTTATGTGATCTCATGAGAAAGGCCTTCAAAATAATCGAGAATTGGTGCACAAAGCACGAATTATCGGTTAACCCCTCAAAAACGGAACTAATAATGTTCACTAACAAACGAAGTCTTGGACCACATAGGCTCCCAAAACTTTTCAACACAGAATTAACACTTAAAGAAGAGGTCAAGTACTTGGGGGTGATCCTTGATAGCAAATTGCTCTGGAACAAGCATCTTGACCACAAACTCAACAAATGCACAATTGCACTCTATCAGTGTAAAAAAATGTTAGGAAAAACGTGGGGGCTCTCTCCAAAGATTACTCTGTGGCTATACACAGCGGTGATCAGGCCAATGTTGGCTTATAGCGCTCTGGTTTGGTGGACGAGGACTGAACTCTCGACCACCATAACCCGACTCCAACGTTTCCAGCGACAGGCCTGTTCAGCTATCACTGGCTGCATGAGAACCACCCCAACAGCAGCCATAGAGATAGCCCTACAAATAACACCCCTGGACCTGTATGTACAGCAAGAGGCGGCGCTAGCTGCCATCAGGCTAATGCATCTAGGCATATGGGGCAATAACCTCACCAGTCCACAAGCTAAAATCCTGGACCGGGCGATTGAGTATCAACCTCTCATCGCGGCCCCGTGTGATAGATTTCAAAAACAACTTATGTTCAACAAAACCTATAACATACAAACAATAGAGGAAGAAAGGGATGTGTCAGGAGCCAATGAAGTACGAATTTACACAGATGGCTCGAAAACGAATAACGGCTCAGGTGCTGGCGTACACTCCCTTGACCTCAACATAAACTTTCACATACCGCTAGGCACACACAGCTCGATATTTCAATGTGAATGTGTCGCCTTAACACAAGCTGCAAAAACCGTAAAGCGTTTGGGCATCCAGAACTACGGTGTCAAATTCCTATCTGATAGTCTGGCCGTGCTCAAAGCTTTAGAAAACAAACTAACTAACAACAAACTTATCTTTGAGTGCCACCTCGCCCTGGAGAGTATATCGAAATCCAATCGAATCACCCTACAGTGGATCAGGGGGCATAGTGGATCCCTAGGCAATGATGCCGCAGACGAACTTGCGAAAAGGGGCTCCGAGATGTTAGTGCTAGGCCCGTACCCACTTATCCCCTTGCCCTTCTCGCAATTTCGTGCGTGGATTCGTCAAAGATCAACAGAACTACAAATTAACAGATGGGCACGGACAACGGACTGTAGACAGTCGAAAATGGCTTTGCCAAACGTAAACCCGCGTCTTACTAAAAAACTCCTCAGCCTGAGCAGAAATACCTTAAAATAATTATAGGGACAATAACGGGCCACACCCTTCTTAACAAACATCTATTCAACTTAGGCGCCACGGACAGTCCACTTTGCAGGGGCTGTTTTAACGCCGAAGAAACTGCCGCCCACGTAGTCCTGGAATGCGAGGCCGTGGCATCTCAACGCGAAGAAATCCTCGGAACAGTGAGGTCGCTCCGTGAAGCCTGTGAAGCTCCCAGGAAGCTTCTGTGCTTTTGGGCGGAGCTAGGCTGGCTATGTTAACTAGTACAGTCCCCACGCACAACGGACCAAATGGGAGTCTAAGTGCGGAAAAGGGAGTCCCTACCACTACCACTACCACTACTACAGATAATCAGTCATAAGCACGTATACTGTATTTGTAAGGTCAAGAGCATTAACACCCTCAAACGCAACTCTATCAGCTATTTCATTGCCAGCAATGCCTTTATGAGATGGCACCCACATAAAAGAAATTTCAATGCCCCTGAGCGAATGTCGATGAATTTGTTCTTTTATAATGTACAAAATAAAATTAGATTTAAAATTAATTTTGAGGTTAGATAAACCTTTAATCAAACTTAAAGAGTCAGTGACAATCAAAAAGTATTTACAATTATCTACATGACATGTGGCTTTGATATGAAAAAGTATAACAGGGCCAAGGGCACTGCTTTTTAATCTTAAAACAACTATTCTCAATTTCCAGGAAAATATTGAGCAGCATTGGGGAATGACCGATTAGGAGAGAATTACCAGTAGTCAAAGGTCCAGAATTACTGATTCTATGAGGTATAATTTTGTTAATAATTTGTGTGTTATTTGAGTACAACAATTTCAAACAATATCTCTCCGCAAGAAGGAGACGTCTCAAAATCAAAGGCATAATTTTAGTTTCAACTTCCATGACCCTAATGGGAGTTGAGCACATAGCACCAGAAATTATTCTCAGAGCTCTATTCTGTAAAATGTCTAATGTATGGGCATGAGCACTGTTTAGATAAGCTATGGCAAATATATAGTCAAAATGGCTCCTTACTATTGCTTTATACAAAATAGATAATGTTTTGGGGTCTGCTCCCCAGGAAATTCCAGCAAGGCATCTAATTATATTCAATGCTTTTAAAGCATTTTGTGAAATATGTCTAATATGCTCTTCAAAAGTAATTTTTTGATCAAACATAACTCCCAAAAATTTATTTGAACAAACTCTACTAATTGCTTCTCCACCATATATAATATCGCAGGTTGGATCATCTTTGCCAAAAATCATAAAACTACTTTTAGATGCATTAATTTTAAGATGTAATTTACCATTATAATAGTTAGATAATTGATTTAAAGCACTATTAACTTTATCAATGGCTATTTGCAAATTTCGGTTACTACTATATAAAACTATGTCATCAGCGAATTGCAAGATATTTACATTACTTGTATCTACATATTTACATATTTCACTTGTATACAAATTGTACAATAAAGGCGACAATGTAGCACCTTGCATGGTGCCTTTTGATGCTATTTTTGGCCCGTGTAGTATATTATTATGCTTAACATAAACAGTTCTGTTACTTAAAAACTCATAAATCCATTTACATAAATGACCAGGGATATTTATATCGGATAAAATTTTAACCAGGATTCCAGGATCAACATTGTCAAAAGCACCTTGTACATCTAAAAATACACATACAGTGTTTGAAAGTAAATTATTGCTCTTTTCAGGTCCGAGATCAAAGATACAAAGCTGTCAACGCAACTACGCCCACGACGAAAGCCATACTGCACATGAGGGATTATACCATTCGCTTCCACATACCAATCCAATCGAGCCTTAACCATGTTTTCAAATATTTTGCCGAGACATGATGATAGAGATATTGGTCTATAAGAATTCACATTATCTGGGGATTTATCAGGTTTAAGTATAGGAATAACACACTGTGTTTTCCAAGAGTCTGGTATCAACTTTTTATTCCATAGAGAATTGAGAATATTTAAAAAAACTTTTTGAACAGACTCATGCAAATTTTTTATCACAGCATATGGAAAATCATCTAAGCCTGGGCTTGTATTACGTCTAGACTGTAGACTTAAAATGAATTCTGTCCATGAGAAAGATTCCAATAAAAATTTTGAATTTTGGTTATTGTTATTTTTTCCAAAATAAGTGTTAAAATTATTAGTTTCTAATAGGTTCCTGTTATCTGAAATTTTTTCTAAAAATGAAGGAATAAACTCATCTTTGTATGATTTATTCACAGTTTTAATTCCTTTAAACCTTTTAATAAGATTCCAAATTTTACTGATAGGAGTAGTCCTATTAAAAGTATGACATACATTATTCCAGCCTATCTTCATCTGCTCTGAAATTGTCCTTTTCTTTAAGGCATCTAGCCTTTTATAATTAATGTAGTTATCAATATTAGGGTCACTTCTGTACAGTTTTGGGGCATTATATGATGCAACTACGGCCTGCTCACAAATTTCATTCCACCAAGGTGTTGGAGGTCTACTTTTAAAATTATTATGTTTAGTTAACTTCGGAATTACCATCAACTTCAGGGCAGCAAGACGGTTACAGAATTCTAAATATGAAGACATAGGGTCTGCCTCATCTATCAACATGTCTGCAAATAATATTTCTGATAATTCATGATATTTATTCCAATCAGCTTTACCATACAAAAACTTGTTGACAGGAGGATTAACTTGATATTTGTCAACAGCCAAAGATATTTCAGTTATTGTAGGATAATGATAACTTCCCATAGCATCATCATGCACAGACCACTCGCAAAATGGTGCAATACAAGGACTAGTGAAGCTGACATCAATAGCAGATGGATTACGTGTGGGATTATTAATTGTAGTAAAACTGCCATCATTTAAAATGCACAATTCAGAATCATCTATAACATCATACAAATCCCGACCGCGACTCTTAGTCGACAAACAGCCAAATGCAATATGATGAGTCTTAAAATCTCCACTCATAAAAATTGGCTTAGGAAGATCTCTTAGTATATTACGCAGCCTGTTCATTCTGATGTGCCCGCTAGGAGGGCAATGTACACAAAGTATTGAAATATGGGAAATAATAAGTCTAGCCACAAAATTATTTATTGGACACGTGATTAAACTTCTAATTTTATAACTAAGCAACGGGAAAATGACATAGCCTCTAATAAACTAATTCGTCTTTTTTGCAACGCCAACTAAATATTCTACAGAAAGCGTCAAGTAAAGATCATCAATTATTGTGACTTGTCCTTCTTATTTATACATTGCCACGTAATTTACTAACTCGGCCACGGATTTTATATCTTGTCACCATTTTACGTTTTACAGCTTCAACGCAATATCCTCAAAAAAATATAATTCAAGCTTCTATCGAAGAAAGAAAGAAAGCATAATTTATTATAACTTAGCATGTAAAACAATACATCATATTCTTTTATCGTGAAAATAGCCACTGCATGATTTGGCGCGAGTACGCGAGACGACAGCGACCGGCCATTTGCACCAATCAGAGAGCGCCATTCGATTCATGTGACGACGAGTTGAGTTGATCACATCTCGATTCGACGAGTTGATTATATTTAAAATAATAAATGACGGTCAATGAATAAGTCCAAGAGCGAGCGTAGC
The DNA here is from genome assembly GCA_945859665.1 of Anorthoa munda. Taxonomy (NCBI): domain Eukaryota; kingdom Metazoa; phylum Arthropoda; class Insecta; order Lepidoptera; family Noctuidae; genus Anorthoa; species Anorthoa munda. Next base: position 36,262,924 of record OX243898.1, read on the forward strand.
GAGCTCGGGAGCTTAGGGCACCCCGACACGGACAGGTTAGGTTCGAAGGAGATGACGGGAGCTGAAGTGAGCGAGCAAAGCGAGCGAACTCAGCTCCCGTCATCTCCTTCGTGTTAGGTTACTTTAAACCCTGCATACAGAAATAGAAGCCCCGCGCAGCGGGGCTCCGTCGACTCTGTCGCATAAATACTAATCTAACTTGCACCTATTCTATATTAAAACCAATAAATATAGTCTTTTATTTTGTCTCTCCTCAATAGCTTCTGGTAATATTAGTGGCCAATATACTATTTGATGAAATGTTTTTGCAATTTTTTTACGATCAATTAATATGGGATGAGTTACATTTTAAACGTACTGAGTTAAAAAATTAGAAGCTAAATAAATATATTTTTTGATGTCATTTAATAGTATTTTAGAAATTTACTGTTAGAATGCATGTTAAAAATTTTACACGTAAGTTACATTTTAAACGTACTGAGTTAAAAAATTAGAAGCTAAATAAATATATTTTTTGATGTCATTTAATAGTATTTTAGAAATTTACTGTTAGAATGCATGTTAAAAATTTTGATGCTAAAAAATAACCATCATGCTGAGTTGTATTTAGAGTGGTTTACATAGAAGATAACTAGTGGCTAACATAGTATTATTTAGATGCTCGTTAATTGTGGCTGACTTAGTAATTTAGAAGGCAACATACATTTTTGGGGGCGAATAATGATATTAAAAAGAAGCCTGTTTAATTAGCACCCTTGAAATATTACCTTTTTCAGTGGATAATGATAAAGCAACTGTTTGAATATCTTCATAAAATCTGGTATTTAAAATATTATACTGAAAACATGCCTTAATCAATATGGCTACTCCATTATGTTCATTCTTTGAGTTTCTATTATAAATATTATATCCAGGTATTTTTAAGTTACTATTGCCTTTAAACCAAGTCTCATTTAGCAAACATACATCAATATTTTGTTTTTGCAAGAACTTAATTAGTAAGGGCTTTTTACTAATAGCACTTTGAATGTTAAACTGCGCAATACGTAATCGAGATGTTCTAGGAGGACTTAAATCCATTATTTGGTTAGATTTTTAAGTAGCATATCTTTAATTGTGAGTGTAGTGATGGGTGTAGAGTCACCCTTATTGCCCAATTCCACCAATGTCTCTACCAGGGCCATTAGTACATCATTGTTGGACATTATTTGAGACTTGATGTCTACTGGAGGTAATACGACATCATTGCTGGAAGCCTGGGAAACAGGCTTGCTATGTACAGATTTATTTACATTACTATTTACAATTTTATATACAGGTTTATTTACATTTTGAAGTGGATGTTTTGGCATCGGCAGTGGAGGGAATTCAATATTTTGAGATGTCTTAGTCAAGGCAACACTTGCATAAGTAATTTTAGATTTCTTTTCAGTAATTTTTTTAATCTTTATTGGACATATTTTTGATATTGCTAGATGAGGACCGCTACAATTGATGCAGCAGATCTCAATCTCAATTTGGCTTATCACAATCTTTATAAAAATGCTCCCCTGAGCAGATCGAACATCGTTGCTTGCCATTACAAATTTTAGCTGAATGGTTAAATTTAAAGCATTTGAAGCATTGCTGTAATGGTGGGATATAATCAAAGACTCTATACGGAAACAAGTCATATTGCACATTAAAGGGTAATACATTTGATAAAAAAGTAATGCTAACTGTTTGTAGTGGTACACGCTCTTGACCCACTTTTTTAGTGAATCTTCTGATAGCAATGATTTCATAAATGGAAGATAACTTTGTGTAGAGTTCCTTGTTCGAAATATTACCTGGTACAAATCTGATTATGCCTGTTTTTTCTATTTGTGCTGCAGGAATATATGCTTTTATTTCATATTTCTCCATAAAAGGTGAATTATTTATAAAATTGTTTGCCGTATTATATTGCTTGAATGTAACTGCAATTTTATTAGCATTTACACGCTGAATTGCCACCACACCCTTTACTTCGTTATTGAAAATATGATTTAAATAAATGGGACTTTTATTTCCCAATCTGTCCTTTGCATTTTTACTTTCCACAAACACTTTAAATTCGGTATTGGAGGAGTTCTCCGGGTAGAGTCTTTTATAGTTTGGTTTTAAATAAGGTAAATACATGGAGTCAATACGCTCACCGCCGCCGCTACTAGAATCGAAGCCGCTGGAGGTGCCTCCGTCCCCAGGCCGAGGACGTTTGTTTGAGACGGGCGGGTTATCCCCGCCCCCCTCGTTACCATCCATTTTTTAGGTAAACTTATACTACCAGTGTAGTTTCAGTATACTTTTGGTAACTTTAATTAAAGAAAACTAGGGAAAAAACTTTTATAAAAAATTTGAAACCCGCTCTTTTTCAAGTTCCCGCCAAGAATCGTAATACAAGAAATACTAAAACTTTGTGTTGCCATCAACAGAAGTTAATCAATGTTTTTGAAGATTGAAGGTAAGTAACCAATCCCAAGAAATAGGTAGATATAGGTAGTTTACATACTTTTCATTACATACTTGTCCTAAGAAAAACATCTTGTTATATCAAGTCGGCAGCATTCTATTACACAGCCCTCACAAACTTCAGACATGCTAATGTAAAGGCCTCGATAGACGAGACGACTTTATTTCCTAACTCGTCTCGCGCATCCTTGACAACTTACTTTGAAAGTTCAAAGTAAGCTTATAAGTACTTATATTGTATGAGATTTAATAATGTTATGATTTGGTATAGTTGTTCTATCTCACAACGGCGGTTTGGTCGTAGTAGTGTGTGTGATGCACATGCACATTGTTTCATGTGCGTAAGCTCAGGAGCGCTCAGTATCGCCTAAGACCAAACCGCCGTCGGCGTCGTGAGATAGAACAACTGTATTAAGATTTAAAAGTACATACATAACATTACGCCTGTATTTTTTTTTTATTTTTTTTTCAAATACATTCTTGAGTACAGTTTCACTTATATATTGTACCATTGAACCTGGATGGGTTTGTGTTGTGTTGGTTTCACATTCTTCTTATTTATTCATTATATGCTTAATATTAGCTAACTATTCACTCATCCCAAAAACCTAATAATCACGCAATTGTTTAAGCCGTAAACATCTATCAGTAAAGGAAAAGAGTGTAATTGCGGGTGTGATTTTGGGTATGCGAGTATTTTGTTTGTGACGTTTCGTCCGAGCTGTGTACTATTAAGTCACTAATTAGAAAACCGGTTCTAAGCAAAATTTATAGGTTGATCTATTTTTACCGAGTTTATTTTTTTTTATTGATAGACAAAATTAAGGAGCATTTCCTTTCAACGCAATGAATTATATATATATTATATATGTATTTGTCTTTATAAACGTAGGTAGGTCTTTTATGTATTATTATTTATTATTAGTGCTATTTATAATAACTAGTACTAGTTTCATCTTACTATATAGGTTTATATATTGTACACTGGATTACTGCCCTCTATTATGATCTCTATCACTCAAAGGTTTGCTGGAAGAAAATTCCATTTGGAGTTAAGCTCGCCTTTGTACATGAATTTTGTTATCAACTTGTTTAAATGTAATATCTTGTTGTACAATAAAGAATAAAAGACAATTTTTAGTTAAGCTAAGTTAATATGAAGTCGTAAAAGTATTTTTTGTATTTTAGTTTATAATTTTTACAATTTATTTCATTTTTTATATATGTCGGTATTTCGTTTAATAAAGTGGGAATTAAGAATTTTATCGTCCACCTTCCGTAAAAGTTTTTAGCCTGAGGTATTATTAATTGATTATTTGTGACACTTCTAGTGATTATTTTATGCGATATGGGTATTTGAATGGTTTTATTATTAAATTGTTCAATTAAGAGGGCCATGTTAAGTCTAGTATGCACTGGCAGTATTTTTAACCCCCGACGCAAAAAGAGGGGTGTTATAAGTTTGAGGTGTGTTGCTGTGTATATGTGTGTCTGTCTGTGGCATCATAGCGTCCAAACGGGTGGACCTATTTTGATTTAGTTTTTTTTGTTTAAAAGGTGACTTAATCGAGAGTGTTCATAGTCATGATTCAAGAAAATATTCTCAGCCATTTGAAGATAATCAGCACTCTACTAATTGAGGAAAAGATATGAGCAACTTTCTTATGTCTAATCGATTTGAAATTTAGAATCCTGTCAGTTCAATAATATTGCTAAAACATAATAATCTTGAACTAATGCTGGGGCATCACCAGGAATCACAGGACACCCAACTCCTCAGTAACATACAGCAGAGGTATCGTCTTTGGACTCATTGGAATGGTCTCATTGAATAGGTTGTAGATATATGGTAATCAGGGTCTGATGATGGATGGTGCTGGTGATGGATAAGGGTTTGAGAGATAAACTGTCAGTTCAATGATATTACTAAAACATAATAATCTTAAACTAATGCTGGGGCATCACCAGGAATCACAGGACACCCAACTCCTCAGTAACTTACAGTAGAGGCATCGTCTTTGGACTCATTGGAATGGTCTCATTGAATAGGTTATAGATGGATGGTGATCAGGGTCTGATGGTGCTGGTGATGGATATGGGATTGAGAGATAAACTGTCAGTTAAATGATATTGCCAAAACATAATAATCTTGACCTGATGCTGGGGCATCACCAGGAATCACAGGACACCCAACTCCTCAGTAACATACGGCAGAGGTATCGACTTTGGACTCATTGGAATGATCTCATTGGATAGGTTGTAGATATATGGTAATCAGAGTCTGATGATGGATGGTGCTGGTGATGGATAGGGGATTGAGAGATAAACTGTCAGTTAAATGATATTGCCAAAACATAATAATCTTGACCTGATGCTGGGGCATCACCAGGAATCACAAGACACCCAACTCCTCAGTAACTTACAGCAGAGGTATCGTCTTTGGACTCATTGGAATGGTCTCATTGAATAGGTTGTAGATATATGGTGATCAGGCTCTTATGATGGATGGTGCTGGTGATGGATATGGGATTGAGAGATAAACTGTCAGTTCAATGATATGGCCAAAACATAATAATCTTGACTTGATGCTGGGGCATCACCATGAATCACAAGACACCCAACTCCTCAGTAACTTACAGCAGAGGTATCGTCTTTGGACTAATTGGAATGGTCTCATTGAATAGGTTGTAGATATATGGTGATCAGGCTCTTATGATGGATGGTGCTGGTGATGGATATGGGATTGAGAGATAAACTGTCAGTTCAATGATATGGCCAAAACATAATAATCTTGATTTGATGCTGGGGCATCACTAGGAATCAGCAGGACACCCAACTCCACGCTAACTTACAGCATAGGTATCGTGTTTGGACTCATTGGAATGGTCTCATTGAATAGGTTGTAGATATATGGTGATCGGGGTCTTAGATTGGATGGTGCTGGTGATGGATATGGGATTGAGAGATAAACTGTCAGTTCAATGATATTGCCAAAACATAATAATCTTGAACTTATGCTGGGGCATCACCAGTAATCACAGGACACCCAACTCCTCAGTAATTTACAGCAGAGGTATCGTCTTTGGAGTAGCCAATTTATGTATGTAGCATACATAATAATCCACTCATCCCGTTCATGTGAACGATCCTAAGTCAGTCATCATTCGCACCCTACCAGTGTAACACGTACCTATATATTTTATTAATGTACCTTGTGCTTCAATTTAAATACAGTCCACTATATAATCTTATTTATGTGGTTTTATTATATTACCAGCGTCTGCCACACTACCCGTAATAATATTTACAACAATTCCTAACGACAACTATACCGTAGCATGACTACTAGTAAATAAAGTTTAAAAAGCATGAAATAAAAATTAAATTAAAAATTTAAAGACCCCCGACTCAAAAAACCCTCTAAAAAGTAAGAAATAATATGTACTGGTACACTGGCACTTTACGTTTAAAATACCTAACTACTATTTAATTTTATCCAAGCGTCGTCGCGTTGGGGGACCGCTAAGCTAGAAATACAACAAAAAAATTATAAAGAATTAATGTAAGTACAAGAAAACTGCACCGCGTGCTGCGCGCACGCATTGCATCATGATTTAGAACGATAACAAATCTATTTATAGGTTTCTGCATGTAACTAAGTTCGTACGTAAGTAAAAACACAATAATAATATGCAGGTAACTCTATTAATAGTAACTTTATCAATGTAAAGCTAATTAAAGACAGATTAATTTCCATATTTCATAATAAGACTAAACTGTAACTGATATGTAACTTCACGGCTTTTTTATAAGTACATAGATAAGTGTGAGGCGCGAAACTGGAGAATGTACCGCCAAACATAAGAGGCTTAAAAACCTACCCAGCCATAAAGAAAGTGTTCTGTTATACAAAGAATCACTGGTATTTAGCGGTCCCCTGACGCGACGACGCTTGGATAAAATTAAATAGTAGTTAGGTATTTTAAACGTAAAGTGCCAGTGTACCAGTACATATTATTTCTTACTTTTTAGAGGGTTTTTACAGTATTTGAACAGTTCCGTGACGTTTTCTTTGTATTGATGTTTTATTTTTGGGGGTACTATTAGCTTTAAAAGTCTAACTTGTAGTTTGCAAATTCGTTCAATATACGATTTAAATGTTCGCCCATAGCTCGTGATTCCGTATGCTATAATTGACTCTGCTAAAGCAATGTACATGTTACGCAGGATTTTTAACGGAACTTTAGGTTTTAATATGTAGAATTTGGCCAAAATGGCCCGCAATTTATCACAGTCGATTGAAACGATTGTCTACGACTAAACCTAGATACGTGTGGTGTGTTACTTGATCTATTGCCTCACATTGACATGCATTTGAAGAAGCAAAGTGAAGACAACTGTGAGTATGTGCGATTATCTTAACAGAAGTAATTTGTTTTATATGGCTAGAATGGACATGGATGATTTTGGTCTTATTTGCTTTAAGAACCAATCCAGCATCGTGCGCCCATTTAGAAACTCGAGTAAAGTCATCCTGCAGCCATTGAACAGCTACATTTGCGTCTTTATGAGCAGCTACCAGGCATGTGCCATCTGCATATTGATAGACAGAACAGTGGTTAACCACATGTTCCATGTCGTTGACATATGTCAGATAGTGTAAAGGTCCAAGCACTGAACCTTGGGCTGTTCCTTCAGTGATTTCAATGTCATCACTGCTATTATATATATGCATCACTTACGCTATTAATCTTAACATTATATTTTCGATTGTGAAGGTAGTCCACCATTCAAGTATTGGTCCTTGAACTCCAGAGTTGTCTAATTTTTTCAGCAAGGTGTCATGTTTAAGCGTGTCGAACGCCTTGCTGAAGTCGATAAATAGCAAAATTACATGATTTTTATCATTAAGGGATTCGTTGATCTCATCCGTGAATTTTGACAACAACTGTGAGGTTGATTTATTAGGTTGAAAACCGTATTGTGTGGTGGACAACACTTCATTTTTTACATAAAAGTCTTGTATCTGGTTGCAAACATGTTTTTCTATTATTTTATCAACAACTGATAGAATAGTGATCGGTCTGTAGTGTGCATAATCAACAAAACTGCCTTTTTAGGGTTCCGTACCCAAAGGGTAAAAACGGGACCCTATTACTAAGACTTCGCGATCCGTCTGTCTGTCCGTCTGTCACCAGGCTGTATCTCATGAACCGTGATAGCTAGATAGTTGAAATTTTTACAGATGATGTATGTCTGTTGCCGCTATAACAACAAATACTAAAAACAGTATAAAATATATATTTAAGGGGGGCTCCCATACAACAAACGTGATATTATTGCCGTTTTTTGCTCGATATTAATAACGGCAACAGGTAGACGCTTGAAATATTCACAGAATGTTTAGTTTATTTATTTATTTATTTATTTTTATAACAATTACTTGCTGTACTTACAGTTTGCACCAAAGCGTACAGCAAGCCAACACTACACATATAATAATACTTATAAACTAAAAAACTTCATACAAACATTTAACATAGTTTTTTCATTGAGCATAAATATGTCGACGCTAGGTTCCTGAGCAATTAGGCCGTTCAGCAAATTGAGCGCCTGGGCTGTAGGAGCATGACGAGCAGTCAGGGTACGTACGGTAGTTGTATATTCACTTAGTACGGTAGTTGTATATTCACTTCAAAAAAGAATTATTATAAAAATAAAATAAAATAAATTAAGGGGGTCTCCCATACAACAAACGTGATTTTTTTTGCAGTGTTTTGCGATAATGGTACGGAACCCTTCGTGTGCGAGTCCGACTCGCACTTGGCCGGTTTTTATGTATTGGCCGCACTATACCAGTCCTTCCGGATATTTACCTTGTTTAATACTAGTATTGATTAGTTTAACGATAACGCCTGTCATCTTGTCGCAGATGGCTTTTATGTCAACACATCTAATATTATGTACCCCGGGAGCTTTATTAGTATTAAGGTTTTTAATTAACTTATTTACACTGCAATTTGTAGCTTTTTTGAAGTACATTTTTTTTTTTTTTTTTTTTTTCTTAATTTTTTTTATTTATTAACATATATACAATTGAATATTCTAAGAAAAACAAACCTATATACAAATACAAAAGGCAGACGGCAAAAAAAAGCTCATTGTGCATCAAAAAATTCGTCCACATCGATGTCAATGGGAAACGTGCCCAGAACGCTGGCGGCATTGCCACGTTGTATGGCAATGCTAATTCTCTGGCCGAAGAAAAGGCCAGTCCTCTGGTCACGTGAAGAGTCGACGAGCTTTGTGCTAATTTCTCGAAAAACTCGATGCGCACTCGGACCCCATGGACCTAATGTTTCAACCCCAAACGGCTCAAACATATAACTTCCAATAAGGTTGTTATATTTGCGCCGTTTGAGGTTTTCTGCACCGGCAGCAGCCGCCCCAGCACAGCCCGCCGTGCTAAGAAGATGGGATGGCGCAAGGGTGTCGACACATGTTGCATCCCACACCAAAGGCCTACCCACCTTCCAAGGCATTATGGTCATCCCGTCTGGTCTCTTCCCATCGTCGCGTGCCAAGCCATTGGGTTCTAAAACAGCTGGCACCCCGGCGGTGACAAGAGCCCGACGTATGATGTCATTAATGCTGGCGTGCCGTGCTATCCGGCCAGCGCTCCTACTGCAGGATAGGCCATGGTGACCGAGGCGGTCGACTGCTTCACATTGAAGTACATTGATTTGTTACTAGGAAATACATATTCTGATTCATCTAGAAGACGCAGGTTACATTTGGGCAAAATCTTTAAAACACTGTTTCGAAATTCAACGGCAAAGTTGTTAGCTATCGTTTTTAGGGTTCCGTACCCAAAGGGTAAAAACGGGACCCTATTACTGAGACTTCGCTGTCCGTCTGTCTGTCTGTCTGTCTGTCTGTCTGCTTGTCTGTCTGTCTGTCTGTCTGTCTGTCTGTCTGTCTGTCTGTCTGTCTGTCTGTCTGTCTGTCTGTCTGTCTGTCACCAGGCTGTATCTCATAAACCGTGACAGTTAGACAGTTGAAATGTTCACAGATGATGTATTTCTGTTGCCGCTATAACAACAAATACTAAAAACAGAATAAAATAAATATTTAAGTGGGGCTCCCATACAACAAACGTGATTTTCTTGCCGTTTTTTGCGATAATGGTACGGAACCCTTCGTGCGCGAGTCCGACTCGCACTTGGCCGGTTTTTATATTTACATTATTATTTTTGAAAGCTCTTAAAATCGTTTCGTCAACCGAATTTGTATTGCGACCAGACAAGTTATTTAGAATTTGCCATAGTTTCCTGGGGTTTATTTTATTTGTTCTATATAATATTTATTTCGATATTTTTCAATGGTTTTATGAGTCTTGTTTCTTATTTTATTATATTCTAATCGCAAAGTTTTATTAGTCTTAGTTGTATTAGTCCATTTTGTAAATAACAGATCCTTTCTTTTACACATATTAACAATTTTATTATTTATCCAGGGTTGTTTGTTTCTTTTACTGTTTTGATTTATTTTTCTGATGTATTTAGATTCCTCGTAGCATTTATGAAATTGTTTTTCTATGCAGTTGTAAATCATATTTGGACATTCAATATTATTAATTTCACTCCAAGTAACGCTATTAAGTAATGTTTTAATTTTAACATTATCAATTTGTTGTGTTATTTTTGTATCAGCCTGTATTGTTGTTGGGTCAAGTCCCACACACGACAGTATTACCATGCGGTGATCTGCCAATACAGTTCCAAGTCCGGCCGATTATAGATCTAACGAGTGCGTTCTTGTAAAGATATGATCTATACAGCTACGTGTAGTGATATTTCCGCGTGTTTCAATCCTTGTGTAGTCAGATATCGCGCTCGTTAGACCACACTCGGACATGCTACTGACGTAGTATTCTCGGATATTGTCGAATGTTTTTAGGTCTATGTTTACGTCTCCTAGCAGATAAGTATTGTATGATTTAATAGAGGTGTTTGATAAGATACTACTTATTTCCTTTACGAATAGCTGCTTACTTTCGCTTGGTGGTCTATAAATTGCACAAACATAAGCGTGGTAGTTGTGAGGAGTAGTCATATGTCCAAAAATACATTCACAGTGTGACACAGAGTGATTTGTTGTTGTAAATGTGTGTCCATCTCTAACATACATTATTATTCCACTGCCTTTTCTGTTTTTGCGCAATTTACTTAACATTTGATAGCCATTGAAGTTGTACATTTGGACAGTTATTTCATTTATATTTACTTCGGTTAGGATTAAGACATCTATAGTTATGTTGGATGAACTAATTAATTGTGTTACATAACAAAAGTTTTTAACTATGGATCGAATATTTGCATGAACAATATATAAACTAGTTTTATAAGTAGAAGGTATAAGCTTACTAAAATCATTGATGTTTACACAGTTGAATACTTCTTGGTGATCTGAAAAGAGAACCGGGATGACTTATTTAAAACTATTACCGACAGAGATTCTGCCGTCCTGCCTGCGTGGTTGTAGTCGAAAGCTTCTCGATGTCCGTTTCACTCCTCACAACTGTAGGCTTATCTTTGTCCTCCTTACGTAGCATCACCTTTCCGTCCTGGAACCACACATACTTGTATGTTGGCCGCAATTTATGTTGGGCTAGCCACAGCAACGTTTTGTTAGCTTTGGTCAGAGCGCGACGCATGATCACTTTCGACTTGGCCATCTCCGCAGGCGCTTCTGATACGACATTTTCGAGCAGTACTTCGGCCTTTCTGGAAGCCTGTACCCATGAGCGTGCCTGCTGTACTTGTTTCAGCTCCACCTGGATGTTCTCTTGACGTTCGTTTCGTTCGTCCATACGTTTAACGTTAATTATTTGGGATTTGTCCATGTTAAGGGTTTCATCCAGCTTGAGGGATATCGAATTAAGGTCTTCCTCTTGAACTTTCGGTATTCCTATAACTTCAGACGCTGCTGTTCTACTTGACGCAGATATTGTTTCATCGAGCTCATTTCCAGCTCAAGATGAGTTTTTTCGTTGCTAAGGAGGGTATATTTTTTCTCCAGGTCCTGAATGTGTTTATGTTGTGCTTCCACGGTTTTAATTAGATCGTCCACTATCTTTCCACAGGGGGTTACCGATAATTCGATAGGTTGCAGTTCCTTATTTAGGACATTTTTCAACTCGGCTGTGATATCCTTCAGAAACTTGTCACTGTCTATGTTGCAATTTCCTACGTTTCTGCTGGAGACGACTTCTTCTTCTTCGTCTTCTTCGTCCGGAATAAAGAAAGATGACTTCCTATTAGGCGAGTTGTGATTGCATTCCTCACAAATCCAATCCAGGCTGTCCGCGTTGCGAAGTGCAGATACTTGTTTCGCGGTTAGACCAGAGCAAGCTTTACTTGCATGGACAGTCTTGGCGCAGGACCTGCATTCCAGTCCAGGGGACCTGCTGGTTATTCCTTTGCTATAGATATCGCATTTGGTCATTTTGGTTAGGGTAGTTGGCAGTTAATTCACAAATTACTTAAACGTTGACAGCAAACCGACACGTACGACAGCAATAGTGCGAATTATGATGATAGTGCATTTCCCTATGGGTAAGGCAGAGATGCACCTAAGCACATCCGTTCATCCACATTTCGTCAGCTATCTTACTCCACCACTTTACTGCCGTAAAATGGTTACTTTCTAAAGCATTCTCCTTAGTAACGGCTAGGTTACAAGGTTTGAAAAGAAAAAGGGACACCCGGATGGAACGAAGTTTCCTATCGTAATATTCTTTATTTTTTGTTTAACAGTTTTAGGTATATTTTTACTTTCTTGTTTCTTTAATTTCTGCGCTTCATAATGATTTTATCTTCTTAGTGCATTAGTTTTAGGTTTTTTAGCTTGTAATTGATCAGTCTCACTACATTCTCTGATCTCTCTGCAGTTATGTTTTGTACCATTGTATTTTGTAATTTCTTTCTCTCACGATATTCTCTACATCTTTGTGCATTTGTCTTTTTCCTTGATGTTATAGTTTGTACCTGGGTGCTAATTAAACAGGCTTCTTTTTAATATCATTATTCGCCCCCAAAAATGTATGTTGCCTTCTAAATTACTAAGTCAGCCACAATTAACGGGCATCTAAATAATACTATGTTAGCCACTAGTTATCTTCTATGTAAACCACTCTAAATACAACTCAGCATGATGGTTATTTTTTAGCATCTAAATTTTTAACATGCATTCTAACAGTAAATTTCTAAAATACTATTAAATGACATCAAAAAATATATTTATTTAGCTTCTAATTTTTTAACTCAGTACGTTTAAAATGTAACTCATCCCATATTAATTGATCGTAAAAAATTTGCTAAAAATTTCATCAAACTGTATATTGCCCACTTATATTACCAGAAGCTATTGAGGAGAGACAAAATAAAAGACTTCATTTTTGAAAAATCAATTTGTTTATTGAATCACCATCATTTTACTTATAGTAAATAATAGACACAAAAAAAAATGTAGGTATAATGTAGGTAAATGTTATTTTAATAATTCAATTTAATAAATATACACAAATATTTTTTTTTTATTGGTTTTAATATAGAATAGGTGCAAGTTGGATTAGTATTTATGGGGTGCTAATTAAACAGGCTTCTTTTTAATATCATTATTCGCCCCCAAAAATGTATGTTACCTTCTAAATTACTAAGTCAGCCACAATTAACGAGCATCTAAATAATACTATGTTAGCCACTAGCTATCTTCTATGTAAACCACTCTAAATACAACTCAGCATGATGGTTATTTTTTAGCATCTAAATTTTTAACATGCATTCTAACAGTAAATTTCTAAAATACTATTAAATGACATCAAAAAATATATTTATTTAGCTTCTAATTTTTTAACTCAGTACGTTTAAAATGTAACTCATCGCATATTAATTGATCGTAAAAAATTTGCTAAAAAATTTCATCAAATAGTATATTGGCCACTAATATTACCAGAAGCTATTGAGGAGAGACAAAATAAAAGACTTTATTTTTTGGTTTTAATATAGAATAGGTGCAAGTTGGATTAGTATTTATGCGACAGAGTCGACGGAGCCCCGCTGCGCGGGGCTCCTATTTCTGTATGCAGGGTTTAAAGTAACCTAACACGAAGGAGATGACGGGAGCTGAGTTCGCTCGCTTTGCTCGCTCACTTCAGCTCCCGTCATCCCCTTCGAACCTAACCTGTCCGTGTCGGGGTGCCCTAAGCTCCCGAGCTCGCTACGCTCGCTCTTGGACTTATTCATTGACCGTCATTTATTATTTTAAATATAATATATTATTTAAAATTCCTCGTCAGAACAGTACAGTGGTACTTCATTTTCACTTTTAGACGTCATAGCTAATTATTACTCATCGAAAACTTTAATTTAATTACAGGGAAAACAATTGCAATACGAACGCACGAACGACAATAAATAATTACATGTGATCAACTCAACTCGTCGTCACATGAATCGAATGGCGCTCTCTGATTGGTGCAAATGGCCGGTCGCTGTCGTCTCGCGTACTCGCGCCAAATCATGCAGTGGCTATTTTCACGATAAAAGAAATGATGTATTGTTTTACATGCTAAGTTATAATAAATGATCCTTTCTGTAGAAGCTTGAATTATATTTTTGTGAGGATATTGCGTTGAAGCTGTAAAACGTAAAAAGGTGACAAGATGTAAAATCCGTGGCCGAGTTAGTAAATTACGTGGCAATGTATAAATAAGAAGGACAAGTCACAATAATTGATGATCTTTACTTGACGCTTTCTGTAGAATATTTAGTTGGCGTTGCAAAAAAGACGAATTAGTTTATTAGAGGCTATGTCATTTTCCCGTTGCTTAGTTATAAAATTAGAAGTTTAATCACGTGTCCAATAAATAATTTTGTGGCTAGACTTATAATTTCCCGTATTTATGCGACAGAGTCGATGGCGCGGGGCTCCTATTTCTGTATGCAGGGTTTAGAGTGCCTACCTAACACGAAGGAGATGACGGGAGCTGAGTTCGCTCGCTTTGCTCGCTCACTTCAGCTCCCGTCACCTCCTTCGAACCTAACCTGTCCGTGTCGGGGTGCCCTAAGCTCCCGTGCTCGCTACGCTCGCTCTTGGACTTATTCATTGACCGTCATTTATTAGTTTAATGTTTACATTGGTTTTAATATAGAAGCAAGTTGAATTAGTATTTGTGCGACGGAGTCGACGGAGCCCCGCTGCGCGGGGCTCCTATTTCTGTATGCAGGGTCTAAAGTAAAGTCGGGGTGGAATTATTATCCTTTAGTTGGTTTTGAAATCATCCTTACATTCATTTGTAGATACTGTCAAGCAAATGGGGTGAAATTGAAATTGACCTTCTTCTTGCGATTCCTCGTCAGAACAGTACAGTGGTAATTCATTTTCACTTTTAGACGTCATAACTAATTATTACTCATCGAAAACTTTAATTTAATTACAGCGAAAACAATTGCAATACGAACGCACGAACGACAATAAACAATTACATGTGATCAACTCAACTCGTCGTCACAAGAATCGAATGGCGCTCTCTGCTTGGTGCAAATGGCCGGTCGCTGTCGTCTCGCGTACTCGCGCCAAATCATGCAGTGGCTATTTTCACGATAAAAGAATATGATGCATTGTTTTACATGCTAAGTTATAATAAATGATGCTTTCTGTAGAAGCTTGAATTATATTTTTTGAGGATATTGCGTTGAAGCTGTAAAACTTAAAATGGTGACAAGATGTAAAATCCGTGGCCGAGTTAGTAAATTACGTGGCAATGTATAAATAAGAAGGACAAGTCACAATAATTGATGATCTTTACTTGACGCTTTCTGTAGAATATTTAGTTGGCGTTGCAAAAAAGACGAATTAGTTTATTAGAGGCTATGTCATTTTCCCGTTGCTTAGTTATAAAATTAGAAGTTAAATCACGTGCCCAATAAATAATTTTGTGGCTAGACTTATAATTTCCCTTTGTACCTCAGTAGTCGTAGAAATAAAAATAGCAAAAATATTGTACATATATATATACACAAATGCACATATATATATATATATATATATCCCCAACGGAATCATAAACTAATCCATCACTTACATCGATGTTTGTTGTGGTAAGGTAATACTTTCCTTTTACAAAAGTGATTTGGTAAAGTAATCCCCCAGCATCGTGACAGATTTTTTGTGTAGTTGTAATCTAATTGAAGCTTCTTGTTCTTGATTTTTAGATCCAGTTATTATATCCTTTGCTATTGAGATGACTTGCAAAGTTGTTGTTGTTGTTGTTGTTGAGTTAATTACTTTTACCACAGCCGGGGGATTGGAGAGAAACCCGAAATGATTTTAAACTTTTAATTATTAAAGTTAATTACAATTAATTATCCTAAAACTGACCATTCCAAGTCGAGGTTGGAACATGGAATGGTTACAACTACTAATTACAACTAGCTAACCTACAGATGTCCATTCCAAACCGATATTAGGACATGGAATGGTTACAATAATTAAATAGACTAACTACAACTAACTAGCCTACGAGAATCCATCCTACTCGATGTAGGAATATGGAATGAATTCTTCTTACAAGAAATGGTCTTAAATATTAGTTCGGCATCGATCGATTCCTTGACGTCATGACTGCATCGGTTTCGAAGTAATTGCAGCGTCGGTAACTTCCTATATTGATGCTACGTACGTTTCTGTGTCAGCGAATGTCTAGCTACGTGCGTTGGCTTCACTGTAACTGCCCTGTCGACAAGGTCTATGTATGTATATTATCCGCAATGTCAGCAGATTCCTATGCATACGTAACAAGTTGTTGTTGTTTGTTGTTGTTGTTGAGTTAATTACGTTAACCACAGCCAGGGGATTGGAGTGAAACCCGAAATGACACTTATAACTTTTAATTAATAAAAACTACGGATGTCTACTCCAGGTCGATGTGAGAGCATGGAGTGGTTACAACTATTATTTAACAAAACTAATTACAACTAACTAGCCTACGAGTATTGATTCCAACTCGAGGTAGGAATGAATCTTCTCGCAAGAAATGATCTTAAATATTAGCTTGGCATTGATGGATTCCGTGACGTCATGGTAGCATCGGTGTCGAGGTGAATGCATCGTCAACAACTTCCTACATCGATGCAATGTTATTTCTGAGTCAGCGAGTCTGCTAATTCCCAAGCTATGCATTTCTTGCTCAAGGTAACTGCCGATTCGACAAGGTCTATGTATGTATATTATCTGCAACGTCGGCGGATTCCTAGGCGCTACGTCATTCCTCCACCCTTGGAACGGCAACTATTTTAACACGTTGAGTGAAAATGTTGCCGGAATGTTGTCGGGTTCCGAGTTCTTTTCCAAAATTACGGTCGGCGGCTGCTGGTTCCCTTGATCCATCCTTGCAGCATTGCTACGTTTGCATATGTAGCGCCTAGCCATTACGATACTGGTGAGTATGGCTGCACTCAGTAGCACACCGTAGAACGGGATTGTGGTGTGATAGAAGGTGTCTGTTTGCGTGTTGTCCATTTGCACGGGGGTCTGGATCATAACTTTGTCTTGAATGCTATGTAGCCCTTGAAGATCCACGGAGTTCAAATTAACGTGAGTAGCTGGGGTACCTCGTTTCCTGGAATCGTAGGGTATCTTCACCATTTTGGGAGGTTGGCCTTTGATTTCATCATAGACATTCGCTATGGTGAACTCTTCGGATTTCAGTTGACATCCAACTGGAATGGTGGCAATATAACTTCCCTGGAGCGATGTATAGTCCTTCTGGTGACAGAGAAGTTGTACTTTCGTTTGTTGAGGGAATGACAGGACGTAGTGTTGGTCATCGAGTTTTTCCATAGCTTCCCTCATCAGGGTGACTGTAGTGAACTGGCAAGAGTCTAGCAGAACTTGGTTGGTGATCAACTCCTGGATGCAGTCAGATTTGGTGCGGATTTGGTGTGAGAACTTTTTTTCGCAGAGGTACCAGTTTTTCGACTTCGGGCATTCAGCCTCCATGTACATAAATGTCAACTCGTTGGTTGCCAGGAATGGGAAGGGTGGAATAAGGGTCTGTGCATTTTTGTTTGGTACTGCGGATAATCTATAAAAGTCGTAACCATTCTTAGAAAAATTGGGAATTTAAAAACGAAAACTGTTTGCTTGTCGACGTAGTACGATCCTGGTTTTATGATGTCGTAGTATTAAATCTAAGTTCTATATCTTATTATATATACCCTTAGTTCTAAATCTAAGATCTGCTCCTCGGAATACATAGTCTTCAGCTTCCTAACCATTGATGCTAGTACCTCTATGTCTATCATAGAATGATGCACGCTGGACGCATGAATAAAAGCTAAGCTGTTTTCTATCCTAAGTAATTCCTGGGTTAAATCCTCTACGTTCTCACTCATTACTTCTAGAAGTTGAGCAAACTTAGCGTACTTTATTAAACTATTCTCCCTTAGTGCATCGCTCTTTAGTATTGACTCTAGTGTATTGTTAATTCTACTCTGATTATCAACTATCTGCGCTAGCACGTCGGTGTGCTTGGACATCCATTCTTTACTTATACTAATGTGGTTATTAACTTCAGTTGCTATTTTATTCTGATTTGTCTCTAATGTTTTTTATAGCTGTGTTATACCTTAGCGTGTCATCGTTGTCTAGGTTTCCGGTTAAGCTTTTTATGATGGAACATAGCCCATCTACGAGACCTCTTTTAACTCTATTGGGTTCCAGAGATTGTAATTGCCTTAAGACATTGCCAAGCTTGTCAGTTAGATAATTTATTTGGATATCATATAGTAGGTAGGTGTAGTTGGTCATTCGGCTTTGATAGCCTCGCAGTTGAGTCTGTAGTGAGTGGACGTTGTTTTCGATATCATTCAGACGTACATATTGCAGGAATGTATGGTGGTGAGATGTGAGTCTCATGGGCCCGAGTTTGTTGGGAAGCAGTCCTGGTCCCTCATCGAGGCTTTCGATTTTTATCTCCTGAGGTCGCATCATTGGGAGAATTGTTATTAACGGAATCCTGTAACAAATTTACTGCTTTAGGTGTACGCTTAAGTCTTGATTTTGCGATGGGACTGCGTTTCTTTGAGGTATAAATGTGAATCGGGAGGTCGGCTAAACCTGTGTCCTGTGTATACCGTGGTGCGATCTTCTGTTGGCTAGCGAGGGGGTTTGTTACGAATACTTGCTGTTGGGGTGCGTATCCTTTCTCGGGTTCGCGGGTTTTATTTCTATTTTCGATTAATGATGTTCGGTTTGCAAGTGATGAGGCGTTGATGATGTCATATACCTGTTTCATGCGGTCCTTATGAACTAGAACATACTGTTACAGCTGCTGTGTTATGTCAATGTCCTCGCAGTCCCTGGGGTCAAAGTGCCCCGTCAGTAAGTCAAAAGGTCTGCATCTTGTGAAGCTGTGTATAGAGCTGTTGTAGGCTATGATGGCATAGGGGACAAGGTTAACTGTGGGTTCATCTTTATACTTTAGTTTGAGAAGTCTGAGGTGTTCTAACAGTGTTAAGTGGAATCGTTTAATATTTCCATTTTCATTGGGTGAATGAGCCAATATCCTATGATGGTTAATCTTGTGGAGCCGTGTAAATTCTATGAAAAGTTGGTTGGTAAACTCAGTTCTATTGTCTGTGACAATGGTCATGGGGACGCCATGGTGAGTACAGTATTGCAGGAGGGCTTTTAATATGCTAACAGCTGTTCCATCGCGCAGGTGGTAGGCTTGACCGTATTTGGTGAAGACATCGATAAAAGTGACGTATTTCTCGCCTTGCGCCGTGAATAGATCCATGTGGACTATTTCAAATGACTGGATTTCTGTCGAATTTGGCTTGCCCGCAGATTGTACATTCGCTTATAAATTTGTTAATTTGGTCTTTCACTTTCGGCCAATAATATTTGTGGGACAAGGCTAAATGACACTCGTTGATACCGCGATGGTTAGTTTTACCTTCATGGTATTGGCAGATTATTTTCTGCTGCCGCAGATATTCCTTGACGTTTTCCAGCTCGGTTTTAGCGAGGATAAGGTTTAACGATGAGCTTCTAAATTTGTTTTGAAGGATCGGGATAATGGAATACATGGCTAATGGTGGTTCAATTAAAATAGCTGTTTTGACCTTGGGGTTAACGTACTCCTTAATGGCGCCTATTAATTCTTCTTCCAGGTTGGTCCGTGTTAATTGGATGCTGGTACGCGTGTGTGTGTCAAATGGTTTTGTCACCAAGGGTCGCTTCCTAACTTCACTAACAAGGGTAATGTGTAACTGTCGATTAAACTTGTTGAGGGGTTCGTCTGTTATAGGGATTTCAAGAATTGGGTTTTCATTGCTTGTGTGGGCTGTTTCGGTGGAAGAGTCAGCTTGGGCAGGTATTGTCCCGGATGGGTTGCCCATCAGGGAGTCGAGTTCGTCAGTTCCCTCCATTAGATACCTAGTTTCCTTCGTATTTATTTCTACGCCGGAGAGGGCGTCGGCATTGGTGTTCGTTTTTCCCTTCTTATAAATTACGGAAAAGTCATACTCGCTGAGTCTAAGCCGCCATCTTGTAAGTCGAGAGTTCGGCTCCTTTAATTTCATCATCCACTGTAATGGTTTATGGTCAGTGAGAATTTTGAATTTTCGACCAAAGAGGTATGGTCTGAAATATCTTGTAGTCCAAACTATAGCGAGGAGCTCGTTTTCGATGGTGCTGTAGTTTGTTTCGCTCTCATTTAGAGTTCGAGATGCGTAACAGACCGGTTTATCAGAGCCTATGGAACCTTGAGACAGTACAGCTCCTATGGCTACGTTAGAAGCGTCTGTTGTTAGGTTAAATTCCTTGTTAAAATCCGGGTACTGCAAGATGGGATCATTGGTCAGGAGTGTCTTGCATCTTTCGAAGCAGTTATTGGTGCCGAAAATAATCTTTCGCCCCTTTTTCAAACACTGGGTGAATGGCTTCGTGATACGGGTAAAATCTGGAATAAATTTCCGGTAGTAACCGAGTAGGCCTAGAAATTGCTTGATCTCCTTCGGTGTTTTAGGCATAGGGTATCTGTTAATGGCGGATATCTTATCGGGATTCGGCTTTACACCGTCTCCACTAATGATATGCCCAAGGTAAGCCGTTTTAAGCTTCATAAATTCGGATTTATCCATTTGGATCTTGAAATTGGACTCCCGGAATCTCCGGAAGACTCTTCCTAAATTGGTCACGTGTTCCTGAAGGGACGTGCTGAATACGATGATGTCATCGAGATATACTAGGCATACCTCATTCTGGAGCCCTCTGAGGACATTATCCATCACACGTTGAAATGTTGACGGAGAATTTTTTAATCCCATTGGCATACGAAGAAATTCGAAGTATCCATGCTCTATATTGAATGCCGTTTTTTCAATTTCCTGAGGGTCCATCTCGACTTGGTAGAACCCACTCGCCAAATCGAGAGTTGTGAAGTAGTGGCAATTCCCCAATTTATCAAGGACATCGCTGATATTAGGGATGGGGTACCTGTCGTCCAGTGTTTTTTCGTTTAACTTGCGGAAATCAACCACGAGGCGCCACTTTTGCTTCGTTGAGGCGTCTATCTTCTTTGGCACTACCCAAATAGGGGAGCTCCAGGCAGACTCGGATGGACGTATGATACCCTGCTCCAGCATTTTTCCTATCTGGTCCCTAACTTCCTGGCGATGCACGAATGGGAACCGATAACTTTTGGCGTGCACTGGCACTTCGTCTGTAGTCCTAATCCGATGTTTGATTTTATTCGTAAAGGTCAACCCTTCACCCTCAATGTAAAATACATCCGCGTAGCTGGAACAGAGAGCTATGAGGTTAGCCTTTTCCTCCGGGTTTAGGTGGTCCGTTCGTAATCGTGAGATTACATCTTTTGCATGAGTTGTTGTTTGTTGAGTGCGCGTGCGTGCGCGCGTATTAGATAGCTCCGCATTCGCTGGGCGATCGAGTGAGAATATTACGTCATTAGGTGACGGGTTCTCAATTTCTAGATAACCGCGGTTATTGGCAATGGTGGTGATGCATTTGTGGACTATGCAATTACTAAGTATCTGTCCGTTAATAAATGCGTCACCCTCCGCAATATCGACAGGGATGCGGATAACTTTAGAAGTCCCTGCTGGAATTATTTCCTCATATAAATTTACATTGCACGAGTTGTACATCCTAATAGGATTTGACGCGGTTCGAGTCAATAACTGACCCTCTTTCAAATCTATGCGGGCCTCCCAGCTACTCAATAAATCCAAACCTATTAGCCCGTCGAAATAATCGTGAAACCTATAAATAAATAACTTTATATTGCTAGAGTCATTAAATTCCGCGAAACACGGCAACGTAATAGAATAGTCGTTCCGGCTAGTCGCGTGTATGTTGGTCACTTCGAACGGATCAAAGCTGAGAGGGTGATCGGCAAAATACCTTTGGACGGCTTCGGGACTTATGAACGATTGATTTGCGCCCGTGTCGATCAGAAATTTTAAAGGGGGTCTCGCGATTTGTATGTATGGCAGCTGTCTCTGTGCCTGTAGGTTTAGTTCTATCTTGGTTTTGGTGACGCTAAAGACTCCGGAAAATCCTGCTCGGCATGGCTGTCTTTTGTCCGTGGCTGAGGATCGTCGGATGGTTGGTCATCCGTAGTCATAAAGTAAGTCGGGTCACCGGCGAAACCGGGGCCATAGTCACTGTCAGGGTAGTTGTAGTCAGCACAGTAATCGTACACTGGTTCCTGGTAGCAATCGTAATACGGGTTGTCATAGGTAGCACATTCATTAACATTCACTTCGCGGGTTTTAAAATAGTTTGTTGGTGGCGGGTTCCCTGACCTACTCCAGTCATGACCTGCCGGCCTATTGGTTGGGGGCAGAGGCCTGGTGGTAAAGCGTTGAACTCCACTCATGGGTCGAGGACCGGATGGTGGATGGTTTTGATACGGGACTCGGAAAACATTATTCAAATTCAAATTCAATTTATTGCATCCATAATGTACATACAGGTGTTAAATATAGGTTACAGAAACAATTATGGACCCTGTCGGGCACAGCAACATTCTAGATACAGTCAGTGTCTAGGAGAGAGGAATAGCGCTTAATATTTTTGCATAATAACATTTCAGTTGTATTTCCTATGTTTTTATTTGGTATAATGTACCTACTAATATGTCTATGTTTTTCTATTTTTATGTCTTGTCGTGTTATGTACTATTATCGTCTATTATTACCTAATTATTAATTTATTCACCTAAATTGAATTAAAATTAGTGTATTTTAAATGCATAATTTATATTAAATAAAATTATTATTAATGCTTATTATGTCTATTTATTAATGTCGCTTTACATAACGAGTTATCTTTATTTTTAATTGAATTTATCCGTCAAATGTTTTTAAAATTTGTTTTTATTTGGTTTAATGTACCTACTAATATGTCTATATTTTCATATTTTTATGTCATGCCATGTCATGTACTATTATTATCTATTTATTAATTAATTCACCTTAATTTATTTAAAATTAGTATATTTGAAATGCATAGTTTATTTAATGAAATTATTATATGTCCTTATTATATTTTGAGTCAAATGAGTGATCTTTATTTTTTATTGAATTTATCCGTCAAATATTCTTCAATTGTGTAATAGCTTTTATTAATTAAGAATTGTTTTAATTTATTTATAAATATATTGTTTTTATTTACTTGTTTTATATTTTCCGGTAATTTATTATATATTTTTATCGACATTGCGTACGGACTAGAAGAATGCAATTTAAGACGAGAGGAGGGTAGATCTAGTCTGTTTCTGTAGCGCAACGAATAATTTGTTTGCATGTCTTCCCGTGTGTTGTAAGTATCTGGGTATTTGCGGACTAGTTTACATAATTCTAAAATATAAATACAAGTCAAGGTAAGGATTTTGTATTTCTGGAAATATGGCTTGCAACTGTCTGTTTGTTCGATGTTAGTTATTATTCTTATCAGCTTTTTTTGTAGGATAAATAGGGGGTTTTACTACGGGGGTTATGATTCGGTGATGGTGCACTCAACATCCCTTGCGTGTTAGCGGGGCCGTGCTGCTGATACTGATTCGGTCCAGCGAATTTAAAAGGTTGAGGGGGTCCTGTAGGGCGCTGACCTACGGGAGCCAGCCAATTGGGCACCGGCCCCTGGAGGTTATGTGACCGCGGTGGCATATTTGCTGATGGTAGTACTGCAACCCTTTGTGTTGACTGACCCCTCTGGGGTTGCCTGCGTTGCTGCAGGTATATGATATTTAGTTCCTCCTGAATGTATTCAAGGGCCTTCTCAATGGTAGCCGGCCGCATACAACGTATCCGGGAACCTAGGGGTTCCCTTAAACCGCGAATAAATGCCTGCATAGTCACCTTCTTATACAGCTCACGCTTTGCCCCAACAGTAGTCGGTATGGTCTCATGCAACGTCACCTATGTCATTATTTATTTATTTTTATTTATATATACTTTATTGTACACCAAGATAAAACAATACAAAAAAAAACATAAAAATTAAAACAAACATACAACAGGCGGCCTTATCGCGCTCTGCGATCTCTTCCAGGCAACCTTGAATGGATAGAGATAGCCTGGACACGACATTATTGTACTGAACAGAGTCTGGCAATGATCATAAAACTCCTGGGGGGTCTTGTCACCCTGTGTGGCTACGGAAAGATCATTGTACAATGCGATTTCATCGCGTTGGTCTGAGAAGTTGTTAACCAGAGCAGTTCGAATGCCTAACCAACTCTCCGGTATCCCATTAGAGTTTATGGTACATAAGGCGGTACCAGAAATCTTGTTAAGTATCCCGTTTAAGAGGCACAAGTTAGAGAATTCGCTTCCGGGCGCGCTGCTTAAGTACTGCGTTGCTAATGAATCACAGATTTTAATAAACCGCGTGAGCACGTTTGGGTTCCCATCAAACTCCGGGACAAGGCGAAGGGCCTTGAAGATGGTATCCGGGTCGTGCTGGGCCATGTCTAAACTAGACAAGTTACCTAACTCTAAATTATCTAGAACTATATCCCTATTAATATCTACAGTACGTCGGCGGGCCTGACGCTATTCAGGCTGCCACGCGCTCGAGGCTCTGGGATGGTAAATCTTGAAGGTTAGGATTTAGAAGGGAGCAACACGAGAATAACACCAGTGTACTTACAGGTACTTCATTTTCGGTTCCTCTCCGCGAATCGATTTCCAGATTCTCCTCTCGGTCTGTAGCAGGTCCGTATGTTCAGGATATCCGGAACGGTGCTTGATAGCCACCCGGGTGACACGAGACGTGATTATCGATGTGTGATGCGTCCCGACGTCTGCCGCGGATATCCTACCGACTGCGCCAATTACGTTTACCACAGCCGGGGCATTGGAATGAAACCCGAAATGACACTTATAACTTTTAATTAATAAAAACTACAGATGTCCACTCCAGGTCGATGTGAGAGCATGGAGTGGTTACAACTATTATTTAACAAAACTAATTACAACTAACTAGACTACGAGTATTGATTCCAGCTCGAGGTAGGAATATGGAATGAATCTTCTCGCAAGGAATGATCTTAAATATTAGCTTGGCATTGATGGATTCCGTGACGTCATGGCAGCATCGGTGTCGAGGTGAATGCATCGTCAACAACTTCCTACATCGATGCAATGTTATTTCTGAGTCAGCGAGTCTGCTAATTCCCAAGCTATTCATTTCTTGCTCAAGGTAACTGCCGATTCGACAAGGTCTATGTATGTATATTATCTGCAACGTCGGCGGATTCCTAGGCGCTACGTAATTAGTTGTTGTTGGTTGTAGTTGTTGTTGTTGTTGTTGGTTGTTGTTGTTGTTGTAGTTGTTGTTGAAAATAACTAAACTAAAATAACTGGCTTGCTTTCTATGAGAGAGAGAGAGAAAGACAGACAGAGAAACACGCGCACGCCGCACGGCTTACAACTATATATATATAGATGCTCAGTTACTCACTCACCCATCTTCAAACCAAAGTGTAACTTAACATAACCTTAATGCAAATTATAACATTATTTACGAAACAACATACCTTTCATCATCATCATCATCATCATATCAGCCGAAAGACGTCCACTGCTGGACATAGGCCTCCCCCAAGCGTCGCCACATTGACCGGTCCCGTGCGTCTCGCAACCAGCGGATCCCCGCAACCTTCACCAGGTCATCGGTCCACCTAGTGGGAGGCCTTCCAACGCAACGTCTTCCGGTTCGCGGTCGCCACTCCAGAACCTTTCTGCCCCATCGGCCATCCGTTCTGCGAGCAATGTGCCCTGCCCACTGCCACTTGAGTTTGGCAATTCTTCGGGCTATGTCGGTAACTCTGGTTCTCTTGCGGATCTCTACATTTCTGATTCGATCACGCAAGGAAACTCCGAGCATAGCCCTCTCCATTGCTCTTTGAGTGACTGTAAGCTTTCTGATGAGGCCCATTGTAAGCGACCACGTCTCAGAGCCATATGTCATCACTGGCATCACACACTGGTCATAGACTTTCGTCTTGAGACACTGTGGTAAGTTGGACGAGAAGATACCGCGCAACTTCCCGAACGCTGCCCAGCCGAGTCGGATTCGACAATTGACCTCTTTCTCGAAGTTGGCCCTACCCAATTGTATCGTTTGTCCAAGGTAGACATAGTCACCCACAACTTCGAGTGTAGAGTCTCCGACCTTGATAGGAGTGGGTGTAACACATACCTTTCACATTAACACAATTACAACAATATCGGATGACGTCAGGTGTCGGCCCCAGGTGCGTCAGACGCGCCACAATTGTTTGCCGCCGCGCTCAGCCGCTCAGACGTGCTCTCGACGCCGCGCGTCAATCACTCGTCGGTACACAGCTTAACATAATTATTGGTGTTGTGTTGTGGCGATGATTTATGACAAGTTGGGTTACTGTGTTTGTTATTGTTACAAAGTGTTTCAGCCACAGATATGTAATAGTTGAATGGAAGTAACAATCGTTTTACATGAAGGTCCCATAGTGAAAGTTGCTCATAGTCATGACCAACTTCATCCTCTGAAAGATTTCCAATCAATTCAAAATTACGCTGTATTGGGTGAAATAATGTTTTGCTGATTCCGATAATCTAGGATTTTTCATCTTCAAAATACAGGCAAGTTCTCTTTCGACAAAGTCTTTTCTTAATTATTTTGGGCCCGTTTTTTCCAATTGGATGCAGCTGAGTACCTGTATTTTACAAGTAGAGGTTGTCCATGTGATCTGCCCAGTAACTGGGTAACACGATACCCCTTGTGATTGTCAAGATTGGTGTCAGTTTGTGACTCTGACTACCCATCCCATCTTATTGAATTTAATACAATACTGATTGGTGTCATACCATCAGAAACTGCTTAGCTACTAGGCTTGTTCTTACTCGGACAATGAAAGGAACGCTCCGAACTAGTACAATCGTACAAATGAACTAGTTCGGTACTCTAGTACTATTAGTTCATTTTAGTTCACCGATCTTAAGACATCAGTCAGTCGTACGTAATGGAATACATATTTGATTTTCCTTCATACTTTGCAGGCTTAGGACTGTAATTTTATTAAACAATTTACAATAATTTAAATGTCATTAAATTTTACAAACTTTAATGAATTATTGATTATATATACGAATAAGTAACCTAAAACTTCATGGCATTTTCACGAGTCGGGAATCACTTGTTTGCCAAGACGGTCATCGTCCATCACGCTCGCGCGCACTCTTCTCTAATCTCTCAACTCGCTCAGACACTTGTACTTATTCATTCTGATTTAGCACTCGCGAGCCAGATGATCACTGTACTAGTGTACTAGATGAACGATTTAAACGACCAAAACAGAGTAGTTCGCTCGCTCAGACACTCGGTACATAATACATATTCGTTCTGATTCAGCACTCGCGAGCCAGACGATCACTGTACTACTGTACTAGATGAACTATTTAAACGACCGAAACAGAATAGTTCGTTCTCGTTCACCTAAAGGAATTAATTCCTAATAGTACATAGTACATGTACTACACAAGCCTATTAGCTACTATGTGTAAAGTTAGAACGCCAGAATATCATATCGCTTTGTTTACTCCGAAGCTACAACAGATGAATAGACAACAGTAACGTTGTCAGCATGCACGTGAACAAATACATATTGATGACCGACCGACAGTCAGAGTCAATTACACAGATCTAAAGCAGAAGCTCCACTTTTTACGACGCAAGAAAACTGGTCAACTCAATCATTGTAAAGCTTTATGTACGAGCATGAAAAACGTTTAAAGAAAAAAAGGATTTAATTGGCACAAAAAGACATACAAACATTACATTACAAGAACAAGAACAGCGGTGGTGGTTTACTGTCTGTAGGCCATACAAATACTTTTTCCGTGTGGGAATCGAACCCGCAACATGCAGCGCAGCAGCCGATCGCTTAACCACCGCCAACCGTCGTTTAACTTTTAGTTAAATGTTTTTCGTTTATATATTAGCTGGGTTGTCTTTGGCCTTCTTTTAACGCTTAAGAGTATCACAGGAGGAGGCACGGTTCACTACAACATATTATCAGCTAAGTAGCTGAAAAAGAGATATTACTAACTTTTAAAAACACATCATCGCTTATCATCAGGGGCGATAGCGGTCAAGTGCGAGCCTATCTATAATAAAAATAAATAAAATTATTCATTATTATTTTTTTTTTTTAAACAAGCCTTCTTTCGTATTCTTCTTAGCAAAGCCTTTCATTTGATAACTATGTCATGGCAGTGCATAAAAAATAACTAGTCCGCCGTCTTGGGCCATCTGCCATATTGGATTTAGAATGACGTCAGTTATCTAACCATGCATTGTCATCCAAACTAAGCGTATATGCAAAATTTCATCTTAATCCGTGGAGGATAACTGCTTTAAAAACCGAACACACTTACATACACACATATATTGCATGTTAAATAAAACCCTGTAAAAAAAAGTAAGTCCTGAAAGTTGTTCCATCGTAACTTGAGCAGTCAGCCCTGCTACTCTTCAATCAATCTGCCTGCCGTTGTATATTATATTGTGGTCGGCCACTGAATACCAGTATTTCACATGAAACGACTGCATATATGAACTCCACAAATCTAGTACTGGCTAACACGATGCCCCTTGGAAAGTCTAGTGTAAGATTTCCTGGCAACTGACTACCCATAACTACATTCAAAGATCTACAAATGATAGGTGGGTCCACCTTTGTCTCTGGCTTATACATATTTTGCCCGGCTTAAGCTATTTACTTAGTGGTAGGTTTTCTTTTGTAATAGACCACTAGATAGACAACAGATCTAGTACAAAGCAGTAGGTCAGTAGGATAGAAAAATACTCAAGAATAGATAATACTTACGTGTAGTTGGTAATTCAGCAATAACACACAGTTTGGACTTTGAACTATTATTTATTTACCATTTCACACTAAGTTACCATCAACTCCATATAATATATCCACTTAGGTCAACAGTACAATCTTTCAAGCCCGCCCAGACTAGACTGACGAACTGACTCCACGCGCCTCGTGTCCGAACAATCCCCCTCCAATAGACAACTGTCATTAGATGTGACGACATTTGACATTTGAATATTTTCTAGGATAATCAATTTAACAACTTTTAAGTACTATTTGATGTTAAATATAAATAATTTAATTCTTAACAAATAAAAGATGTATTTATCAAAGAAAACCTAACACTCGACCATCCTGACAACGTGTATGACCCCATACACGTATCCGGTGATAACCTAACACTTGGCCTGTTGAGTCAGTTTTCTAAAATCAAATCAACCATTCAATGGCACTTTTGAATGTAAAAAGTTCAAAGTCACAAAAAAAAATGATTCTACTGTCCATTCGCAAAAGTAGTTTGCTATGGAGAAGAATGGACAAGAAACTCCACACTTACTCTTTTCTTTAAAATAAAAAACTTCTTTTAAATATTTTTTTTTTCATTATTAATTCATTAATTATATGTGAGTACCTTATGAAGTATGATTCTCCTAGAATAAAACGGTTGTTCTATGTATATATAAAAAGTATTTCAAGCAATAACAATTATATTGATTTGTTTGATAAATATGAACATGGTACTCACATATTTACAAAATCTGCATTTTATTCGTCTGTATAGAAACCCGTGACTTATTCGCATATATATCAGTTCGCGACTTGCTCGCATATAGACTTACAAAAATTAGGAAATAAATCTAATCAATTGTAACGTTTAAATTTGGCTACTTCGTTACATTATACGTGAGTAATTTTTAAAGCATGATTCATCAAGAACAACACGGTTGTACCATGCTTAGGTACAAAGCATTAACAGTTAAATTTATCCATTTGATACATAGGAACATGGTACTCATATACTTACAACATCTGCTATTTATTCGCTAGTTTGCAAACTCGCAACTTATTCGCATATAGATAAGCCCGTGACTTATTCGCATATTGCGATTTATTCACCTGTAGGCAAGTCCCGCGACTTATTCTAAAATTTATATGTACTGAGATGTATTCGCCTGTAGGCAAACCCGCGATTTATTCGCATATAGACAAACCTGCGACTTATTCGCATATAGCGATTTATTCGCCTGTGGGTAAGTCCCGCGATTTATTCGCCAGCAGGTAAACCCGCGACTTATTCTCAAATTTACATGTACTGCGATTTATTCGCCTGTAGGCAAACCCGCGACTTATTCGCATATAAACAAACCCGCGACTTATCCGCATATAGCGATTTATTCGCCTGTGGGTAAGTCCCGCGATTTATTCGCCAGCAGGTAAACCCGCGACTTATTCTCAAATTTACATGTACTGCGATTTATTCGCCTGTAGGCAAACCCGCGACTTATTCGCATATAAACAAACCCGCGACTTATCCGCATATTGCGATTTATTCGCCTGTAGGCAAGTCCTGCGATTTATTCGCCTATAGGTAAGCCCGCGACTTATTCGCAAATTTAATAATACTTCTATTTATACACCTGTAGGCAAACCCGCGACTTATTCGCATATAGCGATTTATTCGCCTGTAGGTAAGCCCACAACTTGTTCTCAAATTTAATAGTACTGCGATTTTATTCGCCCGAGGGCAATTCTTGCTATTTATTCGCCTATAGGCAAGCCCCGCGACTTAATCACAGACATAAAAAAATTGGCAAACATACCAAATCATTTCCAACAACATTTAATTTTTACAATTTCGACCGCACTCTACTACTCTTCAAGCAGGACCTCATTCAGTATAAAGGTTAATATCACAATTCATACTAATTCCATATATGACCTCTACGGCGTTCTGCCAGCGGAGTATTAGTATTAAACCCTCCAAAGACACTAATACCGAATAGTGATTTAAACATTGCACTTTTAGTGTTAAATGACTATCATCAAAACAAAACATATTGAGCTAAAACAGTGCTACAAATATTACCCATGACATACAGGGATTGACTAAAGTCCATCTACTAAAATAAACTATTATCGAAGACTATGATTACACGTATTTCATAGGAAAACCAAAAATATCCCCTTAGTAAAGACAAAAGACAAGTAAAACATTTCAACTTTCATCGAAATATCAGAAAGAGTGTGTTCCACAAATAGTTCTAGAAAACCTGCCCTTTGTAATTATGCAGGCTTATGGAACCTTGGAAACCTCGTCGCTAATTACATTTTTATAAAAACTTGGAAATACTCATTACTTTACGAGTACCTTCATAATAGTACATTGTGATACAAGGGTGGAAAGTAGGCTATTGCAAACGAGCTTTCACTAACAAGCCCCAGCCTAAGGCAAGGGTTTACAACGACACGAGTCCGCAACAACCCACACACCCGTGCATCACACGACGTTTTTCAATACAGTTGTGGGAAATAGTAAAAAAACAATCAAAGAATTACATTTGTTTTT
Source organism: Anorthoa munda (assembly GCA_945859665.1). Classification (NCBI taxonomy): domain Eukaryota; kingdom Metazoa; phylum Arthropoda; class Insecta; order Lepidoptera; family Noctuidae; genus Anorthoa; species Anorthoa munda. The sequence continues at coordinate 36,294,447 of OX243898.1, forward strand.
TCATAAAATAAAATTATCGTAAGTCGCCATATATCTTTCTCGAGATTTTGGGGGTATAATTTCATCTTGCGCTATTTCGCCTCATAAAATATCGCGTGGAGTTAATTCGATTTCATCACTTTAACTTGAACTCATATAAACAAAATAAAATAATCAATTTATCAAACAAAAATTAAAATTTTTAGAAATGGCATTTGTTTGCAACTGGATATATATTTTTTTTTTACAAAGAAAACGGCCTATGCAACCTATTCGTCTTTTGAAAAACAAAAGCCTAAACAACCATTTAATAGACTTTTGGGAATTCAATGCTAAGACGTATGGACTCACTCATTTTTCCTCGTATAAAATCTATCCCAATTTATTCTATGTATGAAAACTCCCAGCTACTAATCTTTTTTAAATTGACTTATACATTTAAAACTCAACTGCGAAAATAATTATCGAGCTCATAAAAAAAAAGTTTCGATCGCGTAACAGAATTAATTTGCGTGCCTATGCAAAAGATTTAATTTTCGAATCTTAATTATAGCCTCTGAAAGTACGCAATGTGTAACAACTGTTTTGAAAAATAAATTACCTCTATGGGTGATTTCAATGCACAGATCGGGGTATCGGTAAGAAACATTAGCATTTAGTTGCTGGAAAATATGGTTATGGAACCACCAGAACTCGTGGAGTGAAACTCATTCAATACGCATACGAGTAAAACCTCAAAATCATAAACAAGATGCTCATGTTAACACTTAATCGACCTCTCCAAAATAAACATACGAAAACAGAACCCACAATTACTTTCAAAGTACGAAGTATCGTCGTCAGTTTCGTTTGGATAAGACCACATAATGCAGAGTGCTACAATCCAACAGAATACCATGATAAGAAGCATGCGCACTTTTTGACACGCCATTAACAATGAAATCGTTGAACGAGCAAGAAGTTATAAAAGGTCCTAAAAATAATCTACCAGGACTTATAGCGTCACGTGAAAAGTATGACACAAAAACCTAATGCATATTACCATAAAAATCGTGCACTCTATACTGGAATGTTTAAAAGTTACTAAAAGAATAATATAGAATTTATCAGAAAAACCGCACAGTTAATGGAAGAAACCAATGACAAAATAAGCCAAAACTGAACAAAAACGATAAAGAAATGTTCACAAAATACCAACACAGAAATAAAGAGGTGCTCCCTATAGAACAACCACATATAGCGTACAAATATATCTATAAAAAATACAAAAATGTATGAGATTGTCAAGTGCTATCGTAGTATCACAAAATTGATCCCCACACTTTAGTATCATCACCGCTGACATCGAATGACCCTCTGTATAGCACCTGTCAAGAAATGTATCCATCTCTAATACACTACCAAAACTGAATGGAGATCATAAATATAGCTACGGTTTATTTTGCCAAACTATATAACCAACCAGATGCATTACAACAAACTGGTATGATTAAACAAAGCGGGGAATAAATACTCCCCTGTACCTGTAACCCTACAACAATCAATGAAAATGAAACCAGAGAAGAGCTATCAGATAAAACAGGCAGGTACATAAACAATTGTAGGAGAATGGGCTGGAATCCAATTATGGAAATTTGGCCAAAAACTCATCAGCCACACGATATATGCAACCGATCATGAAAAACACTTGCTTCTTACAAGGCCCGTTCTCGTTCAGAGTTATTGACCTAAACGGGTAACTTATATCGAGCAGCGACGTTAAGGATTGGCATCCAATAGCTACGACTATACACTGCCGAAAAGGGCCTCTCAAGAAGAATCTTTACCACAAAACCAATATTGCCAATTAAAAGTCGGTCCAGCGTTAGTGACCCAAACAGGCGACTCATTAGACATCAAAGCCAAGACTTGTGCTCGATGTCCAACTGCCATAAGATATAAAACAGAAAAAACTTTTCAAAAGAACTCAATATTAAACTGCCTTTTGCTAATTCAAAAATATTCAGATTCAATTACCTAAATAGGCAAGCAATTGGGCACCAAAATTACTACCTTTTCTTTTGGTACCTAACAGCCACAAGACAAACGTCACCGAAAAAAATCAACTCAAGAACCCTTGCTACAAGACAACTATTGTCAATAGTTAGTCCGTTTAGAGTTCACGACCCCAATAGGAAAACCAGTCGAACACCGAACTCGAAAAGTTTTTAATTAAGGGTACATTCACAGAAACACGGCTAGCGAGTACGTCCAAACCCCAAAAAAAACAAAATGCCAAGTAAGTCAATTGACGACATACCAGAATTTAAATGATATCTACTTAATGGATCACATTTAGAACTCTGTAGCTCCTCACGTGTCAACTATCCAGAGAAGTCGTTATAATAAGGAATATTCAAACTGAAAAGATTCATCAGACACATATCCCAGCGCTACTGGGGCGAAGGACAGGCTTAACGTTTGGTCTAGTCGAGCAGACTCTTAAAACATTGTTCCTAAATCGGCATGTAAGAAGCCAATATTTCAAAGTGAATGCTTATAGATTTATAAAACAATTATTGAAATGCACAGTACTAATGAAAGTAATTAGTTGACAAAATACCGGAATTCAAATGACTCACATTTAAAGCTCTCTAGCTCCTAAAGTACCCATATTCCATGAAATATTCCCCCTGAAGAGATCCATCTAACGACACATCATATCACTACTGGGATGCGACAAAATTGCCTATTGCCCTTTGCAAGGACTGTACTATTAAGACCCATCATGCTTCTATGGAGCAAAATATTCGAAGAAAAAGTTGTGCCGAAATCAGTAATCATCCTGTTGTACGAAAGGTAATCCAGTGGATATTGGGCATTATCAATAAAGAAGCCATATCAGCAAAATCCCAGCAAAAATTAACTAACTATTACTAACTGACTAAATAATCACCACATGTTATCCACTAGGTAAATGACATCCCTCTCAAGTTTGTAGAGAAGTATACCCATCTAAGCAAATGGTTCTCCCTCAGCAGAGCCAAAAATATGGAATAAGTCTATAGAAAATTTGAGTAGTAGAGTCGGTAAAAGATTAACGATCACTTAGCTATGTACATCCAGGCTGCTGCTGTAGTAGCTTCTTGTTGTGATGTCCTGGACTGCTGCGCCTTGGGCTGTGACGTCCTGGACTGATATGCCTTGGGCATCGACGTCCTGAACTGCGTCACCTTGGGCTGTGGCGTCCTGGACTGGTGCGCCTTGGGCTGGCGCCTCAAGAGGCATGATGTACATAAAACAAATAGAAATGGTTTAAGAATAACTAAAGTACACAAAATATATTTGAAAATGTATGCAGGGTATTTTGAAAATATCTCTGAAACGGTGCGTCTGAGCTAAAAAATAACCAAATTTTCATAACCCTTTAAGAAACCCCGCTTAAGGGACAAGATACTTAGTCACAAATTTTTTTTTTTGTTTTTTTTTGTTCTACCCTCATATTTTTAAAATACATTAAATATAGTTTTAATAAGACATTTAAAACTAATTTAATAAAATCGTAATCAAAAGCACTTGATTTCGTAATAGGCGTGTACATCCCACTTCTGAAATGTAATAGACCACTAGATAGACAACAGATCTAGTACAAAGCAGTAGGTCAGTAGGATAGAAAAATACTCAAGAATAGATAATACTTACGTGTAGTTGGTAATTCAGCAATAACACACAGTTTGGACTTTGAACTATTATTTATTTACCATTTCACACTAAGTTACCATCAACTCCATATAATATATCCACTTAGGTCAACAGTACAATCTTTCAAGCCCGCCCAGACTAGACTGACGAACTGACTCCACGCGCCTCGTGTCCGAACAATCCCCCTCCAATAGACAACTGTCATTAGATGTGACGACATTTGACATTTGAATATTTTCTAGGATAATCAATTTAACAACTTTTAAGTACTATTTGATGTTAAATATAAATAATTTAATTCTTAACAAATAAAAGATGTATTTATCAAAGAAAACCTAACACTTTGAAAAATTCATCTTCTATTTGTTAAGAATTAAATTATTTATTTTTAACATCAAATAGTTTTATAAAGTTGTTAAATTGATTATCCTAGAAAATATTCGAAAGTCAAATGACATCTAATGACAGTTGACGATTGGAGGGGGATTGTTCGGACACGAGGCGGGTGGTGTCAGTTCAGCAGTCTAGTCTGGACGGGTGTGAAAGATGGCTGTGTTGTGCTGTGCTGTGGGACACAGTTTACACTTTGAACTGGAATATAAAGAATAGTTCAAATGGTGTGTTATTGCTGAATTACCAACTACAGGTGAGTATTATTTATCTTAAGTATTTATCTATCCACTGTGGATGGACCCAATGGCTTGCTTTGTACTAGCTCTGTTGTCTATCTTATTTATAATTCCAAACAAAAATATAATAATCTTATTGTTGTGAATCTTCTGTGCTCACCTACCTACATTGTACTCATGTTCGGACACGTGTCGAGTACGTGACGTCACTCACTCTGGACACGTGTCCGTCTGCATGTGTCGATATGTTGTAGTAATAGTAAGCCTTGCATAGTGGGTTAGGCTTGGCGCAAACGGGCCACCGACCACTGCCACCGGTGGCCAGCAACAGCGACTTAACACTCTTTTCCATTTATTTTGTATAGACGCACCGCACACGTATAGACGGTGGCGGCTACTCGTTACAGCAGTGTCCACTAATCGCCTTTTGTGGTCGCTGCGGGCCACACAAGATGTCGACACGCACCACTGTTGCGCTGCTCGCGTCGTGAGGCATCCTACGCATCGCGTAACCATGGAGCACGACAACGCCTCAACGGATATCGATACTTCCATATATCGGAAATTCATAGTCTCGCTAATTGGGATTTACATTCTGATCTATACAGCAATAGAAACGTGGCGGTTTCTGAACACCGGTGGCTGTCGCGCAATTCTGCCACTACTACAAATTTGGCGGTAGCCCGCGATAGCCACCGGTGGCTGTGGTCGGTGACCCGTTTGCACCGAGCCGTATAGTTACAGGTGTGTTAAGGTACAGAGGCTTTTATTTTGTACGAGATATTGGGTCTTACAAAGCATGGCCTAGTTTTTCATTGTTAAACGTTAAGGGGTGATTATAGTTGTGACCAATTTCAGACCTATAGGATGAATTTTCGAGGAGAAACTGTAGTTCAAAATGGAAAATAAAAATAACCCCCTTTTTTGAAGTCGGATAAAAAAGGGGTAATCAACACACTCTAGAACAGAGAATACTGTACCGATACCTTGAAACTTTCCTCAAAGTTCTCTCAAAATCAAATCACCCACACTAACAATCTTAATGTCATAAACATCATGTACCGCTATCGTCGCACTGTAATCTCACACCTGTTATCACTGTTATCATGTAGTACGCAGAGGTAGATAAGGGAACATTAATAATCCCCGTATAATGACTGGCGACGTAATTACTTGGTGAGCGGTGACGCGGGATGACGTTAGTGATGTCTGTTAGATTGGTTAATATTAGTGTTACGTGCTGCAGTGATTCATTCCTGTTTTTTGATTGTGTGGAAGGAAAAGATGTTTCAATACCAAGTGACTTTTTGACTTTTGCGAGCTCCTTTTTATAGGAAACTAGTTTTTTACTACGAGAACGTACTACCGGGTAACATCATGTCCTAAACTCCTGGTCCAAGTCAAGGTACACAATGCGCCAAGTTTCCTCCACATTTACACGACACAATTGATTCCAACATCCAATATAATTATTTATAGGTCATTATCCACAACTACGCTGTATATTTACAGTTAACTACACCTTATGACAGCGAGTGAACCGTATCTCTCTGCCTCGTTGTCGTTGTCAGTCATCGCGCAGTGATTGGCATTTCATTTGCCGGCTGTCGGTCACGCTCGCACGGCGCGCGGCGCGGCGTACTCACGCGGCGGCAGGTGACGCCGACTATATCACTAGCTAATATGACATCCGATGAACCAAACACAGACGAGTTTGATGACATATTTATGTATGCTACGGCCAAAATATTAAGACACATAACCTCCTATGGCTAGGCCTGTACTTCTTTTTCACTTCCCTGCCTTTCTCACAGTTGTGTTCATGGATTCGTCACAGATCAGCAGAAAAATAAATGAAGAAGTTTCGTGGGAGCTTCTTTTCTTCTGGGAGGAGCTAGGCTGGCTATGTAAACCAGTACACCCCATGCACAACGGACCGAATGGAAGTCTAAATGCGGCAACTGGAATCCCTGAAGGTTCATGACATTACCTCCTATGAATAAAAAAGGTATATTTATGTCGCAGGTTACTGGCAAATCAAGTTTTTGATCAAAAACCTAGGCTATTTATCAAGAACCGGAAGAAGACAATGTTTTTACTTTAAGTTATCATAAACCTGAGAAAGCCAGTTTAAAAAAAAAAAAAATTATTTAAGAGTTGTAAATAAAAAAAAGTTATTTCATAAAACCAAAAAACCCGACTGCTTAAGTAGTGAACTAAAAAGACGTAAACAAGAAGAAAATTATGCTGTATAATTTCCTTCTTGTTTTTTGATTTTTATTGAAAGAAATAGCATCCGAAATTTTTTTTATCATAAAACTAATCCAGTCTTGGTTTTTGATAAAAAAAACTGGATTTTCTCAGATTTATGATAACATAAAGTAATAATTTTGTCCTTTTCCGGTTCTTGATCAATAGCCTAGGTTTTTGATAAAAAAAACGCCGTAGAATCGCCGCGCCGCCGCCGGGAGGGCCCGAGCACAACGTACGGCGTTATTGGTGATGTTCTTCAAAAAGGTCCGTAGTACTCACAACCAGAGTATGAATACGCGAAGCAAAAATAGTAAGAAAGTAGCAAGAGGCGATCTGTAGTGTCTGGCTACCTTCATGGAAAAAAGTTGAGAGTTTGTTTGTATGTGCACCTCCTATGTAAAGACCTTATATTTGCTGATTAACTATCAGAGAAAAATCAAGAAGTGAATCCAGTCTATGTAGCATTGTCATTAATTTCAGCTTACGTAGCTTATCAATAATCTGTAATTATCATCTAACATGATATTATTACAAATGAGCATTTTACACCAAACAAATTGAACAGAAGTCATACTGCAGTAACTTTTCCAAAAGGTGTTATAAAGACCTTCAGATTTGCTTTTATAATGCCATAAATATACCAATCAAAGGTTCAGACAGATAGACATGACGCGACAATGACGCCAATTGTTATTATTTTCGAGTCGATTTGAGTAAATTTTTGTGCGACCAGTATGTGGCCACCTGGATAGCTCTGTCGATGGCGTCCCGCTAACATTCGGTAACGCAGTTTCTATATAACTGACTGATCCTTTCACCACGTTGAACCAAAGTAAAGCAATGCAACAAAAAATGTTTCATCGATATTGATCTACGGGCATAGTCACATCATCGCTTACTATCATGTGAGATAGTGGTCAAAGGCGTGCCAATTAATTAAAAAAAACACCAAACCAATAAATTTGTGCATTATCATCGGTCCTTGAAAAGTGTGTAAAGTTTGAAATTAATCCAACGTTTTGAAGGAGGTGAAAATCTCGTTACATAGATACATACATAGGAGTACCAAGCTAATAAAAGCGTGTTATAAAAACAGTTCTAGAAAAAGTTTTGTCGCATCAATGTAATTATTAGTGCAGTAGCAGTAGCAGTAGCAGTAGTATCCCAGTGGTAACGGCCGCGACTTAGAAGTTGTAGGTCGTGGGTTCAAACCCAGGCAGGGGCTTTACATTGTGTAAATTTCTCAAAACAGTAAAGGGAAAACTTGTGAGGAAACTGGCTATCTTAGAATCAAATATTCGAAGACATGATATCCACCACAACCTGGAAAGATTTAAAGCTCAACTTCAAACTGAATGCTGCCAAGATAATAACACCCCAATACAGGCACAGTACGATACTATCGAAAATTCTTTATTGAACTGTGCAAAACACTCAACTATATCAAGCAAGACCATACGAAAGCAAAGCATTATCACAGAGGAAATAACTGAACTTATAAACCAAAGACATTCACTGAAAAATAAAGAAAATAAAACAAGAAAAGAACATATTAAGCCAATTATACAGAACCATAAATAAAAGGATAGCCCAAAACATTAAAACTCACAGAATAAGCACTATAGAAAATTACATAGAGAAATCAGGGGCCATCAAACGAGCATACAAAAAACTAAATAACACAAAACATGTCATGACACATCTACAAAATTCAGCAGGAGCCAAAGTTACAAACAGGCAAGACTTACTCGAAGTAGCTACTCAGTTCTACAAAACTCTGTACACTAAAACAAACTCAAGCACTGAGATAAATAACTTGGAAACAACTCAAAACAACGACTCTGTTACACCATTCAATGAAAACGAGATAGAGTTCTCAATAAGCAAACGAAAATTAGAAAAGAGCCCAGGTCCAGATTTAATAACAAACGAAATGTTACAAGCAGGATAAGACAGATTGATCACGCCGCTTACTAAACTATTTAACAATATTATGGAGAAAAAAGAACTACCTAGCCAGTGGACATTTTCCAACATCATACTCTTATATAAGAAAGGTGATCCCACTAAGATCGAAAATTACAGACCAATAAGCCTAATGTCTTGCCTCTACAAAGTGTTTTCTGCTACATTGTTGAGACGAATAACAAGAGCAATAGATGAAAACCAAGCATTGGAGCAGGCAGGATTCATGAGCAACCGATCTACAAGCAGACCACATACATACACTAAAACTAGTAATTGAAAAATATAATGAGTACAACATGTACATAGGATTTATTGATTACTCAAAAACATTCGACTCTATTTCCCACAGCTCTATATGGAGAGCGTTAGAAGCGCAAGGATTGCATCAAGAGTACATAGCCATAATAAAAGAAATATACAAAAACAGCAAAGCCAGAATTAAACTCGACAATACCGGACAGGCTTTTGCAATAGAAAGAGGTGTAAGACAAGGAGATCCACTGTCACCAAAAATCTTTATAGCTGTCCTAGAGCAAGTATTCCGCTCATTGACTTGGGATAAAGTTGGGCTAAGCATACATGGCCAGTACCTCTCACATTTGCGATTTGCTGACAACATTGTCTTACTTTCAGAAAACCCAAATTAGCTGTTGTACATGCTAGAGACACTTAATGAGGAAAACAAAAAAGTGGGGCTTGAGGTAAACCAGAGCAAAACTCGAATGGGTCAGTGAATATGTTTATCTGGGACACTTAATCTCTACCAAAGACTGTACAGAGCTGGAAATTGACAGGAGAATAAAGAACACATGGAGTAGATACTGGTCTATGAATGAAATCTTCAAGAGCACTCTTACTACCAGATTAAAGACAAAAGCTATGGAGATCTGCTTGATGCCATGTCTAACATACGCCTGCCAAACATAGTCTTTAACAAAGAAGTCAATGCAAAAACTAAGAGTTTGCCAAAGAGCAATAGAAAGGAGTTTTATGGGCCATAAACTAAGAGATAGAATCGGAAACAGCTCAATACGAGAACAAACCAAGGCAAAAGATGTAATCAAACAAACACTAAAACTAAAATGGAGATGGGCGGGTCATGTACAAAGACTTAGAGATGACAGATGGACAAGAGTAGTAACAAATTGGTGGCCCATAAACAGAAAACGAAGACGCGGTAGACCCAACAAGAGATGGAGCGACGACATGTCAGGCTTAATAGGAAAAACATGGAGTAGACTAGCTTGAGATAGACCAAGATGGAGACAGAAGGAGGAGGCTTTTACCGCACTAGGCGGTCCTTATAATTGATGATATAAATCTCGATAATTTTAATGTGTATTATTGGAATAATCTAGGAAATAACATAATAATTTGTTTTTAAGTATAAATTGAATTTATTTATTATTGCAATCAAATCAATAACACTACACACTTTAGGGAAATTTATACAAATGACATTTTATGAAATGATGTACTAATTTATGATTTAGTGTTATATACTTGCACTTTAGTTAAATGAAATGCATTATGAATTTATAAATGATGTGGTAATTTGTTATGTACCTGGAATGATGCTGTGATCTAATTTTACTGTTAATTTTATTGTATTCTTTTAATTTATAGTGTTTTTAATTTATTGAGATTATAATTATTGGAAAGATTAATTTTTTAATGATTGATGGAATGAAGATCTTTTTATTTATTTATTTTTTTAAAGAAAATTTTAAATGAATTGATTATTATTTTTATTTTATTTTAAGAGGTTGTTATTAAAACTGAATGAAAATTCTGATTTTCCATATAATTTTAATGATGGTGATAAAATACTTGTGATAATAATTTATAAACAATGTACAAATGTCTTATGTTATAACTTTATAAGGAATTAATAAAAGCTTTTATATTTTATATTTATTTATATATCCACCAATCCGCACTGGTTCCGCGTGATGGATTACGGCCCATTCCCTCTCACAGAGAGGAGGCCCACAAGTGCAACGGACCAATTGGGTGTTAAGTGCGGAAAAGGATGTCCATCTATCCTATCTATCAATGTGAAGTATGGAGGTTGATCGAAACACGTTCGTTCAAGACAAGCGTTTATTACTGACTAACTTAACATAAAGGTTTCTTACTGCTAAGTACATTTATGCACTTCAAATGTAATTATTGGCGCATCGCACCTGACTACGAGAGTTCAGATTGTTAATTTGAATATTACTTTGCTTTGTTTAAAGTAAAATTCATCTCAGCAAGACTTCTGTCCGCCCCTTCCCTGCCACATGCAGATGTGTGCAGTCACAACATTGGTGTGTGCTGTGTGCAGTAATTACAGGTAATCGCGCCCGATCGATGGCATAAATCGGCAGGCAGCGACTCCTAGCGCAACGTAATTGGCTCCAGTGTGGCCTGAGATCAATGAGACCGCACCGTGCAGAATTAGGTCGATGTGGGAGATTCGATGTGGACTAGATTATATTGATATCTGAATTAAGCGTAGATGGTGTGGTCATGTTATGTGGAGTTCGTGGCTAAATAATTACAGCCGCACGGGTCGATCTTCAAAGTTAAGCAACGCTTTCCGAGGTCGATCCGTGGATGGGTAACCTACTTTGCATACCGAGATTCTTTCGTGCCTCGGAAAACAAGTTAAGCCGTTGGTCCCGGCTGTCATTTGTATGTACATCTTTGTCAACAGTCTTATTACCAAGGCGTATCGTGTTACCCAGTTACTGGGTTGTGGAGGTCAGATAGGCAGTCGCTCCATGTAACATACTGGTAATCGTCTGAATTTCGTTGGACTGATAGCTGACCACAACATAGTTGGCCGGGAGGTCGCCCTAGATGAACATAAATGGATCTTTTTGGTGATGTTCTTCAGAAAATCCTGGTGTGTAGTATTCACAACCGGTGTGCGTGTTCGCTGACATCGTATAATGTAGTATTCACAACCGGTGTGCGTGTTCGCTGACATCGTATAATGTAGTATTCACAACCGGTGTGCGTGTTCGCTGACATCGTATAATGTAGTATTCACAACCGGTGTGCGTGTTCGCTGACATCGTATAATGTAGTATTCACAACCGGTGTGCGTGTTTGCTGACATCGTATAATGTAGTATTCACAACCGGTGTGCGTGTTCGCTGACATCGTATAATGTAGTATTCACAACCGGTGTGCGTGTTCGCTGACATCGTATAATGTAGTATTCACAACCGGTGTGCGTGTTCGCTGACATCGTATAATGTAGTATTCACAACCGGCGTGCGTGTTCGCTGACATCGTATAATGTAGTATTCACAACCGGTGTGCGTGTTCGCTGACATCGTATAATGTAGTATTCACAACCGGTGTGCGTGTTCGCTGACATCGTATAATTGTAAACGAAGTAAAGGAACTGTGTAAGGATTGTAGCAGGTGACGCTGTATAATTTCTTAATGGGAAAAAGACGTGAGTTTATGTATGTATAGTATTGAAAACTATTATGATTGGTTTCAAGAATTTCTGTTCAAATGAACATTCATATAATTTAACATCATGACTTTATAACCCGAAGCATTAACCAGGAGTGCACCTATATTTTGCTAGTAATGTGTTAGTCCTATATAACCTGTTATGGGAGTTAGGGGAGCCAATTGCCATCCATCGGGTACAAATCAAGACAACGAGCTTCTTCTATTTGTTTGAACAAATTTTTCTAATGAAAATATAAAATAAAACACAGGCGTGTCTCTTCTCCGCGAAAATGAGCCAATTTCACCCGGCTCCATCTTTCCGAGGTGTAACCGTACCGATAACGGACCATCTTGATCTTCTTGGCGTAACGTTGACATCGACACTTAATTTTGGCCCATACATTGAGGCAAAGGCTCAACTGGCTGCCAAAAAGTTGGGGATCCTTGCGAAGGTGAGACGGTACTTCACGCCAGAACGCTGCTTAAGTTGTATCAAGCGCAAGTTCGATCTTGCATGAAGTACTGTACTCATCTCTGGGACGGATCTGCCAAGTACCAGCTTGATGCACTAGAGTCGATCGAAAAACGGGTCAAGAGGCTCATCGGCAGTGAGGCACTGGTCGAGTCAAAGCTCCAGAGCCTTGAACATCGTCGTCAAGTTGCGCTTTGGTAGGTACCAAGTTTTTGCGTTATGGACACCGACTTCCAAAAATAAAGTTATTTTTCAGTTTGTAGTTTTATTATTTGGAAGTCAGTAGTATTTTTCACTTTTTTGTTGTTCCTACGTAATAGGCAAATAGTTACGTAAGGTACCTATAATGCCAGAATAGATTACCCGAATATCATGCAATTGAACATAACCAGTGAAATGAGAGTGTACCAAGGTGAACTGCACACATCTGCGTTCCCCATTTAGAGCGTACTGGCGTGATGTTATGTTATGAAAAGGTATAAACAATAAACATACATGCGATTGCAGCAATCCCGAGAGATTTGTCGTTATTTATTGAAGAGTTCTGTTGTATATCTCCGAAGTTCTTCATCAGATCTTAACTAAATAAAAATAGGACCAATTTCAGAACTTACACCTTCAAACAAAAAAAGTATTTTCAGAATCGGTCTACAATTGACGGAGATATCGGTGAACAAATATAAAAAATAAAAAGCATAATATCGAACATAGAACCTCCTCCTTTTGGTAAGTCGGTTAAAAAGAACACACTTGTCAAGGTAAAATAAATAACTATGTGCAAAAACAACATATTAACTGGCAATACTATTTATATCGAGTCCAAGAAAACCCTATTTTCATCCCTCCCCTAATGGCGTTTTCCAGCAACCTATCAGCACAACACCATTTCACCGTAATCTTGTTCTAAGAACGGAAGCAAAACAAAAAGCAATCGCCTTTCGATATAAAAAGCCAGGTCGCATAGACGCCGATGACATTAACCTGAGCGGGGACACTATTGGGGGCAATCTGCGCCGCGTTGAACGGAGCCGCCCCACGGAGCACGGAGCTGTGAAGCGCCGCCCGCGCCGCCGCCGCCGGCGCCGTGCCGATAGAGTATGCTAAGTATGCGAGCGGCACATATTACAGTTTACATACTTTAACTGTGTTAGGGTTATCTTATCTAATACTGACTTTTATTTTATATAAAGACAATCATTTGAACTTTTTGAAATATCAATTTGTGATAATAGTCACAAAAAAGTATAAGTATAACTAAAGATTGATCATTGTGTGTTTTTCAGAATTTTATGGGACAAACTATTTTACGACAACTATTATAATAAACTAGCCTCTGCCCGCGGCTTCGCCCGCGTAAAAGTGTTTTATCAAATACCAACTATCATATGTCCTTCCCAGGGTTTCAAACTATAGCAATGCCAAATTTCATCTAAATCGGTTCAGTAGATCCAGAGATTACCTCCTACAACCTCACAAACTTTACCTCTTTATAATTTATGGTTAACTGAACTTACCTGTAAGTGAACTTCAACCAAAGTTATACGAAATGCTGCATCCAAAGAGATTTAATACACATTGTAGTACGGTCCCCATTGTACTTGCTTTGCCACACAGTTCAAAGACTATAAAAAAAGAAATGTTCGTTTGATATGGCAGAGCCACTATGGCTATGTCATCTGTCAATGGTCGCGTCATTCGTTTTAGAGTTCATCCCATTCCACAATATTTCAGGGTATAGCATAGGTATATAATACATGGGTAGGGAGGGTGTTAAATCTCTTCGGATGCAGCATTTCGTATAATTTTGGTTGAAGTTCACTTACAGGTAAGTTCAGTTAACCATAAATTAGACTGCAATGCTGCATCCTCGAGATTTAATACACATTGTATATGTTTAAAGTATATTAATTGTGGAATGGAAAAGCCGGCTGTTCAGGTTCACATGTAAATAATTTGGTATTTGTTTTAAAAAATTAAACGTCTGTCTGGTCAGTAACCAAGAAGGAGGTATTAAAGATGGTAGGAAGGTAACAATAAACTACCGAAGAATCAATAAGCAGACCCTTTTTTCTAACTTATTTAATAAGTTATTATTACGCCATCAGCAGTTATATAGATTTAAAGTATAAAATATGAGAGAAAAAAATAAAAATAGGTTGTTAGCAATGCAACACACGAAGGTGGGCCGTGTGCTTGTCTGCCAACTAAGTGGTATAAAAAAAAGAACAAAAAGAACGAGTGACGCGACCATTGACAGATGTCATAGACTATGGCTCTGCCATAGACTATCAAACGAACATTTCTTTTTTTTAGTCTTTGAACTGTGTGGCAATGCAAGTACAATGGGGACCGTACTACTCGTATAATGTGTATTAAATCTCGAAGATGCAGCAGATATAATATTAGTATAGATAAGAAAATGTGTGTGTGAATGTGCCTGTGATCGATCGATCGAAATCCGATTAGCGGTGAAATTTTGCATATAGTTTTTTTTTCTTTTTTCTGCCTGTATCGTGGGTGGTTTACAAACATATAAACTCACATACACAAACACCCGCCGCCCAGCCGGAACAACTATCTGTAGGTCATACAAATATTTGTTCCGAGCGGGCATCGAACCCGCGACACGCAGCGCAGCAGTCAATCGCTCAACCACTGCGCCAACCGTGCGCCCAATTAGTTATCTATACTATAATAATATTATAAAGAGAAAAGATTTTTTTGTTTGTTTGTTTGTTTGTACCGAATAGGCTCCGAAACTACTGGACCGATTAAAAAAATTCTTTCACCAATAGATAGCTACGTTATTCCTGAGTAACATAGGCTATTTTTTAATCCCGAAAACGGGTCCTGTGGGGTGGCCCACGGGAGCGAAGCCGCGGGGAACAGCTAGTATAGTTATAACCTGGATTAATACATAGTTGTCCTTTTTGCGATAAAAACATCTTCTCTCTCTCTCGGCATAAAAAATCCTTTGGGATAATATCATACATTTTTCACGTAGGCGAAGCCGCGGGCAGTAGGAAGTTATAGGGGACTATATTTCTTGTCACCAAAATTTATATTTGTCATCAAGTTGTATCACCTAATAAATAGATCTATCGCCACGAAATATTTTCGTTCTCAGATAAACAAAAAGTGTTCGCAGGTATGAATTATCAAATTAATGTTAATATATATGTAAAATAAGAGATGGATTACCAATAAAATGTTAGAGCATTAAATGAATATAAACTTCGTTCTTATAATAATAGTTTTATTACTTAAATAATAGGTTTGTGCTCAGAATGGTAGATCTGTCACCAAATGTCCAAGAGCAAGCGAAGCGAGCTCGGGAGCTTAGGGCACCCCAACACGGACAGGTTAGGTTCGAAGGAGATGACGGGAGCTGAAGTGAGCGAGCAAAGCGAGCGAACTCAGCTCCCGTCATCTCCTTCGTGTTAGGTTACTTTAGACCCTGCATACAGAAATCAGTCGACGAGGACAAACCTATTATAATACATACAAAAACATTTATGTGGTACTAGACCCTATATCGCCATGATTTTAGGTGATTTATTGTGGAATTGATTTTATATTGTTTGGTGACTACATTTTGGTGACAAATCTTCTATTTTGCGGGCAAACCCTATTATTTAAGAAACACAAAACGAATTAAATTGGCGATAGCTTAATTGACACCCAAAGTTATATAGATAAAAGTGACTTCGTATTCAAATGTACTCTGAGAAAAGAAGTTATTACCGTTCGAATAGAAACTAAGTAAATTGGTATTTCCTGTATTTCAAATATTGAAGTTAGTGTTTATAGAAAGTAATAATCAAACTAAGTAGAAAATTGATCGCTAAAATCCCACAAACTAAAACTAAATTTGCTGCTGTACAATGCAACAAACGTTCTGCTCAGCTTTATAATAGGGTAAACAAGGAGGTATACATATACACTAAACAACTACAAGAATGTAAAAAATTATAACAAATTGGATAAAACCATTTACTTATGAAGATACTGAGGCGCTCTTGCAACATATGGTTTAACTCACCCGTTTTTCTGTTCACATAAACTTATCCACACACACACACACTCACACACCCACACATACACACACTCAAACCATCCCCATATACGAATACACAATCACGTGAATAATGTTACTCTTTTCTGTTCTGTTTTGTAAAATTATCTTGCTATGGAAGAGCGGAGTCTCTTAATACAGGCATTTTTTGCCTAAAAAGAGGCTCCAATCATATATATTCTATTAGCTTCCTGATGGTTCGACGCGATTCGATTTGTATCGCGATATAAATTGTAAGTTCGTTCACATGGACGCAATACGATGCACTTCGACCGATTTGCACTAGTTCATAGAAAATAATTGTACAATATTGACTATCCACGCATTCATTCAACTAAGTCATTCCATCAGGAAAGGCCCTTAAACTTTGAAAATGGCCCTTTAATTTTCATTTCTCCATTTCTTGGTACATTTTATTTCATATTATACAAGCTTGAAGTAAGAACATTATAAAAATCCTTGTAAAGTATAACAATGCTATCATTTCTAGGAAGTGGACATCACATAGGTGCTATTGTCCTTCATCGTCTATGGTCACGTACGGTTCTAAAGTTGTCATAACTTCACGCAACACTTTTCATCTTGACTTGAAAGTCCACTCAACGTTCTACAGCTGAAGAATACGTCCGATTTATAATTTTAAAATATAAGAACTTCACTAGACCGAGGACACAGGTAATATAATAATAGCATACAGATGCCTCATCCCATACAAAGAAACCGTGCCGACGTAACTAGCGTTTTTCATCTGATTATACCTATTATTTTTTGTGAATTGAACGCGTTCGGTTCCACCATCTATATCCGTGGAACGGAACCGAACGCGATCGATGTAAAAAAAAAAAACAGTATAATCAGTACAGTACGTCGGCACGGTTTCTTTGTATGGGATGAGACATATGTATGCTAGTATTATATTATCTGTGCCGAGGAGCTCGTGGCTAAAAAATAGAAGCCATGCGGGTCTTTCTTCAAGGTCAACCATCGTTTGACAGTCGTTACGGATAATCAGAAGGTCAGATAGACAGTCACACCGTATAAAATACTGGTAGTCAGCTGCATCTGGTCAGACTGGAAGTCGACCCCAATATAATGATATTGAAGAACTTCACCAGACCCGTTCCAGAAGAACCGTGCAGTTTTTTCTTTCGATCATCAAAATAACCTATAACTGTCAGCGACAGTGTAAAGCTTCCTGAAGGATCGAGATTTAAACAATTTCACGAGGTTACCTGCAAATTAAATACATAACATCACAAATGTACTGCTCTAAGGACGGAAAGAAAATATTATGAGGAAAGCGGCATGTCCTCAGATGGGAACCGATCACTATTCCGAATTCTTTTTTGTTCGAATTCCATTTTACCGAAAACTATTGGCCGACGTCTTTTTTGCTATATGCATTATTTGACATAATTTCAGGTCATCGAAGTATATACTGCCATAGGTATTATTTTACCGAAATCCATTTCGTCGATTTACAAAATAACTTTTTGCTTTTGGCCGAAGCCTCTTTTGAACTTTTTTCATTTGCCATATTTTCACCAAACCGATTCAACATTTTAGGAAATATTAATTAGTCACAAATATATAGCCGGTATCTTGGTAGCATTTTCAATATAAAATTGAAAAAAATAAAATAAAAAATTAAATAAAAAGTCAATATGTGCTACAAAATTTAGTGACAGAATCGAATTGCTGCAAAATCGACTTCACGCAGTCTTGTCTGTGTTTACGTATTTATTTCGAATTTTCGTGCAAATGATTTATTAATAGCTGTCATGCATTAGACATTTTTATTAATTAATGATTTCAAAGAATTTGTCCAAGAGCGAGCGGAGTGAGCTCGGGAATTTTAGACCCTGCAGACAGAAATAGGAGCCCCGCAGAGCGGGGCTCTGTCGACAATTTTAATTTTCAAGTCGCTGTTTTAAACATTTGTATTCGCCCACTGTTTCTCTCTCACTTAGTAGTTTGATATGCGTTTAAAAATAAATATCTCGTACAAATTTTATTTCGGCTAAGTGTAACTTCGGTAAAAAGTTTTTCGACCAAGCGAAACGTCGGAATAACAAAAAAAATCGAATTGTTTGGTCAACTGAGACGTGACTTCGATGAAGTAAAAAAAAACGAAACGATAATAGTTGAAAAGTTTTAGGTGAAATGAAATTCGGTCAAATGTTTTTCGAACTTATGATAGGTAACCCCTCAGATATTAATCTATCTAAGTGACGCAATTGTATGTAGTTCGCGTGTCAAAAAACGGAGTAAACTTACGATCAATGATCGTAATTTGAGCGTTTTGTTTAGCATTATCGACACCGGTAATCCACCGAAATCTAGAAAAAAAAACTATGCCATATTGAGCTATACAGAATGTATAGAAATAGTTGGCTGAGGCATTGGAAATGTTTTCTTTCATTGGTAAGTTTTGTTTTTAAATTGTGTGTAAATAAGTGACACACTTGGTTTTCATACAGATGGAGGGAATTGCGCTATCTAGTTAGATTTATTTCCGTGGGCATGTCCTAGAACCAAAAAATCGAAGACATGTGACATTCACCAACCCGCACTGGGCCCGCGTGTTGGATTACGGCCCATTCCCTCTCTCATAGCTCTCTATGGCCTGTGTCCCAGCAGTGGTCACATTAAAAGGCTGATGATGATGACGCATGTATTCCCGAAGAATTAGACAGAGGTGCCACCTATCGAGGGCTGCCAATTTCGTCAAACCTGCAATTTAACAAACAAGTAAATAGGTACATAAAACTTAGATATATTTTTTCCTGATCAAGTGTGTATTGAATTTATCCAGAATCACTCGGGAACACGATATTCCACTCAATTAATATTGTACACAATATACACCCCCACACAATTAACCGAATTCTTTGCCAATAACCAAATATTTTCAAGAACACACCCCGCATAAAAAACATTTTCTTAAATCATTTTGAACTCTATTCCCTTGACATAAGATGTATAAACATCAATTATTATCGAAATTGGCTCTCAAAGGAAATATTTGCTCAATATAATTGTCGTCATTCAATATTCCTCTTCTGAAACGTTTCTTGAATGAGTATAAAATGGTTGGTGTGACGCCTCCAATCTGTTGTGATTGACGGAGAGGCCATTGTGCTGAACAAATGGTTCGCCGTCAAGCCCGCGCGCCCGCTACTCAAGATGAACTGTCACGAACAGACTTGCTGCTAGATCGGGCCTTGGTTTCGTTATTTTAATTCGTGAGATATCTGTATTGTTTGATTGTCTATGTCAATAGGAACTCGTAGCTAAGTTCTAACAGCTGCAAGACTCGATCACCAATGTTAAACAAAGCTGCCCAATGACGGTAGACGGAAGGGCGACCATGAATTGCATACCTACACGCCTGTGTGCCACGGCTACCATTGGTATCGGCTGGCATCCGTAAATTCCTCCGGTTGTTACGGGTAGTTGGACCTGTAAGTCTGACGACCCGTCTTATAGTACTTACTATATCATGTTACCTTGTTTTGGTTTTATATGGGTTGTAGATATGCAGTCACCAGAGCTGGACAAAAACTTGCTTTGCTTTAATTAAAATACAAAAAAAAATCGCATGTTTTTATAATACGAAATACAAAATATTTGTAAGTCGTGTATTTAACATTTAAAATACAAATTACAATAACAGTCCATCAGCCTTCGTGACCTTCTTATTTAATAATAAGTTTTTTTAAGGTCGTATGCTACTTTGCAGATTGCATTGTTTTGTTACGGTAGTTGGCATACGACCACGGTTATCCTCTGAACACCACTATTATGTATGATATACAATAAATTATGTATTACATGTAAGTTGTTTATTTAATATCCGATACATACATTGAGGCAAATGCTCAAATGGCTGCCAAAAAGTTAGGGATCCTTGCGAAGGTGAGACGGTACTTCACACCAGAACAGCTGCTTATGTTGTATCATATATGTCATATCTTGCAAGAAATACTGTTCTCATCTCTGGGACCGATTTGCCATATACCAGCTTGATGCACTAGAGTCGATCGAAAAACGGGCCAAGAGGCTCATCGGAATGAAATGAAATCGTTTATTTGCTAAATGTAGGTGTACAGATTAGATGTTCTTTTTGTAGAGAGTCCCTATACATTTTGCCTTACGGCATACAAATTTTTATTCTTTTTTAATTTTATTTACAGAAACACCAATCTATACTAATACTAATAATATAATAATAATAATATTATAAAGAGGAAAGACTTTTTTGTTTGTTTGTTTGTTTGTTTGTTTGTACCGAATAGGCTCCGAAACTACTCGACCGATTTAAAAAATTCTTTCACCAATAGAAAGCTACGTTATTCCTGAGTAACATAGGCTATTTTTTAATCCTGAAAAAGGGTCCTGTGGGGTGGCCCACGGGAGCGAAGCCGCGGGGAACAGCTAGTAATTTTATAAATTATCATCATTTCAAAGCAATAACCAGACCAAACATAAAACATATAAAATAGCTTGGAACAGGAAAGAAAAATTATTTAGGCTATAGGAAACATTATTTGAATACAACATTAATCAAATCAATCAAACAATAATCTAAAATAGATATTAATATAATAATAATCAATCATAACAATGAAATTGCACCACAATAAATGGAAGTTATAAGATTGAGATGAATAATATTAGTAATGTCAAAATAATAATAAGATGTCTGATAAAATCTCTATAAGTATGTATGTCAATTTAATATAAAATTAACTAAGTGCTAAAATATAAATCAAATGTCAAAAATAATCAATATAATTAAATAAAAATGTTAAAAATAGTAATACAAATATCAAAACAAATGAATCGACCATAAAATCGGCATAAATGTCAACAAAATAATTACAATGTCCAAGCAAAAGTTCATTAATACTGTACATCATTGACAAAATCAGTAATACTGTAGTAACACTTGTCCAATAACATTTTTGTTAACTGTTTTATAAATACATTGGAGGGTGATTCTAATAAAGTATTGGGTAGCTTATTATAAATAAGAGGACCCATGGATAAAATATTTTTTCTTAATAGGGCTGTTTTGTGACCACCTGTATAAAGTTGATTTTTATATATAGACCTTCTGGGTCCTGTGCGTTTTCTTATATCAGTCAATGAGGTAAATAACTGTTTATTAGTTTTAACTAATAGGGCAATTTCAAGAATATATAAGGATGGTAATGTGAGAATTTTTAGTGATTTAAATACTGATACACAGCCTTCTGTAGACTTCAGACCGGTCATCGATCTAAGGCAACGTTTTTGGGCCCTAAATATTCTTTCCCTTTCACTACAATTATCCCAAAATATGACTCCGTATCTTAAAAATGACGCAACTAAGCCATGGTATGCTGTCACTAGTGTTTCTAAATTTATTTTTTTTGGAAATAATGTAAAGTAGATAGGCAGATTTACTTAGTTTTTGGCAAACGTGTTTAACATGGGGTTTCCACGTCAGTTGACTGTCCATATGTATTCCTAAGAATTTTGCCACTGAGGTTGTATCTACGATTTGGTCTTTATATTTAGTTATTACGTCATCTGGCTTTAGCCGCTGTTAATAATGCATTTTGAAAAGTGGATATATACCAACACAATGGGAAACTTCATATTTAATCCTACTACACAAGAAAGGCGCAAAGGACGACATCGGGAACTACCTAATATTCGCAAAGATCATTTTGGGCAGGATAAGCGCAAAATTAGACGAAAGCCAACTAATAGAGCAAGTCGGTTTCTGACGGAACTTTTCAACGATAGACCACATCCACACACTCATAAGATAATTGAGAAGTATAACGAATTTAAAAAAACACTGTATTTGGTTTTATAGATTACGCCAAGGCATTCGACTGCATTAGTCATAAGGCAATATGGGAGAGCTTAGGAAGGCAAGGTATACCTGCAATGTATATTAACATTATCAAAAATATATATACAAACAGTAAAGCAAAAATCCAATTGGCAGACTTGGGCAAAGAATTCCGGATCAAGCGAGGAGTTAGACAGGGAGACCCAATGTCCCCAAAGTTGTTTTCAGCAGTTTTGAAGAACGTGTTTCGCAACCTTGACTGGGAACATCTAGGCCACAACATAGACGGAAGAAAACTAAACCACTTAAGATTTGCCGACGATCTGGTTCTACTAGAAGAAAATCCAAAGGCACTCGAGAAGATGATCCAAACTCTAGATATGGAGAGCTCTAAAGTGGGTTTAAAAATGAACATAACAAAAACGAAACTGATGACCAACTCAGAAATGGAACCCATTGAAATTGAAGGGCAACAAATAGATTATGTCAATGAATATTGCTACTTGGGCCGGATCATCTCCCCTAAAGACCAAACAACCAAGGAAATAAATAAGAGGATTGCTAATGGGTGGAAAAGATACTGGTCTCTCAAGGAAATTGTAAAATCTATCTATATAATCTAAAGACCACGATATGGCAACGAAAAGAAAAGTATTCAATGCTTGTATTCTTCCATGCATCACCTACGGCTGCGAAACATGGTCCCTTACAAAATACTATAGAGACAAACTAGGAAAGTGCCAGAGAGGTATGGAACGAAGCATGACAGGAACAAGAAGGCAAGATAGAATTAGCAATGTTCAATTAAGAGCAAAAACCAAATTAAGCGACATCCTAGAAAAATAGACCTCCAAAAATGGAAATGGACCGGTCACATGTTGAGATCTTTACAAGAAAAGAGCCAAATTATAACGAATTGGTATCCAAGAGTTGGCAAGAGATGTCGAGGACGACAACAAATGCGCTGGGAACATGAACTGAAACTTACTGCGGGACCCAAATGGAGGAGAGTTGCTCAAGACAGGAAGCAATGGAAACTACTGGAAGAGGCCTTTGCCAAAAGGCACACTGAGTTGAGAGACATCCTATAGCCAAACGAAACAAACAGTACAGTCATAAAGATTAATCTCACCCAGTTTAACGGGCTAAATAAATAAATAAATAATGCATCACTTTGGTTTTATGTAGATTTATGACGAGGTTATTTTTATTGAGGCAATCAATTATTGCTTTAAGTGTGCTGTTTATGTCTTTTTCGTATTCAGTTTTGTCTACGTTTGCAATTATGGCTGTGCTGTCATCCGCAAATAATGTCATTGGATGACGAATTTGGCAAGGCAGGTCGTTGATATAAAATAAAAATAACAGCGGCCCAAGTACACTACCTTGCGATACCCCAAATTTAGTTGTTCTACATGTAGATCGATATTTAAATTTACGACATCGTTCTCACATACGAGTATATGTATTTTTTTACATCGTTCTCACATATATGTATTTTTTCAACAAGAATGATGTAACCAAAAACTTGTAATTAAAACTGATGGAAAAGAGTATCCGGGGAGTTTCTTGCGAATTCTTCTCCATTGAGACCTACAGACGCTTGCGAATTTGCAACTAGAGTCATCTTTTTATTATTTTACTTGAAATAAATACCTTGATTTTGATTTTGATTTTACGTTTAGTTTTGGTACATACTCTTGATATCTCTGTGTATTGATTTCGATCAGTGAGTTATGATTTTATTAGGTTTGATGCGTCTTATACCATAATCGTTTAGCTTTTTTAGGAGCGAGTCATGTTTTACATAGTCAAATGCTTTCGTCATGTCGGTAAATATAGGACAAACAGAGTTTTTAATATCCACATTAGTCATAATCACTTTAATAAAATAATCACTTTAAGCTCAAATATAGCCATATTGATGTTTTTATTTTTTCGAAAACCTTTTTGCTCTTCGCATAATATATTATGTTTTGTAACAAATTTATAGATAGATTCATAAATTATCTTTTCAAATATTTTAGAAAATACCGAAATTAAAGCTACTGGTCTATAGTTCGCCATATCTTCCTTGATGCTTTTTTATGTAATGGTTTTATGATAGTCGTCTTTAGTTTATGCGGAAATATACCTGAACTTATAGATGCATTTATAATATGACTTAGATGATTTTCTATTATATCAGCAACAAATTTTACAACAACGGTAGAAACGCCATCACAACCAAAACTTTTTTTATTTTTTAAGTTTTTTATTACCCGTATGATATCTTGAGGAATGAGGCACTGGTCGAATCAAAGCTCCAAGGCCTTGAACATCGTCGTCGAGTTGCCAGGTTATCGGTTTTTTATCGGTTGCAGTAGGAGTGTGCAATGGAATTGCATGATCTAATTCCACCTAGCCCGTTACATCATCGGACTACAAGACGTACGGCGATGCGCTATTGATGGACATCCCACCCATACGCACTAAACATTTTGGAAATTCTTTCATTATGCGTACAGAAACTAAGGAGTAGAATTCCCTGCCGGAGTCTGTGTTTCCAGATAGCTACAACCTCGGGGACTTTAAGTCAAGAGTGAATAGGTTACTTCTAGGCAAGCGTGTTACACCGTCGACCACATCATCGCTTACCATCGGGTGAGATAGTACTCAAGCGCGAGCCGATTAATAATTTAAAAAATAACGAATAGTTTGTACATAACAATTTCAGATGAGAATATTTTTTTGTTTCATACTTTTTTTAGAGCGTGATTTTTCAAATTAAACCAAAACAAATATTTTTATTGTGGGCATAGGTTATACAAAATATTTGTAAGTCGTGTATTTGACATATAAATACAAAATACAAATGACAAAATACAGTCGATCATCCATCGTGACATTCTTACTCGTTCTTCTCCAGCGGAATTTCTTGTTCGTTCTTCTCCATAACAAGCTTCTTTTCCGAATGGACAGTAGAATCAATTATTATTAATTTTAAGTTTCGTGAAAATAACTGTTTGAAATAAAAATGACAATTGACAAGTTAATTGACAATTTGACGTACGCTGTCGCCATTTTGCTTAAGAAAGCTATCGAGCGCTATTTTCTGCAGAATGCACCCAATAATAAGATCGCTAAATGTATTTATGTTCAAATGTATTTTGAAGCCATAAGTATTGAAATACTAACTACAAAATACCTCAGCGTCAGGTAATTGAAGTATCAATTACAAATCACATTTTTAAGAAGTAATTGCATTATACCAAATACGTATTTGTATTTGTTGTCGCACCTGCTTTTCCCGCCTTCGAAAAAGCCGAACGCGCGCGCACAAAACGGAAGTTGCGTGCCGAACGAAACTTCATCGGAGGTTTTGGAGGGACGTGCGAGGCGAGCTTCTTCTTGAACGCCGCTGCGCAGCTCTCTTGGCCATACATCATCAACGCGACAACACCTCTTCGTGATAATCTCTCGTGTAAAAAAGTAAATATGTATCAGTTAGAAATAATGTTGGCAAAACATTATTTCTAGCCTTTAAATTATTCTGCTAAAAATATTCCTGTACTTGTTGATTTATTTTATAATTGATATTTGCTGTAATTTGATTTTAATTAAAAGTAACAGTTGATTTTCTCCGAAATAAACGTATATTTGAATTTTGTAGATCAGTAAGTGGGTACCCTACTTACTGATCTACCCTTGTCCACGATGTTGTATAAAAAAATGGTAATTAAACCCGAGTGGTAATTTACTAACTGTTTTATTTCTATTATCAGAAGTGCTTATCGTGCCTACGCTCATAAACATGCCGCGCAGCCGCAAACGAAGATCAAGAAGAGAGCCTTCGACGAGTTCAAGTTAGACTTCCAGCTCGAGTAGCAGCAGTAGTGCAAATGACCGAAGGCGTAAACAGCGACGCCGTCGTAAGGATTCGCAAACCGTGAGTCAGAATGTTTTAATATCGTCAGTGATTCCCGAATTTGACCCACTTGTAGACTGTGTAGATATGTGGATTAATGTTGTTGAGGCAAACTCTCGTGCATTTGGATGGTCAGATAATATGATTAAGTATCGGGCGCTTCAAAAATTACGTAATACCGCAAAAACTTGGCTAGATGCTTTGCAAAAAAACGAAACCAGGTGGACCACGTGGAAGTGGAAGCAATGGCGCGAAACATTATCCGATACCTTTCAAGTACGAAGTGATATGTTTAGATCCCTAAAAGAAATAATTGAAATAAAACCTTCACCAAATCAGTCTTTATACGATTTCTATTTTAAACAAAAGTCTAAAATAGATCGCTTACAGTTAGGCTTTAGAGAACGAGATATAATATCTATAATAGTAGGTTCAATAGGTGATAAAAACATTGTAACAACTGCCGAAGCAGGCAATTTTAGGTACTGTGACGATTTAGCCTCCTTTTTACACGGTAAAATTCATGTGCCCGAGGTTAATGAAGTCCCTTTTAGAAACTCGTTGCCACCGAAACATTCTTCTCGACCGATACAACCTGGGCAGCAAAATGCACCGAGTAAAACTAGCATCAAAACTGAGCCTTCTGCGAATAATAATGAATCAAATTATATTTGCTACCGATGTGGAAAAGTAGGTCACCGAAGAAACAATTGTACTGTCAAAGACGATGTGAGGTGTACCTTCTGCAAAAAGTTAGGGCATTTAGAAACAGCTTGCCGATTAAAGCTTAATAATAATAAGGTAGTCGAGAAAAATGCTGAAGTGGTAATGATATCTGATTCTAAAACGAAACAAAAATTTTACAAACCGGTTTTAATAAACAATAGCAAATGTAGTGCATTTTTTGATATGGGCAGTGACTGCTCTTTAATTACATCTGCTTTAGTTAACCAATTTAAATTGCAACCTTTCTCTTTGAATAATCCCGTTAATTTAGTAGGATTCACTAATAATTCGTCCGCTACAGTAACTGAGGCGGTCTTAGTTAAGCTTAAAGTCGATTCTGTTGAATTAATTATTACGTTATACGTTATTGATGCCCTATCCGGCTGTGAAATATTAATAGGAAGAAATTTTACTGAAGATAAAAATATAATGTATGTTCGTGTTGGAGACACTTTAACTTTTCAATTGGCTCAACCATTCAATGTGTGCAGTATTAAGGTTACCAGTAACGTATCACATGAATACGAAATGGCATTAAATAACATTTTGTTAAAGTACCCTCAATCTTTTTCTCAAGATTTATCTGATTTAGGAAAAACATCATGCGTAGAATTAGAGATACAGCTTATATCTAATAAACCTATTTACCAACGACCCTATAGAGTGTCCGAATCTGAAAGGGCAGTCATGCGTGAGATAGTAGATGATCTTTTAAAAAATGGGATTATTCAAAACAGTTGTTCTGCATATGCTAGCCCAGCCCTTTTAGTTGACAAGGCATCTGGGGCGAAAAGGCTATGCGTAGACTATAGGCAGCAAAACAAAATCACTGTTAAGGAAAAATACCCTATGCCCATGATAGAGGACCTCATTGATAGATTGCAAGGTTGTAAATTCTATACTTCTTTGGACCTTAAAAGTGGTTACCATCAAATTAATATCAAATCTGAAGATGTACACAAAACTGCGTTCATAACAAGTGATGGCCATTTTGAATTTTTGAGAATGCCTTTTGGAGTGTGTAATGGACCTGCTGTTTTCCAAAGACTAATGAATACAGTTTTGGGCAATCTTCGTTTTGGAAGGGTGGTTTGTTACATGGATGATTTGCTCATTGCTACGAAAACTATTGAAGAAAATATAGTTTGCTTAGAAAAAGTCTTAGATATTTTTGTCAAAAATGGGTTGACTATCAATTTAGATAAATGCTTCTTTTTCAAAGATCAAATTACGTTTTTAGGCTATGATATTTCCGACCAAGGTATTAGTCCGAGTTCCCGAAAGCTAGAAGCTATTTCCAAATATCCAACTCCAAAGTCTGTGCATCAATTAAGACAATTTTTAGGGTTGATTAATTATTTTAGGAAATTTATTAAGAATTGTGAGGTACTCTGTAAGCCATTGACTAGTTTATTAAAAAAAGATACGATCTGGCAATGGGGTCCCCAACAGGATCAGGCTGTAGCACGCGTAAAAGACGCATTGATTGAAAATGCTGTACTCAATGTCTTTGACCCCAAATTGCCCATAAATTTATATACAGATGCCAGTCGTGACGGCATAGGTTGTATCTTAACACAGCTAACGAATAACGGCGAAAAGCCTGTATATTTTTATAGTCGTCAAACAAATAATGACGAAAAGAAATACCATTCTTTCGAATTGGAACTTTTAGCTATTGTTTCCGCATTACAAAAATTTTGGCATTATTTAATAGGGACAAGTTTTAAAATTACAACCGATTGCAATGCAGTACGACACGCGTTAAATAAAAAAGAGATTATTCCGCGAATAAGTGGATGGGGCCGGGTCACAGATGCAACACGTTGACGCATTAAGTAGGAACCCTATTGGTACTACACTCGACGTATCTGACGAGGTAAAAAGTGTAAACAATATAACTGAAGGTGATTGGTTGCTAGCGGTTCAGTTGCAAGACCCCAACATATGTAGTATTAGAGACATATTACAATCAGGCGAGGCCGAGACGAATAAACATTTATTTAATGCATATGAATTATTAGGAAACAAGGTTTACCGTAGAACTGAATTTGGTAGGCGTTGGTTAGTACCAAAGAAATGTATATGGTATGTAATTCGTGCTAACCATGATGATGTGGGGCATTTCGCAGTCGATAAAACTATTGAAAGAATTAAATCAAAATATTGGTTTCCTCGTTTAAAGAAAACCGTTTCAAAATACATCAAAAATTGCTTGAGTTGTATCTATTATAAAAACATTCACGGCAAAAAACCAGGCCAGTTGTACTCAATCCCAAAATTCGCTAGGCCATTCCACACACTTCACGTCGATCACCTTGGTCCATTCGTTAAGACTACACAGCAAAATAGTTACCTGTTAGTGATAGTCGACTCATTTACCAAATTTGTTTTTATTTCGGCTGTAAAAAACACTAAAAGCAAAGTTGTCACTAATGAATTAAGTAAAATATTTAAAGTATTTGGAAATCCAAAACGCCTAATTTGTGATGCTGGTAGCGCATTTACATCCAAATTGTTCACCAATTATTGCAAAGATAAAAACATCAGGCTTCATATAATTGCTACTGCTGTTCCGAGGTCAAATGGCCAAGTCGAGCGCTATAATCAGACCATTTTAGAAGCATTGCGTAGTATGAGTGCTGATACTGATAGCAATAAGTGGGATCAGCACATAACTAGTATACAACAAGGCATTAATAGCACAATTAATAAAACCACGTCTGCCGTGCCAAGTGAGTTATTTTTTGGGTTCAGAATTCGAATGAACAATGACGCGATCACTGATGATAATAATGAACATTCTATTGACGTCACTGCGTTGAGGGTAAAGGCCGACGCAAATATAAAGCGTAATGCTGAACGACAAAAAAAATCCTTCGACTCAAAAAGAAAAGAGGCTATTTACAAGATTGAAGACTTGGTGGTGCTCAAAATTCCGAGTCGCATAAATGATGGTCAAAGCACTAAGCTGATGCCTCTGTACAAGGGACCCTTCCAAGTGACGAATATTCTGGGACACGATAGGTATAAAGTGGCGGACCTGAGAGGAGCTGAAAGATCTTCCAAAAGGTACGATGGTATTGCCTGCGTGGAGAATATGAAGCCCTGGATCCGCGTTGCCGAAGTACCGGCTGTTGTCAAGGATAATTAGCTACCTAAAAGTGACTAAGGTATATTTTATAATAATTTATGCTTATTTGTTTATCTATTTTTATGTTTAGTCTAACTACTTATACATTTCAATCTTGATACTGTTTTACATTAATAGGATGATGATGATGATGACTGTTGTTTTCGCCGTCTTCATTTATGTGGTCCAATGCATTCGCTTTAAACATTTTGGACGTTTATGGGGTGTTCGGTCTTTGTACCAACAGGCATCCGCAGTGAACGCTGTTGTAGAGTGGTGATACAAGACTAGATCGATACAGAGTGAACATTGATCTAGTTCAAGCCACACAGTAAGGAGCATGGTAACCATTTATGGCATAGCATGCTACTCTGTTCGAACACCTTATCTACAGTCCGATGTTAAAACAGGTCCCATGTGTACAGAGTTAACATGAACCTAAAACTAATTATTATTTAATGTTTCCAGCTTCTTCATTGGACCAAAACGCTGTTCGAGGACGAACGCGTGAGCAGGAGGGCCGGATGTTGTCGCACCTGCTTTTCCCGCCTTCGAAAAAGCCGAACGCGCGCGCACAAAACGGAAGTTGCGTGCCGAACGAAACTTCATCGGAGGTTTTGGAGGGACGTGCGAGGCGAGCTTCTTCTTGAACGCCGCTGCGCAGCTCTCTTGGCCATACATCATCAACGCGACAACACCTCTTCGTGATAATCTCTCGTGTAAAAAAGTAAATAAGTATCAGTTAGAAATAATGTTGGCAAAACATTATTTCTAGCCTTTAAATTATTCTGCTAAAAATATTCCTGTACTTGTTGATTTATTTTATAATTGATATTTGCTGTAATTTGATTTTAATTAAAAGTAACAGTTGATTTTCTCCGAAATAAACGTATATTTGAATTTTGTAGATCAGTAAGTGGGTACCCTACTTACTGATCTACCCTTGTCCACGATGTTGTATAAAAAAATGGTAATTAAACCCGAGTGATAATTTACTAACTGTTTTATTTCTATTATATTTCAATTACCTATTTTAATTACAAGTAATTCAAATACTGACCAACCCTGGCAGCCTCTCCATGTATAAAATCTACATGCATCAACTGCAAAGTCTTTTCCCGACCCAAAAATAGTCGGGAAAAGACTTTGCAGTTCATCAAATGTGTGTATTGTTTAATGAACACTTTAGTTATCAATATTTTTTTTAAAGAAGGTTGATATCCATATAAGTTTCTTGAGAAATTACTTATTTACAAATGCATCACGATTTGATTCGATTTGAAAGTATTGCTCTTTGTTTATTGATATTTGTATTATTTTAAAAGCCCTTTAAAAGCTTTAGCGATCTTTTAAACCTATAAAAGTGTCTGAACTTAAAAGCCAATGGAACCATTTGCCAGTAAATGTGAAACGAATTTTGCAAAGATTTAAATGCAATGCGGTCGTATCTCTGGAATAATTTACAGATCGAAGCTGCGCGGACTTACAACGAGACAAATTGATAGCAGTCACTGTGATCATCGTAAAACTGTGACTCTTGGTAAATACACATTTCTTTATTGTGGAGTATGAAAATATATATGTATCAATATCACATCAGGATACCCCGAAGAAGGGCTATCTGAGGTTTACAGGACATCAAAAATAATAAATCTTTTAGGACACCCACATACAGATCACGCTGAACGGTCCTGCTTGGAACCAGTCCACCAAGACAGTCTGTATTTATACATTTTTACATATAGGTATCATAAAATAAGTGTATCATAATGTAAAGTGACTTGTAATAACTGTGACGACACAATGTCATACAGGTGAATACGCTATATTCCTGTGCTAAACAATATTCTCATACCAAAAGGTCAGATTATCCCTTGGCCCTCGCCGTGACGCTGCGGTTATGGTGACCGACAACCACTCTCTCTGAGTCGCTGTGCGTTATTGTACCTCTAGCCGTTTAGCAAGGTAACTCAGTTAATTGGTACCTTACTAAGAAACAGGAATATTGCTCCTGAAATTCTAAGTGCACTTAGACTATAAACTACAAAGATATTGTGGGAATTCCTAGTGAATGTAGCCGCGGGTGGCATTAGTGATTCCTAGTGGATGTAGCCGCGGATGGCATTAGTGATTAATATCTATCTAATTAAAATACGTGCATAGCTTTCACACTTTGGCGGCGATACCCTTTTTGCTACAACGCAACTCTACTATAAATATATTTCTTGTAGGTACTTTATATAGAACTCTAGCTGTCATACATTTAAATCACATAATTTGCAACCTGCTAACGATATTGTAATAAATCGCACATTAAATGTCCTCGAGCAGTGCTGCAATGGTGCCAACTTTCAGACAACTTACGCGCGGAGATGACGCAAATGCAATAAACCAAACTGTGTCAAACACATTACCATGACGGGTAGGGCTGGCAGCGACATCTATCTGTCCCCATGAGGAATTCTGTTTCTGTGGAGGAAGGTTCTGTTTGCGATCTCGGGACCTTTTACTATTTAATTATAATCAAAACGAGGTAACGTGTTGCCTAGTAACTACATTGGGGAGGGAGATAATATATATATGCAATAAAATACTGGTTAATACATACATAGTAGTTACCTTTTCTTCTTTAAAAACGGTCTGCGGTCGGTCGGTCGGTCGGCCTAGAGGTACCCTGACTTACGAGTCGTAGGTCGTGGGTGCAAACCCAGGCATTTACTACTAATGGTTAAGCATAACCATTTAGTTTTTCTTTTTAAAATAATTACAAGCACGTCTCTTGGCAGTGAGTATGGTATATCGCAACATTTTAGCGCTCTTAAATATGATGTTTTATGTCGTATAATAACTACAATTTTATACACACTTAATTTTTCATCTATCACTAACACAATTCACTTCTTCACAGTATATTCAATACTTACACTACACGGCTTCATGAACAATTTCACCTGACCAACCCACGCTAAGAAGCTCGTCTATAAGTCGACAGCCCTATCTTCATAGCGGCCCTACCACTAGCTGCACCTACGTAGCACACGCTCGCTGCACGTCCGACAAATTGAAACGCCGCGATTGCTCATTTAAGAAGTGATGGCGGCGACATCAGTTCGCAGCAACTTCGACATGTTCTCGACGATAAATAGTTTTATGTGAGGGATTCCGGAAAGGATATCACTGACATCGGTAACCTATGCAACATTGCGGTAAGAAAGGAAGATATTAGTTATATTGCGCGTATACCTACTCGTATCCCCAATGCAGATAAGCCGATTGTGATTGCTTTCAACAGTCGCTATACCAAGGAGGAGTTTGTAGCTTCGTCACGCAAAAGTAAACAGCTGAACTTATCCAACTTGGGATTTTCTACGTCTGCAAACTTCTACGTCAACGACCACCTGACTCCGTCTAACAAGTCTCTTTTAAGCAAGGCAAGAGCCTTTGCGAAAGAAAATAATTTCAAATACATTTGGGTGAAACATTGCAAGATCATGGCAAAAAGATCGGACACTGCACCTACATTTTTTATAAAGTGCGAAAAAGATCTTTTAAAAATCGCAAATCACCAGCAATAATCATCTTATATCTATTAACAAAACATGTACACAGTTTGAGAACCATATGTAAGTTTAAATTACCTCCTAATATACACTTATGCTTTACGTACTGTATGAGTCACAACAGATTAGTCGAACAACAAGTTGAGCGTTATTATTTACTGCAGCGTGCGCTATTACCACTCGCTTGCGCGTACTTGTACCGCGACGTACGGGTCACTCTTGCTTGCGCCCGCGTCAGCGCAGCTTCGAGCCGCTTATTTTTTGAACGCATTTTAATATCTACCTTTCTTTTTGAATACCATTGTGTAGTTCGTGTCGAAGTTTACTCAATTCTATTTAATTTGCGCGTATCGTTTTTTGTGCTCGCTCTGATTTGTGGCTGTGGTGTTACACTTAGGTTAGGTTAGGTTAGGTTAAAACGGGGTGCGGGTCAGGTAACCTCCACGTGGGCCTGGTTGGTTGCTGGTCTCTTTCGGATACGTCCGGGGGGAAGAGCAACCCGCTGGGCTGGTGCACTCTGGGCACCGTCAATAACTTCCCATTCGTGGGCTCTTGTTGGCGGTGGCGAATAACCTGACAGGGGGGGATGTCGTTCTGGGTGTTCCTCTGATTAGCAGAGGACACACCAGATGCGACATGGGGTTGGGCTAGTCTGGGTAGGTAGGTAGGGGTAGGTTAGGTTAGGTAGGTGGGAGGTCCAAACAGGAGCCTGGCCGAATTCGAGGACTTCCTGGATCGCTTGGGAGCTTCAGTTCGGCGAATGACGCCGGGCCACATAATGGTCATGGGGGACTTCAATGCGAAATCTATCGCGTGGGGTTCCCCAAGAACGGATGCCAGAGGAGAAGCAGTCGAGGAGTGGGCGGCAGCTGTAGGCCTCTGTCTCCTAAATAGAGGTTCTGCCAATACGTGTGTGCGACAACAGGGGGGGTCAATAGTAGACCTTTCATTTTCTACCCCTGCCATCGCCGCACGTGTCCAGGACTGGCGAGTCCTGGAGAGTGTGGAGACCCTATCCGATCACTTGTACATCCGTATGGATGTCTCCACCTCGCAGGGTACGGGAGGGTCTCCACGCCCTGAAGCTCGACACTTCCCACGCTGGGCAGTGAAACGGCTTGATAGGGACCTGTTGGAGGAGGCAGCCATTGTCCAGGCATGGCTATCGCCACCGCATTCCAATGAAGGGGTTGATGTTGAGGCTGGCCGATTTCGCAATGCTATGACGGCCGTGTGTGACGCCTGCATGCCTCGAGCGCGTAGTCGGCCCCAAAAAAAGCAGGTCTATTGGTGGTCCCGGGAGTTGGCGGACCTCCGCGGGGCTTGCATTACTGCCCGGAGGTCCTACTCGCAAGTACGCAGACTGCGCCGCCGCAATGAGGAGCTGGAGTCCCAACTGCACGAGTCCTACCGAAGCGCCCGGGAAGCTCTACAGTTGGCGATCTTCCGAGCAAAGGAGCAGGCGAGGCGTGAAATGTTAGACGGCCTAAATAGAGATCCTTGGGGACGCCCGTACCGTGCGGCCCGGAGTAAACTCCGTGCCCAAGGGCCCCCGTTAACGGAATCCCTTGAGCCTCAGTTCCTTGCCGAAGTCGTGGAAGCACTTTTCCCGAGCCGGGCGGAACACACACCACCCACAATAACTCCACCAGCTGAGGACCAGGACATCGAAGAAGAGACTCCTGTGATCACAGATGCGGAGATGGAGGCAGTGATTTTGCGGGCGCGTTCAAAAACTACCGCCCCAGGACCAGACGGGGTGCCTTCAAAGGTATTGGCTCTAGCGTTGGATGCGATGGAGGATAGGCTTAGGGAACTGTTCAATTCCTGTCTGACGTCGAGACGGTTCCCTAAATCTTGGAAAGAAGGTCGACTGGTCTTGCTGCAAAAGGCTGGACGACCACCGGAGTCCCCTTCGGCATACAGACCAATAGTGTTGCTGGACGAGGTGGGGAAGATGCTGGAGAAGATTCTCGCTACTCACATCGTCCGGCATTTGGAAACGGTTGGCCCAAACCTGTCGGACGCCCAGTTTGGTTTTAGAGGCGGGCGTTCGACCGTAGACGCCATTCTGCGTCTCAAGACTCAGGCGATTGAAGCGGTAACCCAAGGGGAGGTAATGTTGGCGGTGTCATTAGACATCGCCAATGCGTTTAACACCTTGCCATTCGGTTGTATCGGGGAGGCGCTCCGTTTCCATGGGGTACCCTTATACTTGAGGCAGCTGGTGGCAGACTACCTGAGAGGGCGATGTGTTAGCTACCAGGGACGCAATGGTCAAATCATACAAAGGCCTGTTACGTGTGGCGTTCCACAGGGGTCGGTCCTAGGGCCACCCCTTTGGAACGTGGGGTACGACTGGGCCCTTCGTGGTGATCTCTCACCCGGGCTGGGCGTCATTTGCTATGCTGATGACACTCTCATCACAGCCCGGGGAGGCAACTTTGAAGAGGCGGCACACTTGGCCATTGAGGGTGCGTCCCTGGTCATTAGCCGTATCGAAGCGCTTGGTCTTAGGGTGGCGCTCGAGAAGACGGAAGCCCTGGTATTTTATGGGCCTCGCCGTCGGCCACCGGCGCGCGCATATTATCTTAGGTAGTGAGCGAATTATGGTGCGGACGCACATGAAATACCTGGGCCTGGTCCTAGACCGTAGGTGGAACTTCGGCGAACACTTTTGCCGTCTTGCCCCGAAGCTTATCGGCACAGCTGCCGCTCTAAGTCGGCTACTGCCGAATCTGGGTGGACCCAGTGCGAGCTGCCGACGGCTTTACACGGGAGTGGTGCGCTCGATGGCGCTGTACGGCGCCCCAGTGTGGGCGAACTCCCTGACTGCCCAGAACAAGGCTCAGCTGCGGAGACCGCAAAGAGTCATGGCCGTCAGGGTAATACGAGGATACCGCACAATCTCAGCTGAAGCGGCGTTCGTATTAGCAGGGACACCCCCGTGGGATCTGGAGGCGCGAGTGCTTGCCGAAGTTTACCAACAAAGTGCGGAAATGCGGGCGGAGAATGGCAGTGGCCCGCCGCCTGAAGTGTTGATGAGGTGGCGCAGAGAGGCGCAGACTGCCATCATGAGGCAATGGGCGGAGAGGTTGGAGACTCCCAGCGCCGGTCACTGGACTGTTGGGGCTATCCAGCCAATCCTAGAGGAGTGGATACGGAGGCGACACGGGACGTTGTCCTTCCGTTTAGTGCAGGTATTATCGGGGCACGGCTGTTTCGGCAAATACCTGCACACAGTGGCAAGACGGGAGGTGACCCCCATGTGTCACCAGTGCGGTTGCAACCAGGACGCGGCCATGCACACTCTCGAGCAGTGCCCTGCCTGGGTAGTGCAGCGTCGTGTTATGGCAGCAGAAGTTGGGCAAGACCTGTCTCTGCCGGCCATTGTTAGAGCAATGGTTGGCAGTAAAGGGGCATGGGAGGTGGTTGCGTCTTTCTGCGAGGATGTTATCTCGCAGAAAGAAGCGGCGGAGCGGGTCAGGGAGGCAGACTCTCTCGCTGACCCGATTCGTCGCAGAAGGGCAGGACGGCGCAGGCGGCGAAACGCCGACCTGATGCCGCCATAACAGGGGTCAGCGGACGATAGATCGGGGACTCTATCGTTCATGCTGCACGGCCCCTGGAGTTGTGGTGATGTCCCAGTACACCCGGACATAGCCGAAGGAGAAGGGAGCCCGGAGGCGGGCAAAGAAGAAGGAGCCCAGGAGTGGGCCACGCTGGGTGGGTCGCGAATGTCATGCATAGCAGTTCTCGCGGCCCACTCATTAAGGCGAAAGTAGGTGCATAGGCGGAGTTTTTAGTGGGTGCAAGCCCCACATAACCGCGGCGTCTCCCCGGACGGCGCGGTATGCGTTAGGCATTTCCGCGTGGGCCGCCCGCCCCTGCGGGGGGGGTTGCCCGGGTGCACTGACCAGCTCTGCACCCTGCTCTGCCCAGCTCTGCACCCTGCACTGCCCGGCTCTGCATCCGGCTCTGCCCGCTCTGCACCTGGCTCAGCCCGCTCTGCACCTGGCTCTGCACTCGGCTCTCCTGCGGTTGGTTACCCGAGTGCACTGACCAGCTCTGCACCCTGCTTTGACCAGCTCTGCACCCTGCTCTGCCCGGCTCTGCATCCGGCTCTGCATCCGGCTCTGCCCGCTCTGCACCTGGCTCTGCGCCCGGCTCTCTCTCCTGTGGGTGGGGGCGGCCGCCGCCCGGGGGCGGGAAGGGAGCCCTCGAAGGTGGGCCGCGGATGTGCGGCGGGCGGTGATGACTTGTCGTCGCCGACCCTCCTTTGGCGTGGGATGGTCGGCGGGGACAAGTCGGTGGAAGGAGGAGGCGGCGGAGCGTCGGTCTCGACGCGCCGCCGCAGACGCGGTGGGCGGCGTCTGGCCTTCGCGGGCCGGATGCCGCAGACGCGGAGGGCGGCGTCTGGCCTTTCGCGGGCCAGATGCCGCAACGTAGGGGACCGTGGGCGGAGGACCGAGGTGTCTAACGTCCACAGGGTCCAGCGCGGTGGAGGGCACGGCGCAGCACACCGTCTAGGTGTGCCCAGCGGGGGCGTAGTTGCGCCGTGCCCTGACAGGTCCTCTCGCTTCCCGGTGTGGTAAATTCCATGCTGGGGAGCGGGAGGGCCTGGGCGGCGGTTGCCTCCTTTTGCGACGACGCCATGTCGCGGAAGGAGGTGGCGGAGAAGGGGTGGGGGTGGGCGGTTGTACGATCGCCTCCTCCCACCTCTTGGTGGTGATTAGCGGGCGACAGGCGTGGGGGCGCCTCTAGTCTGCATTGCACAATCACCACCTTCGTTGGGCGTTCCCGGGCCCCTCCACTAATGGAGGGGCGAGAAGGGCCCGCCATAAAGGTGGGCAGTCGTCGGCGGAGGACTGGACGTAAAGGCTGTGCCGGTTTCCCAGTCCTCCTCCACTCAGACGATGCGGGAGTGCCGCTGGGTTATTTTAGTGGGTATACCGGGCTTGCCCGGGGAGTCCCACATAGCCCCCCATTCCCCCAATGGGTGGGTATGCGTAATGCATTTTTTCCCAGCGAAACCAAAAAAAAAAAAAAAAAATTTAGGTTAAAACGGGCTGGTTTCCGCAACTCCACGACTAAGCGCGTATTTTGCGTACGGGTGGGACTTAACCTTCCACTAGCTACCTCACTCGATCCATCCCAACTCCTCGAGAAAGGCCAGCAGCGCCTTCGTGTTGCTGACTACCTCCTGTACGGTACCTGGTTCACCGAGGTATTTGGCCCTGTAACCGGCGATTACTGGGCAGCTTAGAAGCAGGTGCGCTGCTGTCTCGTCTTCCTCCATGCATGCTCTGCACAGTGGACTGTCCGTGATCCCTAAGACAAAGAGGTGCTTATTAAAAGTCCCGTGGCCAGTCGTTACAGCTGTAACTGCTCGTAACTGCTGTTTCGTCAGGCGTAGGGCCTTCTGCGTGAAACGTCTATCCAAAGCGGGAAGTGCTTCTTTGGACTGCCTGCACTCATTGTGGTCAATCCACAATCTGTGGTGTTGCTCCTTGGTTCGTTTCCTTACCAGACTGTGGAGGTAGCCAAATGGTATTGGCACGATTGGTTCCGGACCCACCACAGCCATACTGGAGCCTCTACGGGCTACCCCCGCACCTGAGCCAGTACCTGTCTTAGAACCATCGGTGAAGATCCTCAACTCGTCTGGGCGTAACCCCTCACAGTGGTGGTCCTCATGGAGTTGGATCTTGTATTTCTTGTCAAAAACAAATTGCTTAGGTATCCGGTCCATAAGTTAGAGGGAACTCTTTATTAAGGTCCTCGAGCAGAGCCGTGTGTTGTGTCTTTCTCCTACCCCAGAGATTTAGTGCCTTAAGCCGCCCTGCCGCCGTCGTAGCCTCCTGCTGAATGAAAAGCTGGAGCGGTGGCAGTTCCAGCTGCAGCAGCTGCGCTCGAGGCCATCTCGAGCGCAGCGGTCGGGGTAGTTCTCATGCAGCCTGTCGTCGCCATGCAGGCCAGTCTTTGCGTGCGTTGCAGTTTGTTCACGGCTGTACTTACCTTTGTGCGGGGCCACCAAACCACGGCTCCATAAGAGATCATGGGTCGAATCACCGCGCAGTACAGCCAGAGAATGATTTTGGGGGACAGGCCCCATTTTTTGCCTATCATTTTCTTGCATTGCCAAAAGGTAATGCACGCCTTATTAAGTTTGTTGTCCAAGTGACTGCTCCAGTTCAGCTTGTTGTCGAGAGTGACCCCAAGATACTTTACTTCATTGGACAGCTGGAGTTCTGTGTCGAACAGCTTCGGTAGACGGAAAGGGCCCAGTGCTCTTTTCTGAGTAAACATGACCAGTACAGTCTTAGATGGGTTAACTGAAAGATCATACTCCCTGCACCATCGTTCCACTATGCGTAGCGCTTGCTGAGTAAGGTTACAGATGGTACCAGTCACCTTCCCGGGTACTAGAATTGCGAGGTCATCTGCATACCCTATTGTGTAATAACGGTGTTCGTTAAGTCTGGTGATAAGGTCGTTGATTACCATATTCCACAGGAGAGGGGAGAGAACCCCTCCCTGAGGGCAGCCCCTGGCTAAAAAGGCCAGTTGCTGTTCGCCCTCCAGCCGAACCGCATATTAGTTATCCAGTCAATTAGTACCTGTTCAGCTCCGTGTCTGGAGAGGGCAGCACCTATGCTGGAGAAGTTGGTTTTGTCGAAGGCCCCTTCGATGTCTATGAAAGTGCCCAGGCATGTACCCTTTTGATGGATTGCTTCCTCTATCTGGCCCACCACCAGATGGAGAGCAGATTCCGTTGACTTACCCGAGCTGTAGGCATGTTGGTTACCGTGGAGAGGTAATGATTTAAGAACGCCATCTCGTAACTCCCTGTCGCACAGCCTCTCCATCGATTTGAGTAGAAACGAGGTCAGGCTTAGGGGTCTGAAGGATTTGGCGTTAGTATAGTCCCCTTTGCCTGGCTTGGGGATGAATGTCGCCTTCACTTCCCTCCATCCTTTCGGAACGTATCTAAACGCCAGGCACGCCCTCATTATTGGCACCAGTCTCTCTACAACAGACGTACCTCCCCACTGCAGCAGCGCAGGGAACACCCCATCTGGACCGGGCGCCTTGAAAGGATGAAAGCTTAGGATGGCCCACTGTAGTTTCTCCGTCGTGATCATCCTGTATGCGTAGAGCCAATCATCATCTGTTGGTACCTGGGTAGTATCTACCCAGTCAGTTACCTGGGCAATAACGCTGCCTGGGAAGTGAGTATCTATCAGGACGCGTCTAGCCTCTTCAGGTGATGTGGTGAGTGAGTTGTCAGGTTTACGGAGTGTGGCAGGCTCAGGTGTTTGCGCCTGAGCCATTATTTTCCTTACCCTGTTTGCCTCTTGGCAAGATTCGATGTTACCACAGAATTTGCGCCATCCTGCGGTACGCCTGAATCTGATGCATTTTTTATAGCTGGATTTGGCCTCGTAGTAAGCGTCCCAGTCCTCATCCTTGCTTGTATTCATGGCCCTGTTTAGGGCCTTCCTTACCTTCCCGCGTTTACGATTTAACTCCGCTCCCCACTATGGTTGATTGCCCGGTGTATCGCGTGGGGTAGTCAGAGGGCAAGCGGTGTGGTAGCTGCTTATCAGACACTCGGTAAGTTGATTGACCTGCATGTCTAACCTCGTTTCGTTCCCTATAGTCCGCGCCTCACATAAGGGCGGCAGTTTCGACTCTAAGGTGCGTGTGTATACAGCTCTGTCCATGTTGCGCGGATTACGCCAGGGGGGCGTAGGTGCTACCCAGAGCTGAATGTCAAAGCGGATCCATCTGTGGTCTGAGCAAGAGGCCTCGTTGGAGACCTGCCATCCAGTAGTGATCTCCGCTGCGCCTTCCGTCGCCAAAGTTAGATCAATAATTGTGCGACTGCGTCTAGTTACGAACGTTGGTTCTGCACCTGTATTTAGTAGAGACAAGTTAGTAGTAAACAAGTAGTCCACTAATGCCTTACCTCTTTCATTAGGCGCTTCCATTCCCCACAGGGGGTGATGTGCGTTCGCGTCGGTCCCAATGATGACCTCATGTGGGGGTGGTGCCTCCGCCTCAGGCATGTAGACCGAGACGAAGACAATCGGCATATCAATGCCACCGCGCTGCATATACAGCCTAGCTGCAGAGGTATCTCTGCAACAGAAATCATATAGAAGCTGTGCTTTGAGGTTACCTGTAACAAAGATACACGCTCTAGGGTGATCCTGATTAGAAGTAACAAGGAGCTTACCCCCAAGGTTGGATAGTCCTCTGATTTGGCCACCCCTAATCCACGGCTCCTGGATTAAGGCGATGGCAGTCTGTTGAACCTCCAGCCACTTGCGTAGTTGAGCCGTCGCTGTCTGGCTGTGGTGGAGGTTTGCCTGCACAACTTTACAGGCGAACGAAGGGGTCGCCATCATGGGTGGGTCCCTCCTCCTCCTCCTCCAGTTGCAGTCCCGCGAAAGCATCTCCCACGATGAGGTCCTCCTCCAACGGGCCAGAGGCTGGCGACAGTGTAATGTCGTCCAGCTCCCCGCTCGCCAGAGGGACCCCAGACGTGTCCTCCTCAGTGGTGCCCTCTTCTGCAGTTGCTGCAGAGTCGGCCACAGAAGCTTCCGGGTTGCTAGACAGGGGGATGCTCTCCCCTGTGCTGCTGTTCTTGACGAGCTGCTTCGTGATCGGGTCCCAACCACGAGGGACGCACGCAAACTTCCCGTTCGCTCCCTGGAACTTGATGTACACCGAGCCCAGGCCGAAAGACAGCCTGCGCTCGGCGCCCATCAAGACCGGTATGTGGTCCTCGGGGACACCCAGCACCACGAACCAGCACGTCTTCTGCCTGTCTGAGTGGATCACCACCCATTTTTTGATGTCCACCCATGGGTTCTGATACCACAGCGTTCTCGCTGCGATATTCAGGTCTTGGTACACTGCGCTATCGTCCGGTATGACTATACCACAGCGTACCATTTTAGTTAACTCCGATTGGCCCTTCACGACTAGCGAGGTGCTATCCGGGAGGGGCAAACCGGGGACCGTCCTCTTCAGCCAAGCCAGGGTGAAGTCGTCGCAACACCACAGCTTGAGTGCACCGCTGCCAAATTGAGGTTTAGCGGTGAAGGACGGTATCTGCCGCTCTGGAGTCTCCATCGTGGGAGAGAGGGCTTCTTCGATGATCCGTTTTTGGATCAGCTGGGTCACCAAAGCCGACAACTCCTTGCTGATGGCACCCGTGCGCTCGCATGTCACCGCGACACACAGGTGGGCACTGGCAGCCTGGGCGAAGCTCATCCCACCAACTCTCCCGGACCGATCAAGCCGCTGCTGCTTGTGCTCTCCACGAGGTGACAAAGTCTCGTTGAGAGCTCGCTTGGCACCGACCTGACCGTCCCGAGCGGTCTGCTGCGATGAGGTCGCCGTTTGTGCTGGTCCGCCAGTCCCTGCAGCTCGGCTTGTGTCCGGCGCAGGTTGTGCTTCCTTCCCTTTCGAGAAGCTGATTGAAGCTTTCGCTTTGCCTCTCCTTTGCTCCTGCCGTCGCTGCTTCCGGTTCATGGGCTTATTGCCCTGAGCTGGTTCAGTCGTACTCGCCGGTTCCTTGGCGGGGGCAGAGGTTTGCGTATTACTACGCTTACCCTTGCCCTTGCCCTTTCCCTTGCGGGTTTGCACTCGCCAGGTCAAGGCAGCCTCGCCAACGGGTACGCTAGCAGCCTCCATTGTACAGGAGGCAGCGACTTCGGAGGATGTGGTTTGAGGAGCCACGAAGTTACCGCTGGAGGCCGCGGCCTTGGCCGCGGGTCCAGGTACACGCGAGGTGCTAGGAGCACCCCGCTTATTTTTATTACCCGTACTGGGACCTGCAGCTTTCGCTGCAGGTTGCCCAAGGGACTTTTTGACACTCCTGACTGCGGTTTTCACCGCAGCCGGAGGGGCGGCAGCAGTTTTCACTGCAGCCTTGGGGGCACCCGCGCTGGATTCTGCGGAGTTAACCGCAGGTCCAGGGGCAGAGGTGGTGCCGGCTTTCGCCGTCACCACCCCTAATGTACTCAAGTCTTTTACAAAATCCATGACCACATTTAATAAAAAATTCATCTCTCCGGCTCCCACCCTCCATCGAGCCCGCAACTGGGAACGACCCACCACTTAAGGTGAGCCGTTAGGACTACCATTGAGATATAGGTGCGCAGGGCTGGCTTACAGTGCGACATCAGGTGCTCGTTTGGGCTGGCTTGAACAGAACAACCCTCCTTTACACCGTCAGGGTGACCTTCACCACCACTTCAGCCGTCCGAAAACGACCTCAGTGGACCCCACGCACCTCGCTTATACCCTCAGAAGGAGAGATCAGCCGATTGATCGTGGGTAAGCTACTCCCACAACCTCCCGTGTCGTAGGAAATCCAGGCCAAAGTGGCGTGTTGTGTGCAACCTGCTCCACTCAACCACCAGGATCCCTTTATCCCTCCATACGGGTCCCCGCGCACGGCACAAACACGCAGGAGGTCATTGCTATCCATCATTGTGATTGTTCAATGGTGGACACCCCCCCTGCGGAGCGAGCATGGGCGTACCCAAGACATTTGTGACAAGACATGATAAATTATGTCATGTCTTACAATTTGTCTTAAATGCTAGCCGGGTCAAACATGTGACTTATT
The DNA here is from genome assembly GCA_945859665.1 of Anorthoa munda. Classification (NCBI taxonomy): domain Eukaryota; kingdom Metazoa; phylum Arthropoda; class Insecta; order Lepidoptera; family Noctuidae; genus Anorthoa; species Anorthoa munda. The sequence continues at coordinate 36,338,785 of OX243898.1, forward strand.
TTAAAGGCGCGACATGCCTTTCTTGTTGCTTCCCGGCGACCACGGCCTACTGTGACATGGCTTGAGTCACACATTTCATCGCAGTTTGGACGATAAAGCCATTTTGTCTTAATTATTAGTACCGGCGGCGTAAGAAAATTTCCTGACGTTTATTTGGGACTCATCGGGTCTTACTTTGCTAATACGGGCGCATCCATTTTGTCACAAATTTCACATTTAGACAGATGATTAAGAAAAATGTATCACTTTCGTTCGGAGGTGGTGATAAAATTTTATAGTTGAAAAATAAAATATTTTGCTGCATCAAATGGCAATAAATTTATTTTGTGTGTGTGGTGATCAATGCTTATTAATCAATTGAAATTTTACAGGATTATTAATTAATTCTATTTTATTACTTTTTTATAATTGTTATTTTTTATTGTTATTTTTTATTTTGATTATTACTTTTTTATAATTATTTTCTTATATTCAATTAAATAAAACCCCCAAAAATATAAATTAATTGAAATGTTACAGGATTATTAATTAATTCTATTTTATTACTTTTTTATAATTGTTATTTCTATTTTTAATTATTATTTTTATTTTAATTATTACTTTTTTATAATTATTTTCTTATATTCCATATTCTTCTTACTTTCTACATTTTAAATTATTTCTTAAATAAACCCCCCAAAAAACAACTAAAATAAAAAAATAGGGGCCCACCGGTATCGGGAACTGGGTCCAAGCTATTATATTTTTTAAGTAATTATTAATATTTTCAAAATAATTATATCTTTCTAACAAACACTTAATATGTTATCAAACAAACAAAGAAAAATAAAGTGTGCATAAGTCTATGGTCGTGGGTCAAATATTAATTTGTTCCCAACAAAATTAAAAAGTATTTTATCTGTATGAACGGCACACTTTTATAAGTATTATTTTATTTGGTCGTCTATTCAGATTATGTCGCACTATGAAGTCAGCTACAAGAAAGGCATGTCGAGTCTTGAAACTATGTCACATGGTTGTCCCGTGCTAGTATTTAAGACAAATTGTAAGACATGACATATTTTATCATAACTTGTCATGACCCAACATATTTTCTGTTAAGAATTTGTAGTTCAAGTCGAAAACCCAGCAAAGTGAAAAAAAAAAAAAATTTTTTTTTCTTAAATTCATTTTGGGATGCTGCTAGCATGGGGGTATCAAAGGGGGGGCAAAATTTTGGTTATTTTTTGCCTAGGACATACCGTTTTCGAGATATAGAGCGTTTTATGTAAAATAAAATAAAATTCGGAGGCCCATAATTCGGAAATAGTGCGTCGTAGGACTATGCTTCTCGGAACCTAAATGGTTTTTATGGCCAAGGTTAAACCGAAACTGCCATAAAATTGTCAAATTTCCGAAAAAGAAAACAAATAAATGTCAAGAAGTTATGCCACAAGTCAAGAAAATATCTCACGCCGCCGTGCTAGCATTTAAGACAAAATGGCTTTATCGCCCAAACTGTGATAAAAAGTGTGACTTAGGCCATGTCACAGTAGGCCGTGCTCGCCGGGCTGGGTGGGCATGACCTCGCCACCCCTGTGATACTTCGCCCGGTGATTTCAGTTACGTCTATTTCATAGGGAATTAGACCAATAACAGGGCGGCAACCACGAGAAGGTTAATCACCGCACTTGCCTTGAGGATCTACACGACCGTAGCGCTCTCCCTCAAAACCAACGCCACCTTGCCGTCTCTGAAGGAGCTAGACAAGGTAGGACTGCATCTACAAAGCCAAGCCCTACGGGGCCTGTCGCTGAAGATTCAAAGCGTAAGTTTGCAGACCCAGACCAGGTGTTACACTTAATTATTGTGGCTTCAATCATGGGGTGTTTGCTATCAATCTATTTATCGCGTCTTTATTCAGAATTTTATAGTTTTTATTTTCCCATCTATAGAAATGACGTTATATAGCATTTATTACCAGAATGCGCGGGGTTTACGAACGAAGACGCATACTTTCAAACGTAATGTACTTCTGAACTCTTATGATGTTATTGCAGTAACAGAAACCTGGTTGCTAGAAAGTATTAGCGACAATGAACTTTTTGGCAGTGAGTACTTAGTTTGGCGTAGGGATAGGGATTATAGTAAAACAAAACAAACCATGGGTGGCGGTGTGATGTTGGCTGTGCGACGTGAACTATCAGCTGAAGTTCGTTCGGACTGGTCATCATCAGCTGAAGATCTTTGGGTTACGATTGGTTACAAAAAAAAGGACCGCACTATACACAAATTTAACATTAGCATTATTTACCTTTGTAAGGAAAATCTGGTGAACTCGTACGAGACGCAGTTGCGTAATTTTACTAACAGTCTTTCACTTGTTATAAACACAAACCCTGATGACACTTTTGTAGTATTAGGTGATTTCAACATGCCCAATATTGAGTGGTCAAGTGTCGGCACCAGCTTGCAACCCTCGGGTATAACAGGCGAATCACAAACATATTTTTTTGATATTCTTTCTGAGTGTAACTTAATTCAGTACAATAATTGTTGTAACAAATCAAAGGGAAGAATATTGGACCTGGTGTTATCTAATATTGATTTATGTATTAGTGCCTGTGTACACCCTCTTGTTCCTGAAGACGATCACCATAAATCTCTCGATATCGTACTGAATTACCATCTCGAGGTACCGTTAAAACTTTATCCCAGGATGAAATGGTATTATGAGTCTGGGGACTACGATAATATTAATAAATTTTTGAACGAATATGTATGGGAAGACCACTTGCTTGGCAATTCATTAGACGACGCGGTTGATATTTTTTATAACTACCTTGAGAAATTAATTAATGAGTACATACCCCACAAAATTATTTACCCTTCAAACTACCCACCATGGTATAACTCAAGTTAAAAAAAAATACTTAAGGAAAAATACAAATATCTACGTAAATACCGTAATTACGGCAACACATCGGATTACGACACTTTTGTACTACTTCGCGCTAGAGCCAAAGCTGTTGAGGAAGAATGTTACAAATCCTATATTGCTAAAACTGAAGATTCTATTTTAAAAAACCCAAAAATGTTCTGGTCGTTCATAAAAGCGAACAAAAAGGGCACTAACACTCTCCCCTCCACTATGTCATTGGAAGGTCGATGCTACAATACAAGTGAAGAAATTAGTGATGCTTTCGCAGCGTACTTCCAATCGAACTTCCTTTCTACTTCAGATCGAAACTTGAGTACCCTAAGTCCAACAAATGCCTCCCTTACTGACTCTGCACTAAACATAGGTGAGATTGAAATTAATCCAAACCACCTGCTTAGGCTCTTAGAATCCTTAGATCTCAATAAAGGTGCGGGTCCTGACAACATATCTCCATTATTCATTGTCAAGTGTGCCAAAGGACTGGTTAAACCGCTAACGATTATTTTTACGCGTTCTGTTAAGGAGGGAATTGTTCCTAGTATATGGAAGTACGCGTACATAACACCGGTACACAAAAGTGGGAATAAGGGTGATATTAATAATTACAGACCCATATCTAAATTATGTTTGTTTGGTAAAATACTTGAACGTATCATCTACACGCAAGTTTACAGCACTTTTTCTACGGCCTTCATTCCTGAACAGCACGGCTTTCTTAAAAACCGATCGACCACTACTAACCTTCTGTCTTTTGTCGACTTCACTACATCCTATATGGACGATGGCGGTCAGGTAGACTGTATTTTTACAGACTACAGGAAATGTTTCGACCGTATTGACCATAATATACTTTTACAGAAGATTTTTTATGCAGGTATTCATGGTAACTTATTCCGGTGGATAACATCCTACATAAAGAATCGTTCCCAGGCTGTCGTGATCAACGGTGCTGTGTCGAAGCGGCATTTAGTCCCTTCAGGAGTTCCCCAGGGATCGCTTCTAGGGCCCTTATTATTTAATATTTTTATAAATGATATTCACACATGCTTTTAAAATTCTTGATTTTTGCTTTACGCAGACGACATGAAAATCTTCAAACATATAAACAATGTCAAAGATTGCGACTCGTTGCAACAAGATCTCGTAAGATTTGAAAAATATTGTCAGCTGAATAATCTGGAACTCAATGTAACTAAATGTTATACAATTACGTTCACTCGCAAAGCCAACAGCATATCCCACACATATACTCTAAGGAATGCCCATCTAAAACGAGTAGATTTCATACAAGATTTAGGTGTGATACACGACTCCAAACTTACCTACGAGAAGCACATAGATCACATAGTTAATAAAGCTAACAAAGCTATGGGGTTTTTAAAAAGATCTTGCTCCCAATTTACGGATGTCAAAATAGTTAAGATATTGTACTGTTCCTTCGTCCGTAGCTCACTTGAATATTGTTCGCAAGTTTGGAATCCCATGTATGATGTTTATAACTCAAGATTGGAATCTGTCCAGCGAAACTTTACAAGATACCTGCAGTACAAGTGTAACACCCGCGATCATAATTACGAGTCGAGATGCAAAAGGTACCATTTACTTCCACTTATGGAGAGAAGGAGTATTTCAGATATCTCCTTACTCGTTAAGTTAGCGCAATCGTTCATCGACGCCCCGCAACTTCTCTATAAGGTTAATTTACGCGCCCCTACCAGATCTGCTAGGATACCCTTTCTTTTTCTTGACGTCCACCGCTGCTGCACAAATTACAGACAGAATTCGTTCTTTATAAGATGCGCTAAGTCCTACAATAAATTGGTTGACTTTTCTGAATTTGACTTATTCACTACTAAGCCGCATGTATTCATTCGAATACTTACTAAACATTGGTTTGAATTGGTTCAATAACTGTTTATTATTGCACCTCATGACGAGGTATTATTTAGATTGTATGTTATTGTTTGTACATACCACCATAGTAATTTTTTTTTTTTTTCTCTAACAAGCTTGCTGTTTATAGTTAATTAAATGCGAAAACATGTAATTGGTTACTTGTTGGTTAATTTGATGTAAAATTTGTTAGTTGTTAATACTGTTTGTTTTCCGATTACAATAAAATAAAATAAAAATAAATCGGTGAAGGAAAACATCGTGAGGAAACCTCGACTTAAAAGTCTGAATTCGCCAACCCGCATAGAGCGCACATGGTGATCAATGCTCGTGCCTTCTCTGTATGAGAAGAGGCACGATCCCTGCAGTGGGTTAAGTACATAGTCGGTGTACTCATTGCAGTCTTTTTTGTTATGATATATTATTTATGGTAATTCGATAACCATCAGAATATTAAAAGAAAATACGTGTTGTATAATGTTGAGATTTTGTTCAGGTCATAATATTAGTTAATATATACGAGTATGGTTATTACATTGCAGTAAAAGACTTACAATAATCACTTCACTTTTTTTTGTAAACTGTTTCATTAAACTTTTTAAGCATCTTGTTTGTTCAAAATAACGCATCTAAATACTTTATATTAATTATAGTTTTGGTACATTTTGTAAAGCATTATTATTTTAACTAGTCTTTCAACAGTGCAATATAAAGTTCTGAATAGTTTTTGTTGTAGAGCACTTAAACAAGTTTGAACAATAACAAAAAGTTTTGCAATTAAGCCAACATAAGTGACGAATGTGGCGCAATACAAACTATCTACTTTACATGAAATGTACTTAAAACTATGCTAAAATTAAATTAAAGTAAATCATATTAATGTGTGGTTGTTACCGATAAATAACTGCAATGAATCAATAGAGCAGAACAATCATTACGTTCAGGTCCTGACCTTTGTCAAGTAAATAACTGCAATGAATCAATAGAGCAGAACCATCATTACGTTCAGGTCCTTACCTTTGTCAAGTAAATAACTGCAATGAATCAATAGAGCAGAACCATCATTACGTTCAGGTCCTTACCTTTGTCAAGTAAATAACTGCAATGTATCAATAGGGCAGAACAATCATTACGTTCAGGTCCTTACCTTTGTCAAGTAAATAACTGCAATGAATCAATAGAGCAGAACCATCATTACGTTCAGGTCCTTACCTTTGTCAAGTAAATAACTGCAATGAATCAATAGAGCAGAACAATCATTACGTTCAGGTCCTGACCTTTGTCAAGTAAATAACTGCAATGAATCAATAGAGCAGAACCATCATTACGTTCAGGTCCTTACCTTTGTCAAGTAAATAACTGCAATGAATCAATAGAGCAGAACCATCATGACGTTCAGGTCCTTACCTTTGTCAAGTAAATAACTGCAATGTATCAATAGAGCAGAACAATCATTACGTTCAGGTCTTTATCTTTGTCAAAAAAATAACTGCAATGAATCAATAGAGCAGAACAATCATTACGTTCAGGTCCTTACCTTTGTCATGTAAATAACTGCAATGAATCAATAGAGCAGAACAATCATTACGTTCAAGTCCTTACATTTGTCATGTAAATAACTGCAATGAATCAATAGAGCAGAACAATCATTACGTTCAGGTCCTTACCTTTGTCATGTAAATAACTGCAATGAATCAATAGAGCAGAACAATCATTACGTACAAATTATCAAATTTCTCGGGGATTGCTGCAATCGCATGTCTGTTTATTGTAGGTGACTCGTTTAGATGTCAATGTTTAAGCTTTTATAATAAGCTGCCAAGCCACGTTCAAGGCCTAACTGTTAATAAATTCAAATCATTCATTAAACGTAAGTTGTGCCAGAAAGCGTTTTATAAAATTAAAGATTACGTTGAGGACAAAAAGGCTTGGAACTGAGCTGCTCCAATTAATTTAATTTTTTATATTTATTTTGCAGTGTGAATTTAGACCTTTACTTTTTTTATTTTTTTTATTTTCTTGCTATGGCAAGAATATTTACTCTTTAAAGTATTATAATATTTTATTTTAATTATTGTGAATGTGAAGACTATGTGGATCATTCTTTTCTTTATTTTAAATTATCTTAGTTAGTTTTTAATCATGGTCTGGCAGTTTGAGTATTTATGCGGCCTACCCGAATGTCCTTCCTTTGGTATTGTTTGTCAATTCGTTGAGCTCCTTAAATTTTGAGTTGAGCTGCACGGTTATTGACAAATGCGTGCACTGACTGGACAGGTCCACTCAATCTGGCTGGTTCTTTCCTCAATAGATCATTTCAGACATCAGTCTACACGGTCTTCACATGATCTAACCAAGATTTTGTCTGGACTTTAAAAGAGACTGTGACCTCTGAGTTTGTTTCGGCCTTTCTTCTCAGAGTAGTTAGACAGGAAACGCCGACCTCATCTAGTTTAAAAAAATATGATCGACATGTGAAAGTGTTTGTACAAACCAACTTACAGAAATAAAATCATTTATCATTTACGGGGTCCCGAAGCTAAGAAAGAAAACTTGGTTTAAATAAATTCCTCTAAATGGCGCGATATTGTAGCGTTACGTATAGCTCAGATGAGCTATACGTAAGCCACGTTAATAAAAGAAAAAGTAATTATAAATTAAAACTAAAAAAAAGATATAGATAACAAAATTAAGGTCCGGCTTCGCACGACGTGGGCAGCTAACCAGGCAGCAGGTCGGGCAGGAAGACTTGGTGTGCCCTAGGTAGGCAGATGAGCAGGCAATCGGATAGGTAGGCTGTAGAGTTGGCACAAGAATGGATAGGCAGGCACACAGATAGAACTTAGTTTAGTTTAGAAAAATATCTTTATTGACATAAAATATATACATAGCTGAAGTACTTAAAATAAGTAACAGTTACACTAATATTAATAACAACACTTTTACAGGCTAGAAGCACCTTTATAAGCTTATAATAATAATTGTTACAAACTTATTACAACGTGAGGGATTTGTTAATCAAACCATTAATATTATGAAATTATTGTAATAATTTCACTTTATAAAATGAGGAGGTAGCAGCAAATACGTAGCTACTACGCGCTCAGCGTAGGTGCGACCGGTGCAAGCGGTAGCTCAGGTGATCGCGCGTGGCCACCAGCGGCGCACGAACTACCGCGCCTCCCGCGAGCTCACTTGTTTACGGTGAGCGCGGGGAAGCGCTGGCGTATCGTACGGGCCCAGCTTACCCCCATCTAACTAGGTTATGCCTGCAGCGACCCACCTGGCTCCGCAATCTCTAAACCGACTGCGGAGCCAGGTGGGTCGCTGCAGGCATAACCTAGTTAGATGGGGGTACTCCAATGACCCACAGTGCGATTGTGGAGCCAGGTCCCAAACAATGCCTCACCTTTTGTCGTGCTCTCTGTGCAACAACACCTGCACCTTAAAAGACCTTTGTGAGGCAAATGACAACGCTGTTGGCGTGGCTGAATACTGGTCAAAACATATTTAAATTTGGAATCATCGATACGACGAAGAAGAAGAAGCTACGACGCGTTATCAGTATTGTGCGCAAACAACACGTATTGATGGGGAAGCTTATATGTACCGTATCCATCGATATGTCGCAAGTCTTTCAACTTAATTTGACCTATGCTAGCAATCAATGTATTTTGATGACATTTATTTTTGTTATAAAATTAACGAGTTAATTTTAAGATAAATTTTATAATGTTAGGTAACTTAACATTTTTGTGTAGTCCTTTAAGGTTAATTTTAAACGGAGTATTATAGGCAATTTTAAGTGCTTTATTTTGAATTATTTGTAACAGATTATAATTAGAAGGACAAGTGCTACTCCATACCGGACACGAATAAGTGATGCAAGGTCTGATTAGAGTGGTATATAACCTAAGTTTGGTGTTAGCGCTAAGCTTACTTTTTCGGTTAAGTATAGGACTGAGAGAACCGAGTGCTTGAGCTCTTGTAACGCGTAAATTATTGATATGTTTTGTCCAGTTGAGCTTTTTATCCAATGTAACGCCAAGATAGCGAAGTTCTGTGGTCCACGGAATCAATTGCCCAGCGATTTTTATTTTTCTTTTTGGGGTGGTACGTTGGCGTGTGAAAAGTATTGCCTCCGTCTTTGACTCGTTCAACTTCAGCTTCCACTTGTTGAAATAAGATTGGAGTAGTTCAAGCGCCAACTGCAGTCTACTTATGATAACGTCGACGTCATCGTCGCTTGTGTACGATGCTGTATCGTCGGCAAAACAGGCCAGATGAGTACGGACAAGTCCACAGGAACGTCACTCACGAATAAAATGAAGAGATAGGAACCGAGCACTGAACCTTGAGGAACGCCTGCCAATACCGTCCGGGCGAAGACCTGTCAGTTTGGTACTGACAGGACCACAAACCTGCGGTTATTAAGGAAAGATTGGATAAGTTTTACTAGCTCAGTTGGAATGCCGTAACAGATGAGCTTGTATAACAGGCCTTCGTGCCAGACGGTATCGAAGGCTTTTTCGATGTCCAGAAGGAACATACCGGTGGACTGCTTAAGATTAAGATGATAATAAATGTATTCAGAGACTCGAGCCAATTGTTTTACCGTGGAGTGAGAGGAACGAAAACCAAACTGCTCGTTCATAATGGGCTGCTCAGAGCAACGTAGCAAGCGATTATAAATCATGACCTCAAACAGCTTACCTAGAACAGGAAGAAGGCTAATAGGCCTGTAACTAACTGGCAAGGAGGTATCTTTTCCAGGCTTTTTAAGTGCAATAATCTTTGCAGTTTTCAACGTATTGGGAAAATATCCTAATTTTCAGCAACCGTTGAAAATTTTGGGATAGTCCCACATTATCCTGATACGAGTTGACCCCGTCCCTCTAGACCCCGATATATTTTTCTATAGAAACTCAATCATAATTCCATTTAGCTTAAGAGTAACGTCAGCAGATAATATTTTAAATAAAATTTAATTATTTACTCAAATTATAATACTTGTTTTAACGATCAGGAAAAAATGATAAAGTCTTGCTTGGTTAAGGTAAATATTATATTCAGAAAATACAGTATAGAGTCTCCTAGAGCTTATCACAGCTATTAACTATTATCACAATAGTTCCTTTTTCAATACAGAAAATCATAATACCTACTCTACGTGGAACATTAACATAATTTAAAAAGAATGCATGAGCAGTTTCACTTTCAGGAAATATTTTTTATTAAAATATTATTTTAGTTAACTTTTTACTATGCTACATTAGCATAGTAAAAAGTTAACTAATTTTATTAACTGATTTTGCATCAGTTTCACTTTTACTATTTGTTTTACAATACAGATAAAGATGCAAAATTCAACTATAAAAATAATCAACATTAATAATAAAAGTTAAAAAAAATAAAAAAATAAAATCGTTATAAAAATTGGATCATAATTGATGGACACTTCTTCACTTAATTGGTGAACTGTTACAAGCACTTCATTTTTGAAAATATCTGGTACACATTGTGGTACATGTTTAAATTGAGTATTTACAAAGTCACCTTCAGTGTCCAATTTCACTGCACCACCACATCTTATATTTTTTTTATTACTGCAGGTCCAAACACTCGAATTTTTATTTTGTCTATGTAAGACATAGGCATGCCCGGCATATAATAAACACTTTCCCCCAAATTTGTTATTCGTATTTTCGTACCTGCTTCCGACATGTTTGAGTGACACACTGAACTTTCTTATCAGTTGCAAATAGCATTACCGTAAAAGAGATAAAATCACAATTTTGTTGCAAGTGAAAAAGAGACAGACTGTTTTGTATTGAGTTTGTGTTGTCCAGCCGGCCGCACTAGATCTATTGTTCATTATATCTGGTATTGGTGCCCGCTTAGATAACATTTTTGCAACCCTTCCCTATTGTTGTCATAAATTGTAAAGTATATTTGTTAAGTATGATTTGTGTAACATTTATTTTATATTTTTGATACATTTTATTCAAACTATGATTCGATATTGTACAAAATTTCAAATAAACTACTTATTGGTCTTATGGATTTTAAATACATAAATTTTACTACTTATTATGTCGACCGTATAAATTGAAAACGAGAGAAAAATTAATGTAATTATACTTATCGTGTTCGGGGTCTAACGGGACGGGTTTAACTGGGATCGGGGTAATGTGGGACTAACCCAATTTTTTTGTGATAAACACAACAGATTTTTGCGAAAGATTTTTGAGCATAATGCTGTTTATACCATCATCACCTGGAGCCTTCCTGGCCTTGAGTTTACTATTTGTTTTACAATACAGATAAAGATGCAAAATTCAACTATAAAAATAATCAACATTAATAATAAAAGTTAAAAAAAATAAAAAAATAAAATCGTTATAAAAATTGGATCATAATTGATGGACACTTCTTCACTTAATTGGTGAACTGTTACAAGCACTTCATTTTTGAAAATATCTGGTACACATTGTGGTACATGTTTAAATTGAGTATTTACAAAGTCACCTTCAGTGTCCAATTTCACTGCACCACCACATCTTATATTTTTTTTATTACTGCAGGTCCAAACACTCGAATTTTTATTTTGTCTATGTAAGACATAGGCATGCCCGGCATATAATAAACACTTTCCCCCAAATTTGTTATTCGTATTTTCGTACCTGCTTCCGACATGTTTGAGTGACACACTGAACTTTCTTATCAGTTGCAAATAGCATTACCGTAAAAGAGATAAAATCACAATTTTGTTGCAAGTGAAAAAGAGACAGACTGTTTTGTATTGAGTTTGTGTTGTCCAGCCGGCCGCACTAGATCTATTGTTCATTATATCTGGTATTGGTGCCCGCTTAGATAACATTTTTGCAACCCTTCCCTATTGTTGTCATAAATTGTAAAGTATATTTGTTAAGTATGATTTGTGTAACATTTATTTTATATTTTTGATACATTTTATTCAAACTATGATTCGATATTGTACAAAATTTCAAATAAACTACTTATTGGTCTTATGGATTTTAAATACATAAATTTTACTACTTATTATGTCGACCGTATAAATTGAAAACGAGAGAAAAATTAATGTAATTATACTTATCGTGTTCGGGGTCTAACGGGACGGGTTTAACTGGGATCGGGGTAATGTGGGACTAACCCAATTTTTTTGTGATAAACACAACAGATTTTTGCGAAAGATTTTTGAGCATAATGCTGTTTATACCATCATCACCTGGAGCCTTCCTGGCCTTGAGTTTACGTATAACTTTCCAGACTTCAGTTGGCCGCACTGGTAGATGTAATTTATTTATGACATATTAATTTAAGCGAGTAGTTGCTGACTGAACATCCCTATCGACGCTATCGCTTATCCAGCCACGAGTAAGATTTATATTAGTCTCGAAAGCTAGAGCATCACACTGTTCAGGGACATTGGTTGTATAATTTCCTTCAGGTGTTTTAAGTGGAGGTATTGAGTCTGATGTGGGTTTTAATGACTTAGCCAGTCGCCAAATATCGTTACTAGGATTGTCAACTTTCGAAAGTTTAGTGTTCCATATTTTATCTAGATGTTTCGTTATAGCCAAATTAATCAAATGTTGTAATTTATTGATAGCTGATCGTAACAGTCTTTTTTCTGCAAGGGACACTTTTTGTTCCTTACGACGAAGTAGATTTTTATACTTGATCATTTTTGCAATATAATTAGGTAGTTTATTGCAAGTATTTACGTGTACTTTAATAGGAATACATTTGTCCTTGGCAGCAGGTAGACACTGATGCAAGTAGTTTACGGCGTCGTCGATTTCAGATTCGGACATAAACACTTTCGAATTAAGTGAAATCTTTTGGTCAAGAAAGAACCGGTATTTATCCCAGTCAGCGTCACAGTATCGGCAGTGTTTGTAGTAAGATTTACGAGAGCATTGACCATTCACTGTGAACAGTACAGGAAAGTGGTTTGATGAAAGGGCTGGTATTGCACGAACCTCATGTATACTATTAACATTTAGTGCCAGAATAAAATCAGGATTTGTAGGGTTAAGATCAGGTCTATAGTTAACCTGAGTAGGTGAGTCAGGGTAATGTATCACATACTCATGGTTAAGCATGTGGCGAAACAGTACATTACCACGGGTATTGACATAACTACTACTCCAATATCCGTGATTGGCGTTAAAGTCTCCCATTATTATGACATGAGGCCCACGGGAAAATAAAACATCTATGTCTCTGCATTCGAGCTGCAAGTTTGGAGATTGGTAAGCTGAAACAAAGACATAGCCCGGTAATTTTTAAACCAATAGCAACCGCTTCAATATGCTTTGTTTCGGGAACAGCGATCGATCTAACCTCAAATCTCTCATTGACCAGAATGGCTACACCTTGACCCCGCCCACTGTGGTGTTTATCTTGTGAATAACAGTTAAATCCTGGTGTCGTTAAGGGAGAATCACAAGTAAGTTTAGTTTTACAGACAGCTATTATATCGATGGATAAGGCACATACTACTAAATCAAGTAACTCATGCATTTTTGAGCGAACTCCATCGGAATTCCAAGATAAGAGTCTTAACTCATTACTATCATACATAGTGGCCAAGATGAGTTAGAATTAGCATAACCTTATCTAACATAGATTCACAGACGGAAAATTGTGGTTTAAGGTTTTTAACACAGTTAAGTATTTCCAACATCTCTATTGTCACAGGGTCGCCCGGTGTTAAGTCCAAATACTCATTAGGAGCATAATCAGGATTGGTGTGGATTTTTACAGAAGCAGCATATGTAAGTTTCTTGAATGAGTGTGGTAAATTAGTAAGAGGTGCAGATGCTTGTTGGGCCGCCATGGGTTTCATCGGATTAGACTGGTTCACACGCCTGGCAATACGTGTCTCGCATTTGTGAAAATTTGCAGGGTGATTCTGGTCAGAATTACAGCAGCGTGCAGGTTCAATGCGGCCTTTTTAGGACATTCTTTCGTGGCATGAGGTTCCGTACATTTAACACACCTAGCGGTCATATTGCAATTCCTCGATGCGAGGCCGAAGCTTTGACATCTGTAGCATTGTGTCCCAGCAGTATTTTTGAGCATTAACTTTTGGATCATAACCACGTGTTAGATTTATAAAGGAACTCCATATAAAAGTATCGATATTTACGAAGATAGAATGTCAAGATGGTTGCTGGTTATTTACTGTGTATCAGAGTTCCTATGTATGTGGTGTATAAGGGAAAGGTTTCATGAATAAAAGCACAGAAAGACAAGACTAGGTATTTATTTCAATTAGGCTTGTCAATTAATTCATATTGAGGATCAGAGAGCTTACTGCCCGTTCGCTAGACCTAGTTCTCGTGGAGATGAAGGGCAAGAAACTCCACGGAAGCAACTATGATTGTAAAAGTATTCATAGACATATTTTACAACCGTATAAATATCGTTTTATCACAATAAAGATCTAATTCTATTATGGACTTTATATGATGAATATTGTAATCAAAATAACAAGGAAAGGGCAAAGAACATGTCTAGCCCTTAAATCAATTTAACATTATAGATAAAGGCCACAATATGAAGTTAGAGTTTCAACACAACCATTAGCAATAATCAAGTTATAATATCAAATAACTTACGTGAAGCTTGTGTAGTCCATCTTTTACAGAATATAACAATTCAGGAAAACAATATCACTGACACAACATAACAACTGGTCTGTACTGGCTTGTAGTTCACAACAAAGTGTGTCAACTTAAGAATTACACATTATTTATAGTACGAGTCGACCTGTCAAATGTCCCCACCATTTTCTACATTTCTATAAATAATTTCACAATTAGTAATGAAACCTTTTTAAAACGTATCAAGACAATTAAAGAATTTAATATCGCCTAATTAGTAATTCTTAATCAATATTCGAAAGAACAAATACAAATAAAGAAAGAAAAAAGAATAATATTAAGAAAAAGAATAAATAAGAAAAAGAATAATAAGAATATTGATACTAACTGACAGTCTTGTATTCATTGTCTCAAAAGAATTATAATACTAAAATAGCAATATAAAATCCAGGATACATCACAATGATCATTATAAATTACGTAATATTTTATAGGAATATCATTACTATGGATTATATGTAAGTTTAGAGTTATTTCCTGTACACAGCAATATTTTACTCAGGTGGGTACTCTAACAATTGTAGGTATTTGACAATACAATAAAAATTTAGGTAGGTACTTCGACGTGTGTGTCTCATTGGTTTTGGTGGTAGTGGTCTTGGAGACTATTCCTGTAATTTTGAAAATATCAAGGTGTATGTAATCAATTTGTATTGTTTAATAAAGCAACCTGTTGTATGTTGATAAATACAATATCATTATGTAATTACTGAGTCACTAACATTTAAGTTCTAATATTCAATGGTTACGAGGAACTATGACTCCTGAGATACAAGTATCTTTTTTTTTTAGTTCAGGAGCCAGCTGTTCAACCTGATTCTGACCTCCTTTTGTACAAATGTTTTGTGTATAATTAACCTTGTGTTACTGTTTTTGTACAATAAATTTATTTTTGTTTGTTTTTGTTGTTTTTGTTTGTTTGTCGGTAGATGATTAATAAATATGACAGTTTGTATTTTGTAGCAAACCATTGTGCTTAAAAGTGTAAATTCATGATTTAATGACGTCACACGTACTTCCAATACTAACACACGCAATTAAATAGATATCTAATATTGCGAAACTTTGCTATGTCCGTTCCAGCGGGAAGCATTACTAAAAAAGGTGGGCAAGACAATGCACTCACTGTTTGTGTCTTTATTTGTGAGACTGATGCACCTGGGAATCCTAGTTTATCGAGCTCGGCAGATAATTCTTCTTGAACGTAGGATGGCAAGCCTTTTATCACCATTTTGGGCACTTTTTCATCTTTACGGATGTAAGTTAGGAAAGCTGCATTTTCTTTGTGAAGACCTTCCTTCACAAGTTGGTGCGTTTCTGTTGAGTGGCAACTTACTGCAACTTTATTGTTAGCTCTATACTGACGGTGAAACTTGTTGGTGTATCAGGAGATGGGGTTTTTAATTGTTTCATGTGACCAATATTTTTGTATCTCCAATATTAGGGGTGGAAAGTAGTGTATAATTGGGGGTTCTGGATCACTTGCTCTCGCTTTGCTCGAGCGCGTGATCCAGAACTCCCCAATCATACGCTACTAATGCGATCTGCGATATAGTTCTTAATATAGATTGAGTATTGTGTTTCATTCAAAGTGGATCGTGGACAGCTTGATACAGGTTTGTTTTTACCAGTCGGAGTGGTTGTCATGCAAAACGTCCTAATCAACGGTGCGATGTGTACTTCAAGTTTATAAACAATAATATCAAGTTCGACTCGTTGATCAACTTATGTCTCTACATTTTATTACTTGACGAAAGTACCTATGATATTCATAGGTAGAACAATGCAGAGTGCATCAATTAGTAGTTCAACAATTTACTTGCATAATATGTAGTTCGTTCATTGGTCTAGCGATTTCAATTTTGCGATTGCCGAGCATGAGGCATCCAGTTCGATTTCCAAGTCCAAGTGTTATTTATGTTCTATAAAATAATTCTTAATGCGAGGTGTTTAGATTTGCGCCCGATAAATTCTATATAATAATATTATTATTTATATTCAATTAAATAATGACAAAATATAAAACATGAAAACAAAATCCAGACCGGAACAAATACTTATTTGTTCCGTGCGGGAATCGAACCCGCGACACTTGACGCATTTAGTAGCTTATATACTAATATTTACATTGTGATGCAGCGAGTCGAGCTCTTATTCAAAGCGCCAAACGTGTCGTCGAAAATATGGCAAAATTACTGGATCGCTTTTCAGATTGGAAGATTTACGATGATCCTTGGATGCAACATATGGTATACATTTTCCTAAACGTTTTTATTTAAACACCGTGGAGGGAACAAACTATATGAAAAGCTAGTAAAAATCATAAAAACAAAAATCCAAACCGGAACAGATGTGCATTTGTTCCGTGTGGGAATCGAACCCGCAACACTTTGGTGGACTAATTGCAACATCTATTAAACCTACTATTTGCATTGTGATGTAGCGAATCGAGCTCTTAGCCAATGTGTTATCAAAGATGTGATAAAATATTGGACCACTTTGTCCTATGATTACACAACTTAATATAGATATTACATTAGGTAAGGAATTATTTCTTGGAAGATTAGGTAATTATCTACTATTTTAATTAAAATATTAAAAAATAAAATTCTGTTTGTTTTATTTCCCAACATTCAATATTCACCCAGCCTAATTCTGTAATATCATAATACGAATTCTATAACAAATAATAATGTTGAAATCCATTGCCACTTCTTTCCATTACCATTAAAATGAGCAGGATAGCTATATCTAGCACAGTCTTTACAACTTGAGAGCTTAAAGAATAAGGCGACATTTTTGCATACAAGACAAATAACTATCAGAGCTCTAATTTTATTGGTTTCTTATAATGTTTGTATGTAATCAGCCAGAGTTAATTGACACCTCATTCCTTTTACGATTTTCGTCTCCAGTTGTCTCCAAAAACTCTAATAAGGATAAAGTGCTGCGAAAACACTTTCTTTAACTAGAGTATTCGGAAGCATTCACATTGTGATTTCAATATGAGAAATGAATAAAATAAAAATCTACTTTAAGTGCTCAGGTGATAGAGATGAAATTCTAATAACAAATATTGTTTTTATTAAATATTCGAAGCAATTTTTGTTGGAAACTAACATATGACTAAGGCTTTAGGATTCAGGTCTATAAAATAAGCATCTGAGATATTATTCCTTTTATTTTTGTCATTGTTGTGCTGAAGTGCGTTTCACCGAACAGTGAGTTTAAATTTGTTTGTGGTTGTTCTCAAGTGTTGCTGATACAAAGTATGTGAGTATTATATTTTCTTATAAGCGATTTTGCAATAGCCAGGTAATTTTTAACTGAAGAATAAATAAGACATTTTGACATTATTATCTATACAAAAGCTGTCAAGCCACCATTTTTATACCTCAGGTAAAACGTAACTGACTATTGAAAAATCGACCCTTAATCATTTTTCTTCGATTTATACGACGGTTTAATTACAAGTATTAGGACTGAACTTAATCAATTAAGTTAAGACAATATATTAGTTTAATATTTTAAAACTACTGTACTTTTAGGTACTGTATTTGTAGTTTCATAATAATATTAATATTTTTACAAACTTTTAACAATTCTTGCTTCGTTGCTCTATCATGCAATAAACATAAGACCTGGGTTCGATTCTTAAGGTTTTTTTTGTCTGATACTGTAAATATATTATTCCCTATTCCATGAGATTTCAAAAAGTTGTCCTGTAAAAGTAGGGGAGGCCTAACCCCACCTCTTTATCTAACCCTTTGAAGAATACAGATGCTGTTGTTTCATGTTGCTCGAAATGTTGGTAACAAAAATTATTCATTGCATTTTAACAATGATTTCAGGGCACAGTCGATGAATAATCCTTTTTGGGTTGAAGAAGAGGACTCCGCGCCTTCAACTTCTCGAGCAACAAAAGAACAAACCGGGGGCAGCTCAAAAAAAAAAGCTGTGAAGAGAGATAAAAAAGTGTCTCGGAAGAAGAAGGCTTTGCTTTCTAAAAGCCCTTTCGCTTCAGAATCAGAGTCTGATAGCGACGGGCTTGCAGTTGCTACAACGCTAGCTCCAAAAAGAAAACGGATTGCCATCGTTTCAGACTCTGAGGTAAGATTTTTTTCAAACGTTAAATTTCCATTTCATTTAGAAACATTCATAAACTATCAATGTTTTTGCAGTGTGCGATTTTCTCCATTAAAGTATACTTATTTGCTACTCTACTACTTCAACTACTCGCAGGTCCACGCGTTTAAATAGACTTTTCTAAAAGATTATTTATAATTATTATAAAGGTAGATTAATCGACGTGGTCCCCTTGCGTTTTATTATTATTTATTAAAACTAGTTATCTTATGTATTTCAGGAGGAATCATCTCGACCGCTGGTCCGTGCTGCCACACTGAAGAGCTGCATCAGTCAGCGAGTGGCTGATGGTTATACCTTTCAATCAGACCCGGGCAGGGTTGGAAAGTATTATTTTGAAATAAGGGTTTATAATACAAACGAAGTGGAAAAGCTTGCCCCAAACGAGCGTTGGAAACAATCTCTTGTAACGTTAAAATTATCGACCGATAAAGATAATGTTGTGTGGAAGGCTTTAACACACCTTGTGAATACTGGAAAGGAAGAGTTTAAAGAAATTCAGCCTGTTCTATACAGTAAACCTTAAATTAAATTAAAATTAATTTTATTCAGTTTCTATGCTCTCTTTATGTGCAAGTTTTTTGTAATTTGCGAATAAATTTAATATAAATTGTTTAACCTTTTTTTATATAAATCTATTTAATCTCTTTTACATATTTTTACAAACTGATTTTATATTAGATACAGTCTTTATAAAGAAATATGTGAAAATTTATTTGATTTAGAATAATAATTTTAATACATGTACCTTTTTTTCAGAGTTTCGATGTAAATCGAAATTGAAAAATAAGAAATTTAAAAACCCGAAATAAGATATTAAAAACCAAGAAATTTAAAAACCCGAAATAAGATATTAAAAACTAAGAAATTTTAAAATGAGAATTTACCATCTGTTAAATAAAAATTGAATTACTGTTATAAAAAATATAAAGAATCGAATAACTGTAATAAAAATACAAGTACATTTAGTAAAAAAAAGCTTTTTTTGTAAAATTTAAGATAAGTTAAATGAACATGTTTTTTTGTAAAGACTGTAATATTTATGTATCAAAATTAACAGCACACAGTAGAACAAATATTCATAAATCTAATCGATTACTCTGCTCTGAATTCGAAAATATTCAAATTATTGCTACTGCGTTTAAAAATAGAATCATAAGTTACAAAGTGAATCCACTTAAATCTAGTGAAGATACAATAATTCCAGAAACGTTTTTAAATCAAATTTCAAAATCTGTATGTGAAGTTATCAATCTTATGATTCAAAAACATAAAGCAATTAAAGTTAATTTTGAATTATTTGTGTCATACAATTTGCCAAAAAATAATGAAAGCTCTATGAAATCTTTCAACACTAAATATATGATAGCAGTTCCGAACACAAATATTTATAATATGTATTTGAAATGCTCTGAAAAATTAATATCTAAATGTTTAGAGTTTGAACTTGCTGAATCTGGTTGGGCTATTAATTGTATAAACCATTTGGAAATAAACATAAATAAGTACAATCCTTTAAGAGCTGGAACATATTTAGAATTGCCTGCGGTTATAAAAAACACAAAGTCATGTTTGAATATACGCAACAATGACAATAATTGTTTTTTGTGGTGTATTATTGCTCATATGTTTCCGAAAAGAGTGAATGCTAATAGAATGAAATCGTACCCACACTATACGTTGCTTTTAAACATAAATGATATGTCTTTTCCACCAAGTTTCACTGATATTAAAATCTTTGAGAAAAATAATCCTTCTATAAGTGTGAATGTTTATGGTCTTGAAGCTAATAATCATGTAACGGGTCCTCTATATTTAACGCGTGAACGAAAGCTTACACATGTCAATCTATTGTATATAACTAAAGATGGTAAAGCACATTTTTGTTTAATAAAAAACTTTAGTCGCCTTGTGCACCGACAATTAACCAAACATAAATCTAAAGTATTTTTATGTGATGAGTGTTTTTTGTATTATGACAATGAAGATAAATTATTAAATCACAATTGTGGTAGAATAAAAACAGTTTTGCCCACTGAACATAGCAAATTACAATTTTCAAACATTGAGAGAACCCAGAGAATTCCAATTGTAATATACGGAGATTTTGAAAGTTTGCTTTGCAAATACTCAGACAAAAATATATCTCTTTTTACTGAATCTGTACAGTCACATCAAGCATCATCGTATGCTTATTATATTTGTTGTAAATCTAAACCTGAATTAAATGATTTTGTTAGTTATAGAGGTCCAAACTGTGCACAAACATTTGTTAAAACCATTACAAATGACGTAGAAAGGTTGTATACAATTTTACAAAATAAACAGCCAATGCTGCCTCTTACTTCTGATGAGTTAAACTCATTTAAAACAGCTCAATTATGCCACATATGTAAAACCAAGTTTGTACAAAATGATAAAAAAGTTAAAGATCATGATCATTTCACAGGTAAATATAGAGGTCCTGCACACAATGCTTGTAATTTAAATTTGAAACAATGTCAATACATACCTATAATTTTTCATAATCTATCTGGATATGATTGCCATTTATTTATAAAAGAGCTGTCTGATATAATTGGCAAAATTACTTTAATTCCTAAATCAAAAGAAAAGTACATATCGTTTACAAAATTCATACCTATCGATAATAAAAATATAGTTCAGTTGAAATTTATTGATTCGTTTAACTTTTTAAGTACTAGTTTAGATAAATTGGTAAAAACGTTGCACTCGGATGATTTTCTAAACATGCGCTTGTTTTTCAATCATGATCGTTTATTTAATTTAGCGTGTAGAAAAGGCGTATATTGTTATGACTATGTAGACAAATGGGAAAAATATAATGAAACGCAGCTGCCTGAACAGTCAAAATTTTTCAGTAAACTAACGGGAGAAAATATTTCAATTGAAGATTATCAACATGCTTTAAACGTATGGCAAACTTTTAAAATAAAAAATTTGGGAGAGTATACAGACCTTTATTTAAAATGTGATGTACTGTTATTATGCGATATTTTCGAAAAGTTTCGAGAAATGAGTTTACTTTATTATAATTTAGATCCTTGCTATTATGTTTCATCACCATCGTTAAGTTGGGATGCTATGCTATTGTACACTAAAGTAGAGCTTGATTTAATATCGGATGTAGAAATGTACCAAATGCTAGAAAATGGAATTCGGGGAGGCCTTGCCCAATGTTCATTAAGATATGCCAAAGCTAATAACAAATATCAATCATCGTATAATAAGGACAAGGCAAGCACATACCTTATTTATCTTGACTGTGTGAATTTATACGGCTTTGCAATGATGCAGAAACTTCCAATGCGTAACTTCCGATTTCTTAGTGATAATGAAATAAATAAGTTCAATATAAATGATGTTAACAAAAACGGTTATGAAGGATACATTTTAGAGGTAGATTTATATTACCCCCCTAACATTCATAATGCTCATTCGGATCTACCATTTGCTGCCGAAAAATATTCTCCTATGCAAAGCAAGTGTAAAAAGTTAATTGCAAATTTATACAGCAAACATCACTTTGTTATCCATTATGCACATTTACAAGAGTGCTTAGAAAATGGTTTAATATTGCTGAAAATATATAAAATATTATCATTCTATCAAGATAACTTTTTAAAACCTTATATAGTATTAAATACTTCTCTCAGACAAAAAGCTAAATCTGATTTTGAAAAAGATTTTTTTAAGAAACAAAACAATTCTATTTTTGGGAAAACAATTGAAAACAAACGGAAACAAGTTGATGTTAGGCTCGTAAAATTATGGAAAGATAAGTTAAATACAACCAACAAATTGTTTGGTGCTGAAAGGTATATTAGCGCACCACATTTTAAAGATTTGTCAATTTTATCCGAAAGTTTAGTAGCTATTCAATTAAATAAGACAAAAGTTATATTAGATCGTCCTATTTATATCGGATTTTCTATTCTTGAAATTTCTAAAACACATATATACAATTTTCATTATTCTGTAATTAAAAAAAAATATGGAAACAATGTAATATTATGTTATACTGATACTGACAGTTTGCTTTATTTTGTAAAAACTGATGATTTTTATGAGGATATGAAAAACAATATTCGTTATTTTGACACAAGCAATTTTGAGGATAACAATATATATGGGTTACCTAAAGCCAATATGCAAATGCCCGGCTATTTCAAAGACGAATTGGGTGGAGAGATTATTTCAGAATTTGTAGGTTTACGAGCTAAGTTGTATTGTGTACGCACTGAAAATAAAACTATAAAGAAAGCAAAGGGAGTAACAAAGCCAATAACGAAAAAATTGGATATTGAAAAATATAAAAGGGCATTAATGTTTAATGATAACCTACGAGATGATATGTATCTTATAAGATCTAAAAATCATCAAATTTTTACACAAAAAATAAATAAGCTCATACTTAATAGTGATGACGATAAAAGGCAGAGAATTGAGGATTGTTTCAACACTTTACCTTGGGGACATTATAGTTCAATACTTTAGTACTCTATTTGTTCTACTGAGCTAAACCTATATTGTAAGATATAAAAGCTACTTACAATTTTAAATGTGTATATGTAATATGTACATGTCGATGCAAAGCTATCTAGCCACATTTAACTGTTAAAAATGAGCTTTAAGTTAATATTTTTAATGTTTAAGTTAGCCTTGCATCAACATAAATAATCGAATAAAAAATGTAAAAAAATGAATGTAACTATAATCATATAATCAATAAATGTATAATCTATATTCATAAAATGAATGTAACTATAATCGTATAATCAATAAATGTATAATCTATATTCATTTGTTTTTTTGTTTTCCCTTTCCGAAAGATTTTATCTCTTATTTATAAACACTATGCATAGATGATGTCATAGTTTTTATTTATATAAGTTTGTCATAACTATATGCAGTGTTTATTAATAAGAAGTATCATCTGTTCTAATTTATTAGGCGATTAAAACACATTATGTAGAATCAATTTTAATTTATTATTACACATTTAATTAAACAATAACATATGAACTGCATTTAAGGTCTATCTGTTATTAACTTAATTTTTAACTAAATTTAAACATTTATTTTGCTTTACCAAGAATACATTCAAATAATAACTAAATTAACTTTTTACAATAATAAAACATTATACATTAGATTTGCTTAACTTTTGCACTATTTTACTTACTAAATGATCAGTTTTGTCAACAATATCGTCATAATCACTTGTCACTAAATACTGCACATTCACACTCGCATTATCAGTTTCAGTGTCTATTTCTTCCATATCACGGCCTTCCAAATCAAAGACCATAATTTTTATTAACTGGTGAACACGTCCTTGCTCCTTACGCATGATAAAAGAAGAGTTTTTAAAAGATTTACTTTTTTTCTTCTTCAATCTTCGTTCCTCAATTTTTTTCTTTCGACTCTCCTCACATGTTTTAGCTGCTACTTCCGCATACCAGCTCTCCCCATCTTGAGCATAGTAAAACGGATTGGTGACAGGGTCTGAGTCTTCTATCGCATTCTGAAAGAATACCAAGAATATTATAACTAAACAGCATGAACTATGGATTTAATGTTTGATTTAAGATAATCTTATTAGTTACATACCGCTAAATTTTGTGGGGCGGCCATATCTACAACGGGGCTGTACGATGGTGAGTATGACATAATTCTGTAAAAAAAGAGATGCATTACATAATTATTATTATTTGTTTAAATAATTAATTAATTAAATAAAAAAAAAACCTTACCTTGAAAATATAAAATCGTTAACAAAACGACCTCCTTATGCATAGAACACCAGCTGTGAAGTGATCGCTTATTTTTATAACACGTGCAAAAATTATTTGATTTGCGATGAGTAATATGGATCATTACGTAGCTCTTAAATATACATACCTATCTTGTAAGATGAGACTAGAACCATTCCTGTTGGGACAAGGCTAAAGATAGCCCCAAATAAAGTATATAAGTTTATGTTAGTTAATAATTAAATTAATTGACAAGATGAAGTTGATCAAACAACCCATATCACTTAACGTTAAAAATATAAATCTTGGTGAGTCTTCTAAAGAGATTAGACATAGCGCTTTGTTGCCAAATACGATTCGTTGTATAATTTGCGGTCCCTCAAATTGTGGTAAAACAAACGTTGTGATCAGTTTGTTACTGCATGAAAATGGGCTCAAATTTCAAAACCTTTACCTTTACTCGAAGACTAATTTTCAACCAAAATATTGTTTTTTACGGGAAGTATTAAGAAGAGTGCCTCAGATAAAATTTCATGAGTTCAATGACGATAAAGATGTCATATCTCCGAATGAAGCTTTACCAAATTCTGTATTTATATTTGATGATGTTGTATGTGAAAATCAAACAAATATCCGCAATTATTTCTGTATGGGTAGACATAAGCTAATTGATTGCTTTTATTTATCGCAAACCTACTCAAAAATCCCGAAACAGTTGTTACGCGATAATGCTAACTTTCTTATAATATTTAAACAAGATGATGTGAACTTAAAGCACATCTATGAAGAACATGTCAACTCTGATGTACCGTGGATTCAGTTCAAAGATATTTGTAAAAGTGTTTGGAGTAACCCTTACAACTTTCTTCTTATTAACAAAGACTCATCATTAAATAATGGAAGGTACAGACAGAATTTTGTTTTTTTTTTTAAATTTGAATGAAAGCAAATACATGTACATATAAATGAATTGTATACAAAAACATTGCTAGTGTTATTCCTTTCTTAGTTGAATACAGTTGTGGTTACATAATATGGAGAAAAATATTAAAATGGAATTAATGAAGTCTGTTGACTCCATAAAAAATAAAATAAAACATATGAAAAATCAGGAACATGCAATGAACTTGTCACTTGATAAAATGCTAAAACCGGTGACAGATCCTCTTCAGACTTTAGTTAATTCTAATAGATCTGCAGAAAAAAATAATAAAAATGAAAATACAACTCTAAAAAATTCTGAAGGAATCGAATCCGATGAAAATAATGCTAGTTCATCTATAAAGTTCAATGACTATTACGATCCAAAAATAAAATCTACCCAATTAGTCGAACAAAATGCTAAAAAGGAATCGATTGATAATTTAGAAATTTCATTAGAAGGTGATGACATCTTTGGTATTTATGATGGTATTAGTATACCGTTTGGAATTAGAAGTGAAAACAATACTTTATTGATGGGTAATTCAATAGTATCATTTTCTAAAATTGATAGTTTGAATAACGAAAGCACCATTTTAATTAAAATCGGTGAAAAAGCTTACAATTTAACTGCTGGTCTAAAAGAACTTTTACTCCGAAGAAAACCTGATTTAAAGTTAATATCGAGTGAAGATAAACTTGTCTATAAGGATATGTTACATTATACAAATGCACATAAAAGAGATTTTAATCCTAAAGGTCAAATAAGAGGTGACAAAGGTATAAAATATTGTAAAATAATCAAACACCTATTTTCCGAATTGTCAAACGATGATAAACTTGTTCACACTAAATTTGGAGGAAACTTGCCAAAGTTAAAGAAGTACAAAAACAACACCGACTTGATATATTGGGATGATCCCAATGAATTGGTTGAGAGATTAAAATTATTAGTAGCTTCGAGAGATGCTGGCAATACCAATCATGATAATGAAATTTTATCGATAGTTGAAGAATTAAAAGAAGCTGACATAATTCAATAATAAATAGTGGAGATAATATGGTTTTTATTCAGTATCAATGGTGGGTTCAAGACAAATGTTGATATACTGAATTAAAGATATGAGTAAAGCCGACGTAGTAAACGAAATTCATAAAAATGCAAGGGTAAACTTTCCGCGAAGACATGTTATTATGAAAGATATAGATGATTTATGGCAAGCGGACTTAATTGATATGCAATCAATTTCTAAAGACAATAAAAATTTTCGATTTATTCTTGCTGTTATTGATACATTTTCAAAATATGCATGGATCTTTCCTTTGAAAAGTAAGACCAAAGATGTTGTATGCAATTCTTTCAAGATTTTATTGGAAAAAGGGCGTATGCCTAAAAATCTGCAAACTGATAATGGGGCAGAGTTTTATAATGATAAATTTAAAAAACTTGTGAGATCTTATCATATTAATCATTATTCAACCTTCTCAACAAAAAAAGCTTCAATTGTTGAGCGATTCATCAGAACATTGAAGTCTAAACTTTATAAAGAATTTAGTCTAAAAGGAAGCTATAACTGGATCGATAATACTCTTAATAAAGTTATTTATGAATACAATCACACCTATCATCGCACAATTGATGAAATTCCCGCAAACGTGGACAATAATAATAAACAACGCATATTACAAAGATATTTCAGGCTGGTAAAAACCGATAGCATAAAAAGCAAGTTTAAAGAGGGTGATTATGTACGCATTAGTAAGTATAAGGGGACATTTGAAAAAGGATATACTCCCAACTGGTCGACAGAAATATTTAAAATTCGAAAAATTCAAAAAACAACTCCTATCACCTATTTAATTGAAGATGCAATCAGGGGCCAGCCCATTCTAGGGGCATTTTATGTACAAGAGCTTCAAAAGACAAAAAATCCTAATGTATATTTGGTTGAAAAAGTTCTTAGAAGGAAAGGAAACAGGGTTTTGGTAAAATGGTTAGGCTTTCCTTCTTCTGAAAACAGTTGGATTGATAAATCGAATATTTATTAAGTGTTCAGTCCAAATGTTTCAGTCTTATGATGGGTATTGAAGAGAGTAGTCTTCTCAATTGGATTATAAATCATTTACCATTTGAGTTACATTTACCGGGATACAATTATTGTGGGCCTGGCACTAAATTAATTAAAAGGCTTACGCGTGGAGATAAAGGTGTTAATAAATTAGACGAATATTGCAAACAACACGACATTGCCTATCACAAGTCTTCAAACCTAAAGGATCGCCACAAGGCAGATTTAGTTTTGTTAAATATGGCTAAAGAGCGAGCACTTGCCTCAGACGCGACTGTAGGAGAAAAACTGTCAGCACGCTTAGTAAGCAGCGCTATGGCAACAAAAATCAAAACTGGTTTTGGCCTAAAAAAAGATAGCAAAAAGTGTTCTCCCAAAATTAAACCTGAAAAAGCATTTAAAAACAAATTTAAAAATGTTATTAGAAAAACGAAAAGACATATCAAAAAATTAAAACCGAAATGCAAGAAAGTGGCAATAGAATTAGCTATGGCTGCTTCCAGAAAATTAGCTGATGATTCATCCGTTAAACTTCCTCGTATTATTCCTATACCAAAAACTGGTGGAGTATTGCCTTTGATTCCGATTTTTGCGGGCTTATCTGCGGTGGGAGCTTTAGCAGGCGGTGCAGCTGGTATTGCTAAAACCATAAATGAATTCAAGATGGCAAAAAAATTATTCATAGAATCGAGGAGACACAATGAAAAAATGGAAGCTCTCTGCATCGGAAAAGGACTACACCTTAAACCATATAAAGGTGGACTCGGAATTTTTGTATCGAAAGAAAAAAACTAAGATATCGGCTACCCAATCGAGCCTTGAGTAATTTAGACATTTTGAAGTATGGAAATAATATTCCCTATTTCAGAGGCGTCTTTATGAGAGATAAGCTCCCTAAATACCCTTTTAAAAAAGAATGCGGTGTTATAAATTTAGATAGCTCTAAAAATCTTGGTTCTCATTGGGTAGCCTATGCAAAATACAATAATTATATTGAATATTTTGATAGTTATGGAAATCTTAAGCCTCCAAAGGAATTTATAAAATACTTGGGATCCAAAGTTCATTATAATTATGATAATATTCAGCGTGATCACCCTTATAATTGTGGACATCTTTGTTTAAACTTTTTGAAGAATTTTTGGTGTAGTGGAAGAATAAAATAAACAGGATCTGCCGAAAGAAGTCAGTATAGAAGCATGTCTACTACGGTTACCATCTCTGGACATAAATCGGAATTGGTTTCATACTTTCAACCACCGCTGCATTTGTCAGATCAATATGAGTGCGGTTTGATATACTTTTCAGTATTACAATCAACACCAAATATCCCCATTATTAACAGAGGTCTGTCTGTAATCAAAATCGAATGTGATCTTGTTCACAGTTCGTATTGCAACGGATTACCAACTCATTTTATTCACGAATTCGTGTCTGATACTACTCCAGGTCATCAGTGTGTGGAAATACCGCAAAATGTTATTTACTTTCCAGTAAACAAAAATATAATTTCATCAATATCGGTTAAGATTGTAGATCAATTTGGCCACTGTGTTAACTTTGGAGAGAAACAAGTTGAGTTACGTCTTCATTTAAGAAAAACAAAATGATAGTATATTATAAAAACACTCAAGCGAATGAAAAACGTCTTAGTTCTTCTGCGATTGCTAAGGTGCAAAGACGCAAGAAAAAAGTTAAGAAATTGACTAAACTAAATAAAGATTTTCTTAAAGCTCTAGGATTTAAAATATGAATATACTACAGATTGCTGAATTACCGCACTTTGACACTTCGATCGAAAGTTATGAAGTCCATTCATACAATCCCTACAATAGCAGCTTTAGAGAAAACGATGAAATCAGAATTCCCATCCACCAGCAAGACATATACGTGCTACCATCAGCCAGTTCAATTTACATCGAAGGACAAGCGAAGTTCTTCGGTAAAGATGGGAATCCAATCAAGAAAAGTGTTACGTTCACTAACAACCCTATTATGTTTTTGTTTCAAGACATTAGATACGAAATGAATGGTATTGAAATAGACCGCATAAAAAATTCTGGAATAACGTCAACAATAAAATCATACATCTCATTAAATGAAGCAGAAAATAAAGTTGCTGCCCTATGGGGTTGGTGTTTAGAGGGATTTCAAAGTGATGGGCATTTTAGTGCTGTGATACCACTAAATAAAGTTTTAGGGTTTGCAGAGGATTACAATAAAATAGTGATAAATTGTAAACATGAACTTATACTGAACAGAAGTAACACTAATTTAAATAGCATTATCCTTACTGATGATATTGTTAATTTTCAAATAGATGTGCAAAGAGTTCAGTGGAGGGTGCCACACATAAAAGTATCAGACCGAGAACGACTGTCACTTTTAAAACATTTAGAAAAAGATAAACCTATTCAGATGGCGTATAGAAATTGGGATTTATATGAGTATCCATTACTACCTAAAACAACAAAGCATTCTTGGTCTATTAAAACTGCTTCACAATTAGAAAAACCCAGATATGTAATTTTTTGTTTACAAACTAATCGAAAAAATAATAAAACTAAAGATAGTTCAGTATTCGATCATTGTGAAGTAACAAACGTTACGCTCTTTTTGAATTCACAATATTATCCTTATGAACCTTTAGGTTTAAAGTTTTCTGAGAACAAATATAGTATATTATACGAAATGTTTGTGAAATTTCGTCAGTCGTATTACAACTATCCAGTAGACCCGTTGCTTGACCTAAAGGAATTCAAAGAAAAAGCCCCTCTCTTTATATTAGACTGTTCAAGACAAAACGATAGCCTGAAAACTGGTCCAGTGGACGTGAGGTTGGAAATTGAATGTTCTACAGCAATACCAGATAAGACGACTGCATATTGTTTGATTATAAACGATCGACTTGTAGAATACAAACCTCTCAGCAACATCGTGCGCAGGTTATCATGATTGCTATTGTGGATATTCAAGGCTTTAAAACAGAAACAAATGAATTTATAATAAAAGAAATCGCTATATTGTATAATAAAACATTACAAATATTTTTAATTAAGCCACCATTTCCATTTTCAAAATTAACGAAGCAAGAAAAAAAACAAGTAAGTTGGATTGAACGTAACAGAAAGATACGCTGGTGTGAAGGATTTGTTCCCTATTCTAATTATCAGAATTTGGTTATAGATATTTTAAGAGATAAATGTATGTACGTTAAGGGTTTAGAAAAAGTGTTGTGGTTAAAGCATATTTTAGGAAATAGTAATTGTAATATATTCAATTTAGAAGATAAAGGATGTTCAAGTTTGATAAGCTTATACGATCAATATAAATATTCTCAAGATTTATATAACTGTATTTATCATGACTCTGTATGTGCTTTAAAAAATGTATTGTGTTTAAATAAGTGGTGCGTTGACAATAAAATTCTAAAATAAATATTTTATTGTTTTTATTTCTGTATTTAGGTGAAA
This sequence comes from Anorthoa munda, assembly GCA_945859665.1. Taxonomy (NCBI): domain Eukaryota; kingdom Metazoa; phylum Arthropoda; class Insecta; order Lepidoptera; family Noctuidae; genus Anorthoa; species Anorthoa munda. The sequence continues at coordinate 36,369,679 of OX243898.1, forward strand.
TGCATCTTAGTTTTCTTTCCCTTCCTCCTACTTCTGTCCAGTCTATATATGTTGCTGTCAAAAGCTGGACCATACCATTATACGTTTGTATCTAATTGAATTAGAAAGTCAATAAAACATGTCTCAAAATGAATACAAACCTCGATATGACATGTATAACACATTTAAAATGCGTGAATTTTCTTTTAATTATTACTGGGGGACACTTAATAAAAAGAAAAGATTAGTGATGGAAATGGCTGACGCAGGATTCTTTTATTATGGAAATAGTATAAATGATATTGCAGCATGTTTCTCATGCGGAGGTGTTATTGAAGATTGGGAGATTTATGATGATCCTTGGACGCAACATGCCATACATTTTCCTAAATGTTTTTATTTAAACGCTGTGAAGGGCACAAACTATATTACAAAAAAGTGTTTGGAATACTTACCCTATTAAAGTGTATATGTATAGGATGTCACATTGCACTTAAAAATTAGTCAAATTATGGGTATATATTACAGAGGTGTCGTGCATCACAGCAATTTAACTTTGAACATTACAGTGCAAAGGTTCAATATTAAATTTATTTCTTAAATAAATAATTACATTTATTGATGTTATTTATAATGTTTCACTCAGCGAAATCTAATTTAGATGGCATTCGTAAAATGATTTTCAAGAATGCTAGGGGTGAGATAATACATATTCAAGATATGCACCCTAGAAAAAAAATATCGGACGTAGGTGAATTAAAACACCAGGATAATGTTATAACACAAACAGAAGATTTATTTTACCAGAAGTTGGAAGATCCAGAGAAATCTAAATTGAAAAATACTAAGTATCTTATACTCAAAAGCGAGTCTGGTGAGCTTCTTCGCACATTCGTTAATGTTAGCAACAAACAGGTTGATAATGAAAAATCGATTGCGAGTTCGTCAAAGACTAGTGGGAGTAGTATATCGACAGCAACAGCAGATTTATTTCATCAGGAGAGTGATACAGCCCGTGCGTTAGTTTTACCTGCATTAGAAGATATTGATTGCTACCAGATACTGCCAGGGAATGAAATTTGTTTCACATAAATTGTGTCACCATCACTGTATCAATTCTACTCTACAGGTGTAAATGTTATAGTAGTGTATGATTGGGGGGTTCTGGATCACGCGCTCGAGCAAAGCGAGAGCAAGTGATCCAGAACCCCCCCCATTGGGTTCTAAAACAGCTGGCACCCCGGCGGTGATAAGAGTCCGACGTATTGTAGTGTGTATGCAGTGTACCAATGTGTATGTAACCAACCTTATATAATCATGTGTATCCTAAAATAAAGGAGAGTATTATTTGAGCAGTCGTGAGTATCATTTCGCTCCACAAATACCTTCGACCTTACATGGCGACCCTGCCAGCGGGCATCGCCGCGCGATCGCCTTACCGACACCGCCGTGCCATATAAGGGTTGTACAGTGTAAACAATTGGACTAAGTAGAGCCAAGCTAAGATGAATTATAATAATTATTCACTAGCGTTAATAACGTTCGCGTTTGTGACAAGTGGTATTTGGTTCGTAGCTTACGAAAAATACGAGTTCATTAAAAATGGGAACTACGCAAACTAAAGACGAAACCGTGGTAGTGCAAAACGCAGCCGGAGGAAATAATAACACGCAGCTGGAAGAGGTGAAATTTCATATTTCCACCATCACCATACTGATGACTATAGTGGTGCTGGTTCTGGGACTCGGCGTGCTGTATTTTCTGCTGCAAATGTATCGGCGTTGTCATGTACGCTGGATAAATCAGGAGATGTACAGGAGTACAATATCTAGAAGGTCAGGAGCGAGGCAATCCGGACCATCACTGGAGAAAGGACGGTCGAAGGATATCATTAATGCTGGCGTGCCGTGCTAACCGACCAGCGCTCCTACTGCAGGATAGGCCATGGTGTCCGAGGCAGTCGACTGCTTCACCACATTGACTAAAATGCGGAGCTCCACTGGGAGCACCCAAACGCAGACATGTAGCGATCCGGAAGGTGTTGTCACTCAACATAGTACCGTACATAGTATGTTGGGTGACGGTAGTGCCTGTAGCCAGAGGCCCGTCTCCCACTCTCCCACAGCCAGCAGGCGGGCACGCTCAGCAGTATTGGTGGACGTATCTATAAGATTATTCCGTACCAACCTGCAGAGCTGCTCATCCCACTGTCTCTGGGAAAAAGGGGTCTTGGGCAACGCTGTATTCGGGCAAGCCACTTTCCAAGCATTCACTGCATTGGTCGAGTACGGCACTTCACAGTTAAGTCAAGAGTGAATAATAATATAATAATAATAATAATATATTTATTCACAAAAAATAATTGTACATATTAAACAAATGAAGTGCTTAGACATAATGTAAATTACACAAAATATTAGCATTTGAGGCCAAACTAGGCATAGCCTGTATTTCAGCCTTCAACGCCGATCCCCTCGAATTGGAGATTATAGTAATTTGTTAAATTGTACATAGAATTTTAAAGATCCCTTTTTAAATAAATATATCCAACGTAATATAGACATGAAAAAAAATTAATACAAATAATAATAAAGATACCTATAGAAATAACAAAACCAGTCCTCTCTTTGTGTGTGATGTAAGTGAGTGAGTGAATGTGAGAGGGTGTATTTCTTTTTTCACCATTTTGTTCCCATTAAAGTTTTCATACGATAAATAAATTATTCAATAATCAAAATAAAGTCTATCCAGATACTTGAAGCAAATTTTCTGTTTCCTCATATGTGAGTTTCTGAAGGAATTGAGTCACTTTTACTTTACAGCATTGCCTTGTCATCGGGTATATGTTAAGAGTTTTATTTATCTTGTTGTAGATGTAAGGGCCAATGAATGAAGGAAATTTATTGCTGAATTTTGTTTTAAAAGCGTTCGGTTGAGGGCAAACCAAGTGTTTTGTGCGTTTGTTCAGAATGAGTGGGTCGTAAATGAGATTCTTATGTTGCATTATTATTACTTTGAGAAGAAAGAGCTGTCTCACTGTCAGAACTCCACAAAATTCGTAAAGCAGCGCTGTGGGAAACAGGATTGGTTTGAAAGTGCTAACCTTTAGAATGGCTCGCTGAGCCACTTCAACAGGTTTTATAATGGTTTTAGGGGATCCACCCCATGAAGTGATGCAGTAAGTGATGAGGGACTGACACAGAGCAAAGTATATTCGCTTTAGCACAGAGGGTTCGGTGACGTGCCTGAGGGTCTTAAAGACGTATATTAATTTCCTTATCCTACCACAGAGGGTCTTTATATGATCTTTATAGTTGAGGTTGTTGTCTATCGTAACACCTAGATATTTAATTGTTCTGACAAGTTCAAGTTTGGGACAAGCGCAGTTTTCTTTAGAGACACACTCGTGTGGTATGATGTAATGACGATCGAAATTAATATTTGTGTTAGACCGTATACTAAAGCAAATATACTTGGTTTTATCCACATTTAGTGTCAAAACATTTTCGTCAAGCCATTCCCTCACAGTATCAAAACCCACTTGAGCAGCATCAAAAGCCTCCTCCCATGTATCGGCAGAAAACACGAGAGCAGTATCGTCTGCGAAAGAGATAATTTTGCCATGGGAAAGCTTTAGACTCGTGAGATCGTTTATGTATACGAGAAATAGGGTGGGACCCAGGATACTGCCTTGTGGCACTCCGTATGTAACCGGAAGGTCTCCACTAATAAAGTTGCCAATCCGAACACTCTGAAGCCTTCCCGTCAGGTAGCTTTTGAAGAGATTCAGTTGGGTTCCTCTGATACCAAGTGATTCCAGCTTGTTGAGTAAGATTGGGACAGAAATCGTATCAAAAGCCTTGGCCAAATCAAGGAAAATTGTAATACATTTTTTCTTTTTGTCGAGGTTGTTGCTAACGAAATCGATGAGAGCACTTACGGCCTGATCTGTTGATTTGCCCTCACGGAAACCGTATTGGTTTCTTGAAAGCAGGTCTTTGCCTTCTAGATATCCCACTAGTCTCGTATTTACAATCCTTTCCAGAAGTTTAGAGAGTGCTGGGAGGATCGAAATCGGCCTGTAGTTTGTGATACGACTCCTGTCACCGTTTTTATGAATAGGACACACCACTGATTTTTTTAGACTGTCAGGGAAAACACCATGCTGAAGGCAAGAGTTAAATATAAAAGTTAGAGGAGGAACGAGGAACCCCTTGTAAGTCCTTAACACAGAGCTGCTTATTTTGTCATGGCCTGTAGCACAATCTGTTCTTAGGCTCACAATGAGACGTTCCACCTCCTCCTCAGTGGCACCTTCCAAAACAAACGAATTCAATTGTGTGACAGCGTGAGAGCTGCTACTCGTAGCAGTTGTAAAATTGCCCGCCTTTTTTTGTTCGATTTTTTCAGCTAGTGACCCACCCACACTAACATAGTGACTGTTTATTTCATTTAGAGATGATTGAGGTGAAGTTGATAGAGATAGCAGTTCATTCGGATGGTTTGAATTTTTAGAAGTATTTGTGATTTCTTTTATTACTTTCCACAATTTCCTGCTATCCCCCTGGGCCGCTTGTATACTATCTTTCTCGTAGGCTCTTTTGACTTTTTTTAAAAGATTGTTGCAGAAATTTCTATAGCGCGTGTAGGTAGTTTTTATAGTTTGATTTTCTGGGCAGAGTTTACATTTTTGATGTAGGCTATCTCTATTTCTCATGCAACGCAGAAGGCCTTGTGTAATCCACGGCTTAATTATCTTTTTTCGTCTAGCTAGGGTTACCACTTTAGTGTTGTTTGCTATGGCTTGCTGCAGACTTTCAGTAAGATAATTTAGAGAAAAATTAGGATTAGGCGAGTCATAAACAGGATTAAGGTCAATATTAAGGATGTCGTGTTCTAAACTTTCTGTGTCAACTTTTTTTTATGGATTTAAGGGAGAATTGAGTTGTCTTCTTAAAGTTTAGGTTTAGCAAAACCGGGTAATGATCAGTGAGGGATGTGGTAGGCACGATGGTCATAGCAGAGGAATTAGTTTTTAGAAGGGCATGATCAATGCACGATTCACTTTCGCTACGTGTTATGAAGGTATGGGCTGGAAGAAGGCCATGAGAAGCAGCAAGGGTTAGGTAACGTTCGCCATTTATTTCTAATTTATTATGGTTGATTGCAATGTTTATGTCTCCCATGACAATAATATTCTCAAAGCAGGAATATTTTAGGAGAACATCGTTTAATGATTGAAGGAATGGGTCTAGGTTGTGGAAAGACGGAGAGCGATACATAGCAATAATCGCCGTGCGATCATCTAAAGTAGCAACGAGACAGTTACATTCCTCAAAACATGGTTCAATCACCGTAAGCCGAAGGTGTTCTCTGTAGTAAATAACCACACCATCGTTTTGTTTATGATTACTTTTAGTTGCTTCAAAGCGATAGCCACTTAGGTTGGGTATAACTGATGTGCGTGGAAGCCAGCATTCAGTGAGTACAATAATGTCACAGTTACATTTTAGTCGGGAAAGTAATATTTCGAGACCTGACATATTGCAGTTGATACTTCGTATGTTTTGCGTGAGAACTAAGAGGCTATCCGACGACGTGCTTATAAGTTTGTGACAATCTTCAATATCAACAGTTTGCGACTGTGAGACGGTTACCCTATCTAAATCCTCCGACAGTTCGTTAAAATTAGCGAATGCGATTGATTAAGATCATTTCCTCAAAATACTTCTCCACAACCATAAGTGAATCTAGATTTGATGAGTCACGATGTAGGTAGTTGAACATGTATGTTTTACATAATTTACAAACGGTGAAAAAACAATAACAAAAGGATTTCCGTAAAGATCTCAGAACGTCCAAAATAGTGAAAAAGTATAAGAATAATTTGCCATAGAATGTTGGTGTATTTAAAACTACTAGATGGGACATAATTATTAAGGTTTTCATTAATAAATGTTTTTCGGTGATCTTGTGTGTGTAAGGTTGTCCGCAATATCTTAAGATAGCGAGATTTGTGTAGAGTGTGCATGTGTAAAACAAAGTAAAATTAGTAGGGTAAACATAAAATAAAAACGTTTTCAAAAATGTATGACTGAGCAAAACTGATATTAGTCATTTTGAGAGTCTTAACTTTTCCAGGTCGCTCACGTCGGCTATGCGAATCTGAGAAGAGTCCACATTTTTCTTAAGGTACACTATACCATTAGAGGTCCAACAAAATGTATATCCATGGCTCTTTTTAAACATTCTTGCCTGGTAAAATAACTTTTGTGTCTTTTGTGTCAATGTTTCCGAGACATAAATTGGTTTAAGGGGGTAGTCAGAGTTAACATGAGTTGTGTTAAGTTTATTTTCTTTGGTTCTAGACTTGTTGAAACTTTTGACACCTCGCATGATACCGTCTTTTGTAAAAGCGGTAGTAAACTCGACAATGACAGGATTGGAGCCATCTTTTGAGGGTATTCTATAAATGTCCCTAATTGTGGAGCTGTCAATTTTCAGGTCGAGTGTTTTCCCAATTTTAATGACATCGATGCATAGGTTGTCCTTCGTTTCTCCATGGGTTTTTGGTAAGTTTCGGATTTCAATTCCGGTTCCACGCGACTTACGCTCCAGTATTTCCAATCTTTCTTCTAGTAGTTTAATTTTATTTTTATCTTCTACCCTCTCAGACTCGAGCAGCGATATTTTTGCCAAGAACTCGTCGTACTTATTTGACATAAGCTCGACGCTATTTCTTAACTCAACATTTTGAGCATTTACCTCCTTAATTGTGTTAATTAAATCCTTGAAACGTTTATCCTGTTCCTTAGAGAACGTGTCAAACTTCTCCTCGATCACAGCAAAGTAATCGCAGTCACCATCGTCATTTTCGGCGAACTTACGCTTCTTACGCTCCGCCATGCATGCCGCGAGCACACGAAGGTCAGGCACCGACTCGGAGTGTTCCAAATCGGAGGTTGATGGAGTCAATTTTAAGGTTGCAGGTTTCTTGTTGACTTTAGCCGGGGCCTCAGCTTTAGGGGGTGGTGAAGCGGGGGGTGTTCGCTTTTGCGGCATAGTGATATTGACTGTTCGCTAATCCAGTTACCAGGAAAGTATCAGATAATCAGAGCTCAATTTGCTTATAGGTAAATAAGAGTAAACAAAGTCGGGAACCAATCCTTCAACGGACTTCAATAGAGATGACTCATAAAGTTTTTGAAGTACCAGGAGCGCACAGACTGCGGAGGTGGCACAAGCGACTTCGATGCGTCACTGCGAGGGCGTAGCAAGTAGAAACAGGCGCGTACCTTCGTTGCGTTGGTGGTGGGCGGGCTGCCACACAAGGGAGATAGCAGGATGCTCGGGAGGCGGAACCGTGCGCTAATCACCAAGGTGGGCTCCTGGTGTGCGCAAGGGAGGCGGCACTTGTGCCAATCACCAAGATGTCTTGACGGCGCGCGGAGAATTTTTCGAACTCCTACGATTTATGCACTCCTATTTTTTATACTTCTTTTTGGATAGTTTAAAAACGAAATTAATTTAAAAATAGTAATGGTACGGTAACTCAAAACACGTCTGCTCGTATTCGAGATCCAGGGGGAGGGGGAATAGGTTTCTTCTAGGCAAGCGTGAGGAGTAAGGGGGAGAACGGCTCTAACATCCTGCCGGCCCCAATAGTCAACCTCACCTGCACGCGTTAGCGGTTCGTACGAATAGCTGACGGCGGCCGCTCCTAGCAGTCGTGGTGCTCCCTGCTGGATAACGAACGAGGCACTGGTGACCGAGCAATGGCGATGGCGGTATAACCATACACCTGGCCGGGCAACCGGCTGGAAGAGGCCTCAGCAGCCTTGGGGTCCAAATAAACCCAAAAAGGTCTGGTGCAGAAGGCAAGGAAACCACTGCACTATCTTCCCAAGAAAGTCATCATGCAAGCACAATTCAAGAGATCGCTTTTGCCATGTGACCCGCTTAGCGACCGGCGCCGTACTGCGTCCGGGGCAGACGGTGTGAAGTGGACTACCGGCCGTGTGGCTGTAGGAGACCAGGCAGCGCACGGAAGCACTGCTACTGGAATGCCTCTTAAACTACGTCAAGTCCAGAAGATAGGTACGTGGAATGTACGTGGTTTACTCATGCCAGGAAAATTGGAGATCTTGAAAAAGGAAATAACCAGATGTGAATTAAATATCTGCGGCCTTAGTGAGACACACTGGCGAGGAAATGGGCACTTCCGGACCGAAAAACATGCCATCTTTTTTTCGGGCAATGATAGTGCAAGCCGGAATGGAGTTGCTTTTGTCGTTCCCAAGCAACTGATGAATTGCGTGTTGGGTTATGAGCCTGTAAGTGATCGACTTCTGAGTATTAAACTAAAGGCTTCACCGGTTAATATCAACATCGTACAGATCTATGCCCCCACAAGCTCAGCTAGTGAAGATACTATCGAGAAATTCTACCGTGAGCTCGAAACTACCGTCTCTAAAATCCCCGCTAGAGAAATGCTTATGATCGTGGGTGATTTTAACGCCAAAATTGGTAAAAACTCACATCAGCTGAACCACTGCGTTGGTGAATTCGGACTAGGACAGCGTAACGATAGAGGCGAATGCTTAATACAGTTTGTAACTGATAACAATCTGGTTATTTCAAACAGCCTATTTCAACATCATCCTCGTAGGCTATATACTTGGACTTCACCTGATGGACAGTATCGTAACCAGATCGACTACATACTCGTTAGGTCACACTGGCGGACCTCGGTCAGGAATGCGCACACATTACCCGGAGCTGACTGTGGATCAGATCACCAACTGCTCATTGCCAAAATGCATCTCAAGCTGCGAGCAGCCAGAAAACTCGACCGGCGTTCAAGGATCGAAGTGAAGGATAGCAAAAAATTTATGTCAGCATTGAAACAAAATTGGAGTGAGTGGGCGGATGCGGATCTGAAAGTAAAGAACACAGATGAGCTATGGGACAGTGCAAAAAGCCTGATAGAGCGCGCGGTCAACATTTCTAAACCGCCTACAGAGGTTCGTAAACGCCAACAGTGGATGACTGACAGCACTCTTGCACTGGTTGAGGAAAGACGTAGGTTAAAAGCATCGGGCGCTGATGTGAGATCCCTCAACCCACAGTCCGCGCAGATACAAGCAGCTTGCAGACGAGACCGGAACGCTAGATTACGTAAAATATGCGAAGAAGTCGAGTCTCATAGCGATAAAAATGAGTCCAGGGATTTACATCACAAAATACGCTTGATTACGAAATCAGTCTCTTCTAAGACTTGGACGGTTGAAAACTGTCGAGGGGAAATGGTCATTGATATGGAAGATATTTCTGAGACGTGGAAGCAGTACTGTCAGTCTTTGTACGAGGACCCTCGAGGATTTCGCTCCTACGGAACCCAAAAATGAAGACATGGAGCGAGACATTCTTAAAGAATAAGTCGAAGCTGCCATTAAACATCTGAAGAATGACAAGGCCATTGGCAAAGATGCACTTTCCAATAGAGACCATTAAGGCCGCAGGTGAGCAGGGGGTACAGATGATTAATACCATCTGTAACAAAATATGGCAAAGCGGAACATGGCCTAAGGAATGGGCTCACACTGTCTTCATTCCACTTCATAAAAAGGGTTCTACAAAGAAGTGCAGTAACTACCGCCTGATAGCACTAATATCACACGCAAGCAAAATTTTACTGCACGTGTTAAATGAGCGACTGAAAACCTACTTATCCAAGGAAGTTGCACCTGAACAGGCAGGGTTTGTAAAGGGAAAGAGCACTCGAGAGCAGATCTTCATAGTTCGTCAAATTATTGAGAAAGCCCGAGAGTTCAACAAGCCCACTTATATTTGCTTTGTTGACTTCTCCAAGGCATTTGACTCGGTGAAATGGCCAGTGCTGTGGAGGTCCCTTCTTGCTATGGGCATTCCCAAACACCTTGTGCATCTTTTGAGGCGTCTTTATGAGGACGGAACAGCGTCAGTGAGGACGGATGGCGTACTATCGAATGTCTTTCACCCCAGTGCAGGCGTCCGCCAAGGATGTATAATCTCGCCGCTACTGTTTAACATCTACACTGAACTTATAATGCGGATTACCCTTGAGGACTGGACGGACGGTGTATCGATAGCAGGTATAAGAGTATCGAACCTGGGGTATGCGGACGACATTACGCTGTTCGCGACTAGTGCCGACCACATGGAACGGTTGCTATCCAAAATGGAACATACCAGCTCAGCATTCGGTTTGAGAATTAACAGAACCTAGACGAAGATGATGATTGTCGATCGCATTAACGAAAATTCACCAGAAGTCACTCAAATCGCGAATTGTGACGTTGTACAATCATACGTCTACCTGGGCGCTTTAATATCAAACCATGGTGGTTGCGGGGACGAGATGAAGCGACGCATGGCTATGGCCAGGTCTGCCATGGATAGGCTGAAGAAAATATGGGGGAATCATAATATCACCAAAGCTACAAAAATCCGGCTCATACGAGCACTTGTGTTCCCCATATTTCTATACGCAGCCGAGACCTGGACGCTGAGAGACACTGAGAGGAAGAGAATAGACGCTCTGGAAATGCGGTGCTGGAGAAAAATGCTTGGAGTGTCGTGGACAGAGTTTCGCACTAACAAATCCATCCTTCAAGTCTGTCTGTCTGTCTGTCTGTCTGTCTGTCTGTCTGTCTGTCTGTCTGTCTGTCTGTCTGTCTGTCTGTCTGTCTGTCTGTCTGTCTGTCTGTCTGTCTGTCTGTCTGTCTGTCTGTCTGTCTGTCTGTCTGTCTGTCTGTCTGTCTGTCTGTCTGTCTGTCTGTCTGTCTGTCTGTCTGTCTGTCTGTCTGTCTGTCTGTCTGTCTGTCTGTCTGTCTGTCTGTCTGTCTGTCTGTCTGTCTGTCTGTCTGTCTGTCTGTCTGTCTGTCTGTCTGTCTGTCTGTCTGTCTGTCTGTCTGTCTGTCTGTCTGTCTGTCTGTCTGTCTGTCTGTCTGTCTGTCTGTCTGTCTGTCTGTCTGTCTGTCTGTCTGTCTGTCTGTCTGTCTGTCTGTCTGTCTGTCTGTCTGTCTGTCTGTCTGTCTGTCTGTCTGTCTGTCTGTCTGTCTGTCTGTCTGTCTGTCTGTCTGTCTGTCTGTCTGTCTGTCTGTCTGTCTGTCTGTCTGTCTGTCTGTCTGTCTGTCTGTCTGTCTGTCTGTCTGTCTGTCTGTCTGTCTGTCTGTCTGTCTGTCTGTCTGTCTGTCTGTCTGTCTGTCTGTCTGTCTGTCTGTCTGTCTGTCTGTCTGTCTGTCTGTCTGTCTGTCTGTCTGTCTGTCTGTCTGTCTGTCTGTCTGTCTGTCTGTCTGTCTGTCTGTCTGTCTGTCTGTCTGTCTGTCTGTCTGTCTGTCTGTCTGTCTGTCTGTCTGTCTGTCTGTCTGTCTGTCTGTCTGTCTGTCTGTCTGTCTGTCTGTCTGTCTGTCTGTCTGTCTGTCTGTCTGTCTGTCTGTCTGTCTGTCTGTCTGTCTGTCTGTCTGTCTGTCTGTCTGTCTGTCTGTCTGTCTGTCTGTCTGTCTGTCTGTCTGTCTGTCTGTCTGTCTGTCTGTCTGTCTGTCTGTCTGTCTGTCTGTCTGTCTGTCTGTCTGTCTGTCTGTCTGTCTGTCTGTCTGTCTGTCTGTCTGTCTGTCTGTCTGTCTGTCTGTCTGTCTGTCTGTCTGTCTGTCTGTCTGTCTGTCTGTCTGTCTGTCTGTCTGTCTGTCTGTCTGTCTGTCTGTCTGTCTGTCTGTCTGTCTGTCTGTCTGTCTGTCTGTCTGTCTGTCTGTCTGTCTGTCTGTCTGTCTGTCTGTCTGTCTGTCTGTCTGTCTGTCTGTCTGTCTGTCTGTCTGTCTGTCTGTCTGTCTGTCTGTCTGTCTGTCTGTCTGTCTGTCTGTCTGTCTGTCTGTCTGTCTGTCTGTCTGTCTGTCTGTCTGTCTGTCTGTCTGTCTGTCTGTCTGTCTGTCTGTCTGTCTGTCTGTCTGTCTGTCTGTCTGTCTGTCTGTCTGTCTGTCTGTCTGTCTGTCTGTCTGTCTGTCTGTCTGTCTGTCTGTCTGTCTGTCTGTCTGTCTGTCTGTCTGTCTGTCTGTCTGTCTGTCTGTCTGTCTGTCTGTCTGTCTGTCTGTCTGTCTGTCTGTCTGTCTGTCTGTCTGTCTGTCTGTCTGTCTGTCTGTCTGTCTGTCTGTCTGTCTGTCTGTCTGTCTGTCTGTCTGTCTGTCTGTCTGTCTGTCTGTCTGTCTGTCTGTCTGTCTGTCTGTCTGTCTGTCTGTCTGTCTGTCTGTCTGTCTGTCTGTCTGTCTGTCTGTCTGTCTGTCTGTCTGTCTGTCTGTCTGTCTGTCTGTCTGTCTGTCTGTCTGTCTGTCTGTCTGTCTGTCTGTCTGTCTGTCTGTCTGTCTGTCTGTCTGTCTGTCTGTCTGTCTGTCTGTCTGTCTGTCTGTCTGTCTGTCTGTCTGTCTGTCTGTCTGTCTGTCTGTCTGTCTGTCTGTCTGTCTGTCTGTCTGTCTGTCTGTCTGTCTGTCTGTCTGTCTGTCTGTCTGTCTGTCTGTCTGTCTGTCTGTCTGTCTGTCTGTCTGTCTGTCTGTCTGTCTGTCTGTCTGTCTGTCTGTCTGTCTGTCTGTCTGTCTGTCTGTCTGTCTGTCTGTCTGTCTGTCTGTCTGTCTGTCTGTCTGTCTGTCTGTCTGTCTGTCTGTCTGTCTGTCTGTCTGTCTGTCTGTCTGTCTGTCTGTCTGTCTGTCTGTCTGTCTGTCTGTCTGTCTGTCTGTCTGTCTGTCTGTCTGTCTGTCTGTCTGTCTGTCTGTCTGTCTGTCGCAACCTTCACCAGGTCAAGGTAGGTGGGTACAATCGTGAAAATGAAATCACACAAATTATTCGATACACAAAGTATAATCAAATAGACACAAGTTACATTCCTGCTTACCAATATTACGGATCGACACTGATTCTACGACGTGTTAGCTCTAAGGCTGTCAGAACTCAACTTTGATGGAAAAACCAGTGCACCGGTGTAGTAACCTAAACCAATCAATCTGCCTAGCCTTTTCCCAACTACATTGGGGTCGGCTTCCAGTCCTACCGGATTCAGCTGAGTATCAGTGTTTTACATGGAGTGACTGCCTATCTGACCTCCATAACCCAGTAACTGGGTAACACTGTACCCCTAGGCAAGTCTGGTGTCAGATCTCAGTCTTCTGACTACCCGTAACGACTGTCAAAGATCTTCAAATGACAGCCGGGACCAACGGCTTAACGTGCTCTCCGAGGCACGGAGGAAACCCGGTATGTTGATATGGTCACCCATACACGGACCGACCTCGTCAAGCGCTGCTTAACCTTGATGATCGACCAGTGCGGCTGTTTATATTTAGCTACGGCTTCTAGTAGTAGTAGTTACCAAAACCGGCATGGCCAAATAGGTTATTATGGACACCGAATGTGAGTGCAGAGTTCCTGTCCAAAACATGAACCATACATTACAGTGTCCCAAGTGCCCAGGTCGCTGTCGCTAGTCGAGAATCCAATGAATGTCATAGCGTCAGTTGTATTTTAAGTCACAATTAACGAGGTCTGGTAGGGTTTACCACCTTTTAGATAGTTTGGCCCTTCGACCACAAAAGAAGAATACTATGTTTCTTCTCAAACTTGGTCAACTCTCACTACATAAAACTATCACACTACAAAACTAATCAAAATATTTCATTTGGTATTATATATAATATTTTCCAGACTTAAGTGTAAAAGTGCGCTTCAAAAAAAAATGATGCTATGCGTTTCAAGTGTTGTGCTGTGTGTTGTGAAGTGTGTTCTAAGTGTTTTGTTTTTTTTGTGTAGTGTGTTCTTGTGTGTTTGTTTTTTTTTTAGAATATTCAATTGTATATATGTTAATATATTTGTGTACTTCGAGAACGAAGTACATGTCAGAATGGCCGTGTTAGTATTGGAAGTACGTGTGACGTCATTAAATCATAAATTTACACTTTTAAGCACAATGGGTTTGCTACAAAATACAAACTGTCATATTTATTAAGCATCTACTGACAAATGTCGAAGTACCTTCCTAAATTATTATTGTGTTGTCAGATACCTACAATTGTTAGAGTACCCATCTAAGTAAATATTGTTGTGTGTACAGGCAATAACTCTAAACTTACATATAAGCCATATTGATGATATTCCTATAAAATATTACTGGATTTGTATACGTATATATAAAATATTAATGATCATTGTGATGTATCCTGGATTTTATATTGCTATTTTAGTATTATAAGTCTTTTGAGACAATTAATAAAATACTGTCATTTAGTATCAATATTCTTTCGAATATTGATTAAGAACGACTAAATAGGCGATATTAAATTCCTTAATTGTCTAATCTAATCTAATCGTTTCAAAACGTTTCATTACTCAAGAATTGATTATTGACTTAATTGTGAGATTATTTATAGCAATATAGAAAATGGTGGGGACATTTGACGTATTGAGACAAGTCGACTTGTTCTATAAATAGTTTGTAAGTCGTAAGTTAAGAGACTTCGTTGTGGAATACACAAGCTTCATGTAAGTTATTTGATATTATAACTTGATTATTGCTAATGGTTGTGTTGAAACTCTATTTTCATATTGTGGCCTTTATTCATAATGATGTTAAATTGATTTAAGGGCTAGTCATGTTCCTTGCCTTATCCTTGTTGTTTTGATTATGTAATATTGTGAAATGTTATAAGATTCATCATATAATGGCCATAATAGAATTAGATCTGTAATATACGATATTTATATGGTTGTAAAAGATGTCTATGAATACTTTTATTTTACCATAATAGAATTAGATCTGTAATATACTATATTCATATGGTTGTAAAAGATGTCTATGAATACTTTTACAACCATACGTGATAATGATGTTGATGCTTCATGCGGGCGGGTTTGCGTAGTTGTTAGAATCATAAAGAAACTCCACATAAAAGTATCGATAGCAAGCTTAGAATGTCAAGATGGTTGCTGGTTATTTACTGTTTATCAGAGTTCCTATGTATGTGGTGTTTAAGGGAAAGGTTTTATGAAGAAAAGCACAAAAAGACAAGACTAGGTATTTATTTCAATTAAGCTTGTCAATAAATTCATATTGAGGCTCAGAGAGCTTACCGCCCGTTCGCTAGACCTAGTTCTCGTGGAGAAGAAGGGCAAGAAACTCCACGGAAGCAACTATGGTTGTAAAAGTATTCATAGACATCTTTTACAACCATATAAATATCGTATATTACAGATCTAATTCTATTATGGCCATTATATGATGAATCTTATAACATTTCACAATATTACATAATCAAAACAACAAGGATAAGGCAAGGAACATGACTAGTCCTTAAATCAATTTAACATCATTATGAATAAAGGCCACAATATGAAAATAGAGTTTCAACACAACCATTAGCAATAATCAAGTTATAATATCAAATAACTTACATGAAGCTTGTGTAGTCCACAACGAAGTCTCTTAACTTACGAATTACAAACTATTTATAGAGCAAGTCGACTTGTCTCAATACGTCAAATGTCCCCACCATTTTCTATATTGCTATAAATAATCTCACAATTAAGTCAATAATCAATTCTTGAGTAATGAAACGTTTTTAAAACGATTAGATTAGACAATTAAGGAATTTAATATCGCCTATTTAGTCGTTCTTAATCAATATTCGAAAGAATATTGATACTAACTGACAGTATTTTATTAATTGTCTCAAAAGACTTATAATACTAAAATAGCAATATAAAATCCAGGATACATCACAATGATCATTACAAATCCAGTAATATTTTATAGGAATATCATCACTATGGCTTATATGTAAGTTTAGAGTTATTTCCTGTACACACAACAATATTTACTTAGATGGGTACCCTAACAATTGTAGGTATCTGACAACACAATAATAATTTAGGTAGGTACTTCGACATTTGTCAGTAGATGCTTAATAAATATGACAGTTTGTATTTTGTAGCAAACCCATTGTGCTTAAAAGTGTAAATTTATGATTTAATGACGTCACACGTACTTCCAATACTAACACGGCCATTCTGACATGTACTTCGTTCTCGAAGTACACAAATATATTAACATATGTACAATTGAATATTGTAGGTAAGAACAAACACACAAGAACACACTACACAAAAAAACAAAACACTTAGAACACACTTCACAACACACAGCACAGCACTTGAAACGCATAGCATCATTTTTTTTTGAAGCGCACTTTTACACTTAAGTCTGGAAAATATTATAATACCAAATGAAATATTTTGATTAGTTTTGTAGTGTGATAGTTTTATGTAGTGAGAGTTGACCAAGGAAGAAGGCAAGAAACTCCACGGAAGCAACTATGGTTGTAAAAGTATTCATAGACATCTTTTACAACCATATAAATATCGTTTATCACAATAAAGATCTAATTCTATTATGGCCATTATTAATCTTGTAACATTTCACAATGTTATATAATCAAAACAACAAGGGTAAGGCAAAGAACATGACTAGCCCTTAAATTAATTTAACATCATTATGAATAAAGGCCACAATATGAAAATAGAGTTTCAACACAACCATTAGCAATAATCAAGTTATAATATAAAATAACTTACGTGAAGCTTGTGCAGCCCTTCGTAAGGTATGGAGTGCGTTACTTGGTGGAACAGAGGCATGTTTGCAGAGCGTTGAGTGATAAACAAATAGCTGTCTGACGGTGAGCAATTTGCAGCCGATATAGTTGTTCAGTCGGGTACCTAAACGGTTTGCGTAGCATAACCTTCAGAACAGCTCTTTGGGCTCTCTCCAACGGTAAAAACAATGTTTTGTTGCTCCCCCCAAGCTTTCACACACAACTACTCATACATATCCAAGCTCATATAAGAACACCTAGCCCGAGCATGGCATTGAACTCTCTACCACTCACTCGCAACTCCTTGTAAACCACTGAGCCAAAACCTCCAAACACATTGTCATCTAATTACATTCCTACGGCCTCAAATACTGCTCAACAAGAATCAAAACACGCGCTCACCGCGCAAATCTGTTCTGAATAATTCATACCTACGTATGTAGTCCGGTATTGTGCACCGCTGTCCGGCCTTTGTGCACCGTTGTCCGGCTATTGTACGCCCTTCCCTGCCCGGACAATGCAGGTAGCCCCACAAATGTTAATTAAATCGGGATATTTCGGTTACTGTTGATATTCTCCGGTCATCGCGACGTCTGGATGCGGGATTATTGTTTTGAAGGTAACGTTTTGATAGATAAAATAAAACTGTATAACATAACATAATGCCTGTATCCCCAGATAGGTTGGGCAGATGTACACGTATAGTACACGTATAGTATACCCACATTTTACCTTACGTTCAAGCCCAAAAGAAGTTTTAGTCTAAATTAACTGATGCTGGCAGAGGATAATTTCTTTACGGACTCCAATACTTAACGGTCCAATAATGCCAACAAGGTTTACGTTAGACACTTAAGAAAAGCCGCGGGCTATTAAAACATGTAACATTGCGCTTATGTTCTCTGAAAGGTTGGTACATCCTTATTTTGCCAGTTATTATACTAGCCATGCGTGAGACAAATTACATGCTCGAATATTTCGAGTTTATCGGACTTTGTAATTGTGAAAACCTTATCAAAATCCGTTGCGTATTTCAGAGACAGACAGCGAACACAGTGTTTAGAGAATGCCCAAAGTGGGTGAAAGTATTGTCATGCACTTGATATTCAAACGCGGGGCTATAAATAAAAGAAATCTTAATGAGGAGAATCTGATACCACTTTAGGGTAAGCCTATGTCAGTGGACGTCCTGCGGCTGAAATGATGATGATGATACCACTTACCGACCTGGGTAACTAACCTGGGACACCTCGCAAAAAAGCAAAACCGAAACTTTTTCTTTCATCCAAACTTTCGTCTTCAACTTTGATCGCTCGCTAGAGAAGAAAGGATACAAACCTCGTCGTGAGATCCGCAACTCACTTACAATGTTCTTATTTGTCAAACGATTCCAATTTCACGAAAAACAAAGTATTCAATAAACCGTTCGAAACTTTCCTATTGATCTTCACAACTCAAACTCGGCACTAGAGATGTTACGGACGGTGGTTTTATCGGAACCGAAGTCGGTGCCGGAGTTTATGAAGGACAATGGCAGAAGTCCATACATTGTTTTAGCTGAGATTAAATTCCTACGTCATTAAATGAAAAATATCTGGTTTAACTCGGGGCCATGTTCTGAATTAGTTTGTACAATTTTTGTTCGAGAACGCCGAAAATAATATATATTCAGTCATGAACTTTTGTAAGTTAAGTCTGGGTAACTTTTAATAATGTGTTTAATAGGTAATATAATTCAATTTCGTGGAAGTGAAAGGGCAATATCGCATTAGTATTTTCCTTATCTAGTTATTTCAGCATGAAATTTAAAATATACTCTTTGGAAAGAGTATATTTATTTATACTAAGCGACTTTGACGTGTATCAAAAGGACGTCGTTAACAACCAACCTATATTTTTTTTATACTTGCATACTAGGCTTTCTGCCTTTCATTAATTGAAAGTAAGTAATTCATTTATTTCTACTACACTACAGTATTCCTACCTGTGTGTGTGGTGTGTGTGTGTGTGGGTGCCTGTGTTTTCATAAACTGTATTGTTAATTCATTTTATTAGGATAACAATTAATACAATAACGGTTTATTTACAACAGTCACTACTTGTCATTTGGCAGAATAAGTTAATGAAAGTTAACGAAAAAATCAAATATCTTTCACTTCTAATGTTTTGTTTTTATCCGTGGTGAACCAGTTAATGTTAAGGTAGACAATTAATGGAATTCCTTTCGTATATAACTCACTTTCAGACGCTCAAATGTAAGTCAGCTAAGAATTCGGAGCCGGACTCGAAACCGGAATCGGCAGCAGAGTCGGAGGCAGGAGACCATGTGAAATATTATTTAAGGCAAGTCAAATTATATCATCATTATCATCATCAGCCTATTAATGTTCCCACTACTGGGACACAGGCCTCCTCTCTGTGAGAGGGAATGGGCCGTTTTTCACCACGCGGGCCCAGTGCGGGTTGGTGGATGTCACATGTCTTCGAATTTGTAGCTCTAGGACATGCCGGTTTCCTCACGATGTTTTCCATCACCGTTTTGAAGTCAAATTATTTAAAAACATACAAATATGAAGCAGCCTCCTTAATTTTAGTTTAAAAATATTACGCCTAGGTGTTAAAATAAAAATAAACAAATTTTAAATAATTAGTTGTGGTAAATTGAAAATTAAATCCAATGAAGTGACTCCCTAAGTAGCAATTGACCCCCCCGCCCCCCAATTTAATAGTGTCGGAACCGAAGTTGGAATTGGAGGTGTAATATCAATTGGAAGTTCCGACTTTTCAGAATCGAACCGGCGTAACATTCCTACTCGGGACTATTCTTTTAACGTTTCCTCTCAAGCGAAACATTTAATTTGTAAAGTGTTCAATCATTTTTTCGACGCTATAGACGAAAGCTCAATGGGGGGTAAAATTACCCCTTTCTGAGAGTAAGTGGGCGATTTGTGTGGGAGTGCTGCCATCTAGTTGTTATGTAAATAACGTGTGATTTGCTTTATTATGTTGGACAATATTTAATATTTTCTGACAGTGCATGATATAAGTGGTCACTTGATGGAAGTGCATGTAAGGTAGCTCATGTTCATTGAAGTGTATGTAACGTAGCTCATGTTCATTGAAGTGCATGTACGTAGCTCATGTTCATTGATGGAAGTGCATGTAACGTAGCTCATGTTCATTGGTGAAAGGGCATGTAACGTAGCTCATGTTCATTGGAGTGCATGTGACGTAGCTCATGTTCATTGATGGAAGTGCATGTAACGTAGCTCATGTTCATTGAATTCTGTTGTAAATGTCCTGTTGTAACAATCACTATTCCGTAGTCTAATCTGAGAATGATGTGCATGCCTGTAATGAACCATCTAATATTTTTTTTCTCTAAAATAATAATAATACCAGCCTGTAACTGCCCCACTGCAGGACAAAGGCCTGTTCTCATACAGAGAAGGCTCTAACATGAAATTGCAAAAATAAATGTTGTTGGTGCCAACCAATCTGCCTTCCTTGTCCCCCCGGTTTGACTGCAAGCCGAACCCAATGCTATATTAAGGTCGGATGCAGCGGAGTAACAGTATTTTACATAGAGCGACTGCCTATCTGACCTCCACTGCCACTGCCTCCGCTGCACTGCCCACGTCTCGGCCGCGTAAAGAGCCTGATTTTGGTGGCTTTGGAAATTTTGCCTGATTTTGGTGCCTTATTAATCCTGGCTTCTGACTATCTGTAACGGCTGTCAAAGATCATCAAATGACAGCCGGGACAACCGGCTATACGTGCTTTCCAAGTCACTTAAAAAAAACTCGTTATTTAAAGATGGCCCCATCTGCGGACCGACCTCGGCATGCGTTGCTTAACCTTGAAGATCAACTCGATTATTATTATTTAGCCACGAGTTCCTCTGTCTGTGCCATATATAAATAAGTAAATAAATAATCACTACTAACCTGCTATAACTAAACAATAGTGAACAGCCTTCACAGCAGCACGTCACACTAGTGGTCAAGTTATCAGAAGCTACTAGTATCTGCGCAATAACTAGATTCCCCCACCTACCCCTCCCGCCCGCGCGCTCGCCTCAACCCCTGCATCACCCGGCGCGCGCGGCTCACGAAATGGAATGATGATTGAAATCTGTTACAGATACACACAAGTGGGTCAACCAAAGCGTTGGAAAGGACAGAAGATTCAGAAGGGTGAGGTCATATTGTCGTACACACAGATAAATAAAGACAGACAAGTAGACAAATTGTAATCGGAAACAAACCAATGTGGTAGCTCGGGTTTTTTGGACAGCTTCCACGCTTAGTTGCCTAAGCAAGGAAGCTACTAAAAACTCTGCTCCTGCTGCTGGAAGGACTCCTATGGTCGACCGTCGATCGTACTTCACAGTGGATAACTACAATGAACAGATTATGAAGCATACCTTTGAATTGTCTGTATAATAGTGACTTAAATGTTTAAACACTCAGTAAAAATCTAATAAATAAGTAGGCCATTTACAATGATTCTCAGAAATACTGTATTGCACACTTAAAACAGAATGTTAACAAATAAATTGCCTATACTGACTATTTAAGCAATCTGTGAATACTGGCTCTTCTGTGTCTTCTGTTGTCGTACGTAGAATCATGAATAACACTCACTGCAAACTAAACAACAAATAATAATGACAGAAAATATAGTATGTATGTTGCACAGTGGGCCTCACGTCAATAGTTACAAAACCAGTAAAAGCATGCCTCATATTCGATGGAAACTCCGTCCTACGCTAGGCCAGCTTAAGGTAATTGTCGGGGCGGGGGGGCTCAGTAACCGTGGCTTGGTCACCCACGGTAACACGAAGAGGAACCCGAGGAGGGGCTGCTCGTCAGGGCTTTTGCCGATTCAGCCGACGACGTAGCGGCCAACTAGTAGGTTGCGGTGCCGCTTGGTAAAAGGCGCCATCGCAACTGAGGCGGGCCGCGATGTCTTATGGAGATTCCCAGGACCCATACAATGTCGCGGCTGAGAGTTGGAGGCCGTGGCGGTAGAGGAGTGCCGGTATTGCGGTGCGCCGCTCTCCCTAACTTCCGCGGCCCGGACGGGGTCGCCACCGCCTGATGGCGGACGCGGGGGGGGCTGCAGGGGAGGGGGTCGGTATTGCGTTAGCCGCTCTCCCTATTCCCTGCGGCCGAAAAATGGTAGGTGGCGGGGCCATTGACCTTGACCTTTCACAAGGGGACCAAGGGTGCCATACACGGGTCGTCTGGCGCTCATGTTTGGTTTGGTGTTTGGTTTGTGGAATTCCCTGCCAGAGTCTGTATTTCCTGATAGCTACTACCTGGGAGTCTTCAAGTCAAGAGTGAATAGGTTTCTTCTAGGTAAGCGTGCTACATAGTCGACCACATCATCGCTTACCATCAGGTGAGATAGTGGTCAAGCGCGAGTCTATCAATAATAATAAGAAAATGTGCTGATGATTGGTCCCTGGGGTGGTCACGGCGTACAGTGTGTTCTAGTGCACCGGTGATGGGGGGTACTCCCCCGAGAAGGGTCCGGTGACGGACAGCCGCGGCGGATTCGCGGTGAGTGCTAACGTGTGCCCGTGTTCCCGCCATAAGCGGCACAGGAGGACACCGTGGAGTTTTAGTGGGACTCTAGCCCCACATAACTACATGACTGCACTATCTCCCCGTTGTAGTGCAGTATGCATGAGCATTTCTAAAAGTAAAAAAAGGCCAGCTTAAGGTCAAAGTGCTACCTACCTAAGATTGATGTGCAGCAGGCTACCTGTTATAAGGTACACGGCCGGTATGAGATGCTTTCAGATTGTTTAGCTTCATCATCATCACCATCAGATTTCAGATTCAGATTCAGGTCTTCAGTTTTTTTTTTCGGATTTATGATTAATTAATAAACCAGGCCTCAGGACAGTGGGCCGTATACCACCGCGCGGACTCAGTGCGGTTCGGTTGATGTCACTTGTCTTCTAATTTATTCTAGGACATGACGGTTTCCTAACGATTTATAAAAATCACAGCGACCTACATAAAAAATACACGAGCACCGTCCTTATTTTACAAAGTTATAATGAGAAGATTGGAAAACATTCAACAAATTGGCTCAAAATATTTCTTTGATGGGAGACGTAAATAACAATGATTTCCGTGTCCCGGGGGTAGTCACGGGATAGGGTTGCCATTTTTTTTTAAGAATAATGTTTGCATTATACATTATCTACATAAATTTTACCTTCCGTTTCGGGTGCAAAAAGAAACAGTACAACATGCCCGTATAGAATTTTTTTTTTTTTTGTATAAAAATGTACTTATTTATATTTATTTGAGATTCGGAAAACAGGACAGTACATTGATTATTTAAAAAAATTGGAAGAGAGATTCTTGTCTAGTAGTTAAATTCTCTCTTCGGAAAAGCAAATCAATTTCATTCACATGGCTGATGTTACAAACGGGAATTTATTCAGTTTTGCCTCATGCTAAAATATTGTAGGTTTCGCTACTATATATTTTTGCAATAGTAATATTATATTATTCTGGCCCAAAACATATAGTATTTTTGACAACCCTAGGTGGGGGTGCACTCAAATAATGAACTAGGAATAAATACCCGCCGCTTGAATTAGTCGCACCCAGGGGAGAGCGGGGTACCGGGGTAGTGCGGCGGGGGGGGAGGGAGGTAAAGCTCTCAGAGATTAAAAAATATAAGTCGTTTGTTCGTGGCGAGTTGTTAAGAGTTAGCCATTTGTGTAATGAGTTGAAAACTATGTGATTGTATAGTCGTTTAGGTGAAAGGTAGAGAAAGTACATAATATGAGTTTGAAAAAGTCGCATAGTAACTTGCTTCACGAGGTCAAGCATGAGAGGCAAAGTCTTAGTGGCCACCATGACATTTATAATTGAGGTGTTATATTCGTTGCATTTAGTTCCTGCCCCGTGTGAATCCGAGGGCCACTTCTGAAAAAAATCAAACAGTTTATTTCAAATAAACCTTAGAGGTACTTTTGAATTGACAAACAAAAAAAAAGATCACTAGTTCAAATTCGCAAGCGTCAGTACACGCACACTCTTTTCCATCAGTTTTAATTACAAACTTTTGGTTACATCATTCTTGTTGAAAAATACATATATGTGAGAACGAGGTAAAAATACGTGCACGTAAAAGCGTCAAGAGTAACAAACAATTAAAAAAAAATACAATAACAGGACGAGGTAGCTAAGTTATGACCAATTCCAACTGATGGCGCCCGTTCACGAACATGACGCATGGATCGGCACCACTCAGCTCAGCCATCATGAAGGGAACCGAATGACAAAACGCATGTGGCACCATGAGAGAGAAATTAGAGAGACGATGACACACTCAACTGTCAGGGCACACAGAAGTCAACGAACGACACATAGGTACAGTGAATGGTAGATTTATCTAAAGTCGGAACATAGTACTCACACAAGTGCTGTGCAGTTATATAATACTAAAAGAAATTGAGTTTATACAATTCAAACATATTCCAACAATACTTCAAAACTTTTCTGCCTATCACTTGTCGTCCTAGTGGCTGCGGAGCAGGGCCAGCATTGAGACAACTATTTTTATCAGCGATGTAATCCCCCTACTTATAATATGCTTGCCTGAAACATGACTTCAGTCCATAACAAAATGTATTCATTAAAAATATAAACATACAGTCGAACCTCCTACGTTTAGGAAAGTCGGTTAAAATGGTTCATGGTTAAGATGAACTATACCGGGGCCCAAGTATCAGAAAATCTGGTGTCTGGTATGGGTATGTTTATCAAAGTAACTAAAAAACAGCACATGACACCTCATCCCACCAGCCCCCTTCTATCATCGGACATCTACACGCACTGCAAGTTACCTAAGGATGCCTTGTTGCCATTCCACCAATTCGCACCAAGCGCTTCCAAACATCCTTCATAATGCGCACAGCGAATGAATGGAACTCACTACCTACGTCTGTGTTTCCGAACGCCTTCAACCCGAATCTCTTCAAAGTTAGAGTGAATAGGCTTCTTCTGGGTAAGCTCACTCCATCGTCGACTCTGTCTCTGTCACCTCTGACCTAGACTAGAGTCAAGAGCAAACCCATCACAAATAAAACAAATAAAAAAATAACTACTTAATTATCTTTAGCACTAAACTTGCTGTAAATACCACTGGGGCTCCACGATTATTTTCGTGGAAACTTTATAGAGAATCGTGAAAAATGGTCTGTCAATAAAGAATATGCGGGCCTATGTTTTGCACTGAATACGTCTTGAAAGATAAATTTTATTTCTTTTTAAATATTATTTCATTAAGATTGACTACTAAGGAATAAATAAAAACAAGACATTTTTCTCTCACTGTATCTTGTGTTTTTATCGTAATGAGTTGCAGTGGTCAGTGATATTAATCTCGACGCGTAAGGCCCGTCTCACATGGAACTATTTCACAGGAAAGCAACTAGTTTTTTAAAGTAGTGTTCGAAGCAATTATTGCAATCGACCACGTTTTGCTGACCCAGCGATACAATGCGGTCGCACCAAAAGCGCCGCGAGCTCAGTGCATTACGGACAGCAAGCGGGTGCTGTCATTTTCATCATTTTCCCATTTTAGCGATAGCTTAGCCTAAACGTTACCTTGTTAGCTCTCAACAATAAACCTTTAAAAGTTCTTTGAGTGTTTAACTTAGTAGCGTAGCGAACCCCATCAGGTACCACTTAGGTCGCGCCCCTACATTTTGGTCCTTCGAGCCTCTAGCAAGGACTTCGCGGTCGGACTTTAGTTTTTCGGGACTGACGGATCGTGAAGTGAACTTGAACTGAACTAGTGATACCTTGTATTGCAGTGTTTCTTAGCTTAGCAGCGAACCTTTAGGAGTGACTTTAGCGGTAGTGCACAATATATTCTCTCAGCGGTATCAGCAGCAGCGGTGCTCGGGGAGTACCGTTCCAGCAGCAGTGAGTTCACAGCTCACACTAGCGACACCAGCGGATCACTGACGTGGGGAGCAACCCTCGTTAGTTTAGCAGCGGCAAAGGATTCTTCCAAGTAAGATCGTTCAATTTTCATACACAAGCAGCGAGATGGAAAGTCTTTATTTTCTTCAAACCGAGATTGCGGAGGGCATTAGAAAACTCCTCGTCAATTTTAAAAAGGATAGCGTAGAGCGTAAGACGTTAGATTACTGTAAGCGTAAACTCGAGTTACTTGAGAAGTACTGGCAGGATTTCCAAGTGAATCATGAAAAGATTCTTACTTTTGAACAGACCAATCATAAATATTTTACTAAATCTGAATTTGAGAGTACGAACCAGCTTTATTTAACAGCTAAAGGACTTATTAGTCAATTTAAAGAAGAGTTGATGCAACAAGATCAGAAAACACCGTATCTTCAACCACCACCGCGAGAGGCGGCCGGAACTTCAGCAAGTCAGCCGGGACCTCCAGCAACAGCAGCAGTAACCCCGACCTTCGAGTCAAGAGGGTCCAACAGCAAACTTGACGATATGCTTCATAAGCAGTCGGTCAATTTTAAAGCGTTTCTTAGAGCAGTCGACAATATTGATGTTGAAACTATTGTTGACAAGTGGGAGTTCGAAGACGCCCTTCGAAACCTGCACAGTCGGTGGACAACCATAGATAGCCTTCATTGGGAAATCATTGGAGAATCGGGAGAGGATGTAGCAGGCGATTATGAGTATACTTTCACCAAGCACGAGCGAACTTTTAACAGCTTGAGGAAAGCTATTAACTCCAAGATGTGGTCATCATCTTATCGCGAGAAATCCACTCCTCAAATGGATATTCCTGTATTTACAGGCCATTACCAGCAATGGATGCCTTTTAAGGATCTATTCAGCGAAGCAATCCACAAGAACAACGCATTGTCAAACGCTCAGAAAATGCAATACTTGAAAGGCAAGTTAAAAGGCGAAGCCGAGCGTTTGATTCAGCATCTTCCAATCAGCGCCGATAACTATAACGTTTGTTGGGAGCTTCTAAATCATCGATTTGATAACAAGAGGATTATCTTTACAGCGCACGCCAATATGGTCCTGAATATTCCCAACATACAGCAACAATCGTTTTCAGTCTTTAAAAAAATGCATGACACCACGTTAGAGAGTCTTCACGCCATCAAAAACCTAGGTGTGGATATTAGCACATGGGGCCCTCTAATTGCGCATATCATGTCACAAAAGCTGGATAGTGAATCTTATTCCGAGTATATAGACTCTTTACAGAACCCTAGAGAGCTACCAGTCCTACAAGAGTACTTGGATTTCTTAGAAAATAAATTCACTAGTTTAGAAACATCTCGTCGACGACAAGACACCATGCATAAATCGCAGCAATCTCAGCAAAAAGCGAGTTCTTCACAGCCATTTCTAAACAACCGAAAATTTAACACTTATCATAAATCAAACGATAATAATTCGAAGAACTCAAAAGCAATGCACGTGCAGGAAATGAAATGCCCTCATTGTTTTGCTGAGCATAAATTATACAATTGCGAAAAGTTTCATAAAATGCCGCAGGAAATGAAACTTAAAACCGTCAAACAATTAAAATGTTGTATTAATTGCATTTTTAATCACAATGGAAATAAATGCCACTCCAAAAAACGATGCCTCACGTGTTCTGGCAGGCATCATACCATATTGCATGATTGTTTTGCTGATGGCAAGCAAAACAATACGAATGATGAAAATCTTAAGCCAGAAGAATATTCAAAGCAAAGCAGCGGCAATGGTGCTCACGCATCTCAGCAAAGCCTCACCGAGATTCTTTTAGCTACAGCATTAGTGAGGGTGATAGCAGCAGATAGCACGCAGCTTGTCTTGAGGGCTCTCATTGATCAGGGATCACAGGTATCGTTGATTACAGAGAAGGCAGCTCAGCAGTTAGGTTTAAAACGACAGCGATTTAATGGAGCAGTTTCCGGAATAGCAGAAAAGGAATCTAATTGTACGGGCAAGCTAAGCATTACATGCCAGTCTATGTATACTAGCTTTAAATTCCATATGGATGTTTTGATTATGAAAAGTCTAATCAAAAACTTACCAAATCGATCATTTGAAAAGCCTTCGTGGTCGCATTTGGAACATATTAATTTAGCGGATCCAGAGTATAATACAAGTCGTCCAGTGGACTTGTTACTTGGGGCAGACGCCTATGCTCTTATCATGCTAGATGGTTTGATAAGAGGTGGGGATTCGTCTTCGCCCTTAGCACAGCAAACACAGCTAGGATGGTTACTGTGTGGAACCATAAAGCCACAGTTCCATTGTAACGTCATCGTAAATAATACAGCAGATATTCATCAATTTTGGGAAATTGAAGATATAAACGAGCAAAATGAAATGTCAGCGGAAGATCAGCAATGCGTCGAGTATTACCTATCAACGACAAAACGTCTGGAAAGCGGTCGTTATGAAGTTAGGTTGCCGATGGAGCAGCAAGCGAGCGAAAAGCTAGGATCGTCAAAGGAAATGGCACTAGCGCAATTAAAGAATCTAGAGAAAAGGCTTAGCAGGCAAGAATCTTTAGCTCAGCAGTATAAGCAATTCTTAAGCGAATATGAAGAGTTGGGACATATGAAATTAGCGACTCTCAGCAGCGACGGAATAGAGTGTTTTTTACCTCATCATGGGGTTCAGCGAGCGGAATCCTCCACTACGAAGCTACGTGTCGTATTTAATGCATCCGCAAAGACCTCTTCGGGACTAAGTCTCAATGATGTCATGCATCGTGGACCTAACCTGCAGCAAGATCTACAGGCACTGTTACTTAAGTGGAGACAATATCGATACGTATTCACTGGCGATATCGAAAAAAT
The DNA here is from genome assembly GCA_945859665.1 of Anorthoa munda. NCBI lineage: Eukaryota > Metazoa > Arthropoda > Insecta > Lepidoptera > Noctuidae > Anorthoa > Anorthoa munda. The sequence continues at coordinate 36,398,167 of OX243898.1, forward strand.
GTATCGGCAGATACTAGTTAGCGAAGCGGATCAAAAGCTCCAACAAATCTTTTGGAGAGCACAAACTAAACAGCCAATTAGAGCATACCAGTTAACGACGGTTACTTATGGCACGAAATCAGCTCCATTTTTGGCGATGATGACCCTTCGAAAATTAGCAGCGGACGAGAAGAATAACTTTCCTACAGCAGCAAGAATAATACTAGAAGATTTTTATATGGATGATCTGGTATCTGGGGCTCATACTATCGACGAAGGGAGAAGCAGCATATCAGAACTTAATGCGTGCCTAAGCAGCGGCGGATTTTTGCTGAGAAAGTGGTCAGCAAACGAGAAAAAGCTATTAGAAGAGATAAATTCATCGCAGCAAAATTTACAAGCACCATCATTCATTTTCAAAACTGAAAACACAGCAAAAACTTTGGGTTTGAGATGGGACCCAGTAACAGATGAATTCACTTTCCAATATACTTCATCAGCGAATACTACAAAGCTTACAAAAAGATTGCTTCTGTCGGAAATATCCAGGTTATTTGATCCTTTAGGTTGGCTAGCGCCGCTGACTACAAAATTCAAATTGTTGTTTCAAAAAGTCTGGCTAGATGAAATTCAATGGAGCGATGAAGTTTCAGCCGAGATCAACAATGAGTGGGTAAAATTAACTGAAGATATGGGATGTATTAGCAGATTTAAAATCCCACGATGGTTGCAAAGCAAACGAGATGACACTATCCAACTCCACGGATTTTGTGATGCATCACTTAAAGCGTACGCGTGTGTCGTATATGCCAGAATCGCATCAAAAACTGAAGCATCGGTGGTACTAGTTGCAGCTAAAACAAGATTAGTACCTAACAGCAAGACAGTATCGCTTCCTAGATTGGAACTATGTGCAGCGGAACTTTTATCCAGACTATTTACAAAAGTAGCAACTAGCATGACTGCCATAGATTACGAAATCTATGCCTGGAGCGACTCTAAGGTCACCCTTAGCTGGATACAGGGCTTTCCAGAACGTTGGAAGCCTTTTGTAGCGAATAGAGTGAAGAAAATTATTAGCGTAGCATCGCCAAATGTTTGGCATTACGTATCTACTAAAGAAAATCCAGCCGATTCAGCGAGCAGAGGACTATCCGTTACACAACTAATGGAGCATATGTTGTGGTGGCGAGCCAGCCGGCCCAGCTTGGTTATCGACACCTTACTTTAAGCCAAAGCAAGACCAAGCAGAGTATACGACGGAAGAAGAGGTCCAGAAGCAAGTTATAACCGTCCAAAATAGCAATCCTGGCAAAAGCGTAATTGAAGATTTATTAGAACGTCACAGCTCATTCGCAAAATTAAATCGCATAGTAGCATGGCTATTACGTGCACTTGCACGGACAAGTAAACAAAGGCCGTCATATCTCACATTACAAGAGCTAAGACAAGCAAAATTAATTATAATCAAATGCATACAGCGCTGTGAATTTGGCTCGGATATCGAAAGTTTGATGAAAAATAAACTTAATTCCGATAGCAAATTATTAAATCTGCAACCATTTATAGATAAAAGCGGCATATTAAGAGTCGGGGGACGTCTTAAAAATGCCAACATTAACTCTGATATGAAACATCCAATAATAATCCCCTATAGCGGCAGATTAACGGAGCTACTTATCCAGCAAGCACATGAGCACTCCTTCCATGGCGGAGCTCGACTTACCTTGTCTTTATTGAGACAGCAATATTGGATAATCCAAGGAAACAGAGCAACCAAAAAGCAGCTTCGTAAATGCGTGACCTGCAAAAAACAAGAACCCAGAAAGCTACATCAAATAATGGGAGACCTGCCTGATTGTCGATCTAACCCAGCGCCTCCATTCCATCATACAGGAGTAGATTATACGGGGTGTATTCGAGTAAAAGCAAACAAAGGGAGAGGCATTAAAACGACTAAAGGATATATCGCCTTGTTTATTTGCATGGTTACAAAAGCGGTCCACATAGAGCTAGTCTCAGACCTAAGCAGTGCGTCATTCATAGCCGCGTTACGTCGTATGGCGGCTCGACGAGGGTCTCCAAAACATATATATTCGGACAACGGAACTAATTTCGTAGGTGCCAACAAGATCCTTCAGGAGGAACAGCAGCAGTTCGAGCGTATCTTTAACGACACTTTTTACCGAGAGATAGCAGAGATGAAGATAGAATGGCATTGGAACTGCCCTTCATGGCCGAGTGCTGGAGGGATCTGGGAGCGATCAATTCGGAGTCTAAAGCAACATATGAAAAGAGTAATAGGGGGCCAAGCTTTAACATTTGAAGAATACAGCACTATCTTGTCTCAAATCGAAGCAAGCCTTAACTCAAGACCGTTGTGCCCTATATCTGAGGATATCGACGACATCGATTTCCTCACGCCAGCGCATTTTCTAACCACTCGTGCCGGTCTCACTGTAATAGAAACGGCACAAGATGCGAGAACAAGATGGTATTTAGTCAATAAAACGTTCCAAGATATTTGGAAACGGTGGAAAGCGGAGTATCTTAGCCAGTTATCGATTCGCAGCAAGTGGTTAAAGGCACAAAAGAATATAGAGATAGGCGATATGGTAACCATTCATGACGACAACCTATCCCCTGGAAAATGGCCCGTAGGTCGGGTTGTAGAGGTACATCCAGGAAAAGATGGATCTGTCCGAGTGGTGACTTTAAAAACGAAAAATGGTTTTATAAAGCGTCCGATTATCAAGCTTTCTATCCTACCCATAGCAGAAGCAAGTAAGCAAAAGCCAGAAAAAAGCGAAGTAAAAAAGCAGCATCAGCAAGGAAATGAGGCCAAAGCGGAAGAGAAAACGAGCAAACAGTTTAGCAGTTGTCCTAAAATCTATAGCATAGTATTATCATTGCTATTTTTTATGAGCCATTTACGATCCACTGAAGCAACTTACAAAGTAACTACATTTGATAGCAATCAAACGTTGTATTTTGACCCTTTGGGACAAATGCATCTTATTCGTGATCAGTGGAAAATTATAACTTACTATAACTTAACTCCTTACTGGCAAGGAGACAAAGCGGTCAAACAATTTTCTCAATATCTCGAGCAAACATGCGGGAAAATTCAAGAGCAGAGCCATTGTAAAATTATCGTCCTACAAATACAACACGAGTACAATGAACTACAATATTATAATCAGCTGTTGCTCAATCAGCACTTTGGAGCGCGTCCGCGAACTCGACGCGGGCTTATCAACGCTGTCGGCTCCATAGCTAACTCATTGTTCGGAGTATTGGATCAAGAATTCGCAGAAAAATACGAGCGTGACATTGACCTAATACATAAGAATGCATTCCACCTTAGTCAGCTGTACAGAAATCAGACATCGGTCATAGAAGCGGAGTATAATATCTTAAAGAGAACAGAAGAGACTATTGAAAAGCAGCATAAGATAATTAATAAGCATTTAAATTATTTAGACAGCGTCACCAATACATTGCAGCAAGAGATCGACGTAATGTCTATTCAGCAAGATTTCTCTTTAGCAGCGTTAGCGACCATAAATATGATTCAAAATTTAAGGCGGATTCAGGATACTTTTCTTGATACTACGACTGAGATCTATCATGGTCAGATCAATCTACATCTCTTGACTCCACAACAGCTCCGTGGGGAGTTACAGATTGTATCTAGTCAAATTTCTAAAGAGCTAGCATTACCCGTAGATAACATTCAGTTCAACTTGTATGAGATCTACAAATTATTAAAAGTTAAAGCGAGGATGACAAAGGAATATCTCCTATTTGAAATTACATTACCGTTAATTAGCAGGGATACGTTCCAGCTATACAATTTGATACCAGTGCCGGTTCAAATTAATAAAAGTATGATCAGCATCAAGCCAGCATCCGAATACGTAGCCATCAACTTGAGAAGAGATTCATACTTAACAGCCAGCGTCAACGATATTCAAGGTTGCGAATATCAGGCGGAAACCTACCTTTGTCGTCTGCGAGGGCCTGTCCAAAATTTAGGTGCAGATGAACAATTCTGCCAGAAAAAAGAGCTATCTACTTGCCAAATCATCAAATCTAGGTGTGAAAACAAATGGGTTCCATTGCATGACCTTTCTACCTATTTGTATTTCTGTTGTGACTCATATTCTTTGAGAGTCATATGCGACGACGACCTACAAGCGAGCGAAGTCAGCAAGGCTGGACTTATTCCAACTAACTAAGCAATGCATTGTGAAGGGTCATGATGTAACACTTTATTCTCATAAGCAATTAGAGAATACGCTTTATCTTAAACCAAATATACTCGAGACTAAATTAACTCCCATAAATCGTTTAATTAGTAATCTAACGCCACCTATCCAAAATTTCCAAGACTACAATGTCATCGAAGATTCCACACCAATAAACGATTCCTTAAAGCATCTCGGTGAACAAATTAAAGCGATGAAGGAATCAGCCCAACAGACAGAGGTTTTATCGACACATGACATACATCAGTATGCGTTGTCATATGGCCTATTACTAGCAGCTGTCGCAGTGGTCCTGTGGTTCCTGAGGAGGAGGTGCCAGCGGGCCGGTGGTCCGACAACCCAATAGCAGAACGCGAGCGTACCAGCGAGTGTGAGTGTGTGCATAACTCAATCTGAGCAAGATCAAAGCTCTAGTGTAAGTGCGCGAAATCAATCCCTGCCCGAGCAAGGGCCATGTTTTAGTGAAGGTGCGCGCGTAGCTTATTTTTCTAAACGGTGCTCAAGTTTGCGTACAAAGAGGCGTGACACGTCGACGTCTCCCCTAGCTAAAAGGCAATCGGTTTTCTCGATTGATGACTCAACCGTTTGATATGTCTAGCTATAAGACCATGTTATGATTGTTCCTTCACCTTGTCAATCATCTCTCATCTACTATTGTCTTAACTACCTAGCGTTTAAGCTCACACTCACGTAACTCTTTAATTTTGTATAAGCTTATCTCATCAACTCATCTCTTCCCCTCGGGAGCATGTTCGAAGCAATTATTGCAATCGACCACGTTTTGCTGACCCAGCGATACAATGCGGTCGCACCAAAAGCGCCGCGAGCTCAGTGCATTACGGACAGCAAGCGGGTGCTGTCATTTTCATCATTTTCCCATTTTAGCGATAGCTTAGCCTAAACGTTACCTTGTTAGCTCTCAACAATAAACCTTTAAAAGTTCTTTGAGTGTTTAACTTAGTAGCGTAGCGAACCCCATCAGGTACCACTTAGGTCGCGCCCCTACAAGTAGGTAATTTGAGTTATATTCCGCCTATTATTTTCGCACTTATTTTTCATATTGCGAGTTGTTTTTAGGTCCCATTTAATAAGTGGCGAATTAAACTGCTATGCTCTCTACTGGCTACAAGTCCAGACTATAGGCTTTTACAGATACATTCTTAATGGAAAAATCAAAACTATTGTCAAGCGATCGGACCTAGGATCTGCTCAGCTGCCAAACTAGTGACCATTCATTTCTTAAAGTTTTGAGATGAGCTACACTATAAATAACAAATGCTTGTACTGACTGGACAAGTCCACAAATCTGTGGTGTTTTCAATATGATTATTTTATGATTTGACAATTACATTCGTTTTATGAAATTAGCCATTGAGTTTGTTTTAGTGTTTAGTGTAGTCAGCTACAAAACACCGGCCTCGTTTAGTTTAATTACACAAAAAGATTGACGAGTTAGTATTATTATTAACCAATCTGCTAAATAAATGTAATTTAGGACAAAATCGCTGTTGATATTTAGCTCGGCAGTAATAAGGTAGTGACTGAGATAGTAAGAGATCCAGATATAATAGTTCTGCCTAGATAGTGTTAAAACTTTCAAATATAATAATTCAAAGACAGTACTTCATCAAATAATTGTAATACTTTGTTATTGGCTTTACAGAACATCTCCATTTTTTCTGACCCTCACGATCCAGACTGTTTCATAGCTCAATGATGATTGATTGTGATTGGCTGTCCTTTCCTCGTTGACACCGAGGAAAAATACTAGTATCAGCCAATGGAAAATAAATACGACATTTTGTCCGGAAGTCAGCATTGAGCTACTTATAATGAAAAATATCAAAAATTATAACAAACTAAAAATGGAAACATATTCAGCAAATCCACATAAAAATCAACATGTTTTATGGTATAGGTTTAACAATAATTAATATTTGTTTTAATACAGACATCCGAAACAACCAAAACATTTCAATTGAATTCAAGACTTATTTTATTTAAACAACGCAAAATAAGTAAACATGTGTAAAATATTAATTTTAAATTAGCACATGAATTTTCTTAAAGCTAACATTCGTCCATCCTGCAAAATTTCGCGTCCCCGCGAATTACATTTTTGAAAAAGTAAACATAAGATTTTATCAGAAATAATCACAAGACAAGAATTATTACTGAGTGATTGAAATCAAAAATGTATTATATAAAATAGAAATTTCGTTAATAGAAACTACACACAAATCAAGTACTTTTTACTTAAATTGTGTATATATAAGTATTTCAAAAACTTCATTTTTCAGAATCATAAATGATATATCAATGATTGCACTTCAAAACTTATGTTCGCTCATAGCGACTTAATTGCACATTGCACTAAAAAGTAGTTATCTACCTTCACGCTTATAGTAGTTTAATATTTAAAAAAAATCTACACTAACACTTATAGAATCCTAGATGAACTAATAAAAACATGGTCGCTCATAGCGAATAATAGCTCAACAACAAATAAACAACCAACAAACAACCACAACAATCAATCAATCATCATCAACAATTTGTGTAATTCATACTAATTAGCTAATTATAAAAATTGGATAAACTTAATCATTATTCTCCATCTAGCATAACAGCTGATCATATTTATTCTACATAAATGGTTATGTAATATTTTTACTCAAAAAAAGTAATCTGCATGATAAAGTATGTACTTCATTAATTTCTAGACACACAAATAAATATTATTGGCAAAATATATTATCTAAATCATTATTTAAATCATCATCGGTACAATCGGTTTCGCTAGTAGACTATTCGCTAGTTTTGTTATTGAAACAAAGGCAAGGATGTATTTTATCGAAAGAAAAAACAGCTATATACTTTAACGTCCCTTTTCTTTTTATTTTGTACTGTGCGGATATTGTAAAGTGCCTCCAGAGATGCAAGTACCATATATACGCCGACGATGTTCAACTTTATATATCTTTCAAACCTGACGAGTACATTAGTGCCATTAAGGACCTTAACGATGATCTTCAAAGAATCGCCGCCTGGTCAGAGGAGTTATCTCGTAGAAGCACAAAGGCAGATAGATATGGTCGCACTAAATGTCTCAATTATATGATGTATTTATCTACCCACAAAATTAGTAGTTTTTATTCTTGCATTACCTACTAATTTTCACACTATTTATGTACTTTTAGGAACCAGGACTGGATTTTAAATAAAAAGACAACTGTCAGACTAGCCTACCTTACATTTTATTTACAAACTCACTAATTACAAAAATAATGACGCACCATTTTATTGGAAACAATCAACTACGACAACACACAATAATCAAAGGAAAATAAACCAAATAAACCTAATAACTTAGCTGTGATCCGAGACGAAATCCAACGACCTTAATGCGCGAGCGCCAATTGGTGAAAAAGGGCCGCGGACCGATTGACAACCGCTTTTATAGGTCTTGGATGAAACGTTAGGGATGACAGCTGTACAATCATTCGAAATATCGATCATGTCCTAATAATATCGATCATATCCTAATAGTACATATTCCCATATTCCTCACTATTTTAACGGATACAAATTTATTTTATTTAAGTATACATACACACGTCACTTTGCAGTATAAAACTGATTTACATCCGTCACCTCAAACATCAGGTCCTGTTGAAAACCAGCGTCAGGCACTAGTTGTCTGGTAATTTTTGCTGAACTGGGCCTTTTTGGCGCAGCCGTGAGGCACACTTTCCTGCTAATTTCTTACGTCAGACTTTACTTTATTTATTATTTGTATTTTATCTGATGTATAATATTATGTTGTGTGTCTTTTAATCTGTGCCAAATAAATGTATTTTCTTTCTTTCTTTCTAGTAAATAGGTGTATCTACGACTCACCATAATACCTATCGTGGTTCAAAACTTTAGTTACTCTATACGGCCCTGAAATATAATCCGACCACAATTAATGCATAAATCTATGAACGAAACTGCATTTGTGTCCCTTTTATTTCACTACATTACGATACGTAATATTTTCTGGTCTTTGAATTTTTAAGATAACATTTCATTTTAATCGTATTGTATTTACATCATACGTTCACCGACGTCATTAACCATCACAATTTAATTTTTCCGGCAAAATAAGTTTGTTTTATTCAATAGGAAAGAAATCTGAAGAAATCGCGTTTTCATGCCCCTAATTTCACATCTGGTGATATTTTACTTCCATGTGACATAGTCACAAAATATATAAAACATTTTCTTTGTCGTCAGAAAACAACATTTGCCTTACACTGATTAGCGAATATCTCGTTAACGCATGGACCGATTTATTTATCATATACTTTATTGTACACCGAATAAAAATTTACATTATTTAAACAGTCAAAATAGTTCTACATCACTACCTACTTCTCATTTGAAACCATACATATTAAAATGTAAACAAAAAATCATGTTTTCAAGTTACGTAATCTATTCTGACAACTCTTACACTAACCCAGGACTTAGCGACTTAAGGGTACACTAGTCGAAAATTCTTCCATACAAACGTAGTCTGGCTTTTACTCCACTGTTTGACGGTGTACGTTCAAAATAATAAACGATATCAATTTGTCTCATCATTATCTAGCCCTGTATGGAAGCAAAAAAGTAAAAAAAAAAAATACTTGAAAGTTATGAGCTTCGAAAGTTCCATATTTTAACACTAATTTTAACGCATCTTTGGGCGCAAATAAGTACCATAAGAAGAAGGAAAATTGAAAAACGGCCTCCATACAGGGATAGATTAGTAGTTCAACAATGCAAATAATTTTATTTTGAACAGATACATTCAGTCGTTTTTCATGATATCCAGACTACCAAAGGTCTGTTTATAAAATTTCACGCGCTCGTTTTTGTTCTAAATTCATCATCAATTTCGCAACAAATTTGCAAAAGTGTGTATTCGTACGCGAACTAGCTTCTTACTGCTCATAACAGCATCTATATGTTTCGCACGTGTTGTCGGTTGATATAGCACGCATTTTAACCCCGCGCACATAATAGTTCGTGCCGTCGACTAGTGTACCCTTAAGTCTCCTACAACGGCGAGTTAAATATTTATTAAATTTATAAGTTTAACTCTAGATTTACTTCTAACTCTTGGTGGAGCAAGACGATTTATCTGATTAAACCCTGAACTAGCTCTTAACAAGGGTTTTTAGGATAACCCAGGAACACGCAAGTGGCTCTTAGCCGCCTTTGATAAAAAGACTCTACAATCAACTAAATAAAAAAATAAAAAAAAATGTAAGAATTCTATCTTTTTGATTTTTCAAATGTACAGACATGGTCCATATATATGTATGATGTGAAAGAGTGCAATTTTCTTGGGAATAGGGTGCAAGAAGCCTTGCTTCTTTCCTGCTGGTAATTTATTGGGAGCACATTCTAAACACTAATTAATAAAATTCTTGGTAAACTTTCTCATGCGAGGAAGCCAATAATATTGTTTAATTTTATCTAATGTTTCAACAAAAGTGACCTATTTAATCGCGACTTTTCTGGAGGACCTACCACCTGCAGCCCTTTAACACCACGTATCTTAGTCAGTCCTCATTTACTTTATAAACCCTCTCGCGCTTAATGACTACACTCTTACGTATCTCTCATATGTCATTAAATTCTCTATCATATTTAAACACCCATATGTGAGGTTGCTCAGTAGCAGTCTATCCAACAAATAAATCATAACTTAGAAAATATTCAGTGACAACAACCTCAACGCCAATCTTAACGTTATTAATCACTAACGAAATCTTAGTTTTACCTAAAGCGCTCACGGTTTTATTACCAAAGCTTTTGAGAGTAGGCAAATTATTTACTATCCATTTTTGCGTGGGACAACTACTTTTATAGCGGATTCTTTTACCAAGGTACACTGACTACCAAAATCTACGCACCCTATAAAAAGTTCATTATTAGCATATATACTCTTGATAAATTTGTCGTCTAGTCTCTAGCCCGCGCTGTTATCCAGTCATAAAGTCTTAACTTCGACACAATTACCCAAATACTCTTACTGCATTTAGGATCTTTATGACCAGTACGTTTACACTGAACAATAGGCTTTTTACATGCTAATACTACATGACTTTTTTCGCGACAGTTACAACACCTCAAGAGTCTATCCAAATCAATTTTACAAGTTTACGCATTTCACTTACTGAATTTACTGCTTTCTTAGAAAACTTATCTAACCTGTCACATTTGACATCCCTCAGATAACCAAATAATTTTTCATCTTCCTCAAAATTGCCTCTGCCCCGTGCCGAACTGATCTATCTTCTACTCCATAAACAATGCAATCAATAGCGTTCCCACCTACTATACGACACCGATTCAAAGCTATTATCTTAACATAATAATACTCTTCTATACCATCGCCATACTTTGCTCTTTTAGCCAACATTAAATTTACGTAAGTAAATGGTCATAGATTTCGTAAGACGGAAAAGCAAATTTATTTTCAACCCATTCGTCCCAAGCGCTCTAGCTGCTCTTTTAACCACTTTTTCGCAGTACCGACTAGCTTAGGTAGAGCGTAGTGGGCTATCTGTATACTGTCCCACCCATAGATCACTGAGCATTCTTTAACTTTATTCAACCAAGAAACATTGTTTAGTTTTTAAATTTAGGATCAAACTTTGGATCTACATTATTATGCGCAAATCATTCTTAAGTATGTGAATTTACAGCTTAAATCGATTGTAAGGATTCTGATTCCGAATGAATTGAATTAATTATTGAAAGTAAATCATTATTATTACAATATCGACAGATGAATGCGGTGGGATCACAGACAGAAATCTTTCATTAAAACAAGATTGAGAGATTTCCTGACTTGTTGATTACGTGTAATTTTTTATTTATTTATTGTTTAACTGTATTGAACTGAAACTTGACGAATTTGTAATCCCATTTTATTAAAATTGACATTGTTTATTGTATCGCCTATTTCATTTTATTTACTGAATTTTATCTTGACATGGTAAACTTGTACCTACTTTCTGTGCAAATAAAGAACTATTATATTCTATTCTATTCTAAGAACTAACTGGACAATGCGATCTATTAATGTTTTCTGTTCGAGGTGTCTGTAACCTGTGAATCCTTTGCCCACTACATGACCCCTCATGACCGTTGGCGGCGCACGCTGCGCTGTAAAGTAGGTTTGACGACTGACCCGCTCCTCCTTCTTGCCTGCAACACCGCCCTTGAAGGTGATCTTCTGGATCTGCGCCGCTCGGAGTCACGACCACTGCTGCGGAGGGCTGCCGACGAGCGCCGACTTCACCTCGAGCCTCGAACACTGCTGCGGGGCTGCTGATGAGCACCGACTTCACCTCGAGCCTCGACCACGAGTCCGGGATCGGCTGCGTCTCGAGGAATGTCCCAGCACCATGCTGGAATGCCTCCCTGCCGACCTCCGTCTACTCTCGGACCGGTCGTTAGGCATCTTCATGCGTCCAATGATCTGGAATAATTAGAACAACGAGTATCTGGTTTCTATTGTGTACCTACTCCTTTGTTTCAAAAATGCCTACACGCGGCATAAAGTTCAAACTATCTCAATTTCTCAATTCAACATGAAAAATGAATAACTGCTGTTTGGTACTCGTACATAAACTCACATCTTTCATCCATGGCGGTAGGCAAAATCAACAGAACGCAGCCTGCTACAATCCTTACATACTCCTTTTGATTCATTGATCATATCTGTATCTTGTCTAGATAATTGGTATTTTCCTAATACCATGACCATTACTAGCTAAAATATAGGAAACCTCAATAACGTATCAAATAAATCTAACGGCATTCTTTTTTATTGAAGCACGAGCTGTTTCGTGTGTGTCGTGTGTCCAAAAATGTTTTCTGTGTTGACGGGACGCCACTCGCGCACACACAGAACAGAAAAAACGCCTTCCGCGCACACATTATGTACATGCGTGCACAAATACATACTCGTACATTACACATATTATACATATAGACATTCTACACAAAAAAGAAAATAGACACAAACAAAATTCACATTAAATAATCAAATTTACTTTTAATATACCTTATTGTGGGCGTATTATCGCACCAAGGTGGTAACGATACACCAGAATTCCTTGGTGCTATCCCACTTCTGATTTGATAAAACTTTCAAATATAATAATTCAAAGACAGTACTTCATCAAATAATTGTAATACTTTGTTATCGGCTTTACAGAACATCTCCATTTTTTCTGACCCTCACGATCCAGACTGTTTCATAGCTCAATGATGATTGATTGTGATTGGCTGTCCGTTCCTCGTTGACACCGAGGAAAAAGACCAGTATCAGCCAATGGAAAATAAATACGACATTTTGTCCGGAAGTCAGCATTGAGCTACTTATAATGAAAAATATCAAAAATTATAACAAACTAAAAATGGAAACATATTCAGCAAATCCACATAAAAATCAACATGTTTTATGGTATAGGTTTAACAATAATTAATATTTGTTTTAATACAGACTTCCGAAACAACCAAAACATTTCAATTGAATTCAAGACTTATTTTATTTAAACAACGCAAAATAAGTAAACATATGTGCAATATTAATTTTAAATTAGCACATGAATTTTCTTAAAGCTAACAATAATAAGAGATCCAGATAGAATAGTTCTGCCTAGATAGTAAGAGATCCAGATAGAATAGTTCTGCCTGGGGCACCACACACCTCTCTGTATAAAAAGAACTGTTATTATATGTGTGGATTTATATATAACTAAATACCAAAAAACTTCGAATAGAAAAAATCATGCATGCCATTGGACTTAAACACTAAAACCTAGCATTAAGTATATTGTAATGTTTTGCTTTAATGTTTGACTATGTATTAGAAACTATTTATAACTTACTTAAACACCTACACTGTACCAATACTTATTGCAAATAAATGATTGACTATCTCCATGTTTGCACGCCCTTAGTTTAGAACCAGAGTCATCTGCGGACGGGACTGGTGCCGTGGTGCGGGTGACGGCGGGCAGACTAATTCCGTTGAGTAGCTGTCGTTACCCGCACAAAGGATTGCAGCGCCGCGCCGCGCCGCCTCTACGTGAGGGACAACACACTTTTCTCATCTTGTTAATTGGTTTTAAAACAGACTTTTTTCTATATTCTAAGTTATTATTTAATGAAAGTAAGAAATCATCCCAAAGGACACAAGTTTTTAACCGACTACCAAAAAAGGAGGAGGTTCTATGTTCGACATTATGTATGTTTTTTTTTTTGTTTTTATGTATGTTCACCGATATCTCCGTCAATTTTGAAAATTCTTTTTTTGTTTGAAAGATTATATTCCGAAATTGGTCCCATTTTAATTTGTTGAAGATCTGATAAAGAACTTCGGAGATATACAACAGAACTCTTCAATAAATTACGGCAAATCTCTCGGGATTGCTGCAATCGCATTTCTGTTTATTGTTTATACTATTTCATAACATAACATCACGCCAGTATGCTCGAAAGGGTTATGCAGATCTCTCATTTCACCGGTTATATTCATTTTTCATGTTATTCGGGTAATCTATTCTGTCGTTATAGGTACTGTAAAGTGAAAAATAAAAAGCTTTTTTACAAAAAAATACTACCGACTTCCAAATAAGAAAACTAGAAAGTGAAAAATAACTTTATTTTTTAGAAGTCGGTGTCTTTGGTAGGTACCAAATTTTTAAGTTATGGACACCGACTTCCAAGCTAAAAAAGCTTTTTATTTGTAAAAGAGATGTGTAACTTGTTTGGTGTACAATTAAGTATATTCTATTCTATTATATTCTAGCAAACATACTCCCGTAAAAACAAACTTGGTAAAAGTAACAAACAGATTGACAGACAGATTGATTGACATTTACTTTCGCATTAGTGCGGAAAGTTTAAAAATCATAGGTTGACACAGATTGGAGTGGAGTATGTTACTGTCCTTGAAAAGCATAGAGTATGGCCAAATCTCGTAAGGGATGACCTAGTTATATTCGTCAACTAATATCCTCAACTTTGACAGTTTGGTGAGTCAAACGAATGCGCATTTGAATGCTCAATACAAACAAACACGTTAACATGATGTTACTATAGCTATTTTCCAGCGGCTTAGCTTTCATGGCATACCCAACAGGAAAGCTGTGCATTTTGCCGGGTCAAAATTATAAACCTCAGCATTAGTCCATTATATTTTGTTTTTAGCCTGGTGAAATGCTCATGCATGCTGCACTACCATGGGAAGATAGTGCAGGTATATGGGACTTCAACCCACTAAAACACCACGGTGTCCTCCTGTGCCACTTATGGCGGGAACACGGCCACGCGCTAGCACTCACCGCGACGCGAACCCGCCGCGGCTGTCCGTCACCGGACCTTCCTCTGGGGAGTGCCCAGTGCATCACCGGTGCACCAGAACACACTGTACGCCGTGCATTGGGCGCCCAGGGACCAAACCAGCACATGGCCGCCAGACGACCTCAGCATTAGTCTAGCTTTCTATCATTGATAGAACTTTCGCTATTGGATTTCTACTCCCATCATCATCATAATCAGCCTTTTAATGTTCCCACTGCTGGGACAAGCCACCACGCAGGCCCAGTGCGGATTGGTGGATATCACATGTCTTCGGACTTTTAGTTCTAGGACATGCTGATTTTTTCACGATGTCTTCCTCCACCGTTTAGAGAGCAGTGGTGATGAAATAATTTACACAAAAAGTGCGCCTGACTAGATTCGAACCCACGACCTACAACTTGTAAGTCACGGCCGTTACCACTGGGCCACCACTGATCTCCCATAAATTACCTTTAAACAATGTTACTTCTTTACACCTAATACTTACTTAATATATTTCAATGTAAACGACACACATTGAAAAGACACATCAACGTCGAATACCAAAAAAATACTGTGTCAAAGTCGTAGCTCTTGCGTTCTTTCTCTCTGCCTATCCTCCTGGGTACCTCGCGACGTCATACGGGTAATATCTCAGCACTCCGCCTGCCTGTCACCTCGCATTCAATGCTTAATGCACGCAAACTCCCGGAGCACTCGTCAGCGTCGCACACCTCGGCATCGCGCGGCTACATCGCGACTCGCGCGTCTACCGCGCGTCACTAACGCGTCACACTAAAACGTTTCCCGTGTCGCGATATTGATGCCTCGTCGATCGCAGTTTACTATTCTGTTGAACGCGAGTATTTTTAAACAGAACACAGGATTCCCATATGTGGGAGACATCTGCTTAACATTGCAAACTTGTACAGAGGAATGGTTTCGGTGTGTGCAGTGCGATCCGCGCTTTAAATAGGCGATGTCGTCTCTGACGCGTGTGTAAACCGCGCCTATGATTAGATGATGTGATGACTCTACTGATGGTTGTTTCCGCAGTTTACCTATGGGCAGTTAGGGAAACGAATTGTTTAGCAAATCAACTGACAATTTTAATTTTGTATAAATAATGATTTTATCGTACATACCTCGCTTTCCAAATAAGAATTTGATAACAGCCGCACGAGATCAATGTTCAAGTTTAAGCACCGGTTGATGGGTGACCATGCGTTACAGAACAAAGACTCCTCCGTGTCTTTAAAGAACGTTAAGTTGTTGGTCCCGGCATTCGTTTTAAGATCTTTAACAGTCGTTAGGGTAGTCAAAAGCCAGAAAATCCAACACTAGTCTAGCGAAGAGCTATCTTGTTACCCAGCTACAAGGTTGTGAAGTTCACATAGACAGTCACTCCATGGGACACTGGTACTGAGGTGTCATCCGCTTACACTGGAAGTCGTCCCTAAGATAGGGAGGATTGGGCAAAGGCAGGCAGATTGATATATCCAACGTAAACACCCAACAAAGTGTCATATTATTACGTAAAATAAAAACAGTAGGTAATTTAAAAATAGCAGAGAAATATATTATATTCTACCTGTTCCTGTATTAAATAACTCTGCTGAAAAAAGCAATAATAAAATAACTTGAAACAAAACAAAATTAAAACGAAGTACAGCGACTAATGATCACATTGTCATACCTACCCACCTGCACACCTACATACTCGAATGAAATCAAGATCCTGAGAATTGCCCTACTTCTGCGAAATGATACGAACCCTATATTATTAAATTGAAATCAAATCGACTGTAGATGTAGATAAAGAGACATAGATACGTATTCAATGCATGTGTCGATATTAAAAGTTCTTTTGTAATTGCTAGTGGTGTCGTTCTGAGAATTAGCGATGTGATTTGTGGTACAAACTGTAAGAAATTGCGATCTTTACTTAATTTTATTTGACTTGTGGTGTTTTTGCGCTATTCTGGTCTTCGTTAGGGAGAATTCTTAAGTAGATACTTTACGTGCACCTTGGGAGCTATGGTTCCTATGAATGCGGCGGTACTGAGAACTAATGTGAAATTGTACAGAACAGATGTTTACTGTCTGCCAGTACATTTTCAAGTTAGTTATCTGTTTCATCCAGTAGTTGCACCATGTTCATAGAGACCACTGGCGGACAGATTTTAGGATCTGTTTTTAGTATGTTCTCATAGGAGGTGAAAAGCCTCGTATTCATTTGTGTCAAAGTTGAGAAACAATGTGTCTGCAAAGTAGATTCCCGCAACATTAAATGTTTGATCCCAAATGGTACTCAACTTTTGTACTTTTGCAAATGTTTTACCCGTAACTCAAAAACGTGTGCCTGAAAATAATTGCGCAATCTTATATCTACGAACCTTAAAATCATGATTTTCTACCCAGAGTCCTAAAATATAAACCCTCTGTGTTTTCCTGTGCTGGTTTATAGGACAGTCGTATCACAAGTAGCAAGTGATCACTATTAAAACACGGTTACTAGTAGATCACGATGCCGCATCGTACGAACAACGCCGATGTTGCGATGTGACGTCACTGGATGCAACACGACAGAATACAACGCGAGGGTCCTTAACATTATCTTAGTTTCCTGATAGCTACGATCTGGGGTTCTTTAAGTAAATAGTGAATTGGTTACTTCTAGGCAAGCGTGCCCCATCGCCGACCACATCATCGCTTACTATCATCAGGTGAGATAGACGAAAACCCGAGCCGATCAAAAATAAATCTTATCAGAGATTGAGCAAAATACTGTCTTATATAAAATGCGTTTTTAAACGGAATCATGCCCTGAAAGCAATAAGATGTGCTGTCGTAGTAGAAAGCAAACGTTTTCTATTGTTCTTCATGTCACTTGCGCGCAAGTTGTTAGAGTGTTGTTTGCCCAAAAAACGTCACTTTCGCTGTGAAAGTCGCTGCGTCAGTGGCAGGATATAGGGCACTTTAGCTGTATGTTTTGGGGTACAGACGGCCAAATAAGAGGTGGTTGGATGGATGATTAGTCTAAGCTATTAAAAAATAAACGATATCTCGCTAAAATTATAATTATTTATTGGTTACAAAATAGATGATTCGTTCCATGTCGTCGTTATTTTAATCATTAATTGTAAGTAAAACTACAGTATTTCATTAAAAACATGTTAATAGCATTTAATATGCTAACATTAAAACTGAGCATAAATAATTTCAAAATAATATGAGGAGGTATGAAAATATTGAGCTGGAGGTGCAATATGTGGTGTAATTACAACCAAATGTTTCTTTTATGGAAAGTAAGTGGAGTCGACGCAAAGCGGTTAGCGCGGGCAGTCGTTAAAACAGCCCACCGAGCGTAAACGAGCGCCGCGGTCGGGGGTACACTGTCGGACGATACTCGGGAATAATGTCGCGGAACATGGACGTTGGTGCTGATGTCACTTTGCGTGGGGCCTACACAAGTAACATCAGCGACCACGAGCTCCGATTTCTTTAGCGATATCAAGCGCAACTAAGCAGCAGCAGGAGTCCTATCGGTGTGCGATTCTCAGGTACGGTGAAATGTTAAGTACTGGGATTTTACCCGTTTGGGTTCCCAGAGGTGGCTTAATTATATATAATAATTAACTCTGACACCAGAGGTGGTCACATCCTCACACGAAAAAGAAAGAAAGAAACTATTTTGTCTGGTGGTCGCCGCCAATGTTGTTCAGCTAATTACGATGGGTGCAACCGGAGGATCCAAAAAAATGCAAATTTATTTTAATAAACTAATTTATTACTGTATTACAAAGTATTGAAATTACGACTAATTATACTAAAGTGTCAATTGGTCGATGTCAGATCCAAAAGTGCCGCTCCACGTTTTTATGTTTCTATGGAAAGGTTCGATTGACGTCAATTGGTCACGTTATGCTGAGCTTGCGTTTCGTGCCCGTAGGTGCCGTGTGCAATGTATATGCAGGTATGCCGATGCAGCGATCTATTAAGGTTGACCATGCGTAACACCTCCCCCCGTAGAACAGCGAGTATCGATGGACTTGTTCAAGATGGTCGCTGGTAGACATCCAGGGTCAATCCTTATTTGGCTTGGGTTGATAGTGCGTGGTGATGGGGTTGCATAGACGACTTCAGGGTTGCTGTTGAAGTTTTCTGTGATTTCTCTGGATGCTTTTCTTATGCGTAGCCGACGATAGGTTAGAGTGGTGATGAGTGCGCATGTACCGGATAGTGCGAGGTACATGGGTATAGTAGTGTGGTAAATGACGGGATCGGTGACGTCATCTAAATGTACAGGCAGTTGCGTCGCTATCTCGTTGCTAAGCGTGTGAAGTTTTTGTAGATTTGGCGAATTTAGGATGAGCTTCGGATAATTTTCAGGCCTCGACTCGTTGTATAGGGGCATCTCAATGATCTTCACGACATGTCCTTTGATGTGGTCGTCAGTGTTGGAGATAGTGAAGGCGGGTGTTCTCAGGTTACAGTTGAGGGGAATGATTGCCAAATAGCTGCCTCGTAGGGTCCGGTACTGTTCTTGACCGCATGACATCTTCACTTTTGTTGGTACAGGAAAACTTAAGGTATAATGCTTGTCGTCCAGGGTTTCCAGGGCTTCGGTGGTGAGAGCTACGGGTGTCAGCTTGCAGCTGGGTTGAAGTTCTTGATGGACTATGAGATGCTGGATGCAATCTGGTTTGCTCTGGATTTGTAGGTTGGCTGTTGACTCACAGAGATATATGGAGTTTACCTTCGGACATTCTGTCTCTATGTACCTAGAGTCTGAGCTAGAGAGTGCTACGAAAGGTGAGGGTGGTATAAGAGTTTCGTGGTTTCTGTTAGGAACAAGGGAAAGTTTATACAAATTATATGTGGAGGAAACAACTATCGGGACTTTTATAACTACTACTATCTGCTTATTAGAATAGAAGTAACCTAGTTTAATTATTTCATAAAAATGCCTAATTTCTACGTCAAGGATTTCGTCATTAGCATATAAAATCCTTAATTTACCTAACATATACTTAATTTCATCTAAATTAAATAAAGAGTACGGGGTACTCGACGCACGAATAAATGTTAGGGTGTTCTCTAAACTTCGTAATTCTTCATAAAGATCTTCTACATTATCTCCTAAGATTAACAGATGTTGGGCCAGATGGGCGTATTTAATTAAATCTGTATCCCTATTAGCGTTACTTTCCAAAATTAAGTTTAGTGCTTTACTCATCTTATCTTGATTTGAAATTATACTATCTATTATTTGAGAGCTACGTGAAATAAATTTACTATTTAAACTAACATGGTTATTAATTTCTAATTCTAATTTATGCTCATTATTACGTAAGGTGTTTATGGCGTTTTCGTATTTAAGTGCATCGGTGTAGTCTAAATTACCAGAAATTGATTTTATTACAGAACCCAAACCGTCGATAAGGCCTCTTTTACTACGAGTTGATTCAAACATACTAATTTTACTAGTAATTAAATTGATTTTACTATTGAGATGTTTCAGATGAGGGTCGAATAGAAATAAGGTTTTATTGTTAACTAAGGGACTTAATTCAGCCATCTGTGTTTTTACCACTTCAATTTGAAGATGGATATTCTCTAAATCTATATGACTTAGGAAAGAATGGAAATGGGAAACGATCTTTGCCGCTCCTAACTTGAAGGGAAGTAGTCCTGGTCCATTGTCAAGTGATTCAACTGTTATCTCTTGTCCTTGGGCTGGATGTAGGGTCATCAGCCATAGTATTATCCTGTAACAAAGTGGGATCTTTAGGACTTCGCTTAAGGCGAGATTTTGCTACTGGACCGCGTTTCTTCTTCGTATAGATGTGGATTGGAAGATCTGCGAGTACAGTATCTTGCGTATAACGCGGGGCTAACTTCTGTCGAGACGCCATGGGATTGCGTACAAAGATTTGCTGGTCAGGGGTATAGTCCTTCTCGGGTTCTCTGTCCCTGTTACGGGTTTCAGTCAGTTGTGTCCTGTCATGTAAGGATGTCTGGTTAATAAGGTCGTATACTTGACTCATTCGTTTCCTATGGTCTTGTGAGTACTGTTGCAGTAAGTGTTCAGATAGGTCAATATCTATTGGGTCTCGAGGGTCAAAGTGTCCAGTTATCAAGTCCAAGGGTCTACATTTTGTGAAGCTATGGATCGAACTATTGTACGCTAGGATGGCATAAGGCATAAGATTAACGACTGGTTCATTTCGTCTCTCTAATTTCAATAACCTAAGATGTTCTAAAATGGTAGAATGGAACCTTTCTACTATGCCATTGTCGTTAGGGGAATGCGCTAATATTTTATGGTGAATAATTTTATGAGTTCGGTTGAATTCTAAGAAAATCTGATTTGTGAATTCAGGGCCTCCGTCCGTGACAATAGTCAATGGGACCCCATGGTGGGTGCAAAATACAAGTAGAGCTTGTACTACACTTAAAGCGGTGCTATCTCTAAGGTGATAAGCTTGTGCATACTTAGAGAAAGCGTCTACAATGGTAAGGAATTTCTCTGTTTGAGCTGTGAACAGATCTAGATGGATAATTTCAAAAGGTTTACTAGGGGGTGGTACAATGTTAAATCTTTGCTTGATGGGGTGACGGTCGTACTTAGCCTGACCACAGATAGTACACTCATTTATGTACTTGGAGATGTGTTCTTTCATCTTAGGCCAGTAGAATTTAGAAGATAAGGCTAAGTAACATTCAGTGATACCGCGATGATTTGTTTTACCTTCGTGGTATTTCTTTATGATGTCTTGTTGACGCAGGTAGTCTTTAACATTCTCTAATTCAACTTTAGTTAGAACCATGTTCATTGAAGAGCTTTTGAAGTTGTCTTGAATTATGGGGATTATTTTATACATGGCAAGAGGAGGATGGATGATTAAACCGGTTTTGACTTTAGGGTTCACATATTCTTTAACTGCATTAATAACGTCGTTAGTCAGGTTAGACTCAGATAGTTGAATGGTAGTTCGGGTATGCGTTTCAAATGGCTTACTCACTGTCGGTCGTTTTTTAATATCGCCTACAAGTACAAAACAGATTTGTCTACTGAATTTATTTAAGGGTTCGTCTGATATTGGCACTTCTAGAATAGGGGCTTCGTTACTAGTGTGAACAGTTGCTGTGTCAGAGTTGTCGAGTATGTCGGGGTTGTTTGTAGGGGCTGTCAGTGTTTCAGAACCTACTGTTGAGTGAGGCTTTTCAGATACATTTACCGCTATAGACATAGCGTCCTCGTTGTTGATTTCAATGCGGGACAATGCGTCGGCGTTAGTGTTCTTTTTGCCTTGCTTGTATACTGTAGTAAAATTGTATTCACTCAACTTAAGTCTCCAACGTGTGAGTCTGGAGCCTGGTTCTTTAAGGCTCATAACCCATTGTAAGGGTTTATGGTCTGTAACTATCTTAAACTTTCTCCCAAACAAGTATGGACGAAAGTATTTAGTAGCCCAAACTATGGCTAATAACTCCTTCTCGATTACACTATAGTTAATCTCACTGGAGTTTAATGTCCTAGACGCGTATGCTAAGGGCTTATCTTGTCCTATAGGTCCTTGAGAAAGGACAGCTCCTATGGCAAAGTTAGATGCGTCAGTCGTAAGCACAAATTCCTTAGAAAAGTCAGGGTACTGCAGTATAGGGTCGTTAGTCAGTAGTAATTTGCACTTTTCAAAACAGTCGATGTAGTTAGGGTCATTGAAGGTGATCTTAGAACCTTTCTTGAGACATTGCGTCATGGGTTTCGTAATGCGCGCAAAGTCAGGAATAAATTTCCTATAGTATCCTAACAGGCCTAAAAAGCGTTTGATCTCGGTAGCTGTCTTAGGAATAGGGAATTTCTGGATGGCAATGATCTTATCGGGGTTAGGCTTAATACCGTCCTTACTTATTACGTGACCTAAGTATGAAGTTTCAAGCTTTAAAAATTCCGACTTATCCATCTGGATCTTAAAGTTTGATTCCCTTAATCTCTTGAATACTTTTTCTAAATTTACCATGTGTTCCTGTAAGGAAACACTAAAAACGACTATGTCATCGAGATATACGAGACATATGACATTTTGGAGGTCCCTGAGGACATTATCCATCACGCGTTGAAACGTGGATGGAGAATTTTTGAGACCCATGGGCATGCGTAAAAATTCAAAGTGCCCATGTTCTACATTGAAGGCCGTTTTGTGAATATCGGCTGGGTCCATTTCTACCTGGTAAAATCCACTTGCAAGGTCTAGAGTTGTGAAGTAATGACAGTTACCAAGTTTATCTAAGATGTCATTAATATTGGGGATTGGGTACTTGTCATCGAGGGTTTTCTCGTCGACTTTACGAAAATCAATGACTATGCGCCATTTAGTCTTTCCGGACGCATCAGATTTTTTTGGAACTACCCAGATGGGTGAGCTCCAGGCTGACTGCGAGGGACGGATTATCCCTTGGTCTAACATTTTGCTAATCTGATCCTGAACTTCCTGTCTGTGAACAAAGGGATATCTATAGGTCTTAGTATAGACAGGTAATTCGTCGGTGGTATGAATACTATGCTTTATCTTATTGGTGAAAGTTAGAGGTTCACCATCGATATAGAAAACGTCAGCATATTGTGCACAAAGAGATTCCAAGTTGGCTCGTTCTTCAGGATTCAGATGGTCAGTGCGTAGTTTTGATAATACCTCGGATACGCGATCGCTAGGCTGATAGATAGTCGCGCTTTGCTCGTTAAAAAGTTCCGCGGTAACTGGCCTGTCCATTGAGAAAACTACATCATGTTTAGTTGGATTAATTATTTCTATGATGCCACGGTTATTTTTAACAGAAGTAACACAGTCGCGAATAGTGCAATTGGAAATAGTCTGCTCTGATATTATTACGTCACCATCATGAAGATTAATGGGGACTCTAGCTAATTTGGATGAATTAGCGGGTACTATGTCCTCGTAAAGATTACAATTACGTGAATCATACATTCGCAAGGGATTAGAATTACGTGTAACAAGAACCTTATTCTTTAAATCTATATTAGACTCTAATTTTTCTAGTAAGTCTAAGCCTATTAAGCCGTCAAAATAATTGTGGAACTTGTAAATGTATAGGGTAATGTCACAGGTTTCTTTAAATTCCGGGAAGCACGGTATAGTAATGGAATAATTATTACGAGTTGTCGCGTGGATGTTAGTGACTTCGAAAGGCTCATAATTACACTGGATATGATGATAAAATCTTTCTACAACGTTCGGGCTAATAAAAGATAGGTTCGCACCGGTATCTACTAATAGTTTAATGGGTGGATTAGCAATCTGAATGAATGGAAGTTGTCTCTGGGTTTGTAAGTTAATCTCTATTTTGGTTTGTCTGATTTCGGGGCTGTATGAAAATCCTGGCCTTCAGCAGACGTTCCCTGGGCAGATGTTCCTTCAGGCACATTCTGATGTTCCTCTACGTGCACAGGAACATAATCACTATGAGCTAGTGGCTCATACACAGGTTCGTAATTGTAAGGTACAGGGTAGAACTGGTCGTAATAGTCATTATAGGCATAGTCGGGGTATTCATAATAGTCGTAAAAGTCTACTTCGTTAACATTCATCTCACGAGTCTTAAAGTAGTTACTGGGAGGTGGATTTCCTTGTTGAGTCCAGTCATGTCCTGTCGAAGGTCTCGGCATAGGTTTAGGAACAAAGTGGCTTACACCACTCATGGGCTTAGGCCCATTATTAATGGGCGTGTAACTAGGCCTTTGTTGAGGCAATCGGAACACGTTGCTCTGGGGCCTATGGTTAGGCGGGGGTGCGCTTAACATTTGTTGGGTTCGCGTGGGACCGCGATTGAAAGGCACTTGGGGTCTCCAAGCTTGCATTGGCCTTGGCGGTTGTGGCTGATAAAAACTTTTGGAGGGACCGGGCTGATTAAACGGCGCTGAAAAAGTGACTGGCTGTGGAGTATGCAAATTAAATGGCTTAATCTGATACGTACTGGGATTAAATGAAGACGTAGACTGCACAGGTCTCCGCTCCGGCAAATGGTCATTACGCTGCTATAAGTACATGGTGTTAATTTCCTCGTGCACAAACTCGAGAGCCTTTTCGATGGTGTCGGGTCGCATGCACCTAATACGCGAGCCTAAAGGTTCTTTTAGGCCACGAACGAATGCCTGTAGGGTTAATTTTTTATATAGTGCCCGTTTGGCCTCGGTGGTAGATATGGGCTCATGCAAGGTCACATACGTCATAATTGTACTAAATAAAGTTTGGCACTTTTCGTAAAATTCCGGTGGTGATAAATTCTTTTGCGTTAACAGGGCCAAATCATTGTATAAGGCGGTCTCGTCCCGCTGGTCCGAGAAGTTATTAATCAGGGCGTTTCTAATACCCTGCCAGGTTTCGGGAATGCCGTTTGAATTTATTGTGCGGGCGGCATTTCCGGTAACTTTATTAAGTATGCCGTTCAACAAGGATAAATTACTTAGTTCGTAACCTGGCTCTGCCTTAACAAATTGCGCGACAAGTTGGTCACATAAACGTACAAACCGCGTGAGCACGTTCGGGTTCCCGTCGAATTCGGGAACGAGGCGTAAGGCCTTGCAAACTTGATCTACCAAATCGGTACTCATTTTGTTAGTTAAATTATTCTCTATAATTAAGTAAGATTCTACACTTTCACTATCTTCTAGTATAGTATCTAAATTCCTATTCGCATCGATTTGCGAGTTCCTATTAGAAATACTCGACTTAGGAGTCCGTGATATACGTGGGTGAAAAATGTTGAAAGTTTAATAGAAACACTTGAGGAAATTAACACAAAGGAAACACAGGGAAAAAAAAAGGAAATTACACAAAGGATACTAAAATATAGGAAGGCGAGCAACTCTAGTAGATCTAGGTACTTACCAAATCTGCATCTCTCTGTGGTATCGATATTCGGATACTCCTCCGTAGCCGCACACCCGTAGGTTCGAATAGCCCGTTGTCGGTGATCGATTCACTGAATTTACTGGACTATCCTACCGACTGCGCCAATTACGATGGGTGCAACCGGAGGATCCAAAAAAATGCAAATTTATTTTAATAAACTAATTTATTACTGTATTACAAAGTATTGAAATTACGACTAATTATACTAAAGTGTCAATTGGTCGATGTCAGATCCAAAAGTGCCGCTCCACGTTTTTATGTTTCTATGGAAAGGTTCGATTGACGTCAATTGGTCACGTTATGCTGAGCTTGCGTTTCGTGCCCGTAGGTGCCGTGTGCAATGTATATGCAGGTATGCCGATGCAGCGATCTATTAAGGTTGACCATGCGTAACAAGCTGTCTGTAGTGGTACTGGTTTGGATTAATGTTGTCCCAAAATAAGGCTCATTCTTTATTTATTACTTGTGATAAACTGGTCACCACCGCCTTAAATTCTTCAGAGATTACAAGCGTGATCTGCAACTAACTTTACCCACTTGCCTACCATTTGTTTCCGTATAAATTAAACATGCCAACCATACCTTATACCTGAGGGCCTGGTGATCCGTCACACAGGGTATCCTAGTATGGACTCCAGTCTCTCACAAAGGATCATATTTTGTATGCTTTTTTTTTTGTTGGTATTATATAAATGTAGTTTGTAAGTATATACTGATGTGAAACTTTGTGAAGAGTGAAATAAAGGATTTATTATTATTATTATTATTATTATATACCTTAAAACGTTACGTTTTCCTACTGACAATGTAATCATGCCAACCAAAGTGCTCGGCTGAAGGGTCGGGCAAGTGTTGTTCAAAGAAATAGTGAAGAGCGCGCTGCACCCGAGTCCGCGACGCGACGTGTTCCACGTTAATGTGGCAACGCAGTAGTGGCAGTTGATTCTATCGGCCAGGAGGTGACGTGAAGCAAAATTGACTGAATATGTTTGTGTAAAAATCAACTTCATACATAAGATCTGGCTCTGATTGATTCTTTTGTACCACTCCTTTTTACCGAAGGATTACGTAAAGGTGCACCTATATTATAAGATACCTACATTGCCCCAGATATGTTTTAAGGCTCATAATATAGCAGGTCATCCTACTGCCATCTAACGGCCACAAATCCAGGCCATTGAAATTCTTAGAAGAAAAACCCAATAACACTGCCCGACCCGGGCATCGAACCCAGGAGTTTTTGCTCAACAGTAGCGCCTGCGACCTGTACCAACGAGGCAGTCAGTTATTTAATGATCCTTCAAAATTAACATACTTTCTTGTTTCTCTTTATTACTCTTATAGTTTCCAATACAAACATAACTTGTGGCAACACTGGCGTCCGCCGCAACCACTTGGGCTTACGTGTGGCAACACACAGTCTACTCGCTACACTTTGTAAAAATAAGTTGAGTTTAAGTTGGAGTGAAGTGTTGGCAGCGCACTTGACACACGCTCAACATTATGCTCAACGCGAGCAAGCAGGCATTGGTTGGGCAAATGAAAAGAAATTTAAAAGGGAGCTTTTTAAATAAGTGTAATGGTTGAAATAAAAGTGAATTTTAATTCTGTGCTGTTTGTTCAGCGTTATTCAGAAAAACTGGTATGTTTTCTTGAATCTACAGAGATTTTTATTATTGTTTTCTTGATTCAAGTCAGATTTTTACCTACTACTCTTTTCTTAAAAAGTTAAAAACAAACAGTTTTTGGTTTAAACTTACTTTGGTAAACTAAAACAAATCAATTGTTTTTCGGAAGCAGTCAACGTTTACAATTTCCCATAAGGAAATACTTTCCATAGCATACTTATGGCGTGGCGGTGTGGTTCCTGTATTGTCAACCGAAGCGCATCACTTGGACTACAAAAATCACTCTTTCCGCCACGATATAAGGGACTTGCGCTTGCCTTGTTGTGCTCACGTCGAACGACGCTTGCATACAGATGGCACTCGCACTCGTATCAGCACATAAGTGTTGATATACACTCGGTGTAGCGAGCAGTTGGGGCTCAGTTATCTGGCTAAGAGTTAGGTAAAGTGTCCAATTTCAGTATACAAACATGGTGCCAGTTATTTCAAAGGCATTGCATCCCACTTTATTGCACGGGAGTTCAAACTGGTCGGACCTGCTCAGCTACTGCTCTGACAAAAAATCTAAAAGCTCTTTGCCTTACTTGGGAATCGAATCCTGAACCTCATTCTTAGTCGTCAGGCTTGCGACCACAAGACTAACGATGCAATCGAATTGATGATTATAGTTTAATGTCTCAAATACATGAACGTACTCGTACATAGATAGCTTCGTACATATGTAGCGGCATCTATGCCACCACAGCGGTACTAACTACACAAAGACCTGACGGCCCGACAACAAGCATCGGCCAGTTGCCCACTACACTATACAAGTATACACCGTGTTCCGCATACCTCACAAATATAATACAATAATATTTAGTATGTAAGTAAACAATGTCCCTGGCTGTAATTAGTAACACTCGCTCTCCAGAGAACTCACATAAAGTTGTAGCAAATTTTATTTTAATGAACAATAATAATGTTTGGAGCCGGGAACCGAACCTCCGCTCATTAGTACCCCCACGTGCATCCTCACACACGAGCCACCGAGCCACACTGTGTGGATAAACACAGAAGTATTTTCTTGCAGATAAAAAAATTACAGCTAAGGAATGTGATTCCCTACAGGCGTTTGTGTTTCCTGATGGCTATAATCTGCGGGTATTAAGTCAAGAGTGAACAGGTTTATTTTCTAGGTGACCGTTCTCCATCGTCGTAGTCGAGATATTGATCAAACGCGAGCTTATCAATAACAAAACAAGTAAATTTAAAAAAACTCCGACACGATATCTTGCGCAAATACCCGAACGGCTAAACCGACTTTCATCAAACATAGCTAAGAACACACCCGATAGTGTCAACTATCAAACAAAAACAAACTAAATTAAAATCGGTTCATCCGTTTAGGAGAAAAATACAAACATGCAGGTACATACGCCAAACTTATAACACCCCTCTTTTTCCGTCGGGGGTTTAAAAGAGATATGAATTGAGCGTTTATCAACAAACCATTGTTGTTATTGTCGTTGCATTACACAAGTAACAGAACGACTTGAATGGTGGTCATAATCGTGACTTGTTAGCGCGGCCAGTAGTAGTAGTGTTCACCCAACTTCAGGTTTGATAAGTGTTAATCAAGGTAGGTTTTCTTTAAGGACGTTTTCGGTAGCTCTTAATGACAATGGGCTCGAGTATTCTTCTTCTACCCTGGCGGAATGTGGTGTACAACTGCTATATATTCGGTTGTAATTACAAGTTTCATATTACACTTTGTTGGCCTTCTTTCCTTCCATTTATAAATATTGCAACACGAAACACTCTGCGAACAAAAACATAACGTAATTATATAGCATTATAGTTTAGAATTCATTAGAGGGACGCGGACGGCCGGCGTGTGGCGGCGGCGGTATGTTTTTAATCAAATCAAATCAGTTCTACGCCGTAGCGGGGCTACCAAGCCGTGCGCTACGTCGTGGTGGTGCTACGAGTGCTACGCTGCTACGACCTTCCCACAAATATTAATATGAAGTGGGATATGAAGAGTATGTAGAATTGTATAATATAATATAATCTTTATTCACATAAAAACAGATTTCAAAGTAGGTTGTTGTAAATCTCTGACAATCAAGTGGGTGACGTGCTGTCCTCCTTGCTAGGATGAAATAGCCTGTATTAAGGAGTAACAATGCCGATATCCTCTAATTGTATTGCTACAATATATTTTTTACAAGTTATTTTTATTTTCAATTCTTAAAATCTATGGACAAATCTATTAGAGCGGGAGCGCATTTGTGTGTGTGTGCGTGGGTGTGTGAGTGAGCTTGTGTATTTGTGCGTGTGTACTGTGTGTGCGTGTATGGGTTTTTGTGTGTATGTATGTGCGTGAGCGTGCGGCTGTGTAAGTCAGTGTAAGCGTGCGTAAGTAAGGGGATTGGATTTGTGTGGGTCTATGTTTTGGGTGAGTGGTACAATATACAAACTTATCATAATTCTATTAAATTAAATATTTTTCTGTTTCGTCGTAGGTTTTATTTTCAAGGAATGTGCAGACGGCCATTTTACAATTATGATAAGACAATTTATATATTGGACAATTTTTGTTTATCTATACAAATAAATAAAATTAAAGTGTCTGTATATAATATCAAAATAACGACGTTCTATTGAATGCACGTGAAAGTATATACGGTACTAACAACAAATAAGCAATTTTTAAATTTTTTGTCTGTTTGTCTATCTGTCTGTTTGTTCCGGGTAATCTCCGAAACGGCTCGACCGATTTTGACGGGACTTTCACTGGTAGATAGCTGATGTAATAACGAGTAACATAGGCTACGTTTGATCACGAGAAAATTCATAGTTCCGGCGGGAAACTAAATAAATAAAAATATATTATTTACTAGTTTGACGCGGACGAAGTTGCGGGCAACAGCTAGTTGTATTATAAAGAGATGGACCTAAATAATAAAAGGATCTTCTGGTGAACGACAAGCGAGCTTTTGGAGGAGTACATATTTTATCTTTTCGGCGTTTGGTAATTTCAATGTAGGGGGTTATGCGGTGTTGCAACAGAATTAATTGTAAAATAAAGTGTTGCCGCACGTTGAGAACGTTGCAGTTTTTGTATAACTGATCAGTTGGATAAATTACTGGACGGAAGGTAGCCACTTTCAGTATGGCGCGATGTGCAACTTCCAACGGTTTAAGAATAGTTTTTGCAGCGCCACCCCAACAGGGAATACAATAGGTAATAATAGATAGGCATAAGGCAAAATAGACATTACGTATAATTATAGGATTATATTACGTATAATTATATTATTAATATAAACAACTTAAGAAAACGACCGCTACTCCATGTACCATCCACATCGACTAATTACAGGCGCAACGCCTTCTGCATACGTAGTGTTATGGCTTTCAATAGTTTACCATCACACCTGGAAATCGATTTATTTGGCACCAGCGCACATAAAATTAGAAAGATTTTAAACAAGGAGTATTTTGGTGACAACCATAAATAGCTTTTAGTTCTGATTGTGAGGTTGCACGACTAGACATACCTAATATGTTGTTTCGACACGCCTAATCTGTTTACATTGTTACCTTACCAAATCGCTATAACTGGTCAACGCATATAACGCGTAATTGTATGTAGTTATACACATGTGGAAGCTTGTAATTAGCAAATGTCCTTACTTAAGCATGATACTCAATATTGTTATTAGTCTGTAAGCTTTCTTAAAATTAAATAAATAAATATAAATAAATAAATAAATAATTAGCAATATTTCTTAAACTCTGCCAGTAAGGACATTAACATGAGATTTAAATTTAAGATTCCTATCTATGATTACACCTAGGTATTTGATTTCATCCGTAGAGGATATAGGTAGGTGCACAGTGGCATGAAACTTGAATCTGCAAATTGCAAGTGTGAGCTTTAAGTGATATTGGTGGGTTTGGTTGGGTAGCAGAGCTGATCGAGTAGGTAATGAACTTGGTTTTAGAGGTATTAAGTGTGAGCATATGGAAATAAAGCCAGTTTAGCGCAACATTAAAGCCATGCTGAGTTCAGACCATGTGTTAGCAACGAAAGTGATAGCAGTGTCATCTGCAAAGGATGTTATTTTGGCATTTAGGATATTTATATTGCATAAGTCATTTATAAAAACTAGAAATAAAGTGGGTCCCAAGTGTGGCCCAATTGTGCAGTGTAACTGTTGTGATGTGGCAAAATAAATTATCTTACTAATATTATGAGAGCAGTGGTAGCCTAGAGGTAACGGTAAAAATAAATTATCTTACTAATATTATGAGAGCAGTGGTAGCCTAGAGGTAACGGTAAAAATAAATTATCTTACTAATATTATGAGAGCAGTGGTAGCCTAGAGGTAATGGTAAAAATAATTTATCTTACTAATATTATGAGAGCAGTGGTAGCCTAGAGGTAACGGTAAAAATAAATTATCTTACTAATATTATGAGAGCAGTGGTAGCCTAGAGGTAACGGTAAAAATAAATTATCTTACTAATATTATGAGAGCAGTGGTAGCCTAGAGGTAACGGTAAAAATAAATTATCTTACTAATATTATGAGAGCAGTGGTAGCCTAGAGGTAATGGTAAAAATAATTTATCTTACTAATATTATGAGAGCAGTGGTAGCCTAGAGGTAACGGTAAAAATAAATTATCTTACTAATATTATGAGAGCAGTGGTAGCCTAGAGGTAATGGTAAAAATAAATTATCTTACTAATATTATGAGAGCAGTGGTAGCCTAGAGGTAACGGTAAAAATAAATTATCTTACTAATATTATGAGAGCAGTGGTAGCCTAGAGGTAACGGTAAAAATAAATTATCTTACTAATATTATGAGAGCAGTGGTAGCCTAGAGGTAATGGTAAAAATAAATTATCTTACTAATATTATGAGAGCAGTGGTAGCCTAGAGGTAACGGTAAAAAAATATTATCTTACTAATATTATGAGAGCAGTGGTAGCCTAGAGGTAATGGTAAAAATAAATTATCTTACTAATATTATGAGAGCAGTGGTAGCCTAGAGGTAACGGTAAAAATAAATTATCATACTAATATTATGAGAGCAGTGGTAGCCTAGAGGTAATGGTAAAAATAAATTATCTTACTAATATTATGAGAGCAGTGGTAGCCTAGAGGTAATGGTAAAAAGAAATTATCTTACTAATATTATGAGAGCAGTGGTAGCCTAGAGGTAATGGTAAAAAGAAATTATCTTACTAATATTATGAGAGCAGTGGTAGCCTAGAGGTAACGGTAAAAATAAATTATCTTACTAATATTATGAGAGCAGTGGTAGCCTAGAGGTAATGGTAAAAATAAATTATCTTACTAATATTATGAGAGCAGTGGTAGCCTAGAGGTAACGGTAAAAATAAATTATCTTACTAATATTATGAGAGCAGTGGTAGCCTAGAGGTAATGGTAAAAATAAATTATCTTACTAATATTATGAGAGCAGTGGTAGCCTAGAGGTAACGGTAAAAAAATATTATCTTACTAATATTATGAGAGCAGTGGTAGCCTAGAGGTAATGGTAAAAATAAATTATCTTACTAATATTATGAGAGCAGTGGTAGCCTAGAGGTAACGGTAAAAATAAATTATCTTACTAATATTATGAGAGCAGTGGTAGCCTAGAGGTAATGGTAAAAATAAATTATCTTACTAATATTATGAGAGCAGTGGTAGCCTAGAGGTAATGGTAAAAAGAAATTATCTTACTAATATTATGAGAGCAGTGGTAGCCTAGAGGTAATGGTAAAAAGAAATTATCTTACTAATATTATGAGAGCAGTGGTAGCCTAGAGGTAACGGTAAAAATAAATTATCTTACTAATATTATGAGAGCAGTGGTAGCCTAGAGGTAATGGTAAAAATAAATTATCTTACTAATATTATGAGAGCAGTGGTAGCCTAGAGGTAATGGTAAAAAGAAATTATCTTACTAATATTATGAGAGCAGTGGTAGCCTAGAGGTAATGGTAAAAAGAAATTATCTTACTAATATTATGAGAGCAGTGGTAGCCTAGAGGTAATGGTAAAAATAATTTATCTTACTAATATTATGAGAGCAGTGGTAGCCTAGAGGTAATGGCCCTGACTTACGTATCGAAAGTCGTGAGTTCGTTTTTTTTTGGCAAGCAAATCTTTATCTGGTAGTTTTATTCTCAATCACTCACTTTTTTTAAAGTAAACGTAAGGTGCCAGAAGACGTTTTTGTTTATGGCAGAAACAAATAGAACCGGGAATGTCAATGACATACCGGTACATACCGGTAAAGAAGAAGGCTAAAAAGTACATACTTCTAAACTTTTAACTGCGTTTTTCTCAAAATCTATTAATCAGGACATTCCCTGTTTTTGCCTGTACCCTTCGAGTTATTTTCTCTTAAAACGGTAAAGGAAAACATCGTGAGGAAACCGGCATGTCCTAGAGACAAAAAATCGAAGACGTGTGACATTGACCAACCCGCACTGGGTCCGCGTGGTGGATTTAGGCCCATTAGCTCTCTCGCAGGGAGGATGCTTGTGTCCCAACAGTTGGATCATTATACGGCTGATGATGATCACTAATATTATAAATGTGATGAATTTGTGAGTACGGCTTGATGATTATTATTATTATTAAACACAAAAACTTCAGAACGGATTTTGGTGCAACTTTACAGTAATATAGCTTGTATAGTTTGACTATACAAATAGGCTAATTAAAGCCCAATTACAGGATAAACTGGGTTTATTAAACATATTGTGCGAACAGTATGAAGGTCGTCGGTAGAATGAAAATGACACATTAGTTCTTAAAATTCTAGAAATTGTTGAGAAGAATGCCTGACACTACTATTAAAGCAATATGAGGCGTTGCGCCGAAACATGGTTCGGTTGACGTGTTTGTTTGTAACGTAATTAATAAGGTACCTACTGCATAAATTATCCGACTTTTCTTTTACCGCAAAATGTTTTTAGCTTGTTAGAGATGTTTGTTTTTAGGAAGTATCGATACAATTAAACCAATTGTTTCACTTATAGAAAATTAATTATTTTGTAATGTGCTAACTTTTTTTTCAACCTTTGTTGCCCCACTGCTGAACAAACTTCTTTTTATTGCTTGACTATTGCCTGTGCTTTAATTGCAATAAATGTTTTGGTTTTAAGTATCCCGGAAAAATTTTAGGAAGTGGTCTCGTCTGCTCGAGGCTGCCACAGTCTACAAAGAACAGCCCCCTGGCTCGGCGTACTGCGGTAACTCTGTGGACACACTGCCACAGTCTACACAGCGAGCACCCGCTTTGCTTGGCGTAGGTACTGCAGTAACTCTGTGCACACAGTTCCACCTTCTGTTAGTCTGTGGACACAGTGCCACAGCTACACAATAAGCGGCTCCCCTTGCTTGGCGTACTGCGCTACCTCATATCTAGCTCAGTGCAGCACAGTTCCACCTTCTGTTAGGCTGTGATACACTGCCGTCCTTAAGCTAATATGACGCTATCTGACAAATGGCCGATTTTAATTTTCGCCATCGTATTCAGTAGAAAAATCTGCATCGATCTGTTTTAGCAGTATTTTGCAACTATCTATAGATTCGAGATAAAAAAATAAAAGCGTTGCTATATTTATAAGATATTTGTAAGTAAACTCGACTGCGTTTCTGTAAATAAAGTTTTTTATTGTTTTACAAAAGATTGTTTCATAAAGTAAGTAGGTACTAACTGCTTTACAAAATATTACTTTACCTGTAAATAAAGAAACAACATTCAAAGCTTATTATTTCACAAATATCGTCTCCTTTAAATCCTTCAGGTATTATAGATAGTTTTTTCATAACCTCCAAATCACAATGACATACAGAACACCGTAGTGTCAGTTCACCTCAGTCAGTCATTCATTCCTACCTTCATGCAATCTATATTATTGGTCATTCTCACTCGCGCTTGGACTAGCGCGGGTAAATTCAAATTAAGGAAATGATAGATCTGAAAGTAAGTAATCCTTTCCTTACATCCCCCCTCGCCGAGGAGATGAAAAAATCACCATCGTTTTTTTCATTAAATGTCTTCTTGTGTCGTCTTCAAATGCAGGAGCTGGAACTAGTTTGGTTATGTGGAAGAGATTGGATTCTGTTTTTCTGTGTCCTGTATTTATTCTGTATATTGAGTTTGACAGTTTCTCTATTATTTCATATGGTCCAATCTTCAACTCATCCAGTTTTCTTCTGTTTAATTTATTGCCATTTTCTGCAAATACCATGTCTCCTACTTTGAACTCATAATATCTTCTATTTCTATCAAATAGTTTTTTATTGTAGTTGTGTGTTTTTATACTGTTATTCAGTGCTATTTTTCTATCTCTCAATAATTCGTTTTGTGTTCTTTCTTCTTTTAATTCATGTGGTGTTAATGTAATATGTTTTCCTTGTAATAAGTACACAGGTGCAAAGCCTGTTGCAGTGTGCTCAGTTTCATTGTACTTTGCCACGCATCTTTGTGCTATTGTTGTCCATGCATTTTTTTTATTTTCTTCATTTAATTTGCACCTTATTTTATTGACCAGGGTTTGGTTAAGTCTTTCATTAATTCCATTTGAAAATGGAGCATTAACTGCTGTGAAAATAATCGGAATATTTTTTTTCTCTAGGAATAGTTTAAACTCTTTTGAATTTATGCCTGGGTACTGATCTGTTAAGATCATACCAATATTATTATCTTCTGTGACTTTTTTTACAAGTTTTATAAAGTCATTTGAATTCTGCGTTTTTGAATTGACAATATATGCATATCTAGTAAAATTATCCACTAAGAGATGCATGTACTTCTTTGTTGATCTTGATCCTCCAAATCCACCAATTGTGTCAATGGACATTATTTCAAAAGGTTGTTTGGCTGGTCCTAGATGCGACATTAGACCAAATTTATCCTGGCCTCTTGATTTGTTCATAATGCAAATTTGACATTCTTTACATATTTTCTTTATATTCTCTCTTAAATTCTTAGCTGTGTAGTATGGTGTAATTTTATTTTGCATTTGTTTGATTCCAATGTGACAATATTCTTTATGTATTTTTTTTATGAAACTTTTACTAAAGTCTTCTGATAATACTATTTTTTCTTTATTCTTGATTTTCTTGTAGTATATGGAGTGCTTTGATATTAATTTATTTTTTTCCTTTTGTATGACTTCGTTATTTTCTTGATCACCAATAATATCCTCCAGTTTTATCCAATTGACCACTTTCAACTGTTCTTCTTCATTTTCATGTGCTCCTAATACAGGATTTCTGCTTAGACAGTCTGCTTCAAGATTATTTTTTCCTGGTGAATATTTTATCTCCATGTCATATTGAGAAAGGTAATATGTCATGTCTCCGAGTTCTTCATCTGTTCTCGATTTAATGTTAATTTTTTCTAATGGTTTATGATCAGAAAATACTGTAAATCGTTTACCAATGAGCCAGTGTTGCCAATATTTAACTGCTTCTTTTATTGCTAAGCATTCTAAATGAATAGCTTTTTTTCTTTTCTGTACTTCATTTAGTTTCTTGGAAAAATATGCAACTGGTTTTTCTTTTGTGTTTTGTTGTCTCTGTTTCAATACTGCTCCTATGCCTAGTATACTTGCATCTGTGTAAATTAGTATTGGTAAGTCTGGGTCAAATATCTCCAATATAGGTTGAGAACATAGTAGTTGTTTCATTTTTTCAAAGGCTTTTTGACATTCTTCTGTCCAAATGAATTTTTGATTCTTCCTCAGTAAGTTGTGTAGTGGATCCAATGTTATTGCAATATTTGGTACATATTCGTTATAAAAATTAATTTTTCCCAAAAACTGTCTCACATTTTTTTGATTTTGTGGGGCTGGGAATTGTTTTATTGATATTAAATTATCTTTTACTGGGCGTACTGTATTGTTATGAATAATGTGCCCTAAATATTTAACTGAATCTGATGCGAATGTGCATTTTGAAAATTTCAGTCTAAAGCCTTCCTTCTTTATTGCTTCTAATAATTTTGTTAAATTGTTTATGTGTTCTGGAAAGGATTTTGAAAAAAGCAATATATCATCTATGTAATTTACCGTGAATTCCGCCAGCCCATGTTTTCTTATAATATTACTCAGTATTCTTTGAAATATTGCTGGAGATTGTTTTTAGTCCAAATGGTAAACAGGTCCACTGAAAATGGCTATCTTGTGTTACAAAAGCAGTTTTTTTTCTGTCTTCGATTCGTAATGGTATTGACCAAAATGCGGAATTTAAATCCAGTATAGAAAAATATTTGCAATTTCTTGTTTTTACCATCAGATCTTCAATTATAGGGAAAGGTTGTGACTGTGGAACAACAAGTTTATTCAAATCGCGAAAGTCTATACAAAGTCTTGATTTTCTATTGTCTTCTTTTTTGTATGCCAATGTTACCGGAGCAGCAAATGGACTGTATGATTCCTCAATGACATTTTTCTCCAATAACTTTGATACTTGACTCTCTATTTCTTTCTTATCCTCAATATTGCATCTATATGGTCTTTTACTGCAATATTTATCAACCAATAAATCAATTCTGGCTTCATAATCCTTGACAGTTCCAATATCGTACTTGTCTTTTGCGAAGATTGATTTGTATTTCTCTATTAGTTTATTTATTTCTGCTTCTTGTTCATATTCGAGCTGGTTTATAGAAATTTTAAATTTGGTTTCATCAACGTGTTCGTTAAAGTTCACTGTAAACTTGTCACAACTTTTTGGTTTATTTTTTTCTGCTTCCATTTCTGAACTTCTATTTATTTCTTGTGTTTTTTGTGTAATTTCAAGTTTTTCATTTTGGATCAATTTAAATTGTTTTATCATATCCAATCCAATTAAAAAGTCATAGTTGAAATTGTTCTTGTTAATTACAAACACATTCACTTCTTCTTCTATTTCAAAGATTTTTATTTTCAATTTTACTATTCCATTTGTTTTTTTTACACCATTAATCGTAGTTAACTTCACTGTCTGTGCATTATTTATTTCTTCATCTTTTAATTTTAGCAATTTTGAATTAATTAATGAGATATTTGAGCCGGAATCATATATTCCGAATGCATCCAACGTGTTATTTATAGTTAATTTGACTTTGATTAATGGTGGTACTACTAGTTTTTTTGGTCCATATTATTTAATTCAGTTTCTACTTCTGAATTGTTAACAAAATTGATAACATTTTTTTCTTTAATGCCTTCATGCGTTTTGTACCAGCACGTGTCTTCTGGATGATATCTATTTCCTTTATTTAGTTTTCTACAAATCTTGCATGGTTCTTTAACATCTTTTGTTTTTACTACTGAATTGGTAATTTTCTTTTTTTCAAAACATTTTTTGTTAACTAAATGTTCCAAGCTTTTCACTTCATTAAAAAGATCTTTAGTCTCATTTATTTTTTTCCTATCAATCCTGTCTGTTATAAAACTAGGTAGACCTACTGCAATCAGATCAATCAGAGTGCTTTTGTTTATTGTGCTGTCCATTTCCAACAATATTTTCTCTTTTCTTATTGCATAGTCTAATAGCGATCCTGCTTTGTATTTAAACTCTATTGCATATCTTATTGGTGTCCAACCTTTATTCTCATAAGTATCACAAAAATCTTCCTTCCATTGTTTCCATTTCGAAGTTAGTGTAAGTCTTATTAGCATAGAACTGTACCAATTCAAACACGATTTATCCAAAAACAGTCTAAAAATCTCAATTTTTTTGGCATCCTCTACTATTTTAAATCAAGCACATTCTTTTTCAAAAATAGCCATCCATTGAGTTACATTTGAGTTTTCTCCAGTGAATTTCTCAATTACAAATTTGTCTGAGATTTTTTTTAAATTAGTCTGCTTTGGTACTTGTGGATTAATATTTGCAATTTTTCTAGGATTCTTGACAATGATTCTTCAGATATACCCTCATTAATTATCGGTTGTGTAATTGTAGTTGTACTTATCACTTCTTCCAGGAAATAATTCTTGAATTGTATATTTTCATCGTCATCCATGTAAGTCTTTTTTAATTCATCTGTCAAAGTTATCCATAAACACCTTTTTTCATGTCTCCTTTGCAATGTATTTTTTATTGTTTTATAAGTCTCAGTTTCCATTAATTTTCCATGGTATTTTATTGGCTGCAGTTCTTGGTACAAGGTAAAGTTTACCCTCTTTTGTGGTTATTGAGGTTACTGCCAGTACATTTGTTTTTTGGTCATCGAAACTTTTAATTGTAAACTCAAATTTTAGTTTATCCATTTCTGTAAAATGTCCTTTGCAAGGAATGTTGTTTTATAAGATATTTGTAAGTAAACTCGACTGCGTTTCTGTAAATAAAGTTTTTTATTGTTTTACAAAAGATTGTTTCATAAAGTAAGTAGGTACTAACTGCTTTACAAAATATTACTTTACCTGTAAATAAAGAAACAACATTCAAAGCTTATTATTTCACAAATATCGTCTCCTTTAAATCCTTCAGGTATTATAGATAGTTTTTTCATAACCTCCAAATCACAATGACATACAGAACACCGTAGTGTCAGTTCACCTCAGTCAGTCATTCATTCCTACCTTCATGCAATCTATATTATTGGTCATTCTCACTCGCGCTTGGACTAGCGCGGGTAAATTCAAATTAAGGAAATGATAGATCTGAAAGTAAGTAATCCTTTCCTTACATATTTCTCAAATTGCTGTTTACAAACCAATTTTTGATAGGATTAAGTCAATGATCAAACTAACAATGTGCAAGTAATTATTTGTTAGTAATTCGAAAATGCGCAATTATATCTATTTTTTTAACCAGAAAATCTCGCATGATATGATTTAATAGTTATCGATTTTTATTATTTCACGGTAACGGGTTCCGTACTTTGACAGGAAAAAACCGAACTTTTATAGGATCACTTTGTTGTCCGTCCGTCTGTATGTCAAGCCTCTTTTTCTCAGGAACGCGTAAAGCTATCAAGTTGAAATTTATATCAAATACTCAAGTCCACTGTCCCTTAAAGCTGTGAAAAAATCAAACTTCTAAACCAAAGCAATCAAAAGATACAGCCGTTTATGCCGCAAATTTCCGCAAATTTTCGACACTCGCAAGGGAATCAAAACCTACAGGGTACTTCCCGTGAATTCAAAATCTTGAAATTTGGTACGAAGCAACGTCTTATAGCACTGATAGAGGAAAAATTGCGAAATCCGTAAATTTTTAGTTACATCATATAATTTTTTTTTTTTATAATTTTATACTTACTCCCCTTTCCTCATGAACGCGTAAAGCTATTAAATTGAATTTGAAGATTCATATCAAATACTCAGGTCTATAATACCTTTAAGCTGTTACATAATCAAAGTTCTATGTCAACGCAATCAAAAGAAACAGCAATTTAAGCCGCATATTTTAAACTCTCAACTACTCGCAAGCGAATCAAAACCTAAAGGGTACTTCCAGTCGCCCAAAGGAAAAATTAAGAAAACCTTAAATATTTAGTTACATCACATATTTTTAGTGTTCCGTACCTCAAAATTAAAAAACGGAACGTACAGGTTTGTACGGAACCCTCGGTACGCGAATCCCGGCCTTATAGCTTCTACGGCAGCCAGTCTACCTAGCTAATAACAGGCACGGTACGCGCGTCGCAGTGCTCCTAGTACACAGTACTATCTTCTGTTATCCTGTGGTGCGCCGCGAACCACAAATGGCTATCCGTTGAGTGTGGCCTGCTGTTTGCTATCACGAATAGCTAGATTATTAGTATTTCTTTTGTTTCAAGGGCTCCATCATAGCAGGAAATTTAGATAACATTTTCTATTAATAAGTGTCTAAGGTAATGTTATAAGAGGCAAAATTGTTGGTTTGCTTGTAGGAGGCCATCACTAAGAGAATATTGATTTATCATGGGCTAAATTATATGCTGTACGGTTCCGGTATCTCACAAAAAAGTACAAGTATATTATCGTGGACTCACATCTCCTATGCGAGTCTGAATATCTAGCCTCGGCTTACCCAACTTCGTCCACTAACGGAAGTTATAAACTGTGGCACGTCTCTTATTTTTTCTCGGAAATGATTTATTTACAATAAATCTTATTGTAAATAAATCATTTCCGATGCAAACTGATTATGTTCATACGTGTATGAAGCCGACGCGACGTCACTAGCTAGTTTCAAACAAGCGACGAATTGCATCGGCCGGGCCACTTCTGTATACTGTGCCTAATGTTTATGTTATAACCAAGGATCAGAATTGGTAGAATTGAGAAAACTTGACCAACGAAATTAACATAGAGTGAATAAAACTTCTACTATCGTCTATAGTTTTAAAGAATCTAGCAAGTAAAACAAAACATTATAATTTGTCAATTTTTTTTAATAAAAAAGTAGCATATTTTGCGTCACGATTGACTCTATGTTACGTCCTTTACTTAGTTTTAGATAAATACCTATTCTGATCGCCCGTTATACGTATGTGCTTATGTTATGTCCAGGCTGACTGGTAACCTACAGTCTTCGGTCATATTATTATGTTTTTAGTGAAGCTCTGTGTAGTGTTGTTCGCTTTCACAATCACTGGAACATGTCAGAGGGATAGCGCTAACTGTAAGTAATTATTTTTTCAACATACTTGCTCATAAAGTGGCCCTAATTTCACCGCAATTAGGTACATAACGACACCTGTAATCAAACTGTGACTTTTTCATTGCTATTATTCACAAGTGAGTTATAGAGTTTTTTTTTATTGGTTGAGTTGCTTTGTTCTTAAAAAGTTTCGATATAAAAAATATCGTGCTCAATAGTACAAATGAATTGATTTACCTATTGCTTGCTCATTTAATGCAACTTAGTATTTAAATAGATAATTTCAACTTGTACGTGTACTCAAATATAACTTTTGTTTTCTCTAATAAAGGAAACTTGAAATTCCCCATTTTGTACGTGGCTAAAACGCTATCCGAGAAAAGCAAAAAAAAAAGAAACCTCATTATTTTAGTCTATGGCCGGTCACCATTGTTAGATGCGCGCGCATAGGAAAACTGATGAATTTTGCCCGCCATTGTGAGACATTTTTCACAACTCGTTTTCACTGTTGAAATTACAGTTATTTTAGTATTATTTCCTTCACAAGTGTGTTTAAAAACATCGTATGATACACGTGTGTATTGATGATTACCGTCCTCGGCTCTATTAAGACCCTCACCTAACGGCTCGGGTCTCAATAGCGCCTCAGCGGTAATCACCAACATTACACACTTGTACCATAATGTACTATTATTTGTTACTTGTGCAGATCCTTAAACATATCCCTGTTTTTACGTAGCGAGCGTGCGTTAGGTTCAACTATGTCGGGGTGGCTTCTATTCTAAATGAATGCAGCTGAGTACCAGTATTTTACGTACATGTACCACTACCATGTCCAGTTCCAATTCTCTATTGAACATTAAAACCGGACTCTCTACGATCTGCTACAAACGAGTCCTAAGTTAATTTGGGCAAAGCGCACGGTTGGCGCAGTCGTTGAGCGATTGACTGCTGCGCAGCGTGTCGTGGGTTCGATTCCCGCACGGAACAAATATTTGTATGACCTACAGATAGTTGTTCCGGCTCTGGGTGTTGTGTATGCGAGTTTATGTTTGTAAACGCACCCACGATACAGGAAGAAATTCCTAGTTTGGGGCAATGATTTTTATTAAAGAAAGAAAGATAGATAGTCTTGAAAAACTGGTTATAGTGGGAAGTAACTTGCTGGTCTGACCAGAGGTTTTGAAGCAGCTGAACATTGACTTCGTCAAAGCTTTCCAAGATGGGCACGACCTTCAGCAATGAAGACAACGAATATGAAGAGAGACCATTTCCATGATCAAGTGTTTAAAATATACACAAATACTGGCTCATATCGCACGGCTCACAATGTTACACGCGTAGTGATTTTTTTCTCTATCCACACTAGTACGGAAAAGTGTGCGCCCACATGTTCTAGTATTTGTTCAGTAAAGTCCTGTGCTCCGCAGCGTCACCTCCGATGCGGCTGCCACCGCCATCAGGAACACGTCGCAAGTCGGAGGAGCAGGTGGCAGCACTGCGGCGTCAGCTGATGCGCGACAACTACGACTACAATCAGTCCGACGACGAGCGGAAACACCCAAACGTGACGGAACGGCGCGGTGACACAAAGGTATGTTGACAACATAGACAGGCATGGTGCAATGTACTGAACAATCGTCATCATCACCATTTCAGACGAAAGATGTCCACCAATGGACATAAGTCTCCCTCAACTGTCACCACATCGACCAGACGCTCTAGACAAGTGAATTACTATGAAAGAAAGCGTCGCGATAGCACATAGAAAAATGAAAAAGTGTATGCCAAGCATTATCGAAATGTCACGTGATTAATTCCTTACATTTTGGAATCTCGAGCATCGCCATCGATCAATGAATGACGCTTTGTCTAGGGCTCGGGGGTGCTAG
The DNA here is from genome assembly GCA_945859665.1 of Anorthoa munda. Taxonomy (NCBI): domain Eukaryota; kingdom Metazoa; phylum Arthropoda; class Insecta; order Lepidoptera; family Noctuidae; genus Anorthoa; species Anorthoa munda. The sequence goes on from OX243898.1 coordinate 36,441,877, forward strand.
ACAAAGAGTCATCGTGTCAGCGATAACGATTGTAGCAATAACTATAATAGCATAACTTCACATACTGCAACACATCCCTCTGTCACTCTAGATGAGACAAGACTATCGCCGTCGCTGAATGAATGACGCTTTGTCTAGGGCTCGGGGGTGCTAGACAAAGAGTCATCGTGTCAGCGATAACGATTGTAGCAATAACTATAATAGCATAACTTCACATACTGCAACACATCCCTCTGTCACTCTAGATGAGACAAGACTATCGCCGTCGCTGAATGAATGACGCTTTGTCTAGGGCTCGGGGGTGCTAGACAAAGAGTCATCGTGTCAGCGATAACGATTGTAGCAATAACTATAATAGCATAACTTCACATACTGCAACACATCCCTCTGTCACTCTAGATGAGACAAGACTATCGCCGTTGCTGAATGAATGACGCTTTGTCTAGGGCTCGGGGGTGCTAGACAAAGAGTCATCGTGTCAGCGATAACGATTGTAGCAATAACTATAATAGCATAACTTCACATACTGCAACACATCCCATCTGTCATACTAGATAAGACAAGAACTATAAACACTCCCTAATAACGTTAAAAATCTGGTTCTTCGTCATGTAATTTGCAGAACATTTACGATCAGAAAGGAAATGTGCCAGCTTCAGAATCCGCGCAGACGAACAGCAAATCCTATAGCGCAGAACATGGGCAAGACGAGCAACAAGATGAAGACAAGCAGCCCGGCCAATATGAACAGCCTGGTGATTATGTACAGCGTAGCCAACATGAGCAGCCTGGCCAAAATGAGCATTCTGGCCAAAATGAGCAGCCTCGCCAAAACGAGCAGTATGGCCAAAATGAGCAGTATGGCCAAAATGTGCAGCCCGGCCAAAACAAGCAGTATGGCCAAAATCAGCAGCCTGGCCAATATGTCCAGCGTAGCCAACCAGGGCACGATGGTCAACACGAGCAGTATGGACAAGAAGGACAGCGTAACCAATACGACACAAGACCCAAGCCTGGACCCTTGAGCGAGCAAGAGCAGCCTGAACAGCAGTTTGAAGATCAAGATCAAGCGCAGTACGAAGAACAAACGTTCCGCTCCAAGCCAGCGTACATCGATACCGATGAGCTTACTGTACGCGACGTTAACGAGCCCAAGCACACCCTGGACCAGAGCTATACCGATCAAGTACAGGGAGGTAACAACCCAGCCCGGTATGATGCCAACCCAATCCGAGGAGATACCAACTCAGCCCGGCGTGAAACCGAACCACCTAGGCGTCACAAAGAGCAAGTCCGCGAACCAGCTTATCAACCCTTTTACAACAAGCATCCCAAGGCGTATGAAACCAACCGGGGTGTTGCTCTACAGGCCAGGCCTTTCAACGACCTGCGCGGCGACTTCAATGAGCAAAACCAACGAGGCGATACCAACTCAGCCCGAAGCGAAACCGAACCGCCTAGGCGTCACAAAGAACCAGCCCGCGAACCAGTTTATCAACCCTTTCACAACAAGCATCCCAAGGCGTACGAAACCAACCGAGGGGTTGCTCTACAGGCCAGGCCTTTCAGCGACCTGCGCGGCGACTTCAATGAGCAAAACGGACAGAATGACGCGAGTGTTCAGCCAGAACAGGAAAAACAGGTACCTTTTTTATATTTTTCGAGGAGTTTGTGACTAAATATAACGCTTGCCAAAATCGGTCCGTGGATGGGCCACCATCCATTACACACCAAGACTTCTCTGTGCCTCAAACAGCACTATAAGCTGTTGGTCCCGGCTGTCCTTTGTAAATCAATGACAGTCGTTAAGGGTAGGGAGAACCCAGAAAACCTAACACCAGACTTGCCAAGAGGTTGTAGAACTTCAGTTGCATCCAAACTGTAGCCAACTCCAACATGGTTGAAAACGGCAAGGCAGATTGATTTCCTTCTATTCTTTCTAACAGGCCGAGAACGAGGAGAACGACCATGAAGATCAGGAGGCCCTCGACCAGCAGAACATCTCCGACTCTCAGGATGACGGATCAGACTATTCGGAGAGCAAGAAGCAGTCACGTGAGATGTACAATGTGTTTGGGCACACCACTCGAGCCAGCCGCTTGCAACCATCCGCTGGAAGAGGCAAATCGCATTTTGGACACAGCTCATTGACTTATCAAGAACCAGATACGCGTACACCCTCGGGTTACCACCACGCCACTCAAGGCCGTCATCACAAAGCACCTCCGAGTCGTGATCACTATAGTCCGTCACAGCGTGACCGCAATACTCCGCATCACCAGGATCGCAAGGCACCGCTAGAAATCAACATTGCCAAGAAGGATTTACTCTACTACATGGATGATACTCAGTTGCGACGCAATAACAAGGAGATGTCGCCTGATGTATCTGATGACGAAGAGCATCCGCTGTCCAGTGCTGGTACCAGCAGTCCTGCTCTACGGCCCAGCCCAACCCTCGCCCGTGCCACTCCCACCAGGCCCCGGGCCAGTCCCACCGCCGCCCGGGCCAGCCCAACCCTCGCCCGGTCCAGTCCGACCGTTGCCCGGGCCATTTCCACCAATCCCAGGGCCAACTCTGCGTCAACCAAGCGCCCAGACTTCCTTAGCACAAACCGCGCTCACCGCAGCTCCTACGTCACCGTGTCGCCAACTAACGTCACATACAAGTTATTGACGGTAAGTACGAAATAATAAATAAGTTTATAATGGTGGCCTTTGCTATTTGCTAAAATACTTAATCTATACTAATATTATAAAGAGAAAAGATTTGTATTTTTATATGTAACGAATAAACTACTGGACCGATTTCAAAAAATCTTTATTGAAGCTACACTATCCCCGGGCGACATAGGCTACTTTTTACCCGACTGCCGAAGGAGGGTAATGTGTTTATCAGTCTATGTATGTATGTATGTAAGTATGTATGTATGTATGTATGTTTGTTCCTATGTGGCGTTCTAGAGACCAAACGCGTCGGCCGATTTTGATGGTTCTTACGTCAATCGATTCGTCTTAACCCCGCGAGTGTCACTGGCTACATGAAAATTGAAAAATAGGAATATGGCGGTTTTTGGGCGCCATTTTGTGGGGGCCCAAATTTTTTTTTCTTCCTAACCTTTCGTGTGGGGTATCAAAATTTGGATTTTAAGAGGTGATTTCAAAAATATATAATACTTATATGTTTAATAATTAAAAAAATCAAAAAACCCGACTGCTTGAAAAGCGAACTAAAAAGACGCAAAAAGGAGAAAATCATGCTGTGCAGTCGGAGGATACGTCTGATTTTGGTCAGCCAGCTCGCGAAGATGTATCCTCCGACAGCACAGCATGATTTTCTCCTTTTTGCGTCTTTTTAGTTCGCTTTTCAAGCAGTCGGGTTTTTTGTTTTTTTTAATTAACTTTTTTTTATCCCTGTATTCCCACGGGAACGGGAACTACGCGGGTGAAACCGCGAGGCGTCCGCAGTATTTAATATTTGCAAATAGCAAAGTCTAGTCATTAAGATTTGAATGTGATTTACAAGGAAACAGTATTAAATCTATTTGCCTCCTCTAAACAGTAGTTTAGCGGATTGTTTGTGTGAACTGTGCAGATAAATGTGTGCAATGTGTGTTTTGTGTGCGCATAAATAAACACATAAATAAATCATGGAAACAAGCGCGAGCGAAATGAGCTCGAAAGTGGTAGCACCGCGCCTCAGATAGGTTGAATTTTCTTTTGATAGAAAATAAGTTACTAGGCAACCGATCAGAGGAGTACAATAGTGTTAATAAGCCGCTTGCGTCGCACCTTTCAGTCTGCCACGCCGGGGCATGGTTCCCTAGGCCTAAGGGTAAATACGCTACTGTCTGTGTGATGATGTGTTTCAGCTGAAGACACGCGAGGGTCGTCGGCGGGGGGAGCGACGCATCCTAGAAGAGCGCAGGCCGGAGGGGGTGGCAATCATGAGCCTGGACCACGCGCCGCTGCCCGCCTTCCGCCTGCCGCGCGCGCGCCGCCAATACATGCATGAGCACCACCGCCCTGGACTCCAGCCCGCTTAGTACAACAACATACAAAACACTCATCACATATTCTACAACGCACACACAACACTATAGATAGGCTCAGACACCCACCTCGTAATACACTCCCATCACCTCACCATAGTTACTCTGTTCCCGCATCGAATCTATTCTAATTCAGCTGGTCTTTCTGGTTATTAACACCACCACCGCCACGCGTCTGCCAAGATCACCACACACCCCATAACACACACTCTACTTCAGAAGTTACACCTTAAACCTTCTGCCTATGCGTCTAAAAAAGAAGAAGACAATTAATATAACGATAGAGGCTAACAAATGTGCGAATATCCACGAGTTCATTAGAGTTTTGGGCACCTACACTTACTCAACCCAGCAACATACTTCTTAATAGTTTTAATATAAAATTGTTTTTAGTAAGTAAAGCCAATATTTTGTTTTGTTCCTTATTTAAAAACGACAACTCAATAATGAATCCTTTCTGGAACAGAAATTTCATGATTCAGGCGTTTTGAAATCATGCATCATTCAGGTACAGCCTAGCCGCGATAGTCTCAAATCTAAATAAAGTTACACAAGTATGTTTTATTGTAAATTTTATAGAGCATAATAAAAAATTCTATAAGATTTGTTTTATTTGACGCGTGGAACGATAAAGAGCATATATTCTCCGCATGTAAGAGCGAACCATGAGGATCCTACTAACGCTGGTGGCTCTGACCCAGTGGGAGAAACTGTTGGCTCTAGAGTACGCCGCGGTCACCTTTCAGCAGATCCTAACAGGTCAGTAACGATGATGGCGACAGATGTTCACAGAGAATAGTCAAAATGACAGCGATAACGATTGTCGAAAAGACAAAAATGCTTGGGACGGACATACTCGTTCGCACTGAAATATGTTATGTGGAAGGTGGAGCATTGGGTGTTTCAGGCCTGCGATAGTCGGAGTCAATTCAAAACAATAGTTTGTTTACAATTTATTCAATATCCAATTTAAAATGTATTTGTAGATCTGAAGAGGTATTATCCACTCTATGTTACTTCCTCTGCTCAACTTTAGGTCTAACCATGCTGTTTTTCAGCGAACTTGAAAGTCGCTAATAAAAGCCTGGACTTCGTGAACAAAGTGAGACAAGACCTGCGACGAAACAACGACGACTATGCACAGAGGGACATAGAGGGATTGAGTCAGCTAGAGCTACCCTCGGTCCCTGCGCACCCCGCACCACGGCATCCTAACCGCAAGAGATACCTTGCAGCACATCACTTGCCACCGTCAGACCTACCTCAACGGTACTACATCGACACGAGAAAGGGCAAAGGGGACGTGGCCCAAGGTGACGTAACCCAAAGTGACATGACCACAGCGTTCAGGATCTACACGCGCGCCAGGCCTGTGAAGAACAACTTGCGCATCAGAAAACTTAAGAAGACATTGAGCAAAGACAAGAATAAGTTGCGTGCGCAAGACGAGGCAGGGGTGAGGGGGACAGAGATGGCCATAGACTTGGTAATGGAAGACACGACGAGCTCCACGCTACCGACTTCCGTCCCGACCAGGTAAAATATATCGTTATATCATAATATCGATAATTTTATGAAATAATATATCAATATTTTTGTTCGAGGATCCATTTTGAGTAGGTCCCGAAATAGTTTTTTTTTAAATATAATTTCGTACGTTGCTTAATTATAATGTGTATTAGATTATGTTCTGATTTTAATTTTAAATCGTATGATTAATTTTATTTTATATCGATTCAATTAATTATTACCGATTCATCACATTTCATTTTGATTCAATTAATTCATTTGATTTAATTTTATTCAGAATATAAAACTTTAGTTAAAAGTATTTAATTTTAATTCGAATATCTAATTTTAATTATTCGTACACACTTGACTCTTAATATTAGGGGCTAAAGTATGAAATTGCCGATTTGTACTGAAACATTCACATTAACATATTGGGTGCTAATTAAACAGGCTTCTTTTTAATATCATTATTCGCCCCCAAAAATGTATGTTGCCTTCTAAATTACTAAGTCAGCCACAATTAACGAGCATCTAAATAATACTATGTTAGCCACTAGTTATCTTCTATGTAAACCACTCTAAATACAACTCAGCATGATGGTTATTTTTTAGCATCAAAATTTTTAACATGCATTCTAACAGTAAATTTCTAAAATACTATTAAATGACATCAAAAAATATATTTATTTAGCTTCTAATTTTTTAACTCAGTACGTTTAAAATGTAACTTACGTGTAAAATTTTTAACATGCATTCTAACAGTAAATTTCTAAAATACTATTAAATGACATCAAAAAATATATTTATTTAGCTTCTAATTTTTTAACTCAGTACGTTTAAAATGTAACTCATCCCATATTAATTGATCGTAAAAAAATTGCAAAAACATTTCATCAAATAGTATATTGGCCACTAATATTACCAGAAGCTATTGAGGAGAGACAAAATAAAAGACTATATTTTTTGGTTTTAATATAGAATAGGTGCAAGTTGGATTAGTATTTATGCGACAGAGTCGACGGAGCCCCGCTGCGCGGGGCTCCTATTTCTGTATGCAGGGTTTAAAGTAACCTAACACGAAGGAGATGACGGGAGCTGAGTTCGCTCGCTTTGCTCGCTCACTTCAGCTCCCGTCATCTCCTTCGAACCTAACCTGTCCGTGTCGGGGTGCCCTAAGCTCCCGAGCTCGCTACGCTCGCTCTTGGACTTATTCATTGACCGTCATTTATTATTTTAAATATAATCAACTCGTCGAATCGAGATGTGATCAACTCAACTCGTCGTCACATGAATCGAATGGCGCTCTCTGATTGGTGCAAATGGCCGGTCGCTGTCGTCTCGCGTACTCGCGCCAAATCATGCAGTGGCTATTTTCACGATAAAAGAATATGATGTATTGTTTTACATGCTAAGTTATAATAAATTATGCTTTCTTTCTTTCTTCGATAGAAGCTTGAATTATATTTTTTTGAGGATATTGCGTTGAAGCTGTAAAACGTAAAATGGTGACAAGATATAAAATCCGTGGCCGAGTTAGTAAATTACGTGGCAATGTATAAATAAGAAGGACAAGTCACAATAATTGATGATCTTTACTTGACGCTTTCTGTAGAATATTTAGTTGGCGTTGCAAAAAAGACGAATTAGTTTATTAGAGGCTATGTCATTTTCCCGTTGCTTAGTTATAAAATTAGAAGTTTAATCACGTGTCCAATAAATAATTTTGTGGCTAGACTTATTATTTCCCTAACATATTTATTTCATCATATCAGCCAAAAGACGTCCACTGCTGGGCATAGGCCTCCCCCAAGCGTCGCCACATTGACCGCGTCCGTGCGTCTCGCAACCCCGCAACCTTCACCAGGTCATCGGTCCACTTGGTGGGAGGCCTTCCAACGCAACGTCTTCCGGTTCGCGGTCGCCACTCCTATCTTTTCAGCCCCATCGGCCATCTATTCTGCGAGCAATGTGCCCTGCCCACTGCCGCTTAAGTTTGGCAATTCTTCAGGCTATGTCGGTAACCCTGCGGTTCTCTTGCGGATCTCTACATTTCTGATTCGATCACGCAAGGGAACGCCGAGCATAGCCCTCTCCATTGCCCTTTGAGTGACTGTAAACTTTCTGAGGAGGCCCATTGTAAGCGACCACGTCTCAGAGCCATATGTCATCACTGGCAACACACACTGGTCATAGACTTTTGTCTTGAGACACTGTGGTAAGTTGGGCGAGAAGATACCGCGCAACTTCCCGAACGCTGCCCAACCGAGTCGGATTTGACGGTTGACCTCTTTCTCGAAGTTGGCCCTACTCAACTGGATCGTTTGTCCCAGGTAGACATAGTCGCCCACAACTTTGAGTGTAGAGTTGTTGCCCGTTTCTAACCCTCATGAGTTAGAGGGTTCTTCATGGTCCTTCGGAGTCGAATGTGGCAAGGGCTGTACAGTTCAGGTGTGTTCTCCTAATTGGACGGAGAATCATCAACCCTATACGTTCCTGCCGAGTGGTCTTGGATGGTGAGAGAAGGAGATAGCAATACTGGATCCAGCAGCGGGAAGTACGGTGGAAGGAGTACAAAACCAGCAGCAAGCAAGCTGCAGACGACTGAGGTCGTAAGGAAGTGAGTGATAGTGCCGAAAATCGTGAGTACTTTGTGATTTCTTATGTGCCAAGCAAAAGTGAACTTTATTGCCTAGAAGATTTTAACTTTAACTTTCAAATATTAAATCAGACTTAGAATAATTTCATGTGTGCATGTTTAGACTTAGTTAGATTTAAGCCAATTTAGGTTCAGACGGGGAACCTATGCCCGATTTTTAGTAGATTTAAATTTCAAACACTTAGAAAAATTTGGTGTTTACATTGACTTGTAAAATTTTCGAAACTTTTTAGAACTTATAATATTTTAAGAAATATTTGGAACTTAGAAAAATTTCATTGTTTACATTGACTTGTAAAATTTTCGGAAATATTTTGGACTTTTAATTTTTTTTGGGACTTAGAAAAATTTCTTTGTTTACATCGACTTGTAAAATTTTCTCGAACTTTTATTTTTATTGTTTACTTAAAAATGTCTTTGCAATCACATGTTAAGGTGCAAGATGATATTTACGCTCGATTGTCAAGAGCTAAAACTAATTTTAAAAAGTCGCCAAAGGATAGAATTACCGAACAATATTTAGAAACCAGATTAGAAAATGTGGAAGAATTATGGGCGCAATTTAGTTTAACACATAAACAAATTATTAAAGATTTTGAACCTAAGGAGTTGATATCTTCACCATACACTATAAGTGAAGTTTATTATAATACAGAGGAATTATATTTAGATTTGAAATGTGACTTCAAAACTGCATTAAATAAAATTAAGAGCAGTGATGTTTCTCCAACTACGGGGTCATCATCAAATTATGGTTCCGTAGGTAAAAGCGTGTCTATAAAGTTACCTAGAATAACTATCCCAACATTTTCGGGGAAATATACCGAATGGCCGACTTTCCGAGATTTATTTGTATCAGCAATACATAAAAATAGCACTATTGATAATGTTCAAAAATTACATTATTTAAAAAGTTATTTGACTGGGGAAGCCGAGCAGCTCCTTCGTCATATACCAATTTCAGAATCAAATTATGAAAGATGCTGGGCTCAGTTGGAGACCAGGTATAATAACAAAAAATATTTGCCGCACTGTATTTTGGTAAGATTGCTCAGTCAGAGGAACATAGTACAAGAGTCAGCTAGTGCTTTAAAAGAATTAATGGATACAACATCAGACTGTCTAAATGCACTCACTAACTTAGATATCGATATAACTTCATGGGATATTTTAATCATTCATATCATAACATTAAAACTAGATCCAGACAGTAGAAAGGATTGGGAACTAAAGGTAACTAGTAATACTGATTCAGATAAGCTGCCTACATTTGAACAGTTTAAAGAATTTTTAACTGGCCGCTATAGGGCATTTGAATTCTTAGGAACTAAGCCAATTAAAAATAATGTTAATGTTAGTAAGGCAAAGGTTTTTCACACAGCGACGGACCAATGCAGCCATGGTTTGTCCGTGTTGTAACAGTAACGAGCATAAAATAAGAAATTGTAAACAATTTGTTAACCAGGATGTGGATATTCGGCGTAAGTTTATGCAGGATCACAATTTATGTTTTAATTGTCTGGGGCACAACCACTCTGCCAGATTTTGTAAGTGCTCAGCCTCTTGTCAAATATGTAAGCGGAGACATCACTCCTTGTTGCACCCTAAAGGTGAGCAGGAGTCATTAGGAGAAAAGGGAGATACATCTATAAATGAACATACAAACACGGTAGGATTAGAATCTGAAAACAAAGTAGTTACTTGTTTTTCGAAAGGTTTAGCGAATAACCAAGTTTTATTAGCCACGGCCCTAGTGAGGGCTGTTTCGAAAAATGGAGTTATGTTTACAATCAGGGCCCTGTTAGACCAAGGTTCTCAGGCGTCTTTTGTTACAGAGCATACTGTGCAAAGTTTAGGGCTTCAGAAAAAACCAGCTGAAGGTTTAATAACTGGTATAGATGTTAATAACAAATTATCCTTATATTCGGTTGTTGAGGTTAAAATTCAGTCCAGGGTCGATCCATCATTTGAACTTGTAGTCAAAGCATATGTTCTCAAATCTATTACGTCATTATTATCTGGTAGGGAAACCGTATATTTAGATTGAGCTCAAGCTAGCGACATCAAATTAGCGGATCCTAGATATCATACACCGGATAGAGTGGATATGTTGTTAGGAGCAGAAATTTATGGTCAGATTTTACAAAATGGGTTATTAAAGGCTCCTGATGGTAGCACTGTAGCTCAGTCTACCTCATTAGGATGGATTTTATCAGGTACAGTAGCTTCTGCTGCTCAGAATACATCAAACATTACCGTAATGCATGCTCACCTTGGTGATGACGAAATCCTGAAAAAATTCTGGGAATTAGAAAAGGAACCAAATCAAATTAAGAAACATATACTAACCGAAGAAGAATCAAGATGCGAAGAGATATTTAAAGCTACAACTGTAAGAGACAGTGACGGTCGTTACATAGTAAACTTACCATTAAGAAGTCAAGATCCGAGCTGTCAATATGGCGATACAAGAAAGGTAGCAATTAATAGGTTTTATGCATTAGAAGCTAAACTCAATAAAACACAGATTTAAAGACAAAATATGAAGAAGTCCTCAATGAATATTTGCAATTGGGACACATGAGACAAATAACCAAAAAAGAAGAACAAAATCAACATGCAGTGTACTTACCTCATCATGCGGTTATACGGGACGATAAAGACACAACCAAGGTTCGGGTTGCCTTCGATGCTTCCTGCAAAGGAAAAAATGGAATGTCGCTCAACGATGACCTAATGATTGGACCGGGGCTGCAACCAAATTTGCGGCATTTATTGATTCGTTGACCCACCGCATTTGCCTCGTTTCAGACATTATCAAAATATACCGAATGGTGCGTGTGGCCGACCATCATATAGATTTTCAGCGCATCGTGTGGAGAGACAGCAAACAATCTTCAATAAAGGATTATAAGTTACTTACAGTTACTTTTGGTACCTCTTCAGCGCCTTTCTTAGCAGTTCGATCGATGCAGCAAGTAGCGTACGATGAAGGAGTCAACTATCCACTTGCAGCTGAAAGGTTTCTTAAAGATTATTATATGGACGATCTTATGACTGGTTGTGACTCAATAGAAGAAGGCATACGAATCTTTAATCAAATGAACGAGTTATTAGCAAAAGCAAGATTCACTTTGCAAAAATGGTCAAGTAACAGCAGTGAATTACTGGAGAAAATAATCGGGGAAAGACACTCGTTCAAAGGACAAGATGGTGTAGAAAGAGAGATCAACATAAAACAAGATGAGATATTTAAAACGTTGGGACTTACCTGGAACCGAAGCTGTGACACCTTCCAGTATTCTGTTCAGTTGCCTCCGCTGCAAGAACCTGTAACGAAAAGAAAAATATTATCAGACATAGCAAGACTATTTGACCCTTTGGGATGGGTCGCACCCGTAATCATTGTTGCGAAAATGCTAATTCAAAAATTATGGGTTTCTGGGATTGGATGGGATGAGGAAATTCCATATGAAATAAGAAAATAATGGTTTACTTACCGACAAGAGTTGCAAAGTTTAAAAAATTTTTCAATACCTCGATGGTTAAGCATGAAGCACGGTGACAAGCAGATTGACTTACACGGATTTTGCGACGCGTCAAAATCAGCATATGCTGCGGTAGTGTATGCACGGGTTGTCGATGCTGACGGTGAGATACATGTCACTTTGCTCACGGCAAAAACTAATGTTGCTCCTATAAAAACGATTTCAGTGCCTCGATTGGAATTGTGCGGAGCAGTCCTCTTAGCCAAACTCTTATCAGAAGTCTCAGAAGTGATGGGAATAAGTAAATTCAATTTGTACTACTGGACCGACTCTGAGATCGTATTAGCGTGGTTAAATAGCCATCCCAACAGATGGAAAACATTCGTGGCAAATCGGGTTTCTGAAATTTTGAGCTTAAGTGAACCTCAGCAATGGAATCATGTTCAATCTAAAATCAATCCTGCTGATTGCGCATCGCGGGGTCTTTATGCATCAGAATTCGTAAACTTTAAACTGTGGTTAGATGGTCCGGGGTTCCTAAAGGATAAAAATATTATAATCGACAAACGCAAGACGGTATCAACAAATATAGAAGAAATAAAAGTACACGTAGCATTAGATGATAATTTTATTTGGGATAAATATTCATCACTTACCAAACTTGTTAGAATAGTAGCATATTTAAGACGTCCTTTAGAAAACCGAAGACTGAAAGAAAGAATCATAAGTTTATAACTGCAGAAGAAATGAGATTAGCGTTGGAGACATGCATAAGGGTATGTCAAAGTCAAAACTGTGAAGCGATAATTCTGGACCTGCAAAAAGAAAAGCCTAAAAGAAATTTGTTTAAATCTTTAAATCTTTACCTCGATTCCGTTAATATCCTGAGGGTGGGCGGTAGATTAGAACGTTCAGATCTTACCAGGGATCGCAAAAATCCAATGTTGATTCCAAGTAATACACATTTTACCAATCTTCTAATTGCCGACGCACATTATAGGAATCTTCCTCCTTGTCGGTGGCTTCTTGGCAGGGTGGTTGAAAAGCATCCAGGGTTAGACAACCTTACACGAGTAGTCACACTTCGCAGTAATGGTTCTACATTTAAAAGGCCAACATCAAAACTGTGTGTCTTGCCTATTGCCTAAGAATTGTATTAATAGAATAAGAGATAATTTTAAGCACTGTTTAGTTAAGTTATGATTATAAGCATTGTTTAAGTTTTAATTTAGATGCATAAGTCATATTGTAAAAGTGATTAAAACTGTTTGATTTGTAAAATATAAAACGCTTTCTAACTATTAACTTTAGAAGGACATAATGTTGCACAAAATGTCCTTGGTGGGCGGAATGTCTAGCCGCACAGCAAGTAAATCGGAACACACCGCGATCGTTATGCAAATTAGTTCGTACATTCGTCACTAGATGGCGTTGTCCAATTTCGATCCATTTCTGAATCTCGATGTTAAGATTTTCTGCCGATAACATATGTATCTAGGATTAAGTATTTTTTACAACCACTAAACAACTACTACACTACTACTATAACCTGTATTCTACGGTGTAATCACTACATCTACGAATAAATTCAGACTGGGGGTCAAAGTGTTGGCATCAGTGATCCACACTCCCAAGTACAGACTGAAACCTTTTTTCATTCGAACCCCAGTTTCTAACCCTCATGAGTTAGAGGGTTCTTCAAGCCCGACGAACTTCAAAAAGTTGCTTTTGCTTTTTGGCTATACATTATTATTTTTTCTTTACTTTTGCCGCTTTTTATTTTATTTTTTTGGCAATTTTGAGATTGAGAACCTACTTCGGCCCACTTCATTTCCCGCTTGTAACGCACGATGCACCGAATGCAGAGCTCGCCTCAGGCTAAGTCTCCGAACAAAAAATCATCTAAGGAAGCCTCCGCCGCGAACCGAACCTAACCAATCCAGCAACGACCAAAAGCGACAAAAATGAACATATGAGAAAACGCATGCGGACGGACGTTGAGATTGAGGACTCGGAAGCTGACTGGCCAGTCAAACCAAGCAAATTGAAGAACTACGATCCATGTTGACGTCCTGGAAAGCTGATAATGACAAGGTGCTTAAAAAGTTGGTAACCGACATGTCCGATTTAAAACTCCAAGTATCTCTTATTCAAAAATCTAATGCCGAAATTATGCGATCAGCTGAGTTTATGAACAAAAATTTTGAGGACACCAAAAAACAATTGGATAAAAAACAAACAAACAAACTTAATCAGTACTCATATGCTTTATATAAATTATCCAAAATTGTTGACCAATCAGTTCTTTTGACCGCATACCATGCTTATGTTTCGTCGACACTGAGGTATGCAGTCATATACTGGGGCAATGCCACTAATAGAGATTTAGTGTTTAAAGCGCAAAAAAGGTGTATATGTGCGATTGCTGGTATCCGTGTTCCTGACTCATGTGAACCACATTTCAGAGAACTAAAAATATTGACCTTTCCTGCAATCTATATATATGAAGTAGCCGTATTTATAAAGACAAATGAAAATCTATTTGGTAAACTCAAATCGAAAAGACACATGTTTAAAATTTCTAATCTACCACATAAGACGGCTCTGTTTAACAAAAGCTTCTTTGGCATGGCATCAAAAATATTCAACAAAATACCTATTGACATTCTGAGCACTAGGGAAGTTCCACTATTTAAAAAGAAACTTCGTAACTTTTTAATTGATAAAGCATACTACACGATCCAAGATTTCTTGAATTATTGATTGTATTTTTTGACCATGTATTAATTTGACTGTATATTGATATTTTGACATTTATAATAACAAAATTTGACATGTAAAACAATTTCAAATGTAATTCCACTAGGTACATAATTATTGTATGCCTATTAGGCAGGACATATTGGAACTCTAATTTATTCTTAAGACCTGTAATTACTAACATATGCCCACAATAAAATATTTTGAATTTGAATTTGAATTTGAATTTGATAACCTCCAAAAGGAGCGTAAAGTTTTTCAAAACCATATAGAAAGTCTTGAAACCAAGATATATGAGTTGCAACTTACGTCACGGTCAGCTAGTGTGGAAATTAGGAACATACCCACAAAAGAAAACGAGACTCATTCACAATTATGCACCACACTTACCCAAATTGCGACTACAGTCGAAGTTCAAATGCAGGTGTCCCACATCCGTGATATATATCGGCTTCCAGGCAAGAATGGTGCGAAAAGGACTACAATAATTGCCGAGTTTAACTCCGTCCAGACGAAGAACACTCTGTTATCTTCTGTACGCAACTATAATAATGCTCGTCAATCAAGTGATAAACTAAACACATCAGCGATTGGACTAACCGATAAGAAACCCATGTACGTTGCTGAATTCCTCCCGCCGTCAGCCAGGAAGCTGTTCCACACAGCGCGAGAGTTTGCGAAGGAGAAAGAATTTAAGTTTTACCGGGTTTCAAATGGTAGAATATTCATTCGAAAGAACATCGGCGCCAAGCAGTTTCTCATAAAATCAGAACAATGTCTAAGCGATCTAAGTCAATGACTATTACACAGGCTGACTCGATCGTTACTCGTAACTGTTAAGTTAATTGGTAAATATACTGTTGATACTACTACTGATCGAATTGCTTTATCACTTTGTAAAATAAATAATGTTTTACTATTCATGACACACTTTCACTTTTATTCAGTACACACACTGAACAAGATCACTTATCACAATTCATTAATAAACACCATTTCATCACAATACAAATATTGTAACATGTCCTCCACAACAACACATCATATGCAATTAATCTATAACCTAAGTCCTAAACAACTAACTCGTCCATTCAAGTTTAATTTACTTTACATCTCGCACTCAAATACTCTTAGTTGCGGTTACAGTCAGCACGTTCAGCTGCCAACATCTATTACAAGACCAGTTTTGTGTTCTGCACTCTGCAATGGCTAACATTGATCAACAAATAGGAGAACAATTGGATTCACTGTATCAGTTTAAAGCCCACAAATGCCCACCTGATATGTGTTTATCGTATCTTCCGCTTAATAATAAGGGATTAAAAATACTGCATATCAACATAAGGAGCATTAACAAAAACTTCGATCAACTCACCGCTCTTCTGCAAATAATCAGTATCCAATGTGACATACTACACACACCACACAGAATGCTGGCTAAGTAAAGTTAATTCATTTCCGACTCTCAATGGATATAACTCTTACTACTTTAGGTACGTGTAGATAGAGACACAATAAAAGTCATAGATGAGGGTACTCACGATTATATTATCTTTTCACAACACGTAACTTTTATATAGTTTAGAAGGAGAAACAAACGAAGAGTAAACAGTTACAATAGTCAGAATGTTCACGGCACAATACACAAGATGGGTAACAGAAACACAGATAAAGTTCACCGTAAGGATCGCGTACACAATCAATTAGCGGGAGCGCAGTAGCGGTAGCGGGAGATGCAAACCGACTGGCGGTGCGTCACTGCGGGTGGCAGCATATCGTTGGAGGCTCGCGGTGCAGTACCGCCACAGTGGTTGCGGTAACGTTCAGCCAGACATCAGCCGACATTATATCGTATACGATATAATATGCCGTGAATGTCTGTCGACGGTGTGTTACTGTTATTGTAATAATATATAAATAAATATAACTATATTGTATGTGTATCTTGTATGTTTGTGTATTAAATAAATAAATAAACTATGTGGGTAGATAGTGTACCCTACATCACTCCCCTCCAGAGACCGTCAAGGACGGTAAAAATTTGGGAATCTTACTTGACGACCAAACCGAGTGGTATACTCCTTGCTACTGCTAGTTGGAATGACCTCTGGGTCAGCTTTGTCAACCAATATGTAGGCTGGCTTAAGGCGGTCTATTGTGACCGTGACCTCCTTGCCCTTGAACAGGATTTTGAAGGTTTTGTCACCTCTTTGCAGAACTTTGTGAGGACCTGTGTAAGCTGGCTGTAGCGAGCCACGTAATGCGTCGTCACGAAGGAACACGTGATCAGTGGTCTGCAAATCCTTGTAGACGAATATGCTCGTTTTGTTGTGACGGGAAGCTGGGGTTGGTTGCAGGTTTTGGGCAAACTTGCGGATGCGAGCGACGAATTCCGTGATATCGGTCGTTCCTTCATCACGGGGGGAGAGAAATTCACCCGGAAGCCTTAGCGGTTCGCCGTATACTAATTCGGCGGCAGACGCTTGGACATCCTTTTTGAATGCGCTCCTTATACCAAGCAATACCCACGGCAAGGACTCTGTCCACTTATCATTAGCATGGCACGTGATGGACGCCTTGAGTTGCCTGTGAAAACGCTCCACCATGCCGTTACATGCCGGATGGTATGCCGTTGTCCGCTTGTGCTGAAAACCAGCCAACTTTGACAATTGCTCGAACAGGGCTGACTCGAACTGACGGCCCCTGTCCGTAACAATATCTGTGGGACAGCCAAACCGGGCAATCCATCCGGACAGCAGCGCTTTGGCTACTGTCTCGGCAGTAATGTCGACGATAGGTACCACTTCGGGCCACCTGGTAAATCGGTCGACTGCCGTCAGACAGTACCTGAAGCCTTGCGAAATTGGGAGCGGGCCCACAAGATCGATGTGGACAGTGGTGAACCTTGCAGAGAGGAGTGGGAGATGAAACGACCCTAATGGCGCTGTGACGTGGCGGCTCACCTTGGCCCGCTGGCATTGAAGACAAGCTCGTGCCCATTCCCTGCAGTCCTTCCTGACGCCTGGCCAAACAAAGCGCTCTGCGATTAATTTGGCAGTCGCTGATACACCAGGATGACAGAGGGAATGTAAGCTGTCGAAGACTTGTTTTCGCTGCATTTTGGGTACGAATGGTCTGGGAGGCGCTGTACTGACATCACAGTACACAGGTGTACGCTCCCCGGAGACCTGCACCTTTTCCAGTACTAGTGATGAACCTTCCTGAAGGAGTTTGGCTAGCTCGGGATCAGAAGTTTGCGATTCCGCGAGGTTGACGAGGCTGACCGGTACCTGGAGCTCCTCCACGCGAGATAAGGGGTCGGCTACGACATTGTCCTTGCCGGAAATGTGCCTTATGTCGGTGGTGAACTGTGCAATGAAGTCGAGGTACCGGAATTGCCTAGGTGAGCAGGTCTTCTTCCTCTCGTGGAATGCGAAACTGATGGGCTTGTGGTCGGTGTAAACGACAAAGTGTCGTGCCTCCAGCATATGGCGGAAATATTTGATGGCCTCGTAAATGGCCAGCAGTTCCCTGTCATAGGGAGAATACTTTGTTTGCGGAGGGCTGAGCTTCCTGGAGAAGAAAGCTAACGGCTGCCAACTATCATTGCTAAGCTGCTGTAACACCGCGCCGATTGCAGTATCCGACGCATCGGTAACCAATGCAAGTTTGGCGTTGCAATCGGGGTGAGCCAATAGAGCAGCGTTAGCTAGGCTTTCCTTGCAGTCCCCAAATGCTCGCAAAGCATTCTCCGCAAGACATATGGGTTGCGAGCCCTTAACGTTGCCTATCAACAGGTTGTGAAGCGGCGCCTGGATCTGAGCTGCATGTGGGATGAATCGTCTGTAAAAATTGATCATACCCAGGAATCGACGCAGCTGACGGACATCTTTGGGCGGTGGGAACGACTTAATGGCCTCAACCTTGGAGTCCAGTGGTTTGGTGCCTTTCTCGGAGATGTGGTAACCTAGGAAGGTTGCCTCCGAGACACCGAAAACACACTTGGACGTGTTGACCAGCATGCCGAAGTCCTTCAACCTGCCGAAGATGGTGTGCAGGTGCTCCTCGTGTTCTGCTTCTGTTCTAGAAAAAATTAGAAAATCGTCCAAATAACAGTAGCAGAAGTCCAAACCTCTGGTCATCTCGTCGACGAATCGTTGAAATGTTTGGCCTGCGTTACGCAAACCAAACGTCATGTACGGGAATTCATACAAGCCGAACGGTGTGGTTATCGCCGTCTTGGGAATGTCATCCTGGCTGACAGCAGGGGGGTGTCACTCCGCAGTTTAGGTACGATCGGCCGGCGGTACCTTGCAGAGGGAATAACGCATTAGGTTGCCGCTTACCGCTCGGCTCGCACGTTAGCCACGTTATTTATATTATGCAGCAAATAACGATGACTTCTAAACGTAGGTACTTCTAAGGCCTTTAAAAGATATTGTTGTGTTTACGGGTGTTTAAATAAAGCAAAGAACAATGAATCGATATTAAGCTTTTTTAAGGTACCGAAAGATTTTGAAAGGTAAGCTATTTTGTTGTACCTATTTAATTCATTACATAACTAATCTGTAACTATCGGTAGTAGGTGCATAATGAGTACGAGTTTTGTACAAAAATTTAAGCATTTTGGTGTTCCTAAAAGAATGAATAGGTGAAATACCTAAATAGGTACCCACCTACTTAGATATTTTAGATTTTCGTGTTGTTCACAAATATAATTTAATTTCTTTTTTTATTGAATGGTTACCGTTTTGTTAACATAAAAATAAACGCTTTAGATCCAGTTTAAAATAAATTATAATTGCCTAAGTAGTTACCTACTTAGCCTATGAATTTACCAATAGCCTGAGTAAGTGTACGCACTTATTAAAGTTAACGTTTGTATATAAAACTAGGTACTTACTTATACCTAACGAACAAACAAAAAATATTTCGTAAGAGTTCTTCAAGCCAACTTTAAATAAACTAACAAAAAATATCACTAAAGAGTAAACAAAGAGGTAGGTACCTATACTCAATTTGAAATAACATTAGACGTCTTTACAACTCGTTTTACAGCCCGTTCAACCGATTTTGTGTTCTATCTCGTACACATAAGGATGATATAAAAAGCAAAAATCTGTTACCAAAACCAACTGTTTACTACAGCTTCCATTTGTCGTATCACCAACGCAATAGAAGTCAAAATCGATTGACCGGGCTGTAAAATGGGCTTATTTAAATGTCTAATGTTATAGTAAATGAAGTTTAGGTAACCTAGTTTTCATTTGTTAAGTACCAAACAAAATGACGGTCTATAATATTCATTGTCTATCTACCTACTTGACCGTGTAATCATAGGCATCAAACATAAGAAAGATTACGTGGTCAAGTAGGTAGATAGTGGATGTAAGCGAAAGCGGCAAGTCGACAACCCTTACGAGCCGAGTCAAACCGCGCCAGACAGTGACGGAGATACGCGTTAGAAGAGAACGGCAACGTTTAGGTGAATATCACGTTAGGCACTGAGCGCTTATGCGAGTTGAATTGCACTTTGTTGCTAACTAGCAGGAGTCTCTATTTCAATGAATTGTTGCACGAAGTGAGTCTTCTGTACTTGTACTATTATTTATTCTGTGCTGACAGGTATCTGATTGTAGGCCTTCACGAGGTCTATAGTGCTGAAGATTTTACAGCCTGTAATACTGTGTGCAAAGTCGTGTATGTGCCTAATCGGATACCTGTCAGGAACGGTTCGGGCGTTGAGCATGCGGTAGTCGCCGCAAGGTCGCCAGCCGTTGTCCTTCTTAGGGGCGAGATGTAGGGGTGATGACCAGGGACTCTCAGAGGGTCTAGCAGTTCCATTTGACAGCATCAAC
Organism: Anorthoa munda; assembly: GCA_945859665.1. Lineage (NCBI taxonomy): Eukaryota > Metazoa > Arthropoda > Insecta > Lepidoptera > Noctuidae > Anorthoa > Anorthoa munda. The sequence continues at coordinate 36,462,202 of OX243898.1, forward strand.
TGGAACTCCTGCTGGGCAATTTTGAGTTTATCTGGCGCTAGTCGCCGGAACGATGATGAAACTGGGGGGCCTGGGGTCGTGCGGATGTGGTGTACCGTGTTGTGAGGTGTAGTGCGTAGTGTACCGGCGGGTCGGGTAATGTCTGGGAAACTCTCCAGAAGTTTGTGATACCTCGAGTCGCCAGATAAAACCTTTACTGAAAATAAAGATGAATCTGCACGACTCGAAGCTATTGAGAATACATTTGTTGTACTGTCGACTAGTCGTTGTTTACGACAGTCAACGACTAGCGAGTAATGACACAGAAAATCCACGCCGATAATGGGTTTTGTAACCTCGGCCACAACAAAACGCCACTTAAAGTCTCTACGGAGTCCTAAATTTAAATTGAGTTCCACAAAACCATACGTGGTGATAGGTGTTCCATTTGCGGCCACCAGCTGGTAGTTAGTGGGCGCACGACGCTCGTTGAGTAGACGACGGGGGTAGACGCAGAGGTCGCTACCGGTGTCGACCAAGAACTGCGTCTTCGTGGTCCGGTCTGCGACGAAGAGGCGACCGGTTGTAGAGCGGCAGTCGTCTGTCGCCATCATTAGCGACTGCCCGCAGCGTTTCCCTTCGTGTAGTCGCAGGGTTTGATGCAGCGTCTTGCCTTCTCCCCGTGCATGGAGTGGTACCAGCACACAGGGTGGCTCTGGTAGCTGGAGTCTGAGCGTGTCGACGATCGCTGGTGTGAGCTCCGTCTCGCATGTCGACCACGGCTGTGGGAGCGGTTCCGCGAACGGCTGTCACGCAGCTCCAGCGTCATGTCCTTCATGGCGCGCTTTAGCTCGGCGATCTCGGCTGCCATCTCACATAGAGACGGCCCTGCTGCTGACGTTGAAGCGACGAGGCTGGATGGCGTGGTGATGTCCTGGATGCGGTCGGCCAGCTCGGCCAAAGCCTCCAGGGTGCTATGCGGCTGCGTTGCCAGGAGGGGCTGGATGCTGCTGGGGAGTCGGCTGCTCCATATAGTGCGTACGAACTCCGCGGGTATTGTGGGTCCTGCCAGCCCTTGCAGGTAGCGCAGGAACTGCGACGGCTTCCGGTCACCCAGCTCCTCACGCATCAGCAGCTGGTTCACCTTCTTCTCTTGGGAGGCGGATAGGCGTTTGACAAGCTCGGTCTTCAGCTTGTCGTACCGGTTAGTGGTTGGAGGGGACATGATTATGTCCTTCACCTCCTTAACATACTGTGGGTCTAGTTTTCCAATGACGTCATTGTATTTGGTGACGTCGTTTGTCACCCCTGCGTTCTCGAACAGCGCTTCAATTTGGGCGAACCAGATTTCTGGTTCCTCAGGCCAGAATGGTGGCAACTTCATTGCCACGCGGTGTACATCTTGTGCCTCTATAGTGGAAACGCGCTTCGCTTTGCGCGGTCTGTGCGTAACGCGTTATGATCGCTGCGACGCAGACGACGCGGTGTGCGCGGATTCACTGTCACTCATTTTTAATCGTCTTTCTTAAAGTGTTCGACTCGGGGTCACCAGTTTAGGTACGTGTAGATAGAGACACGATAAAAGTCATAGATGAGGGTACTCACGATTATATTATCTTTTCACAACACGTAACTTTTATATAGTTTAGAAGGAGAAACAAACGAAGAGTAAACAGTTACAATAGTCAGAATGTTCACGGCACAATACACAAGATGGGTAACAGAAACACAGATAAAGTTCACCGTAAGGATCGCGTACACAATCAATTAGCGGGAGCGCAGTAGCGGTAGCGGGAGATGCAAACCGACTGGCGGTGCGTCACTGCGGGTGGCAGCATATCGTTGGAGGCTCGCGGTGCAGTACCGCCACAGTGGTTGCGGTAACGTTCAGCCAGACATCAGCCGACATTATATCGTATACGATATAATATGCCGTGAATGTCTGTCGACGGTGTGTTACTGTTATTGTAATAATATATAAATAAATATAACTATATTGTATGTGTATCTTGTATGTTTGTGTATTAAATAAATAAATAAACTATGTGGGTAGATAGTGTACCCTACACTACTCTTCTAATATAAAAAACCAGAATGATGGTTGCGCGATATATTTTAGGTCATGTATCAAACACAAAGTCTCAGAGCCGGTGTTTCTGGGTGGCACGTGTTTGACTTGCCGCCTCGAAAATGATTTATTTCTGGTTGCTTTGTACAGATCACCTAGTAATAGATCAATAGATTCGTTTCTTGATAGTCTGAATAACATTTTATCCGAAAGAAATTTTATGACTACTTCACACTGCTATACTTATTGGTGACACAACATAGATATCAAAGAAGGCAACACCGATCAACACTCTGACGAGTACCTTACTTGTATGGCCTCACACGGGCTTCTACCATCTCACACCTTACCCACTCGTTTGCAAAACTGCCTTGATCATGTCCTACTAAAGACCAAGTCTCTCGCCATTACCCTCGTCCTAGAGACATATATCACTGATCATGAACCAGTCTTGCTATACATTGAAACACATGAATCTAATACCTCTCCATCGCGCACTAAAACTGTTTTAGATCAAGATGCTATCCTGTTAGATATTAAAAAGAGCGACTGGTCGTCTGTAACGATGTCACAGTACGCAAATTGGGCCGCCGATGCTTTGATTAAAACCCTATCGACTATCGTCAAAGAACACTCACACGAGCGGAAAATACCAAGATCACAGCGATGTATCAAACCATGGATTACTCCTGGGTTGACTCGCTGCATACGCCATCGTGACCACCTCCATCTTAATTGTAAACTAAGACCTAATAACGATAATGACTGGATTATATATATTAGATACCGTAACTTCCTCAACGCGCTCCTACGTAAGCTTAGAACACTATACGAGAAAGACGAATTTAACAAAGCTAAGGGGAATATCAAAGCAACTTGGGACGCCGCCAAAAAGGTGACAGATCTAAAATCTCACACACCACCACCACTCGAACTTCTGAATCTGTCTAGCTCTCCCCAAACTTCAGTTGATCTGGCTAATAATTACTTTGCTACCATAGGTGAAAATTTGGCTTTGCAAGTAACTCCTACCCCGCGACCAGTCCGTGGTTTTGACAAATACATCGACATCCAGCTCTATGGTACTTTTGGAAACCGACGAGGATGAGATTGCCAGAATTATATCATCCTTGAAACCCGACTGTGCTATTGGCTGGGATCACATATCTGCCAGAGTTATCCAATCTGCTAGAGAGACCCTGGTACCTATAATAACTCATGTGTGCAATCTTGCCATTGAATTAGGTATTTTTCCTACAGTTTAAAAAAAGGCTATAGTCCACCCAATCCACAAAGCAGGGAACAGAGACAACATTAGCAACTATAGACCCATATCAGTGCTATCGGTGATGTCGAAGATTCTTGAGCGTATGTTGAATAGTAGATTGGTAAAATACCTCACCGCTAGTTCAATTATAGCCCCCAATCAATACGGTTTCAGAGCTGGTGTCAGTACTGAGAATGCGGTCAGGGATTTATTGCGTGTTGCGGTTAGGAACTTGGATTAGAAAAAAAAGAGCTTAACGATATTTCTGGACTTGTCCAAAGCATTCGATACTGTCTCTGTTCCAATCTTGCTCAAGAAGATGGAAAACGTCGGGGTTAGAGAAATCCCACTTAGAATATTCCAGGATTACCTGTCTGAACGTACCCAGTCTGTTTTTGTTAGTAAGGAGGTTGTAACAAGGGCAGTATTCTTGGACCAACCTTGTTCCTGATGTACATCAATGAGCTATGTACACTAAAAATCCCCAAATGCTGCATTTATACAGAGAGTTTGTATTAGAATAGAGGGAACATATTTACGACGAAACAGAAACTGTCAATTCTTTTGTTCTTGCTTATAGAAAAACTCTATGAAAAAAAAAGAGACAAACATAGACAAACGCTACCATCCTGAACGTCAAAGAGATAACTTTTTAGTCACTGTTGTAACCCATCGGTTAGCAGCTCTAATTAAAGATTTTCGCTGTTTTCACGCTTTGTTTCGTTTATATCAGGAAGAATTTTGTTGTTTCATTATCTACATGAACCATGTCGTGAGTGGCTATCGGTTGCAAGAGTAGAATGAGTGTATTAACAGGACATAATCAAAGGATATCTTTCCACAGGTGAGTTATCGACTAGCATACTGAAATTATTGTGCAGGGAATACATTTCATAGGCTGTCCGGAATAAAGGAATCTTAGTTCTAAATACGTCGAGGACGTGTAGTATCATTTAAACCTTTCTATTTAGTGAAATAATTAACTTTTATGCGTTCGCTGATAGAGCTATGACAGTTTACGTACTTACGTTCTGATGTTAGAGATGTGACAAAAGTCACAAGAAAGATTTATCGATACTGTATTTTTATTTTACTTACTTTAATGTATTTCTTAAAGTTTATTTGTTATTATTAATCTAATATTGATTGTGCACAGGTTCCTAAGAGTACTTATTTAAGAAATAAGAGGATCAAGAATATAAAACAAGCTAACTGGAAACCTTCACCATATTCTCGCTTGTGTTCACTGCATTTTATTGAATCATGCTATCGCTATCCCTCGACATGGATACAGGTTGATGAATCACGTTTATTTTCACATTTTATTTATTTAACCATTAATGTACACACACATAATAAATAGACAAGAAGAAGGAACAGAAAATAGGTACAAAGGTATGCTTCTTTCTAACGAAATCTCTTCCAGCATACCTGCGAGAGGAGAGTTGCAAAAAAAGATATGTAGACACCGTGTGTAGAGCTTTTTTAAATTAAATTATTATATTTAAACCATTTTGTTATTATTTATTTTGTTACTTTTAAACTTATACATACTCGTCTTCAACTTTATTTTCAGTTTTGCACAAGAACTAGCATACTATATATCAGTATATTGATGAGTACCTGTTTGTACATACAGATACAGTCGTACGAGTGTACCAAAAACTGTCACTTTGATCTCATGATGTACCTCGTTTTTGCACAAGGTATGAATAAACATTATTATACAACGCGTATAATGCGCAGAAAAATTACGAAAGAGTACAATTATACTCTTACAATGACTGATAAGTTCACTCTTTGTACGAGTACACATTCACTTTTTAAACAATTATAAAGAATCCCTAAAAAAACGTAGAATAATTAGCCGCAGTCAGGGACGATTCTTACAGATATTTGACCAAATTTGTATAAAATCCTCCTAAACTAAACTCGATAATATCGATATGACAGTGGCACAGATCTAGTTCTAGTATATGTCTATAGATAAGTATCTATAGCATCTTCGGTCACACTGGCACAAAAGATGGCATAGACAAAAGTATATCTATCTCTTTTTGCTTATGACGTTATCTGTTAGTGCGAAAGAGAATACCGATATTGAAATTGCGTCTTAAATATGCTACCTCTATTCTAATACAAACTCTCTGCATTTATACATATGCAGATGACAATCATGTTTTTTCTTCGGGTGACGGTCGACGTCGTGAGTTCGATCCCTGCGAAGACCAGTATAAAAATAAAAATAAAATAGTTTTATTACTGTTTTTGATGTTTTCTGAGTACTATATTGTAAACATAAGTGTAAACTATAACTGAGCATATTATCTATGCAAAAATGTGACGACGTATAAAAATAAAAAACAGTGACATGAAAATAGTTATAAACGTTAAGAACCAATGTGAATACAGTAAACATTAAAAAAACAATACAAATGAACTATAATAATCTGTTAATCAACATTTAAAAGTGTAAGAACAATCCCAAATAACTAAACAAGTGTTTTTTTTTTTCTAAAATAAGTGAACTAAGAAACTGTGCAAAAAATTCCATGCATGAATCATATTTAACCGTCACTAGTTAATTTAAAAATCTCATATCTATATTGAGCAGCACTATTTCATCGACATTCTTAACTGTACGAATGACTCCGGCGTTAACGTAGCTACACCTCAGCGCGGTGTAGTTCGTGTTCGATCCCCACGATTCGCAAACTCTTTTTGTAAGTTCTCTGGTGTTGTTTCTATTTCTACAGAAATAAACCACAACGTAACATTGCGACGACGGAAGCAGTTGTTTAGATCAGTCTATAGATTCATTGAGGAATGACTCATCATTGGACAAAACAAATTCGGACATAAATACAAGAAGTCTTGATCTATCAACGGGTATTAGCAAAAATTAATTAGAAGAAATGAAGGTTGAAATATCACAGTTAAAAGAACAGTTTGAATTAACACAAAATGAATTGGACAGGATGATATGCGAAAATAATGAACTTAAAGAAACAGGCAAGTTTTTATTAATACATTGAAGGCTCTTTGTACCAGTCCTATAAAGTTGCAAAGACAAAAATTACAGTCAGCACGACAAAAAAATAGACGTTCTATTACGGACAATCTTCGTGTGGTATCCTTAGGCCAAGAACACTCATCGAGCCAAAATGAAAAGGACTGCATTGAGAGCGCAAACATATTATTAGAGTCAGATAATTTTGATGAATCTCCTAGAAATGCAGACTATGACGGAACATCAGAGACCTTGGTATCCATGTCTGATATACAGGAAAACCTTAACTTGAAACAAAGGAGCAACGACTTTGAAATTGCTCGCGATCTAGTGTCAAGTAAAAATATAACAGTTTCTGCACCAAAGGTAATAAATAATAATAAAAATTCTTTATTCCGTTCATTTTTACACAGTACAATATTAAAACAAAAATACATTACATAGAAACCCTTAAGTGCTAGTTATTGACAAATTCCCTGGTATGGTAAAGGTATACAAGGATAAGCAAACACAGACAGATGCATCGGAATCTTCCGAGTACAGCAATTATAACGAAAAAGAAATTCATAAACACAAGAAGATACCACAAGATCAAAGAATAATAACAAAAGACTATAGGAGAAAAAGAAAGTTATGCGTTCTCAGTAACTGCAATCATAGCGGTGCACTGGAGATATTGGACAACACTTTTGGCCGTCACTTCGAGTTCTGTCATTACCTGTCACTTAATAGTAGTATAAAGGACATTATATCAAATATGCTTAATAAGATACAGCATTATAGCTTGGATGACTACTGTATCATTGTGATTGGTGAGCAGGATTTTAAAGGCACCGGCGATTCGATTGAAATGGTCAGGTTAATTAGAGAAACTCTAAAAAATATAACTAATACAAATGTTATTATATGTTGTCCTACATATGTTCAAGGGGCTCTGATACACAATTATAAGGTAGAAATGTTTAATAGATTACTTTACATGGACATAGAAAACCATAATTATGCTTATTTTTTTTATAGTAATCATGACCTATACGATGAGACATTTTCGTATATATGGGCAAAATTAACAAACTCGGTCAAAAACGTATTTATGACAGTATTTTCTGCCGCCTACTAGTTGATATTGAGATCTATCCAACGGAATATAACTGTTGTAATTCTCCAAAATCACCAAAATCATCCCAAAAAACTCTTTTTCGCCCCATTATATAAAAGAGTTATCGATAGGGACAGTAGTTCAGGAAAAAAACAAAAATTTATACTATTACACCAAAATATAGCTGGTATCTTAAACAAAATTGATTTATTCGAAATCACAATTTTTGACTTAGAAAAGCAGATTGGCCATATAGATTTTATTTCTCTGAGTCATCATCTGCCTAGCCTTTTTCCCAATTATTGTTGGGGTCGGCTTCCAGTCTTACCGGATTCAGCTGGGTACCAGTGTTCTACATGGAGCGACTGCCTATCTGACCTCCACAACCCAGTAACTGGGTAACACGATACCCCTTGGCAAGACTGGTGTCAGATCTCAGGCTTCTGACTACCTGTAACGACTGTCAAAGATCTTCAAATGACAGCCGGGACCAACGGCTTAACGTGCTTTCCGAGGCACGGAGGAAACTCGGTATTGAAATGGTCACCCATCCACGGACCGACCTCGTCAAGCGTTGCTTAACCTTGAAGATCGACCCGTGTGGCTGTTATTATTTAGCCACGAGCTCCTCAGTTATTTGTCTGAGTGAAACTTTTATAAAATCAGGACATGAAAGTAATCTAGCACTTACACATTTTAACTTAGCTGCTAGTTACATAAGAAACGATAAATAACGTGGTGGAACATGCGTTTTAGTAAGAAAAGGTCTAATTTGATTTCTGTGGCATTGAAATATTGAGCCATAATCTAATTATAGTCATTTAGCCCTGGAACGCTCCCAACAGTGTGTTCGTTTTAACTGAGCTCCCAATTTTAAATCCAAATGTCAAGAAATCTTAAGTTTTTGTGAGTGTTACTGATTGCACTAATTAGTCAATTAACTGTGCTATCGAAAGAAGTGAACTGGACTACGCTGTAATTACTAGTCAAAAAGTTATAGTGAAAAACAATTTGAATGTCGTATCAAACGGCCATTGTCTTCGTACGGCCTGACAGTAGGCCCCCCGCAACCAGTCTGCTACCCCGCTGACGCCAGATACATGCTTTAAATCGCAACAACGCAGTGCTGTAACGCAGATCGACTGTTTTCTATATAGATATAGTTAATGAATATTCTTGTACAACTCTGAAATCTGACATAGTTACGGTACTCCTAGCGCAACCTAAACAAACATTGCAAATAATAAACACCTATCCATTCACCTCTATCACTGCTCACACTCTTCAAATACCTCTACTCTTACTACACTACTCACCTTCTAAAATAAACACAGCACCACCAAATGATAACCTGCTCAATTTCAATAACTGTTTTCTGCACAAAACTGTTTTAAACTCACTCCTTTCGCAAAATATATCACACACTAAAACACTTTTTATACTGTTAATCACATTAATAATAATTGACACCTGTTTTTCGTCTTTGATAATCACGATAAATAAAAAACTACACGACCGCAACTCAAACAACACTGCAAATAATTACGTAACTAGTACGACCGGAGGATTTTTTACGATAACGTCACACACAGTTACGTTTACCCACTTGACTCCTAATATTGTAATCCATAACATCTACCCTCACATTATGGGTTCGCATTCTTCAAATGAATCAAAAATAAATAAGCAGATACCCGCATCTCCGACTTGTTTGTGCGTATACTTTCATAAGTGTCCACTATTCCTCAGTTCTTTTGTATTACATATTTGTTCTAAATGGCTAACACCAACGTAGAACTTGATGATTTAACTGTATCGGAGTCTGCGGTCTGTGATGTTTTGGACTGTTACGATCTTATTTCACACAGTAAAATAAACATTAAAATACTTACACAGAATATACGTAGTATCTCTAGTAACTTTGATGAACTTGTTGTCCTTTTGCACTCACTAAAGATGGAATGTGACGTTATAATACTCACTGAATGCTGGCTATCATGCAATCTCACTATTCCTAACCTACATGGTTACAAGTCTCATTCAACACAGAACTATAGAAACCAGAACGATGGAATTGTAATCTATTCTAGAGAATCGCTTAATGTTGACGTAATTGAACCACCTTTTTCAGAAAGCAACTGTCTAATTCTAAAAATAAATAATGACACAGCTATAATTGCATTGTATCGATCACCGTCATACAACAATTTATCTCCTTTTTTAGATTCCCTCAATTCAACTTTATCGAACCTAAAAAACATAAAATCTGCCGCTATAATTGGAGACATTAATATAGATATCTCAATGCAATCACGCGATACCAAAGCTGCTGAATACCTAAATATGACAGCCTTTCAGGGATTCCTACCAGCTCACACTTTTCCCACCAGACAAGGTAAAACCTGTCTCGATCACGTTCTTCTTAAAACTAAACTAAAATCACAAACCTTCGTTTTAAATTCCACCATTACAGACCACAATGCGGTGTTACTCTGTCTTTATAAACCCCACAAACAAAATCTTCCGCCATCTTATGTGACAAAATTTAACGTTACTGCTATTCGTGAACAACTGAATAACATGGACTTCAATTTCGTTCGAGAAACAGACGATCCTAATCAGGCCATGGATAAATTTGTTAAAACGTTACAACATGTAATAACGGAAAATAGTACTATTGTTAAAATTCCCCGGAAAAAACGTATTATTAGACCCTGGATCACTCCAGGATTACTTAGATGTATACAAAACAGGGATCGCCTCCACAAAGACTCACAAAATTCACCCGATAATCAAAGCCTCAAACTAACATACACCAGGTATAGAAATTTTTGCAATGACTTATTGAAAAGGCTTAAAAGACAACATGATAAAAATGAATTAGACAAAAATAGTAATAACAATAAAAAACTTTGGGAAGTAATCAAAAATATAACCAACACAAACAAAACCAAATCAGCTGCCACCGACCTTCTTGGTGATTCCCCTCAAACATCTGTGAACCAGGCTAATGATTATTTTGCTGGTGTTGGAAGTTCCCTGGCAAATAAACTTCTGAGCTGTTCAGAAATGGCTCAAAATCCAATTGATACTCCCACCTCAAACCACACAACTAATAACTCGTTTGTACTACTCGACACTGACGAAAACGTCACTTGTCACTTATTAATGGCTTAAAATGTTCTAGTGCAGTTGGACATGATAAAATATCTAATAGCCTACTTAAAGATATAAAAGATTTCATTGTTCCACCCCTAACGCATTTGTTCAATCTTTGCCTTTGTCGAGGTGTCTTCCCAGATGTACTTAAAAAAGCGATCATAATCCCAATCCACAAGGCGGGTGATAGACACCGTGTCTGTAATTATAGGCCAATTGCTATACTACCTGCTATTTCGAAGATACTGGAAAGAATAATTAATAGTAGACTTATTAAGTATCTCGAAAGCAATAATTTACTTTCCTCTTGTCAATTTGGTTTCCGTTCTGGGAGGTCGACAGAGGATGCGGTGCTTAAGCTTACGGAACATATTATTAGGAATCTTGATTATGGGAACAAAGCACTTGCCATCTTCCTTGACCTTGCCAAAGCATTTGACACGGTGTCTGTCCCGCGTCTTCTAGCTAAATTGGAACGCCTGGGAATAAGGGGGACGCAGCTGAAATTGTTTCAAGACTATCTGAGTGGTCGTAAACAATGCCTGAGGGTTGATGCCCACATTAGCACTGATCTACCTGTCTCTTTTGGTGTGCCGCAGGGTTCAGTGCTGGGACCTACACTTTTCTTAGTTTACCTAAATGACCTCTGTGAGCTGAAACTGGAGCAAGGTATCATTATCGCCTACGCTGACGACACAGCATTACTATTTTCTGCTGATAGTTGGGAAGATACCTTCACGTTGGCACAGAACGGTTTTAACGAGGTGTCAGACTGGCTGAAACAAAATGTTCTCACCCTAAACTCAGATAAAACAATGTACATGCCCTTCTATACACGAAATCCTTATAAACCACCCGTTGAACTTACTCTTAAATCACACTCAGTTCATGTCCATCCAACAAATTCTACCACATGTAATTGCCCTTGTCTGATAAGGAGATCTGAGGTTAAATATTTGGGAGTCATACTAGACTCATCGCTAAACTTCAATGCACATATATCAGTACTCCAATCCAGACTGAGAAAACTCATTTATGTTTTTAAGAATTTACGGTATGTAGCAGATATTTTAATTTTAACAAAAGTTTATAGGGCCCTCTGTCAATCGCTTCTAACTTACTGCATTTCATGCTGGGGTGGAGCTGCCAAAACCACTCTGCTTCCTCTTGAAATAGCACATCGCGCAATTCTAAAAGTTAGCTCCTTCCGACCCATAGATTACCCAACACATCTTTTGTATCAATCGTGGAACCTACCAACTGTTCGACAACTCTACATCATAACCACAATCCTAAAACAACACTCCCTTACCCGTCTTGACAGGAATACTCTTCGTAAGCGTCGTCGAAATGCTGTGGTTCCCCAGTCCTTTCAATTTAAACATTCATTCACAAATAGGTTTTTCTGCTTCACCGGTCCATATCTATACAATAAATTAAATACTACCCTTAATTTCTATGCACTAAATAAACGTGAATGTAAAATCAAACTACTGAACTTTCTAATTACTTGTGATTACGAAACTACAGAAGAACTTCTTAAAACATTAAGATAAATAGAACTTTTAAACACACCTAACACTACCACACAACACTCACTCAAACAATCGACACAAGCACACCACATAGAACCCTCACTTAACACTGTGTCTGTTTGTTGTAAAATGTTACTTTTGCTTTAAAGTGATATAATTATTATGTTAACGTAACCACTGTTCATAATGTCTGTAAAGTGAACTGCGTCCTGAAATACAGGCTCGGCCTAGCTCAGGCGCAGTTGCTCATCTTTATTTTTGTTTTTGTATTTAATAGCTTTAATATTTTAATTATAATGATCAATTTGTACAATTTTTTGGAGAAATAAATATATTATATTATTATTAATATATTATTATAGTGTGCATTTATAGAATACCGGATTCCGATGTGATATTTTTTTTTTTAAATCTTGAATTATTGTTATTCAATATAACCCGCAAAGTTAAGAAAAATATCATTATGTGCGGAGATTGGAATATAGACATATTAAAAGACATTAAATATTCAAAAGAACTAATATCCGTATTGAGCAATTTTAATATTTCACCACATGTAAGAATGCCTACCAGGAAAAATACTAGCATAGACCAAATAGCCAGTAATGTTCCCGTACTTGATTTGAAATGCAGTACACATAATTTAGCTCTCTCCGATCATGATAACGGCCAATCGTTAAATCAAATCCTATAAAGTTCTGGTATGATAAAAAGAGGGATTATAATAAGGACAACAAAACAAAATTTGTAAATTGCTTAGCAGCCTTAAGTTTTACTGAAATTTACGAAGTAACAAACTGCAATGAGGCTTTCAATACATTTCACGACCTATTCACGCTCTTCTATAAATTGTGTTTTCCCGAAATCCTCGTTAAAAGGAGCAATAAACCCATTAAAAACAAATGGCTTAGTACGGGTTTAAAAATATCATGCATTAAAAAGAGAGCTTTATATTACGAATATCAACATGATGCTATAAGTAAAGGTTATCACAAGAAAAAATATCATAATTACACTATGATCTTAAAAAAATGCATATCAAAATCACAACAGATAAACAACAACATTTTTTAAGTAATTCAAAAAATAAATGTAAAGCGACATGGACAATCATAAAAAATAGTTTAAACAAACCTAATAATAGTAACAATATAAATGAATTAATAAAAAATAAAAATAGAAAAGCCTTTTATTTCTTGCTTATCAATTAAACAATTTCAATAACAATGTGCATGCAAAATTATTCTTAGATTTAAATTTATTTGATTAAAAATATAAAAAAAAAAATATAAATAAGATTCATAACACAATCATAATATAATTAAATAATTATTATATTTGGAATTAATGTTATATTGGATAAAATGATAGTATATATTGATTTAATTAATTAGATATAATCAGGATTTGTATTTCGTTAGCAAGAACCCTCTCAATGAAAGGTAAAGGCCTCCTCCAGAGATGACCAGTACTCTCTATTCTCTGCCGCTCGCGGCCATTGAATACCTGCTACTTTTATGATATCATCTGCCCAGCGTGCGTATGGTCTTCCTCTTTTTCTCTGTCTTAGTGGACCTGCCCATGATGTTATCTTTGTAGTCCAGCGATTATCGCTAAGCCTCGTCACGTGTCCAGCCCATCGCCATTTGTGAGTAGCTGAGAGCGTCAATGGCTTTAGTTCGCTGTCTTATATCAGTGTGGCGGATCTTTTGGATTCTCTTAATTTTCAAGATGCTTCTCTCCATACTCCTTTGGCAGGATGTAATTTTATTTTTTACTTTTCTAGTGTATTTCCAAGTATGGCAGGCGTATGTTAATGAGAGGAGTAGGCAGGTGTTCATGACTTTAGTTTTCATCCGTATGGTCATGTCGCTTTTGAGTATTTCCTTGAGACTCCAGAAGTTTTTCCATGTGATGTTGACTCTTCTCTCCACTTCCAGTTCGTTATTTTGTTGGTTGAACGAAACTTGCTTTCCCAGATAAATGTAGGCATCGACATATGTTAAAGATGAATTTTCAAGATATATAGGTCTTTCAATATGGTTCGTCATGACATTAGTTTTTGTTAGATTGATATTTAAGCCCACTTTACGGCTTTCTTCGTGTAGAGTGTTTATCATTACTTGTAGTTGATTTGTACTTTCTGATAACAGAACTATGTCGTCGGCGAATCTCAAGTGATTCAATTAACTTCCGTTTATATTTATTCCAACTTTTTTCCAGTTTAGTTTGCCAATGATGGCCTCTAGCACCGCTATGAAGATAGTTGGCGAGAGTGGGTCTCCTTGCCGTACGCCTTTACTTATTTGTATGGGTGGCCCTGTAGTTTCCAACTTCACTCTGCTAGTACTGTTTTCGTAGATATTTTTTAGGACTTTTATGTAATCTAGTGGCACTTCTTGAGAGAGTAGAGTTGCCCATATTGATGAGTGGAGCAGAGAATCAAATGCTTTTTGGTAGTCGATAAAGACAATGTAGAGTGGTCTCTTGAACTCTTGGTATTTTCTATCAGCATTTCTAGCGAGTGTATGTGATCCACTGTTGAAAAACCTCTTCTAAAGCCCGCCTGTTCAATAGGTTGGTATTTCTCTGTGCTTTCTTTTATTTTTTTCTCTATTATTGAGGAAAACAGTTTATATAGTGACGGTAGTAGGCTTATCGGTCTGTAATTACTTATGTTGTTAGGGTCTCCTTTTTTGTAGAGCAAGATGATTTCAGACTCTGACCATTGACAAGGAGTGTGCGTGTTGTTCAGTATCAGATTAAACAGTAGAGTTAGTGGTTTTACTAGATACGCGCATCCAGTCTTTATGACTTCATTGGTGATCCCGTCGGGGCCTTGACTTTTCTCCATTTTTAGTGATTTAATCCCTTCAATCACTTCGTAATCCTCTATGACTGCTCTCGCCTCTGCTCTATTTGTATCTGGTAATTCATATGCATATTGATTTGGTGCGCTGTATAGCTTCTTGTAGAATTCTGTTGCTATTTTCAGTATTTCTGTTCTATTTTGGGTATTTTTTGTTTTGTCCTTCAACTCTTCAATCCATAATTTATGTGTTCTCAGTTCCTTGTATGCTTTCTTGACTCTATTTGTAGTATTAAGATGTTTTTCGATGATTCTTGTACGGTGCGCCTTGTAGTCTAGATGTATACGTTTGCTTATGAGTTTGTAGAGTGCTTTTAGTTCATTTTTCATGGCTCTTGATTTCGGTTTTATCTTTTGTAATTCTTGTCTTCTGCAGATTAACGCCTTTGTGCGTGCTGATAGTGCTTGGTTTTTCCCTGGATTTGTACTCGATGAAACCTCGTGAGTTTTTTTCAGGCTGGTGTCTATTGCGTTTATTATATCGTCATAGCGCTTCTGAATGGTGTCCTCGTCTCTCCAGTTCTCCAGTAGATTTATTAAGCAGCTATTCAGCGTTCGTTTGTAGGTTTGCGTTTCTTCTTCGTTCTTTAATTGGGATCTGGGGCATTGACCGAACTTTCTACGACTTTTTGCTATGGGAAGAATGTTTAATGCTGCTCTCACTGGCCTATGATCCGAAGGATAAGCCATGTTTAAAACCTGTATATTGTATATATTTCTGTGTAAGTTTGTTAAAATGTAGTCTATTTCATTCTTTATTTTACCGTTAGGCGATCTCCAATTCCATCTTTGTTTGTTAGTTTTTTTGAAAAAGGTGTTCATAATAGCCAAGTTGTTCTCAAGCGCTAAATCGATGAGTCTATTTCCTCTACAGTTTCTAACTCCTTAGCCGTGTTTACCAGTGGCGGTTTCATTGGGATAGGTTTGTCCTATTTTGGCGTTAAAGTCGCTCATGACTATTATATTGTTTTCTGAGAGTTGTATAGCCTTGTCGACAGTACTGTAGAAAAATTCCAATTCCTCGTCGCTCGACGCCTCCGTTGGAGCGTAAACTTGAATAATCCTTAATTCTAAGCCATTGATATTCATCCTTAACAGCGCTACTCTTTCTGATAGTCCTGTGAATCTTATGATGTATCTTTTCAGATATTTTTTGACAATAGAGCCCACTCCAAATAATCCAGGCGTTTCTCCGATGTAGTAGAGGATAAGCTCATCATATTCTTCAATTGCGTTTCCAAGTTTTCTCATTTCCGAGATACCAATAATATCGAAGTTTATATTCTTCAAGCACTCTTTTAATTCCAATAGTCGTGAATATGTAGACAAAGTTCTAACATTGTATGTTGCTATATATATAGTGTATTCTGGTGACTGTTTTTTGTACTATTTGTTTTAATTTTCTCTGGAGGGTTTTGGTCGTGATCTTCCACGGTGACCAGCCGGCTTGGAAGATGTAATTTATTCTTTATTTGTGTATGTAATTTGTTTTCCATGTGAGAGGGGGGCGGTAGTTGCTATGATTTAATGTTTTTGTCTAATTGTTCGTTTGGTGAGTTTCCAGGGGTTTTGTTAGTTAAAAAACCGAGTATTCCTGGTTTGAGAACTCCCTCTGATATACTTAACGATCTCTGTAGCCCTGTTTGAGCTTTGTTCTTTTTGTTGACTTGTATTCTTTGTTTTGTTCGTGACGGATTCTTTTCTTATTGCCCGATGCCTCTGCGTTATTGTGGCGTATGTTCAATTTATCGTACCTTATGGTGGCATAGTTTCCTTTCTCTATTTCTATATTTACTTGCTCTTGTAATTCCTTTCTTTTTACTAAAATGTGCTGTGGGAAGTCTTCTTTTATATAATAAGCAGTATCTTTTAATATTTTTCTCTGCTTAATTTTTTTTATTTTTGTACCCAATGTATTAAATGTTACAGTAATCGGCCGAGGCTTTACTCCTCCCTACCCTATTCTCCTAGTTTCTTGTATGTCTCTACTCTCTAGCCCTATAGAAAAATAGTGGATTAATTATGTTTTTTTCTAAATTCTCATAAGATGTTCCTGTCTCCGCCAAACCAAATATTACGATGTTCCTCAGTCTTGACTGTTTCTCTAGGAAGTATAATCTCTTCTCTGTATTTTCCAGCTTTTCTTTAAGGATATCGTGTTTTTCCTCGATTACTTTGAATTTTTCTTCTAATATGAAATTTATGTTTTGCGTAACTTGTTTTGTAACGTTTTCGGCTGATTGGACGGTAGTCGATTTTTGTTCGTCAAGTTCTTTTTGTATTTTTTGGAGCATATTCATAACTTCTTCCATGGTTTGAATGGTGTTTTTTATGATTTACAAAAAATATTCTTTTATTATTGTACTTATACTGCCCTCTGTTAGTTGGGTTAGGTACTAGCGTGCGGAACGACGACTTACGCTAAGTAATTTTCAGAGAATCCTCTGAAAATTACTTAGCGTAAGATGGCGTTATTTCCTTGATCAATTTTGTAATGTCATTCTGATATTATTGTAAAGTCTTTTAATAATGGTTAGGATTATTTTATTCACTTTAATTTTGTATATTGTCACTTCTGCACTTCGTATAATTATTTGTAGAATGTTACGAACAAATTTATGTGCGGCGAAAAGTCACTGGTAGTCTAGTAATGCCGTTGTTTCACTTCACTGTTTTGCATGTATTTGGATGATTATTCAATAATTTGGGTCTTTTGTCCTCAATTTATATTAAAAATCATTTATCTGTGATTCCACTGCACTTTATTTTTTTATTGAATAGCACTTGTTTATATTTTAAAATCCACAATTAACACGGAGCTGATACGTATCGTGGCTCAGTCTACCTTCTCTCATGAATTAATAATCCTTGACGAAAAAAAATAATCCTAATGACATATGTAACCAATTTAACAATTATTTCATTGATCTGACACAAAAAACCATCAATAATAATCATGACATGAACAACATTAATATTGCTAACTCCCTAGTAAAGCCGCATTTACTTAATCTGATCGAAGTCTGGGGCAGTGCTGCAAAAACAAAACTATCAGAACTCCAAGTTGCCCAAAATAAACTCATAAAAATACTATTCCACTATCCATATCTAACATCAACCCGTAAAATGTATCAAGACACAAAATTAATGAATATAAAGCAACTATATATTTACAACACATGTATTTTCATCAGAAATATTCTCAACAAAAGTGTTCACTCAAACTTAACACTCACCCAATATAAACAAGTTAGTCAACGTAGCACACGGCGAGCAAGCTTGCTAGTTTTACCTAAAATAAGAACCAACTATGGCAAAAAATGCTAACTTTCGAAGGAGCACAACTCTATAATAAGCTACCGTCCTGTATAAAAAATCTGCACTCTTTCAATGCATTCAAGACTCAACTTAGCCAGCACATAATTGCGGATCGATCACTTTTGGAGAAATGAATGCATTGGATGGGTAACTATTAAATTGTAATACTGATGACGAACTTTTTGTAATCTATTGTATATTTTTTAGTATTGTTCTCAAGTAAGTGATATATGTCTTTATTGGGAATAAAGTTTCTTTAAACCGAACATTAATATTGACAATAATATAAATACTTTATTTCTGACTCCATTGAATGAAATTGACGTTATTAAAATAATTAATTCATTAAATAATACAAATTCTACTGGATATGATGAAATAACTACTGAAATTATTAAATTAAGTGCGAAAATTATAGCATCCCCACTTAGCTACTTAATAAATCTCTCTTTTGAAGAAGGTGTTTTCCCATCTAGACTAAAAGAGTCTATAATTAAACCACTGTTCAAAAAGGGCAACTGTACAGATATGGGAAATTATAGGCCCATTACACTCATCCAAATATTTTCAAAAAAAAATTGAAAAAGCAATGCATGAGAAAATAAATAGCTTTGTAACTAAATACAATTTAATTGTGGAGAGTCAGTTTCGTTTTAGGAAATACAGTTCAACTACTCTAGCCTGTTTTTCTTTAGTGAAATTAATTACCGAAGCTCTTAATAAAAACAATGTCTACTTTATCGGTATTCTTAGATATGAGCAAAGCATTTGATTTTGTATCACACGAACGACTACTCTACAAGCTTGAGAAATATGGCATAAGAGGCAAAGCGCATGATTGGCTTAAAAGTTACTTATCTAATCGCCAACAGAGAACTGTTATCTCTAGAATAGAAAATAATACTAGGACGACATATTGCTCAGAACTAAAGACTAATGGTTCTGGCGTCCCGCAGGAAAGCGTACTGGGTCCGCCACTATTTATATTATATATTAATGACCTCAAAAAATGTTTAAAATATGAATGTATCCAATTTGATGACGATACTACATTGACGATAAAATGTTCCAACAAAACTGACATAGAAATCGATACTAATAATGAATTAATTAATGTGATAAAATGGCTGGGGTACAATAATCTTCATGTTAATATTGGAAAAACCAAAATAGTTCATTTTCAAACATGTAACTTGTCAGTAATACCAACAGCAATTAGACATAATAATGCAATTCTGCAACCAGAGCCATCAGCTTTATTTTTAGGTATAGTAATCGCCAACAAATTGAATTGGAAGGAACATGTAGAAAGAGTATGCAGTAGGCTTGACAAGTTTGTGTATGCTCTTCGTAAGTTAAGACTCGTGTCCAGTAGAGGAACAGTCCTAAATGCTTATCACGGGTATGTTTCATCGGTATTGCGTTATGGCCTAGTCATATGGGGTAATTCAGTGGATGTGGAAAGAGCATTCTTAGTGCAAAAGAAATGTATCAGAGCCATGAGTGGAGCAGATTATTTGGACCATTGCAGGCCATTATTTAAGGACTTAAAAATTCTCCCACTCCCCTGTCTGTATATTTTTGAAGTTTGTCTATTTGTAAAAAAAATCATCATTTATTTCCATTGAATGAACAAGTCTCCGAAAGACTGAACAAAAAACATGCCGGGAAATTACTAGTGCCTGCTCAGAGATTGCAGTTGTATAGTAGAAATGCCAGTTGCATGACAATTAAAATATATAATAAATTACCACCTGCCCTGAGAATGCTACCAATTAATAAGTTTAAATGTAAAATGTTTACTTGGCTCTTAGACATGTGCTTTTATTCCGTCAATGAATTTTTAAATCATTCTTTTCGATATTCTAATTAAAATTTTAATACTGATATTAGTACTTTGATATTGTATTTTTTTTATTATTATTATTTTTGAGGTTACGATTTATATTTTGACATGATGATTAATTATTGACATTTTTGATTATTTTTTTGCCATTATGATTAATTATTTTTTTTATTTTTTTTTATTTTATTAGTTTTTGACATTATGACTTATTTTTTTTGATATTATGATTTATATTTCGACATTATACAAAATTTCTTAAATTTATATAATAATCTTATAATGTACCTAGTTTTGATTTGCATGTACCTATCTTATCTTATCTTATGGAGGGGCCGAGAACATCTCGGACACTTCGACCCATTGGGATCTATTGTGGTCCCCTAGATAACTTACTCCCCCCCAATCTCGTTGAAAACCGTTTTCATGAGTCTTACAACGAGACTAGGAGATATGAGCCTATAGTCTTCTGGTTTTGGGTATCCAACCCCTAAGAGACCCATTCGCTTACCAGCCAGTGCATCGCATGTGCACAGAAGGTGCTCCATGCGTTCCGTATGTTCCCCACACAACCTGCACACGGGAGTCGTAGTTAAACCCATCTTCATGAGCATGTCGTTGGTTCCAAAGTGCCCAGTAAAGGCCCCAAGCAGGTAGCGGATTTGCCCCCTGCTCATGTTCCAAATGCATTCCCGGGCTTTGAACGTAGAGCCTAGGAATTTCTTGGAGTGTTGCAGACCAGTGTTGCAGACCAGTGTTAGACAGCCAATAAGTTTGTTGTCTGTGATCTGCAAACTCCCTAAATGCGGCTTTTACGAGACACGTCGAAATGCCTACACATGGTTCTGGACCCACAAATTCATTTGCTGAGCCCTCTCTCGCCAGTTCATCAGCCACTTCGTTACCATGGATTCCTTTGTGCCCAGGGACCCACATCAGTCTCACCCTGTTGTGCTTCCCAAGCCTGTTTAGGGCCTGGATAGCATCCAGAATGAGCCCGGAGTCCACTTTGTAGGATGCCATGGCTTTGATTGCAGCCTGACTGTCACTAAGAATATATATGGATTTACCTCGGGTTCCTCTATCTATATTCTCTTGAGCACAGGTTATTATGGCAAATGTTTCCGCTTGGAATACAGTTGCCATCTTCCCTAAGCTTTTGCTACATTTGTAACCTTTTGCGTATATGCCCGCTCCTGTACCTGATTCCATTTTGGATCCATCAGTGTACCACACCAGACTGTCTTGTTCTGGTGGATCGAGTCCCTTCTTCCAGTCCTCTATTGTAGGGATTTGGACCTTAAAAGACCTTTCAAACACAAATTTAGTTTGCATTTTATCGGATAACATGCTTGTTACCCGATCCAGGCCTTCATTCTCATCGAACTTTGTATGGTTAGTCTTTGGCTTAGAGGCATCCCATAGTCCAGCAACAGCAAGACGATGTAATGTCTTCCTTGCCTCGAATTCAACCATCATATGCAGAGGAGGGATATTGAGGTATCTCTCAATCGCTGCCGTTGGTGTTGTCCTGAAAGCACCTGTGATGCCGAGACACACTGTTCTTTGTAACCTGGTGAGTGGCGCTTTGCACGAAGCAAGCTTTGTTCTTGGCCACCACACTAGGCTGCCGTATGTGATAATAGGTATTATCATTGTCCGGTACAGCCATCGTATCACTTTGGGCTTTAACCCCCAAGTTTTACCGTAGGTGGAACGACACATGCCGAACGCTCGTAAGACCTTTGTCGTTATATTTTCCACATGAGTTTTCCACCTGAGTTCTTTATCAAGCGTTACGCCCAGATATTTAACTTCGGTGGACCAGGGCAGCTTTATTCCATTGAGGGAGAGCTCTCCTAGGCGTTCTAGCTGTCTCTTCCTCGTAAATGGAACAATGACTGCTTTGCTTGGGTTGATAGAGAGGTGGTTCTTTGTACACCATTCCTCTGTCATCCTCAATGCCTGTTGTAATAATCCAGACACTATGTTCGGGAATTTACCATTGACCATTATTGCTATGTCATCTGCATAGCCTACTGTGTAGAATGGTCCGGTATTGAGTTTGGTAAGTAGCGAGTCTACTACCAAGCACCACAATAATGGTGACAGCACCCCGCCTTGCGGGCAACCTCTTGTTGTTTTTGCACTAAGTCTGTCTCCCATCAGTTCCGATCTGACTATTCTGCTTCTCAGCATATAGTCAATCCAGTTGCACGTGGTATCGTTGATGCCATGTTCCTTTGCAGCAATGCGTATGGACTCAAATGTTATTTTGTCGAAGACTCCCTCTATGTCGAGGAAAGCCCCGACACAAATCTCTTGTCCCTCTAGCGCAGCCTCGGCTCGACTCGCAACAAAGTGCAATGCCGTTTCCGTAGATTTGCCCGGGCTGTAGGCGCACTGTAGTTTATGTAGAGGGAATACTTTCAGTGGTCCCTCTCTTAGATACCTGTCTACCAGTTTCTCCAGAGCTTTTAAGAGAAAGGATGATAGACTGATGGGCCTGTAAGCTTTAGCTTCTTCATAAGTCGGTCTACCCACTTTCGGTATAAAAGTGACTTTGACCTCCCTCCATGCCTTGGGTACGTACCCAAAGGCTATGCAAGCTCTGTAGAGCTTACTCAAATGGGGTACCAAAACAGATGCCCCTTCTTGCAATAGTATTGGGTAGATGCCATCCGGACCAGGGGATTTGAGAGGCTGGAAGCCCGCTATGGCCAGCTTCAGTTTATTTTCATCTACCACTTTCTTTGCCGTGAGCCAGTTACTTTTGGACGTGTGCCTTGTGAGCTTGTCCCTTGTGACTGGTTCCTCTTCATCGCTATTGCGCAGTATACATTCCGGGAAGTGGGTCCTAAACATCACACCCAGAGTGTCCTGTCCAGTTTCCGTGAGACACCCATTCTCATCCTTTACAGATGATAGTGGATTTGTCTTAGTCATGGACATTGCTTTGCACAACCTCATTCCACTTGGCAGAGTTTCGATGGAGGTGCAATGCTGTCGCCAGTTAGTTCTTTTGTCCTTGCGTACCGCCGTGTTATACCTCGTTAACATGCTATGATAGCCAGAAAAATCCTTCCTGGCTTTTGCATCATTAAAGGCCTGTCGTGTTTCCTGACGTATTTTGACTAGTTCAGGAGTCCACCATGGTACCTTTTTGCAAAAGGCCTTTTTCTCTGGGCAGTTATCTTCCCATGCGCCGATGGTGCCCGCCTTGATTCTGTCCGCTTCGAATTCTATATCCAGTATGGAATTAAGCTTACCTTTAGGGCTCCCTAGATTTACTTTAAGGTCCCTCCTGTATGAGTCCCAATTTGTATGCCTTGGGTTTCTCCTTCGTCTAGTTTCGGCTTCTCCCGCCGTCCTAAACCTAAAGCATATATAATTATGGTCAGACAGAGAGATTTCGTCCGATACATGCCAATTTTCAATATGAGCGCTGGCCCTGTTTGAAGCCAGTGTCAGGTCAATAACTTCAGTTCTCGCAGAGGTCCTGAAAGTAGGTTTATTGCCTGCGTTAAGGATTTGTAAAGAAGAGCTTACCACAAAGTCCAACAAATCCTCGCCTCGTTTGTTGACATCTGAGCTGCCCCAAACGACGTGGTGAGCATTCGCATCGCAGCCAAGTATCATGTCGAGATTTTCTTGGTTGCCGTAGTCAACCAGTCTTCTGATTTGAGGTGTTACTGGTTCCTTTTGTTCATATGGGAGGTAGGCAGAGGCAAGGATAATTCTCCTTTTCTCTGTTCCCGCCCCCACTTGGATCAGAGCTGTTGTGAGATCCCTGTAACAGAAAGTACGTAAGGGCATTGCCTCTATACCGCCCCTGATATAGATGCAAGTCCTCGCGTCATTAGTTGGACAGTCATAGAGCACCATGCCTCCTGTCCCACCTAAGCCTTTTATAGTCCCCTTATACAGATAAGGTTCCTGTATCAAGGCAATGTCATATGTATTCAACTTCAATTGCCGAGCCAGAAGGGCAGTAGCGGCTCTGCAATGATGCAAATTGATTTGTACACACCTTAGTCCTTCCATCTTGCTTGGCTCTTAGACATGTGCTTTTATTCCGTCAATGAATTTTTAAATCATTCTTTTCGATATTCTAATTAAAATTTTAATACTGATATTAGTACTTTGATATTGTATTTTTTTTATTATTATTATTTTTGACGTTACGATTTATATTTTGACATGATGATTAATTATTGACATTTTTGATTATTTTTTTGCCATTATGATTAATATTTTTTTTTATTTTATTTTATTTTATTAGTTTTTGACATTATGACTTATTTTTTTTGATATTATGATTTATATTTCGACATTATACAAAATTTCTTAAATTTATATAATAATCTTATAATGTACCTAGTTTTGATTTGCATGTACCTAGCTTATTATTTAATATTTCTACACCAGCAATGGTAGTATGTGTGAAACAATGTTAAATGTAAGATCTCAATGTACCATATACTGAGAAATAAATATTCACTTTACTTTGCTTTGCTTTGCTTTGCTTTGCTTTGCTTTGCTTTGCTTTGCTTTGCTTTGCTTTGCTTTGCTTTGCTTTGCTTTGCTTTGCTTTGCTTTGCTTTGCTTTGCTTTGCTTTGCTTTGCTTTGCTTTGCTTTGCTTTGCTTTGCTTTGCTTTGCTTTGCTTTGCTTTGCTTTGCTTTGCTTTGCTTTGCTTTGCTTTGCTTTGCTTTGCTTTGCTTTGCTTTGCTTTGCTTTGCTTTGCTTTGCTTTGCTTTGCTTTGCTTTGCTTTGCTTTGCTTTGCTTTGCTTTACTTTGCTTTACTTTACTTTACTTTACTTTACTTTACTTTACTTTACTTTACGGCCCTTTTTATTCAGGGAGACAACTGGGCGGAAACCTACAGGAATGCGGAATCAGCACTCTCTATTGTTATGTCTTGGTTGACTACTAACCTGCTTACCCTCAACGTCGCCAAGACACAGTACATTGCGTTTTCGATCACTTCCAACCGGTCTCCTCCTGGGAATTTCACATTAAGAGCCCACACATGCGCTTCTTCTACAGAAACTTGCGCTTGCTAACTATCGACAGGGCTCTTACTGTTAAATACTTAGGTATCCTTATCGGGTATCGCCTTGACTGGCGTGAGCATTTAGCCAACCTTGCCTCTCGCATGCGAAGGCTGATAGCTGCCTTCAAAAAACTGCGTAATTCTGCTAATCCAGATGTTTTGAAAACAGTATATTATGCACTATGTCAGTCAATGATCTCTTATTGTCTTCCGGTCTGGGGTGGTGCTGCTAAGACCCATCTTCTCCTAGTTGAGAGAGCTCAGCCTGCAGTTCTAAAGGTAATGTTACGCAAGCCGTAAAGATACCCTACTGTCCAGTTATACGCTGACTGTAAAGTGCTGTCTGTTAGACAACTTTACGTCCTTCATTGTATGTAAACATCTCGTTCGACCATTAGATAATCCAACTGGCAGAGTGAAACATAGGGTATTCTCGGTAGAATCCCATAGAACTACCTTCGCTAGTCGTCATTATCATATAGCTAGCTCAAAGTTATATAACACCATCAACAGGCACCTTAATATTTTCGGCTCGAGTTACTGTGTCTGCAAAAAAACATTGCGGACATGGTTGCTCAGCCTCAATTATGATCAAACTGAGGACATCTTGGCCGCACAAATGTTAATTAAATAAAACACTCACACATACATATACATACATGCAATTACTATTACATACGTACACCCACACTACGGACTTATCTAGAATAGTAACATTCTCAATCCCTGACCTAAGTAAATTTTATTTTCTCAAACATGCTTGGAAATGTGATCATTATTTTGACAACCTTCTTCGAGATAAATCGAAATTGCTGTACTGGTCAAATACATGCGCGCAGCGGCCGGCAAAAGTTGTATGAAAATCCATATCTGTCGTGTCTAGCGGCCAAATAAATTCCATAGTAAACTCATATCTGTCGTGTATTTTAAAAATGGAACGATGTTTTACTCCGAAACATGGCAACCAAGGAGGTAACTTATCAAAGGTTTTATTTAAATTTCGAACTGGCTTGCAAATAGAACGCTGTTTATTGAAAAAAAACAAAGGAACACTTTAACGCAGGAACAATTATTGTTGTTCGTTATTGATTTTGACAAAATGAGTTCTAGGTACTACTTAATTTTAATTTCCGCGCATTATTTGAGAAAAGTACTATACAAGCCTTGGCCACAACTAGGCATTGATGGACTTACGTATGTGTGCCTCGGCTTCGCCTCGGCCCACATTTACACGTTCGTCCATCAATGCCTATTTTGCTGGCCGCTGCAGTAATGTACTATATCATTGTAATTAATGGTCGAATATAATATTATGTAATTTAACAATTTTATTGTTATACATTTACTTTTGATCCTTGATTTGAGTTTTTATGTTTTGATTTTTTTTATTTTATTTTGAATGTTTAATTTATGGTTTTTAATTGTGAATATTTTAATTTTGGATTTTTTACTTTTATTTTTATTATTGGATTTTGTTTTTATTTTTTTATTGATTTAAATATTGTACATGCATGCCTTGCTCTGTTATATATTACTTGTGTTGTTTATCTAGAGGTACACTGATTGCCAAGATACAGGCAACTGCCTAGTTAGGGAATCAATGTTTCACAGTTGCTTTTTTGCCTTGTTCTATATTTCACACGTAATTTTATACTGTTCTTGTAAGGCTTTGTTATGAATAAATGAAAAATGAAATGAAAATGAGAGTCTCCGACCTAGATAGGAGTGGGTGTAACTGGGCATTCAACATCACCTTGGTTTTGTCCATGTTCATCCTAAGACCCACTCTTTCGGAAGCTCTACTGAGGTCTTCGAGCATTATACTGAGGTCCTCCATGGTCTCAGCCATAACCACTATATCGTCGGCAAACCGAAGGTGATATACTCGCCATTGATGTTGATGCCTAGCCCTCTCCAGTCCAGAACCTTGAAGACATCCTCCAGTGCAGCGGTGAACAGTTTCGGAGATATGACGTCTCCCTGTCTCACACCTCGCTGCAGAAGGACGGGTTCCGAGGTCAGATCCTGAAGTCGAACTGACATGGTGGCGTTTTTGTACAAACACTTCAACACCTCGATGTACCGGTATTCGATTTGGCATCGTTGGAGAGACTGCAGTACAGCCCAAGTCTCGATCGAATCGAAGACTTTCTCGTAGTCCACAAACGCTAAACAGAGAGGCAGGTTGTACTTTTCGGTCTTCTGTATAACCTGCCGCAGCGTATGTATGTGGTCTACGGTGCTGAAGCCTTTACGGAATCCGGCTTGTTTGGGAGGCTGGAAATCGTCTATCATGCGCGCGAGACGATTCGTGATGACTCTTGAAAACAGCTTGTAGACATGGCTAAGAAGTGAGATGGGCCTATAGTTCTTCAGTAGGGCATTGTCACCCTTCTTAAACAAGAGTACCACCACACCCCTGCACCATGCATGTGGCATTTTCCCCTCAAGTATGACGGAATCAAACAGCTTTTGAAGGGTCTTGAGTACTGGGTTGCCACCCGCCTTCAGCAGTTCGGCCGTAATTCCGTCATCACCCGGTGCCTTGTTGTTCTTAAGCAGAGCCATCCTAATCTCGTACAGGCTGACGTCTGGAATATCTTCGGTATAGTGTCGGGTCAATCTAGCTCTAGGGTCATTAGCTAGATTCGCGACGGGTTTACTGGTTGACGTGTAAAACTGCCCATAGAATCTCTCGATCTCCCTCAGAAGCTCCGGTTTGGCGGATACGATCCTGCCATCATCGGTCTTCAGTTTCTGGCTCTGCCCAATAGACAGATCTCTTGCAAAGACATTGGAGCCCTTATTCGGCTCAATCGCATCTTTAATACTTTCGGTATTAAAGCGGCGGAAGTCGCTCATATTTATTTAATCAAAATAATTACCATATTATCTATACATTGCTGCCATGTAATAGGAAGGTAATTTATGCCTTTGCGATAGAACTCTGGTGATCTAGATTCGACAAATTGTGTGAAAGCATTTTGTACTGCCTCCTGAGAAGAAAACTTTTTATCACGTAGAAAATTGTCCAAATCACGAAAAAAATGGTAGCCCGTTGGAGCAAAGTCTCGAATTCGAATGGTTTCTAATTGCAGTTCCTGTTAAAACGGTTTCTCGTGCTGTATGAGGTCTCGCGTTATCATGGAACAATAATGGTGAAGATCGATTCATGAGTCGGGGCTGTTTCACTGCTAGTTTTGCTATCATTGTTCGGAGTTTGGCACAGTAGACATCTACCGTTATTGCTTGACCAGATTGGAGAAAACTATAGTGAATAACACCATGCTAAGACCACCAAACAGTTAACATTACCTTATCATTGGTAAGCTTTGCTTTAGGACAATGTTGCGGCGTTTGGTTCACATGTCACAATTCGATCCAATATTCCTTCATTTCTGTATCGATTCAACAAGGCAACACAAGTTTCAACACGCGTTTCTTTCTGCAGATCAATCAAATCATAAGGCACCCATTTCTCATACTTTTTTATTTTATTGATTTGACGCAAATGAGTCAATATTGTTGATAAGGTAACGTTAAACCATGCCGCTAATTAAAAAAAAAAAAACTTTATTTATACAAAATACAAAACCTTCAACATGCTTATATACTAGGTCGCATGAATTTCAGTGAAAAAGGTCATACAGATAGAGTAAACACTGACACCTAAACTAGGAGATCCTGTTACTTAGGAGTCAGTGCTGTCACTAGGATACCAAAACCTTTTACAAATAGTGTGTTATGTCGGTATACAAAATCATGGCAAAAAATAGGTTTGAAAGTACAATGCAATTATATCAAGAAAAATTTAACTAGGAGTAAGGGAATCTATTGAACGGAGTTGTGATGTGAGTGTGCAAAATATGACAAGTAATTGTTTGTGTGTCGTGGAGGTGTGTATGTGAGTGAGTGTGTGTACGAGGGATTGTAAGTGTACTTAAGGGTGTGTTTGTATATATTCGCATGTATATGTTTTATGTATAACAGCATGTATAACAAAAGTGGATGATACTTCACTTTTGTTTAAACTTAAACGTCAGCAGCTGGTTACTGACGATGTAAATAGCGCGATCTCAAAAGTAGTTCACTGGTTCAATGTTAACAATTTACTTTTAAATGGAAAAAAAACCAAATGCATTAAGTTTACCCTACCTCACGTTAGGCAGGTGAAAACTGATGTGATGTTAAAGGGCGAAGAATTGAATCCTGAAAATAGCACAGTATTCTTAGGCCTAACTTTGGATGCTAAGCTTCAGTGGGGCCCACATATAGATAAATTGTCAAAGAAGCTAAGCTCCGCAGCATATGCTGTTAGAAAGATTCGTAATTTAACTGACATAGAGACAGCCCGTTTAGTATACTTTAGCTATTTTCATAGTGTAATGTCGTATGGTATTCTATTGTGGGGAAATGTCGCCGACATCCAGACTATCTTTGTTTTGCAGAAAAGAGCTGTTTGATCAATTTATAAATTAAACCCGAGACACTCTCTCAGAGAGAAATTTAAGGAGATTAATGTAATGACTGTGCCTTCTCAGTATATTTATGAAAATCTTTTATATGCCCATAAAAATATAAAATTGTTTAAAAAATACAGTGATATCCATAACATAAATACTAGGAACAAACACAAATTTGTAGTACCTACAACAAGGCTCAAGAAAATAGGTGGCTTGTTTAGATGTCAATGTGTACGCTTTTATAATAAGCTTCCAAGCGACGTACAAGGTTTAAGTGTTAATAAATTCAAATCATTCATTAAACGTAAGTTGTGCCAGAAAGCCTTTTATAACATTAAAGATTACGTTGAGGACAAAAAGGCTTGGGATTGAGCTGCTCCAATTAATTTCGTTTTTATTTTTTTTTTATTTTGCTTCGTGGATTTAGTTTTTAATTATATTTTTATTTTTTTTAATTTTTCTTGCAATGACAAGAATATTTACTTTTTAAAGTATTATATTATTTTATTTTAATTATTGTGAATGTGAAGACTATGTGGATTATTCTTTTTTTTTAATTTTAATTTATCTTAGTTAGTTTTTAATCATGGTCTGGCAATTTGAGTATTTATGCGGCCTAACCGAATGTCCTTTCTTTGGTATTGTTCGTCAATTCGTTGAGCTCCTTAAATTCTAAGTTGAGCTGCACGGTTATTGACAAATGCGTGCACTGACTGGACAGGTCCACTCAATCTGGCTGGTTCTTTTCTCAAAAGACCATTTCAGACATCAGTCTACATGGTCTTCACATGATCTAACCAAGTTTTTGTCTGGACTTTAAAAGAGACTGTGACCTCTGAGTTTGTTTCGGCCTTTCTTCTCAGAGTAGTCAGACAGGAAACGCCGACCTCATCTAGTTTTAAAAAATATGATCGACATTTGAAAGTGTTTGTACAAACCAACTTACAGAAAATAAATCATTTATCATTTATCATTATAGTATTAGTATTTTTATGTATCATGCTAAAATTATTAAGAATGTGATTGATAAAAATTGGTAGAATAAGTTTTGTACGGCTACTGTTGGAGGTGGAGTAGTTCTTCTGTTCGAACGTAGTCCTGATCCTGAAGCCAGCTTTGTACCTTAGCCCTGACTTCATGGTGATTTAGCCCAGTTAGTTGAATAATTTTAGCAATGTTTCTGTAAATGAAACAGCTCACAACGTAGAACTGGCGCCTGGCGAATGTGGTCTTGTGGCTTATTGTTGGAAATATCATTTTTGCTTTGCGCTTAGTTTTATCTGGTGGTGGAATTTGTTTATGCTTCCTAAGCGTGGCTCGGAGGACAAAAAGCTGTCTCACCGTAAGCAACTTACAGTCCGCATACAAATCAATAGTGGGAAATATATATGGTTTACCAAGCATAACCTTGAGCACAGCTCTCTGTGCCCTCTCCACTTCGATGAACTTGGTTTTAGCAGCCCCTCCCCAAACCGGGATGCAGTAAGTGATAACGGACTGACAAAGTGCTAGGTAAACCATTTTAGTACATGTTTGTCTGCGCAGAATCTCAGAGATTTCAAAATGTAGATGAGTCTTCTAACTTTTGAAGTGATATTGTCTATTTGGTTGTACCATTTCAGTCCATCATCAATCACTACACCCAAGTACTTTGTTGGGTTGACGCGAGTAAGCGCCGCGCATGAGCAGTGGCTGTGATCAGAACATTTGTGTGCAATAATTTCAAAATCCGGTGGTGCTTTGTTTCTATAATTAATAGAAAACGGAATGAAGTTGGTTTTAGCCACGTTATGCGTGAGAAGGTTTTCTCGCAACCACCTTCCAACTTTCTTTAAGGATTGTTCCGCAGCACGCTTGACCTCGCTCCACGTATTACCATAAACGACAATCGCAGTATCATCAGCATACGTATAGATCTGTGATTTATGTAAGGACAGCGTGCATAGATCATTTATGTATGTGTAGGCAAATACTAGCGCATTTTTGCTTTTCATCTAGTTTTTGTGATACAAATTGGGTAAGATCGATAACTGCGTCTTCAGTAGAGACTCCTCTTTTGAACCCATATTGGTTGGATGCTACAATGTTGTACTTGTTCAGGTAGTTTACTAGACGACTGTTTATCAACTTCTCCATTACTTTAGAGAGAGCCGAGAGTACCGAAATAGGTCTATAATTGTTGACACAATCTCTGGTCCCGCCCTTGTGAATCGGGTGGACCAGGGCCCTCTTGAATGGTTGTGGGAATACTCCTTTTCCTATGGAGATGTTAATAATGTGGGTTATAAGAGGCACAAGAGTATTCCGACAAACTCTCAGAAGGATGGTCGGTATTCCGTCCCAGCCTGTATCACTATCGTGTCTCAGAACCATGATGGTGGACTCCACCTCAGATTCAGCCACCTCAAGAAATACAAAGGAATTTACGGAGGTGTTTCGTTTAGCGGGCAGTTGTTAAGTTCCAGGTATTTTTGTAGCTAGGTCGGCGCCAATTGTGGCAAAGAAGTTACATACACTATTAATTGCTGCCTTTGGATCAGGTTTGGTGTTCAGCAGTTCAGTAGGTGATGGACATTTCTTTTTTGTATTGGTGATGTCTTTTATTTTATTCCATAGTGTTTTGGGATTATGTTTAGCTTTTTCTAATTCGTATTTATCATGTAGTGTTTTTAGTTTTCTAAGAAGGCCGTTACAATGGTTTGGATACCGTTTATACATAATTGGGATGCCTGGGTAGTTTGGCTCGGATCGGCTTCCACCATCACTTTCAATTCATTGTTATTCACCTTCACCTGTGTGGGCGGTCTTCCACGTGGTTCGTTCTTCAGTATGGTCGTAGACCCTGTTGTTTGCGGTCGTGTTTAAGTTGAACCTACTAACGATACATAAAGCTTGAACAGTGTTTCTCGAAGTTTGAAGTTGTTGCTATTTATTGTTTTGAACAAATTATTTATATACCGGTACGAAATGGAGGAAGCACGAATGTGTGGAGCCTGTGACGAATCTATGTCGGATGGAGTGCCTTGCACGGTATGTGGTCGTGAGTTACATTTTCAATGTGCAGGCATTACAGAGGCCGGTTACCGAAAGCTTGGCGATAGAAAACTCACTTGGCGATGCATGAAATGTAAGCAGACTGGAGTTGTTCGTCCACCTGAAGCGATTGCAGTTACTATCAATCCGACTAGCGCACCTGGATCACCTATGATTTTGGAACCGGAATTGCCTAGACGGGACACGGGATCTGCAGTCTTGCAAGAGATACGAGCGTTGTCTGCAAAACTTGCACCTTTGGATGGTTTAAAAGAGGAGATTTTAGCATTGAGAACTCAGTTCGCTGAACTAAAATCTTCCTTACATCAGCAGTTTGAGGAGACGGTTAATGAGTTCAGACATAAAATCTGCGCAATGGAAGAGCGTATGGTTGTGATGGAGGCAGTTAAGGAGCAAGTGAATCATCTTCAGGATCGATTGGACAAGTTGGAAGAAGAATCTGACATTAAGGATCAATGGTCGCGTTTGAATAACGTGGAAATAAAAGGGTTGCCACAGGTGAATAATGAAAACCTATTTGAAATTATTACCAAGATTGGAGCCAAAATAAATTATCCCGTTACCAAGACGCAAGTCAACTTTGTTACCAGGGTGCCTGCGAGAGAAAAAGATCGTATAAAACCAATAATAGTTTGTTTCTGTAGTCGCTACGTGAAGGAGGATTTTGTTGCTGCTGCAAGATACGCTCTAAAGACTTCACCGATAACGGCAAGCCAATTTGGTCTAGCAGGGAATCAGAGAGTATTTATTAATGACCACCTTACAACAAAAAATAAGTTCCTTTTGTCATAAACCAAAAAAATGGCGGCGGAAATGAATTTTCAATATGTATGGGTCAAGCATGCAAAAATCCACACGAGGAAAACGGACACTTCTCCGGTAATATTTGTCAAATCGGAAAAGGATCTCGTGAAAATTGTGTAACTAAGCTAGTAAACTTTATAAAATACTTAAAATCTATTAACTTACATGTAAAGTTTGAGAACCACATAATGCAGTGTGCTATTGGTGTTTTCCTATTGGCATTGTGTCGTTGCACAGTGCTAAAGAGTAAGTCTTTTAAATATTATTTTTGCTCATATAATTTGTTCCAATGTAATTATGATCTTTTGTGTACTCTGTTAAGGCACAATTTTGAATGCAGCATCGTGTTCGTTGATGCCATCTGCCCCGAGCGTTTCTTATCTTGTCTTTGCTCGTCACCTTTTGTTTCTATTCATAAGTCGATGGTCGTACATTTCTTAAAATTGTTATTTGTCGGACACTGTGCATTGCAGTGCCTATTAACTTATCGCCAGTTATTAGCTTCTACCCTCGTAGTTTACTTATTTCTAATAGAAAGACAATCTTGTGCGCTTTTATTATACAACTTATCTGTTTTTGTTATATATTTTATTATAGTTGGATTTAAAAATGTTTACTCTTAACATATATTATCAGAACGTGCGTGGCCTGCGTACGAAAACGAACAATATCTTCCGTAAAATACTTCTTAGTTCATATGATGTTATTGTTTTTACCGAGACGTGGCTGGTAGATGATATATTCAGCAGTGAGATGTTTGATGGTCGATACATGGTGATAAGACGAGATCGTGATTACTCCCGTACTGCTCAACAGCGGGGTGGGGGAGTTTTAATAGCGGTGAGAAGCGAGCTTGCTGTAGTCGAGAGACGTGATTGGTGTAGTTCTGCTGAGGACATTTGGGTGTCGCTTACTCTCAGGAGGTCTCGGCCGGCTACTACTTATAGATTGCACATTTGCGCCCTTTATCTTTGTAAGCAGAATCTTGGCAATTCATATAACATACAATTAAATAACTTTACTGATAACATGACAAACTTAATTTTAACACACCCGTTGGACAAATTTATAATATTAGGTGATTTTAATTTCGGCAATAGTGTAGACTGGATGGTGAGTGCCGACGATGGTAGCAATGAATTGATTCAGCAAAATGTTACGTGTCAACACTTAATTGATTTTTTTGATGCCATTCTTACTTCTAACTTGTCTCAGTATAATGGTGAGAAGAATATCAATGGAAGGATATTGGACTTAGTTTTTTCTAATGACTCTTTGAGTATTAGTGAATGTCATGATCCATTAGCTCTGCCAGTGGATTTGCATCACAAACCGATATCAATTCGAGCTGATTTTGTTGAAATTCATAAATTGGCGGACAACACAACACGTCGATACATGTTTTCTAAGGGTGACTATGTGGCCATTAGATCTGAATTGGACAATATAAACTGGACTGGCCTTTTAAATTCGGAGTCATTGGAGGGTGCTGTTGAGGTATTTTACAGTAAATTATACGAACTTAGGGATAAGTACATCCCTCTTAAATCTGTTAAAAAATCATCGTATCCATTATGGTATAGTTCTGCTCTAATAAAGGTATTGAGAGAAAAATATAAGTACCATCGTAAGTATAAAACGTATGGTAATATCTCTGATTTTCATTCTTTTTCCTTATTACGGAGCAGGGCCATTAAATTGGAAAAGACATGCTATGATGCATATATGGATAAAATTGAATCATCGATTGTCAAAAATCCAAAATCTTTCTGGTCGTACATGAAAAGTAAGAGAATTTCTAATGCAATTCCTAAGTTCATGCAGTATGGTGACGTCACGGCGAGTAGTGGTGAGGATATCAGCATTTTATTTGCGGCGTACTTCCACTCCACTTTCCAAGAACCTGTGCCGGTCCCTGGTACATCTTCGCAGACTTATAGTGGTGTTAGTAGTGTTGATAGTGTTGCATTTATCAGTACGTTAGAAATATCTCATTCTAAAGTACTGAAATTGCTTAAGTCCTTGGACCTTTCTAAATCAGGTGGCCCGGATCTCATACCCCCGGAGTTTATAGTACAATGTGCTGCTAGTTTGGTAGTTCCATTGTGTATCCTATTCAATCGATCTATTTCTGAGGGTATAGTTCCTAAAATCTGGAAATCAGCATTCATCACACCTGTTCACAAGAAAGGAAACAAATCTGACGTTACGAACTATCGCCCGATATCTAAGTTATGTCTATTTTCAAAGATCCTTGAGCGTATAGTGTATAGCAGTGTATATGCGGCCATGGAAAGTAACTTTGGGGAGGAACAACATGGCTTCCTCAAAAAGCGATCCACTACGACTAACTTGGTGTTATCGCATGAGTTTATATCGGGTGGTATGGATCAACGCGCGCAGGTGGATGTCATTTATACCGACTACAGCAAGTGCTTCGACCGTATCGACCATCGTCTGCTGCTGGAGAAGTTGCTCAAGGCCGGTATACACGGAGACCTTTACAGATGGTTTTCGTCTTATATTGAGAATCGGAGTCAGGCTGTGGTTCTCCAAGGATACACATCGGGTTGGACATCGGTTCCCTCGGGTGTGCCACAGGGTTCAGTTTTGGGGACCTTGCTTTTCACTCTGTTTATTGCTGATGTTGTAAACTGCTTCAAGCACTCTTATGTGTTGCTATATGCTGATGACATGAAGGTTCACAAGATTATACGTGATATCTCGGATACTCACCAGTTACAAGCTGATCTGAATAGATTTGAAGAATATTGCAAACAAAATTTACTCCAATTGAATGTCTCTAAATGTTTTCAAATGACCTTCACACGCCAGAAATCTATAGTAAACTCAATCTATAGTCTCAACCAACTTACCTTGGGCAAAGTTAACAGCATAAGGGATTTAGGTATTATACAAGATAGCAAATTACTATTTGACCAACACATTGACGGTATTGTGGGCAAGGCTTCGAGGGCACTAGGATTTGTAATCAGAGCCTCAGCCTGTTTCCGTTCTCTGAAACCTATCAAAGTTATATATTGTTCGTTCGTATGCAGCCACTTGGAGTATGCATCGCAAGTCTGGAACCCTCAATATGGGATCCATAAGTCACGCATTGAGGGTATCCAGAAAAAGTTTCTGAGATATCTAGATTATAAGGCGCACCAAGTATCTATAGATTACAGTCACCGTTGTAAGAGGTACCATTTTCTGCCATTGGATCGTAGGCGGCTCATTAATGATGTGTGTTTTTTGATTAACATAGCGAATGGCTCGATTGACTGTCCTGAACTACTAACAAAGTTAGCATTTCGCACTAACACCAGTGGATTACGTAAAAGGCCGCTTCTGGATGTGCCTTCTGCCACGACTAATTATAGGCGTAATGCTTTTCTTATAAGAAGCGCTCGAAGTTTTAATGATGTGTCTTCTGAGCACGATGTTGACTTATTTTGCTCTAAGATAAGCACAGCAAGGACGCTTTTAGCCAAATCATTTTTTTGTGAATAATGCACCGGCTAGTGGTTCTTTAACTAATATTTAGTAACATAAGTAAATGAATAGGAATAACATACCTACTTATTTATGTACACATTGGACTGTAACTGTTCGGTTTTTGTTTAATCGATATGCTATATATCTGTGGAGGCTTGTTATTAGCAACTTGATAATATGTTGTGGTTACCTATTATTATTTGTAATTAGACTGTAAGCCTTCTTAAAACTAATAAAATAAAATAAAATAAAATAAAACAAAGTTTCCATCACGAAAGCGTTTAAACCAAAATCGTACGATGCGTTCATTAGCAATCCCCTCTCCAGCAGCAACATTCATATTGCGTGCTGTTTCTGCCGCGTTAGTTCAGCGTGGGAACTCGTATTCAATAATCACTCGAATATTCGAAGTATCCATCTTTCTTCTCTAAGCTAAATAAAAAAAAAACAACTGATAATCGAATGTTGCACATTTTTTAAAAGAAGAACTTCATAGGTAACAACCATGTGAAAAAAAATTCACTCAAAAATCTCAAACCGTGAATGTTCTACTTCAATTCGAAGTACCCATTACAATAAAACGGCAATTTCATATTTTAACCCCTATAATTACGCAACCGAATCCTTGAATCACATGCATTTATCTTCCACAGGTCTTCTTATTCCAAATCTAAGAATAATGTCGTAACTTTTTCCGTTAGACCTATCCCGCCGACGCCCGCGCCGCCGCCGCCGCCGCCACCACCACGTCCGCGTCGCAAGCACACCCCGCGACCGGCCTTGCAAGACTCGGCCCTCTCGGAGGAGCCTGCCCGCCAGGCTCCACAACGCACCTTCCTCCTCTCCGAGCAGCAGCCTGCCCGCCAGGCCCCACCACGTGACTCCCCCCTCTTGGAAAAGCCAGCGCGCCAAGCCCCTCCGCGCGATTCCCCCTTCTTTGAAAAGCCGGAGCGCCAGGCCTCCCCTCGCAAGTCCTCCCTCTTGGAAAAGGCGGCGCGCCAGGCCCGCCCGCGCAACGCCTTGGAAAAGCCGGAGCGCCAGTTCCTGCGCTCGACGGGGCGTAACCCGGCACCAATGCCCGACCAGATTGACATGGCTCACGCGCGCAACCCGATCCTGGCTCGCATACGAATGAAGGTACGTCTTTATAATCATCATCATTATACGAAACATTATTGGGTTTTTTCATCTGGAATTTGTCAGTAGCAGCCAGTTCAGGAGTGTGAACGTGTGCCCGGGTGATGGCAATAGGTTCGCCCTCTATTACAAGGGATTTATACATAACCATGGGAGTTAAGGCTGAAAAGGCCAACGGCCCGGGGCGGCAGGCTGCAAGGGGCAGCGCAAGTCGCGTTTCCTTTGACTTTATGCGCCTGAAGGAATTTTAAAAAGCCTACCGAATTAATAAAAACTAAATTCATTTGGTTGTAAGTTTGATAGACATTAATACGCGGGGCTTTCGTATTACTGATCAGTGGCGGGGCGAGGGCGTCAGCCCCTGATCTATGATTTTTTCAAACCGCGGCAGAAACTTGGCTGCGGCACCCCCTCTCTCCAGCATTTGAGGAGCGCTTGATTAGGAGTTCTGATTGACCGCCCTAGGCTAACTATGAATATACCCCCCGCCCGGTCTGTTTTTTTTCTGCCATAAGTAGGAATGCGAGTATGAAAATTTTGTCACCTATTTATTATTTAAAACGATGAGTTAGATTTTCTTTCACCATTCAAAACGACTGACTCAAGAAGTCAACATAACTATTCTTAAATCAACTCAGAGAGACTATATAAGGGTGCAAGAGCGAGCAAGGCGATCTCGAACATTTTAGCAAGCTGTATCGGATAAGTAAAATTTTATTTCTATAAACTAACCATTATATTTGAGAAATTACGGTGTAGATTTATGCAAAAAAACATGAACGCAAGAGCTAGCGAAGCGATCTCGAAAATTGTTAGCACGCTGTCTCGGATAGGTTACATTTTCTTTTGATAGACAAGAAGACGGAGTGGCTGGCTAGAAGAGCATAGTAGTGCATGTATCAAAAATATATTCCAATCGAATCGAAGAACGCACAATGTACGACCATGCCATCGTATGTGACGCACAATTGTTCGTGCGTCACAGCCCAGATCTTGGGATTAAAGAGGACTCATTTCAAAGGTCAAATATTCGGCGTCGGTGAAAAAGAAAATAACGCGAATGGAATGTTACAGGTAACACTACAGTCTGCAAATAGTGAATTTACCTGCGACACGAACGTTATTATTACGAATAACTTGATCAAGCGACTGCCAAATAAAACGTTTACCACACCAACAACGTGGAACCATATCCAAGGGATACAATTGGCTGATCCAGAGTTTTACGTAAGCAGACCCGTAGATATACTTCTAGGCGCAGATGTTTACAGCAAAATAATGTTAGGAGGTATCTTGAGAGGAGACAACGATAAGCAACCAATCGCCCAACAGACGCAAATAGGATGGCTACTCTGTGGATCCATGATACCACACTACCACTGCAACGTGATTCTCAACAACACAGAAGACCTTCTGAAATATTGGGCGAACGAAGACATCCACCAGAATATAGAGATGTCCAACGATGACCATGAGTGTTTACAGTATTTTATTAAAACCACTAAGAGGCTTGAGGACGGAAGGTACGAAGTCCGACTACCACTTAAGCCGGAACACAAAGACAAGTTGGGCGCAACCAAACCACAAGCATTAGCTCAATTTAGAAACTTGGAGAAGAAATTTGAGAAGAACAGCGCATTGAAGACAGATTACAAAAAATTCATGGATGAATATTTTGCATTAAACCACATGATACCATGCAACATTAACCAGGCGCCCGAATGCTACTTACCACACCAAGCAGTCATTCGGGCTGAATCTACCACCACCAAGTTGAGAGTGGTTTTTCACGCCTCAGCAAAGTCTTCATCAGGGTACAGTCTTAATGACGTCATGTACAGGGGCCCTAATATAAAGAAGGATCTTCAAGAGCTTATCCTGAAATGGAGACAATTTCTATTTGTATATACTATAGTTATTGCACAAAAAAGCTGCAGCAAAGTCTAAATATAATCGACGGCCTACTGATGCGAATAGGGACAAATATGTCTCTATCCGCAAACTCTGCAATAAGATGTGTAGGAATGCTAATCGCCAACACATTCATAACTCTGTCCAAAACGGAGACGCATCCAAAGTTTGGAATTTCCTAAGATCATTGGGGGTCGGTAAAACGCGACAAGAGTCAATCCCTAAAGATTTAGATATCGATGCATTGAATAATCATTTCACAGCTTCGTCCAATTTCGATAGGACAGTAAAATTGAATACATTGGATTATCTTTCATCTCTTCCGACTCCCAGCTATGCTCCATTTGTTTTTAGTCAATTCTCCGCATGTGATGTTAAGAAGAGCATACTATCGATTACTTCCAATGCAGTGGGAAGTGACTGTATCAGCCGTAAAATGTTACTCCCGGTGCTGGACGTTATCCTTCCTGTCATTTACCACATCCTTAACTTTTCTGTGTCTAGCGGTCTCTTCCCATCCTCATGGAAAGATGCGCAGATAATTCCTTTACCAAAAAAATCCAATCCCTCATCCTTTTCTGAATTCCGTCCAATATCCGTCTTACCATTCTTGTCCAAAGTCCTAGAACGGTTAATTCATAATCAAATAAGCACTTTCCTATCCAAAAATAATCTCCTCAATCCCTTCCAGTCCGGCTTCCGTCCTGGTCACAGCACCACTACAGCTCTTCTCAACATTACGGACGATATACGGTCAGCCATGGAAAGCAGTAATCTGAAGGTCTTGGCATTGCTGGATTTCAGTAATGCTTTTAATACTGTTGATTTTGACGTTTTGCTTGGCATTCTATGCTCTCTTAATATATCTCCATCAGTGGTTGACTGGTTTCGTAGTTACCTGCACGGGCGCCGGCAACGTATATGCGTCGGGGAGAACTTGTCTTCCTGGTGCAGTACTTCTGCCGGGGTACCACAGGGTGGCGTTTTATCTCCTTTACTTTTCGCAGTTTTTATAAACTCAATCTCCAATGAATTAATTTCTTCCTACCATCTTTATGCAGATGATCTGCAATTATAATCGCGAGCTCCTCTCGGAAAGCTGTCTGAGGCTATAGCAACCATCAATCTTGATCTGGCTCGCATTTGCGATTGGAGCAAGAGGTATGGGCTTAAGGTAAACCCTATAAAGACGCAGGTAATAGTAGTGGGCGGTCCTAGAATGGTTTCTAGGATCGACTGGACGACTCTTCCCCAAGTTATTTTTGACAATGCAGTAATTCCCTTCAGTGAGAAAGTTAAAAACTTGGGGATATTCATCGACAGGAACTTCTCTTGGACTGCCCAACTGCAAGAAGTTAGCCGCGAGTTGTTTGCATCTGCTGCAACTTTGAGGAGACTACGTAATTTTCTTCCGACTGCCACCAAGATTGCGCTTGCACAATCTCTTCTTCTTCCCATCCTTGATTATGCTGATGCCAGCTATCTTGACCTTACTCAAGAACAACTCGATAAACTTGAGCGGCTTCAAAATTTTTGTATAAGGTTCATATTCGGTTTACGCAAATATGACCATGTTTCCGAATTCCGTGTAAAGCTCAAGTGGTTGCCAATTCGCCTTCGCCGGAATACTCATATTCTTTCACTTTTGTTTAAAGTACTCTTTACTCCTTCCACCCCTCTTTATCTCAAGGATCGTTTCCAGTTTATCTGCGACTCCCACACGAAATCCCTGAGGTCATCAGATAACTTGCGACTTAAAATGCCAATGCATTCCACAACTTTCATGGATAAATCTTTTACAGTCCAGGCTGCTCGTCTGTGGAATGCATTACCTGACCCAATTAAACGTGCTCAGTCGTTGCCTGTGTTTAAAAGACTCGTCAAGGAGCATTACTTGTCGCTGTAATCGTACTCTTAGTATTTAAACAGACTTTGTCTATGATTGTCATACGTCATTTATTTTCACGTCTTATATACTAAATATGTATGTATTTATGTATCTATTATATGGCATATATATATATATATAAATTTGTGTTTTTATTAAGTATTATTGTATCAATTCATTGTTAGTATTGTTACACCCCTGACAACCCCATGTCATGTCCAGGCAATCACTGTCCATTCCAGGTTGCCTGGAAGAGATCGCGGAATGCGATAAGGCCGCTCGTTGTATATTTTTAGTTTTAAGTTTCTTTTGTTACTGTATTTTCTGGTGTACAATAAAGAATACATAAATAAATAAATAAATACTTCTGACATCGAGAAGGTGTACAGGATGATCCGAGTGCACCAAGAAGATCAAGCTTACCAAAAGGTACTATGGCGAGAATCAAATAACCAACCAAAACAATCATTTCAACTCGTCACGCTTACATACGGAACCAAACCAGCAGGATTCTTAGCGATGATGTGCTTGAAACAATTGGCGTCCGATGAAAGACAGAAATTTCCTGATGCAGCAAAAGAATTAGAAGACAGCTTCTATATGGACGATTTTTGCGGAGGGCGTCACTCAATGGAAGCAGCAAATAAACTGAAATCCGATCTCATAAAAATATGCCTATTGCGAGAATTTAATCTTAGAAAATGGACCTCGAACAAACCAGAGCTATTAACCGATTTAGAGAGAGAGCAATGTGACCAGTCAACATTCGAGTTCAAGCAAAACGATTCTACCAAAACATTGGGTCTCTGTTGGAACCCACAGAAAGATAAATTCACTTTCAACTCGAAAATAGAACCCGAATCACCTGCAATTATTACCAAAAGAGCTCTACTTTCGAATATTTCGAAGCTGTTCGATCCATTAGGGTGGTTAACCCCCCTGAGTACTACCATGAAACTACTGTTTCAAAATGTCTGGTTGTCTAACGTAAAATGGGATGACCGCCTACCCGAAGCAATGAACTCCGAATGGACAAAATTAAAACAAGAATTGTCGGACATAAACAGTATGGAAGTCAACAGATGGCTGGGAATGGGCGAACAACAAAATATTGAATTGTACGGATTCTGCGACGCCTCAAACAAGTCATACGCGTGTGTAATCTACTGCAAGGTAGTAAGGAAAGAAGGGACAACCATTACATTAGTTGCGGGAAAGGCTAGGTTAGCACCCATAAGCAAAGTCATATCAATACCAAGACTAGAGTTAATGGGCGCTCATCTGTTAGCTCAGCTAATGCAAAAAGTACAAAGTTGCTTATCAGAATACCCTACGGATATCTACTGTTGGACTGATTCAACTGCAGTACTAGGATGGATACAAGGAGATCCAGCCCGATGGAAACCATTTGTAGCAAATCGGGTAAAAACAATCACCAAAACCATACCATCAAAACATTGGCAATATGTGAAGACGACAGATAATCCGGCCGACTGTGCAAGTCGTGGCTTGACTGTCAGGCAACTCAAAGACCATAAGACATGGTGGCACGGGCCTTCATGGCTGCCATCGTACACAAATCAAGAAAACCACCAAACCATTTACGAGACGAATTTAGAAGCAAAGCCGTCTATTTTAAACCAAACCAACGCGGTAGTCATTGGACAACCAAGAGAATCGCTGACTACCGAAATTATTAAACATTTGATAAACAAATATAGCTCCATTACAAAAATCATTTGCATTTTTGCTTGGATACTGTGATTACCTACCTTGAACAAACAAGTCCGCCGACCCTACCTCGAATTACACGAGCTTCGTCGGGCTAAACAGCTGATAATCAAAAACGTTCAGCTGGCAGAATTTGCAAACGACCTAGACTCAATAAACAAACACGGAAGAGTGCACTCCAAAAGCAAGATTTTGAGTTTGAATCCAACCA
Organism: Anorthoa munda; assembly: GCA_945859665.1. Classification (NCBI taxonomy): domain Eukaryota; kingdom Metazoa; phylum Arthropoda; class Insecta; order Lepidoptera; family Noctuidae; genus Anorthoa; species Anorthoa munda. Next base: position 36,506,102 of record OX243898.1, read on the forward strand.
TAGATAAACATGGCATTTTACGCGTGGGTGGGAGATTAGAAAACGCCCACATGAGTCTTGAGATGAAACATCCCATCATCTTACCTCACGACCACCCGTTAACCACATTACTTATCGATCAAGCTCATAAATTGACTTTCCATGGCGGAGCATGTCTAACGTTAGCAAACCTTCGACAACAGTTTTGGATTATCGGCGGATACATGGCAACTAAAAAGTTCATTAGAAAATGTGTGATATGCAGAAAACAAAATCCCTTGCGGCAGCACCAGCTCATGGGAGATTTACCAGAACCAAGAGTGAATCCCGAACATGCGTTTTATCACTGCGGCGTAGACTACACAGGCTTCGTAGAGGTCAAGGCTAATAAAGGACGGGGAATCAAAACTACGAAGGGGTACATAGCAGTTTTTATATGTATGGTCACGAAAGCGGTTCACTTAGAACTCGTGTCAGACCTGAGCAGCTCCGCCTTTTTAGCAGCTCTAACCAGAATGGCTGCCAGAAAAGGGGCACCACGACATATGTACAGTGACAATGGCACTAACTTCGTGGCAGCAAACAGGATGATACAGGAAGAATTTAACCAGCTTCGCGAAGTATTCAGTGAAAGTTTTATAACCGAGATATCAGAGATGGGCATAGAATGGCACTTTAACGTGCCTAGCTGGCCTAATGCCGGCGGTCTATGGGAGCGAGCAGTACGCAGTCTGAAACATCATCTCAAGAGGGTCATCGGTCAACAAAGACTAACCTTCGAGGAGTACACCACGTTGTTAGCTAGACTAGAAGCGTGCCTTAACTCTCGACCTCTTTGCGCGATATCAGAGGATCCCGATGATATAAACTTCCTTACACCAGCTCATTTCTTATCAGGAAGACCAGGAACAACTGTAATAGAAACCGAGCAAGATGCTAGAACCAGGTGGCATCTAACCAACAAGCTATTCCAAGATCTTTGGAAACGATGGAAGACTGAATACTTGGTACAAATATCATCTAGAAGTAAATGGATGGAACCACAGAAAAACATTGGAATTGGAGATCTAGTAGTGATTCATGATGATAATCTGCCTCCAGGAAAATGGGCTCTTGGACGGGTGGTCGACACACACCCAGGAAATGATGGTCTAACCAGAGCAGTTTCATTAAAAACCAAAAATGGGGTCATGAAACGCCCTATTGTGAAGGTCTCAGTATTGCCCGTTAACCAGAATAATGTAAATATACCAGAACCAGATATAAAACCAACAACCAAATAACCAGAAAGAAAAAGAAAGCCGAGGTCAAAAATCGCAACAGTAGCAACTGTTTTACTGAGTTTTTTCACGCTGATTTTTCCAGCTTGCGGTTTAGACGCTGTGAAATCATTTCCAAACAACCAAACGCTTTATTTTTACCCTATTTCAAAAGTACAATTAATCAGGGATAAATGGACATTAGTTAAGTACTATGACATGGGACCCTATTGGACAGGCATAAACACGTACAACAAAATAACAAATTTCCAAGAGAAATTGTGCGCAACCATTGAAACACAAACCCATTGTAATACGATCGTGCAGCAAGCCCGGCACGATTACCAGGAACTCGAATACTACAATGAACTTTTGCTAACACAGCACTTTGATATCCACGCTAGACGGCGACGCGCCTCGGGGAAGAAGAGTCGTCGGCGACAAGGCCTAATCAACGGTATCGGGTATCTAGCTATCTTGGACTCGCGTTTTGCGGACCAGTATGAAAAGGACATTTTTCACCATACATCGCAATGAATGTGGCGAACGGGGCGATGCCGCCTGTGCCGGAAGGCTTCCGCTAGGCATCGTGGCGAGGGATCCCGCCGGCAGCAGACCGCGGTGACTCCACCGCCTCCGAGACCTATAGAGACCGGCGTATAGGTCTTAGCAGGATATAGGAGTTAGCAGCGACTCCGCTGACTCCGAAACAACCAGAAGACGTGAATCATATAGTAAAGTGCTCAGTGCCAGTGATCTAAAGAATAAAAGTGAAATTGGTTTTTCCTTACACAATTACGCCAAACGCTGGCCTAGCGCGAACTATAGATCGCTAAAACGGGACAAAAAATATATGGACACAGGCAATCAAAATATTGCTTTTACTGTGGAAGACTCGATAGTGTAATTTAAACCACAAAAAACACCATGAATGTTTTTAATAATGACAGTTATTTAAGTAGACCTATATATGCTTTTAATTTTCGCTTTTAATATGCCTTTTATCAATGTCGTTATGCTTACCAGATAAGATTACTAGAAACAAATGTGTTTAAGGAATTTAATGTTATATAGAAACCATATTATAGTGTAATTTTAGCTATCATCCCGCATTTCTTCTCGCTCTTGGGAATATGTTCGAGTTTTAATCGAACACAGCGAAAATGCATAATTGCATCGAAAGCAAGTATGCACATTCGCTCGGTTACCAAAATGTGGGCCATTCGCGTTTAGATCTCGTCAGAGACACCACGTACTCATAACCAAAACCATAACCATTTTACCATTAATTTAGTTACATAGTTTACCATACTTTAGTTTTTCGTGTATCTAAGTGTTATATAGTGTTTCATTATAGTTGTTTCTCTTATAATCCAAGACTTTAACTTTTACCATATCCTATCATTACAAGAAAGGTGTGTTAGGTCACCATAGCACCAAGCACTACTTTCTACACTTCGTATAACGAGATTGAGTGCGTTTTTTTTTTTAAACATTTACATTTACCATTTCATAAAATAAAATCACACCAGAAGACTCTGAAGGTGTACACAGATGTGTGCAGTTCACCCTGCTACACTCTCATTTTAGCAGTTATGTTCAAGTTCCCTGGATTAGATATTTGGGCATATCATTTTTGTTTGAAAGAGTATGGTCCCGGATCGTTCCCAGTAAAATTTGGTAAAGATCTGTTAAATAACTTTGGAGATATCCAATGGAACTCTTCAATCATCATCATCATCTCAGCCGAACGACATCCACTGCTGGACATAGGCCTCCCCCAGACGTCGCCACATTGACCGATGCCGTGCCTCTCGCATCCAGCGCCTTCCCGCAACCTTAACCAGGTCATCGGTCCACCTAGTGGGAGGCCTTCCAACATATCGTCTTCCGGTTCGCGGAAGACGATTAAAAAACTCGAACTCTTCAATAAATAACGGTAAAACACCCAAAATGGCTTTAATCGCATGTCTGTATATTTTTTTATAATTCAGAGTTTGGGAGATAAGTACACCACTTATCTCCCAAACTCTGAATTCAAGAAGAATCCATATTGCAAATTAAAGTGGCAATGCAAATGAAATAACCACGGACGGGCCACCATGAAGCTACAATTAAACCAATCACAAAAAGAATACACAAAATAACTGGGAACTTGAATGTAACTGATGCAATGAGAGTGTACCAGGTTGAACTGCACACATCTGTGTACCCCTTTAGAGTCTACTGGTACAATTTTATGTAATGAAATGGTGTAAGCAATATACAGGCATATTATTATGATTGCAGCAATCTCGGATGATTTACCGTCATTTATTGAAGAGTTCCATTGAAAATCTCCGAAGTTCTTCATCAAATCTTTACCAAATTTAACTGGGACCGATCCGGGACCATACTCTTTCAAACAAAAATTATATGCCCAAATATCTAATCCCAATAACAGGAAACTTGAACATAACTGGTAAAATGAGAGTGTAGAAGGGTGAACTCTGCACATCTGCATACCCCTTCAGCGTCTACCGGTGCGGTGTTATGTTATGAAATGGTGTAAACAATATACAGACATGCGATTGCAGCAATCTATGGTGGTTTACCGTCATTTATTGAAGAGTTCCATTGAATATCTCCGAAGTTATTCAACAGATATTTACCAAATTTAACTGGCACCAATCCGGGACCATACTCTTTCAAACAAAAAACGAATCATCAAGATCGGTTAGTAATTGGCGAAGATATCTCTGAATAAACATACACAAAAATTCAAACGAATTAAGAACCTCCTCCGTTTTTGAAGTCGGTTAATAAACATCAAAATATCTTTAATTATTTTTAATTAAATTTTTAAGTTAGATAGACACATCACATAACACGTCTATTTCTATCTATAGCATAAATTAGGTAAAAAAAGTTGAGGCTTTAAAAAAAAAAACGCACTCAATCTCGTTATACGAAGTATGTCAAAAAATCATAAATAAATAGTTCTAAAGGGACTTTCAACAAGGACGGGTCAATGTTAAAATTGAATATATTGGGATTTATGGGTAGAGGTGGACACCAATGAAAGATCGTTTTATAAGGGTTTCAATAATACAGTTTAATTACCCTTTACTTGTTAAATTGGAAGGTGTGTTTCAGTAATACTTTATGATACATGTGTTCCCTAGCACGGCTGATGCGATTGTGTATGGTGACCAGATAGGATTTGGGTCTGGACTACCTGAGAAGGGTTCGAAGCCAAACCATATAATATAAGGTTAGACAGAGACAGACATAGAGTATTGTAGATTTCTTTTTGTTAAACTCCAACACGCCCCCTCAAAAATAAATCCTTTTCTATTTAATTACGACATACTCGTAATTATACCTATCTCATACCATCTTTATACAATAATAAAAACACACACCTTCCTTTTTCTCTCTTGGGAAAACAATATCATCATGGTCCAACATTCGTTGCGCAGAATAAGGGAAACCCAAGAAAACCTTATCAAACCAATTAATCATATCTATTGTAATCAATGAAATATTAAAGTTATTTGTCTTCTTATTATAACCAAGCTCTTTTAATTAAAACATCCTTAATTATAACCAAGCTTTTATAATTAACTTATCGGTAGCATTACAATCATGCTATTATAATTAACATAATATGTAATCATCCTTGTAATTATAACCAAGCCTTTTTCAGCTTCAGTTTTAGCCATGTAGTTACCTTAGTAGTTACCTATTTTGCTTTTATGTACTATGTTATTATCATAGTTTATTGACCATTATTGTCCATTTGTGGCATAAAAATAACATTGTGCAATGATCAAATACTTTTAAGTTAAACAAGTAACTCATTGTACTTTTCTATCTATTATGTCAGCCCATTCACAATGAACAAAGCCACTTCCAATAATTTTGTTTCAAAACCAACTTGAGATTTATGGTTCTTTAAGATTTGTTAAGACCTTTTTAAGTCTGGTCAGGTCGGGTGCACAGCATGGCATCAAGCACACAACAAAATTTCTACAAAGGCACTAGTAAGTTCTCACGAATTTAATACTTCGTAATTTAGTTTACTTTCAACTTGGTTACAAATATTGACTGATTTATTCAAGGACTGTTCACATATTCTAAACAAAAGTAACTTTGTTTACCAGAAAACCTTTTCACGCATTTCAGTCTTACATAATAACAGTATGTTTTACAACTATTCATAGAACATATTTAAATTACCGATCGTTACAAGATCGTTCACATGTAAAACATCAATACAATTTAAAATATGAGTTAACATACATAATATCGCATTTGTGTACCCCAAAGGGTTAGATAGAAGTACACTATATAATAGTACAACCAGATTTCGTCAGTTACATAGAAACTCTTTAAAACATGACTTAACATAACATCACGCCTATGTTCCTCGAAGGGTCAGGCAGAGGCATAGTACACCCATATTTAACCAGTTATGTTTAGATCCCATAATAAAGGGGGACTTCCTTTAATCCTTTCATTCCTTTTTATCTGGCAAGAATTATCGATATTTTCTTTTTATCAGTACAAGTTTTATAAGAACTTTGTTTATTAACATCGTATGGCTTTAGTATCTATGTTATTAGAGTATTTTATCGAGCGAATTATACTACTTTTAATCCATTCATCAGAATTTAAATTTTCTGATTCCACTGATTTAAAAACCATCCAATTTTTTTTTTTATCATTGGATTTAGTTCCATCAGTTTTGATACACACCAGATTTAGGTCTTTATCTGTTTTGATATCATGTAGTATTTAAATAACTCTATTTTAATTCCACTGATTTGAATCATCCAATTTTGTATTTTTGGATTTAGTTACATCAGTTTTTAAGACACCAGTTTAAGGATTGTCATAACTGTGAGAATTAATTGACACTGATTTTCAATACAATCAGTTTTGTTATGGAAATGTTCGGTTTCATTTCATTTCCTTCAAAATGTAACGCAGCCCTCGACTGCTTATAACTCACTTCATTATGACATTCCCAACTGTTTCATATTTTTCACTCTTTATGTTCCATACTTTATAGCCATTTGGTAGGTCCATACCTTACTTACCAGAATATTATTCTAGGACTTTTCATCAACTTTGGTTTTAGTGGTTTTATTATGTACATACACGGTAGAACCTAAAACCTTTAAATGTTTAATAGCAGATTTTTTTATTTTTTTTTTATTTATTATCTTTCCACAATTCATATGGTGTTCGAGTTTCTTTCAAATATTTGGAACTAACAGCTTGCAGACTGCTTTAATCCATATAATGACTTAAACGAATATAATTGAATGTGACTTCTTTTTCATTTGCAAATAATATATTTTCAACCAGGATTTGTTATGGAAATATTCATATACTTAGGTTTCCTTGGTCAATTTCCCATTCAAAATGATTTAACATCTATATGATGCATTAGCAAATTAAACTAACTCGCTAAATATATTAATCTTAAACTTGTGTTTCTTGCAACTAATGCAAAAGTTTCAGGCTAGAACCACTAGCCATTTATTCACAGGTTTTCGAAACTCATCATTTTTAACCGTAAATAGCACTTACAGTTTTATTGATAAAATATATTTATATGCAAATGATTTTAGTGTTTCACTTCAGGTATGATTTATAATAAATAAATTATATTCCTCATTAACATTTTACCACAGGTACATGTTCATTATCATGCATACATAGATTAAATTTCAGAATACAATTGAGGTATTTGAAATATCAAAGATTCAGCACACAACTGCATCCTAACACTTGCTTATTTTCTGTTTCATTATCATTATCTTATGGTAAAGTTAACACATTTCCATTTTGATATGACAACTGGATCAAACGCTTCACTATTTCTTTAACAGGTTTATTAGCATATGATATTAGGAATTAATTCGTATTTAAAGGCATATACAACCTGACTTAATCTTATCAGATTCACATCACTTCAATAGAGTGTGATAAGTCAAAATAACATAGTTATTGTTACTTTTTAGCTAAGATCCATTCGGGCTCAGGTTTCACTGGCCTATTAGACAAGATGTTAATCTCATCCAATACTACATCCCTGAATCTCACAAATCAATTGTCTAACATAATTGTCTACACTTTAAATACAAATTAGTGTGACTCAACTCAAGTAGGGACTTTCACGTTGCGGACACGAAGTAGCGTCATTCATCTGTTCTCCAGATGTTCGGAGTGGGCAAGACCCGCGCCCTTACCGCCTCTCCGCTCGTCTTTTGTTGTTTCGTCCGAGCAGGTAGAGACAAACCGTAAGGGTTGCACTTGGGTATAGGAACAGACTCTTTGTCAAATTTCGTTTTCTATTTAATTAACAAAGTAAAACCAAAACATTTAAATACTTTAGTTGTGGCTTCTTATTTCGCCATAACTTATAAGTTGTGTTTTACAATATCAGTAGGTACGAGTACTCCCCAGAACAATTTAATCCCTGAATGATTTTAAACATTTAGACCTTAATAGGTAGTAAAATTTATGACATGCCGATCTTGTAAAGTCGTTGGTCCCGGCTGTCATTTGAAGATCTTTGGCAGTCGTTACTGGTAGTCAGAAGCCTGAGATCTGACATCAGTCCGGCCAAGAGATATCACGTTATCCAGTTTCTGGGTTGTGGAGGTCAGATAGACAGTCACTCCATGTAAAACACTGGTACTCAGCTAAATTCGTTTAGACTCCAAGCCGATCCCAATATAATTGAGAAAAGGCTAGACAGATGATGATGATGAATTTATTACATGTACTATTCCGTTCTATAGTTGATTGTTCTTATTGATCCATTCGGCAATATCATTCAATGTCGTTATGCAAACCACTGTTTAATGGTAGGCATCCTTTTCGAGTTCAGGACTCTCATTTAATTGGATACAATTTCCTCTCCATTATTAAAACTAAAGTTAGGTAACAATAATTCTCAGACCAAAATTAGCTTTACAAAACACAACTCGGTTTTTGGTTGCAATATACAAAGAAGTGTTTTGACTGTACACATCTGTGTGCACTATAATAATCTACCTTTTTTTTTTATACTAAACTTTTGTTTTGTTATGCCAAACAAAATTGTTTTCAATAAATACTAGCTTCACACAATTTTTCGTAAAGCACTTATTTTTTGATTGCATCACTATTAGAAAATAGTTTAATTAATTTTATTTTCAAAGAAAAATGAATTGCCTTTATGGCCTCATACTTCGTTTCACAATAAATCATAATTATTATTTACGAATGTAATACAAACATTTGCTAATTAAGGTGTTTATAAGATGCAAACAATTATCATCAATTTCATTCTAGATTATCATCAAAGACTTACCATTTATCGGCTTACCAACCATTTTTAAACACAATGACACCGCCATCTTTATTAAAAACGACAGCCATTCCCACTTTGCATTTTCTTTACCGATGGTATGGGATCTCGGTACATAGCACACCTGGAACGCCCATCTTACAGGTAACTGGCAGCTCCTCCTCCTTCGTCGCTAGTCCAACTCGCGCCATTATTCCTGTCTGTTGTAGCACTTCTTGTTTCACTTAGATGCACAACACGTTTTTAATATTTAGTGTCCGTATATTATTATTTTCACTTTGGCTTAGCGCTCTGGGCCCATAACCTATTGGGATTTATGGGTAGAGGTGGACACCAATGAAAGATCGTTTTATAAGGGTTTCAATAATACAGTTTAATTACCCTTTACTTGTTAAATTGGAAGGTGTGTTTCAGTAATACTTTATGATACATGTGTTCCCTAGCACGGCTGATGCGATTGTGTATGGTGACCAGATAGGATTTGGGTCTGGACTACCTGAGAAGGGTTCGAAGCCAAACCATATAATATAAGGTTAGACAGAGACAGACATAGAGTATTGTAGATTTCTTTTTGTTAAACTCCAACAGAATAAAACAAGATGTGTGTGAGATATTAACGAAATTTATTTTTTATTTAAAAGGCCCATTTATGCCATTATGGATGGAATATGACATCGTTCAAATGTCCGCCGCGGCTTCGTATGGTGGCACGAATCCGAGAGGTCCAATTTTTAATGACTCTTACTATGAATTAGTTAGAGTAATTTTGTATTTTTTACCATAATAAAAGATTGATTGAACACAGTTTTTTATTTGTTTTAATTCGCTGTATGAAGCATGCAGCATGCAAACAAGCATACACAATGCATGCAGCATTCAAACTAGCATACACCATGCATGCAGCAAGCATGCAGCATTCAAACAAGTGTTAAAACTTTCGGATATAATAATTCAAACACTGTACTTCATCAAATAATAGTAATACTTTGTTATCGGCTTTACAGAACATCTCCATTTTTTCTGACTCTCATGATCCAGACTCTTTCATAGCTCAATGATGATTGATCGTGATTGGCTGTCCTTTCCTCGTTGACACCGAGGAAAAAGACCAATATCAGCCAATGGAAAATAAACACGATATTTTGTCCGGAAGTCAGCATTGAGCTACTTACAATGAAAAACATCAAAAATTATAACAAACTAAAACAAGAAACATATTCAGAAAATCCACATAAAAATCAACATGTTTTATGGTATAGATTTAACAATAATTAATATTAGTTTTAACACAAACTTCCGAAACAACCAAAACATTTCAATAGAATTCAAGACTTATTTTATTTAAACAACGCAAAATAACTAAACATATGTGCAATATTTATTTTAAATTAGCACATGAATTTTCATAAAGCTAACACAAGCATACACCATGCATACAGCAAGCATGCAGCAAGCATGCAACATGCAAGCAAGCATGCAAGTGAGCATGCAGCAAGCATGCAACATGCAAGCAAGAATGCAATTGAGCATGCAGCATGCAACAGGCATGGTTTCTGTCACGGCTTCGGCGCTGCGGGGCTCCGGCGGTCCCACGCGAGCTTATTGTCGCAGATGGTTTTAACGCTCACCACCGCAGCTTCAGCTTGCTGCAGCCGCGGCGGCGACCGTTATTAAACCACCTGCTCCTCAGCTCGCAGGTCGCCTCGCCCCTACGCGCCTACGCGGGCTTTAATTACAGTCTAGGGGTAGGGCAGACAAGACTACGTGGAGTCGGTTTTGCAGCGATTCGTTTCTGTCACGAACTTTTGTAACACAACATATTGACTTTTTAAGACAATATTTCAATTTTAATTTGAGGTTAAAAATGCTATTTTATAGAAATGCCTAATAAAATTATTCAAAATGAATTTCCGCCATCTTCATAATATGCCAATTGAAATTATGCCAAATAAAATTCTGCCATCTTAAAAGTAAGCCATTGTAAATTCGGGCATAGAAACATTCGGCCAAACAATGATTATATTAAAAAAAAATATGCCTTAAGAATATTCGTTAAAAGAAGATTATGCCAAGTGTCGGAGTATCAAGATTTTATTTTTTATAGATAGGCTCGCGTTTAACCACTATAGATTCTGCCAGATAGAGGGACCCATGTCATCCTGCCGTGCTACTCTCGCGATTAGCGCACGAAGCGAACGCCAGCATGTGGGTAGGCGGGCGTGGGTCGCATTCCGGCGAGGTGCATACTTATTTTAACCATGTTGTATGTGTTGTGTGCAGGGGCGCCTGTGCCAGCGCAGCCTGATGAACATCGAGGGCCCCGTATACGACACGGAAGGCAAGCAGGTGATGCCGGCGCACCACCCAGCCTTTGCGCACGGCCGACTGTTCCACGAGACGCTCGCGCCCGAGCTCGTGCTGCCCAAGTGCTGCAACTGCTGCAAGAAGTCCGTGCTGGGCTGCCAGTGACCACCACACCCGCGAGCAACAACACGAGCCATTCCTTCCATAATTATAAACTAACATTCAACTAGGTATGATGTGGATAACGGTATAAGTTGCACATTTGTATTATGTGCTTATTTTTTAGGTTACTTATAAGAACTAGTGTGTAACTGTTGGTTATTCCTAAATAAATAAATACTGCTGCATGTTAGAAATCAGTGCTACATGCATTATGACAAAATACTATGTTTTAATTTGTAGGTTGGAATTACAAGCGCTATCGAAATGCCACGTGAGCAATACCTTACATTTTGCATTTCGAGCGTCGCCGTCGCTGATAGTGTGGCTTTGTCTAGACCCTTGTGGTACCTTCAATTAATACAAATAAATAAATGTTTCAGTTCAATGGAATCTGTCAAATCCTCATATATGTAATATCACGAAACCTGTAGCGGCATCGACACCGCCACTGGAGCCAGCAACATTGTCCCGACTCACTGGGACATCATCACCGCTCCGACCCACTGGGGCAGAACCGCATACAGTTCCGACTCACCGCGAACTCTGCGACTTCCGGTTCCGACTCACGGGAACCAACCTTCCACTGGCCAGTCACGCATCACAAAATGTACGGACGACTCAACCTGCTATCGTCCTCCGGTCTCCGGAGGGGAGTGAGGTAGCGGCATCGACACCGCCACTTACGAACTAATGACATGACGTCACGCAAATCCTGCATCGCGCAAGCAAAGTTTACGGCGCGATTTGAACACATACAACAGTCCGACAATAACCGACGGGTAGTTGCCCGGACCAGACACAACACCCGTCTGGTCGGAGGATCCTCCCTTTTCTATGGAGGTTTGTGGGACTTTACACACTGTTCCGCATACCTCCAAATACCAAAGACTTTCCAATCTTCTTATAACTTTTGAATGAAGAATAAAAATTGCAGGAATAGCTTTTATTAGTATATAACATATATTTGTTATTCTGCCATGATAGTGATACAAAATTGAACAAGTGGTGATTATTCTTAGCACTAATTCCTGGAGCTCGCGAGTACTACGCCGTGTTCAAGTCCACCGGGATCTGAAACCGCCGCCTGCAAGAGAAGTAGATAACTGTAAACTCTCTTACAAGCCGTAGAGCAGGTCCAGCAGCCTAATTGCGTAAGTGACTTCTGCAAAGGGCCTCACAGGACCCGTTAATTATTTCGTGATCAAAAGTAGCCTGTGACCCTCACTGATAGAGTAGCTAGTGAAATTATTTTTGTAATCGGGTCTTATATTATATTACATTGCATTTATCGGGACATTATATTACAAACAAATATACAATTATTTTACTTTAACTAGTTAAGATTAGTTCGGCACAATGCGCCTCGGTCACTCACTTGCGTCCCCGCGACCTCATGTACTTCTTCACACTGCAAAACATACACACATTAAATCACATGCGAGCCACGAACTTGATCAAATTCAAATAATTCATTGTGGATCATAGGTTCATAAGATGTTGTGCTGGTTACATGTACATCTGATATGTCCCGCCGTTGAGGCAAACAAAATTCATATTATAGTCTAGGTAAAATAAAATACATCAAACTGTCTTGCAATACATATTATACATATTAAAATATATTAGGTAGTTAGTCATGCTACAAACTAGTAAAAACAATTACACAGTGCCACTTCATAGTTTGTGAATGTATATAATAGTTTTCAAATTCATGATTATGCACCCATTTGTTTGTTGTAATAAACCAGCTGTTTCAATGTGTTGACATTTAGGGCGGTCATGCACTACAATTTATTTATTTATTTATTTATTTAAAACTTCATGCAACATACAAGTACATAGGCGGACTTAATGCCTAAGGCATTCTCTACCAGTCAACCAAGGGTGGTGGAGAGATAACATGGCAGGTGCATAAAAATTGAAATAATTATTGAAGTAAAATTGAATAACAATATATATAGTGTAGCTAAAATAAACATACATATATATTTACTATAATAAATACCTTTATATATATATAAATACATAAATTAATAGAAAGGTGATTGAGACGACTCTGCTAATGGTGTAGAAAATAATGACGCAACTTCCGCTTAAACGCATATTGACTGGTGGCCGTCCTGATATCGAGAGGAAGCGCATTCCAGAGAAGAATGGACTGAACATGAAAGGAAGAATGAATAAAATCAGAAGTATGAGAAGGACAAAGCAAGAGAAGATTATTAGACGAACGCAGACTCCTAGCGTGTGAAGTACATAGATATTGAAAGTGAGGGATGAGATAAGAAGGAGGAGTGAGAGAGTTGAGTAGAGAGAAAAGCGTGGTCAACGCGCGTAAATTTCGCCTCTGCCGAATGGGCATCCATTTGAGCTGAGTTCTACAGCTCGACACATGGTCATATTTCCTCAGGTTGAATATGAACCGGATACAATTGTTTAGGAGCCTATACAATTCCGTGACCGTGATCCGTGTCAGTGATTTGAGTTCCGAGTTCAAAATGTTCTGAATTATGACAGATTATGACGGATAGAGTTCGGCTGCAGTGCGTAAGTATGCTTCCCTATAAGAACTACTACGGCTACGGACACGTTCACGGACACGGATCGGATGTAGTGCGCGGGACGCACGGGAGAGGGAGATAGGAAGTTAATATTTTTAAATTTATAAAGACGTGTGGCCTGCATAAATCCGGTTGGTGTACCTTCGGTGCACATCGATCTATTACAGTGTTTTTGAGCTCTAAAGGCACGCTCTTTTTTTACATAGTTTCCCCCCTAAATAATCCCGTAGAATAATAATATGATTGAAGCAACATATCCATGATAGGCAGTTAGTAATGCAGACTGGTTGACAGTGTTCCTTAATCTGCCGGGCGAAAACAATTCATGATTTTTGTTTTTTCTAGGTTTATTTTGGGCCATCTTCATCAAATGAAATGAAATGAAATCGTTTATTTGCTTAATGTAGGTGTACAGATTAGATGTTCTTTTAGTAGAGAGTCCCCCTATACATTTTGCCTTACGGCATGCAAATTTTTATTATTTTTTAATTTAATATACAGAAACTCCAATATTTTTATAAATTATCAACATTTCAAAGCAATAACCAGTCCAAACATAAAACATATAAAATGACTTGAAACTGGAAATGAAAAATGATTTAGGTTATTATTAGCGAAACATTATTTGAATAAACAATAATCAACATTATAGACATTAATATAATAATAATCAATCATAACAATGAAATTTCACTACAATAAATGTAAGATGTAAGATTGAGAAGAATAATATTAGTAATGTCAAAATAATAATCAGATGTCTGTTAAAATCTCTACAAGCATGTATAATATAAAAAAAAATATGAAAATCATATGCATTGCATTGTTCATGTGCTAAAATATAAATGAAATGTCAAATAAAATCAATATAATAAAGTCATACCTATTTAAAATTCGTCAAATGTCAAAAATAGTAATACTAATGTCAAAACAAAAGAATCTACCATAAAATCAGAATAAAATTGAAAATAATAAATGTCAACAAAATAATTAGCTACAATGCCCGAGCAAAAGTTTTATCATTTACAAAATCAGTAATAGTGTAGTAACACTTGTCCAATAACATTTTTGTTAACTGTTTTTTAAATACATTGGAGGGTGATTCTAATAGAGTAAATTGGATAGCTTATTATAAAATATTTTTTCTTAATAGGGCTGTTTTGTGACCACCTGTATAAATTTGATTTTTATATATAGACCTTATGGGTCCTGTGCGTTTTCTTATATCAATCAATGAGGTAAATAACTGTGTATTAGTTTTAACTAATAGGGCAATTTCAAAAATATATAAGGATGGTAATGTGAGAATTTTTAGAGATTTAAACACAGCTTTCTGTAGACTTCAGACCGGTCATCGATCTAAGGCAACGTTTTTGGGCCCTAAATATTCTTTCCCTTTCACTACAATTACCCCAAAATATGACTCCGTATATTAACTATGACGCAACTAAGCCATGGTATGCTGTCACTAGTGTTTTCAAATTAACTTTTTTGGAAAGAATGTAAAGTAGATAGGCAGATTTACTTAGTTTTTGGCAAACGTATTCAGCATGGGGTTTCCACGTCAGTTGACTGTCGATATGAACTCCTAGGAATTTTGCCACTGAGGTTGTATCTATGATTTGATCTTTATATTTAGTAATTATTTCATCTGGCTGTAGCCGCTGATAATAATGCATCACTTTGGTTTTATGTAGATTTATGAGTTTATCAAGTTTAGGTTATTTTCAAGTCATGTCAAGTTTTAAATCAGTTCTGTCTTTACCGGTAAATCACACTAATCTATATATATAAAAGCCTAAAGGTCATTCATTCACCTATCAAGAAATGTCGAAAACCGCTTGACGTATAAAGATGAAATTTGGCTGGGAGGTAGTTTATAGTTAGTAGTCATTCGCTAAGAACGGATATTGCGACAGGGCCGGATTAAGGAGATCTAATGGCTCTCGCAAGTTTGTATGAAAGTCCGGATTTTATTTTGTACTGCCGTCCTGAAATTTAGCAAGTCTAGAGTTTACGAGTAGAAGACATAAGCTAAGAAATAATTTTGTGATACTCTATATTTTTTTTTCTAATTAGTGCCTTAAAACGTGATGCTTAGTGTGATAGGCATTTTCTGTTGAGTGAAATATAAAAATAGTTTGCGTTAAACATCATTAAACTTTATATATTCATGATCACGCGGACGAAGTCGCGGGCAACAGCTAGTCACACTATAATAATATTATTCAGGCAAAAGTTTGTGTATGTTTGTTACTTTTTCACGCCAGAACGGCTGAACGAATCCGGATGAAATTTGGCACAAAGATAGATTATAATCTGAATAAGCACATAGGATACTTTTTATCCCGGGAATATGATCCGTTGGTATAATTTTCGACATTCACGCGGGCGAAGCCGCTGGCAGAAGCTAGTAATATATATGCAGTACTATCGTCAGCAAATACGGTCATGGTAAATTGTAACTGTTGGCATATCATTTCCGTATGAATTGTTAAAAGATTCCAAACAATTATTAAAAAGTACTGAGTGAACTCACAAGAAGGGGTCATCCCCAAAGCCCACCAGCTCGCGGCGCGCACCCTCCGCGGGGCCCAGAGCGGCCTTCTGTTGGCAGCACGGGCAGCCGGGCGCGTGCGGGGGCGCGGGGGGCGCGGCTGGAGGCGGCGACGACGCGGGGGGCGCGTCCAGCAGCTCGGCGCACAGCAGCAGCAGCAGCTCGTGCTGGTGGCCCGCCTGGTGGCTCGTCAGCCGCTGGCACGCGCGCCACACGTCCGCGCCGGGCTCGCCCTGCTCACTGCGCTCGTCCCGCTCATCGCTCTCTTCGCTCGCTACGCTCTCTAGGTACACCGACCGTGGCCGTGTACGCAAGTAATCTAGCTCCTCCTTGCGCTTGTGGCCGCGCTTGTTCTTGTGTTCGACGGGGACATTCTCACTCTCGTCGAGAACGAACTCGCTCGACGGGATGTTGCTGAAAGGCATGCCTTTGTCGATGCGCGTGCGCAGGTAGCGCTCACCCGAGGTGCTCTCGTCGCTCTCGGAGCTCGCCTCGGGATCAGCCACAATGCCATTACCCCCCATCAGGGGGATAAGCAGTTCTATATTCGAGAGGGGTTGTGGCTGCAAACGAAGTGATCTCTATGAGACAACACAGAACCTTTGTAGGATATATAGTAGTGTCTATATAGGATATAGCAATTTCGGAATAGAAAAAGAACGGTTACCTATCATAAGTTCAAAAAACATTTGACCGAATTTCATTTCACCTAAAACTTTTAAACTATTATCGTTTCGTTTTTTTTTACTTCATCGTAGTCACGTCTGCCACTGTCTCAGTTGACCTATTATCAATTCGATTTTTTTCATTACTCCGACGTTTCACTTGGTCGAAAAAGTATTTACCGAAGTTAAAATTAGTCCTCATAAGTTGTAGAATAATACTATCTATGATAATATTTAAGGTATAATAGCAGCAATCAAAGTTCCCAGTCTTAATTTAGCTGCCACAAAAACTTCGTTATTATGAGTCGTTTAGTATGTGTTAGCTGGATGGACGTCACCCTAGCTTCCTCATTCAATACAGGCAAACCAGCGAGGTTAGGGTTTTGGAATATAGTCAAAAAAATAAGGCAAAATAGCTGCACATGGAAGGAAAGAACTGAACGATAATACTTAAAAAGTCCTAAAACTATGATAAAAAAACGTTTGTGTAAGCTGGAGTGACGTCACCCCAGCTGCCATGTCATATCTTCCGAACAAAAGAAGATATGATGATGTATCATAGCTCCAAAATTAAGGCATAATAGCTGCCATTGGTAGCAAAATTTTCAAATCTCCTTTCAATATACTCTACAAGTTATTAAACCGACAAATATGTGTAAGCTGGAGTGACGGCACCCCAGCTGCTCATGTCATATCTTCCGAACGAAAGAAGATATGATTATGCATTATAGCTTAAAACATGAGAAATAATAGCTGCCATAGGCAGCAAATGTTTCAAATGTCTAGTCCTTGTAGTTTCCACGTAGTAAACAAAAATATAGTTTCCGCGCCTATAAGATCAAATTATTACTTTGGAGGAGGTACGGAGCAGCGTTGCCGTTCCGTGCGCTACATTATTACAACCAAGTTAGCACTTAGCAGGCATTTTATTAGAAGCCATTTTAACTTGCGCTCAAAATATTTTTTTATTGAAGATATAGACTGAGAGCCGACTGAACTTTAATGGAACTATGAATGTTATATTAAAAAGTGGATTCTTATCAACAGTAGACGACGAGAGAACTAGTAGTTCTCTTATTGTTTTTTAGGGTTCCGTACCCAAAGGGTAAAAACGGGACCCTATTACTAAGACTCCGCGGTCCGTCTGTCTGTCTGTCCGTCTGTCACCAGGCTGTATCTCATGAAACATGATAGCTAGACAGTTGATATTTTCACAGATGAAGTATTTCTATTGCCGCTACAACAACAAATACTAAAATTGAATCAAATAAATATTTAAGGGGGGCTCCCATACAACAAACATGATTTTTTTGCTGATTTTTGCGATAATGGTACGGAACCCATCTTGTGCGAGTCCGACTCGCATTTGGCCGGTTTTATTTTTGTGACTTGTTCCCTGTAGTTCGGTTAAGGTGGACGCGGAAAGTTAGCTCGCGATAATAAAATTTTGTTACATTTTTTTGCAGTTTTCAGGTCACTGTTAGGTTGTCTTGTCATTGTCTTGATCTATTGCTTGCAAAAACCATTTCTTTAATGAAAAGCAATGGTGCCAACATTACGGCGAAGGGTATTCTTTCTTGAAACGCACTTTAGTTACTTAAAAGATAAATCATCTGATTCTAAAGAATAATTGTGATTTATACTAATCATATCTTATCTGATTTCAAAGACTGTAATTTGTAACAAAAATTTGATTTATGACAAAAATATACGAAATTGTTACACTTAGATTTTTGAATTTTCTTTCATCCTATGTTTAAACAAACAATATGACTATAAAAAACCTGAATACTTGGATAGTACCTTAAAGTGTGAAGTAGGCTCCCAGTCTATAACCTAGTTTAAACTACTTCAAACTGATGATATGGCGCACGGAACGGCAACGCAGCCCCGTACCTTCTCTGAAGTAATAATTTGATCTTTTTGGCGCGGAAACTATTTATTGTATACTACGTGGAAACTACAAGGACTAGAGATTTGAAAGTTTTGCTGCCTATGGCAGCTATTATTTCTCATGTCTTAAACTATAATGCATAATCATATCTTCTTTCGTTCGAAAGATATGACATGAGCAGCTGGGGTGCCGTCACTCCAGCTTACACATATTAGTCGGTTTAATAACTTGAGTATTTTGACCAGAGACTTGAAAATTTTGCTGCCAATGGCAGCTATTAGACCTTATTTTTTGAGCTATGATACATCATCATATCTTCTTTTGTTCGGAAGATATGACATGGCAGCTGGGGTGACGTCACTCCAGCTTACACACACGTTTTTTTATCATAGATTCAACACTTTTTAAGTATTATCGTTCAGTTCTTTCCTTCCATGTGCAGCTATTTTGCCTATAGTTTTTGACTATAGTCCAAAACCCTAACCTCACTGGTTTGCCTGTATTGAATGCTGTATTGAATTGAAGCTGGGGTGACGTCACTCCAGCTAACACATACTAAACTACTCATAATAACGAAGTATTTGTGGCAGTTAAATTAGGACTAGGAACTTTGATTGCTGCTATTATTCCTTAAATATTAGCATAGATAGAATTATTCTACAACTTATGAGGAAGCTGGCGTTACATTAAACGCATATCAAAATACTAAGTGAGAGGAAAACAGTGGGCGAATACAAATGTTTAAAACACCGACTTGAAAAAAAATATTGTCGACTGAGCCCCGCTCCGCGGAGCTCCTATTTCTGTCTGCAGGGTCTATCCGTGTCGGGGTGACCTAAATTCCCGAGCTCGCTTCGCTCGCTCTTGGACAAATTCTTTGAAATAATTAATTAATAAGTATTCTAATGTATGACAGCTATTAATAAATCATTTGCATGAAAATTCGAAATAAATATGTAAACACAGACGAGACTGCGAGAAGTCGATTTTGCAGCGATTCGTTTCTGTCACTAAATTTTGTAGCACAACATATTGACTTTTTATTACACTATTTTAATTTTGAATCGAAAATGCTGCCAAGTTACCGGCTATATATTTGTGTATTTAGTCACACACATATTCCCTAAAATGTTGTTTTGGTTTGGTGAAAATATGGCAAATCAAAAATGTTCAAAAGTGGCTTCGCCCAAAAGCAAAAAGGTATTTTGTAAATCGGCGAAATGTAGTTCGGTAAAATAATACCGATGGCAATTGATACTTCGATGATCTGAAATTATGTCAAATAATGCATATAGCAAAAAAGACGTCAGTCAATAAATTTTGGTAAAATGAAATTCGATCAAAAAAGATTCGGAAAAGTGATCGGTTCCCAAAAAGAACCTCTATGTAAATTGGTAGGTGAAAGGATCTTCTACTCACTTGATCGTCATGTGGTTGCATCGCTCGGATGGACTCGGTCAGCATCAGTTGCCACTGCGGAGCACACGGACGGTTACTTGTTCATCTTTATAAAGACAAACTTAATCTTTGTAAGAAACTTAGCACAAAATGTTACGCTCCGGGAGTCTAGAGGTTGAGGTTGTGCGTTATCGATCAGTCAATTATAAGTAGAATATATGAGTTAATTTATATTGAGCCACGGCCTGGCCCACACGTTACAAGTCTAGTCATTTTCTGAGCTAAACCAATAACGAAATGGCAGTAATCCTATCGTACTATTATAAATGAGACGGTCTGGATATTTGATCATGTCTCAACGACGGATTGAACGATTTTGGATGAAATCTGGAACGGGTAGACCATGGCTTGGAATAGGACACAGGTTACTTTTTTATCCCAGTAGTACGTTCCCGTGGAATAATTTTTACGTTTATGCGGGCGAAGCTGCTGCCGGAAGCTAGTAGGTAATTATTATTTTTTTGCCCATGGGAGTAACAAAGAGCTACAGTAGAGACTCACCGCGATAAGCCCCAGAGGAGCGCCAACTCTCATGACGACGTGTGCTGTGGCGACTGCGTGGCGGTGATGTGGCGGCTACGTGGCGGTGATGTGGCGTCTACGTGCGCGCAGTGTGCGCGAGTATCAAGCGCGTGCGTTATATACAGTAGGCGTGCGAGGACAATCGTCTCGTTAACGAGTTGGTCACGCAGTTGCGATAGACACGCTGTAACGCATTAGCAACGCTGTCCTGCTAGATCACTGGCCAATTAATTGTTCTTTCTTAACAACATTTTTTGCTATCTTTATGCAGTAAAGCAATCACAAGGTATTTTGTTATTAAATTTAACACAGCACAGTATCCTACTTTAGCTAATCTATAAGGTGGTTAGAAATTGTCTCAATATTATATTAATGTTTATAAACAGTTCCTTAGGACATTCTCGGTGACTTACCTACCTTAATATGGTTCTGACAGTTCTCTTTCAATATAAATAATATGGATTTTGTCAACAGCCCCAAAATAGTGTATGACATAATGCTCTAAAAGTAACCAATATAGGTACCAAATGCGCGGTTTCTACATCAGCACCCTAATCGCATATCTGTTTTACCAGCACAAAGCACACTTCTTCCCTTTCACTTTGGTAACTCAAGAATATTCATTGCGTTTTACGCTGTCGAGTAGACGGATTTTTTGAACATATAAAGCAATGAATGCAAGGGAAACAATCCGAACCCTGCTCTTTTAACTTACGCAATTAGGTTGTTGGTCTGGTCAATATATTTTCAACAGCATAAGAGATGTTGTATGAGGTCTCAATATAAATTACTCGTCTAAATTGATTCCTAAGAAAACTGTTTCATTTATAAACTCCAGTTTTTCTCCATAAAGTTTAGTAAAGTAAAGTGTAGTTAAGTTTTTAAGTCACATTGCAACTTCTAACATTTGGTAATGTGAAACTAATACATATGATTTTTCTTTCATTTAGAACCAAATTGTTAGCCGTAAACCAATCTTGGACCTGACGAATTCAAATCGTTAAGATTTTGTGACCGTCGATCTATGTTAAATATCAGAGTTCATCAGCAAATAACACCACCTTCGGCTGGTTTAGAAGTAATTGGGGCAAATCATTTATAAACTGAAAAGAGGAATGGACCCAATATCGAGCCTAGAGGAATACCCGTTGTCATTTCAGACTCTAGTGAGTTAATGCCGCTTACCTGAATTTTAACCTGTCTGGTTTTAAATAATGATTTTAGTATCCCAAGGGCCGTATTTCTAATTCCATAGTGCACGAGCTTCAACAATAGTGTTTCATGGTTAACGAATTCGAACGCCTTTGAGAGGTCGCAAAAGATTGCAATGGCGTCTTGTGCTTCTTCTCAGCAGATAAAGACGTTCTTTATTACAGACGCCCTTTGGTGAATTAATTATATTTGTCGCATCAAGGCTGGCCGATAGATGGAAACCATCGGGAAGTCAGGATGTATTCCCTTAGGTTAAGACATCGTGTGTGGGCAGGTCGTTGGGTACAATCGTGAAAATGAAATCACACAAATTATTCGATACACTGAGTATATTCAAATAGACACAAGTTACATTCTTGCTTACTAATATTACGGATCGACACTGATTCTACGACGTGTTAGCTCTACGGCTGTCAGTACTCAACTGCCCTCCTCCCCACCACGCAACCGCTTATAAAAAGCATGCCAATGCGTAGTTGTTCTTGCTTTGCCGCCAGATGGCGTGCTTGCGATTTGCTTTGACGTCCGTACTATTGACTAAACCCGACACGGCCATCCTGCGAGACAGGCGTCCTCGTCTGTTCCTCATTGTCAGGTTCTAACAGTGTATCGAATCATGTGGAAATCCTCAATGGATGTCCTCAGCCCTTGGGGGAAACTGAGGGGTCTGTCAGACTCCTACTGACTAAAACCACATGGTGTTCTCTAGGCCGTAATTACTCTTGAGAGGCGAGCGTGGAACACACACGTCGCCTTCTCGGGCCTCTCTCAGGTGACAGATCCCCAAATCTATCACCCGCAGGCTTTATCATCTTGTCCTCGCTCCATGCCACCTCATGTCGTGTTGCGCCACACGTCCTCTTAGTCTACTCCGACCCGCCAGTCTCCCATCATACAAGGGATGTTTTTCTGAAACACAAAATTTCCAAACAGTATTCACTCGTCCAACCCTGACGCATACTCTAGGTGAGTGACGAAACATTTTGAATCAATCAAACATGATCATTTAAATGTCTCATTTCACCTTTGCAAGGAAAGAGTAATTCTATTTCCAATTTAAAGAAAATAGTAACTCAATCATCGATTTGGTACCTAAAAGCACCCAATCATAGTGATTACAAAGTCCAAGTACCACTGATAGTCATTAATCTCAAATTAAATCCAGCAAAAGAAACCACCAGGTATCTTATTCACGATATTTAGCTATCTCATAGCTCTCTTAGCAATCACAATTGCTCTACTCTAAGATCTCCACGATGTCGAGTCAACTCAACTCTCTGAACTCAGAACCTGTTCACACAGAGATTTAGTCTGTCCTATGTTACGTCAATTTATTATCTACTTCATCTACTATCTCAATTGGCACTTGAGCTTCGTGTGTCTTACTAACACGATCTACGCAAAGTAATCAAAATTAGAAAACCAAAATTATTTCAATTTTCGTAATGAGGGCTTGACGATTCGAACGTCATCAAAATTATCATGGTGACCTCACCAAACGCATGACTGCGAGTTTACTTTCTTTTAACCTCATGACTCAATAGGAACTTTATGTAAGGTTCCTAACACAAACATGAATTTTCACACCAGACAGTGTCACACAGGCTTACCGCCAGCCATACAGGCCACACAGACCTACCGTTGCCATACAGGCCTACCGTTGCCACACAGGCCTACCGTTGCCACACAGGCCTACCGTTGCCACACAGGCCTACCGTTGCCACACAGGCCTACCGTTGCCACACAGGCCTACCGTTGCCACACAGGCCAACAGTTGCCACACAGGCCAACAGTTGCCACACAGGCCAACAGTTGCCACACAGGCCAACAGTTGCCACACAACGCTCGGCTATTCCTGACCAAACTAGATTATTGGGTTCGTGAAAATATAAATTTTAGAACCCTACTCATTAACTAAATCATTACCCTGGGCCATGTACCACTAGTCGCTCCAAACAAATTTTAAAACTTCTGCTGCAGGAGAAACTGCCAAGCCTACAGAAACCCTCGAGTAAAACCTCCAACGCGGAACTCTAGCCGACCTGCAACTGTATTGCTCTTACAACGGTCTCCAGACCCCGACCTCCGCCAGAATCCACTGGTACGGTCAAACATAATACGTTCGATAGATTGAATTACTCGACACCTTAAGCTTGCTCATTATCATCAAAATCCTTTTGACATCTACATCGACTGGTACATAACCCGCTGGTATCTTCCTTAACCTACAGTGTGCATACTTGTAGGTCCTAAGCGTACCTATTTAAAGCTTTCAGTGTATAACGATAACTGTCCTGTCATAATCACCTATCGCGGACTTAATACAGGGCCTACTTAGTTTTCGTACTAGAGATTCCCACACAACACTATTCATTAGAAAAAAAAGGTCAGACGATCAACAAGTTCAACAACTAAACAAAGTAACAGTAACAATGCTGTTACAGTTTGTTATAATTCAAAGGCAATGTATACTCAACTCATGAAACCCTCATTGTGACTTGTGCACCAACACAAGCCAGAATCGCATCTACCAACGACTCTTTACATATCTGCCGCCACACATGATACAACACATGAGGGGCCTTGTGCACCAACACAAGCCTGAATCGTATCTACCAACGATTCTTTACATATCTGCCGCCACATATGCTACAACACATGAGGGGCCTTGTGCACCAACACAAGCCTGAATCGTATCTACCAACGATTCTTTACATATCTGCCGCCACACATGATACAACACATGAGGGGCCTTGTGCACCAACACAAGCCTGAATCGTATCTACCAACGATTCTTTACATATCTGCCGCCACATATGCTACAACACATGAGGGGCTCTGTGCACCAACACAGACAAGAATCGCACCAACGACTCTCAAAAATCTAGCGAATATGTGCTACAACACATGAATCGCTCTGTGCACCAACACAGACAGAAATCGCACCAACGATTCCTTGTAGACCCATCGCCACATGTCACTCATGAGGTGCGGTCTAAGACCCATCGCCACATGTTACTCATGAGGTGCGGTCTAAAGTTTCGAGTATGAGTGTACAAGCCATTCTTAATCAGATTTGGTCTCACTACCACTGTCATCAACTATGACGTCTAATTCTCAAGGAACTTGGTGATCGGGGATCCTTCTCACAAGATTCGCACTTTTTACCCAAAGATCTTGGAACATACCGACTGTTAATATGAGGGGAGCAATTAAGCCTGATAATGTCCAATAAAGCCGTGTGAAGGAGCTTCACAAATTAACTCTGATCAAATCTTTAAAATCAAATACCAACAGTAACTATTTACTATCGCTCACTAACTCAGTTTTTATGCAAGGAAAATGATTACCAGATCTACTGCTATCATAATATTACTTTGAAAGTAAGCAAGTGAATTCAGATCTGAAGACGGTGGTTGTAAATCGTTACGCAACAAGATCCTTTCTGAGTACAGGTAAATGACCAGTACCGTTACTAACTCGATACAATTTCGTTACCCCACGACATTACAGACTCGCTTTGCCACTGAAAATTACTAGTTATTCAGTCATTTTGGATATCTCAACTCCTTCATATGGGATACCTCATCCTAAGGTTCGTACTAAACCTAATATTGAAACTAGGAAAGTACCAACTAAAGTTTCCTAAGTGTTTCTCAATTACCTAGTGATAGTGCTAGATATAACTATGACCAATTCAATGGTCAAACATGAAAACTTAAAACTCGAACTAGCATCTCTTCACTAGAGAACCTTCGACTCAACTATCGAAATAACATGGAAGCGACTCACCGAGTATTCCATTCCAAACTTGCGCGCGCTCCCGACACACAGCTGTGGTCATAGCGTTCGACTACCACCTGCGAACTGCTAGCCTGCCATCGGTCTTAACCTCTCGGACGTTGACAAGTCAACCTTCGCGCTCAGCATCTGAATCGCTAGCCTGCAGCAGAGGCTTCAGGCTGCGACACAATATGGTATCTGAAACATGAAAAACATTACGAGAGTATATGTTCACACGGTTATCTTAACCATACACAGCTTTGATGGAAATTAATCGATGCACCGGTGTACTCGTAGTAACCTAAACTAATGAATCCAACTAGCCTTTTCCCAACTACACTGGTGTCGGCTTCCAGTCCTACCGGATTCAGCTGAGTACCAGTGCTTTACATGGAGTGACTGCCTATCTGACCTCCACAACCCAGTAACTGGGTAACACGGTACCCCTTGTCAAGACTGGTGTCAGATCTCAGGCTTCTGACTACCCGTAACGACCGTCAAAGATCTTCAAATGACAGCCGGGACCAACGGCTTAACGTGCTCTCCGAGGCACGGAGGAAACCCGGTATGTTGAAATGGTCACCCATCCACGGACCGACCCCGTCAAGCGTTGCCCAACCTTGATGATCGACCAGTGCGGCTGTTATTATTTAGCCACGAGCTTCTAGTAGTAGTAGTTACCTAAACCGGCATGGCCAAATAGGTTATTATGGACACCGAATTTGAGTGCAGAGTTCCTGTCCAAAACATGAACCACACATTAGTGTCCCAAGTGCCCAGGTCGCTGTCGCTAGTCGATGGGCTTTAGAGAATCCAATGAATGCCATAGCGTTTTAAGTCGCAATTAACGAGGCCTGGTAGAGTTTACCACTTTTAAGATAGTTTGGCCCTACGACCACAAAAGAAGAATACTACGCTTCTTCTCAAACTTTGCTAACTCTCACTACATAGAACTATCACACTACAAAACTTATCAAAATATTTCATTTGGAATTATAATATTTTCCAGATTGAAGTGTAAGGTAGGTACGTTATTTTCCAGACTAAAGTGTAAGGTAGGCACCATATCGTTCTAAGGTCGTCGGCGTCGCAATAATAGTCGGCCAAGGCTAGTCAAGGGTCACTGCCAGCCAGTGTTAGCAGAATAATAACTCTTCAATAACACCAAAACTTGACCAGCGATAACCAACATGAGATTATGGACCCGACACGGGACACCCCGACAATCCACTGGCCGCCATACCGTACACAAAACCAGAATTGTAAATAATGAACACTTGACCATAGTCATAACAAAATGAAAACGACTCACCAGATTGACAAAGATCCGTGCGTATGAATCTTTCCATACGTCCACACGCTCCTCCTTGACCTGTCCAGCTCCTTGGTTGTTGCTAGCCTCCTTGCTGCTCCGCTCCGGACTGGTTTTTTTTTTTATTCAAGACTGAGGGTAGTCGCAACTGACACTGCGATTTTTTTGCAAGAATGTAACCGCCATTTTCACTAGCATTGTTTTTACGTGTGATCTCATTAGCACGACCGAATCCCAATTCTGATGTCGCATCAAGGCTGGCCGATAGATGGAAACCATCGGGAAGTCAGGATGTATTCCCTTAGGTTAAGACATCGTGTGTGGGCAGGTCGTTGGGTACAATCGTGAAAATGAAATCACACAAATTATTCGATACACTGAGTATATTCAAATAGACACAAGTTACATTCTTGCTTACTAATATTACGGATCGACACTGATTCTACGACGTGTTAGCTCTACGGCTGTCAGTACTCAACTGCCCTCCTCCCCACCACGCAACCGCTTATAAAAAGCATGCCAATGCGTAGTTGTTCTTGCTTTGCCGCCAGATGGCGTGCTTGCGATTTGCTTTGACGTCCGTACTATTGACTAAACCCGACATATTTATGTATCTTTTAAGCTTTGACATACCTAAACACTCACCGGTGGAATAAACCGAATACCTACTCCGCACTCATGCAACATTGTTTAAAAGTAGTTATTAATTTAGCAGTCGCTACATGTTTGGGGTGGATATGATATGATATAAATTAAACTCGCTGGTGTTGATATAATATTGTATTGTATATAATGTACGCTAGACTAGCCGCTGCTCACTTGTGCAGGCCGGCGCGCTTGGCCTCCAGCTCGTAGATCAGCAGCCGCCACATCTTCACTACGAACACTTCCGCCTCTTCGTCCAGCACCTGTGGGAGACAAGACACCATGTTTCAATACACGAACTTATATGTTTTGATAATCTCAATGTAGTAAGCGAATGTTCAAATTTTATTGCAATCCTGCGACACACGTGTCGCATGTCAGACAAGTGTCGTACTTCACAACAGTGTCACACATTACACACGCGTCGCACTTCACAACTGTAACATAAAAGCAATAAAAATGTTGCCACGCGGTTACAACATTCACAAACAACTATCAGTCTGTAGGCCATACAAATATTTGCCCTGTGTTCCCAGAACAAATATTTGTGGCACACGCGACACGCAGCGCAACAGACAATTGCTCAGCAACCGCGCCAACCATGCTGTTACTCACTTTTAGCCAGAGAGTTTGTATTACTAGAGGGAACGTATTTACGACGAAAAAGAAACTGTCAATTCTTTCGTTCTTACTTATAGAAAAACTCTATGAAAAAAGATACAAACATAGACAAACGCTACCATCTTGCCCTGAACGTCAAAGAGATAACTTTCTAGTCACTGTTGTAACTCATAGGTTAGCAGCTCTAATTAAAGGTTTTCGTTGTTTTCACGCCTTTGTTTCTTTTATATCAGGAAGAATTTTGTTGTTTAATTATCTGCATGAACCATGTCGTGTGTGGCTACCGGTTGCAAGAGTAGAATGAATGTATTAACAGGACATAATCAAAGGATATCTTTCCACAGGCACAGATCATATAATACTACAGTACAGATACCCAATCCCATACAAAGAAATGTTACCTCCCTAAGTATGGCAATACTAGTAGCTAGCAGGTATTTTAATGTCTGAGTCGCAAGTTAGTATGTTATCGAAGCGTGAATTCAAGGACAAGAGTTGCCCTTGATCACTGTTTGTGCATAAAGACTTTTGCGGGAATACTTATAAAACAGGACACGGCATGGTTGTCAATGTCAACCGATGGACTGGGAATCAAAATCCAAGATGGTGCTGAACTGCTGACGCAATTCTCGGATCTATCGTCATGGGTGTCATTTTCGAGCTTTTTGGGGTAGCTAGTAATGAATATGGGGTCAAAAAACAATCCGAAGTTTCCGTAAGCATAGCTCGTCATATGTGCAAGAATATAAAAAAATAGCTTCCTAAAGCCGCCATATTCCAATTTTCCAATTTTAATGTAGCAAGTGACACTCGCAGGGTTAAGACGAATCGATTGACGTAAGAACCATCAAAATCGGCCAACGCGTTTAGTCTCAAACAACATACATACATACATAGACTGATAAACACATTACCCTCCTTCGGCAGTCGGGTAAAAATTCCTAAATACGAAGCAAGGTCAGTAAGAAGAAAACTAATTAGAAACGTATTTGTAGTCGACGGGTAGAGAAGAAAACATAACAAACAGTCCACAACAACAAACGCTTTGCGTCCAATCCTCTTGATAAATAAATTTGTAGTACCAGGTTCACAGAATCACAGTAAAAAAAAAAATATTTAGGTACCAAAAATATGTTAATCTAAAATTTACTTCAAATTTTGAATTAAATTTCTACATCACAGCGATATCATACTGGATTAAAAAAATATGTTTTATTTTTCTTAAAAAGGACGGAACAACTAAACGTAAAGTCGTAAGCGAACTAGAAAATAAAAAAATACAGTGGATCCTTAGAAAAAGGACCCAAGTGGAACGGTAAGTAAAAACGTCAAGAAAAATTGGATAAAAAGCCATCTATTGCGAAGAGCCCAAAACAAAAAAAAAGATCGAATGGCTAGTTTGAACAATTTTATCATTCAATTGGTACCTATTGTTTTCCGTGTTTCGACACCGACTTCGGAAAACAAAGTTATTTTTCGTTTTGCAGTGTTTTTTCGGAAGTCGGTTTGTTTTTTTGTTGAAAGTTTTTTATTTATCTCTTTTTAGTTTTGATAGGTACTTCCAATTGCCATAAAATTCATATATAGCCAAAGTACATCTCATGACGATTCCAATAAGCCCATACACGACTAGGATACATTGTTTTATTTCGGAGTACCAGTGCCTACCTGCCGGCTTCATCATCAGATCAGTTCGATGGTACCATTTTCATCAGCACTATGTATTTATAAGTATTTGCTTCATCATAGTCGTTTAACTATTCGAGATATCTTATACCCCATGACATACTTAGCATTAAGGAATTCTATTGGCCATCTGTGGTCTTCTTCACCAGTTCCACTTCACCAAATGTTACTTTCTGAGTGCAGATGATTGCATTGTTGATAAAAATACCAAAATCGCTATATGTATATATGTATGCCTATAATATTTGAGGAGTTCCCTCGATTTCTCCAAGATCCCATCATCAGATCCTGACCTGATGACTATGGGAGCAACTGGAAAGTATACCCTTTCAAACAAAAGAAGAATTTTCCAAATCGGTCCAGGCGTCTTACAGTAATCGGGGAACATACATAAAAAAAAAAAAGATTCCGACGAATTGAGAACCTCCTCCTTTTTTTGAAGTCGGTTAAAAAATACAGTGGATCCTTAGAAAAAGGACCCAAGTGGAACGGTAAGTAAAGACGTCAAGAAAAATTGGATAAAAAGCCATCTATTGCGAAGAGCCCAAAACAAAAAGAGAGATCGAATGGCTAGTTTGAACAATTTTATCATTCGGTAAAAAAACTTAAATAAAATCTTTATTCAAACTTCAAATTGGTAAACTATACTAATAGGCCTTATATGTAAAGTAGGTACAACAATGTTAGGTGCCTGTACTAGGTAATCCTGTATCACAGGCGGCGGGGGCTCAAACAATGTAAATGTAAGGACAAATATTTTTTACAATATTTTCTTAACATTAGAATAGTGATTTAATTACTAAAACAGATGCAAATTAAAATTAAATTCTATTAATAATGATAAAAAGATAATTGCTAACTTAGCTTAGTTTACGTAAAATTGTTTGCACTTAATTATTTACACACACGGACAACGGACTTTGAGCGTCAGCAGATATTTGAGCTGGGCTATTGCAAAATGAAGCAGGGAGCAGTGGTGGCCCAGTGGTATCGGCCGCGACTTACAAGTTGTAGGTCGTGGGTTCGAACCCAGGCAGGCGCTTTACTTTGTGTAAATTATTTCATCACCACTGCTCTCAAAAACGGTGAAGGAAAACATCGTGAGGAAACCGGCATATCCTAGAACCAAAAATTCGAAGACATGTGACATCCACCAATCCGCACTGGGCCCGCGTGGTGGATTACGGCCCATCCCCTCTCACAGAGAGGAGGCCTGTGTCCCAGCAGTGGGAACATTAATAGGCTGATGATGTGATGTGATTGCAAAATGTTTTCAAGCCGTTTTGCCAAAGTACGCACGGTGGCAAATTGCCTAAGACAGCAGCAAATCCAGGTGAAGTAGGTCAGCGCAGTAGCCTGTTCTTGTTGAGTCGGCATCACGTGTTAAACACGGAAGTCTGGCCTTGAGTGCGACGCTCTAGGCGCCCTCGTAATCGACAGAGTTGATGTATCTACATTCCGCTATCTTCCTTGCAGGGCACTCAGGATCTCCTGTTTTATGATTGCTGGGCTTTTTAAAGCGTGAGCAAGTTGCACATTTTGGTACATCAGCTTTCTTCGCGCACTCTGTCATCGAGTGCCCAGTTTCACCACAATGCGCACACGTCGAGTTGACCTCTCTGCACGTTTTCGCTGCATGACCATATTGTTGGCACTTGTAGCACCGAGTTACCAGTGTGAAATCCCTGACAGGACAGGATGTCCAATTAATAAAAAGTCTCGATTGCGCCTCTCTCTTCCCAGTTTTGTGGCTTAATTTTACCGAGGCCAGGAATGATTCTAAAGACATGTCTTCAAACTTGTCGGCTACATTTTGTTCAAAAATGCATCTGAAGACCTCATTTTCAGCCATGGAAGTCGGCACTCCTAAGACCACGACCCGGGGTTTGCGCTTGCTGGGTTCGTCGGCGGTAAGTCCTGAAGTAGAGAGCTGAACTGCTTGCTTTACTTTATCAGCGTCATGCTTGGTCTCGGTGCTGATAATTACGCCTCCATTTTATATTTTCCGAACACCACGAACATGCAGTTTCATTTGCTCCGGGCGTATGATCCTTTTCACGAGGTCTTTGGTTTCGTCACTCGATTTCAATTTATCTTGGAGATAAATTGCAACCGAGCTTAAATTATTGGGGCGCATAAAGTTATTTGCTCCCTTATTTACCATTTCGGCAAAAGAAACATTTCCCGCAGTACCTGAGTCCTGTATCGTCTTCGTGAGGTCCATGATGTGGTCTGACAGGTCTCGCTTTTCAGTAAGGGATTCAACCATACTGTGCGTTAGTAGAGATCTAGCCTTTTGCGACTGGTATAGTACTGCCATTTGTGAGGTACCGGATCCTATTTTACGGCAAAGGTTTGCTATTATCATTTTCTGCTACGAATTGAGTTTTCCATCCGCGGCAATAGAGCAGACTTCATTCAGATGCAGCTCAATAGAAGACATCCATTTTTGAATTTCGGGCGTGGTGATGATCTCAGGTGGCGCCGCCACAGGTGAGGCAAAGGAGAGCACTGGCTCCCTTGAATTCGAGGGACTGTTATCCATTTTATGCGTACACTAAATCACTTTTATTATTTCATTATAGTTTGTAAATACACACATACTAAGCTAAATTAAGAGTGCAAAGTTACTAATACACTTAAGGAGGTCACTATTATTAATAATTTAATTATTTCAACTAAATATTGCTTGTGGGCACGTCTTTACGCGACAAGCGCCAATCAATCTATGAGTGGTTCAGTGGATTCGAATTTAAGTAAAAATATTTAATTATCTTTTTAGTCAAAATACGTGAATTATAGGTGTAAATAGATGAATTAACTTTAAAGAAGGATATTTTGATTATTACTAAACATACTTTAGCCAAACTCTGACGTTTAACGTTTTTTAGCGATTGTTTATTTCTTGATTGCTACTTATGCTGCCATCTATGATATTTTTTGAAGATTAATTATAATTTGGTCTGATTAGGACCCCATGCCACAGGGAATTATTGTAAAGGGGATATATTTCATAGGCTGTCCGGAGTAAAGGAATCTTAGTTCTAAATACGTCGAGGACGTATAGTATCATTTAAACCATTTTATTTAGTGAAACAATTATTTTATAAGCGATCGCTGATAGAGCTATGACAGTTTACGAACTTACGTTCTGATGTTAGAGATGAAGATTTATCGATACTGTATTTTTATTTTACTTACTTTAGTTTATTTTATAAAGTTTATTTGTTTTTTTTTATTATTAATCTATTAATGATTGCGCGCAGGTTTCCTAGAGAACTTATTTAAGAAATAAGTGGATCAAGAATATAAAACGAGTGTTCAGTTAGGAACACTTTCACCATATTCTCGCTTGTGTTCACTGCATTTTAATGAATCATGCTATTGCTATCCCTTGACCCATCTATGGATACAGATTGATCAATCCTGTTTATTATCACATTTTATTTTTAAAATTAAATTATTATCCTATTTTAAAAAAAAATTACTATTATAACACAATATATCTTTATTATGTAATGTATTATAAGGTTTTAGGTGTAGTCTCGAAGGATAACCAACGTTGTAATAGAAATATTAAGTATAGAGGCCGTCGCAGTCGCAGTCGCACGAACGCAGCGTGCGCGGCGCGGTCTCTCGGTACGTAGCGCTAGCGGTGCCGACTGCTCACTGCTCACTGGCACTGGCACTGGCACTGGCACTGGCACTGGCCACGCGACCGAGCGGTGGCGCCTGGCGGGGGCGGAACAAGGGACGCGGCGCCGGAGTAACATGCAACTCAACGCTACACTATTTATTTTATTACTTTTTCAATACAGTTGCAAAACATGGTGTACTTACAGAGGCTATAATTATGATTCGAAAATTAAATCTTTTGCATAGGCATCTTTCTATTACGCGGTCGTTACTTTTTTTTTAACGAGCTCGATCATTATTTTTGCAGTTCAGTTTTAAATGTATAAGTCAATTTAATAAAGTTTAGTAGCAAGCAGTTTTCATACATAGTATAAAATGGGATAGATTTTATACGAGGAAAAATGAATGAGTCCGTACGTAAAATATATTTAATTACCAGTTTTAGTTTAATTATTTTCACACAACAATTTGTCTAAGTTCGAATAGTCTGTATAGGGTGTTTTCGTTGTAAAAAAATATGTCCACTTGCAAAAACGCGCCATTTTCTGTTTATTTTTTATTTTTGTGTGATAAATTGTATTTTTTTTTTTGTTAATATGAGTTCAAGTACAAGTGATGAAAAGGAATTAACTCCACCCGATATTTTTATTTGAGGCGAAATTGCGCACAATGAAATTTTGCCCCCAAAGTCTCGAGAAAGATATATTATGGCGACTTACGATAATTTTATTTTATGGAAAAAAACAAATGTAATTCTTTGATTTGTTTTTACTATTTCCCACAACTGTATTGAAAAACGTCGTGTGATACTCGGGTGTGTAGGTTATTGCAAACTCGTGTCATTAAAAACCCTCGCCTTCGGCTCGGGCTTGTTAAAGACAGCTCGTTTGCAATAACCTACTATCCACCCTTGTATCACAATGTACTATTATATACATACTCTTCTGTAAACTTTCTTCTCAGTCTAGAACAAGATACTATATATCAGTATATTGATGTAGTATGTAGTACGTACCTGTTTGTTCAGTCGTACGAGTGTACCAAAAACTGTCACTTTGATCTCATGATGTACCTCGTTTTTGCGCAAGGTATGAATAAACATTATTATACAACGCGTATAATGCGCAGAAAATTTACGAAAAAGTGGTACTCTTACAATGACTGATAAGTTCACTCTTTGTGTTCACGCAGACAAGAGACAAGACGTGAATCATAGACACGCGCGGCGGCGCTGGCCGCCCGGCACTACTACTATACTGTCCTTCAGAACCACAATATAAGTGTTTTACAGTCCACTTTAGTTTCATTTATCAGCCTTTAATTAGGTCCTAAACATTTTGTACGAGTACACATTCATTGTTTAAATAATTATAAAGAATTCTTATAAAAATGTAGAAAAAATTAGCCGCATTCAGGGACGATTCTTACAGATATTTGACTAAATTTGTAGTTCGCTCCAAAACTAAACTCGCTAATATCGATATGACAGTGGCACAGATCTAGTAGTGGTATATGACTATAGATAGGTATCTATAGCATACTCGGCCACACTGGCACAAAACATGGCATAGATAATAGTATATCTATCTCTTTTTGCTTATTACGTTATCTGTTAGTGCGAAAGTGAATACTGATATTGAAATTGCGTCTTAAATACGTTCCCTCTAGTAATGCAAACTTTCTGCTTTTATCTTAATTGTTACGGTTTTAAACCTGTGGCTTTAACCTTCGGCTCGGAAACCTTGGCGATAGCTGGTCATCTTCACCTCCGACCAGAAATGGGCCGTCGCCGTCGATCGGACATTCTTAAAGTTTACAGAGTCCGACGTGAACTCACCATCTGCACGTCATCCAAGATGCCTTGAGGCGCCGAGCCGGCCACCACCTTACTGCAGATGAAGTCCACGAGTGTGGGCTCGGGCTCTCCGATGTATTCTATGATCTTCTTGTTGATCCAGGGGCGGATCTTCTTCTCCATTAGGACGCTATCGATCTGCGGACATGAGAACATCACATGATACTTGTTACATTGGTGACGGCACCGTGTGGGCTGCAGCCTGCAGCCTGCAGCAGTGTCCGTGACAGTGTTGACCATGAATACTATTAACTCGTGGGTGAAAATAAGTGGGCGGTATTAAAAAAAGGCGTTAGGGTTTTTAAGAAGAGATGTTGTCGTGATACTCACATGCTGATACCGTGTGAGTCGCCCAAATTGTTGGTTTAATTCCTAACAAATATATTTTTGGGATAATGTTTCTTAAGGCGGCTTGCGGGGTGTGTGATTCGTACAAATTTTTTAAGTCATTTCAGATTTCAGCGTTATGTCCTTTTATTACGCCTTTCTGTTTGTTTACGTGTATCTTTATGAGCAGGCATACCGTGCGATCCATTTTTTCCTCATACGTTTTTTTTCTTTATGTAAGCTTTTCTGTTGCCCGCGGATTCGTCTGTGTAGCATTACTACTATAATGCATGCACGTTAAGCACATTGTGAGTCTTCGTCGGGGGCCGGCCCCGCGACCATCGCCGAGCAA
Organism: Anorthoa munda; assembly: GCA_945859665.1. Classification (NCBI taxonomy): domain Eukaryota; kingdom Metazoa; phylum Arthropoda; class Insecta; order Lepidoptera; family Noctuidae; genus Anorthoa; species Anorthoa munda. The sequence goes on from OX243898.1 coordinate 36,542,240, forward strand.
CAAACTAGTAACCGTGAGAAAAGTTTTAAAAATTAGTTAAGTTCAGATTATCATTCATATAAAAGGTAAAATAAAAATAATACTTCATTAAACGCGTTTGTAATTACTCTATATTTAGATTTTGATCAATAAATTATTAATTATAAATATTCATTTAATATGTTTGGCAGAACGTATATGTTACTCGTGCCTTTTAGCGTTACGACGCCGACGTGACAGCTACTAGCACACGCGCAGTAGACATGGCCGACGAACTTCTAGTTGATCTGTGGTTGTGCTGAGCGCGCTTGAATAAGCTCGCCATTTAATTAATTTTTGCTTGGTTCAGAAAAAATTTTTTATTTCCTCGCACAGTGCATAGTAAAACGTTATATGATACACGTACCTTCCGCACCACTTGTAGCATAAATAACTATTATTTTATTGTTCTAGAAATCGGCGAGCAGAGGCACTACACAAGTCATTCTATCAGCGGAGACCATGACGATGCTCGAAAAGCAAGGAATAGCTCACGTGACATTTCGATAGCACTTGTCACTCCCAAATATTTTTGTCGTTTTGACGTTATCCCAAACCCTATCGCAACGCTTTCGTAAAATTTCAATTGTCTAGGGCCACAGGTACCACTGTGGTGGCTGACGGCCTGACAGGCTGACAGCCTGACAGCCTGACAGGCTGACAGCCCCGCACCGAGCGCCGCACGCACCGTTACGTTTACGTGTTGCTAACAAACACTGGAGCCCTTACTATGACATGACATCAAAACTATCCTTCTCCGTGTCCTTTTTTCACAATGGAGCCATAATAATTTTGTAATGTATAGTAAGGATCCTGAACAAAACTGTGACTAGGCGTAATATAAGTATTTGTAGTATTGTGCACCTGGTGCTGTGACGTCAGTGCAGTTATTACGAGTACGTTATAGTATACCTGCTGCGTGTCCAGCTTGTACTGGAACAGCTGCTCCTTCTGCGTGGGGATCTTGTCGATCAGACTCTTGATGTGCTTGCGCTTCTCCTCCGCGCTGCGGCTCTCCTTGTCGGCGTATATTTGTACTATTGTGCACCTGGTGCTGTGACGTCAGTGCAGTTATTACGAGTACGTTATAGTATACCTGCTGCGTGTCCAGCTTGTACTGGAACAGCTGCTCCTTCTGCGTGGGGATCTTGTCGATCAGACTCTTGATGTGCTTGCGCTTCTCCTCCGCGCTGCGGCTCTCCTTGTCGGCGTATATTTGTACTATTGTGCACCTGGTGCTGTGACGTCAGTGCAGTTATTACGAGTACGTTATAGTATACCTGCTGCGTGTCCAGCTTGTACTGGAACAGCTGCTCCTTCTGCGTGGGGATCTTGTCGATCAGACTCTTGATGTGCTTGCGCTTCTCCTCCGCGCTGCGGCTCTCCTTGTCGGCGTATATTTGTACTATTGTGCACCTGGTGCTGTGACGTCAGTGCAGTTATTACGAGTACGTTATAGTATACCTGCTGCGTGTCCAGCTTGTACTGGAACAGCTGCTCCTTCTGCGTGGGGATCTTGTCGATCAGACTCTTGATGTGCTTGCGCTTCTCCTCCGCGCTGCGGCTCTCCTTGTCGGCGTATATTTGTACTATTGTGCACCTGGTGCTGTGACGTCAGTGCAGTTATTACGAGTACGTTATAGTATACCTGCTGCGTGTCCAGCTTGTACTGGAACAGCTGCTCCTTCTGCGTGGGGATCTTGTCGATCAGACTCTTGATGTGCTTGCGCTTCTCCTCCGCGCTGCGGCTCTCCTTGTCGGCGTATATTTGTACTATTGTGCACCTGGTGCTGTGACGTCAGTGCAGTTATTACGAGTACGTTATAGTATACCTGCTGCGTGTCCAGCTTGTACTGGAACAGCTGCTCCTTCTGCGTGGGGATCTTGTCGATCAGACTCTTGATGTGCTTGCGCTTCTCCTCCGCGCTGCGGCTCTCCTTGTCGGCGTATATTTGTACTATTGTGCACCTGGTGCTGTGACGTCAGTGCAGTTATTACGAGTACGTTATAGTATACCTGCTGCGTGTCCAGCTTGTACTGGAACAGCTGCTCCTTCTGCGTGGGGATCTTGTCGATCAGACTCTTGATGTGCTTGCGCTTCTCCTCCGCGCTGCGGCTCTCCTTGTCGGCGTATATTTGTACTATTGTGCACCTGGTGCTGTGACGTCAGTGCAGTTATTACGAGTACGTTATAGTATACCTGCTGCGTGTCCAGCTTGTACTGGAACAGCTGCTCCTTCTGCGTGGGGATCTTGTCGATCAGACTCTTGATGTGCTTGCGCTTCTCCTCCGCGCTGCGGCTCTCCTTGTCGGCGTATATTTGTACTATTGTGCACCTGGTGCTGTGACGTCAGTGCAGTTATTACGAGTACGTTATAGTATACCTGCTGCGTGTCCAGCTTGTACTGGAACAGCTGCTCCTTCTGCGTGGGGATCTTGTCGATCAGACTCTTGATGTGCTTGCGCTTCTCCTCCGCGCTGCGGCTCTCCTTGTCGGCGTATATTTGTACTATTGTGCACCTGGTGCTGTGACGTCAGTGCAGTTATTACGAGTACGTTATAGTATACCTGCTGCGTGTCCAGCTTGTACTGGAACAGCTGCTCCTTCTGCGTGGGGATCTTGTCGATCAGACTCTTGATGTGCTTGCGCTTCTCCTCCGCGCTGCGGCTCTCCTTGTCGGCGTATATTTGTACTATTGTGCACCTGGTGCTGTGACGTCAGTGCAGTTATTACGAGTACGTTATAGTATACCTGCTGCGTGTCCAGCTTGTACTGGAACAGCTGCTCCTTCTGCGTGGGGATCTTGTCGATCAGACTCTTGATGTGCTTGCGCTTCTCCTCCGCGCTGCGGCTCTCCTTGTCGGCGTATATTTGTACTATTGTGCACCTGGTGCTGTGACGTCAGTGCAGTTATTACGAGTACGTTATAGTATACCTGCTGCGTGTCCAGCTTGTACTGGAACAGCTGCTCCTTCTGCGTGGGGATCTTGTCGATCAGACTCTTGATGTGCTTGCGCTTCTCCTCCGCGCTGCGGCTCTCCTTGTCGGCGTATATTTGTACTATTGTGCACCTGGTGCTGTGACGTCAGTGCAGTTATTACGAGTACGTTATAGTATACCTGCTGCGTGTCCAGCTTGTACTGGAACAGCTGCTCCTTCTGCGTGGGGATCTTGTCGATCAGACTCTTGATGTGCTTGCGCTTCTCCTCCGCGCTGCGGCTCTCCTTGTCGGCGTCCGCGCCCCCCGGGCCCCCCGCACCCCCGCCGCCCCCACCTGCACCCCCGCCCTTCTTGCCTTTTTCTTTCTTCTCTTTAGCTAAGGAAAAAACAAAATTCATCAGATATTAGTATATTTAATTAAGTACATTTATTTGCAAATAAAAATATGTCGGGTTTAGTCAATAGTAATGACGTCAAAACAAATCACAAGCACGCCACCTGTCCGCAAATCAAGAACAACTACTTTGGCACTCTTTCTCTAAGCACTTGCGTGGTGAGGACAGCAGAATATAGCAGTTGAGTACTGACAGCCTTAGAGCTAACACGTCGTAGAATCAGTGTCGATCCGTAATATTAGCAAGCAACATTGTAACTGTGAATATTTGAATAAAAAAAACGCAGTGGATCGAATAATTTGTGTGATTTAATTTTCACGATTGTACCCACCTACCTGCCCACACGCGATGTCTTACCCTAAGGGAATACATGCTGACTGCCCGATGGTTTGCGTCTATCGGCCAGCCTTGATGCGACAAATATATCTTAGTATAGAGGGCACCAGCACTACTAATAAAATTCGTGACTCCGATAATGCGTTACCGCCAGTTTCTATCACCGACCGACGTTGGTATTTTGTGTAGTACGTGTATTATGTACTATTATAAAGTAATTCCTTCAGGTGAACGAGAACGAACTATTCTGTTTCGGTTGTTTAAATCGTTCATCTAGTACTGTAATCATCTGGTTCGCGAGTATCGAATCAGAACGAATAAGTACGAGTGTCTGAGTCCGAGTGTCTGTCTGAGCGAGTTGAGAGATTAGAGAAGTGCGCGCGAGCGTGGTGGACGGATGGACGGATGGATGGATGACCGACCTGGCGAACAAGAAAACTAGTCAATCACAACTTCCGAATATGCCGCGAACTTTTATGTTATTCTTAGTAAGATTTGATATCAATCACTTATTCGTATACTTAATTTTTTTTTTTTTTTTTTTATTAAATTTAATAACATTTAAATTATTGTTAAATGTTGAAGCATGAAAGAAAATCAATTATGTATTTCATTACGTGCGACTGAAATCTTAATGATCGGTGAACTAAAATGAACTAATAGTACTAGAATACCGAACTAGTTCATTTGACCGATTGTACTAGTTCGGCGCATTCCGTTCAGTGTCCGAGTAAGAACAAGCCTATGGTATTTGTCAGCACCAGCCTGACCTGTTGATGACAATAGGCTCGCCCCCATTACATGGCACTTAATAACTGTGAGTGTTGTGTAGACGTACCCCTGCCCAACCTTCCGGAAAGTACAGGCCTGGAGTGTTCGGTGGGGTGTGAGTGCGGGGGATGCGCGGGCGGCAGCTCGTCGTCGTAATGTTATACGACATAGACAATGAACTCAAGTCGGTTACTCACGTCTGGAGTGTTCGGTGGGGTGTGAGTGCGGGGGATGCGCGGGCGGCAGCTCGTCGTCGTAATGTTATACGACATAGACAATGAACTCAAGTCGGTTACTCACGTCTGGAGTGTTCGGTGGGGTGTGAGTGCGGGGGATGCGCGGGCGGCAGCTCGTCGTCGTAATGTTATACGACATAGACAATGAACTCAAGTCGGTTACTCACGTCTGGAGTGTTCGGTGGGGTGTGAGTGCGGGGGATGCGCGGGCGGCAGCTCGTCGTCGTAATGTTATACGACATAGACAATGAACTCAAGTCGGTTACTCACGTCTGGAGTGTTCGGTGGGGTGTGAGTGCGGGGGATGCGCGGGCGGCAGCTCGTCGTCGTAATGTTATACGACATAGACAATGAACTCAAGTCGGTTACTCACGTCTGGAGTGTTCGGTGGGGTGTGAGTGCGGGGGATGCGCGGGCGGCAGCTCGTCGTCGTAATGTTATACGACATAGACAATGAACTCAAGTCGGTTACTCACGTCTGGAGTGTTCGGTGGGGTGTGAGTGCGGGGGATGCGCGGGCGGCAGCTCGTCGTCGTAATGTTATACGACATAGACAATGAACTCAAGTCGGTTACTCACGTCTGGAGTGTTCGGTGGGGTGTGAGTGCGGGGGATGCGCGGGCGGCAGCTCGTCGTCGTAATGTTATACGACATAGACAATGAACTCAAGTCGGTTACTCACGTCTGGAGTGTTCGGTGGGGTGTGAGTGCGGGGGATGCGCGGGCGGCAGCTCGTCGTCGTAATGTTATACGACATAGACAATGAACTCAAGTCGGTTACTCACGTCTGGAGTGTTCGGTGGGGTGTGAGTGCGGGGGATGCGCGGGCGGCAGCTCGTCGTCGTAATGTTATACGACATAGACAATGAACTCAAGTCGGTTACTCACGTCTGGAGTGTTCGGTGGGGTGTGAGTGCGGGGGATGCGCGGGCGGCAGCTCGTCGTCGTAATGTTATACGACATAGACAATGAACTCAAGTCGGTTACTCACGTCTGGAGTGTTCGGTGGGGTGTGAGTGCGGGGGATGCGCGGGCGGCAGCTCGTCGTCGTAATGTTATACGACATAGACAATGAACTCAAGTCGGTTACTCACGTCTGGAGTGTTCGGTGGGGTGTGAGTGCGGGGGATGCGCGGGCGGCAGCTCGTCGTCGTAATGTTATACGACATAGACAATGAACTCAAGTCGGTTACTCACGTCTGGAGTGTTCGGTGGGGTGTGAGTGCGGGGGATGCGCGGGCGGCAGCTCGTCGTCGTAATGTTATACGACATAGACAATGAACTCAAGTCGGTTACTCACGTCTGGAGTGTTCGGTGGGGTGTGAGTGCGGGGGATGCGCGGGCGGCAGCTCGTCGTCGTAATGTTATACGACATAGACAATGAACTCAAGTCGGTTACTCACGTCTGGAGTGTTCGGTGGGGTGTGAGTGCGGGGGATGCGCGGGCGGCAGCTCGTCGTCGTAATGTTATACGACATAGACAATGAACTCAAGTCGGTTACTCACGTCTGGAGTGTTCGGTGGGGTGTGAGTGCGGGGGATGCGCGGGCGGCAGCTCGTCGTCGTAATGTTATACGACATAGACAATGAACTCAAGTCGGTTACTCACGTCTGGAGTGTTCGGTGGGGTGTGAGTGCGGGGGATGCGCGGGCGGCAGCTCGTCGTCGTAATGTTATACGACATAGACAATGAACTCAAGTCGGTTACTCACGTCTGGAGTGTTCGGTGGGGTGTGAGTGCGGGGGATGCGCGGGCGGCAGCTCGTCGTCGTAATGTTATACGACATAGACAATGAACTCAAGTCGGTTACTCACGTCTGGAGTGTTCGGTGGGGTGTGAGTGCGGGGGATGCGCGGGCGGCAGCTCGTCGTCGTAATGTTATACGACATAGACAATGAACTCAAGTCGGTTACTCACGTCTGGAGTGTTCGGTGGGGTGTGAGTGCGGGGGATGCGCGGGCGGCAGCTCGTCGTCGTAATGTTATACGACATAGACAATGAACTCAAGTCGGTTACTCACGTCTGGAGTGTTCGGTGGGGTGTGAGTGCGGGGGATGCGCGGGCGGCAGCTCGTCGTCGTAATGTTATACGACATAGACAATGAACTCAAGTCGGTTACTCACGTCTGGAGTGTTCGGTGGGGTGTGAGTGCGGGGGATGCGCGGGCGGCAGCTCGTCGTCGTAATGTTATACGACATAGACAATGAACTCAAGTCGGTTACTCACGTCTGGAGTGTTCGGTGGGGTGTGAGTGCGGGGGATGCGCGGGCGGCAGCTCGTCGTCGTAATGTTATACGACATAGACAATGAACTCAAGTCGGTTACTCACGTCTGGAGTGTTCGGTGGGGTGTGAGTGCGGGGGATGCGCGGGCGGCAGCTCGTCGTCGTAATGTTATACGACATAGACAATGAACTCAAGTCGGTTACTCACGTCTGGAGTGTTCGGTGGGGTGTGAGTGCGGGGGATGCGCGGGCGGCAGCTCGTCGTCGTAATGTTATACGACATAGACAATGAACTCAAGTCGGTTACTCACGTCTGGAGTGTTCGGTGGGGTGTGAGTGCGGGGGATGCGCGGGCGGCAGCTCGTCGTCGTAATGTTATACGACATAGACAATGAACTCAAGTCGGTTACTCACGTCTGGAGTGTTCGGTGGGGTGTGAGTGCGGGGGATGCGCGGGCGGCAGCTCGTCGTCGTAATGTTATACGACATAGACAATGAACTCAAGTCGGTTACTCACGTCTGGAGTGTTCGGTGGGGTGTGAGTGCGGGGGATGCGCGGGCGGCAGCTCGTCGTCGTAATGTTATACGACATAGACAATGAACTCAAGTCGGTTACTCACGTCTGGAGTGTTCGGTGGGGTGTGAGTGCGGGGGATGCGCGGGCGGCAGTTCGTCGTCGTCGCCGGCGAAGGCTGCGTGCACGCGCCGCACTCTGCACGCGTCCGCTGGAACACAACACACGGTATTATAGCACCAGATACTTAACAGACCTTCAAATTTGTTTAAAATAACAAGTTTTTTTTTTTATTGCATTGTCGTGAGAAAGAAACGTGTGCGCAAAATTTCAGCATAATCAAACACCCGGAAGGAAGTGTGATAACTTGCAAGCTTAAATTAAAAACACAGGACACACAAAATAAAGCATGTAAAAAGCGACGATTTTGCGTCACAATGACAGACACAGAGATGTTTTAAATAAGCTTACCGCTTAATACATTTTTCCGGTATCTGAATTGAGAATTTGAAGTTAAGAACATGTCAACCTACCTTAACGCCTAATTGACAGTTTTTCAGGCCAATGAAGTATTAGACAAATTCTTAATTAATTTATAGTTCTTTCCAAACTTTTTGGTCGCCCTGAAGTTGGCTACAATGGCTGCGCAGTAGTAAATCTCATACAAAAACGGCACCGCGCCGTGCCTTGCGCATCGGAAAGCTAACTTCTGGGCGGCACAGAAGTTTGGCGAGAACTATACCCGGGCCAGAACTATACCCGGGCCAGAACTATACCCGGGCCAGAACTACACCCGGGCCAGAACTATACCCGGGCCCGGGGGTTAGTGACCAGTTCGCACACCTACAGCTTAGTGTACGGCCAGAGTGCATGCTCGGCGTTTGTGTCGGTCATGGCGTCTGCGTCGTACGATATTATTGATATGTATTTAGAACAAAATTTGTAGCTGAAATTTAATTGTGAGATAAAACAAGGTCCTAGTAACATTGTGAAGCAAAGAAAACAATTTGGTAATTCCCTTCACATTCTTGCTTTAAGAATTATGTTCTTTTATAAAGAATGCGAAGTTAACCATATTTCAGGTTTATTTTGTATTTCTGAAATAATTTCTTCAAACAAAATCCTTCAAGAACGCTCGTATCACCGCTGCAAAACACAAACTAGTTTCAACTTGCACGCGACGCCCCGCTCGAGTCACTCGGCTCGGGCGGCATGCGGCATGCGGCACTCTGGCCGTACACTCAGTAATCGTTGGCTAGGGTTACCTCTTGCCACGTAAGTCTGCGCCACCCGCCACGCTATCCCAATGCGGCACAAACAGTGAGGCACAAGTAAATACTTAGTTATACATCACATAACAAGCATAACTACAATTATAATTTAAAAAAAAAGTATTGTAATACTTAAAATAAAAGCAATCGATCATCGTTAGTGGAATCATAATAATCATTTATCGCTAATAATGTAGATATACATATAAGATGGTAATTTCTGACAGTCCCGGTCCCGGAACTAATAATTCCGCTTACTGTTATAAGTTGGCAACAACTCCACCCGGCAACACTTACGGGTTCCCAGAGAGATGGCTTTACAGGGGCCAGTAAACAAGTACAACGTAATATTAGTAGAGCTATCGATTTCATGTTATCAAGCTAAGAATTTAAATATTGATACGTGGGTGGTGTGAGCAATATCAATGACAAAGTGTTTAAACGGGACAATTGAAAAGAAAAACATATAGAACAGACCGCAAGTAACGGATTGCTCAAACAGGCGAATTCCGCGTGGGACGCAATTTCGCGTCAATTGTTTCAATGGCTAGAAAACCAGACCACTATTCACGCCAATTTGAACGCCATACGTCAGATCACAGAGGCGTATCGTCGCGCCATATGTGGATCTTATTGTAGATTCTTAATTGTGTACATATGTTATGGACCAAGTGATCAAGACGGCATTATTCATAATGTTCATAATGTTGGCAATATGTTAAAACTTTTAAAATAATTAAAATTACCGGGTTTTCTGAACCCATCACCCATCACTCACTGAGCCGGGTAATAAAAAGATGCGATTTTAATGTTGTTGTCATCATCATCATATCAGCCGAAAGACGTCCACTGCTGGACATAGGCCGCCGCCAAGGGTCTCCACATTGGCCGCCCCCGTGCGCCCCGCTAGCAGCACATCCCCGCAACCTTCACCAGGTCACGCCCCACGCCCCACCTGGTGGGAGGTGGGAGCCTTCCAACGCAACGTCTTCCGGTCCGCGGTCGCCACTCCAGAACCTTTCCAGTCTTTAATGTTGACATTGATTTTTTAATATAGAATAGGTAAGTACGATTGCTAATTTCTATTTCTCAAACATGCTTGGAAATGTGATCATTATTTTGACAACCTTCTTCGAGATAAATCGAAATTGCTGTACTGGTCAAATACATGCGCGCAGCGGCCGGCAAAAGTTGTATGAAAATCCATATCTGTCGTGTCTAGCGGCCAAATAAATTCCATAGTAAACTCATATCTGTCGTGTAGTTTAAAAATGGAACGATGTTTTACTCCAAAACATGGCAACCAAGGAGGTAACTTATCAAAGGTTTTATTTAAATTTCGAACTGGCTTGCAAATAGAACGCTGTTTATTGAAAAAAAAACAAAGGAACACTTTAACGCGGGAACAATTATTGTTGTTCGTCATTGATTTTGACAAAATGAGTTCTAGGTACTACTTAGTTTTAATTTCCGCGCATTATTTGAGAAAAGTACTATACAAGCCTTGGCCACAACTAGGCATTGATGGACTTACGTATGTGTGCCTCGGCTTCGCCTCGGCCCACATTTACACGTTCGTCCATCAATGCCTATTTTGCTGGCCGCTGCAGTAATGTACTATTTCTGTCCGCAGGGTGTAAAGTAACCTAACATGAGCTGATATCCGCTTCGAACCTAACCTATCCGTGGCGCGTGTCGCGTGTCGCGTGTCGCGTGTCGCGTGTCGCGTGTCGCGTGTCGCGTGTCGCGTGTCGCGGTAACCCGTGCCCTAAGCGAGCGAGCTCTTGGACTATAACGAAAGAGTTGCCCAACCATTACGTAGCAATATTCATACTGACCAGACAATTGATAAATATGGAAGTTTAAATCAATATTTCTCAAACATGCTTGGAAATGTGAGTAACCTTCTTCGAGATAAATCGACATTGCTGTACTGGCCAAATACATGCACGCAGCGGCCGGCAAAAGTTGTATGAAAATCCATATCTGTCGTGTTTAGCGGCCAAATAAATTACATAGTAAACTCATATCTGTCGTGTAATTTAAAAATGGAACGATCTTTTACTCCGAGACATGGCAACCAAGGAGGTAACTAATCAAAGGTTTTATTTAAATTTCGAACTGGCTTGCAAATAGAAGGCTGTTTATTAAAAAAAAAAAGCTATGAACATTTTAACGCAGGCATAATTATTGTTACTCGTTGTTCGTCATAGATTTTGAAAAGTAATAATTGTATTTGACAAAATGAGTTCTAGGTAATACTTAGTTTTAATTTCCGCGCATTATTTGAGAAAAGTACTATACAAGCCTTGGCCACAACTAGGCTTTGATGGACTTACGTATGTGTGCGCCCACATTTACACGTTCGTCCATCAATGCCCATTTTGCTGACCGCTGCAGTAATGTACTATTCATTACATTGCCCGATTTGACTTGACTAGATTCATATAGCACGGGCATTATACAGAGTGCCCAGATTAATCACTTGTTCCATGACATATACTCACTTTCAAGCCACCCAAAGGGCAATAAACAGAGTTCCCTTGTGTGATTACATCAGTAATGAGAATATCCGCAGTAGGACCAAAGTTACTGACATAGCCTGAACAATTGCCAAACTGTGTGGCAGTGGCCCTGCCCGGGCACAGTTCGCAGAACTACGGAGAGTCGATGGGGCGACAAGTTACTGACATAGCCTGAACAATTGCCAAACTGTGTGGCAGTGGCCCTGCCCGGGCACAGTTCGCAGAACTACGGACAGTCGATGGGGCGACAAGTTACTGACATAGCCTGAACAATTGCCAAACTGTGTGGCAGTGGCCCTGCCCGGGCACAGTTCGCAGAACTACGGAGAGTCGATGGGGCGACAAGTTACTGACATAGCCTGAACAATTGCCAAACTGTGTGGCAGTGGCCCTGCCCGGGCACAGTTCGCAGAACTACGGACAGTCGATGGGGCGACAAGTTACTGACATAGCCTGAACAATTGCCAAACTGTGTGGCAGTGGCCCTGCCCGGGCACAGTTCGCAGAACTACGGACAGTCGATGGGGCGACAAGTTACTGACATAGCCTGAACAATTGCCAAACTGTGTGGCAGTGGCCCTGCCCGGGCACAGTTCGCAGAACTACGGACAGTCGATGGGGCGACAAGTTACTGACATAGCCTGAACAATTGCCAAACTGTGTGGCAGTGGCCCTGCCCGGGCACAGTTCGCAGAACTACGGAGAGTCGATGGGGCGACAAGTTACTGACATAGCCTGAACAATTGCCAAACTATGTGGCAGTGGCCCTGCCCGGGCACAGTTCGCAGAACTACGGAGAGTCGATGGGGCGACAAGTTACTGACATAGCCTGAACAATTGCCAAACTATGTGGCAGTGGCCCTGCCCGGGCACAGTTCGCAGAACTACGGAGAGTCGATGGGGCGACAAGTTACTGACATAGCCTGAACAATTGCCAAACTGTGTGGCAGTGGCCCTGCCCGGGCACAGTTCGCAGAACTACGGAGAGTCGATGGGGCGACAAGTTACTGACATAGCCTGAACAATTGCCAAACTGTGTGGCAGTGGCCCTGCCCGGGCACAGTTCGCAGAACTACGGAGAGTCGATGGGGCGACAAGTTACTGACATAGCCTGAACAATTGCCAAACTGTGTGGCAGTGGCCCTGCCCGGGCACAGTTCGCAGAACTACGGACAGTCGATGGGGCGACAAGTTACTGACATAGCCTGAACAATTGCCAAACTGTGTGGCAGTGGCCCTGCCCGGGCACAGTTCGCAGAACTACGGACAGTCGATGGGGCGACAAGTTACTGACATAGCCTGAACAATTGCCAAACTGTGTGGCAGTGGCCCTGCCCGGGCACAGTTCGCAGAACTACGGAGAGTCGATGGGGCGACAAGTTACTGACATAGCCTGAACAATTGCCAAACTGTGTGGCAGTGGCCCTGCCCGGGCACAGTTCGCAGAACTACGGACAGTCGATGGGGCGACAAGTTACTGACATAGCCTGAACAATTGCCAAACTGTGTGGCAGTGGCCCTGCCCGGGCACAGTTCGCAGAACTACGGACAGTCGATGGGGCGACAAGTTACTGACATAGCCTGAACAATTGCCAAACTGTGTGGCAGTGGCCCTGCCCGGGCACAGTTCGCAGAACTACGGACAGTCGATGGGGCGACAAGTTACTGACATAGCCTGAACAATTGCCAAACTGTGTGGCAGTGGCCCTGCCCGGGCACAGTTCGCAGAACTACGGACAGTCGATGGGGCGACAAGTTACTGACATAGCCTGAACAATTGCCAAACTGTGTGGCAGTGGCCCTGCCCGGGCACAGTTCGCAGAACTACGGACAGTCGATGGGGCGACAAGTTACTGACATAGCCTGAACAATTGCCAAACTGTGTGGCAGTGGCCCTGCCCGGGCACAGTTCGCAGAACTACGGACAGTCGATGGGGCGACAAGTTACTGACATAGCCTGAACAATTGCCAAACTGTGTGGCAGTGGCCCTGCCCGGGCACAGTTCGCAGAACTACGGACAGTCGATGGGGCGACAAGTTACTGACATAGCCTGAACAATTGCCAAACTGTGTGGCAGTGGCCCTGCCCGGGCACAGTTCGCAGAACTACGGACAGTCGATGGGGCGACAAGTTACTGACATAGCCTGAACAATTGCCAAACTGTGTGGCAGTGGCCCTGCCCGGGCACAGTTCGCAGAACTACGGACAGTCGATGGGGCGACAAGTTACTGACATAGCCTGAACAATTGCTGCGTAGGAAGGCCTCCCTCTAGGTGCACAGGACCGGTCGATGTGACGACGCTTGGGGGAGGCCTATGTCTAGCAGTGGACGTCTTTCGGCTGATAATCAATATGATGATGACACACAATTTATTCTTCAGTTTCCCTTTTACAAGAATTTAATCTTGGCCACTATTGTAACCATCGACGATTGTGTCTCGCGTCCCGCGTCCTGCGCGGGATTGGTCTCAGTTTGAGCATAATAACAAGTAAAGCTAGTGTATTTGGTAATGATGAGTGACCCAGGTACCCTAAGAGAGACAGTCAGCGACACCGAGGTGCTGCTGGCCTTCCTTGTTGAGCTGGGGGGGATCGAATCAACATAATTATTTCCCCCCCGTACGCCTTAACTTTGGTGATGATGTTAATAGGTTCGTGGTACTCGTATGTGGTGGTGATTAGTCAGTGGTAGTGGTGGTGACTCACCGTTGGGCGTTTCAGTGCTGTTGGGGCTGAGCTTGTGGTGATTCTTGAAGCTGATGGTGATGGGCGAGCTGCCCGTCGACGTCACGCTCTGCAAAAGTACGTGCATGTGATCAGTGAACATTCACATCTAACGAACTCAATACAACTTGACAAACTCGCAAATAGTAGCCAACAACCAGTCGTGATTTACGACGTTATGTATGTGTGGGCGGTACTGTTGTGTTACAGGCGGTGGTGGTGTACTCACTGTGTTGGGGTCGGGCGGCTGCGCCGGCGAGGGCGGGCGCGGCGGCGTGGCGGGCTCGGAGGAGGAGGCGTGGCGGTGGTGGCGGCGCGGGGGGGGGCGGCGACGTTATGTATGTGTGGGCGGTACTGTTGTGTTACAGGCGGTGGTGGTGTACTCACTGTGTTGGGGTCGGGCGGCTGCGCCGGCGAGGGCGGGCGAGGGCGGGCGCGGCGGCGTGGCGGGCTCGGAGGAGGAGGCGTGGCGGTGGTGGCGGCGCGGGGGGGGGCGGCGACGTTATGTATGTGTGGGCGGTACTGTTGTGTTACAGGCGGTGGTGGTGTACTCACTGTGTTGGGGTCGGGCGGCTGCGCCGGCGAGGGCGGGCGCGGCGGCGTGGCGGGCTCGGAGGAGGAGGCGTGGCGGTGGTGGCGGCGCGGGGGGGGGCGGCGACGTTATGTATGTGTGGGCGGTACTGTTGTGTTACAGGCGGTGGTGGTGTACTCACTGTGTTGGGGTCGGGCGGCTGCGCCGGCGAGGGCGGGCGCGGCGGCGTGGCGGGCTCGGAGGAGGAGGCGTGGCGGTGGTGGCGGCGCGGGGGGGGGCGGCGACGTTATGTATGTGTGGGCGGTACTGTTGTGTTACAGGCGGTGGTGGTGTACTCACTGTGTTGGGGTCGGGCGGCTGCGCCGGCGAGGGCGGGCGAGGGCGGGCGCGGCGGCGTGGCGGGCTCGGAGGAGGAGGCGTGGCGGTGGTGGCGGCGCGGGGGGGGGCGGCGACGTTATGTATGTGTGGGCGGTACTGTTGTGTTACAGGCGGTGGTGGTGTACTCACTGTGTTGGGGTCGGGCGGCTGCGCCGGCGAGGGCGGGCGCGGCGGCGTGGCGGGCTCGGAGGAGGAGGCGTGGCGGTGGTGGCGGCGCGGGGGGGGGCGGCGACGTTATGTATGTGTGGGCGGTACTGTTGTGTTACAGGCGGTGGTGGTGTACTCACTGTGTTGGGGTCGGGCGGCTGCGCCGGCGAGGGCGGGCGCGGCGGCGTGGCGGGCTCGGAGGAGGAGGCGTGGCGGTGGTGGCGGCGCGGGGGCGTGGCGGGCGGCGCGGGGGGGGCGGCGACGTTATGTATGTGTGGGCGGTACTGTTGTGTTACAGGCAGTGGTGGTGTACTCACTGTGTTGGGGTCGGGCGGCTGCGCCGGCGAGGGCGGGCGCGGCGGCGTGGCGGGCTCGGAGGAGGAGGCGTGGCGGTGGTGGCGGCGCGGGGGGGGGCGGCGACGTTATGTATGTGTGGGCGGTACTGTTGTGTTACAGGCGGTGGTGGTGTACTCACTGTGTTGGGGTCGGGCGGCTGCGCCGGCGAGGGCGGGCGCGGCGGCGTGGCGGGCTCGGAGGAGGAGGCGTGGCGGTGGTGGCGGCGCGGGGGGGGGCGGCGACGTTATGTATGTGTGGGCGGTACTGTTGTGTTACAGGCGGTGGTGGTGTACTCACTGTGTTGGGGTCGGGCGGCTGCGCCGGCGAGGGCGGGCGCGGCGGCGTGGCGGGCTCGGAGGAGGAGGCGTGGCGGTGGTGGCGGCGCGGGGGCGTGGCGGGCGGCGCGGGGGAGGGCGGCGAGGCGGCCGAGCTGTCGCTGTCGATGGGCTCGGCCTCGGTGGGCAGCTGGCGCACGGCCGCCAGCCGCAGGTAGCGCTCGCGCTCGCGGGCCGCGCGCTCTCGGGCCTGGAACACACAAACACGACTGTTATACAGATGCGCCAAACCAAAGCTGCACAGTTAGGATTTTCATTCTGGCCCGCGCGCGCTCGTAGGCCGCCAGCGCTGCGGGGTCGTCTGCTGCTCCAGCTGTAACTACCAGCACTGACCTCCCTGCGCGCCTCCTCGCGCTGCTCGGCCCGCTGCTGCTCGCGCTCGCGCTGCTGCTCCAGCTGCAGGCTGACGTCGATGAGCAGGCGCGGCGCGTACTGCGCGTCGTGCTCGGCCCGCGCGCGCTCGTAGGCCGCCAGCGCTGCGGGGTCGTCTGCTGCTCCAGCTGTAACTACCAGCACTGACCTCCCTGCGCGCCTCCTCGCGCTGCTCGGCCCGCTGCTGCTCGCGCTCGCGCTGCTGCTCCAGCTGCAGGCTGACGTCGATGAGCAGGCGCGGCGCGTACTGCGCGTCGTGCTCGGCCCGCGCGCGCTCGTAGGCCGCCAGCGCTGCGGGGTCGTCTGCTGCTCCAGCTGTAACTACCAGCACTGACCTCCCTGCGCGCCTCCTCGCGCTGCTCGGCCCGCTGCTGCTCGCGCTCGCGCTGCTGCTCCAGCTGCAGGCTGACGTCGATGAGCAGGCGCGGCGCGTACTGCGCGTCGTGCTCGGCCCGCGCGCGCTCGTAGGCCGCCAGCGCTGCGGGGTCGTCTGCTGCTCCAGCTGTAACTACCAGCACTGACCTCCCTGCGCGCCTCCTCGCGCTGCTCGGCCCGCTGCTGCTCGCGCTCGCGCTGCTGCTCCAGCTGCAGGCTGACGTCGATGAGCAGGCGCGGCGCGTACTGCGCGTCGTGCTCGGCCCGCGCGCGCTCGTAGGCCGCCAGCGCTGCGGGGTCGTCTGCTGCTCCAGCTGTAACTACCAGCACTGACCTCCCTGCGCGCCTCCTCGCGCTGCTCGGCCCGCTGCTGCTCGCGCTCGCGCTGCTGCTCCAGCTGCAGGCTGACGTCGATGAGCAGGCGCGGCGCGTACTGCGCGTCGTGCTCGGCCCGCGCGCGCTCGTAGGCCGCCAGCGCTGCGGGGTCGTCTGCTGCGCGCGCACCCCACACCTACGGACATGGAAAACTATTGCTTTAAGTCGCGTTCAATATCATTATTTGAGTTAAATTAAATTACAGTATTGTAAAGATAGAAAGTGAATATTTCTGTCTCCCGTTCTGGATAGCAACACAGCTATGAGATTACTATCAACGTTGGTTGCATTGTCATGTTGTAGCAAAAAAAAAAAAACAAGTGCCCAATATATTTAGATAATATAACTGACGGACTAAATTTTCTTTTTTTAGTCTTCGTCCCTATTTGTGTGGCAGAACAAATGTCACGAACTGAAAACGTGGCTTTAATATGTTGGGCTGTATTCGCCTCTGCCTCGCCGCTGACATTGGCGGAGTCACTCGACAGAATCATGCGCTCGGCAGGACTATGCACTCGCCATAACGCCCTAGCAGGACATTCAATAAAGCTAATATCACTAACATACTCTTCACCCTTTGTTCGCTTTTGCCTTGCAAACCAAGTAGAACTTTTTTGTTATCTTTCACACCTTTCACCTAGCTCACACACTGACCTGCCGGCGTAAGGCCGCCAGTTCGCTCTGCTCCCTGGAGCGCTCGCGCGCATCTCCGGACGCCTCGCGCACTCGCAGGCCCAGGCGCCGCTGTAGCTCCTTGCCTCTGTAACACGACACAAACACACATTAATACATATTACTTGCATCATGCACCACCTCTTCGTCCACTGCTCGGCAGCATCTCTTTAATTGTGCCAATCCTCGCATTCCTGTGCCAGCCTCATCCAGGTGCCAAGTGTACGGCCAGAGTGCACGCTCTATTCTCACGTCGGGCGGGGCGTGCAGCGTTCATGTTAAACACGTGCTACCGCTCGGCAGGCGTGCGGCACTCAGGAGTCAGGACGGCCACTACGCGTAGCACGTGTTTAACATGAACGCTGCACGCCCCGCCCCGCTCGGCCGGCACTCAGGACGGTCACTACGCGTAGCACGTGTTTAACATGAACGCTGCACGCCCCGCCCCGCTCGGCCGGCACTCAGGATGGTCACTACGCGTAGCACGTGTTTAACATGAACGCTGCACGCCCCGCCCCGCTCGGCCGGCACTCAGGACGGTCACTACGCGTAGCACGTGTTTAACATGAACGCTGCACGCCCCGCCCCGCTCGGCCGGCACTCAGGACGGTCACTACGCGTAGCACGTGTTTAACATGAACGCTGCACGCCCCGCCCCGCTCGGCCGGCACTCAGGACGGTCACTACGCGTAGCACGTGTTTAACATGAACGCTGCACGCCCCGCCCCGTTCGACGCCGTGCACTCTGGCCGTACACTTAATATTCCTAGGTGCGGACTCAATCAATCTGCCTTCTTTTTCCCAACTACGAGGGGAGTTAATACGTTTGGTAAGGAAAAATACTCCGCGAACCCGCATCGCCATCCAGCCTTACCGGGTGCAGCTGAGTGCCAGTGTTTAGCATGAAGTGCCTGGCTATCTGCACTACCCAGCACAGTAAATGTTGTACTGGCTAGTGGCAAGACTTGTGCTCCGAAAATATTGTCAAAGATATACACATAAAAGCCGGAAGCAGTGGCACGACGAGGCACAAGGCTCTCAGTATGTGCATCCACGCAATGACCTTGGCTTATCGTGTTCGACCGATTGTGCAACTCTTATTATGTAGCCGACGAGTCCCTAATAAAAATAAATAACATTAAAATTACAATAACTAACTAGATAAGTTCTGCTAAAACCAAAGTAAAGGCTCGTACGGCCCCGCACTCACTTGTAGTACTTGTGGTCGTCCCTCTCGTCGTCGTAGTCCTCCAGGAACTCCTTGAGTCTCTTGGCCTCCCGCTCCCTCTCCTCCTCACGACAGCGCTCTCTCTCTCGCTCCTTCTCGTACTCCTTCTGCTTGCGCCGTTCGCGACTCTCCCAGTTCCGTAACCTGCAGCAAACAATATCGTTTACATTCTAGTTAAGCTATGAATGAGTACTTGTCAACAACAACGTGGTTCCAAAACTGGACGGTTATAGTATGATTTTGAGGATTTCGATTCAAAGATTTTTTTTTATTAGCAGACAATGTCCTACAGCTGGGCAAATGCTGGCTTTCCCTGGGTCTCCTCAAACCGGCCTCCGTCTCGCCGTTCCTGCCTGTATACAATGCAGGAAAAGACGTACAGGACATAGGATATAACGTTAGATAATGTATAGTGTCGCAGAACGTATTAAAGATTAGGTATATAGTGCATGTTCGCATGTGCTCAGCCTCAGCTAAGCTAGGCTACTGCAGATGCAGACGTACCTCTCCTGGTAGGCGGCCTCCTTCTCCCGCGCCTTCTTCTCGAGGCGCTTCTTCTCGCGCGCCTCGTCCTCCACCTCCTTGTCGCGGCGCGAGTCCGCCTCGCTGCGGGAGCGCCCGCGCGACCGCTCGCGTTCGCGCTCTCGCTCGCGGGAGCGTTCGCGATCGCGATCACGCTCACGCTCGCGTTCGCTGTGGAAAAAGAAACAACAATCAATCAATTGACCTAGTGATTTCCAATAATGTTTCCGTACATGGTAGTAAATAAGTCACAAGGTGATTGACAGAATGCTTTCAATTTTACTTTGCCAAGTAAGCGTCTATAAAAAAATAAAAAATAAAATTATTGCAGACTCAAAGGTCCATAGTTTTGTTAGTATTACAAATTACTTAAAAAACTATGTTAGTAAGACACTTAGACACGACATTTTATTTATATTGTTAGTACACACAATACTTACAAACTATGTTAGTAACAAACTTGTTTATGTTGTTAGTACATCCTACTTATAAGCTATGTTAGTAACAAAACAAAACAATCAGTTCATGTATTTGTTGCGCTTACCTGACGCACCGGGCACATGCACGTGTACATGAACCCAGTGCGCCATGATGGCGCAACACGGCTTATCACGGATGTTTTTTTTTTTTATTGTGTTTGGCTGTATGGCTCATTTTCTTTGCCTTAATATAGATACATTTATAAGTAGATATGTTAATGCACTTGTGCACAAAAATCGATTTTGTGCAGCCTATATCCTGCACAAATAAGCAATTTCAGAGCATGAGAAGTGTAATAGTATATTTCGTGTCGAGCATAAAAAATCGAGATTTTAACACGAGCGATGTAACCAATTTCTATCCTCGAAATTCGAAAGTTACATGCGAGTGTTAAAATAAAGCCTTTTTATGCTCGACAATAACGATTATTTTTCCACTACCTGCTGAGCTTACTTAACTAAATGCAAATAAGTTCCAACAACAATTTATTAGAAACGTTCAGACTAAATACCACAGACTATATACACACAATCAATGCGCGATTTTTCGAGAGGTAACAGGTGCAGTATCATTCTGCCAGTTACTACTACATACTAAAGTAATTTTCATTTTCTTTTTGTAATTTTTTTTTTTGTCATTTTGTTATTAAAAACGGTTAATATGTTTTTTTTTATTTTTGTAGTCTTGTGTCTACATGTTCATATTTCGAAACTAATTTTTTAAGCAATGTGTTACATAATAGACAAGGTAGTGGAAAAATACTTTAAGAAGCTTAGATAAAGTATCTATAGATTTTGCCATGAAATGAGCTTGATTGATAGAGCGAGATCGCTAGTTGGCAGCCCCACGTAAATAATAAGGACAAAAGATTATTTTTTGTCTTTGTCACCATGGCCGGCTTTTGCTGTTTGTCAAACTCTATGTTATGGCAAGTTTGACAAACAAACTCGGTCGTGTTTGATTTTCTGTGATTTCGTGGTATTATGTGTTTATTGAGACAAGGAATTGGGTTATTTATAGATAATAAGTGTCAGTGCGATGGTGGGTTGTAGTGTTCTTGTTGTAACATCAGAAATAACTATTGTTGTTTCAAGTGCGGCCACGCCATGGCTACATCTATAGGTACTTTATCTAAGTTAAGAAGTGTGCTTGATTTTTGAAGACGACGAACAATAGCTTTAGTTTTATAGCAAACTAGCTTCTGCCAGCGGCTTCGCCCGCGCGAATGTCGAAATTTATCCCGGGGGAAAATATTACCGGGAAAAAAGTATCCTATATGCTATTCTTGACTATAAGCTATCTCTGTGCAATTTCATCCGGATCTGTCCAGTCGTTTGACCGTAAAGAAGTAACAAACATACAAACACACACACACAATTTATAATATTATATAAGTGTGATAGTATATTACTTATGATAGTGTGATGTTAATTTTATAATTTTTAGTGTAAACCGTTAGATTTCGAAAAATTTGGTTATATTTCGAGTTATTGAACAGTTGTATGGTGCATAAACACAAAGCAATATTATATGAAAACACGATCTATGTCTATCTTGATCATCACAGACTGTAACAGAGCAGAGCAGAGCACATAATATACATGCATCATGACATAAACGATCCTTGCAAAACGAAACAACAAAAAGTTTTTTTTTTAACAACCGCCGCCGCCGCCGGTTCTATGCACATCACATCATCAGCCTATTAATGTTCCCACTGCTGGGACACAAGCCTCCTCTCTGTGAGAGGGGACGGGCCGAAATCCACCACGCGGGCCCAGTGCGATTTGGTGGCTGTCACATGTCTTCGAATTTCTTGGTTCTAGTACATGCCGGTTTCCTCACGATGTTTTCCTTCACCGTTTTATGCAACATTATAGAAAACTATTTCACACACACACAGAGATCGACTAGCGACGAATAGTATTATAAACTGTTGACAGTAATCATGAATGGATTTCACTATTGTCAGTGTCTGAATTAAGCAGTACATTTTACAAACACTCATGTGTTTGTAAAATCTACTTTAGCCCGAAAATCTGTCAAACTTTGGTGTTCAAGTAGGATTTAACACGTTCTTAACTCCAAATTCTCAATTCAGTTATTATTTGGACAATAAATAAACACTCATAAAACTAAAGCACACAGTTTAAACAGCGTCACACAACAATTATTACGAAACATAACGACTGTAAGTCTAACGGATATCGGATATTGCTTCAGTATGCGGCCGGATATCGAGCCGGTGTCCGGCCGGATATCGAGCCAGTATCCCCCGGATATTGAGTGTACGTACTCGCGTCGGATCTCGTAGCGCGTGCGGATGTACGGGTGTAGCACCAGCATGCTTGCACTGAGCCTGTGCCGAAGTGCCGAGCGAGTGTTATCGCGAGAGCTCGTAAAATGTTACCTATAGCTGCGATATAGGGCGTCGCCGCGTCGGTTCCCAACCAGAGCATGACTTTTTACTAAATACAATCTATTGACTTTTTGGTGTAATTATTTCATTTCGTTTGTGGGTACCGAAAACTAATGTTAAGAGGATGAATGAAATGCGACTAGGAAAAGGTTACAGTCCTCCCTAATAACGAAGAACCCAAACTGGTACCTTGGAGAAGAAAAGGTTTGGAGCCACTGGTAAGTCTATTATAAAGTCTTGCAATCCAGCAAACAAGTACAGTGTGAACAGTCACTAAGCGTAGGCGACGACGACGGCGCGGCGGCGACGCGTTCTTATGACCTCAATATTGTTATTGCTGTTGCGACAACTCGCAGGTTTTATTTACTTTATCGTAATAGAGTGTAGTGTGCTCCACTCCACATTAAATTTTACTAAAGTTTTATTTTCAGACACAGCTCCATACAACAAATTAAAAAAGACAAACTATAAAACAGAGCGTGAATATTGTGAGCGGCGTATCAAAAGAAATCCATAATCTGACCCGTTTAATGAAAGTTTGCATACAAAAATACACACCAGTTTAAATTATGTAGTTATGAACCAATTTTTATGTTATGTAAAATCACTTTTCAATTTAAAAAAAAACCGGCCAAGTGCAAGTCGAACTCGCGCACGAACGGTTCCGTACCATTACCGCAAAAAAAACGGTAAAAAAATCACGTTTGTTGTATGGGAGCCCCACTTAAATATTAATTTTATTCTCTTTTAATTAATTTTATTTTCAGAAATACATCAACTGTGAAAATTTCAACAGTCTAGCTATCACGGTTCATGAGATACAGCCTGGTGACAGACAGACAGACAAAACATAAACAAAATAAATTTTATTGTACAAAACAGTAACACAAGGTTAATTATACACTAAACATTTGTACAAAAGGTGGTCAGAATCAGGTTGAACAGCTGGCTCCTGAACTAAGTTAAAAGATACTTGTATATCAGGAGTCGAAGGTCCTCGTTACCATTTAATATTATAACTTAAATGTTAGTGACTCAGTAATTACAAAATGATATTGTATTTATCGACATACAACTGATTGCTTTATTAAACACTAGCCACCCCACAGGACCAGTTTTCGGGATATAAAATAGCCTATGTCACTCAGGAATAATATAGCTTTCTATTGGTGAAAGAATTTTTCAAATCGGTCCAGTAGTTTCGGAGCCTATTCGGTACAAGCAAACAAACAAACAAAAAAATCTTTCCTCTTTATAATATTACGAGCAGTTGCCCGCGGCTTCGCTCCCGTGGGCCAACCCACAGGACCCGTTTTCGGGATTAAAAAGTAGCCTATGTTACTCAGGAATAACGTAGCTTTCTATTGGTGAAAGAATTTTTTAAATCGGTCCAGTAGTTTCGGAGCCTATTCGGTACAAACAAACAAACAAACAAACAAACAAAAAAATCTTTCCTCTTTATAATATTAGTATAGATTATAGAATAGAAAACAAATTGATTAAATGTACCTTGATATATTCAAAATTACAGGAATTACAGACTGACAGTGGAGTCTTAATAATAAATCAATCTGCCTAGCCTTTTCCCAACTACATTGGGCTTGGGTGGGGGTTGAGGGAGTCTTAATAATAGGGTCCCGTTTTTACCCTTTGGGTACGGAACCCTAAAAACGAATCAAAATCGGTTCATTCGTTCAGGAGCTATGATGCCACCCACACACTAGAAATCGGAGTGGAAAGTGGAGTTAACATGTGATAGTTCAATAAAAATTCGATACAAAACAAATTTATCTTCGCTCATATCTACAAGTTCCAATTGTAACATCATAAGTATTAAGAGTAGAAGAAGTATTAAGACTTTTAATAAGAATAATAATAGGGACTCACCCCGTTGTCCATGGCTAAAGAGAACTGGCGCAAACCTGTAGTACTTACTACTGATGAACGCAAAGAGGTATGGCAAGGCAAGGAGCTTCACGGGCGCTTCTAGCGATGTAGATTTTTCAGCGCCCGTATCCTGGCTACGTTGCTGCTGAAACTACGTTTCTCTGTTTTGTCTGTGCAATTATGGACGAAGTTATCCTGACGAATAACTACCGGAGACATATAATGAAGGACGGGACGGTTGACGTGTGTCGGGCATGCCACCGCCCGGTTGAATCCATCAGACATATTATCTCTGGTGGTTCTCGTCTGGCTAACGGCGAGTACTTGCACAGACATAACCAAGTGGCCAGGATTATTCACCAGCAACTTGCTTTGAAATACAACCTAGTGGATTCTGAGGTACCGTATTACAAGTATGAGCCCGACCCAGTTCTCGAAAATGACCCATACACCTGCACTTTGGAAGACCTTATGCTCGCCACTGACGCCGCAATCGGCGTGGCCACCTACTGGGCCCAAAATTTATGAAGAGTTTCCCATCGACTCGAAAAGAAGAAGAAGACCATGTCACGTTGTACTGGGATCGGTCTATTATCACTGATAGGACTATTGTGGCCAATAACCCGGATATAGTGGTGGTAGACCGATTAGCGTGCCGCACAATGATAATCGATGTCACCATCCCGCATGACGAGAACCTCGTGAAAGCTGAGAAAGAGAAAAAAACAAATATCTCGACTTAGCACACGAGGTTGTCGACATGCGGAATGTGGACTCGGCGATCATTGTGCCAATTGTCGTTACGGCCAACGGCCTGATGGCCAAGAGCCTCGACGACCATCTGTCGAGGCTGTCATTACGCGGTTGGATCAATAAAATATCCGAACATCAATGTTGGTTTTGGCGCCATATCTACAATATTTTAGCCTTAGGCTGCGTTTCCACCAGAGATGTGTTAGGCCGCTGAGCGGCGCGAGCATGTGTGGCGGGCTCGGCTCAGGTGCGGCACTGCCCGAGCGCGCGCCAGTTTTTACGTTCTAGCGACAATGTCGCTAGTTCTAGCGGATTTCATGAGTGGTTAGCGACAGAAAAATATGAGTTAGCGGCAAAAAATAATTCAACGACTTCTAGCGTCTTTCGAACCAGCACTAATGAATAAAATGTGGGTTCAAATAAATATCATTAGATGGCGCGATATGCATCGATTTGGGTTTTTCAATTGTTTAACATTTTCTAGATTTGATCATAAAAATTGTACGTTCTTGTTTAATCAACTCTCCTAAGCACAAAATTATGAAATATTGGGCTCTTGATTCACATTTCAAAGATTATTTGAGCGATCATTTAAAATTGATTTCAATAGACGGCGCGGTTTTAAATTTCTATGGCATGACACTCGATTTTTAGGGTTCCGAAGTCGACAAGGAACCCTTATAGTTTCGCTATGTCCGTCTGTCCGTCCGCACCTTAGCTCAGACTCTTAGTACTAGAAATCTATAATTTGGCATGGAGATACGTATTAATATCGTATGATTCAAATTCAGATTGATATTATTTGTAGTAATTTGATGTTATCCTATGATCTTATCTTAAGTAATTTAATTTATTTTAATTAAGGCATTTATTTTTTTACTTTTACTGTATAAACAATTTATTACAATGGTACCTACTTAATCAA
Source organism: Anorthoa munda (assembly GCA_945859665.1). NCBI lineage: Eukaryota > Metazoa > Arthropoda > Insecta > Lepidoptera > Noctuidae > Anorthoa > Anorthoa munda. Next base: position 36,567,933 of record OX243898.1, read on the forward strand.
ATCTCTAATCAATCAAAGAAATAGGTTTATTATTATTATTGTATATTATAAAATATATCAATTGTTTATTCAATCAATCTTTTTAATCAATGTAATGTTATTTTTATGTATAACTTCATAGCTTTGTTATTTTTAATAGATTCATCTATTTATTGTTAACAGTTAATAATGTTTTTTGATGAATAACCTAATGATAATCAAACTTTATTTGTTAAATTTCAATTGTATTGTCTGTGCAGAATTAATAAAGCTTTTTTATTATCATTTATTTATTTATACGGATTAATAATTCCGACAAAGTGGTAAAATAAAATCATGTAAAATGATTGTTTTTCTTGTACCTCCTATAGATGTAAAGTGTTGATGTTTTTTTTCTCGTCTATCCCATGGTGTGGCGTATCATTGGATAGGTCATTAAAAATATTACGGGTATTTTTTATTTTTTTTTAATAAGGCACACCAACGACATATTTACACATAACATTATAATGATACATTCAGAAAAGATCCTGTGTAAGCAAGTCACTTAAGGTGAACGCGCACCTATCCACGCCGCACTCGCCGCACGCGCCGCAGTCATCGCATTTTCTCAAGGCCCCGCGCTATCCGCGCCGCACGCGCCGAATGGCCGAAAGCGCCGCACGCACAGTGTTGTCAGAATCATATTCACTTCTGTAAATCTTATTATATGAATATTTTCTGTATAGAACGAACGTACGTAGTGAACTATGGCACTTGATCCTGTTATTGTCGGTTGCTTATTGTTAGAAGAAGAAAAGTGAAAAAAAAAATGGTTTCGAGACATTAACTTAAAAAGAGAATAGTTTGGAGAGTATCGCACACTATTTCCTGACTTGAGATAATTTAAACTAAGATCCGGTGCCCCACTACAGACGCTCGAAAGCATTCATGTCATATAAAAAAATGTTAGAAATTATAGCTAAAAATTTTGCTACCAGTTTTATTAAAAAGTAGCTAAGTTGGCATCACTGTACGCATGAGGTCTCGGCGCCGCCCGCACCGCACTCGCCGCAAGCATCGAACGCGCCGAATCTGATGACGTCATCCGCATGCGCTGGTGGAATCCGTATACCTACAGCATTTTGCTAGCATGCGGCTCGTGCGGCGCATACATAGATAGGTGCGCGAGACTGCATACGAATCATAAAGATTTATAAAATGCGATGACTGCGGCGCGTGCGGCTCCTGCCGTGCGCTAGGTGCGCGTTCACCTTTACAGGCATGCACAACAATTTTGAGTAGGTTACATAAATTGAAATAAGAATCTAAAACAAACATAGATCAATTAAAATCATAATAAATCAATATAAAATTAAATTATGAAATTAAATTTTGATTAAATTAAAATCGAACAATTATTTACCCTAAAAGCTAAATTATTGATAAATGATAAATGATTTTATTTCTGAAGTTGGTTTGTACAAACACTTTTACATTTCGGTCATATTTTTTAAAACTAGATGAGGTTGGCGTTTCCTGTCTGACTACTCTGAGAAGAAAGGCCGAAACAAACTCAGAGGTCACAGTCTCTTTTAAAGTCCAGACAAAATCTTGGTTAGATCACGTGAAGACCATGTAGACTGATGTCTGCAATGGTCTTTTGAGGAAAGAACCAGCCAGATTGAGTGGACCTGTCCAGTCAGTGCACGTATTTGTCAATAACCGTGCAGCTCAACTCAGAATTTAAGGAGCTCAAACAATAAATACCAAACTGCAAGACCATGATTAAAAACTAACTAAGATAAATTAAAACAAAAAAAAGAATGATCCACATAGTCTTCACATTCACAATAATTAAAATAATATAATACTTTAAAAAAAAATATTATTGTAATTTCACGGTGCAAAATAAAATAAAAAACTAAATTAATTGGAGCAGCTCAATCCCAAGCCTTTTTGTCCTCAACGTAATATTTAATGTTATAAAACGCCTTCGGGCACAACTTACGTTTAATGAATGATTTGAATTTATTAACACTTACTGCCGCACTCAGAGACGTTAACGGTTACTTAAAGCTCTCCTTAGTATAGATTTTTAGTACAAAATCTACACTAAGGAGCGCCTTAAGTAACCGTTAAATGTCTCTGAGTGCGGCAGTTAGACCTTGTACGTCGCTTGGAAGCTTATTATAAAAGCGTACACATTGACATCTAAACGAGCCACCTATTTTCTTGAGCCTTGTTGTAGGTACTACAAATTTGTGTTTGTTCCTAGTATTTATGTTATGGATATCACTGTATTTTTTAAACAATTTTATATTTTTATGGGCATATAAAAGATTTTCATAAATATACTGAGAAGGCACAGTCATTACATTAATCTCCTTAAATTTCTCTCTGATTGAGAGTGAGAGTGTCTCGGGCTTAATTTATAAATTGATCGAACAGCTCTTTTCTGCAAAACAAAGATAGTCTGGATGTCGACGTTTTATAAGTGCCCATGTAGGCCTATGTGAAATAAAAAACATTTGATTTGATTTGATTTGGGCGGCATTTCCCCGCAACAGAATACCATGCGACAATACACTATGAAAGTAGCTAAAGTACTAAACGGGCTGTCTCTATGTCAGTTAAAATTACGAATTTTTCTAACAGCATATGCTGCGGAGCTTAGCTTCTTTGACAATTTATCTATATGTGGGCCCCACTGAAGCTTAGAATCCAAAGTTAGGCCTAAGAATACTGTGCTATTTTCAGGATTAAATTCTTCGCCCTTTATCGTCACATCAGTTTTCATCTGCCTAACGTGAGGTAAACTTAATGCATTCATAGAAATCAAGTAAAAAGTCAAATTAAATTACTATTAAACAATACCATCAATATCCAATACGATTAAAAATACAATATTATCGAATTATATTAATCTAATATAATATATATAATTGTAATAGCATTTTTCGATTCAGAGATCCGTTTGCGTAAAATTAAGCTATAAATTGCTAATTTTTGTTAGAGACAAGGGTCCCCCCTCCCTGCCAGCGAAATGATTGCTTTTGGCTGTGAAAAAATTCACGACTGTAGTATATATAATGAAATTAAAAAGAAAACTATCACAGCTAAGTCGGCTTTACAAGTTTACGAGTAATAGTCGACCAACTTATAAAATATACTTAGCACAGTAAAACTTTGGTGCAAATGCCATTTAAAAATTACTTAAATAACGTTGTTAGTTGTGTAAAACGGATAGTAAATATATGCTTATGATGTTTATGCATGTAAAAATATACAAAAATTGTAGTGGGCGGAGTCGTTGACAGTACCGTCTGTTAGTGCAGAATTATTTTCGACGTTTTGTAATCTAAAGTCAGTCGTAAGGTTAACATTCGTGTCATAGGTCGATGTGAGTAGTAGTAAACTACTACTCACATCAGTGCAGTGTAACACATTGCATTTTAATGATATCGATAGACACCCGATTTCTTAATTCGAAAAACAAAGACTTGCTTTTTTTTATAATTTGTCGGATAAAAATATTTTTTTATAAATTAAATCAGTTTGAAATTATGCACTAATTTAATTATGATCATTAAGGCGGGCGGGCCTCTTTATAATATTATCTTGAATATTTTTTTTATTGATATCCTTTTACAAAGTCAATATCCGACCCGACTACATCACTAATTGAGTAGCGAACAACTTTCGAGAACGAAATAGTTATACATTTAAAATATTTCAAATTCCGAAAGAGAACCAAGGAGCGTGCGTGCGAGGATTCAGGAACGAACCATACCATTCCCCGCGCTCGTATCGGCTCCTTTCGCAATTGACGTCCTTCAAATAAATCATTTATTGCAGCTTATTTACGTTGGTTGTTTGTTCCTATCATTGAATAATTTGATTTTACTTTTTGGTAATTGAGTAGGTTGTTTGACAATAATCATAAAAAAATATTTGTTTTCGGTTTGTAAATATTTGACGATTTTTTTATTTTAATCTCCGTAACGGCAATACTGCAGTATTCATATTGTTACAAAACAAATTAAAAAACCGGCCAAGTGCGTGTTGGGCCACGCGCAGTAATAGGGTTAATAATGCAGACTAAGAAGAAGGTTTTTTGTTGTTATATGAACATTAAAACGGTTTCAGTGGCACACAACGTCTAAAAACGGTCCCATCCATAGGACGATGGTAACTGAAGGAGTTATAAAATATAAAAAATATTATCTATTTGAGTACCACCGCAGGTAGAGTCAAGCGATAAAGAAATAATCCGTTGGAACACTGGAACTAGCAACATTGCTCGCAATGATATCTTCCGAAAATACCCCGATTCAAAGAGTAAAATGAGCATAGCTTTTGAACGACTGAACCGATTTTCATCAAACATCGCTAAGAACACGCTAGATAAAGTCACCCTTTAAGGGTACACTAGCCGACGGCACGAACTATTTTGTGCGCGGGGTTAAAATGCATGCTGTATCAACCGACAACACGTGCGGAACAGATAGATGCTGTTGTGAGCAGTAAGAAGCTAGTTCTCGTACGTCACTTTTGCAAATTTGCAGCGGAATGGATGATGATTTAGAAAGAAAACGAGCGCGCGAAATTTTATAAACAGACCTTTGGGAGTCTGGATATCATGAAAAAACGACTGAATATATGTTCAAAATAAAATTATTTGCATTGTTGAACTACTAATCTATCCCTGTATGGAGGCCGTTTTTCAATTTTCCTTCTTCTTATGGTACTTATTTGCGCCCAAAGATGCGTTAAAATTAGTGTTGAAATATGGAACTTTCGAAGCTCATAACTTTCAAGTAAATATTTTGTTTACTTTTTTGCTTCCATACAGGGCTAGATAATGAGACAAATTGATATCATTTTTTATTTTGAACGTACATCGTCAAACAGTGGAGTAAAAGGCAGACTACGGTTGTATGGAAGAATTTACGACTAGTGTACCCTTAAATAAAAAAACCGGCCAAGTGCGAGTCGTACTCGCGCTCTAAGGATTCCGTACAAACAGCTACATTCACCAAAATAATTAAATAACATTACTGAAGTTCATAAAGTCTGAGGGCACCGAACATTGCTCTTACGATAAGATAAACAGAATTGAGGGACAAAATTAACTTTGCCGTTGACAAACTGTAGTCCCCATACATCGACATAAGTCGCTGTCAGTTACCAACTGCAAATAAATTAATAATCTTTTTTTTATGTAGGTACCAATTTACGGTTTTCGGACTTTTTCCTTTACTTGTGCTATAAGACACTGCTTCTTGCCAAATTTCATGATTCTAGGTCAACGAGAAGTACGCTATAGAATTTGATTCCCTTGCGAGTGTAAAATATGCGTCGTTAACGGCTGTATCTCTTGATTGCGTTGATCTAGAAATTAATTTTTTTCACAGATGCATTGGGTTGCAAACTTTAGTACAGGTATCGGCGCGGATTTAGAGCGCTGACCTAGAATGCGCATGCGCAGAAGTCGAAGGGCGTGAAGTGCTACGAGGGAAGCGGCCGGCGCCGGCGCAATATGTATTGGTCGATAAGTCGTCCTTACTCCTTACCCGTCTCGCCGCGCTCACACGTGTCGCGTCCCCTAGGTTCAGTCGCGCATTATTGTGTTAAATAAGAAGAATAAGAATTGTTCAACGACAAATTTATACAGCTATTTACTCATGCTTTTGTGTTTGGAAAACCTTAATTCATTATTTTTTTCCTCTTTTGGTTTTTCTTGGCGCCAGTCAGTTTACAAAATGGAAAACTTGAAATATCGCGTTATTTACGAGTACGAGTTCCATCGTGGCACCAGTGCTGCAGAAACGGCTCGAAGGATTAATGATGCGTATGGCAACGGTGTCGCAAAAGAAAACACAGTGCGTTTTTGGTTCCAACGTTTTCGTTCTGGCAATTTCGACTTGCAGGACAAGCCCCGTGGACGGCCGCTACACTACCAAAATAGAGGAGCTTCAATTGTAATGTCTAAGACATCCACCGTACTCCCCGGACCTTGCTCCAACAGATTACCATTGTTTTCGAAATTTGGATAACTTCTTGCAAGGGAAAAATTTAACTCCGATGGGCAGTCCAAAGCGCCTTCAAAGATTTTATTGATTCCCGTCAGAATGGTTTTTTTAGTAAAGGGATCAATAAACTACCTATGAGATGGAAAAGTGCATAGGTAGCAATGGTACATAGACATACTTTGATTAAACAAATATATTATATAAAAAAACGACTTCATGTTCCTCCCTTACGAAACGCCAATTTCATATGTAATGACCTAATATATTAAATTTATTGACATTTTATTTATTAATATGATGATAGGCCAATGTGCCTAAAATTAGCTATTTAAATATCCATTATTCACAAAATGTAAACTACGTACAAACAAATAATAATTTCAAATCGCTCTTAGTAATTGTATGCGTGGGTGTCACATGCGCTAATCACCACTTTCGCCGGTACCTGTATATGTATACGATATAGGTATACGATATTAATTACAACTCGATACTTCCACGCGTTCCCGAGACCGTTAGCGTTCCACAGATGGACAGACAGACAGACAACAAAGTGATCCTATAAGGGTTCCGTTTTTAGGGTTCCGTACCTAAAGGGTAAAAACGGGACCCTATTACTAAGACTCCACGATCCGTCTGTCTGTCCGTCCGTCTGTCACCAGGCTGTATCTCATGAACCGTGATAGCAAGACATTTGAAATTTTCACAGATGATGTATTTCTGTTGCCGCTATAACAACAAATACTAAAAACAGAATAAAATAAATATTTAAGTTTCCATACAACAAACGTGATATTTTTGCCGTTTTTTCCTTTTGAGGTACGGAACCCTAAAAATAAGCAAAATCAAAATCAGTTCATCCGTTTATATCATAGCTGACGCCAGACAGTTACACAAAGACACAGATACACAAGTCAAACTCGTCGGGGGTTAAAAACCGTTCCTAATGCTCATATCGCTGTTAACGATATGTTGTACAACGATTGTTCCCTGATAGCTACAACCTCGGAGACTCGGCTCTTTAAGTCAAGTGAATAGATTTCTTCACCGTCGACCACATCATCGCTTACCAGCAGATCGCTTACCTAGAGGAGTCGTGGTCAGTTAACGATATGTTGTACAACGATTGTTCCCTGATAGCTACAACCTCGGAGACTCGGCTCTTTAAGTCAAGTGAATAGGTTTCTTCACCGTCGTCCACATCATCGCTTACCAGCAGATCGCTTACCTAGAGGAGTCGTGGTCAAACGCGAGCCTATAGACTGTGAGCAATGAATCGGAAGCCATTGTTAACATGCAGAAGAAGAAGTACTTACCGTTCTCTTTCTCGCTCTCTCTCTCGCTCGCGTATCTCCCTCTCCCGCTCACGTTCCCGCTGTTCCCTGAAACAAAGCTTTTAATTCAGATCCGCCAAAATAAATCCCTAATACTGAGCATTTCTTCCGCCAAGACAATAAACCGAATAGAATTAATCACGATAAAAAAGAACAAAAAGCCGTGTAGTATCCGTTTCCGTTTTCATTAACACTATTATTTTATATTAACTTTAAAACTTTCGCGATTCGTTCCGAGACACTAGTCTACCCGGGACCAGATCGTTGCAACACGGTCGCAACGTCGGGTTAAATAGGTAAATAAATAATCTAAATCATCGCGTTAAATTCCCGTGATATATTGTTTTCCACTATTATTTTATTAATTTATTATATTTTCAGCGTGTTCTGTGCCTCTGCAGGGCAAAGGCCTCCCTATCGTCCTTTGACCACAACACAATAGATCCCAATGGGCTCGAAGTTATTTCTCGGCCCCTCCACAAGATAAGATAACATCTTCCTTAGACAATCAATTAAATTATTGCATATCTATACTATATTATTATAAAGAGGAAAGATTTGTATTTTTGTATGTAACGAATAAACTTAAAAACTACTGGACCCATTTCATAATTTTTTCACCGTTGGGAAGCTACACTATCCCCGGGAGACATAGGCTACTTTTTATCCCTGTATGCCCACGGGAACGGAAAATATGCGGGTGAAACCGCGAGGCGTCCGCTAGTATTGTATGAAGCGCACTTTTATTCAGGCATTCGTTGACGTATTTACTTACTGCAATTAGACTTCCTGTATGACGCCAGAGCCGCACAGCATGTTTGTGAACACCGCACTGATGCAGAGTTAAACAGTAAGCAACGATCACAGTTCAGTAAAAGCATTGCCAACGCAACTGTGAACACGTCTGTTTTTCATTTTTAAATTGAAATCACATCGTCATACTTCACACTAATATTATGAAGGCGAAAGTCTGTGAGTGTATTTGTTTGTTTGTTACTTCTTCACGCTCAAACGTGCGGCACCAGTGCGGCGCATGCGCGATATTCATTCATGTACACAAACATGCGGTCCGGCGCCCGGCAGAGCTCCGGTGTCATGTACAGGAAGCCCAACACGCACAGACAAAGCAATTAAACTAACATTAGCAAAAATCATAATTCAATCAAAATATTTCAATAACATCATTGCAATAATAAAAATACGATAAATTATAATTCATCAAATCAAATTTCGTTATAATAATTTTACAATTTCATATTTGGTAAAAATCTAGTATCGTTTGGCAGGAGAGGGGCGAGGGGTTGCGGTGCCCCCTGTCCCCTGTCCCCTGTCCCCTGGCACCGCTCCCATGAAAAGGTAACGCACCGTTCTTGAGAAAAACAAATGATTCCCGCAGCGCCGGAGACGGCTACCCCTTCGCCCTCATGGACCACGTAACACAGGACAGGCACCCGCTCACGCTAGTAGCTAGTGGCTAGTCGCTAGTCGCTAGTGGCTAGTCGCTAGTCGCTAGTGGCTAGTCGCTAGTCGCTAGTGGCTAGTCGCTAGTTGCCTTGCTTGCGCTTGCGCGCCTCCCTCCGGTTTTTATATACACTTTAGGGAGAGCAGTCAAAAGACTACGTGATGTCTGGGTATACAAGGAAGGTTAATACCCATAATTTTTTTGTATAGATACCGGCAGATCTGCCGCTGTACCCGCTCCAATAGGAGTTGTACTTTGCCTCGTGTGGATCCTACACAATCGAATTAAATGTAAGTTGCTACGGACAAATACGAAATAAAGGGCTACAATAGCATGTTTGCTGGCAAACCGCGCCGACTGTGATGTGTGCGAGTATTATGAGTCAGCACTACACCGAGATCGGAGTGCTCGGGTGCACATGCGGCGAGAGACGGCGACAACATTTAATGCTCTTACACTTAGATTTGTTGAATTCCAAGTGATTGCGTGTTTTTTCATACGACCATGGCTATCTTCTAAAAGTCTTAGAGGATAGAGTCTAAGAATATTTTGTTGTTTCATACTTTTCAGATCACGAGTTTTTGGCAACCCGACTGCCAAAAACTCGTGATCTGAAAAGTATGAAACGATTATTAGATTTTAAACTTATTTTTTTTTTGTAACTAATATTGCCGGACTTTATTTTAAAGTCAGGCTTTTTGTCAGGACTTTTAAATTATCGAAATGGTAACCCTAGTTGCGGTTGCTTCAAGCTCACTATCAGACCCTATGCCCACGTAACACGCACGTAGCACGCGACTAGTTACCTCTCCCTCTCCCGCTCCCGCTCCCGCTCGCGCTCCCTGTCGCGCTCCCTCTCCTCTCGTTCGCGCTCCCTCTCCTTGTCGCGCTCTTCACGTCGGTCCTTACTCCTGAAAGGGGACAATGTTGTTAGAACAAGTTAGAAAGTTTTGATAAATTATGAATGAAAGAAATGAAAACCGAAATACTGAATAAATGTTGACTGAAATGATAAAAGTATCTCGGTAGGCGGAACAGGGCGTAAAGTGCCACAACCTCCATTGAAATATTGAATGAATGTTGACTGAAATGATAAAAGTATCTCGGTAGGCGGAACAGGGCATAAAGTGCCGCAATCTCCATTGAAAAGGGACGATAAAAAGCGAGGCAAGTAAATAATGGACAAAACTTGAATTAAATGGGACATGAAACGATTACAAATTGATAATTGACCAGTTACCTAGAAGTACTCCGGCGGCGTCGATCCTTTTCCCTCCCGTCTCGTTCTCTCTCCTTGTCCCGCTCCCTCTCTCGCTCCCGGTCTCGCTCGCGGTCACGATCACGCTCCCTGTCCTTGTCGCGTTCGCGCTCGCGCTCCTGCGGCCGCTCGACGCGCTCATTGCGCTCGTTGCGCTCATTGCGCTCGTTGCGCTCCCGTCGCTCGTCGCGCTCGCCTCGCTCGGGCCGGTCTCCCCGCTCGGGCCGGTCGCCTCGCTCCGGCCGATCGCCTCGCTCCGGCCGGTCGCCTCGCTCGGGCCGGTCGCCTCTCTCCGGCCGGTCGCCACGCTCAGGCCGGTCGCCTCGCTCGGGGCGGTCGCCGCGTTCGGGGCGGTCGCCGCGCTCGGGGCGGTCGCCTCGCTCGGGGCGGTCGCCTCGCTCGGGGCGGTCGCGCGGGCGCTCGGGCTCGTCCTTGTTGTCGCGCTTGCGCCGCACCACCACTTCGGCCTCCTCCTGCGCCCAAACGAGCTCAATGAGTGCGCGCCCGCCAAGAGAACACGAGCGCCACAGTTCGCACACGAACCAATATAAACACAATGCGCGGGGACCCTCACGCGACGCGCCGACAGATAGTAACATGGCATCTATGACGATGGTGATACGTGCGAGAGTCGCGTGAGCGTCCCCGCAGTGAGATAAAAGTCGATCAAGTTCAGTTCATACGATTGAGGGTGGTCGTCGCTAGCACGTTAGAACGCGACCGGCCGCCGCCCGCCGAGGCCGCTCCGCCGCATCTGAAAATCGCCACCTACTGACCACTCGCACTGACTCGCCCTACGTCGCACTCGCACTCGCACTCCCCTCGCACGGCACACCCTGCACGCCCACCTCTACACTACATGGGGCCCTATCGAACCCGTTCCCCTGCCCAATGAGTTCCTAGGACGTCGCCACTAATGAACCGACTATTCAGCCTGTAGACGCCGCAGAACAGGCAATAGATTTCTGTCAACACATTTAGACTACACATACATAGGTATAACTTCAGTCTAGCCCAGTCAATCAGTCGGCAGGGCAAGCAAACCCCTAAGACGAGCCACTGAGCCAAATTCCTATTACGTCTACAGAACAAAAGTGAAGAGAAGTATTGAAGAGAAGTGTGTAACAGTAGGAGTCTAGAGGCTGAACAGTCGACGGACGAATGTTTAAAACCACTTGACAAGTACCGTTTCATTGCGCGGTTTGGTGACTTTTGGCGATCATTTGAAAGTCCTGGCATCTACTTCTAGAAACTTAACAAAAAGAACAACGACAAGAGGGTAATCTTAATTTCACTACTAACTTTTGCTTATTTTATTATAATTTCAAATTTATGAAATTTTTGTTAAATTACTTTTTTGTGAATTTTATAAGTTTTTACGACCCAATATCGAGTATAAATTGTTGTCTTGATAATAAAAAAGATATTCGTTTTTACCTACCACCACCCATCCAGAAATGCGGATCACTACACCGCGCAATGAAGAGCTTAACATGACAAGATTAAAAAAAAAAACATTTTTATAATATTTTTTGTACCTATACCCTATACTTGTTGACGTTGGTAAAACAATGCGTGGCATGTAGCTAGCAGCTGGTTGAACACTGGCACCCTTATTAATAAAAATCTCGACGCTGTTTAGCGATTGCTCAGCACATTCCATATTCAAATTGTCTAAGAATTTGTATTTAGAACCTGCTAATCAGTTGCTAGAGCCCAGAGACGTTTATAAGCAAGGCCCTGGTTGTGTTGGTCGCTAGGGGTAGGCTAGCGCGCAGGGTGTGGACCAGTCACTCTCTCGCGCCGCGCTGCGGCACACATACTTACCGGGTCCTACGGCGCGGCGCCCCGGCGGCCCCCGGCGCCTCCCTCCCGCGATGTTGCGCTGCGGTATCGCACCCACCGACCGCACACACGCTACTGTACCCGGGTGAACGACTATATTCTCGTTAGACACATTTCAAATTACGATCTCAGACCATTTATGTAAATAAGGAAATGTCACTGTCAAAGTGACACGACACAAAAAATCTCAATGACAAAGTGACACGACACAGAATCTCACTGAAAAAGTGAGACGACCTAATGAAATCTCACTGTCAGAGTGACACGACATAATGAAATCTCACTGTCAAAGTGACACGCCATAATGAAATCACTGTCAAAGTGGCACGACATAATGAAATCTCACTGTCAAAGTGACACGACATAATGAAATCTCACTTTCAAACGACTTAATGATTAATGAAATCTCACTGTTAAAGTGACACGATACAATGACGTTTTGTGAGATTCTACTGAGTTTTTTTTATTTCGAAAAATATTTTCTAGCTTTTGTATTCATCATAGATATTATATTTACATAAATCATCCGAGATAGAGATTCCCCTTACAGATAAAATATCCTGGGCCTTCTTGGGAGCTCTTGGGTATAGGTGTCGCGAGTGTGCGTCCGGCGGGGCGGGTCGCGCGGCCACAACTCACGAATGTGGCCGAGCGACCGGCGGCGCGTCTTTTCGGAGCGGCACACGACACACACGAACAAAAACCAACATAATCACAGTGTGAATAAAGTTGATTTTGGTCCAACTCGTACCTCGGCTTAAAGAACATGACGTCACAATAGCCGCTCCGAGCGGACCGACCGACGCTTACACGCTACATTATATTAAATACCAAACACTCGAAAACTTAGGGACCGTTGTGCCGTCCAACTGATGAAACGTGCCCGAAATGCATGGAAATATCGACCTTATAGCGATGTAATAGAGACGAGAGCCCGCTATGGGGCGAAGGAGAGCGAGAACACAAAAGGACGGCGGGACTGGCCCTTTACATCAAACACTTAGTGGGTGTGTTGGTTATGTATTATGTTCTTCAGTGGGGTGTGTGGGTTGAAGTATGGTGTTGGGTGTGTGAGTGTTGATGAAAGTGATACGGTGTGTGGGTGTGTGTTGGTGTACGAATTTATCAGATTTTTGCTATTTGTATTTATGTGAAGTGTGTAAAGGGTTTCCACCTCTTCCGGTTTTTATTGGTTTTTTTTTCGCCCGGATTTCAGCCATGAGGTGGCAACCCTTGGTGTGTAGGTATTTGTTTGAGTGGTGTCTTCAACACTCTCAATGATATATGATTAGGTTGTGTTATTTCATCACTACTGCTCTCAAAACGGTGAAAGAAAACATCGTGAGAAAACCGGCATGTCCTAGAACCAAAAATTCGAAGACATTTGACATCCACCAACCGGCACTGGGCCCGCGTGGTGGATTACGGCCCATTCCCTCTCACAGAGAGGCCTGTGTCCCAGCAGTGGGAACATTAATAGGCTGATGATGTGTGATGTGATGTGTGTAGATATTTCATTGGGAGTGTGTAGATATTTGATTAGGAGTGTGTAGATATTTGATTGGGAGTGTGTAGATATTTGATTAGGGGTGGTTTCGATAGGGAGTGATTAGGAATAAGATTGGGAGTGTGTAGGTATGTTTTTGGAAGGGTGTTTAGGTATTTGATCGAGACTGTGTAGGTATTTATTGGGGTGTGTTGTCCACAGTTTGCTCAGTAGTAATGGGTTAGATACAGTAAGTCCGCGATGACGTGTAGGACTCACCTCACTCCCCGGCGCGGGCGCTGCGCGGCACCTACCGCGACAACACACACTGCACCGCTTTATTACACCCACGTCACACTAGCCTGTCTACCGTATACACTACACTTACTTCTACTCATTGATTTCATCAGACATAGGCAGGTATGTAGACCTGACTCAAAGCTTACTGAGAGTAAAATCTGAATTAAAAAATATATTGAGTATTTGTCAAAGTCTACTTGAGCCTGAAAACCTGCATCAAAGTAGGGTTTTAAACAAGATTAACCCCGAATTACTCAATTCAGAAACCGTCTCTTACTCGCTCCTACTTCTATATCGCTGTACCCGATAGGGCCCTCAATGATATTTTAAGTTGCCACCTATAAGCGATATATTTATTTATTTTAGTACATGGAGGACTAACAGCTAATATACACCTATAAGCATATATTGTGGATTGCAACATACGATTAAATATTAGTACTGCATCACGACTTCTATCTTGCAATTAATTCATCGCCTAACTATAAAAATGGCACATTAAATCCGCATAGTAAAGTTAAAAAATCTGATCTTCCGCTATTGTAATTGTTCGAGTAATTAGCGCAATAACACTAGCTTCTTTACCGAAACGATGAAGCAAAATATCGTGAGGGAAGCGGCAAATCCTGGACACGACACGAGTCACGAGTCATCCACAACCCGCACTGGGCCCGCTCAGGGCTTTACTGCCCACTCCCTCACGGGGAGGACGCCTGTGTCCCAGCAGTGAGAATGCTACAAGCTGACTATAATTATAACACAATTATTTATGATTCAAGTTACACTCATTTTAGATAACTAGATTGGTTTAATAGAACCAAGTGTCATTGCGCCTGCATCAAACTGTGATTCTCATAGTTATGAACATAATAATAGTACGCTAACGGTACCTAACATCTCAACAAGCATATGTATAAAAGGAACTACAAAATTTCAAATATTTCGAGACGTTTGACAGGTAAGTTCACTTGCGTGTGCGTGTGTACAGTCCGCGGGTCGTCGCTAGTCGTGTTCGTGTAACAAAGCGGTGTCGTACAGATTAGTGGGCTGCGGACGGCGGACTGCCTACCTTCATGCTCTCGCGGAACTTGCCGATCTCGCGGTGGATGACGTCACGCTTCTCCTCCGAGATGTCGGCCTCCTCCAGCACGCGCGCCGTCTTCGAGATGGCCTCCTCTGCGGGGACAACACACTTAGCCATGTTACATCGTCATCGTGTGACACTAAACTGCCACCACCACATAAACCTGTATTTTATCAATTAATTAGATTCAATCATCATTTTAGCCAAAAGACATCCAGTGCTGAACATAGGAGTCCCAAGTGTCGCCACAGCGAGCGGACTCAACTCGAGCACCATCAAGCCGTTGTTGGCAGCAGCTGTGACAGTCATTAGGTGAGCTCAGAAGCCTGAATATCTGGCTATTCGTTCGGAGAAGGCAGGCATATTAGGGGGAACTTTAAAAGTAACGCCAGTGGCAGAATAGTTCAGGAGGGAGGAAATGGATGCCACTAAAAGAGTTATGAATATGGATGTATGAAGTGGGAGAGATCCGAGGGGCTTAGAACTGTTGTACTGTATGGATCAGAATGTTGGGCTGTGAAAAAGATGTATGGAAATAGATTTCATGTAGCAGAGATGAGAATGTTGAGATGGATGTGCAGAGTGATGAGAATGGATAAAGTGAGAAATGAGTATATTAGAGGCAGTTTGAAAGTGACGCCAGTGACAGAAAAATTTAAAAATAACTGCTTGTCCTGGTATAGTGATGTGATGAGGAGGGATGAAACGCATGTTAATGAAAGAATTATGGATATATATGTGGATGGAGGGATGGAGAGGGAGGGGACGGCCAAAGAAAAGATGGATAGACTGTGTGAGGAGTGATATAAAAGAGAATAGCGTGACAATGGAAAGGACAGAATGTAAGAAGAGAATGTGTTGCGACCCCAAGCAACCTGGGACGAGGGCAGGTGGACGATGCTGATAAGTTCGGAAAAGGCAGTTTGATAGCAATGGTATTAGGAGTGTATCACGTAGGACATAGATACCTTTCTGCAGCAGCTCGTAGTTGTTGATGTCGTCCTGGTAGTCGCGCATGATCTGCGCCAGGCGCCGCTCGGCCGCGTCGTCCAGCGCCCGCTGGCGCGCGTCCAGGTAGGACGCTTCGCCCTCTGTGCCCGGCGCCTAGGAGTGTATCACGTAGGACATAGATACCTTTCTGCAGCAGCTCGTAGTTGTTGATGTCGTCCTGGTAGTCGCGCATGATCTGCGCCAGGCGCCGCTCGGCCGCGTCGTCCAGCGCCCGCTGGCGCGCGTCCAGGTAGGACGCTTCGCCCTCTGTGCCCGGCGCCTAGGAGTGTATCACGTAGGACATAGATACCTTTCTGCAGCAGCTCGTAGTTGTTGATGTCGTCCTGGTAGTCGCGCATGATCTGCGCCAGGCGCCGCTCGGCCGCGTCGTCCAGCGCCCGCTGGCGCGCGTCCAGGTAGGACGCTTCGCCCTCTGTGCCCGGCGCCTAGGAGTGTATCACGTAGGACATAGATACCTTTCTGCAGCAGCTCGTAGTTGTTGATGTCGTCCTGGTAGTCGCGCATGATCTGCGCCAGGCGCCGCTCGGCCGCGTCGTCCAGCGCCCGCTGGCGCGCGTCCAGGTAGGACGCTTCGCCCTCTGTGCCCGGCGCCTAGGAGTGTATCACGTAGGACATAGATACCTTTCTGCAGCAGCTCGTAGTTGTTGATGTCGTCCTGGTAGTCGCGCATGATCTGCGCCAGGCGCCGCTCGGCCGCGTCGTCCAGCGCCCGCTGGCGCGCGTCCAGGTAGGACGCTTCGCCCTCTGTGCCCGGCGCCTAGGAGTGTATCACGTAGGACATAGATACCTTTCTGCAGCAGCTCGTAGTTGTTGATGTCGTCCTGGTAGTCGCGCATGATCTGCGCCAGGCGCCGCTCGGCCGCGTCGTCCAGCGCCCGCTGGCGCGCGTCCAGGTAGGACGCTTCGCCCTCTGTGCCCGGCGCCTAGGAGTGTATCACGTAGGACATAGATACCTTTCTGCAGCAGCTCGTAGTTGTTGATGTCGTCCTGGTAGTCGCGCATGATCTGCGCCAGGCGCCGCTCGGCCGCGTCGTCCAGCGCCCGCTGGCGCGCGTCCAGGTAGGACGCTTCGCCCTCTGTGCCCGGCGCCTAGGAGTGTATCACGTAGGACATAGATACCTTTCTGCAGCAGCTCGTAGTTGTTGATGTCGTCCTGGTAGTCGCGCATGATCTGCGCCAGGCGCCGCTCGGCCGCGTCGTCCAGCGCCCGCTGGCGCGCGTCCAGGTAGGACGCTTCGCCCTCTGTGCCCGGCGCCTAGGAGTGTATCACGTAGGACATAGATACCTTTCTGCAGCAGCTCGTAGTTGTTGATGTCGTCCTGGTAGTCGCGCATGATCTGCGCCAGGCGCCGCTCGGCCGCGTCGTCCAGCGCCCGCTGGCGCGCGTCCAGGTAGGACGCTTCGCCCTCTGTGCCCGGCGCCTAGGAGTGTATCACGTAGGACATAGATACCTTTCTGCAGCAGCTCGTAGTTGTTGATGTCGTCCTGGTAGTCGCGCATGATCTGCGCCAGGCGCCGCTCGGCCGCGTCGTCCAGCGCCCGCTGGCGCGCGTCCAGGTAGGACGCTTCGCCCTCTGTGCCCGGCGCCTAGGAGTGTATCACGTAGGACATAGATACCTTTCTGCAGCAGCTCGTAGTTGTTGATGTCGTCCTGGTAGTCGCGCATGATCTGCGCCAGGCGCCGCTCGGCCGCGTCGTCCAGCGCCCGCTGGCGCGCGTCCAGGTAGGACGCTTCGCCCTCTGTGCCCGGCGCCTAGGAGTGTATCACGTAGGACATAGATACCTTTCTGCAGCAGCTCGTAGTTGTTGATGTCGTCCTGGTAGTCGCGCATGATCTGCGCCAGGCGCCGCTCGGCCGCGTCGTCCAGCGCCCGCTGGCGCGCGTCCAGGTAGGACGCTTCGCCCTCTGTGCCCGGCGCCTAGGAGTGTATCACGTAGGACATAGATACCTTTCTGCAGCAGCTCGTAGTTGTTGATGTCGTCCTGGTAGTCGCGCATGATCTGCGCCAGGCGCCGCTCGGCCGCGTCGTCCAGCGCCCGCTGGCGCGCGTCCAGGTAGGACGCTTCGCCCTCTGTGCCCGGCGCCTAGGAGTGTATCACGTAGGACATAGATACCTTTCTGCAGCAGCTCGTAGTTGTTGATGTCGTCCTGGTAGTCGCGCATGATCTGCGCCAGGCGCCGCTCGGCCGCGTCGTCCAGCGCCCGCTGGCGCGCGTCCAGGTAGGACGCTTCGCCCTCTGTGCCCGGCGCCTAGGAGTGTATCACGTAGGACATAGATACCTTTCTGCAGCAGCTCGTAGTTGTTGATGTCGTCCTGGTAGTCGCGCATGATCTGCGCCAGGCGCCGCTCGGCCGCGTCGTCCAGCGCCCGCTGGCGCGCGTCCAGGTAGGACGCTTCGCCCTCTGTGCCCGGCGCCTAGGAGTGTATCACGTAGGACATAGATACCTTTCTGCAGCAGCTCGTAGTTGTTGATGTCGTCCTGGTAGTCGCGCATGATCTGCGCCAGGCGCCGCTCGGCCGCGTCGTCCAGCGCCCGCTGGCGCGCGTCCAGGTAGGACGCTTCGCCCTCTGTGCCCGGCGCCTAGGAGTGTATCACGTAGGACATAGATACCTTTCTGCAGCAGCTCGTAGTTGTTGATGTCGTCCTGGTAGTCGCGCATGATCTGCGCCAGGCGCCGCTCGGCCGCGTCGTCCAGCGCCCGCTGGCGCGCGTCCAGGTAGGACGCTTCGCCCTCTGTGCCCGGCGCCTAGGAGTGTATCACGTAGGACATAGATACCTTTCTGCAGCAGCTCGTAGTTGTTGATGTCGTCCTGGTAGTCGCGCATGATCTGCGCCAGGCGCCGCTCGGCCGCGTCGTCCAGCGCCCGCTGGCGCGCGTCCAGGTAGGACGCTTCGCCCTCTGTGCCCGGCGCCTAGGAGTGTATCACGTAGGACATAGATACCTTTCTGCAGCAGCTCGTAGTTGTTGATGTCGTCCTGGTAGTCGCGCATGATCTGCGCCAGGCGCCGCTCGGCCGCGTCGTCCAGCGCCCGCTGGCGCGCGTCCAGGTAGGACGCTTCGCCCTCTGTGCCCGGCGCCTAGGAGTGTATCACGTAGGACATAGATACCTTTCTGCAGCAGCTCGTAGTTGTTGATGTCGTCCTGGTAGTCGCGCATGATCTGCGCCAGGCGCCGCTCGGCCGCGTCGTCCAGCGCCCGCTGGCGCGCGTCCAGGTAGGACGCTTCGCCCTCTGTGCCCGGCGCCTAGGAGTGTATCACGTAGGACATAGATACCTTTCTGCAGCAGCTCGTAGTTGTTGATGTCGTCCTGGTAGTCGCGCATGATCTGCGCCAGGCGCCGCTCGGCCGCGTCGTCCAGCGCCCGCTGGCGCGCGTCCAGGTAGGACGCTTCGCCCTCTGTGCCCGGCGCCTAGGAGTGTATCACGTAGGACATAGATACCTTTCTGCAGCAGCTCGTAGTTGTTGATGTCGTCCTGGTAGTCGCGCATGATCTGCGCCAGGCGCCGCTCGGCCGCGTCGTCCAGCGCCCGCTGGCGCGCGTCCAGGTAGGACGCTTCGCCCTCTGTGCCCGGCGCCTAGGAGTGTATCACGTAGGACATAGATACCTTTCTGCAGCAGCTCGTAGTTGTTGATGTCGTCCTGGTAGTCGCGCATGATCTGCGCCAGGCGCCGCTCGGCCGCGTCGTCCAGCGCCCGCTGGCGCGCGTCCAGGTAGGACGCTTCGCCCTCTGTGCCCGGCGCCTAGGAGTGTATCACGTAGGACATAGATACCTTTCTGCAGCAGCTCGTAGTTGTTGATGTCGTCCTGGTAGTCGCGCATGATCTGCGCCAGGCGCCGCTCGGCCGCGTCGTCCAGCGCCCGCTGGCGCGCGTCCAGGTAGGACGCTTCGCCCTCTGTGCCCGGCGCCTAGGAGTGTATCACGTAGGACATAGATACCTTTCTGCAGCAGCTCGTAGTTGTTGATGTCGTCCTGGTAGTCGCGCATGATCTGCGCCAGGCGCCGCTCGGCCGCGTCGTCCAGCGCCCGCTGGCGCGCGTCCAGGTAGGACGCTTCGCCCTCTGTGCCCGGCGCCTAGGAGTGTATCACGTAGGACATAGATACCTTTCTGCAGCAGCTCGTAGTTGTTGATGTCGTCCTGGTAGTCGCGCATGATCTGCGCCAGGCGCCGCTCGGCCGCGTCGTCCAGCGCCCGCTGGCGCGCGTCCAGGTAGGACGCTTCGCCCTCTGTGCCCGGCGCCTAGGAGTGTATCACGTAGGACATAGATACCTTTCTGCAGCAGCTCGTAGTTGTTGATGTCGTCCTGGTAGTCGCGCATGATCTGCGCCAGGCGCCGCTCGGCCGCGTCGTCCAGCGCCCGCTGGCGCGCGTCCAGGTAGGACGCTTCGCCCTCTGTGCCCGGCGCCTAGGAGTGTATCACGTAGGACATAGATACCTTTCTGCAGCAGCTCGTAGTTGTTGATGTCGTCCTGGTAGTCGCGCATGATCTGCGCCAGGCGCCGCTCGGCCGCGTCGTCCAGCGCCCGCTGGCGCGCGTCCAGGTAGGACGCTTCGCCCTCTGTGCCCGGCGCCTAGGAGTGTATCACGTAGGACATAGATACCTTTCTGCAGCAGCTCGTAGTTGTTGATGTCGTCCTGGTAGTCGCGCATGATCTGCGCCAGGCGCCGCTCGGCCGCGTCGTCCAGCGCCCGCTGGCGCGCGTCCAGGTAGGACGCTTCGCCCTCTGTGCCCGGCGCCTAGGAGTGTATCACGTAGGACATAGATACCTTTCTGCAGCAGCTCGTAGTTGTTGATGTCGTCCTGGTAGTCGCGCATGATCTGCGCCAGGCGCCGCTCGGCCGCGTCGTCCAGCGCCCGCTGGCGCGCGTCCAGGTAGGACGCTTCGCCCTCTGTGCCCGGCGCCTAGGAGTGTATCACGTAGGACATAGATACCTTTCTGCAGCAGCTCGTAGTTGTTGATGTCGTCCTGGTAGTCGCGCATGATCTGCGCCAGGCGCCGCTCGGCCGCGTCGTCCAGCGCCCGCTGGCGCGCGTCCAGGTAGGACGCTTCGCCCTCTGTGCCCGGCGCCTAGGAGTGTATCACGTAGGACATAGATACCTTTCTGCAGCAGCTCGTAGTTGTTGATGTCGTCCTGGTAGTCGCGCATGATCTGCGCCAGGCGCCGCTCGGCCGCGTCGTCCAGCGCCCGCTGGCGCGCGTCCAGGTAGGACGCTTCGCCCTCTGTGCCCGGCGCCTAGGAGTGTATCACGTAGGACATAGATACCTTTCTGCAGCAGCTCGTAGTTGTTGATGTCGTCCTGGTAGTCGCGCATGATCTGCGCCAGGCGCCGCTCGGCCGCGTCGTCCAGCGCCCGCTGGCGCGCGTCCAGGTAGGACGCTTCGCCCTCTGTGCCCGGCGCCTAGGAGTGTATCACGTAGGACATAGATACCTTTCTGCAGCAGCTCGTAGTTGTTGATGTCGTCCTGGTAGTCGCGCATGATCTGCGCCAGGCGCCGCTCGGCCGCGTCGTCCAGCGCCCGCTGGCGCGCGTCCAGGTAGGACGCTTCGCCCTCTGTGCCCGGCGCCTAGGAGTGTATCACGTAGGACATAGATACCTTTCTGCAGCAGCTCGTAGTTGTTGATGTCGTCCTGGTAGTCGCGCATGATCTGCGCCAGGCGCCGCTCGGCCGCGTCGTCCAGCGCCCGCTGGCGCGCGTCCAGGTAGGACGCTTCGCCCTCTGTGCCCGGCGCCTAGGAGTGTATCACGTAGGACATAGATACCTTTCTGCAGCAGCTCGTAGTTGTTGATGTCGTCCTGGTAGTCGCGCATGATCTGCGCCAGGCGCCGCTCGGCCGCGTCGTCCAGCGCCCGCTGGCGCGCGTCCAGGTAGGACGCTTCGCCCTCCGTGCCCGGGGCGCCTTCCTCGGCGCCTAGGCGGGAGCGCTGCTCCGCTGTAGCAATACAAACAAGCCTTTACTGAACATATCCAAGTTTCGTTATAATAATAATGGACAAATTAAAAAAAAAAATTTGAAGCACTCATGTTGTCTGCCATATTGGATTTAGAATGATGTCACTTAGCGTTTTAAAATCCATTTTGAAGTTGCATGGCTAGCCATATAAAACAACACAATCGATTTTAAAACGCTTTTTGGTAGCAGGCGCACACGTGACAACTAAAGGTTTGTGTGTGTGCACTCAGCACTCAGCACTCAGCACTCAGCACTCAGCACTCACTCTTGTAGGTGTCGACCAGCGCCTGCATCTTGCCGTCGGTCTTGGCCAGCAGCTGCTTGTCGGCCACGGCGCGCGAGTTGAGCAGGCGCACGCAGCGCAGCGCCGCCTCGGGCGACGCGAACTCGCTGAAGCCGAACGTGGACACGCGCTTCCACGACAGCACCGGCCCGCACGCGCCCAGCAGCGAGCGGATCATGGCGTCCGGCGCGCGCGACGATATGTTGCCTGCGAGCACAAGGCGCATAAATAACTGATATACAAACTGATACTAATAAATAAAAGCGCATAAAAATAAAAGGGAACAACTCATTCAGCATTGTTAATATTGTCATCGTCGATGGGAAAAAATTCCAGAGCACTGGCATAGATGATTCTTTGGCCGAAGACCGAAGTGAAGGCCAGCCCTAGTCACAGGAAGAGTAGACTAGATATTTGTGGACACTTGTCTTGCCAGAATATCTAGAAGTACCAGCTGGAGACAATCTTTGTATGAATAGTGGGCATGTGTTTATTGTTGACAATGTTCTGTCGGCCTCAGATATACCAGGGCTGATAGCCCAAGCCCATAGTACGGCATGAACATTACCTATGAAGACTGTGACGGGAGGCCCTTCAGGCTCCTTGCCGCCGTTAGCATTGCGCGTGGGGCCGCGCGCGATGACGGCCTTGCCGGGCGGCGGCGCGGGCAGCAGCGCGCCGCGCCCGCCGCCCGCGCCGCTCGCGCTGTACGCGCCCACCATCACCTGCAACACACACAATAACTGGGTAAGCTAGATAAAATCGGGGTGTGAACATGGGTATGTGTTTTAAGAGAATATGTATACATAATGGACCTTCAGACTTCCATGTTTATTATTTACAGAATTTTTTAATAGTTTAGCTTTCGACTGATGGAATTTTTTGGATGTTGATGATAGATATAAAGCTATATATGAAGTAACGTGGAACATGGGCAGGAGGATGATGATAGAAGCTGCAACACCAAACTGTATCCTCCAGTTTTATTATCAATGTTTGCCCCCATTTTACGCCTTTTTGATTTTCTCACCAAATGTATAGACATATTCACGTCAAAAGCCAAAATTACACAATTTCAAATACAAAGCTCCTTGCATACTCCTTTTTTACCCAACTGCCGAAGGAGAGTAATGTGTTTATCAGTCTATGTATTTATATACGTATGTATGTTTGTTTGTTCACCGTTCTAGAGACCAAATGCATTGACCCATTTTGATGATTCTCACATCAATCGATCTTGATCCTACGAGTGTCACTGGCTACAATAAAATTGGAAAATAGAAAAATGACGGATTTTCTTCCTAACCCCCATTGTGTGGGGTATCAAGAGAAAATCATGCTGTTCAGTTGGAGGATACATCTGGTTTTGGTCAGCCAGCTCACAAATATGTATCCTCCGACTGCACAGCATGATTTTCTTCTTGTTTACATCTTTTTAGTTCGCTTGTTAAGCAGTCGGGTATTTTGATTTTTTGAATTAACTTTATTTTTTATTCCCACTGTTGTTTTCACATTTACTCACAGGCATGCTTTGTGCCATGTGAAGAGTCAAATGAAAAATAAATCAGGAGCTTCTGAGATAGCACAAACAGTCAAATTAAAATCAAAACATTTTAATTAATCAAAGAAACAGCAGTTTTTTTTAATGTTTTAATTTACATAAGACAGTTCCAAATGCCACCCTTTACCACTTTTTTTGCTGGGATTAAATGGCACAACTTTCCAAAAGACCTGACCTAACAATATAATGTTTGACAACCATTTCATCTGATGCTGATGGTAAGCAATGATGTGGTCAACGATGGAGCTTGATTGCCTAGAAGTAACCTAACACTCTTGAATTAAAGACTTAATTGTCCTTAAAACTTGGTAAAATTGTCTTCTATAATGTAGCAATGGGATTAAATGAGACTAATTGTTTAAATTGATATTATGACACACAAAAACACTGTATTTGTTTTGATATGTAACATTCCAGCAAGTGTAAGTAATTAACTACAGTAAATTGAATTCAAAGAAGAATTATGAATTTCTATGTAGACATTTTTGTTTTAAAATGATTGTGCATTAAGTTGTGTCAAATCAGTAGTCATATAAGAGTTGCTATACACCATGCAGCATCACAATAATATTTAGGTATAACCAATTATAGGTAGGTAGGTTTTAGGTATATTTAGGTCAATGAAAACAGACTTGATTTGCTAGCTGTCTTGCAAATGTTATTCATCATCAAGACAATACATTGAGTTGAAACTTGTTCAATTTTTCTGATATAGCTAGTGGAAACTCTATATAATGAAACATGAGGGACAGTGCTATTGAAGGCATTCCTAAACGTCTGGTATATATATGGATAGACATCAAGCTTGTCTATACTCATATTATAATAAAGAGGAAAGTTTTTTTTTATTTGTACCAAATAGGCTCCGAAACTACTGGACCAATTTAAAAATTCTTTCACCAATAGAAAGCTACACTATTTCTGAGTGGCATAGGCTATTTTTTAATCCCGAAAATGCGTCCTTTGGGGGTGGTCCACAGGTGTGAAGCCGCGTGGAACAGCTAGTATCAAATATTATGAAAACAGCCAAAAAAAAACAAAAGAAAAATACACCATCCCTAATGGGTTAAGGTAAACCAACCAAGTTGTGCTCATTTCTATAATAAAGGAAGTTTATTGTTATAACAAACACCATTACAAAAAGTTTACACTATATCCGCGAAGCATGCTACTGTAAGTGTGTTTGTAATGAATAAACCATGATCACTATGAGTATGATTAACTTGTCACAATTTCTAATACAGTGCAAAATCTACTTACTCATTAAAACTAATTTTAACACACATTAAATACCATGTACTAATCTATCAATGTAGCCAAGTATTCAAGATATGTGTTCACTAATTCTGTGACAATCCGTCAACTCTTAATGGTTTTTAGATGAAATATATGTATGAATGGGTGGTAAAAACATCATTCCTGAGTACATCGACGACTATTAGTCAGTTTTCCTTCAGCATCAGCGCTACTGCTGGCGAGGTTACCTCTTGCAGGACTTACGTGTGTGGGCATCTGCATTGTGACGACGCCCGGCGCGATCCCGTACGGCACCAGCGGCGGCCGGGGCGGGAACGACATCTTACCGCTTAACACCTGTGCTTACGACTCTTTGCTACACTGTAGAACGCCAGATCTCTGAGGTTTCACCACAAAATCACCACCGGTGACGCGTACACTTTTTACAACAATTGCACGAATCGAGTAGAAAGTACTACTCACATTAAATAAAAAAATATACTTTAATAATTAGGATTTACTAGAAAATCACCTAAAAATCTCACTATAAACCACATTTCACTAGATCCACTTTTATCACCAACATGGTTACTTTGGCAGCCATATTGTTTTTTAACTAAATAATTTTTTGTCTGTGGTGATAATATTGTCGTTTTTTAATTCGTTCAGAAATAAACGACCATCAAACATTATCATTTTATCAATCAATACTGCGTCAGTTTGCGTTATATCATTTTTATTATTAAATCGAGAATCACAGATGTTTAGTTCACAAAGTTAACAAATCGTGTTAAAACAAGAATATGTAAATGCAGCCATGCAGGCAAAAGGCAAACTAATAATTGCCTCATAAATTCAATTTCTGGGTTATTGATAGAAATGACAGCTGGTTTATACATTGAAATCTTCATATCGTATTATTAATGTTTATTTCACCTTGTATTTAGGAGGTCTTACGTTCAAAGCTTTACGACTTTTGACAACAGTGCCACAAAGCACATAAACGGCTGACATAAGAATCATCAAAATCGGCCAACGCGTTTCGTCTCTGGAACGCCACATAGAAACAAACATACATACATACTTACATACATAGACTGATAAACACATTACCTTCCTTCGGCAGTCGGGTAAAAAGCTGTATAATTTTACACTAAATTATAGGTAGGTACATACAAATAAATATAATTGAAATGTCTGTATGTAATATCAAATAGTACATTACTGCAGCGGCCAGCAAGAGAGGCCTTTATGGACGAACGTGTAAATGTGGGCCGAGGCGAAGCCGAGGCACACATAAGTAAGTCTAATGCCTAGTTGCGGCCAAGGCTCGTATAGTACTTTTCTCAAATAATGCGCGGAAATTAAAACTAAGTAGTACCACAAAGTACGTAAGCGGCGGCGCACCTAGAACTCATTTTGTCAAATAGGTACAATTACTTTCAAAATCAGTGAAGAATTTTTGCCGCGTTAAAGTGTTCATTTGTTTTTTTTTAATAAATAGCTTTCTATTTGCAAGCCAGTTCGGACTTTAAATAAAACCTTCGATAAGTTACCTCCTTGTTTGTCATGTTTCGGAATAAATATCGTTCCATTTTTAAATTACACAAATTTATTTATTTAACTTATACACACTATCTTACAGGTTGACCCCAATACAATAGAGTGGTTAAAATCTTAATCTAAAATCAGACTTTACTTAAATGTATAATAATTATATAAACCTAAATTAAATTACACTACACTACAGATATGAGTTTACTATGTAATTTATTTGGCCGCTAAACACGACAGATATGGATTTTCATACAACTTTTGCCGGTCGCTGTTCGCATGTATTTGGCCAGTACAGCATCTATATATATTAGTCTATAATTTCGATTTATCTCGAAGAAGGTTGTCAAAATAATGCTCACAAACCAAGCATGTTTGAGAAAACAAAATAACGCCTTTCACTAGTAGATAGCTGATGATATACGGAGTAATATAAGCTTGTATAATTGAGTTGACTTTACAACAATCTTGGTTGAAAGGTATGCGCTTGCGACCAATTTGCTTGGCCAACTACCGTTTACACTCTATAGTCTCTATACGATCGTTTTTAGGGTTCCGTACCCAAAGGGTAAAAACGGGACCCTATTACTAAGACTTCGCGATCCGTCTGTCTGTCCGTCTGTCACCAGGCTGTATCTCATGAACCATTTTTTTTTTTATTATTTTTTTATTTGATATAGGTTCGCGCTTGACCACCATCTCACCTAATGGTAAGCGATGATGTGGTCGACGATGGATCGCGCTTGCCTAGAAGTAACCTATTCACTCTTGACTTAAAGACCACTAGATTGTAACTATCGGGAACCTCAGACTCCGGCAGGGAGTTCCACTCCTTAGCTGTACGCATCTCTTCTTCCTCCTTGCCTCATCCCATTATTTGGGGTCGGCTCTCCTCGTTCTGATGCGCCAGGATGGTCTGTCCTGGGTTGTCTGTCCTGTAAGTTGGGCTCGTTCCAAGTCGCGGGTTACTGTAGACCACCATGTGGCTTGAGGTCTTCCTCTTTTCTTTTTTGTATTCGGTAGTGCCAGGGCTTGCCAAACCACGTAGTTTTCGGGACGTCTCATTACGTGGCCATACCAACGAAGCCTACTTTCTGTTAGTTTGTCTGTGATGGCCGCAACTTTGTAACTGCCTCTGATGTGTTCATTTCGCACTTTATCAAGTCTTGTTACGCCCGCTGCCCATCTCAGCATCTTCATCTCAGCCACATGCAGCTTCTGTTCATGCACCCTTTTTATGGCCCAGCATTCGGCACCGTACATCATTGCGGGTCTTACAGCTGTTTTGTAAATTTTGCCCTTAACTTGAATCGGCATTCTTGTGTCGCAGAGGACGCCTGAGAGAGCTCTCCATCTTTGCCAGGCAACGTTGACTCTGTGGGTAACATCGGTTTCAATATTACCATCAGCCGTCAGCATCGCTCCGAGATATTTGAATTGAGATACCTTTGGAAGTGGATCTCCCTCGATATAGATCGTGTTTGTTATGGTAGTATCGCCACCAAAGTTGCATTCCAGATGTTCGGTCTTGCTTCTGCTGATACGGAGTCCATTGCTTTCCAGGGCGTGCCTCCATTGCTCGAGAGACATTTGCAGTTGTTGCGCACTTTTGTCAATGAGCACGATGTCATCTGCGTATAACATACACCATGGCAGAGAGGCCTGGATATCTTTGGTGAGATAGTCCATTACCAGATTGAAGAGTAGTGGGCTCAACGCAGAACCTTGATGAACGCCAACTTTAACTTCAAAGGCTTTGCTCATTCCAGCCAAACTTCTCACTTTTGTGCTACTCCTGTGGTACATGTCCTGGACTAGAGCCACGTAATATTCCGGTAGACCCTGCGCTCTCATCGCTTGCCATACCAGGTTTCGTGGCACCCGGTCAAACGCTTTCTCAAGGTCTATGAAAACAAGGTGTAAATTTTCGCTGTTGGCCCTATGCTTTTCCATGATGATTCGGACTGTTTGGATGGCATCGGTTGTGGATTTTGATGGCGTAAAACCGTATTGGTTCTCGGAAATGACAACGTGGTTCAAGAAGCGGTTGTTTAATATTCTTTCCCATATTTTGAGGGTATGAGAAGTGAGTTTTATAGCCCTATAATTCCCGCAGGCGCTGACGTCACCTTTGTTCTTATAAAAGGGCGCTATGTAACTTTGACGCCATGATTCTGGGATAATATTGGAGTTGAGGACAGCATTGAAGAGTCCTGTGAGCCACTCTAATCCTACAGGTCCTATCTGTTTCCAGATATCAGAGGGTATTTCGTCGGGACCGACAGCTTTATGGTTTTTCATCGCTGAGACTGCGGTTTTCACCTCTTCAACCTTGACTTCCAGGACTGGGCCAGCAGTAGATTTTATAATAGGTTGTTGCTGGCTTGGGAATTCCTCGTTAAGAAGCTCTGCATAGTATTGGCACCATCTTTGGTTTATGTCTTCATTAGATGTTAGTAGCCGACCATTTTTGTCACGGATGTATTTATTGACTTTAATGTCTAGTGTTGACTTATGTCGCTGCTTAGCGATTTTGAAGATTTCTGTGTCATTCTTTGCATCTTCCAGTCTGCTATAAAAACTTTCTTTAGATTGTGCTCTGCTTTGGGCTACCTCGCGTTTCGCTAGTTGTTTCGCCTTTCCGTATTCAATGCGGTCCTCTTCCAGTTGGGTTTTTTGCCATAATTTAAAAAGATCCCTTTTGGCACCTATAGCTTGTTTAACTCTGTCATTCCACCAACTTGGGTCCTTGTTATTGCTTAGTTTTCCCTTTGAGACTCCTAAGATTTTGGACGATTGGGCTTTACAGGTGTGTGCAAAGTTTGACCACATAAGTTCGGCGTTGTTGTTGTATTCGTTGTTCATATCCTGCTCCAAATACTGTTTAAGGGCGACAATCAGCTCTTCACCTTTCGGGCTATAAAGTTGTCCCCATTTGATATTCGGGGTTTTATCTGCAATAGTTTTTATAGGCCTAGGTAGTTTTAGACATGCTACTAAGATCCTATGCTGCGAAGTAAGCGCCTCTCCAGGGATGACCTTACAGTCCTTGAAGTTTCCAACTAGGTTTCTATCTGCCAAGATATAATCTATTTGTGTACTGTGTCCTGAACTTTTATAAGCCTTAGCTGTACGCATAATAAAAGTATTCTCAAAACGTTTAGTGCGTATGGGTGGGATGTCCACCATGTACCGATGGCGCATCGCCGTACGTCTGGTAGTCCGATGATGAAACGGGCTGGGCGGAATTAGATCATGCAATTCCATCGCACACTCCCCGAAATGTAATCGATAAAAAACCGATAAGCTGGCAACTCGGCGACGATATTCAAGGCTCTGGAGCTTTGATTTAACCAGTGCCTCATCACCGATGAGCCTCTTGGCCCGCTTTTCGATCGACTCTAGTGCATCAAGCTGGTATTTGGCAGATCCGTCCCAGAGATGAGAACAGTACTCCATGCATGATCGAACTTGCGCTTTATACAAGCTGAGCAGCTGTTCTGGCGTGAAGTACCTCTTCACCTTTGCAAGGATCCCCAACTTTTTGGCAGCCAGCTGAGCCTTTGCCTCAATGTATGGGCGAAAATTGAGAGTCGATGTCAACGTTACGCCAAGAAGCTCAAGATGGTCAGTTATTGGCACGGTCACATCTCGGAAAGTTGGAGCCGGGTGAAATTGGCTCTTTTTAGCGGAAAAAAGACACGCCTGGGTTTTAGCAGCATTAAACCTGACCAGATTGGCATCGCCCCATTCGGAGACTGCCTGCAAGGACAGGTTCAAGCGCTCCACCAAGGCCTCCCGGAGAGACTGGATCTGAGGCCCGGTAGCACGAGCGTTGGACAAGTATCTCTCTGCAACAGTGCTGTCGTCTGCATACCCAAAGGTGCCGGGTTTTAGGAGATCGTTAATGTGCAGCAGGAATAAAGTTGCTGAAAGTACCGACCCCTGAGGGACCCCGGCATTAATATCCAAGTGGTCCGACGAGCAGCCATCGATAACCACTCGAATGGACCGGTCTCTCAGGAAGTCAGCAATCCAATCACACAGACCACCGGGCAAACCGAATGAAGGAAGCTTACCAATAAGGCTTTCGTGCCAGACCCTATCAAAAGCCTTCGAGATGTCGAGGGAGACGGCAAGCGCTTCCCCGTGCCTCTCGATGGCCTCACTCCAGATGTGAATGGCATACGCTAGAAGATCCCCAGTAGACCGATTTCGGCGGAAGCCGTATTGGCGGTCACTTAGGATATCGTTTGCTTCTAAGTATGCCAGGAGCTTAGAATTGAGTACACGTTCCATACTCTTACAGAGTATGGAGGTTACAGATATGGGTCTGTAGTTGGCCGGGTCAGCACGACTGCCCTTCTTGGGCACGGGCTGTACGTTAGCCTGCTTCCAAGCATTCGGCACTTTTCCAGCCTCATACGAAAGGCGGAATAGGCGTGTCAAGATCGGAGACAGTTCAGGCGCACAGGTTCTAAGAACAATTGCTGGTATTCCTTCAGGGCCGCTAGCCTTGTTCACGTCGAGGTTGCGCAGCACCCTACGGACGTCCTTTTGATGGATACGAATGTCCGACATACTCGTCTCGCATCCATCAGGAGAAGGAGGGGGGCGCGCATCACCAGGATACAGACGTGACGACTCCGCAAAAAGAGAGGCAAATAAATTTGCCTTTTCCT
Organism: Anorthoa munda; assembly: GCA_945859665.1. Taxonomy (NCBI): domain Eukaryota; kingdom Metazoa; phylum Arthropoda; class Insecta; order Lepidoptera; family Noctuidae; genus Anorthoa; species Anorthoa munda. The sequence continues at coordinate 36,598,981 of OX243898.1, forward strand.
CAGCGGAGTGGGCCAGTGTTCCATCGGGTTTCAGTAGTGGTGGTAGTGAGGGACGGCAGAAATTCGATTCAACCGACTTAGCCAGGGACCAGAACGCTTTACTACCGGCTGGGTAGGAAGCAAGTTTGGTCCCAATACGGCTTATGTGGTCGAACCGAGCCCTTCGCAATACCCTCTTGCAGGACTTGGCAGCCCTATTAAAGGCTCTCTTCCGCTGGCCCACGTCGCTAGCCTTGCGCGTCCTAGCGTCGACCCATGCCAGGTACGCCTCATGTTTAAGCGTGTTGGCGCGATTGCACTCGGCGCCAAACCATGGCAGGTCAACGCTAGACATTGCTACGTCAGAGAATGGAATGTAGTACTCCATTCCCCGACGCAACACATCGGTGACGGCGTCCGCACACGACGAGGGATCAGCTGAAGAAAAGCAAGTGGGCCGCCAAGGATAAGAAGCGAAAAACGAACGCATCCCATCCCAATCTGCTGACCTGTACCGCCAAACCCGCCGAGTGCCTCTTGGGCTGGGATCGGGTGGGGAGTAGACGGATACAGACTTCACCAGACAATGGTCGGAGCCAAGGGCGTCGCCAAGGGGGGGCAGGGGGGGGCAGCTGCCCCCCCCTAGAGATTCAAAAAAAGTTGCCAAATGTAAAGCAACCACAGTACTATGTCTTTGACTTGACTTGCTTGATTGATCATTCCCGTACGTCGCGAATGAATATATATAAACCAAACCCAACAGATCGAACCGTTGTTGATATCCTAAAATAGGCAAAAACCTTCTTTACCGACAAGGAAAAGCGTTAAAAATTTTGATCACTCTTCCATGCACAACGTGTACGGTAGAGTTGCGTAGCTTTACATGTTGGACTCTGAATAGTGCTCGCCAAACTTCTGGGCCGCCCTGAAGTTGGCTTTCCGATGCGCAAGGCACGGATCGGTACTGTTTTCGTATGATTTACTACTGCGCAGACATTGCAGCCAACTTCGGGACGGCCAAGAAGTTTGGCGAGAACTATACCGATATTATTACAATCGCTGTAGATGTAAGGCTCGTACTACAAGTGAAAAGCTTCATGTGCTCTCGACTTTGCCTACAATTCATTCTTTTCTCATTCTCCATATCAACTTGCCCCCCCCTAGGCCATCGGCTGGCGACGCCCTTGGTCGGAGCTACCCAAAGGTGAAGATACCGACACAGAGTAGCGGTCTGGATCTGTTGTCAGCAAAATGTCCAAGCAATTGGCAGTGTGCGAATCAACATCCGGCACCCTCGTTGCTCCCTGGACCAGCTGGGCGAGATTTAACGCAAGCGCAAGCTTTCGCGTCTCTCGCCCAGCATGATCAGTGCACTGGTATGGGAAGAGCCACTCCTGGTGGTGGGCATTGAAATCCCCCAGTATCACTAATTGGGCAGAAGGGTACCGCTGCTGTGCCGCATCAGCCGCCTCACACAGATGCTCCGCAAGCCTGGTTGTCTCCTGATCTCCACTGTGCGATCGGTAGACACAGGCGTAGATAATTTTATCCAGGCCTGTGTCCACCAGTGCCCAGAGCACGGAAAACCTTGAGTCATCAAGGTTTCGGAGACGCCGATAACAGATGTCGTCTCGGGCGTACATGCATACACCCGCGAGTGGTTTAAAATTGTGCTCCAGGGTAAACCCTGGGTATGATAAGTACGACACGTATGACGGACATCCGATCTGCGTCTCCGAAAGGAAAAGAAGAGCTGGTCTATCAGTCTCCAGGTGGTGATGGACTGCTTCGAGATTTGAGTGCAGCCCTCTTATGTTGCTGAGGTGCACGTTGTGTGACAGGGAGTGCTGCCGCTGATACCTAGACCGTGATAGCTAGACAGTTGAAATTTTCACAAATGTTGTATTTCTGTTGCCGCTATAACAACAAATACTAAAACCAGTATAAAATAAATATTTAAGGGGCCCCTCCCATACAACAAACGTGATATTTTTGCCGTTTTTAGCTCGATATTAATAACGGCAACAGGTAGACGCTTGAAATATTCACAGAATGTTTAGTTGTATATTCACTTCAAAAAATTATAATTATTAATGTAGTGTATCTGTCTCACTCGCACGTTCGCTTTGCCATCCCCACTTTCCCCCACACAGACATACACAATCTTGTGCGCACCACGTTAGTAATGCGAGAGCCGCTGGCTAGAGCAGACGTGTGGAAGTGTGGTCATTTAGTGCGTGTACGAGCCTGTGAATTGCCCTATAGAACCGGTCACTACAAATGGCGACGAGGATAAAGTATGAAAAAATATTGGTGTAAATAAAAAGAAGAAGGATTGGGGTAAGTAGATAATGCATGACATGACACACGGTTATATTTTATCGTTTAGGCGCCCACATTCCGTTATGAAAATAAGACAATAAAGCAGGTCCTACGCGATAAAATGAAAAATTACATGGTAAATACCTATTTATTGTGTAAACACCATATGACTGCTTAAATATAACTATGTAGCGGAAAATAAATACTGCCGAAGTATTGAGTAAATAACCGTCCCAAATTTTAATAATAAAGGAAATTTTGCATTACGAAGGTAAAGAAATTCGTATTATTCTAATCAAAGAGCCAAGGGCCATGACTAAGAAGTGTCTGATTACAAAAAACTTTGCCATTAAACATACACCAAACAGCTGTTCTAAAACGATTGCAAAATTATATTGGTGGGTAGGTAAATAACAAAATTTACTTTACTAATTCAAATCATAACATCTGATCAAAATAATAAAATCGATACATTGTTATTTTGAAACCGAACTACTGCGCCTGCAACGCGGATATCGTTGAAATCTTTCCACAGACAATCGAGAGTCTACCCTATTTAATGGAATCATTTTCTGGTTACCGTTCAAAATTCATATAGGGGTTTCCAATGATCGGGAAATACGTTTTGATTGAATACTTAAGTTTTATGGCAACATATTGTGATTTCATTTCATTCGGACCCATAAAGCTATTCGAAATTGTGGTACATCGATGCATGGATTTTCAGCAATTCGGAAGTTTGATTTGACTTCGGGGTAGCCACCGGGCATATGACATTCGAAACCGAGACAAAAAAAAAATATATATATATATATGTAGAAATCTAAATGTATCCTAAAAGACCTTAAAACGTAGGTATATACGCACTGAGTGTTTATGTGAATATATACATTGTAGTTACATATAGGCCTAAATGCCTACGTATCTATTCATTGATTATCGAGCCTGACCCCTCAAATTTAGAGGTTAAAATTGAATCGTCTACCGATGGAAACGTTAATGATAATAAACAGTAACTTTTAATAATAATAAACAGTAACTTTTTTATAATAATAAACAGTAACTTTTAATATCACCAAAGGTGGTTTTGGCAAAAATTTTGTGTACATCATAATACAATATTTAATTAAATATCCATATTTGTAGCCGCAACTACTCAAACGAAGGTCTCAAGATTAAATTGAATTACATCAAGCCAAGGTCCACGCAGATTCAAAAAAGCTCGTAAAGGGCACGTAAAAATTTGAAAACATCCTAAGGACAAGCAGTCATGTTTTGGTTACATAAGCCAAGCATATGAGCCCAAATTCCTGCTGTAATCAGCAGTGACTCATGCAACGACAGTGTTATATAAAATACGGGTTTTAGTTACGTGGTTTTAGGGCTAATTAAACCTAAAAAGAAAATATTTATTTATAAAAAGATAAAGTTAGTTAACTTGCAATATTAGTTAACATATTCGTGTTAATTTTGAAATAATCTTTTTAAGACCTTGTTTTTTGAAATGTGAGGGTAGAGGAAGAATTTTCTGCCCCAACGGAGCCAGTACACCGAGACACCAGTCTAGTCTAGTGTAGTCTAGTAGTTTCACGATCGTTGCAACACGGTCAAAACGTCGGGTTATATAGGTAAATAAATAATCTAAATCATCGCGTTAAATTCTCGTGATATATTGTTTTCCATTATGAAAAAGAAAGAAAGTTTTAAAGTTAATACCTTGTTGTTTTTTCATTGCCTACGTATCATATACAGTACGCTTTGGAACTTTTTAGTATATTAGTAAACTTATAACATTGTGGGCACGAAAAAATATTTATGAAATAGCTTCTTCCAGCGGTTTAGCCCGCGCGTAGTTCGAAAATGATCCCTAGTGAACGTTACACCAAAATAAGTGGCCTGTGTGCTGTTCCGGACTGTGATCTGTCTCTGTGCCGGGTTTCGTCCGGATCTGTTCAGCGGTTCTGGCGTGGTTGGATGCCGGGCGTGCATCCGTCCGTCCGTGCTTTCGCATTTATAATGTTAGTAAGATTTACGATCGGTTTTCGAGCTAAATCAACTGACAGTTGCCTACAAATCTTTAAAAGGGTTTGAGCTGCTGTCCCTATCAGGTATGTACATTCTTGAGAGTGTAGTGGTCGTGAAAACAGATTTACACCATTGCATTTGAAACATTCTTCATTATTTTTGTACACAGGACATAAAAAATAAACTAAATATTTGTACAAAACCGGGTAACTCTGGATTCGATTTTCTACTATCAAACTTTTGAGTGATGGAAAGAGTTTGTAAAAGAGGGTAGAGGTAGTCAGGTGTAAAAAGTCAAACTAACACAAAATGAATAAAACACATCAAAAATATACTACGGACATAACAAATACCCAATATGTACGGTTAAGCTGTTTGATACTTGACCCATCCGTTTTAAAACTTCAAAACATTAGTTTCCTTACTACAAACCACTCATCTCATGGTGGATTTAAGACTTTTCAAAAATATAAAAAACTGTGTCAATACAGACATCTGGTCGCGCAACTACCATTACCATTTTGTTCATTGCAATAGGTAGATTATTAATTGAAAAAAGGGATAAAGCAGAAATTGGAATTAACTGTCGACCCGCATTGTTTACTTATAGAAGGAAGCGCAGAATAATATTTGATAAAAAAACAACTATTTAGTTTACATGAGTTTATTCTGAATTCAAAGAAAAATGCTAAATAACAAGTATAGTACGTCGAGTAAATATTCAATCTGCAAATATAATTGGAATGACAGCGAGATGGGTAAACTGATTGTCACTGACTTTCACTCTATAATATATTAGTCTATGACTATCTTATTAAATCGATGGCAAGATGTTGCTGAGAAAATATTTATTTAAGCAAGACTTGACCTAATTGGGTTAGAATGCCCGTAGAAGAATTAGTATATGGTGGGCCGGGTTTCAATCTTGTTGATTGTACATATAAATTATATTGTGCCATTGCAAAATTAATTATCTTTAGTTGAACATTTAAATGGAAGTGTCGTGACACTGAGACTCGCGCCACTATACAATAATACAACACAGGATTTACACTTACTTTTCTAGGTTTTTAAAGCAGGACGCCTGAATCTATTAGAGAAGACACGATGAGAAATAGCGATCTCTGTACTTTCCTTTACACCTATGTATGTATGTTTTACAAATATATGGTTTGAGTATGAGTGCTTCATTAACTTCAAAAGGACGAAAAAGTTAGTTTATGGTCAAACGTAAACAATCAGTACTCGTCATTAAAATATCTAAAGTTTGCCTAATCATTAAGCGTATTTCACGCGAAACAAAATAACGTATGGCATATGGTTGGCTACATCATAAGCGGGTGATGCCCGGTTAGGAGGCTAGATCCAAGGTGGTTGATGCCATAAGATATGGCGATGCCATAGATCCTAGGCGAGTTATGACAATTTAGGTTAGATTCAAGGCGGGTCAGATGTTGTGTAATAGTGCCTATTTCTTGTGGAATGAGTGAATGAAGGCTAAAGTAATAACAAAATAGATACCGTTTAATGTAAATACTGAATAGCCATATGGGTGCAAATCTATTAAAACTACCAAGGGCACTGCTGTTGTAAAAAGATACCTCCGGGACCAGACAACTATCGAAATGTCAGTTTAACAAGGTGCCACATCGATAGCCTTGAAGTTAGCTAGCTGTGCAGATATGCAATGTTAACGTTAACACTGAACTGATTTTGTAAAACTACAAAGGTACCTACCTAAACAGTTTCGTAGGTCGACTGGTGTGGAGGATTGTCAGATTTCCAAAATCACGAAATAGTGCTCAGTTATAAATAAACATACTAATGTTGAGGAAACCGTATGTCCTGGAGCCGGGGATTCAGGAACGTGTGACGTCCGCCGGGCAACGTTTAGCTCGTGTGGTGCATTGAGGCCTTGTCCCTGTCGCAGAGGGGAAGTTTGCTTTCTAGCGAATGGAACATTATAGGCTGATTATGCTTATAGGAATAGGTGGAATGAAAAGACGCAGCCATTTACTTGGTTGGTTGTTCTGCCATTTACTTGATTAGTTAGTAGATTAGTTAGTGGATTTTGCTGCCATTCAATTGGCGGGTTTTGCTGCCATTAAATTGGTGGGTATTGCTACCATTAAATTGGTGGGTTTTGCTACCATTAAATTGGTGGGTTTTGCTACCATTAAATTGGTGGGTATTGCTACCATTAAATTGGTGGGTTTTGCTACCATTAAATTGGTGGGTTTTGCTACCATTAAATTGGTGGGTATTGCTACCATTAAATTGGTGGGTTTTGCTACCATTAAATTGGTGGGTATTGCTACCATTAAATTGGTGGGTTTTGCTACCATTAAATTGGTGGGTTTTGCTACCATTAAATTGGTGGGTATTGCTACCATTAAATTGGTGGGTTTTGCTACCATTAAATTGGTGGGTATTGCTACCATTAAATTGGTGGGTTTTGCTACCATTAAATTGGTGGGTTTTGCTACCATTAAATTGGTGGGTATTGCTACCATTAAATTGGTGGATTTTGCTGCCATTTAATTGGTGGGTTTTGCTGCCATTAAATTGGCGGGTTTTGCTGCCATTTAATTGGTGGGTTTTGCTACCATTAAATTGGTGGGTTTTGCTGCCATTAAATTGGTGGGTTTTGCTACCATTAAAGTGGTGGGTGGCTACTGCCATTAAATTGGTGGGTGGTTACTGTCATTAAATTGAAGAAAAATAGGAAAGTGAAGGGATATTGAGAACGTGAAAAAAAAGACAAGGATCTGTCACGTGAAGAACACACTATATATGATCAAATAAGAATAAGAATAACAAAAGTACATTATTACGAAATGAATTGATATTAAATAGATTCTTAATAAAATCATTAATGAGGAAGGGATGTAGTGTATCTGTCTCACTCGCACGTTCGCTTTGCCATCCCCACTTTCCCCCACACAGACATACACAATCTCGTGCGCACCACGTTAGTAATGCGAGAGCCGCTGGCTAGAGCAGACGTGTCGAAGTGTGGTCATTTAGTGCGTGTACGAGCCTGTGAATTGCCCTATAGAACCGGTCACTACAATTAAATTAAAATAAAATAAATTAAGGGAGGCTCCCATACAACAAACGTGATTTTTTTGCAGTGTTTTGCGATAATGGTACGGAACCCTTCGTGTGCGAGTCCGACTCGCACTTGACCGGTTTTTGGTTGGTGCCCCGACCAAGGGCACCTTTTTCGGAACTACCTCCCGATTGTGTATAAGAGCTTTAAAACGCAAGCGGTATTCAACCTTAGGGCCACCTTAGGGCAATTATTTTACCACTGTTCAAAATGTGCAGGTGGTGTCGATTGCCATACCTATAATTGTAATAGATCACTAGATAGACAACAGAGCTAGTACAAAGCAGGTAGGTCAGTGGGTAGAAAAATACTCAGAATAAATAATACTCACGTGTAGTTGGTAATTCAGCAATAACACACAGTTTGGACTTTGAACTATTATTTATTTTCGAGTTCACACTAAGTTACTATCAACTCCATACAATAGATCCACATATGTCAACACTAAAATCTTTTATGCCCGTCCAGCCTAGACTACGTGACCTTGCGCTGTGGCGTCATGGACTGCGTCACCTTGGATTGCGACGGCCTGGACTGCGTCACCTTGGGCTGCGACCTCCTGGACTGCGCCACCTTGGGCCGCGACGTCCTGGACTGGCGCCTTGGCAAAGTATAAATATGGACGAACAGTATGGAAACTACCTACAAATGCTCGAAAAGGCACACTCAGACAAACATGCACATCGACGAGACCCATGCGGTTGTGCCACCCTTGCACAGAGAAAATAAAACTGTGGCCTTGGACTGGCGCCTCGCGAGGCATGATGAGAGGTTCCTTAAAAAATATATAAACGGTTTTAGAATAACTAAACTACGCAAAAGAAGTTTAAAAAGTTTTGTAGGGTATTATAATAGTAGTTTATGCAATGGCCATATAATAGGGGTTATTAAAACACGAGCGTAGGTTTATCAAATGAGGCGAAGCCGAATTTGATAATAATATTACGCGGGTGTTTTAATACCTAATTATATGCCGTTGCATACACTACTTTATCTTCACTCATACAGTTGAAATAAAACAAAAGTGGAAAGGGAAAAATATTTGGTATGGCGGGCAATTAAGATTCTCAATGCGCAGCGTGCGCATCCACAGACAATGAAACTTCTTTGCTACAGCCCATACGCGCCAGAAAATTAAAAAGTAAAAGTGTGCTATAAAAATTAAAAAGTTATTTTTCAATACAGTTGTTAAACATGGCGTACTTTCAGAGGCTATAATTATGATTCGAAAATTAAATCTTACGCATAGGCATCTTTCTATTACGCGGTCGTGACTTTTGTTTACGAGCTCGATCATTAGTTTTGCAATACGTACAATCGTATTGTAGTATCTGTTAGTCTGTGGTTTTGCAGTTTAGTTTTAAATCAATTTAAAAAGTTTAGTAGCAAAGAGTTTTCATACATAGAATAAAATGGGATAGATTTTATACGAGGAAAAATTAATGATTCCGTACGTTTTAGCATTGAACTCTCAAAAGACTTTTAAATGGTTGTTTAATATATTTAATTACCAGTTTTAATTTAATTATTTTCACATCAACATTTGTCTAAAGTCAAATAGGCTGTATAGACTGTTTTCGTTGTAAAAAATTTCCAGTTGCAAAAACGCGCCTTTAGTTATAAGTCAATTTAAAAAAGTTTAGTAGCAAAGAGTTTTCATACATAGAATAAAATGGAATAGATTTTATACGAGGAAACATTAATGATTCCGTACGTTTTAGTATTTAATTCTCAAAAGTATTTTAAATGGTTGTTTAATATATTTAATTACCAGTTTTAAATTAATTATTTTCACATCAACATTTGTCAAAAATTTAAGAGGCTGTGTAGGCTGTTTTCGTTGTAAAAAAAAGTATGTCCAGTTGCAAAAACGCGCGAAAATTTTATTTTTTTGTGAATTAACAAATCTAATTCTTTGATTTGTTTTTACTATTTCCCACAACTGTATTGAAAAATATCGTGTGATACACGGGCGTGTAGGTTATTGCAAACTCGTGTCATTAAAAACCCTCACCTTCGGCTCGGGCTTGTTAATGACAGCTCGTTTGCAATAACCTACTTTCCACCCTTGTATCACAATGTACTATTATAATGCAGTTGTTTGAAAATCGAAGGAAAATGTTGAACTGAAATGGTTTTTTTTTTAATTTTACCTATCCATGAATTTAAAGTACGTGTTTATACAATATTTTTTTGAATTCGTATTTGGAACATTACGTTGTGAGTGTAGATAAAAATATCTATGAAATGGTGCGTTCGAGCTCAAAATTAACCAAATCTAACAAAGTGATTTTAAAGCACAAACGCAACAAGCAGTAAGATCAACAACAGCTCACAATGAGGACCTATTAATTTGAATGATATTTTTTATCCGGGTGCTAGGCAAGGGCAACTGGGCTCATCCCAGTTGTAAACGACAGTTTGTGCCGATTGGCCTTGTTCTGTCTCATGATTGGAATAGAGGGGAAGTGGATTTTTTTATTTTTTCCTACTCCTCCGTTATTCTTTTCTGATTAATTTCGTTGCGGGATCCAAGACAGTTAAATTCATTCTCCGGGACTTCATTGCCTCGGCGCTTTTCTGGTGGTCGCCACTATTGATTTTGGCTTTCAGGAATTGCAGTGGTTTGGGAATAGTGCGGTGGGATTGTTCAAAAGGTGCCGTTTGTCTAGTCTCCCGATTGCGGTTTCCAGATTATAAGGTAACTTCTTTACGAAAATTAGAAGGGTCATTACTCACCACTGAATGTAGAAGTGGTAATAGTTTTAGGCAGAGCAGGAAAGGTTCGATGCCACACTGGGCATGCACATTCACCAATCGAGAAGTAGAGAGCTAAGTAACACAGATGCACTAAGAACATGAGGGAAAAATAAAAATGCGTGTTAGATAACAAAAAATATAATATAAAAATTATTTATATACCTACGACTACTTACAATATTATTATTCGTGATATGTTATTCGTAAAGCGAGCTGCTATGATTAATATTTACAAAATACGCCACGACCGTAGACAAAAGTTTAGGAGTTATGTTGGCAACATTTTACAAACCGCTTGAGAACGTAGTGAGTAATTTCATTGAAAATAATCGATAAAGGCTTTTTTTGTTATAAAAACTTTGTCATGTAGGGTAGAGTATCGAAAAGCATCGTGCTTCGCCCTTTTCAAGCAGTACCTAGATGACGCTTCAAGTTCACTATGGCTTCAGTTCTGAATTAGATTACCTGGACTAAAATGACATTTGGTGGGTTGCCACTTTATTGTAACTTAAAAGTGTTGTTTCCTGTAATAAAGTAGGTCGAAACATTTCACGACACAAAATTTAATTTATTAAGAAACTAGCGCCCCTCATTACTACTACCTCATGCTACTCATTTATGTCAGACTACATTCTCTCGATCGCAGTTATTTTATTGTTGATTTCTTATTTATTACAAGAACAGGTATTATTTATTAATATTCTTATATTTAATGCATTACGTTTATATTTATAAAACATTTATTTACACCAAAAAGTAAATAGGGGATTCATGACACAACGATTCGATGAATAAAACAATGCTCCGCGCTTGCAACATAAAATAAAAAAAAGTTAATTTAAAAAATCATGATTGATTTTTTTAATTAACTTTTTTTATTTATATGTTTTTAGTTTTTTTTTTTCGACTTAGGTACATTTAAACATAGAAGTGTTATATATTTTTGCCATTTTCCTATTTTCCAATTTTCATGTAGCCAGTGACACTCGCGGGGTTAAGACGAATCGATTGACGTAAGAACCATCAAAATCGGCCCACGCGTTTGGTCTCTAGAACGCCACATAGGAACAAACATACCTACATACATACATACATAGACTGATAAACACATTACCCTCCTTCGGCAGTCGGGTAAAAATAGGGTCAAGCCCAGCTGTCATTTTAGTCCAGGCAATTAAAAATCAGACTTTCTATAAATGAATGCTAAATATCTTTTCCCTTGTCCATTAAATAATACATTACTTAATGTTAACACTTTATGATGTCCATTAAGTTTTAATCTGTGCTGCAAATAGCAATGTCATTTTGACTGTTAATAAGATACTAGAGTCTGGCAAACGAAAGTAGACACTCGAATTATTTGCAAACTTTTTATATGGCAATACTATACGAATGACAACCTGATTTGTTATAGTCTTGATAATAGCATTTATTATGTGAAAAATGAATAAAACAATTAAAAGTGGATCACGGGAGATGTTGTTTCGCATGATGTCTAAATATCAAGAAATACAACAGGTGAAAGACGCCGAATTCAAACAAAAACAAGATTGTTTACGTGTGGTGTGAATAAACCAAAATTATTATAGAATACGGTTTTTTTTGTTTTATTCATCTGGTTACATAATATCTAAAGTATTACCTATATAAGGGACATATAGTATTTTTATTCAGCCGAAGTAAAATAAATAATTCTAAAGTATCAAATTAGGTTATTCCAGGTATTTCATACTAGTTTTTAGGGTTGCTATGCTGATATTTTTTAAATCTGCCGCGCTTTTTCAGTCTCTACTTTCGTTTGCCAGACTCTAGATAGCATGATCTCTGCGACCGTCTGCGAAGTGGTTACGTTATTGTTAGCCTGTCAAGCGTTATTGTTACTGTATTGATACTGACAGTTGTCGCAGAGATTAAGCTATCTTTTATAAGGTATAGAGGCCCTAGACCTAGAGGCCATAATCAGAGTGCTTTAAGTTTTTTTATGTAAGATAAAAAACTTGGAGCTCACTGATTTTTTATCTTACTCACTCGTGATAACGTAAACGATCTCTTATGTCAAAACGAGTACAAAAAAAGGTTTCTCCTTACCGTCTCCAGACCGCGCTTATCCAGTTTCAAAACAAATTGACGTTTACGTTAACGCGATTGAGAGTGAGTAAAAACTCACACTAACTAAGGCCCAGTTTTATAACATATTCGATCTCGTTAACGTCAACGTTCTCCTTATGTTAATTTGTATACACAAAAAGTAATTTCCCCTTACTGTCACCAGACGGTGCTTACCTGGTTTAACGAGATTAGGGCCGAGTTTATCATCTCTAATTTATCGCAAAATTAATGTGACAAATAGTCAAGCACGCGTTATCTGCTGTGATTTGTTGAATGAATTGTCAACAGCCAATCATAGCAGATAACGCGTGCTGCTGATAATTTAGAGGTGAGAAACTCTGCCTACGGCACAGATTTTAAAATTTTTGGTAAAATGTGTGTTTCGTCATTGTTCGTCAAAGCCTATGAAATGGTCATACAAGTTGGAGAGTTAATTATTGGACCATTTGCTCATTTTCAATTTGAATTTGCGTTTGATGAATAAACACGTTTTATCGAAATTTGAAACCATTGGTTAGTATATTTAAACATTGGTTGAGTTAACTAGGGATCAAAAAACTCGGCCTAAGTCATTGATATATTAAAAAAACTCTAAGCCAGCACAGGGCACATGTTAACTCTACTAAGGCTGATATTAGACTATTCATTATAATTTCATATGTTTTTACTAAAAATACAATTATATTATATACACTTGTTATTAAACAAACCACCAACTATTATGCTGGCGTTAAGCTTGACATGTTTGCGCAAATATTCATACTAATTCGTTAATACAAAATGAACTTTATTATTACAATATTAGGGTATATTTTGTAATACCCAAGTAGAACTTATATTCCGTGAATCACTTGGCGGTATAGTGCCCGGCACGTAAGTTGGCAAGGTTTTGGCGTAGTGGGCGGGTCAGTTCGCGCATATTCCGCGAACTGACCAACCAATCGCGCGCTCGGAACGGTCCTAAACGTTCCCCGCACTCCACTTCACTACCAAAGATAACTTAAAAACGACTTCTGCGCATCTAACGACTCTTGCCAACTTACGTGCCGGGGATTATAGCAGGGGTGGGGAACTCCACAGCCGCCATTAAGTTTGAATGAAGTTGTTACATATGAGTGAGATTGTTGTTGGCGATGGCAACAAGCTCTGGTAACTACTTATATAGCATGTACATTTACTACAGCATTCACACAAACTATCGGCTCCTTGCGTGCACCCACTCGCTAGGTGCCACAGATTGAACTACATTACAACATAACATTCGGACTAAAGAAAAGTTGTTTCCTTTGAGGATTCAGGTAAGCAAGGTAAGGTCTACACAACACAACACAAAATAAAGCTTCAAGTCATGTATTCACTATGGGACAAAATGTCAATAAGGAATCTTACGCAAAGCTGAGCGACCAGTTGGCGCCACGTAAATAAAATATTAAACGTAAGTTTTTCAATATTTACGGCAGTTTTTACAAAAGTGTCTACGTCTAAACGTAAATATAAATTATTACAATAACTATGTACCAATAGGTTAAAAACATTTCAAACACAGAATAATCTCAAAAAGGATCACCACATCGATGGTGTAGAAGCGGGTTTATTTTTCCCCTTGATGCAGTGTGCCACCTGGCGGGAGAAATTGGCAGTAAGGTTCCCTATTAAATCATAAAATCACATTTGCCCACTAGTGAATACATGGTTTTACGTCACAATGGATCTACCTACTTCTTATGAATCAGAGCTATCCTAGAATAAATAAATTCATTTCATTTTTTATTTGCACAAGAGAAAATAGTACGAAGTGCAAAATAACTTCAATTGCCGAAACTAAAGTTATTTTCACTTTGTAGTGTTTTGTTTTAGCAGTCGGCAATTTTATGTAAAAATAAATGCCGGCTGTATCAGAGTTTGACTAAAGCGTCTACCTAATACAAAGCAATCATGGCGCGAATATGCGACGCTCGCGCTCATAAGTATAGCTAAACCGGATAGCACCCTTATTGTTCTTGTTTTCGTTTTGATTGTACACGCTTCTTGCAGCGTCAGAGGCGTTGTACATGAACAGCTCATCCAGAGGCTCTCGACAAGTGGCATTCGACGTCCACAAAGGCGACACTCGATATGTCAAAATGTAATTGATCACGTGATTTTTTGATCTGTTGTCCCGGGCCTCAGGGTGCAAGTGAATGGATAGATAGGACACTCCAGCAAGAGGGCATAGTCTATCTGTACTGAACGCGTCGCGCGACGGTCGCTTTGTGCTAGAACGTCGCCTACGGCAGCCGTCCAGTGCTAGTCGGCCTTCCCTTGCTTGTCATCGGGGCCGGGCTCTGGAGGCGCCTGCACCCTAGCGTGTCTGCTGCCCAGCACCCTGGCGCCCAGGAAGCCCAGCAGCGAGCCGGCGGCGGCGGCCAGCGCGCCCGCCTTGGCGCCCACGGCCAGCCCCACCGGGCCGCCCGCCAGCAGCCCCAGCGCTGCGCCGCTCACGCCCCACGCGCCCGCGCGCAGTCTACGTAAAACATATTCGTAAAGCTTAGCTCTAAGTTTATCTTGGACATCGCTGAAGGAAAACATCGTGGGGAAACCTGGACTTATATAAGTCGGAAATCGCCATTATTCGCCCACATTGAGCGCACGTGGTGATCAATGCTCGTGCCTTCTCTGTATGAGAAGAGGCGTTTGCGCTGCAGTGGGCAGGCTGGTATTATTATTAATAAAACTTGAACTAAAAAACTGATAATAATAAAATGGGGGGATACAATTTGTTGTTGTAGCCTCATCTATCATCGGCATACAACATTATATTACACCATTCTATAGCTAAAGCATCAAAGAATTCGTTAAATAACAAAAATGATAACTACAAGGTACTTACGGGCGCGAAACCATTATTCGGTTTAGTTTCTGTTTTCAGTTTAGGCTGTTTTTTTCTTGTTTGGCTGGCATTCGATACGTACGTACGGAAAGTGTTCCGTACGAAAAAAAACGGACGTGTGCGGCAGTCAATATATTTTATTAGCGTACGGTGCATTCGGGATTCCGAATACGGAAAACGAATTCGGAAATCGAATGCGGAAAACGTACGTATGCGGCCCGCCTTAATATTGTAACATTCTGTTGACAGCTAATCAGGGTTTAATTTGACCATTTCCTTTCTTATTATTTAAAATGTTGTGAAATCCGCTGTAATTTATATTAAGCTTTAATTTGATCAAATCATTTGAAAATGAATGAATTTCCAGTTGACATTTTATAAGGATTTAATTTGACTGTTTCCTTTTTATTTCTTTAAAATATTATAACATCCGGTTTTGTTTAAATAAGAATTTACTTTGACAACTTCCGTTCTATTTATTTATTTTAAATATTTATCTACCGTCGGAGTAAAGGGCTTATTACACTACACGGAAATCAGGGCCCTAAACCCTAATTTAGGGTAGTGTAATAGATGTTAGGGAGTTAGGGTTATCAAAATATCGACCTTAATGACTCGGAATGAAGAAGTGACCCGGTATTCAGGGCCCTGAATACCGTGTAGTGTAATAAGACCTTAAATATTTTAAGGATTTATTATGATAACTTCTTTTTTTAAGTTTCCCGCTTAAAGGTGAACGCGCACCTATCCACGCCGCACTCGCCGCACGCGCCGCAGTCATCGCATTTTCTCAAGGCCCCGCGCTATCCGCGCCGCACGCGCCGAATGGCCGAAAGCGCCCCACGCACAGTGTTGTCAGAATCATATTCACTTCTGTAAATCTTATTATATGAATATTTTCTGTATAGAACGAACGTACGTAGTGAACTATGGCACTTGATCCTGTTATTGTCGGTTGCTTATTGATAGAAGAAGAAAAGTGAAAAAAAAAAATGGGTTCGAGACATTAACTTAAAAAGAGAATAGTTTGGAGAGTATCGCACACTATTTCCTGACTTGAGATAATTTAAACTAAGATCCGGTGCCCCACTACAGACTCATTCATGTCATATAAAAAAATGTTAGAAATTATAGCTAAAAATTTTGCTACCAGTTTTATTAAATAGTACTCGTAGCCAAAAAATTGCTTGATTTAGCTAAAAAGTAGCTAAGTTGGCATCACTGTACGCATGAGGTCTCGGCGCCGCCCGCACCGCACTCGCCGCAAGCATCGAACGCGCCGAATCTGATGACGTCATCCGCATGCGCTGGTGGAATCCGTATACCTACAGCATTTTGCTTGCATGCGGCTCGTGCGGCGCATACATAGATAGGTGCGCGAGACTGCATACGATTTCATATAAAGATTTATAAAATGCGATGACTGCGGCGCGTGCGGCCCCTGCGGTGCGCCTAGGTGCGCGTTCACCTTAATTGTGATGTCTCGCGCCTAAACTTTATGTTTACCCGCTTAATGTTAATAATCTTTACATCCGCTGTCAACTTTGTTTGTTATTTTCTGTGTATAAAAACCGATGTAATTTTGGAGGAAGGACACTCTTTCGCTACCAAGGATTAAACACCTCATACTGAACTAAAGTATTTCTTTAGTCGCCATTGACTAACTGTGAACTGTTACTGTGTATAAATGTTGGTGCAAACCAAAATTACGTGTGAACTTAACGACGACGGCGGCCACGCGCCGATACACACGTATTAACACGTGGCCGTGTCCACGACACACTCGGTGTGACTGTTTTTTTTATACTAACTTTTTCTATGCTCTTAGAGAAACCTTTAATTTGATACATGGAGGTGCAAAAAAATTATTGGTCCGCCATCACTAAGAGTTCACCAATCGCCACATTGGACTTGGAATGATTTCCAGCATGTTTGGAAGAAGTAAACGGAGAAGACAACGACTGTTCTATAAGATTTAACGACATTTTTGTAAAGGTACTGCGACTTTGTTCTATAAGATACAGACTGTGTTGTATATACGCACCTCTCCCCGGCGGCCAGTTGGTAGCGCGCCGCACTCACGTTCTATAAGATACAGACTGTGTTGTACATACGCACCTCTCCCCGGCGGCCAGGTGGTCGCGCACCGCGCTCACGTTCTATAAGATACAGACTGTGTTGTATATACGCACCTCCCCCCGGCGGCCAGTTGGTAGCGCGCCGCGCTCACGTTCTATAAGATACAGACTGTGTTGTATATACGCACCTCCCCCCGGCGGCCAGTTGGTAGCGCGCCGCGCTCACGTTCTTTAAGATACAGACTGTGTTGTACATACGCACCTCTCCCCGGCGGCCAGGTGGTCGCGCACCGCGCTCACGTTCTATAAGATACAGACTGTGTTGTATATACGCACCTCTCCCCGGCGGCCAGGTGGTCGCGCACCGCGCTCACGTTCTATAAGATACAGACTGTGTTGTATATAGGCACCTCTCCCCGGCGGCCAGGTGGTCGCGCGCCGCGCTCACATTCTATAAGATACAGACTGTGTTGTATATACACACCTGTCCCCGGCGGCCAGGTGGTCGCGCGCCGCGCTCACGTTCTATAAGATACAGACTGTGTTGTATATACGCACCTCTCCCCGGCGGCCAGGTGGTCGCGCGCAGCGCTCACATTCTATAAGATACAGACTGTGTTGTATATAGGCACCTCTCCCCGGCGGCCAGGTGGTCGCGCGCCGCGCTCACATTCTATAAGATACAGACTGTGTTGTATATACGCACCTCTCCCCGGCGGCCAGGTGGTCGCGCGCCGCGCTCACATTCTATAAGATACAGACTGTGTTGTATATACGCACCTCTCCCCGGCGGCCAGGTGGTCGCGCGCCGCGCTCACATTCTATAAGATACAGACTGTGTTGTATATACGCACCTCTCCCCGGCGGCCAGGTGGTCGCGCGCCGCGCTCACATTCTATAAGATACAGACTGTGTTGTATATACGCACCTCTCCCCGGCGGCCAGGTGGTCGCGCGCCGCGCTCACGTTCTCCGCGGTGGTTTCCACGCTGTCCGCCGTGACCGCCACCTGCGCGGGCACGCCAAGCATATTATTATTACAGTTAAAACCCGTTTTTCGTTAGATCTCGTTTTCCCTAGTTAAAGCTGTTTTTACTAAATGCCTTTGTTAAAACTAGAAATACCTAGTCAAAACTAAAATTTACCACTGATATATTTTGATTTTTATATAAAACTAGTTGTCACTCCAAACTTTAGCTAAAACTAGCACAAGAGAAACTAATCACGGACCAAGCGATTAATCAGGGCACTATGCATAATGCCCGGACATTATGAATCTAGTCAAGTCAAATCGGCCAATGTCATGAAATCTGATTTAAACTTCCATATTTATCAGATTGTCTGGTCACTACGTAACGGTTGGGCAATTTGAAGATTCAAATTCAAATAGCCTTTATTAACAAACTTAAAACACAATTAAACATAATTTGTGAGAATATCAGAAATCTGTTTGCTTGTCTTGCTCACTAGCATAGGCCTCCCCCAGACCCTTCCATAGTACACGATCTTGTGCTTTGCTCCTCCACGCAGCGCCTGCTGTCGATCTGAGATCATCTTCCCATCTACGCACTGGTCTTCCCTGTTTCCTCATCCCCTCTCTCGGGTACCATTCAGTAACATCTTTGGTCCACTTCACTCTATTCTACTTCGGAGTGTGTGACCTGCCCACTGCCACTTTAGTCTTTTAATTGTGAATGTCACGTCCATAATATTAGTTTTTTTCCTGATGAGCTTTAATTTTACTTTATCTTTTCTCTTCAGGTTTAACACGCTTCGTTCCATGTTTATGTTTTCATTAGTAAGAGGCCAGGTTTGGCAGCCATATGTCATAACAGGAAGGATGCAGGCGTTGAACGTATATCTTTTTAGCTTTAGAGATATAGATGGATTTCTTAGAATTTCTTTTAATGACCAATACCTTTTCCATGAAGAGTTAATCCTAATTTGAATTTCTTTAGTGGTGAGTTGAGTTGGGGAGATAATTTGTCCTAGGTATACATACTCTTCGACATATTCGATGTTTTTGTCGTTTAAAGTAATTGGTACTTTTATGTGGTTTGTCATTAATTTAGTTATAAGCGTGTTCAACTGAAGTCCAACTTTGGTGGTCACTCTTACTAGCTGTTCTAGCATTTCTTGTAGATTTTTAGGGTTATCCGTAATGAGGATGATATCGTCAGCAAAACGTAGATGATTGAATGTTGCCCCGTTTAGTTTAATTCCATAGCCGTCCCAGTCCAGATTTCTAAATGCCTGTTCTAGAGTGGCAGAGAAGAGTTTTGGCGACAGTGGATCTCCTTGTCTCACACCTTTCTTTATTGCCAATTTTTCTACTACTTTTTCTGTTTTTACTCTAGCTGTCATATTTGTGTAGATTTCCTTAATTATTGTGATGTATTTCTTGAAAGAAATACATCAATGAGTCAAGACTCAGTAGTGCTTCCCAGATACATAGGTGTTTTAGAGAATCAAATGCCTTGTTGTAACTACGAATGCAAGGTAATACGTCATTTGATACTCGTTGTATTTTTCAATAACCTGTTTTATCGTATGTATGTGGTCCACTGTTGAGAAGCCGCTGCGGAATACTGCTTGTTCTTTTGGTTGTTTCTCATCTAAAATCTTTGTGATTCGGTCCAGATTTACCTTAGCGAATATCTTGTACAAGTTCGACATCAAACTTATCGTGCGGTAGTTACCGATATCGTCCCTACTACCCTTCTTGTGTAGTAAGATAATCGTTTTAGCTGACCATTGAGGAGGTATTTCTTCTTTATCCAGTACTAGCTGACCCGGCAAACTTTGTTTTGCCATAAAAACACCAAACATTCATCTACCCTACCTATCCTACCCTTACAACCCTACACTACCTACCTTACCCTACCCTAACTACCCTACCCTACCCTATCTACCCTACCCTACCCTATCTACCCTACCCTACCCTACCTACTAACCTAAACGAGATAAAAGTATCCTATGTCCTTCTCCTGGTTCTTAGCTACCTCCCTACCAATTTTCAGCCAAATCGGTTCAGCCATTCTTGAGTTATAAACAGTGTAACTAACACGACTTATATACTAGACTATAAAAAGTAGTATCCTATGTCCTTCTCCTGGTTCTTAGCTACCTCCTTACAAATTTTCAGCCAAATCGGTTCAGCCATTCTTGAGTTATAAACAGTGTAACTAACACGACTTTCTTTTATTAGGGTTCCGTACCCAAAGGGTAAAAACGGGACCCTATTACTAAGACTTCGCGATCCGTCTGTCCGTCTGTCTCCAGGCTGTATCTCATGAACCGTGATAGCTAGACAGTTGAAATTTTCACAGATGATGTATTTCTGTTGCCGCTATAACAACAAATACTAAAAACAGTATAAAGTAAATATTAAAGGGGGGCTCCCATACAACAAACGTGCTATTTTTGCCGTTTTTTGCTCGATATTAATAACGGCAACAGGTAGACGCTTGAAATATTCACAGAATGTTTAGTTGTATATTTACTTCAAAAAATAATAATTAATAAATTAAAATAAAATAAATTAAGGGGGGCTCCCATACAACAAACGTGATTTTTATGCAGTGTTTTGCAATAATGGTACGGAACCCTTCGTGTGCGAGTCCGACTTGCACTTGGCCGGTTTTATATATAGACTAGCTGACCCGGCAAACTTTGTTTTGCCATAAAAACACCAAACATTCATCTACCCTACCCACCCTACCCTAACAACCCTACACTACCTACCTTACCCTATCTACCCTACCCTACTCTACCTACTAACCTAAACGAGATAAAAGTATCCTATGTCTTTCTCCTGGTTCTTAGCTACCTCCCTACCAATTTTCAGCCAAATTGGATCAGCCATTCTTGAGTTATAAACAGTGTAACTAACACGACTTTCTTTTATATATAGATATAGATTTTGTTGAACAGGTCCCGCAGAGCTTCCATTATGACGTGAGTTGAGCCTTTCAAGAGTTCGTTTGAGATACCATCTTCTCCAGGTGATTGCCTGCCCTTTTGAGATTGTATCGCTTTACCTATTCCAGCATCCAAGATTGGAGGAACTTCTTCGTCGCCATGCTTATCTGTTAGGCTGGGTGTTTGAGGTGGGCTTCTGTTATTCTCGCTGTAGAGGTCTCTGTAGAAATTGGTTGCTACCTTCAGTATGTCAGTTCTCTTTGTCCTGTCTTTCTTGTTTTTTTTTTCTTGTAATTTTGATATCCAATCTGTAGATTCTTGTAATTCTATCCAAGCTTTTTTCACACCTGTGGTTTTAATATGGAATATTATTCTTTCAGTTATTTCTGTTCTTGTGTCTTGTCTATGTTTCCTAATACATTCTTTTATTTTCTTGCTTGTATGCGCTATCTCCTTTGTCTCTTGGTATTTGTTGTTGTAAGGTTTGGCGTTTTAGTAATAGCACTCTTGCTTTTTCACCTACTTTGTCTTTGTTAGTTTTGATTGATGCTACTCTACTTTATATTTTTCGCATAAGCTAACAGTTTCTTTTACGTTTTGCAGTACTTCTTCGAGATGGCCCAAAACATTGTCTGGATTTGATGATTATGGTCAATGAATTAGTCCAAGAGCGAGAGAAGCGAGCTCGGTAGCTTAGGGCACCCCAACACGGATAGGTTAGATTCGAAGGAGATGACGGGAACTGAAGTGAGCGAGCAAAGCGAGCGAACTCTGCTCCCGTCATTGGCCATTTAACTGATATTCAATTTTGAGCATTAGTTAATTTTAGTTTTAACAACGGCATTTCATCATCATCATCATCATATCAGCCGAAAGACGTCCACTGCTGGACATAGGCCTCCCCCAAGCGTCGACACATTGACCGGGCCCGTGCGTCTCGCAACCAGCGGATCCCCGCAACCTTCACCAGGAGGCCTTCCAACGCAACGTCTTTCGGTTCGCGGTCGCCACTCCAGAACCTTTCTGCCCCATCGGCCATCCGTTCTGCGAGCAATGTGCCCTGCCCACTGCCACTTAAGTTTGGCAATTCTTCGGGCTATGTCAGTAACCCTGGTTCTCTTGCGGATCTCTACATTTCTGATTCGATCACGTAAGGAAACTCCGAGCATAGCCCTCTCCGTTGCCCTTTGAGTGACTGCTTTCTTATGAGGCCCATTGTAAGCGACCACGTCTCAGAGCCATATGTCATCACTGGCAACACACACTGGTCATAAACTTTCGTCTTGAGACACTGTGGTAAGTTGGACGAGAAGATACCGCGCAACTTCCCGAACGCTGCCCAGCCGAGTCGGATTCAACGGTTGACCTCTTTCTCGAAGTTGGCCCTACCCAAATGGATCGTTTGTCCCAGGTAGACATAGTCGCCCACAACTTCGAGTGTAGAGTCTCCGACCTTGAAAGGAGTGGGTGTAACATGGTCATTCAACATCACCTTGGTTTTGTCCATGTTCATTCTAAGACCCACTCTTTCGGAAGCTCTACTGAGGTCATCGAGCATTGTACTGAGGTCCTCCATGGTCTCAGCCTAACCACTATATCGTCGGCAAACCGAAGGTGAGTGATGTACTCGCCATTGACGTTGATGCCTAGCCCTCTCCAGTCCAGAATCTTGAAAACATCCTCCAGTGCAGCGGTAAACAGCTTCGGAGATATGACGTCTCCCTGTCTCACGCCTCGCTGCAGAAGGACTGGTTCCGAGGTCTGATCCTGAAGTCGAACTGACATGGTGGCGTTTTTGTATAAACACTTCAACACTTCGATGGTACCGGTAGTCAATTTGGCACCTTTGGAGAGACTGCAGTACAGCCCAAGTCTCGTCGAATCGAAGGCTTTCTCGTAGTCCACAAACGCCAAGAGAGAGACAGGTTGTACTCTTCGGTCTTCTGTATAACCTGCCGCAGCGTATGTATGTGGTCTACGGTGCTGAAGCCTTTACGGAATCCGGCTTTTTCGGGAGGCTGGAAATCGCCAAACCTGCGCGCGAGACGATTCGTGATGACTCTTGAAAACAGCTTGTAGACATGAAGAAGTGTGATGGGCCTACAGTTCTTCAGTAGGGCATTGTCACCCTTCTTGAAGAAGAGTACCACCACACCCCTGCACCATGCCTGTGGCGTTTTGCCTTCGAGTATGACGGAATTAAACAGCTTCTGAAGGGCCTTAAGTATTGGTAATTCCGTCGTCACCCGGTGCCTTGTTGTTTTTAAGCTGTTTCAGAGCCATCCTAATCTCATACAGGCTGATGTCCGGAATTTCTTCGGTAGTGTCGGGTCAATCTAGCTCTAGGGTCATTCGCTAGATTCGCGACGAGTTTACTGGTTGACGTGTACAGCTGCCCATAGAATCTCTCGATCTCCCTCAGAAGCTCCGGTTTGGCGGAAACGATCCTGCCATCATCGGTCTTCAGTTTCGTGAGCTGGCTCTGCCCAATAGACAGATCTCTTGCAAAGACCTTAAGCCCTTATTCCGCTCAATCGCGTCTTTAATACGCTCAGTATTAAAGCGGCGGAGGTCACTTTTCAAGGACTTTGAGATCCGTCTATTTAGCTGCCGGTATTTCAAAGCATCGTCTGCCCGGCGAGCACGGCCTACTGTGACATGGCCTAAGTCACACTTTTTATCACAGTTTGGGCGATAAAGCTATTTTGTCTTAAATGCTAGCACGGCGTCGTGAGATAT
This sequence comes from Anorthoa munda, assembly GCA_945859665.1. Lineage (NCBI taxonomy): Eukaryota > Metazoa > Arthropoda > Insecta > Lepidoptera > Noctuidae > Anorthoa > Anorthoa munda. Next base: position 36,622,894 of record OX243898.1, read on the forward strand.
TTTCTGCAAAACCTTGGTATTAGAATTCGCCTTATCTGACCACACAGCGCAACTACTTAAATTCCCTGTTAACAAATTGTATGCCATAAATAAGTGGCGTATGAATAGACTTCATTATAGTGATGAAAACATATCTAGGTTTAAGAATCATTTAAAATGTTTATCATTTACTGAGGTATACAAAGCTAAAAACCCCGATACAGCATATGCGGCTTTTTTGGATTTATTTACATTGCTTTAAGGCCTATGCTTCCCCCATATCGGGATAACAGTAAATATGAAAAAAAAGTGAATTGGATGTCACGTGGTATTAAGATTTGCAGCAAAAAGAAACGTCAACTGCTCTGGCAATATAGGATAAAGCCTAGCCAGACCAATAAAACACATCTTTAAAATTACGCCATGAGATATAAAAAAATTATTAAGCTGACTCAGCGTGCTCAAAATAATTATAAAATTACGCCATCTACGAATAAATCAAAAACTACATGTGTACGAGCCAATAATGCTCATACAGCAAAAGTACGCCTATTTAAGTACTGCACAATATTAAGTAAATCAGTCGTAACTAAAACACCGGCACACGCTAATTTGCGCGTTGACGTAACTCAACATTAAGTGCGGCTCAGGTTACTAGCAGCAACCTAAAACTGTGTCCATAATAAATATTTGGAACATAACAGTGGTTTGGTGTTAAAACTAACTTCTACAACTACCGGGTTACTCGGCAACGACGAGAAAACCCCAACATCTTTTGGTCCTTCGAGCCGGATGTCACGGGTCCACGGGAACACATGGTGTGTATCATCGTGACTCCTCATCAAGCAGAGTGCTTAGCGTGGTATATCCCAGTTACGTTAGCAAATCGGTGCTGCTGGCCTCCCACAAGCGGGTCTCACCAGTAGCATTGAGACATTGCACATAACGTAGAGGAGAGTGAGCTACACTAAGTGTCTGCCACTAACGAACCAGCAGAGATCACGTCTACTGCTACAAACTACATATCAAGCAAGGATCGGCGAGGATAACGTCCACGGCGGTTTCTTCAGCAGAGATTGCATCTACTGCTACAAACAAGAAATAATCTGCGGGTATAAAGTCCACTGCGATTACTTCGAAACCTGTGAGTCTACACTACTCACGCACCAACCACTAGCAGCCACAAGGCAAAACAATGTCCACAGAAGACTACAACGAATTTGCTGAACTTATTACTAAGCAGCAAAACAGCTACGAGAATATCAAAACTCTCCAGGCTAACTACAAAAAGGATGCTGTGAGTAGAAAAAACACAGCATACCTTAACAAGCGCATCGAATCTTTACAATCCTTATGGGATGAATTTCGAGCCAATCACGATGTCTTAAAGAAGTATGAGACTGTCCAAAGAGACCATGACTACTTCAAAAAGGACATTTACATCATAACAAAAAGCATGTTTGAAGAAACAATGCAATCAATGAATCAACTACGAAACAAGTTGATAAACGAACCTGGAGGTTTTGGGGTGCTACAATCAAAATCATCAGAAACTCCCGGAACACCGCAATTTGATACAACTGGAGTACACCAACAAATAGAAGATGAAACGGACAAGTATCTATCGACACTGTTACGTAATCAAATGTGTAACTTCAACGCATTGAAGCGAGCGGTCTCCAAGGTCAACATGACCAGCATGTACGAGAAGTGGCAACTGCAAGATCAACTAAATATTTTGCGATCAAAATGGGAAGCAATAGACAAGATTCACTGGGAACTGAGTTACCTACTGCAAGGCAACGATAAAGACTACGAAGCCAAATATGACCACTGGGAGAAAGTCTACGACGACCTAAAGGAAGATTTGAACAGAAAAATCTTTGAGACATCCCATTACGAAAAAACAACACCGCGTATGGAATTGCCGGAGTTCAACGGAACTTACAATAATTGGGTCTCTTTCAGAGATTTATTCTTTGAGATGATTCACAACAATCCAACGCTGAACAAAACACAGAAAATGCAGTTCCTAAAGTCAAAATTGAAGGGTGAAGCGGAAAGGATAATCAAGCACCTTCCTGTGAGCGCGGATAATTATGATTCGTGCCTGGATATTATCCAGCATCGCTACGATAACAAGCGACTACTCTTCACTTCATACATAGAAACACTTCTCAATCAACCATCTATCGAAAAACCAAACTCTACCAACTTGAAGAAGCTGTACGACACGACGAAAGAGTGTTTAAATGGCCTAGAGAACATAAACATTAATGTTCCAGTATGGGGTCCCCTTCTCGTGTACCTACTATCTTCCAAACTGGATGACGTCACTCACGGTGACTACATCAAAACCATGAAGCATTCAAGAGAGCTTCCAGATTTAAAAGAGTTTATGGAGTTCCTAGAATTGCAGTTCATGACGTTGGAAACATCCCGTACTAAAAGGAACGGCGGAAAACAAGGTTATTCAACGAATAATAACCAGCATAAAAGTTATAATAATAACAAATCATCAAACATTAAAGACTCAGAAAAGTGGACAAAAACCTTCCATGCATCGCTGAAAAAATGTCCACTTTGCAAAAACGAACACGTGCTGTGGCAATGTCCAACATTCTTGAACATGGATGTCGCAACGCGAAACCAAACAACAAGTAACTTGAACTTATGCAAAAATTGCTTGTATAGCCACGGCGGAAATAAATGCAAGTCAACAAAAAAATGCCGCACGTGTAACTTCAAGCATAACTCCCTTCTTCATGATGATAATCTGAAAGGGCAACGGTCAAAGCCGACCACACCAACGGTGGCTGAGAAGACATCTAACCATATTAATGGCGAACAAGAGATCCTTTTAACGACTCTTCAACTAAGGGTCAAAAATAAAGAAGGAGATTACATCTGCCTTCGGGCGTTACTGGATCAAGGCTCTCAAGTAACCTTGATTACAGAAAATGCTGCTCAGCGGTTGAACTTACCCCGAAACAAAATGAACGCTGCTGTCACTGGTGTTGGGACTATAATGGGCAGAAGTAAAGGGATGATAAAATTGGAATGTAAATCTATCCACTCGGATTATACATTCCAAACCGAAGCTTTAGTAATGAGTAAACTCGTCAATAATCTGCCTAACTCAACGATCAACGCAGAGAGCTGGACGCATCTCCATAATATCAAGTTGGCCGATCCAGCCTACAACATCTCTGGACCCATCGATTTACTGCTTGGAGCTGATGTTTACTCCGATGTGATCTTAGGAGGAATAATCAAGCACAATAATGACTCGCCAGTAGCGCAACAAACAAAGCTGGGCTGGATACTGTGCGGTGCAACAAAGCAGTTTAACTGTCTAGTTACTCTAACAGAGCTAGACAACCTAACAAAATTTTGGGAGTTAGAAGACATTCCTTCAGAAACTGAACCAACATCGGAAAACGAATACTGTGAAAAATATTACACAGAAACAACAAAGAGATTAAGCGACGGGCGTTATGTGGTGAAGATGCCGATGAACGCTAACTACGAGCAAAACATTGGAAACTCAAAACCTCAAGCCACAGCACAATTTCTTCATTTAGAAAAGAAAATGAGGAGACAAGATCACTTCGCTAAACTATACAGAGAGTTCATCCGAGAATACATCGAATTAGGTCACATGAAACCAGTGACAGAATCCGAAAGTCGAGTACAAGCGTTTCTACCGCACCACGGCGTGTTAAGGGAGAGCTCAACAACCACCAAATTACGAGCTGTTTTTAACGCATCAATGAAAACAGACTCCGGGTACAGCCTAAACGATTTGATGGAAAAAGGGCCAAACCTTCAAAAAGACATTTTATCTCTGATCATAAAATGGCGGAGCTATAAATATGTTCTAACGGCGGACATTGAGAAAATGTACCGTCAAATCCTTATTCATCAAGATCAACAATGTCTTCAAAAAATTATTTGGAGAGACTTCATGAGAGAACCACTTCGAGAGATGCAGCTGTGTACCCTAACTTACGGGACCAAAGTCGCTCTATTCATAGCGATGCGCACTCTCCAACAGCTGGCCAAAGATGAAGGCAACGCTTTCCCTCTGGCCCAAAAGGCGCTACTGAATGAATTTTATATGGATGACGCCATCACGGGTCACCATACCATAGAAAAAACAAAGCTACTGCAAAAAGAGCTAAGCGAACTTCTGAAGAAAGGTGGTTTTGTGTTACGGAAATGGTCTACAAACGAACCATCTATTCTCAAAGAACTACAGACGAAGGAGAAAACCAATAATAACGAATTCAACTTCAAGCAACAAGAGTTCAGCAAAACACTTGGACTCGCATGGAATGACGCAAGCGACACATTCCATTTTATTAGCGAAGCGCCAAACAACAACAAAAATGCACCATACACTAAACGCAAGCTATTGTCAGAAATAAGCAAGATTTACGATCCGCTTGGTTGGTTGGCACCAATGACCATCCAAGCAAAACTGCTTTTTCAAAAATTGTGGAGTGACCACTATCAAAACATTGGCTGGGACGAAAAGGTACCAGATTCCATAGAAAAGGAATGGATAAAAATTAAAACCGATCTGCCAAACATAAATACCATAAGTTTACCAAGATGGATAAAAAACGAAAACAATCGGCCGATCGAGTTACAAGCCTTCTGTGACGCGAGCGAGAGAGCCTACGCATGCGTTATCTACAGCCGAACTACGTCACCCACCGGCGCTTACGAAATTACATTACTCGCAGCAAAAACTAAGGTGGCACCGCTCAAAAAGAAAATAACAATACCGAGATTGGAATTATGCGCCGCAGTTTTGCTAGCGAAACTCCTAGAAAAGATAACGAAGATCCTGGAAGAGAACGAGCTCAGGATTACATGTTGGACTGATTTTAAAGTAGTTCTAGCATGGCTTCAGGGAAGCCAAACTAAGTACGAAAAGTACATAACGAGCAGAACCAGAAAAATATTAAACGTCGTGCCTGCGATAAACTGGGGTTACGTAAAGACAAACGAAAACCCTGCCGACTGTGCCACAAGAGGACTCCCACCGCAAAAACTGGTCAGCTTTAAACTGTGGTGGGAAGGCCCTAAATGGCTCAAGGAGCAAAAAACACAAGCCATGGCTTCAAAAGAAACCTATACCACAAATGAGGGCTCTTTAACAAACTGTTACACGACTAATAGTACGGAACCCATGTCGATTAAAAATGAATTAATTCATTCATTACTTGAGCGACATAGCAACCTAGATCGTATTACAAGAATACTCGCCTTAGTGATACGTTTCGCTGATGCATTACGAAGCAAACGAAGGTCAATCGTGTGCCGTGCACTGAACTTGAATGAAATAAACAACGCATTCTGTATAATTATCAAATCAGTGCAAGAGAATTACTTTAAAAACGAAATTAATTCTCTCAACAAATGTGGGAAACTTCCAAACAGAAGCACCATTTTGAAATTGAACCCATTTTTTGATACAAGTGGGGTCCTACGTGTTGGAGGACGTCTTAACCACTCAAAGTTGCCGGTGGAGACTAAGCATCCCATCCTCGTTCCAGGAGAGGGCAGACTAACCCAACTCATCGTTGAAAAGGCACATCAACAAACCTTACACGGTGGAGCGAGATTAACACTTGCTTACACTAGAAACAATTATTGGATCATCAGCGGTAACCGAACCGTCAAGAAGATACTGCGACAATGCATTCGATGCCGGCGATACGCAACTAATAGATCTGAACAACTAATGGGCAATCTTCCTAAAGAAAGGATCACTCCATCGAGGCCGTTTTCACACACTGGCATTGACTTTACAGGCCATGTGGATGTGAAGATAAACAAAGGCCGCGGGATAAAAACCTGCAAAGGCTACATAGCCATATTCATATGTATGTGCACAAAAGCAGTACATATTGAACTTGTTTCAGACCTCTCTACGCAAACTTTCATCGCAGCATTAAAAAGAATGTGCGCCAGAAAAGGAACCCCAAAACACATCTACTCCGATAACGGAACCAACTTCGTCGGAGCCGCAAGAGTCTTACAGGAAGAGTTCAAAAAATATAAAACAATGCTATCCTCAGAGTTCTTTAGAGAGATCAACGACCTTCAAATAGAGTGGCACTTCAACGCTCCATCCTGGCCATCAGCAGGAGGCTTATGGGAAGCTGCTGTACGTTCCATGAAAGCACACCTGAAAAGGGTAATCGGAGAAACGAAGCTTACATATGAACAATTTGCAACACTTCTGACTCAAATCGAAGCGTGCATGAATAGCAGGCCGCTGTGTCCATTATCAGAAGATGTGGACGACCTGGACTATCTCACTCCTGGTCATTTCCTCACAGGGGGTCCAGCACTAACACTGCCACTCAACGAACCTGAGGAAACGAAAGCCGTAGACATCAGAAACAACTGGAAACTCATTGAGCTCATGCGTCGACACTATTGGGAGCGCTGGTCAAAAGAATACCTTCATACATTACAAAACCGCAACAAATGGCAGCAAACTAAGGAGAACATACAAAAGGGCCAACTTGTCCTCATCAGAGAAAGCAATCTACCTCCGAGTAGGTGGGCAATGGGCCGCGTAATGGAACTACATCCAGGCAGTGACAGCTTAGTCCGAGTGGTCACGCTCAAGACTCAGAATGGAGTCCTCAAAAGACCAATTACAAAACTTGCCCCGTTACCTATAAACGAGGTATGTGAAAGCATTGATTCACAGAAATTGATTCCAGAAACGAAGCCCTGCAAGCAAAATAAAGGGATCAAAACCAAGAGAAAAGTAAATAGCTTGCTTTTGGTGTTGCTAGTAGCGTTCACAACGCTATCAAGTGGGCTATCAACACCCCTGCAACATTTCAAAATAACAAAATTGATAGAAAATCAACCAGTGTATTTTGACCCCGTCGGAAATATCCAACTTATTCACGATGAATGGAAGCTTCTAGTGTACTACAACCTATCAACATTCTGGCAAAGTACAACAAAGGTGGATAAATTTGTGGATCGTTTAGCACAAATGTGTGATACGATGCCTAACGAACCATGTCACGCTACGACTCAACAATTGAAGTTCGAAATGAGCCAGCTGAACGAGTACAACATACTGCTACGTTCTCAACATCGACAGCGAAAGCGACGTGGCTACGTCAACGGCGTAGGAAACCTTGCACGAGCCCTATTTGGTGTCCTTGACAGCAATTTTGCCGAAAAATACGCCCAAGACATACAAAAAATCAAAACAAACGAGCAATATTTACTGCAGCTCATAAGAAATCAGACACTGATTATCGAGGCAGAAAATAATGTCATAAAGAAAAATGAAGACTTCGTAAAAACGCAACTGGAAGGAATTCAGCAATTTATGAACGAAACCAAACATAATACGGCAGCGATAGAAAACCGGTTTCAAATAATGAAAACAATGAGTGACATCAATGCTGGAGCCTTAACTGCAAGCCTACTTATCGCGGTACTGAGAAGAAACCAACAAATGCTCCTAGATGCATTGACAGATATCTATCGAGGTCATCTCGATATGAACCTATTCACACCGGATCAACTATCTGAACAAATGAACTACATTGCGGGTATTATACCGAAAAGGTTAACACTGCCTATCAAAACCAGCAATGGAGCAAACAACAAAAATATTTACAAAATTATTTATGTCAAAGCCCGGATTACCGAACAGTACCTGCTCTTTGAACTACATATCCCGTTACTAAGCGATGACGAGTATACATTGTATCGCAATATAGCTATACCTAGACACCAAACTGCTGACCAATGTCAGGTGATAGCGACAACAACACAGTATATTGGAGTTAACTTCGCAAAGAACACCTACATACAGATGGAAGAGGTTGATCTACAGCAATGTTCAACAATGACAGCAGACAACCACATTTGCCACGCCTCTACAACTATCAGCAACTTGCATGGAGCCACGGCATCTTGCGAAGCCCAAATACTGAGCCAAAATGTAAATAACATTACATGCAATTGGGTACCTCAGCCATGTTCGGACCAATGGACAAAATTACAGAGACCAAACATATGGCTGTATAACTGCATCGATGAGTGCACGACTCGCATTGTATGCGAGAATCGAATAACAACAACTACCATAACAAAGGCGGGGCTCCTTGCTCTAGGTCAAGATTGCTTACTACAACATAAAGATGTGACGATCTACTCACATAACGTTCTTAGTAGTAGTATCAATATTGGAATTACTTTGGAGGTGCCCACTATAGAATCACCAAATGATATGTGGAGCACATTCAAAAACACAAAATTCGTGCTACCTAACCTCAATTTATCTAATGAACACACAATATTAGATAACCAGATAGCTGCACAAAAGGAACGAGAGAGCCTACCTTACGAGTTAAGTGTCCACGACATAAGCAACTACGCCATAAGCACTTTGCTAGTGGGAGGAATCGTCGGCGTTATAATAGTGTGGCGACTAAGAAGATACTATCAACATCAACAAGCACGCAAGACGGCCAACAGGACTCGAGAGAGGACGGAGGATATAGAACTGAAGGAGATTCCTGTCTACGGTAAAATAAGAAGTGGACCCTCATCGAGCAACCGTCTACAGCAATCAGCAGCAACAAAATTCAACCTTTGAATATTTAAGAATTTATGTAATTTCATGCTTACTGTTTAGATTATTTAAGAATTTATGTAATTTCTTGCTTTACTGTTGACAAACTTTTGTGCTATATCAGTTTACATTCTGTAACGCTAGTGATCTGAGCACGTATACCTTTCCCTCGGGAGCATGTACGAGCCAATAATGCTCATACAGCAAAAGTACGCCTATTTAAGTACTGCACAATATTAAGTAAATCAGTCGTAACTAAAACACCGGCACACGCTAATTTGCGCGTTGACGTAACTCAACATTAAGTGCGGCTCAGGTTACTAGCAGCAACCTAAAACTGTGTCCATAATAAATATTTGGAACATAACAGTGGTTTGGTGTTAAAACTAACTTCTACAACTACCGGGTTACTCGGCAACGACGAGAAAACCCCAACAACATGGCAAATAATTCAGCAAAGTAAATTAAATATACCAAAGTGTTCTATAGATAAAATAAAAACTAATAATAAAACTATTACAAAGCCAAAACAGATAGCGTATCTTTTTAATAACTATTTTATAGACAAAATTCAACCAATTTTAAATTCTGGAACAAGAGTAACGAAACATATTTTGAGTAAAAGAGATTCTATGTTTATGGCACCCAGTACACCGGATGACATTCTTAAAATTATTTACACACTCAAAAATACAAACAGTGTAGGCTATGATGGAATTTCCACAAAAATTCTTAAAGCTGTGGCAAACGTCATATGCTCACCTTTAAGTTATATCATTAATTTGAGTATTAATTCGGGTATATATCCAACAGCACTAAAAACATCTGTCGTCAAACCTTTATTTAAGAAAGACAATAAAGATTTAATGGTAAATTATAGGCCGATATCGCTCATCCCTATTATTTCCAAAATATTTGAAAAATATTTTGCCAAACAACTTAATTCTTATTTAGAACGTAATAAGATCCTCTGCGATGAGCAAAAGGGTTTTAGACAAAAAAAGACTTTTAACATGGCAATTTATGATTTCTTACATACGGTGATGACGAATATGGATCAAAATAAACCGGTTTGCAGTATATTCTGTGATATGACTCAGGCGTTTGATTATCTTCAACACAGTATTTTACTCAAAAAACTCGAAGCATATGGCATTAGAGGTAATGTATTAAAACTTTTTGAGTCATATCTTCAGCACAGGAAGCAAATAACGAAAGTCAATAGGGTAAATATAACTACTAAATCGGAGGAGTCACATCGGTCGCAAGAGCTTGAAGTTATGTATGAAAGAAAGAAAATATATTTATTTGGCACATACTAAAAGACACAACATAATATTATACATCAGATAAAATACAAATAAAATAAAAATATAATAAAGTCTGACGTAAGAAATTAGTAGGAAAGTATGCCTCACAGCTGCGCCAAAAAGGCCCAGTTCAGCAAAAATGCCAGACAACTAGTGCCTGACGCTGGTTTTCAACAGGACCTGATGTGTGAGGTGACAAATGTAAGTCTGTTTTTTACTGGAAAGTGACGTGTGTATGTATAATTAAATAAAATAAATTTGTATCCGTTAAAATAGTGACGAATATGGGAATATGTACATAAATAGTGTGAAAACGAGTAGATAACGTTGCAAGAATAAAAACTACCAATTATGTGGGTAGATAAATACATCATATAATTGAGACATTTAGTGCGACCATATCTAGCTTCCTTTGTGCTTCTACGAGATATTGCCGTAAGCGTCGTCTAAAAACGTGTATTGTGTTAATCACTCTAATCGGTGGTGGCAAGTTATTCCATATTTTGGAAGCCGCATATCGAAAGCTGCCTCTAAAAGCAGCTGTACCCTGAGACTGAGTCGAGAGTTGTTGTGAGCATTGTCTTCTACCGCATTCCCGTCTACTCGCGACCCAACTTAGCTTGTCATAAAGGTAATCCGGCTTTTGACATTTTATCACTCCGAACAAAAGGCAAGCCAAGTGTAGTTTGCGTCTGGACTTCATCTTCAGTATAAAGTGCCTGTTCAGAAATGGTGTTACATGGCTTCTGTAAGGAATATTATAACAAAACCCATGTATGGTGTACCTCAGGGAAGTGTTTTGGGACCACCCCTATTTACATTATATATTAATGACATGCAACAAAACATAACAAACAACGTGCGTTGCACAGACCCTGAGATTGTACACTGGCTGTGCCAACGTAAACCGGTTTTTTCAAGTCTACCCGCGTACGCGACAAGCGGCCAGTGGTCACGCACTCATGCATCCGCGTGCTTGTATTTATACTAATACTAATAATATTATAAAGAGGAAAGATTTTTTTGTTTGTTTGTTTGTTTGCACCGAATAGGCTCCGAAACTACTGGACCGATTTAAACAATTCTTTCACCAATAGAAAGCTACATTATTCCTGAGTGACATAGGCTATTTTTATCCCAATAACGGGTCCTGTGGGGTGGTCCACGGGATCGAAACCGCGGGGAACAGCTAGTATATCTATACTAATATTATAAAGAGGAAAGATTTTTTTGTTTGTTTTTTTGTACCGAATAGGCTCCGAAACCACTGGACCGATTTGAAAAATTCTTTCACCAATAGAAAGCTACATTACTCCTGAGTGACATAGGCTATTTTTTTATCCCGAAAACGGGTCCTGTGGGGTGGTCCACGGGAGCGAAGCCGCCGGCAACAGCAAGTCTATACTAATATTATAAAGAGGAAAGATTTTTTTGTTTGTTTGTTTGTACCGAATAGGCTCCGAAACTACTGGACCGATTTAAAAAATTCTTTCACCAATAGAAAGCTACGTTATTCCTGAGTAACATAGGCTATTTTTAATCCCGAAAACGGGTCCTGTGGGGTGGCCCACGGGAGCGAAGCCGCGGGCAACAGCTTGTATATTATAAAGAGGAAAGATTTTTTTGTTTGTTTGTTTGTACCGAATAGGCTCCTAAACTACTGGACCGTTTTTAAAAATTCTTTCACCAATAGAAAGCTACATTATTCCTGAGTGACATAGGCTATTTTTTTATCCAGAAAACAGGTCCTGTGGGGTGGTCCACGGGAGCGAAGCCGCGGGCAACAGCTAGTTACTCATAAATCAATGTCGTAGCCAGGTGTTTACTCAATAAATGTGCTGACCTGGTGCCGCTGCGCCAGCGCGGCGGCCTGCACGCACTGCCACGCGTCGTGCAGCGCGTGCAGCTCCACCTGCAGCTCGCTGAACCCGCGCTGCAGCTCCTCGCGCTGCTGCAGGTACATCGCCTGCAAGTACCGGTAGATAAATAAATAATCCAATCTCAGCGTCAGCGGAGACCGGAGACTAGCCACCGGCGCGGGAAATATAGTAGGCGGACTTGATGCCATAGTCATTTTCTGCTGGTCAACCAAGAGTAGTGGAGAGCTGTCATGTGGCAGGTGCGGGTTTGTGTCGTGGAAAACAAAGTTATAAGCTTAAAATGGAAAGCTCACCTGGTCCTCGACGTGGAGCTGTATCTGCGTGGGGAGCTCTGGCGGCGCGTCGTCGCGGGAGTGGTGGCGCACCAGCCCCACCGACTCCGTGGACACGGCGCTGGCCGCCGCCCCCGGCGGCTCCGGCACATGGCGCTTTATCGACAGCGGAGACGAGCCTGAACAGCGACAAGGCAATAAATAAAAAAATGTCTTTATTCAACTTTACATGAGAACTTCGCATACATTAAAATAATGTTATGGATGTCAAGTATAAGTCATGCATATTGGTAGTAGTCTCCTCTGCAGCGCGCGGCGTAGGCTTCTTGTGAACCTTGCCAAACATCTCTTTCCCGTGCCTATTATATCCAAGGACGACCACACCTGTTACTGAAAATATCCTTGACTTCCCTTTTCCCCTTTCTTGAACACCAACATAACATACACCTCGTTTATTCACGAAGGATGGACCAAGTCTACGAATATACTTTGCTACTTTAGCTAGCTAACAAATGGTAGACGAGATTTTTTGTTACGGAGCGGCAGACTAGCAGAGAACAGTAGTGCTTGTCTCAAAGAAATACGGCAAGTGGCTAGAGGCAGTTTGCAACGTTCGCGGCTTCCTGCTAGTAGGTATGGGTGACCGCGGTCGTCGTTGACACGCGCCGTGAGAGGCATGCACCACGCGCCGTCCAAACAACATATATTTAGTGAAGCCGTTAGCACAACAGCGCAGGCATTAACAAACAAAACAAAACGTGTGAAGAGGTTCATGGCTATGTAAGGCCACATGGCTCGATCGACGGAGTCGGCGTGAGGATGAGTGACCATTCATAATGTACCGACTTACCGACACTTGATCGGCTCTTACCGGCTCGTAAAGCACGACAGGCCGTTAGTCTCGGCTGTCATTTTAAAGTTTTTGACAGCCACTACGGGTAGACAGAACCCGAAACTCTGACCACCAGTCTTACCAAGGGGTTTCGTGTTACCCAGTAACTGGCTAGTGGAACTTGTGAAGGTCAGAAGGTCAGTCGCTCCATATGATAAACTGTTGCATTCGGTTAAGCTGGAGCCTACGCAGTCGCAGTCGGCAGGTGATGAATTACATATATGAAGAAGAATGCGTCAATGTAGTAGCAGCGTTACAGCACACCACTCGGTGGTTCTGTTAGGGCACGAGTCACGAGCATGCAAGCGCTCACCCGCCCCGCGCGCGCGGCCTGCCGCCGCCCCCGACACCAGCGCCCTACAGCTGTCCTCTATCAAACCTACAAGATACATAACAAAAGTTCACGCCTGCAGGGTTTGGCAGAATAGGGGGCTATTGTCATCAACGGGAACAAACCTAAGACTCCGGAATGAGAAATTCCGATAGGAGATTTCTAAGTTTATCTTGGACATCGGTGATGGAAATCATCTTGAGGAAACTTGGACTAATAGCTAGTTAATATAAGTCAGAAATCGCCAACCCTTGAGCAAGGGTGGTGATTAATGCTTTGCCTTCAGTGTATGAGAAGAGTTCTTTGCCCTGCAGTGGGACGGTAACAGGCTGGTATTATCTTCTCCATCCAGTTCATTCTCCACGTGTATGACCAGCCCTGTGGGAGTGAGGGGGAGAGATGTGTAGGTACCGAGGTAGTCGACGATGGCGCGCAGCGTGTTGTCTCGGGAGCGCTGCGTCAGCGCGTCGAAGCGCGCGCGGTCTGCTTCGCGCACCTGCCGGAATTCAATTATATTATTAGTAGCTTCTGCCAGCGGCTTCGCCCGCGTTTAAAGTCTTTTCTTATCCCAAGGGAGCATTATACTGCGATGAAAAGTAGCCTATGTATAATCTCTGTGCCAAGTTTTCATCCATTCTGGCGTGATTTAGTAACAAACATAATTCCATTCAAACTTTCGAATTTTATAATATTAGTAAGATAAAATAGTTGAAATTAATTTGATGTCACCAAATTAATTGCAACAATTTTAACTAATTTCATGCCCCATAAATTAAAGAACTTTTTATCGAGCAGTCCACCACAGACTCTTGGAACACACACAGGAACTAACTATGTTTGCAATATTTGTAAGTATGTGAGAACCATGTCCCTATTTATCAAGTGAAGGAATTTACCTGTTAGTGCTTGTAATACTTTATACCTATATTTAGTATAGTAGTGCTGGGTGCATCGTTCTCACGTATAAGAATTTATTAATGTATGTACTTATGTAAATATTGTAAAAAGCCTATATTTTTTTAAAAGAGTATGTATAGAGTTTCTTGTGCATTCTTCTCCATATCAACCTACTTTTCCGAATGCACGGTAGAATCAATTTTTTATTACATGTAAATTTTAACGTTCAAAAGTGCCGCATAATGGCCTAGTTGAAATAAATACATTTGACTTTGACTTAACTAAAAACTTTTGGAAAATAAGTTTTGTATTCCTCTCGGCAAACCCTATACTTTGACACCCATATCAGAGGGTTGCATAAGAATATTTGGTCCGCCATATTGGATTTAGAATGGCGTTACTTGGGCTATGTTCAGCAGTGGACGTTTCGCAGCTGAGATGATGATAATGATGATATATAGTACCTGCCGCCGCAGCGACTCCAGCTCGTGTAGCAGGCCGCGCAGCTGCGACGCCACGCGCCGCGCGTGCGTCTGCTCGGCGCGCGCGCGCACCAGGTCACCCTGCTCTTCGTGCTGCAAGCAACTCCAGCTCATCACAACATCGCTTCCACATTCATGTTGTGGCCCTCAGCATGACGTGCCAATGCCATCATGATTCCGTTAAGAGAGACATCAGAACACAATAATGTCGACCTCTTTTGTAAAACGAAGTCGGTTAATTTTATTGTTTGTTACATAATTATTAAGATACCTTTTTTTTTGTTAACGTAAGTAACCTTCAAATGGCGCCTGGATTTTTTTTGGTTAAAAGGCCAGGGAGTGTGGGCTCACTAAAACCATCCTGGTGATCACCATCAGCTCGAGGCCCTGTGACCTCTTAAAAGACCACCCCGGAACAAGTATAAGGTGCCTACCGAATAAATTACCCGACATCGTTTTACATTCGATCTCACTACTCTTTGTGGTAGAAGAACTGCGCGAGACTTGTATTGTAATATTGATGGGATGGAGTTAAACAGGACAAGTAGCACCATCCCTTTTTCATAACAGATTAATGATGGCTATGGCATACATAATAATATGACATAATATTAGAGGGCAGGTCTCTTGATCAGAAGGCACAACTCAGCGGTATTCAGTGCCAGGCACATAATCCTTCTCACTGATGACATAATATATTGCTATGGAACAAAAGACCATTTTAGCTGGACGTTTTTAGGGTTCCGTACCCAAAGGGTAAAAACGGGACCCTATTACTGAGACTTCGCCGTCCGTCTGTCTGTCTGTCTGTCACCAGGCTGTATTTCATGAACCGTGATAGCTACACAGTTGAAATTTTCAGAGATGATGTATTTCTGTTGCCGCTATAACAACAAATACTAAAAACAGAATAAAATAAATATTTAAGTAGGGCTCCCATACAACAAAAGTGATTTTTTGCCGCTTTTTGCGATAATGGTACGGAACCCTTCGTACGCGAGTCCGACTCGCACTTGGCCGGTTTTTCTTATGACTGGCAAGGCATGCCTCAGGGTTGTGCATTCCCATCAAGAGACTAAAACTCAACAGTCAAAGGATTTTGTCAATGAATTTTCAATGATTGAAATGGTCAGTAATATTTTTTCATATAAAGATAAGAATGATAGAACAGCAAGTATTGTATCATAAAGAAATCTTGATAAATGGGCTAATTACTTGCCTAGGGTTTTATAGTCCTTTAAAAAAAATTAAGTGTCAAAGTTAGTGACAAAACATTTATTACCATGACACAATCAAACTAATTTTTTTTTTGGAAACTGACAAAATTAAAACATTTGTGACTATGATCAATAGCATTGATATTGAGGAATGCATAACAAATAAACTGCAATATTGGCAAATTTGTGAATGTGTCTAGGGTGAAAAGTATGTCTATATTTCCTATATCATTAAACCAGGTGACATTGATTCCCTCTTATATTTGCTAGAACCGGTAGCTATATGTAATATATAAGTGGTGGCTATATCTATACTTAATATTATAAAGAGGA
The DNA here is from genome assembly GCA_945859665.1 of Anorthoa munda. NCBI lineage: Eukaryota > Metazoa > Arthropoda > Insecta > Lepidoptera > Noctuidae > Anorthoa > Anorthoa munda. Next base: position 36,639,119 of record OX243898.1, read on the forward strand.
AAGATTTTTTTGTTTGTTTGTTTGTACCGAATAGGCTCCGAAACTACTGGACCGATTTAAAAAATTCTTTCACCAATAGAAAGCTACCTTTTATCCCGAAAACGGGTCCTGTGGGGTGGCCCACGAGAGCGAAGCCGCGGGGAACAACTAGTATTACATAAAGTCAGGTAGTTACACCATTTATATCTCAAGATTGGTTGGAGCGATTTTCATAATCTCTGATTTGTTGGATTTGGCCATGCCCTGAACAGCAGAATAAGTGTAAAACAAATAAAGTAATTTTTTTCTTTGTGTCAGTCTCATACTTTCAACTGTAACTTGAACCATCATACTCGTAGTGCGCATTGTACTCAAAAGTGACTATTGATTATTTGGAGGTGGACTATACTTTTCATTCACTAGAACCGTAAAGGTAATGTTTATAGCACGGCAGTATCTGTGGTATTCATTAGATTCCTAAAAGTACAGATGTATGGAGAATTTATCATTAACTTTTACTAAAAATATCACCTGTTTTCCCTGAGAGTAAGAAGATTAAAAATAATCATCAAATTATTTCCATTTTCCTAAGATTTTAAAAATAATCATCAAATTATTTCCGTTTTCCTAAGATTTTGAAAATAATCATCAAATTATTTCTGTTTTCCTAGTAGTTTAAAAATAATCATCAAATTATTTCCGTTTTCCTAAGAGCTTAAAAATAATCATCAAATTGTTTCCATAAGGTCCCTAAGGAAATTGTAATTTGCGTTCTGACTAGGTATTTAGTACCCAAAACTTTTGTGTACAATATGTTCAAGATCTTTTGGCTTATATTTTTGAGATGGGATTTCTAGGAAAAACTCAGAGGATTGTCATAGCCTATGACTCATAGGGTCAGGGTTTTAAAAACTATTTTGTTGGAATGAGGTTTGATTTATCAAACTCATTTAAGTTCTTGGCTGAACAGAATATTCCATATCTTTTCTTAATTTACAATGACACAGACACAGAATGTTGAATTCAAATATTTAAACATTGTTGATTGAATATATCAGTCGTGTTTTTGAAGTTGTCGAATTTTCACCTGCAAAGCTAGTGATTGTGTTTTATATGTTTATTTTGTGACTTTACCACACAGTCTGTTTCTCTCCTTTTATGTAAATAAATATATCTGTCCAAACCCACCTGGTATGCTTTTATAAATGAAAATGTATAAAAAATAAATAAATATAATAATCTATAAATTTCTCTCTCTTTTATAAGCCTCTAAAACAAAGAACCTTACACAATCATTCTAAGTACCGCGTGCCAAACTCGTCATACAGTTATTTCCTAGCAGCAGCCAATTTTTTGTGAAGTATTTTTTATTTTGATAATGATCGATGTGTAATACGCGTTAATTTATGCGTTATGCAAACATGTGATGCGGTGGAGAGCGGACTGACGGTGTAGTCCCGTCCACTCCAGCTAAACAAAGGGTATAGAAATAGAGCAACACGTTACCTTGATAATATTCGCTTTATGTTGTCGCAGCAAGTCCAAGAGATGAGGTATTTCCACCTCGTTGAATTTTGTCAACGAGAACTCCACTCGCTTCAAGGGCAATTTATTATCTTCATCCATTATGCATTTATAAAGTTAGAAAAACAATAAAGTTTGTTTATTTTGAAATCAGTCTACAAATTACGATTTCTCAACCACAACACATTGTTGAACAATGAATGAATGAGATTTGACGTTGACATTGACGACCAAATCAAATGTCATTAGTGTCTTCTGTCAAAAAACTTTTTTTAAACTGTTTATGATTGGCCCGAGAACCCATTGCGCCAGAGGCCTATAATGAGAAGCTCTGCAGGTTGATCCAAATTTGCTGAACGTGCCGGCTGGCTGTGGATGACTAGGAGTCAGGCCGAATAATTTTAATTTTTTAGTGTCCTTACTCACCAGTGGCACCATCTGGTGGACACAGAAACGGTAGCTTCGTCGGTAGCCCACTGTCAACAGCGGTGTTGACGTGACTCGGAACGCGATAATAATATTCTACCCATTCTACAAAGTCGGGTGTAGTCGGGTGGTTGTTCCGGCCAAGGTGACCTTGGTCGGGGCACCAACCAAAAATGACTGATGGTCGCATACTTAGATTATGTAAAGTAACAGATAGAGCGTACGGAACACGAGAGCGATGCCGTGCTATATATAAGTGTGCGTGACAGCGAGGAGCGGCACTTTAGAGACAAGTACATCTGCGTGCGTATAAGGATGCCAGATGTTGGGAATAAAACTCCCACATTTTTTTCGAATGTTCTCAAAAATATTAATGTTACAAATTGTTACTTACTTAAGTAGTATTATTTAACTTTAAAAGTTGATAAAGATAGTTTTTTAAAGAATTGATAAGCGATATCATACATATTGAATAATTACGCGAGGAACTTGAAAATGTGTTTTTTTGTTTGTTGAGATATTTTGATGATGTTGGTGTTAAATGAAAGATCTTGGCCTAGAACCATTTTATCCGTTTGAATCATCTAAATCGGTTCACGCGTTTTCGAGATAATCGCTAATAATTACAATGAAAATGTAAACAAACCGGATTTATTCCTGTTTATGTTCTAGATTTTTTTAAATTATGGCCAAATGTGTCAATATTATGACTGTAAATTGAGTACGTGGGAAAATCCTATCTATTAAGCTAAAACTTGTAAAGATTATGTAAAAAAATGAATTAAAACAAGGCTCCAAAGATTTCGGCTAAGCGAAAATGAACGCAAAAATGGTAAACGAAGGTTTAATACGATTATCACTTATCCCCCTTCCCGGGCACCCCAGCCCTTGTCGCAGCCCCACCGCGTGCCGCGTGCGTTTAATAATATTTATACTTATAAAGATTGTGTGATTTTATAGAATTCTAATCTGATATAAAAAAGGTACTGAACAATTAATGAAAATGTGTTCCATTACTGATGCTGAACCACTAAAAACAATTGCACACTAGATACAAATTGAGATTAGTCTTGGGATAAACCAAAAACGAGACCTGGCAATACTGGCAATGATACTAGCGAAGCGTGTTGTAGCATCACGTGGGGTGTTGCATATGTGCACGGTACGCGTCGGGTGTCGACACGTCGGGTGGCGTGGCGTCGCGTCGAGTATCAATAGTATGTTTCCACCTTAATAGAAATAGTCTTAGATAAAGTACCTATAGATTAAGCCTTAAAATGAGCTTGATTGATAGAGCGAGATAGCTAATTGGCAGCTCCATGTAAATAATAAGGACAAAAGATTATTTTTTGTCTTTGTCACCATGGCCGGCTTCTATTGTTTGTCAAACTAATACAATGGCAGGTTTGACAAACAAACTCGGTATTGTTTAATTTTCTGTGATTTCGTGGCATTATGTGTTAATTGAGACAAGGAATTTGGGTTATTTATAGATAATAAGTGCCAGTGCGATGGTGGGTTGTAGTGTTCTTGTTCTTGTTGTTACACCAGAACTAACTATTGCTGTCTCATGTGCGGCCACGCCCATGAAGTTATAAGTAAATATGGAGGCCACACTTAGAACAAAATCTTGAGTCAAATACCTACGTTTTTCTATCTCGCTTTCTGTGGGCCGACCTCTCTTTCTAGTGTGGACCATAGTATTGCTATCTTCATATTTAAATCTCCTAGAAAAATATTAGAAATAGTCGCCACACTAGCCCAAACATAAGTTAATTAAGAAAGTAACGCTGTCAAATAATGTACCTATAAATAAATACTTGAACTATGATTAGTTCAATTGAAAATCCCTAAATTGTAGGTCACGTATGCATATCTGGGTTGGCAAATCAACGAATTATAAACCCATTTCTTAAGGATTCGGTAATGTGGCAACATGGGCCGTATGTGTCAAAATAAATCGACCAATATGGCGGTTGTTTACTTTGCGGTTCACGTCTTCGTTTGAGATTTTTCGCGAAAATCATTGTTAAAATTCAAAAAATGGTGCAAAATTATGTTGTGAGTGGTTGCGATAGTACGTGGTGTCCAAAAGATGATATAAGATTTCACGCGTAAGTGTTTAAATCGTGATTTCTGACATTGAATCATTGTAAACATATTTCTTTGTATTTTCACTTAATTTCCTCTTAAATCGATTAACCTGTGTTTTCAAAATAATTGTAAATGATAACTATATCAAGATCAAATACATCTACATTGAATTTCATTGATTTTGTGCGATTTAATTTGTTTTGTTTACATGAAGTCGAATTGCAGTAGTGTGACCATATTGAGGATATATCCGGGACAAATTTTTTCAACGAGCTAAATTGATGAGCCAACTTAGAGAAAATAACATAGAAAACAAATTAATTAATGTCGTAACATAATATTTTACTTCTCTGTTGCAGGAAATGTTTAACCATCCCATCACGGACTTCATTGATTGTATTGAATTGCATGAAACTAAGATCGTTAAGCAAATAGCTAATACGTTTTATTTTATGCGTATTCGTGCTCACTTAAAGAGTCATAAAGAAAATATTTTGAGTGATTTACGTGGTAAGAGACAGAAACTACACAGAGCAATAATATTTAGTCATGTATAATAAGTAGAAAAGTTATAATATATGATTTTAATTCGGAAAGTTTTTTTGTTTTTTTTTTATATGTTACCGTTCCTAATATAGTCCCGTATAATATATATACGTACTATCAAAAAGAGCGCAACACCTTAACACCCTCGTTACCACTTCTCCTTAACACTGACTAACCCAGAAATCTGAAAGAAAACAGATGTTTATTATGTTTCATTATTCAACAAAATTAATGAAACATCTGATTTCCTTTTCGCAATTTCTGGGTCCCTATGTACCAGTTGTTGTAAAATGATATCTCTTTCTCGCGCCCGCACATTTATCTTAGCCATTTATTGCGGCGGGAACTAAAGCTTTGTCCTGGTTATGATCTATTTCCGCGAAAAATTCTGTCCATGTCGACCCAGCACTTTCTGCGTGATTAGATAAATGACAAACAGCCAAATTTACAAACTCTGATACATCCAAACTTTCACACTTAAACAATCAGCTTCTTTCGTAATTTATTATACGCATGCTTATCATGATCTATATAATCTTTAGGGGCTCGGTCTTAGTATTAATGAGATTTAGATATATAAATATTATTGTAAACCACTAAATGGACTGCAACAATTGTAGTGATGTCCTGGGAAAAATATAATATAGGTTACCCTACTTAGACAGAGAGGGTCTGCCCACAGAGAGCGAGATAGAGATACATAGGTTTTGCTTCAAGTAGGTATTCGAAGTGTGGTCTCCATATTTATCTATACCTTCATGGCCACGCCAGGGCTTAAGGTGGAAACACATTATTAACACCCGACCCGACCCCACGCCACCCGACGCCTGCTGACGCGTTGAAGTACTAATCCATCCCATACATTTAGTATGGTCAGAGACACATAGTCAACACGCCATGTGACGACACGCAATCACACGCGACAACACCCAGTCGGTTTGGATCAGCATGTTGCCGGGAGAGGGGGAAAACACGCCACCCGACGCTTCGCACACAGTATGTCTCTAGTAACACCCGACAACACGCGTCAGTCATGATCAGTGGTGCCAACTTAGGGTAATTTACCCTAATTTAGACTTAAGTTTCATCAGCACGGTAATTTTTAGGGTACAAACTCGGTGGGGTAATTTTTATGTTTATGCTTTAATAGAAATGATTGAGTCAAATTTGTAATGATGGACTTAAGTTTAAATATTTCCTTTGAACCCGCAATTTTTGGGGTTTATTAATCAAGTATTATGTATGGTACAAATCCCTAAACAACCAGATTTTTTTTAATGGTTTCAAATATTCTTATAGTAAAACTGGTCTGTAATCTAAACATATAAAAGAAGAAAGTGACTGACTGACTGACTGACTCACTCACTGACCATCAACGCACAGGCCAAACGGCTGAAGCTTCAATCATGAAACTTGGCACGTAGGTTCCTTTGGTAGTGTAGGTGAGCACTAAGAAAGGATTTTTGGCAATTCCACCCCTAAGGGCGTGAAATAGGGGATGAAAGTTTGTATGAAAATCCGTCAGTTTTAAAGTCAGGATCTTCATATTTTGGGTTTTGGCTGAAGATTAAAAAATAATTTGCACGTGTCTCAGCGATTTTGAAGATTCCACCCCCATGAGGGTGAAATCGTCTAGAGACTTAAAATTTTGCAAATAGATACTTTATAATGTGCAGGCATCCACTAAGAAAGAATTTTTGTGAATTCCACCCCTAAGGGGATGAAATAGGGGATGAAAGTTTGTATGGAAGTCGGCCAGTTTTGAAGTTGGATCTTCGAATATTGGGTTTGGTCTGAAGATTAAAATCTAACGCAAATTAAGGATTTTTGGGAATTTCATCCTTGGGGGGGCGGATCATGGGGGATGAAATGTTGTGTACAAAAGTCCTTCTTTTACAAAGGAAAAATTATTAAAAATACTCTCAAATCTTTAAATTTAAAGTCTGTTGGTAACTATATAATGGCTCAACGCATAAATATAGGAATTAAATAGGGACGGGAAAATCTGCTTCGCCATGACAATTAATAAGGCTCAAGGTCGAACTCTGAAGTATGCTGGTGTAGATTTGAGGGAGAATTGCTTTTGCCATGGACAGTTCTATGTAGCGTGTTAGCTCATCAAATAGTCTGGTGATAGTGGCGTCGACATCCAAAATGGTTTAAAATGTTCTTATAAGGAAATACTTTAATTTAATTACTTACTTATGCTTATGATTACTTATTATTAGTCATGGATAAACACAGAAATAGTGAAGGGATAGGGACGGGACAAGGATAGAGTGTATTGATGATAAAGTAGGTAAGTATAAGTCTGTCCTAAGAAACACTTTCGCATTACATCATTTTTTACTATTTCTCTACATACTGTTAAAATGTGATAAGGAGAAGTATGTAGTATACGCGTGCGAAGCCGCGAGCAAAAGCTTGTTACATTATAGATTGTAATGTTTCGTCTTATGTATGATCTTGCATGAAATGTATCAAATATAGATGGTACGGCGAGGGAAAGCATATTTAAAAAAATTAGATATTTTTTCATTAAACTTAAAATCTAGGGTAAATTGAGATAAAACAAAAACGAGACCTGGCAATACTAGCGAAGCGTGTTGTAGTATCACGTGGGGTGTTGCATATGTGCACGGTACGCGTCGGGTGTCGACACGTCGGGTGGCGTGGGGTCGGGTCGGGTGTTAATAATGTGTTTCCACCTTTAATCTATAGGTACTTTATCTAAGGAAATAGTAGTCTATGGCTCAGTGTTGTCAACTGTTGTCAAACTGACTGATGCCTGCTGATGCTGTCAAACTTCGTGGTGTCCGACTGTCCGTGTCAAATAGTCAGTATATATATTCAGTCAGTATCAAGAAGTCGTTGATAGAAGTTGAACTCGAATTCCCTGTTTTTGGTGTTAAAAGAACATTAGATTCGCTGTTATTTATGCTGCTCAGTTAGTTTTATAGAGCAACTTATTGTGTTTGGAGTCTCAACCTAAAAGTGACAATGGACGTGGATACAGGTACGTTAGATTTGTGTTTCTAACCTCAATACTTATCATACATTTATTATTAAGTCACAAAAAACACCACACGCACGAACTTGTTGTTTGTTGAAACAAAATGCTAGTGTGGTGTTTTATCATTAGGCTATCGTAACGCAAAAAATAAGGAAGCAACAGCAAACGGTTCTAATGTTGGATAATGATGTACCTACGTACAGGACAGTGTTTTGTCAACAATCTTTGTCGAATTAATACATACTGATTTATTTGCAAGACCTAACCTTTTAAGAAAGAACATGTTCAACAAAACCTGATGGAAACAAAATCCAATAAACAAGATACTAATAAAAACACCGTGTGTATACAAGGTATAAAACTTAATTGTAATTGTATTGTTAATGCATGATCATTATGATGCAGTGTTATCTAAAACTAAGTTCAGTTATTGGTGGTCGCTTTTCATAGTATAGCTATCTGCCATGCCTGGAAAGTGACAGTTTCTGTATGGCAAGCTGATCCTACTCATTCACAACATCAACAAGATAACATGTTTGAAGAAAAACAACAAAGTAGTGACAGGTGTTCTAGCACTGCAACAAAAACAACTTAGACCCTTAGTAGGCATTTACACTTAACAATATAAACTCATTTGTAAAAGCTGCCAACTTGTAATAATATCCTCTTATTAGTTCATCACTATTCTCTTGACCTAAGCTCAATGTATTGCAAAATGTCTTCTTCTGCCTCACTTCTCCACTTGCCATGATTTGTGTTCAGATTTTCTAGCTAGAACATTAAGATCAGGTCTTTCCTATATATGTTGAGAAAGCTAGTCTGTTACTGATTAGAACTTATCTCGCACATGTCTTATGTTTTTCTTATAAATATTACCTCTGGGACTCCACTGTCAAAAAGTCGTTTATATCTATGTAAATTGAGTTCATTATAGGGATGTCCTAAGATGACCCACTGACCATGACAAGTACTATTGAAAAAGATTGTAAAACAAGTTAATTTTCAAAAATTAGACTAAAAAAATGTTATGTAGAAGTTGTAGCGCGGACCAAATTAATTTGTGGGGATTAAAGTTAGTTTCACAAAAACATTTATATCTGTTTACATATTTAGTAATTTAATTGGAAGTGAAGATAAATTGTTGCAATCAGGTTGGATGGTAGTCACTTGCTCACTTGATTATTATGTCTTCCGATAGCCTGAAGATACCAAGAAGAGGCAAATGATATTGTGTGTGATTTTAATGCATCCTCAAATTTCGTATTTCTTTGTAAAGATTTTTTATATTTTAAGTCCATTTCTGTGTAAGTCTGTTAAAACCTAAGTTTCTAAACAGTAAATTATTACATCTGTATAAAGATTATGTTCATTATTTACATAGCATTTCTGACACACAATATCTACTTGCCAGTAAACACTTGTTAAGTTTTCAATATGATGATAAAATAATAATTTTAACTATAGTTGTGGCCCAATTTTTATAGATAAACAATATTGTTATTTATTATTACATACATAAACTCACCCCTTTTTCCATGGCTGTTTTCAGAAACTACAGAATGCTACCTGCTGCGATCCTCACATACTCGATTAGCTTCATTTATGTTCATATTGTTATTATCATATGTGTTATACAATGCTTATCTGTGCAGGAGGAGGGCGCTCCCGCTCCGGCTCGCGCAGCCGCAGTCCCTCGGTGAGTGTTACATCCAACTTCATATTAAAGAGTTAAAATAAATTTTTGTTTATACGTATGTAAAAGGTAATCTCTGGAAGATAGGAAACTAGGACTGTCGCTATAAAGTATCCTATGACACCTATGGTTCATAGGATACTTGTTTTTTTCTTCTCTTCTATTGCAATCTATCTAAAAGACATTCAGCAATATTTGTGTTCTATAGATATAAGTTGTAATTTATGCATCAAAACAAATCAGGCGGTACTCTTTTTTTAAGTCTCCGAAAGCTTGGCAATATTTCATCCATGAGGTGGTGTGCTAGGTTGTTTGCATGTAACTGCAATCTCTCTTTGTATGTTTTGACCTTTTCCTTTATTTCTTCTTTTACAGTTTTAATACTGAGGTCACAGTAAGTCTCTCATTTGTGATATACCATGGTGCATCTACTATCATTCTCAAAATTTTTTACTGGAATCTTTGTAGGAGTTCTATATTTAAATTGGCAGCCGTGCCCCATAATTGTATCTCATAAGACCATATTGGTTTTATTATACATTAGCTTCTGCCCGCGGCTTCGCCCGCGACCAAAGATAAAAAAAAAAAAAATACTGTATTATCCGCTGGGTCAATCTAAAGATTGTCTGAAAATATCATTAAAATCGGTCCAGCCGTTTCGGAGTCTATAAGGATCATACATGCATAATTTCTCTTTTATATATATAGATTTGTATAGCAGGAGTTAATTTCCAATTGAGAGTTGGTTTTTTTTTATTAATTAGCCAATACATTTTGCGTACTTGTTGTCCCATAGTTGGACAGTTGTAAATATATGATTTGTCCAAGTTAATCGTCGGTCTAAGTATATTCCAAGATACTTGGCTTCATCAGATTGAGGGATCTGGACACCATTTAGTGTAACTGGTGGGCAAGTCTGACGCCAGGCAGTAAATGTGACCTGTAAGGATTTCGTTTCATTGGCTTTAATAAGTCAATCCTTCAGCCATGTTGTGATTTTGTATAAGCTGGCTTGCAGCTTATAAGAGGCTTGATGCTTATAAGAGGCTTGATTTGGCCTATCGTCAGAGGCCATAATAGCTGTATCATCGGTGTATCAAATGTTCCCATTACAACATCATCAGATATTGGTAAGTCTGCTGTGTACAACAGATATAGTGGTGGTCCCATAACACTACCCTGCGGCACCCCCGCTTGTATTTTTTTAAGCTCTGTTGTTGCATCTCCTTTACTGACAAAAAAGTGTCTTGCAACTAGGTAGCTGGACTATGTTAATCAAACGGTTTTCCTGGGAATCACTCTGGACGATAAATTGCAATGGGGGCCTCACATAACATCTCTTGCGGGTCGGCTGAGCTCGGCCGCGTATGCTGTTGGAAAGATAAGACAGTTGACGGATGTGGAGACCGCGCGTTTGGTCTATTTTAGATACTTTCACAGCATTATGTCATACGGTATTTTACTGTGGGGTCGGGCGGCTGACATTGAATCAATATTTATATTGCAAAAGAGAGCTGTGAGAGCCATTTATAAGTTAAGTCATCGAGAATCTCTTAGGGAGCTATTTAAAAAGATTAATATTATGACAGTTTCTTGCCAATTCATTTATGAAAATATTATGTATGTAAGGAAAAATTTAAATCTCTTTAGTAAAATTAGTGATAGACACAATTGTAATACTAGAAATAAAGATAAGTTAGATCAGCCATCTTATAGATTAGCGAAAGTACACACATCTTTCATGGGGTACTGTGTTAAATTCTATAACAAAATACCTTGTGAGATATTAAAACTTAATGAAAGAAAATTTACAACAATAATTAAAAGCACACTTTGTAAACAAGCATATTACAAATTAGATGATTATATTCAAGATAAGAATGCTTGGAAACATGCTGGTCCTGCTCCGTAGGACAATCTTTAGTGTAGAAACTATCAAAATGGTTAATCTGTGTACGGTATATTCATAATTATTATAGTAACGCTTTATTTTCTTCTCTATTTGTTTAAAAAATTGACTCGCACACTGTTCCGTTGTTGTTGAATTAGGTAATTTACCTATGTTTACAATATTTGTAAGTATGTGAGAACCATGTCCCTATTTATCAAGTGAAGGAATTTACCTGTTAGTGCTTGTAATACTTTATACTTAGTACTTGTTTTTATATTTAGTATAGTAGTGCTGGGTGCATCGTTCTCACGTATAAGAATTTATTAATGTATGTACTATTTATGTTAATATTGTCATCATCTGCCTAGCCTATTTCCCAATTATTGTTGGGGTCGGCATTTATGTTAATATTGTAAAAAACCTTTATTTTTTTAAAAGAGTAAGTATGGAGTTTCTTGTGCATTCTTCTCCATATCAACCTACTTTTGCGAATGCACGGTAGAATCAATTTTTTATAACATGTAAATTTTTTAACGTTCAAAAGTGCTCGCATAATGGCCTAGTTGAAATAAATACATTTGATTTGATTTGTATGATCTGATGAGATTAAAGTAGGTAATGGGTAGAATCTTTTTCATTTTATATAGAAGTTCATCATGCCAGACTCTGTCGAATGCTTGAGATATGTCAAGAAGGGATGCTGTGCAGTATCCTTTCAGTTCAAATATTTTAGTGATATCTTCAACAAGTCTGTGAGTCTGTTCAATTGTACTGTGCTTTCGTCTGAATCCAAATTTAGACTCATTTATTATAGGATTTAATCTTCTGAGAATCAAAATCTCCATTACCTTAGAGGCGATTGGCAGAAGGCTAATTAACCGATAGGACTTGGTTTCTTCTGGGCTTTTGATAGGTTTGAGAATCATTATAATATTTGCAACTTTCCATTGTGTTGGTACATATTCTCTTCGTATAATGGCATTATAGTGTTGTGTTAGGTATTTTATGCCCACATCCTGTAGTTGTCTTAGGATAGTTGCGGTGGTTGCGGAGGCTACTAATACACATTTTATCCTGAAAGATATTTCGCCTGATTACTTTGGTATAGACAATGGTGGGAGTGATACAGTGGGCTAATTCTAGTGTACAATATTTTAAATGTTAGTTCTCTAAGTATTCATGTTTTCAACCATAAGTATGTGTGGTAGAGCACACATGGATTGGTTGGTAACATTTGACCACCGGCAAGCTCAAAGTGTAATGTAGTTTAAGGTTTATCAAGCCAAACAAAGTGATATAAAGCGCCCTCCTTTTCCTTTTTTGTCATTTATGATTCCATAAGGTCTTGAGGTCATTCATGAGCTTGTTATGATCTTTAGTTAATCATGAACACCTCCAAATATCTGCAAACATACGAGATATTATCAAATGAACTAATTAATTCTGCATCCTCATACAAAGACGCAGTGTGCGGTGTCCTGTACTGTAAGCTCGGTTTAACATAGTGCGTGTTTTGTGTAGGCGGGCTCGGTGTCCAAGATGTCACACGACGGCTCCACACATTCGCGACGCAACTCCAGGTCAGCGTCGCGCTCCAAGTCACGGTCGCGCTCAAGATCCAAATCACGATCGCGCTCAAGATCCAAATCACGATCGCGCTCAAGATCCAAGTCACGATCGCGCTCAAGATCCAAGTCAAGATCCCGTTCGAAGTCACGTTCGCGGTCCAAGTCACATTCAAAGTCGAAGTCGCGATCTCGTTCCAAATCGCGGTCGAGGTCCAAGTCGAGCTCGCGGTCTCGCAGCGGTTCGCGCAAATCGGGCCGCTCCCGCAGCTCTTCGCCGGCTAAGTCTCGCTCCCGCTCTCGCTCCGGCTCTGGTGCTCGCTCTCGCTCCGGCTCTCGAGCTCGCTCTGGTTCTCGAGCTCGCTCTGGTTCCCGTGCTCGCTCGCGCTCCGGGAGCGGTTCACGTCCCACCTCCGCCCGTGGTGGTTCTCGTTCCAAAAGCCGGTCGCTGTCCAAGAGTGGCTCTCCAGCCAAAGCCCGCTCGCGCAGTGGGTCGCCCCGGCTTTCCAAGAGCGGCTCGCAATCGCCACGGAAGTCGAAGTCTCGCTCGCCCAGCAACATGGAAGTAGACGCCGCCGGAGAGCGAGCGCGCTCCAAGTCACAAGGTCAGGATAATTTAATTTATGCTTTTAAGCTTTATTTGAATAAAACCTTCGTCTAAATTGTGTAGTCGATATCTTAATTGCTTACTTGCACTTTATGAACCTGTATGGTCTATTTTTGCTTTAACATATCCATTTGTGCCTGCAGAGAAGCGCGCCAGCCGCTCGCGATCCAAGTCACGCTCACACTCGCGGTCCAAGTCAAAGTCTCGATCACGTTCGCGTTCTAAATCGCGATCCAGATCCAAGTCCCTCGACAAAGGTAAAAGCTTATTCTCGTTTTGTTATCTTTGTTTTATTATGTAACGAGCTGTACCCGTAGGCCAACGGACTTTGTCCTGTCCAAATTGTTTATATAAAAACTTCACTAAAGAGTAAATTTTAGTTTTGCTAGAACTCTTCCAATTTTTCCTTTCTCTTTTAACCTTTTTGAACTATTACGAAGAAAATTGAAAAAAAGCGC